>BSBM01000221.1:6292000-7636000 GCA_027924585.1 Larix kaempferi
ATGAACAACAACAAGAGCAGATGACAGTGACTAAGAATATTCCAGATATGGGAGAGGCTTTGATGATGAACAAATTCTTATTGAATCTTGAAAAGGAGAAGGTGGAACTCGCTCAAAGGAAGGATTTATTTAGAACCATGTGTAAAGTAAAAGGGAAATGCTGCAAGATGGTGATTGATAGTGGGATCACTGAAAATGTTGTTTCCACAGAGATGGTGGAGAAGTAGAGTTTGAGGAAGACCAGACATCCTGTTCCATACAAGGTATCCTGGCTACATAAAGGACATCAAATCTTGGTAAGTGAACAATGTGAAGTTGATTTGCAAATAGGAACATATAAAGATAAAATCATATGTGATGTTATTCCCATGGATGTTTGCCATATTATTCTAGGGAGACCATGGCAATTTGACAAAAGAGTGAAACATGATGGTAGGATAAATTGTCATAGTTTTGAGAAAGATGGGATAAGACATGTTCTTCTTCCTTTACAAGAAGGGAGTGCAATAGAACAACAAACATCTAAGATACTAATGTTGACAGGGAAGGAGTATTTGCAGCAAATTGATGAGGAAGAGCTTCATTATGCTGTGGTATGTAAACCTAGAGTGGTAATAATGAAGACCAATATTACAGATCCGCCTGAAGAGATTCAGGAGATGCTAGGGTAGTTTAGTGACATTGTGGTGGATGATTTACCCAATGAGTTACCACCGAAGAGGGATATAAGTCACCATATTGATTTTATTCCTGGAGCAAGCTTACCAAACAAGGCAACATACAGGTTGATACCTCAAGAGAATGAAGAAGTTAGAAGGCAAGTACAAGGATTGTTAGACAAGGGGTTGGTTCAGAAAAGTCTAAGTCCATGTGCAGTACTAGCAGTTCTCACCCCAAAGAAGGATGGTGAATGGAGGATGTGTAGTGACTCCAAGGATATCAACAAGATTACCATCAGATACAGTTTTCCATTACCCAGAATGGATGACATGATGGATTCCCTAGTGGGGAAACATGTTTTTAAAAATTAGATTTGAAGAGTGGATACCATCAGATCAGAATTCAAGAAGGAGATGAGTGGAAGACAACCTTTAAGACAAATGATGGGTTGTATGAGTCGTTGGTTATGCCATTCAGACTGCCCAATGCACCAAGCAATTTCATGAGATTAATGGATGAAGTCTTGAGATATTTCATAGGTAAGTTTGTAATAGTTTACCTTGATGATATTATGATTTTCAGTTGAACAGAAAAAGAACACTTGGAGCATCTAATAAGTGTCTTAGAGAGACTACAAAAGGAAAACTTGTTGGTGAATGTGAAGAAGTGTACATTTATGAAATCATAACTGGTGTATTTGGGTTTTGTTATCTCAAGAGATGGATTGAAGATGGATCCATAAAAGGTGCAAGCAATCATTGATTGTCCTTCACCTCAGAGCATTTTTGAGGTAAGAAGTTTCCATGGATTGGCAAGTTTTTATAGGAAGTTTATTAAGAATTTCAGTGGTATTTTTTCATCTATCATTGAAACAAATAGAAAGGAAAAACAACAATTTAAATGTACAACAAAGGTTGAAAGAAACTTTCAGTTCTTGAAGAAAAATATTACTGAGCGACCAGTATTGAAGTTACCAGATTTCAAACACCCTTTCCAAGTGAAATGTGATGCCAGTGGAGTAGCAATTAGAGATATACTCAGTCAGGAAGACAGGCCCATAGCATATTTCAGAGAGAAGTTGAATGATTCAAAACAGAAGTATTCATCTTATGACAAGGAATTCTATTCTATTGTTCAAGCACTAAAGCATTGGAGACATTATCTGATGCCTAGAGAGTTTGTTTTGTTTTCTGATAATCATGCATTGCAGTACATCATGCAACAACCTAAATTGAAATAGAATCATGTCAAATGGGTTGATTTCTTACAAATATTTACCTTTGTGTTGAAGCACATCAGTGGGAAATCAAATCGACTAGATGATGCCTTAAGTAGGAGGCAATTGGTTGTGCAAGAAAATCAGATCCAAGTTTTGGGATTTGAGCACTTAAGAGGTTTGTATGAGACTGACATTGATTTTCAGGATGCATACAGAGTTTGTAGGAATCTTGTGGAGGTGGAAAGAGAGCCATGGATGGAGTATATGTTGCAGGATGGTTTACTCTTTAAAAATAGTAAACTTTGTATTCCCAAATGTTTCGTGAGAGAGAACCTGATCCAGGAGAAGCATAATGGAGGGATGGCAGGTCACTTTGGAAGTGATAAAACCTTTAGACAGTTGATCCATTTCTATTTTTGGTCAAAGATGAGGTCTGAAGTTGAGAAATTTGTGAGCAGATGTAGGGTATGCCAGCATGCCAAGGGAAGAAGCCAAAACACAGGATTATACACACCACTGCCTATTCCAACTAGGCCTTGGGATTCTGTGAGTATGGATTTCATTTTGGTTTTACCAAAAACTCAAGAGGGAAATGATTCTATTTTTGTAGTTGTGGATAGATTTACTAAGATGCCACATTTCGTTACATGTTATAAGACCAGTGATGCCACACACATTGATAACTTTTTTTTTAATGAAGTTGTGAAGCTACATGGTTTACCTAAGAGCATTGTATCTGATAGAGATGTAAAGTTCATAGGTCATTTCTAGAGTACCTTGTGGAAGAAGTTGGGAACCAAGTTGAAATTTAGTTTAGCATATCATCCACAGACTAATGGCCAGATTGAGGTGGTAAATAGGAGTCTGGGTAACATGTTGAGAAGTTTGATTGGAGAAAATCCAAAGCAATGGGACAAAGTGCTAGCTCAAGCAGAGTTTGCATATAATGAATCACCAAACCGAAGTACAAGAATGAGTCCATTCCAAATTCTATATGGTATGCACCCAAGATGGGTGTGTGAACTTCGTGATTTGGGTCAAATGGAGAAGAGAAGCACAGATGGAGAAGAGTTTGCAACGAGGATTAGTGAACTACAAGAGCAAGTTAAAGCAAGGTTGCAGCAGAGTAACAATACAAAACAAGAGCAGATTCCAGAAGAAGAGAGAAAAACTATGAGGTAGGAGATTTGGTTCTAGCACATCTGAGGAAAGAGAGATTTTCAAAAGGAGAGTATAACAAGCTGAAAATGAAAAAGATTGGACCCTGCAGAATACTTAGAAAGTTTTTGGCAAATGCCTATGAACTGGAAATGCTAACAGGGATTGGCATCTAACCTATTTTTAATGTTGCAGACCCGTATACTTATGTGGATCATCATACATGACAAATGACAGAAGACAGGGATCCTGTGGAAGATCTTCAGTGGCTGAAGCAGATGCCTATATGTAATGTCCCCATTTTGTCCCTATGGAATTAAAATCGTAAATGATCTAAATATCGTTATTAAATCATGGTGAGGAGCTCAAGGCTAAGGCCCCGCCATCAATTTATCATTTTATGTATCGGAAATTAAAAATCGATGCATATGATTCTTGTGCTAGCCACGCACAATAGAAATTAAGACATAATGTAAATATGCATTTTAATGAAATATCCACAACTAGCTATGCAATGCAACAAGAGATGGGGGCATGATTTTCACAAGGAATAGGGACGGAAAATATTCAAACCCGTGAGCCAATAGTGTTAAGCCAAATTTCATTGAGAGAACCCATAAAACCCAACTACCCAGTTTGATTTATGCACCCAATCATTTAATTCTTCAAAGAGTTGGTTGAGGTAGTTAATGCCTTGGGATTGGAGAGGTATGGCAGCCAATTTCGTGTATGGGCAAGCCATCAATCTGGGAAAACGTATTTTTGATTCTTGGCAAAGAAAAGACCCACGAAATGGTGCCCAAAGCCATTCTTCAACGATGGTCTTTTCTCTCTCACGCAGTTTGAGCTAGCTGGGGCTTTCTCCTTCACGTTTTCCATCATTTTCCTGCATTTTCCATAGCTGGGAACTCGTTTTTGTATTGCACAGTGGCTGGGAGGAAGGGAGTCATGATTTGGGGGTTTATGGAGGCCGTTTCTGTCCCTTGAATGCCCATAAGAGTTTTCTGAAAATGATTTTGCTCTCCTAGGGTTGATTCCCCATTTTCCATTTCGTTTTGGTTGCCCACGTTTTTTCTGAAACTAAGAGAAACCCATTTTGGGAATCCCACTGTCAAAACGTTCCTCTTCATGCCCAACACTTGTGATTTTGCTGTTATGTGCATCCCTGTTTTGGTTTGAACTTGTGAGCAAGAAATTTGGAGTGGAAGTGGACCAGAATTGGCTTGAAAAACCCAGTGAGGAAGGTAACCTCTCAAGAAGATCAAAAGGGTTGGCTACTCTTCTATGCACACCTTGAAGAACACTAGAATGGGAGGTATGGCCTGAGGGACTGTGTAGTAGTGAAGGGAATACTTCCTTGTGCTGGGTGTGTAGATTATGTGGGGACCAAGCTAGATAGATCTTGTAGAGGGTATCCATATCTTTGTGATTGAGCTCACTAGCTTAGCAATTCTTCCTTTTCCATTGCCTTAGTAGCCTGATAAACCCAACTGTGGATTGGCTTGGCTGATTTTGGTGTATATTTGGCTATGTGTGAGTCTGATGTTCCCTTTTCCTTGTATAAATAATGCTCAGCTCGGGGGTGGCAGTTGTGTTGAAAGATTGATGAGCATAACTGGCCTATGGTTGGGTGGAATGTTGCAGTTGCATAGCCAGTTGCTCGGGACTACTTTGTTTTAAGATAAGTACTCTCTCTTGTGTTAATTCTGTAATGTATTATTTGATGACCACCATGAATATCTTGAATGTATGCTAGATGTGTAATAGAATTTACTTCCGCTATGTTTCTTAAATATATATATATTTACATCTGCATATGTCCATTCTTTATATTCTATGAATTATGTTAATAATTATGGGGCTAGATGCCCGGTTTTAGCCTCATGTTCTCTCCATCGCACTGGTATGATGGGAGGGGACGTTACACTATATCCCAGCCATCAGAAGCTGAGTCTATATTGGATACTAGAGTGGAAAAGAGTACCAGACAAAGAGACTACTTGGAATACTTGATCAAATGGAAAGGACATCCTGTAGAAGATTATACATGGATGAATGCTGAAGAATTGGGGACAAAGGGTTTCTCAATAGCTGATTTACTGAATAAGGGTTCATAATTTTAACCTTGGGAGTCTGATGTAGGAGCATCAAGGCTAAGCCAACAATGTGATTGAGTGTTCACATGTTGTGGCTAGCAAGAGGACAAGCTGTCATGGAGTGGGGAGGAAATTTGGTCTATTAAGTATTTGGAATAATTGCAAGTATGTAACCGACTAGTATGTTGTTAGTTTTGAGAAAATAGGACATAGTGGCAATTTGATACTCCTTGCATGGAGATCAAGCTAGATAGCCAGTCTGTTGTTGGATTATAGTGAGTCCTTGAGTGATGGGGAGAGTTAGTTGGTAGTTTTTTTTTGCTGTTAAACCATTCGGCTTTTGGGAGTTTTTGAATGGATGAAATAGGGAGAGATTGGGAGTTAGTAAGTAGAATACGGTTTGCCCAAGAGAGAGCTCTACGTAAGAAAGAGTTGGTGGGATATTTTCTTGAACACTAGAGGAAAGTACAACTGTAGAGATGTTTTTGTTATCACTTAATGAAAGCAGCAAGTTTTGTGTGTTAATGGTGTTACTGTGCATTTGAACAAGAGTTGAGCTTAGATTCTATCAGGTGGAGTAATGTGAATTGTTAACATGATATCTGTGTGAATGAATCTTTGTCTTCGTGCTTGTATGAGTAGTTAGGAACACCCAAATATTTCGTAAATTGACCGTTAGTACATAGCATAGATAATTTCTTGTCATCTCTAGTTTCTCATCGGATCTGGACGAAAATTGAGTTGGATTGATCGATTCCCTGATCATTCAATGAAGAAAACCGTAGAGTTGCAGCCGATTCATTTAATAGAGGTTAGACGACTCAGATCAAGGCCAAAAGGAAGATTGACAGTTGGAAAAGAATCGACTAGGTGAATGTGTGCCGGAGCTAGAGAATCTGAAAGCCGATTCAAAGTATTATGCGTTGATCATAGATCAACACACGGGATCAATCCCGCAAGAGATCGACGACTGCTACAATGTTCCATAGAAGGAAATAATGCGGGAGTTATTGACGAGAGTTGCGAAAACTGCATTGCGGAAGCCTTGTCGGGAGATCACGAAAAGCACACGCGCAATTTGCAAGTTGCGGAAAGAAGTGTTACAGAAGGGCTATTGTGGGAAGGTGATTGTAGAGAGATCATTGCGGAAAACCATCAAGATTGTGGAAAGGAGGTGTTTTCGCAAGATTGTTGTGGAAGGTCAGTTTTGATTGTCAGATAGTTGTGGAAATCCCAGTTTGAAGATAAGGGCCTCCATTGAGAAGAAATTAGCTGGTTTTTAGCTAAGTCTAGTGGTTCGGCTTCTGAAGAATCACAATATTTCCTGGGTAGTGGGTTGGATTGGCTTTGGTCATTCCGGCCTGCATCAAATTACATAGGAAAGTATTTGACAGTTCTGATTATTCATGGGCTATTAAGCCATGAGATATTGTAAATGATGTAATTATTAAATATTGCAATAAAATACCAAGAAACTGGCTAAGGAGGAAACCAATGAGAAGTGGCCGTGTCTATCCACCAGGGAGAGTGTTAACACCTAAAAAGTGCTCACTAGCTCATTCCCTTACTCACATGACCCATTTGTCCACTTTTCCACCATCTGAGCCTCTGAAACCAACAAAAGGTCACCAAAAGACCTTAGTACACCCCTTTTTCCATTAAAAAAGATTATTTTTCCAAGAAAATCATAAAAAACCCTCAAAAAGGGCCCAAATTCCCAAAAATATTAAAAAGGGAATTAAAATATTATTTTTATTCAAAAAAGGAAAAAGGAGGGAAAAGTACCTAAACCATGTTGGTCAATACCATTTGGTTTCCACAAAACCACAAATGGTATTTCCCACCACCAAAACCTATAAAAAGGTGGTAGGGGCTCCTCATTTAAGATCCATCCATTATCTCATCCTTATGCTGCTGAAATCTCCCTTGAGCATTTTAGCCATTGCAAACCACATTGGAGAAGAGACCATTGGAGATTGGAGTTGCTCATCCTTGGAGCTATTCAACCTCACCATTAGAGGTATTGATTCCGCAAGCACTTGCTTGCCCCATTCTTTCAATACAAATTCTTTATTTTATATGTTCTTGTTCTTGATTTTAAATTATTTTTGTTATTTGCTTAATATCTTTGCTTAGATCCATGAATAGTCTTGTTTAATTAGTTTATTGTTATTTATTTCCATTGAAACTGCTGCTACTAGTTAGTAGGTGCCCATAGCACTAAGCCTGGCTGCAAAACCTGGCCAACAGAGAGGTGAGGGGGTTGTGGGATTTGAACCCATGCTGCCACATGTACATTTGTGAACCTGTTTTACTCCCCATGCTGACATTTAATGCTACTGTAAGAGGGTGGTTGAGAAGACCTGTTAAGGAGGACGATTGAGTATGGAGCATGCCCCATGAATCTGTATGGCAGGGTATGGCCTGTGTTTACTTGTCCTATAAGACACTTAACCACCTGGAAATTGGCGGACCCGGATGACTATCCTGTGGTTGACCCAGAACGGGGGGGGGGGGGAGGGATGCACTCATTCATTCATCACACCTCAAAAATCCAAGCCATGGGAAGAGAAACGATGATAATGTGATAGCTGGAATGGACAGAGTCGAATTCTCATAGAAACCCTGCGTGGAAGCATTTGCTGTGGAGGAACCCAAGAATCCGAACCCTGCGATGAATTACAGAGCATGAGAGGCTTAGTGGAGCCGTGAGAATACCTGGATTTTACTTGCAGAGAATTGAGTTGCGGGACAGAGATTAGTATGCAACCATGAGAAGATCCCAACTTGTTTAACCGAGTTAGAAGGTCAAATTAGGTTTGGATTGCTTGATAAACCCAGTGATGGCTGTAATCTCATAGAACTAGCAGTTGGACCTTTCTATGCGCACCTTGAATAACATTGGAAGGGAACGGGCCTTGAGGGATTGTGCAACAGAGATGGGGGTATTCCTTGTGTTGGGTGATGTAGGTATTGTGGGTGCCATGTCTGCTGAGTGTTGAGATGCCTACAGCTCTGTGGTTGAGCTCATTAGATTAGCACCATCCTCCATGTTTCCCTTGCATGCTTGATAAACCCAACTACAGGTTGGCTTAGCATGAGTGTTTTAGCTTGCATGCTTGATAAATCCAACTGTAGGTTGGATTAGCATGAGTATGTTTCCCTTGTATGCTTGATAAACCCACTGTAGGTTGCCTTAGCATCCCTGTTCTCTTGTATGCTTGATAAACCCAACTGCAGATTGGATTAGCATAGGGATGAGATCATTACTGTGAGAGAGTCTGTTAGCCCTCCTTAGTGGATACACAACCCATCTCGGGGGTGGTCTGTTAGCTGAGAGAGTATAGACTGGACAAATTCCTGAGGTTGGGTGGAATGTTTCTCTCACTTAGCTAGTTGCTTGGACATCTTGGATTCAAAGATAAGTGTTCATGATGATGTTCAATGATGATATTTCATGTGTTATGTTATGTTTAATTATGTTAAAGTTATTTAATGAATGATTGTATGAAATGGAATGGTATGGAAGTTATGCACAAGCTTGAATATGAGGCTGAGTTATTGTGTGAACACTTCATTGCTTGCATGATTTTAATGCATTGTTAATTTTATATGTGTTAGATGTATGGACTAGACTTAGTTTCATTCACCATTTGTGTCTATTATGTATTGCTTATCCTTGTGGATGGATGGTATGACTTCACCTGCACATGGGAAAGGATTTAGATAGACCTGTGGTGCTTCATCACTCTTTGTGGGTCAGGGGAGGAGAAGAAGTCATGGCAGGAGGAAGGTAGAGTTCCTTGTAGGATACTGAAGGCATATTGATGAGGTTATAGACCATAATTTAGTTGGAAAACTATCTAATTTAGAATTCTCAGATGGAGTGGGGAGTTATGATAGTGAATAGAGATCTCCAAGATCTTTCCAACGGTACCAAAATTTCCCAATTTGGCTTAAGGATGAGGAATTTATCAGCCTGATAATTTTGCAGGTGCAAAGGAGGTGGTTCCGTATTCCCGTATCCGTAATACGGATTGTAGATTGCAGATGCCGGGAACCCATTTTGGACTTGCGTAGGTGGAATTTCGTAGTTCTGAGTTCCGCAAATGTAGATTGCAGATTAGAGAAGGGTATTTTTCCTTTCGTGTATTTGGACTTCCTCATTCTCGAGTTCCACAATGCGGATTGCAGATTGCGGAAGGGGAAGTCTTCCAGTATGGCGATGAGTTGGTTCTGACCTTCAGAATCCCACAATGCGGATTGCAAATTGCGGAAGTCGGAAAGATGATTTTGACAGAGTTGAGAATTGTAGTTCCGGATTCCTGAATCTCGAATGCAGATTGCGGAATGCGTATTCTGGATCGACATCCATTCT
This sequence comes from Larix kaempferi, assembly GCA_027924585.1. Classification (NCBI taxonomy): domain Eukaryota; kingdom Viridiplantae; phylum Streptophyta; class Pinopsida; order Pinales; family Pinaceae; genus Larix; species Larix kaempferi. The sequence continues at coordinate 6,301,512 of BSBM01000221.1, forward strand.
AGCCGTGTGTGAAAATGGAGGGTTTTAGAGAAAAAAAAGTATTAGGTGGTCTCCCATCGCCCTGAAGGGAACTGGGGGGATTGGGGACGTGACAAGTTTGGACTTTTTCTTTTTAAATCTCTTTATCTCTTTTATTTTTAATTTATTAATATGCGTTTATCCTCACATTTGTTGTGGAGGAACCCAAAAATCCAAACCCTGAGATGAATTACAGAGACTGAGAGGATTAGTGGAGCTATAAGAATACCTAGATTTTACTTGCAGAGAGTTGAGTTGTGGTACAAAGCTTAGTATGCAACCCTAGTTTAGTATGGTTGAGCTCACTAGCTTAGCACCATCCTCTCTGTTTCCCTTGCATGCTTGATAAACCCAACTGCAGGTTGGCTTAGCATGAGTGTTTTACCTTGCATGCTTGATAAACCCAACTGTAGGTTGGATTAGAATGAGTATGTTTCCCTTGTATGCTTGATAAACCCACTGTAGGTTGGCTTAGCATCCATGTTCTCTGGTATGCTTGATAAACCCAAATGCAGATTGGCTTAGCATATGGATGGGATCTTGACTATGAGAGAGTCTGTTAGCCCTCCTTAGTGGATACAAAACCCAACTCGGGGGTGATCTATCAGTTGAAAGAGTATAGGATGGACATAGACCTAAGGTTGGGTGGAACGTTTCTCTCACTTAGCCAGTTGATTAGACAACTTGGATTCAAAGATAAGTGTTCACGATGATGTTCAATGATGATATTTCATGTGTTATGTTATGCTTAATTATGTTAAAGTTATTGAATGAACGATTGTATGAAATGGAATGGTATGAAGGTTATGCACAAGCCTAAGTATGAGGCTGATTTATTATGTGCACACTTCATTGCTTGCATGAGTTTAATGCATTGTTAATTTTACATGTGTTAGATGTATGGATTAGACCTAGTTTCATTCACCATATGTGTCTGTTATGTATTGCTTATCCTTGTGGATGGGAGGTATGGATTCACCTACACATGGGAAAGGATTTAGATAGACATGTGGTGCTTCATGACTCTCTATGGGTCAGGGGAGGATAAAAAGTCATGGCGGGAGAAAGGTAGAGTTCCTGGTAGGAGACTGAAGGCATATTGATGAGGTTATAGAGCATACTTCAGTTGGAAAACTGTCTAAGCTAGAATTATCAGATGGAGTGGGGAGTTATGCTAGTGAATAGAGATCTCCAAGATATTTCCAACGGTACCAAACTTGCCCAATTTGGCTTAAGGATGAGGAATTTATCAGCCTAAGAAGTTTACAGGTGCAGAGGAGTTGGTTCCACATTCCCGCATCTGCAATGCAGATTGCGGATTGCGGATGTCAGGAACCCATTTTGGACTCATGTAGGTGGACTTCTGCAGTTTCGAGATTCGCAAATGCGGATTGCGAATTGCGGAAGGGTATTTTTCCGGTTGTGGATTTGGACTTCTGCATTCCTGAGTTCCGCAATGCGAATTTCGGATTGCGAAAGGGAAAATCTTCCGGTATGGCGATGAGGTGGTTCCGACCTTCCGAATCCCACAATGCGGATTGTGGATTTTGGAAGTTAGAAATATGATTTTGATGGATCTAATAATTGTAGTTCAACATTCCCAAATCCCACGATGTGGATTGCGGATCGAAAACCATTACAGCTGTGTGTGAAAATGGAGGGTTTTTGAGAAAAAAAAGTATCAAGTGGTATCCCATTGCCTCGAAGGGAACTGAGGGGATCAGGGATGTGAAAGAATGGTATCAGATCCCAATTTACAACACTATTGGATGCTTGGGCCGAGCCACAAAGGAATCTACAGACAGAGAAGCGCCCATGGCACCGTTTTGACAAAATTACTATTGTGTTGTTCAATGAATCGTTCTAGACTTGTATGGATGTTTGTATTTTCTTGATGCATTATTATAATGTCTAATAAACATTTCCATCATGCACAATGATTGCAGTAGTTAGTAGTTGAATCGTACAACAGGGGAAGCATACAAAGAAAGCAGGAAAATGGTGACCATAAATGATGCCTAGGATCCTTATGAGCCCAAAGAAAATGTTCTAGGAGAGAATGTGCAGGAAGAACTTGCCGAAACTGAATCTAATGGAAGTAGGGAGCAAGTAACTCCCTAGAACTTGGTTGAGACCATGGTGAGTTTCAATGAGAGCTTGATGAAGGCTTAGGAAGAGAAGCACCAACTCAACGCTGCCATTTTGGAGAGCCTCACAGACATGCATAAGAGGGTAAATATTGGGTCTAACCTAAGCAAGGTGAGAAGAGAAGAATGAAATGCAATCAGTCGCTCTCGAGGCCGTTCTAGACATAGGAATCAAAACCATAGAAGGTGTTCTGTGAGCAGAAGGAACATACACCCTCCTTAAGATCTCTTTCCAACAAGTTAGGTGAATCCAAGGATTCCCAAAGAATCCCAAGGCATACTTCCAACAGAAGTGGGAGAAGAAAGAAATTCAAAGGGGTACCACAGGGAGAATTCAGGAAGGAAAGACCTCCTACCTTTGATGGAGAAAACAAGACATGCCAAGAGGTAGAGGCATGGATTCTTGGAATGAAGAAGTACTTCAAAATGCACAATTAATCAGAAAATGAAAAGGTTAGAGTTGCCATTTACGATTTGAATGGCAGAGCTTCCATTTGGTGGGAACATCTCATGCAAGTGAAAGAACCAGTGAAAGAAGGATCAACTGGGAGCAGTTTAAAATATACTTCAAGGAGAAATATGTCTCAGCTAGGTACTATGACAACAAGAGAAAGGAGTTCACTAAGCTGAGGTTGGGACAAAATCCCATGAAAGAGCATGCCCACAAGTTCTTGGAATTGATGAGGTATGTGGAATACATCAAGGATGAAAGAGTGAAGATACAATGTTTCCTTGGTAGCCTACCTCAGAATTTCAGGGATAGGATTGAGTTTGTCAATCCACCAAGTTTGGATGAAGCCATTAGAATGGCCATGCATTGCTATGAGCAGAGCATAGGTAAGTCTGAGGTGCATCTAGGATGGAAAGGAAATCCTATTGGAAAGTTTGAACAATGGAAAAGTGGCTTCAAGCCACCATTCAGAAATAAACCCAGAAGTTTTCCACAAGGACAAAAATTAAGGAGTGGATTCAAGCTAGCTGTAGCAGCATAGAAGGAATTAAAAGGACCACTTCAGTGTTGGGGTTGTGGAGGAAACCACATGCTTTGAGATTGTCCAACAAGAAGGGAGGACCCCAGGAGCTTGCACAACCTTGAAGAAGAAACTACAATGGAAGATATGGCAAGGGCAACATCGAGAATATATGCAGCATTGGATGATCATCAAGCAAACCACCAATCAATAGTGGCAGATGTTGAAGGTAATACTGCTAAGCAATCTATTTATTTTTTTATTGATCCAGGATCTAATCATAGTTATGTGCCTCCTAAGATGGTTGAAGGTTGTTCTCTTGATAAAGTAAAGAATTGTAAGCCTTGGCTAGTTCAATTATCCACAGGTACCAAGAGAAAGGTGAGTGAAGTTGTGATGGAGTGCTCCATAGAGTTGAATGGATTCCTCACAAAAGCAAATTTGAATGTCCTACCATTAGGATCTTATGATGCCCTAATAGGTATGGATTGGTTGGATAGGCACACAGCCAAGATTGACTGCTATGAGAAGGTACTTGAATGCCTTGATGAAGGAGGGAGACCAAGGTTGGTAAGAGGAATTCCCAAGCAAGTTTCAGCAAGGCATATTTCAGCCCTGCAGTTGCAATAGTTGTATAAGAAAGGTTTTCAATTATATGCAGTTCATATATCCGATTCATCAGAGGATAAGGGACCAAGAATAGAAGAATTTTAGTTGTTGCAAGAGTTTCAAGATGTGTTCCTTGATGAAGTTCCAAGACTGTCACCAAAGAGAGATATCGATTTTTCCATTAATCTTGTTTTAGGGGCAACATCAATTTCTAAAGCTCCTTACAGAATGAGCACACCAGAACTGATAGAATTGAAGATGCAGCTGCAAGAATTAATAGAAAAGGAGTATATCAGGCTGAGTGTATATACTTGGCGAGCACCTGTGCTATTTGTAAAGAATAAGGATGGGACTTTGAGGATATGTATTGATTACAGGAAGCTAAACAAAGTGAAAGTCAAGAACAAGTATCCATTGCCAAGGATTGATGACTTATTTGATCAAATGAAGGAAGCTAAGGTGTTTTCCAGGATTGAATTGAGGTCAGGTTACCATCAAGTGAGGATAAAGGAAGAAGACATTCAAAAGACAACTTTCAAAACTAGATATGGCCATTATGAATTCACAGTGGTGCCATTTGGTCTTACAAATGCACCTGCTACATTCATGTGTCTCATGAATAGTGTCTTCAGTAAGTATTTGGATAAGTTTGTGATTGTGTTCTTAGATGACATTCTTGTCTATTCAAGGAATGAAGAAGAACATGAAGAGCATTTAAGGATGGTGTTGCAAGTCCTTAGAGAATACCAACTGTATGCAAAGATAAGCAAGTGTGAATTCTATCAAAATAAGGTGGAGTATTTGGGGCATGTCATTTCTGAGGAAGGTATTGCAGTGGACCTAGAGAAGATTGAGGCTGTAATGGATTGGCCTATTCCAAGGAATGTTGCAGATGTAAGATATTTTATGGCTCTTGCTGGTTACTACAGAAGGTTCATTGAAGGCTTCTCTAAGATAGCTCATCCAATCACTTCCTTGCAGAGGAAGAGTATCAAATTTATATGGTCTGAAAAATGTGAGAAGAGCTTTCAACAATTAAAGAAGTTGCTTACCCGTGCTCCTATTTTGAAGATTGCAGATCCAAATAAATATTTTGTAGTGTGCACTGATGCTTGCATTAAAGGGCTAGGTGGAGTACTGCTCATGCAAGAAGGATTTGTAATTGGCTATGAGTCAAGGAAATTAAAGGAACATGACAGGAACTATGCCACACATGACTTAGAGCTAGCAGCCATAGTCCATACTATCAAGAGGTGGATACATTATCTCTTGGGCATAAGATTTGATCTTAGAACTGATCATATGATCTTAAAGTACTTGTTTGACCAACCAAATCTGAATGCTAGGAAAACTAGGTGGATGGAGTTTCTTTGTTAATTTGACATGGATATTAAGCATGTCAAGGGTAAAGAGAATAAAGTTGCAGATGCACTTAGCAGGAGATTTCATGTTGTAGCAGTAAGTATTTGTAAATCAGATTTGAAGGCAAGGATTCTTGAAGCTCAAACCAGTGATGAAGCTTACCTTCAGATCAAGGAGAAACTACAATAGGGAAATGTGGATGAAACATGTATAGGATATCATATTGGTGAAGGTGATATTCTCATTTATCAATGTACTGGACTGTACATTCCAAATTGTGCAAAATTGAAGAAGTTAGTGATGGATGAGATACATCAAATTCCATATTCTGGACACCCATGATATCATAATACTATAACAACATCAAGGAAGAATTACTTTTGTCATGAGATGAAGAATGATATAGCAGAGTACATTTCTAGGTGTCAAAAGTGCCAGCAAGTAAAGGCGAGACATCAAAATCCAGTAGGATTGTTGTAGCCTTTACCCATTCCAGAGTGGAAGTGGGAAGTGATCTCTATGGATTTTATAACAAGTCTGCCCATGACTGTAAGGAAGCATGATTCAATCATGGTAGAAGTAGACAAGATATCATAGGTATCTCACTTTATTCTAGTCAAGTCTACTCACAAGATAAGTGACATTACAAATATCTTCATGAAGAAGATATTTAGATTGTATGGATTTCCCAAGGCAATAATTTCAGATTGTGATACAAAATTCACTTCCAATTTTTGGAAGGGATTGTTTCAGGAGTTGGGCACTTAGCTGAGGTTTAGCACCGCCTATCATTCTCAAACATATGGTCAGATTGAGAGAGTGGAATAGATTCTTGAAGACATGTTGAGGATGTATGTGATGGATAAACCATCCAAGTGGGAAGACTACCTACACTTGGTGGAATTTGCATACAACAATGGACATCAAGCACCTTTAGGAATGAGTCCTTTTGAGGTACTGTATGGAAAAGGATGCAGAAATCCAGTGAGTTGGGACAGTCCAGTGAACAAGATAGTGCTTGGACCAGAAATGATCAAGGAGATGGAACAAGAAATTTCTAAAATCAGGAAGAATTTGAAGGCAGCTCAGGACATGAAGAGGATTTATGCCAATTTGAAGAGTGTGCGTAAGGAATTTCAGATTGGAGACCATATTTACTTGAGAGTGAAAGCAAGGAAGAGTTCCATGAAGTTGGGGAGTTGTGCCAAGTTGGCACCAAGATATTGTGTGCCATTTGAAGTCCTTGATAGGACAAGTCTAGTTGCATATAGGATTGCATTGACTGCTAACATGAGAGCTCATAATGTTTTCCATGTCTCTTTGCTTAAGAAATATGTACATGATCCTAATCATATAATTGATTGGCATGTGATACAGGTGGAACCTGAGGGAGAGTTCCAAGTGGAGGCTATGTGCATACTCGACAGGAAGGTTACTTTGATCCGTAACAGATCCATCGGGCAGGTGAAGGTGCAATGGAAGCACCTAATTCCTGAGGAGGCTACATGGGATCTGGAGGATGCCATGAGAGAGGCATTCTCGTTTTTGTTCAATTGAGAACACCGAGTATGGTGTTATTCTAAGGGGGAGGGAATTGTAATGTCCCCATTTTGACCCTTAAGGTTTTATTGGCTTCAATGTAAATATTGTGTAAATGTAGTGTGTGTTTTCCCTAGTGTGGAGCTCAAGTCCAAGGCCCCACTAGTGGATGCTTAAGGTTTAATTGCATAGGAAACTATTTGAAAGTTTCGATTATTCATGGGCCGTTAATCCATGAGATATTGTAAATGATGTAATTATTAAATATTGCAATAAAATACCAAGAAGCTGGCTAAGGAGGCAACCAATGAGAAGGGTCCATGTGTATCCACTAGGGAGAGGTGAGGGGGTTGTGGGATTGGAACCCATGCTTCCACATGTCTATTTGTGAACCCGTTTGACTCCCCATGCTGACATTTAATGATACTGTAAGAGGGTATTTGACAAGCCTTGTTCATGAGGCAGATTGAGTATGGAGCATGTCTTGTGAATGCGTATGGCAGGCTATGGCCTGTGTTTACTTGTCTCGTAAGACACTTAACCACCTCGAAATTGGTGGACCCTGATGAATATCCCATGGTTGACCTAGAACAAGGGGGAGGGACAAATTCATTCATTCATCGTGGCTCAGAAACTCATCCGTGGGAAGAGAAATGGTGATCCTATGATAGCTGGAATGGACAAGGTTGAATGCCCATAGAAACATTGCATGGAAGCATTGCTGTGGAGTAACCCAAGAATCTGAACCCTGAGATGAATTATAGAGCGTGAGAGGCTTAGTGGAGATGTGAGAATACTTGGATTTTACTTGTAGAGAGTTGAGTTGCGGGATAGAGCTTAGTCTACAACCCTGAGAAGAGCCCAAATTGTTTAATAGAGGTAGAAGGTCAAATTAGGGTTGGATTGCTTGATAAATAAACCCAGTGAAGGCTGTAATCTCATAGAACTAGCAGTTGGACCTTTTTATGCCCACCCTGAATAACACTAGAAGGGAAGGGGCCCTGAGGGACTGTGCAACAGAGAAGGGGATCTTCCTTATGTTGGGTGAGGTAGGTATTGTGGGTACCATGTCCGCTGAGTGTTGATATGCCTACAACTTTGTGGTTGAGCTCACTAGCTTAGCACCATCTTCCCTGTTTCCCTTGCATGCTTGATAAACCCAACTGCAGGTTGTATTAGAATGAGTGTTTTACCTTGCATTTGATAAACCCAACTGGAGGTTGGCTTAGCATGAGTATGTTTCCCTTGTATGCTTGATAAACCAACTGTAGGTTGGCTTAACATCCTTGTTCTCTGGTATGCTTGATAAACCCAGCTGCAGATTGGCTTAGCATAGGGATGAGATATTGACTGTGAGAGAGTCTGTTATCCCTCCTTAGTGGATACACATCCCAACTCGGGGGTGGTCTGTCAGCTGAAAGAGTATAGGTTGGATAGAGACCTAAGGTTGGGTGGAACATTGCTCTAACTTAGCTAGTTGCTTGGACATCTTGGATTCAAAGATAAGTGTTCATGATGATGTTCAATGCTGATATTTCATGTGTTATGTTATGTTTAATTATGTTAAAGTTTTTGAATGAATGATTGTATGAAATGGAATGGTATGAAGGTTATGCACAAGCCTGAGTATGAGGCTAATTTATTGTGTGAACACTTCATTGCTTGCATGAGTTTAATGCATTGTTAATTTTACATGTGTTGGATGTATGGATTAGACTTAGTTTCATTCACCATATGTGTCTGTTATGTATTACTTATCCTTCTGGATGGACGATATGGATTCACGTGCACATGGGAAAGGATTTAGATAGCCCTGTGGTTCTTTATGACTCTTTGTGGGTCAGGGGAGGAGAATAAGTCATGGCAGGAGGAAGGTAGAGTTACTTGTAGGAGACCGAAGGCATATTGATGAGGTTATAGACCATACTTCAGTTGGAAAATTGTCTAAGTTAGAATTATCAGATGGAGTGGGGAGTTATGCTAGTGAATAGAGGTCCCCAAGAGATTTCCAATGGTACCAAACTTGCCCAATTGGGAATAAGGATGAGGAATTTATCAACCTGGGAATTTTGTAGGTGTAGAGGAGGTGGTTCCGCATTCCCACATCCGCAATGCGGATTGTGGATTTGGGATGTCGGGAACCCATTTTTGACTCGCGTAGGTGGAATTCCACAGTTCTGAGTTCCGCAAATAAGGATTGCGGATTGAAAAGAGTATTTTTCCTTTCGTGGATTTGGAATTCCGCATTCCTAATTTGCGTAATGCGAATTGCGGATTGCGTAAAGGGAAATCTTCCAGTATGGCGATGAGGTGGTTCCGACCTTCTGAATCCCACAATGTGGATTGTGGATTGCAGAAGTCGAAAATATGATTTTGACGGAGCTAAGAACTGTAGTTCTGCATTCCTTAATCTCGCGATGCGGATTACGGATTATGAAATGCGGATTGCGGATCGACAACCATTGCAGCTGTGTGTGAAAATGGAGGGTTTTAGAGAAAAAAAAGTATCAGGTGGTCTCCCATCACCCCGAAGGGAATTGAGGGGATAGAGGATGTGACAGGTTTGGACTTTCTTTTTAACTCTCTTTATCTCTTTTATTTTTAATTTATTAATATGTGTTTATCCTCACATTTGTCCTATTTTTTATTTTGGCTTTTCATTTGGATACTACTTTAGAAGTCAACCTATCCTCTAGCATGCTTGGTCCCTCTTTAGTTGATTAATCCCCATCAGTTGGAAATTTAAAAGGATATAAATAATATAATCATAAGGTCTTTTATTGATTTGATGCTCTAGAGCCTAACAACTCAACATCAATCACACATAACAAGTCTACTTAGTCTTGGTGCTCCAGATCCTATAGCTCAACACCAACTCAAACAAGTGAGTCTACGCAATCTAGGTGCTCCAGATCCTTTACCTCAACACTAACTTAACCAAAATGAGACTAAGTAGTCTAGGTGCTCTAGAGCCTACAACTCAACACCAAATAAAACATAATGAGTTTAAATAGTCTAGGTGATCCAGGGCCTACAAGCTCAACACCAAACTTAAACATAATAATAATATAAAGTGTCTTAGTTTTGGGATATTACACATACCTTTAAGATCATTTGGTGGTGGTCCATGACTTATCTAAGGCTAGCTATAAGGCACATGGATGCATGCCTGATCTCCCTCTTTAACTCAAGAGTGATGTACCTCCTCCTCAAGAATTGTGTTGCTACCTCTCTAGATTCTATAGGACACAAGACGATGCTACTGAACATATGCCCATATTTAATGCCGTAAAATATTGTCCGAGGTACACTCACTAACACTCCCTGTTACAAAGGAAAGTGTTCTCCACCACATCAAGCTTCTCTCTGAACATATTGAATTTCCCTTTTGAAAGTGGCTTACCCAATATATCAATGGCTTGATGACATGTTGAAATGTATTGTAGAACCAAATCTCCCTTCAGAACCATGTATTTGATGAAGTGGTACCTAATCTCAATATGCTTGGATCAATAATGAAATACCGTATTTTTGAGAGAGTTTGATACAACTTTGGTTGTAACAGTAAATCATGGTAGCATCCAAAGTCTAATATGTCATCTCTCCCAGTAAATTGCAAATCCATATGAATTGACAACCAAAAAAACTCATTGCCATATATTCTACCTCTACTTAACTAAGTAATACAAAAGTTTGTTTCTTGCTAAACTAGGAAACCATATCTGAGCCTAAACTGTAGCAACACCTTGAAGTGCTCCTCCTATCACTAGCACTACCTACTCAATCGAAAATTGAAAAAAATTACAACACCACCTCTCAATCGTTAACTTACCCTAGTCCAAAATGCAATGTACCCTTTAAGTATTAGATCTCGTGTTTTGCAAAAACCCAATGAACCTTCCTAGGGTGCACCATGTACTGACTCAAGGTGTTCACTGGAAAACAAATTTCAGGCTTGATATTTGCTAAATACATGAGACAACCTATCAATTGTTTGTACACAAATTGATCAATCAAATTAGAACAAAAATCGACAAAGTGTTGCTGGTGTTTTCACACTAGCATGCACAAAAGTGCATCTAATAGGAGTTGTACTATTCCTAGTAGAGTTTCAAGGTAAAAAGTAAAAATAACCAGAATGAGAATCAAAATATCTAATATAATAGGGGCATAAAAGTAAAGAAAATTGAATGCAAATCTAATCTGATCATGCATTCTTCATCAAGCAAATAGACAACACTAGAGATTCCTAACCCTCTTCATCAGGGAAGATCTCAACTCTTATACACCTACCCCACCTTGTGATGACCAGGAGGACCACCTTCTACTTTCATTTTGATCCGTCAGATTAGAACAACAAGCATTAGGTAGAGTTCCAAAGTACTTCAGATAGTAGTGGTAAGACCTCAAGTCTCCCCTTAGCCTCCCCCTTGTGGAAAAAGACACTATAACAGATGCCCCCTAATGTGTGAGGTCAAAGGGGTAGACAATGGCCAAAATAAATTACAATTATTTCATAGGTGAGTGAAGAAGTGACTTAGATGGAATATCTTTGAAAACTAGCCATAGGCAACACCTGCAATGGACCAAGATAGAACTCCTCCTCCTTAGGTGGGCATACCCATGCTCAGAGGATACAAAATTATAGACGCTTATCAAGTACAATATAGATAACTAAGGTATATATAAACAGTGATAATCACCACAAAGATACAAAGTGGATCCATGTCAAAAGAAAGATCATATCCAGAAAGATACAAAGTGGATCTATGTCTAAAGAGAAATCACAGCCACGAAAATACAAAGTGGATCTGCGTCTCAGAATCAAATGAAGATATTTGGAGATAACATTGAACGGAGCAATATCCATAAGAATCAATGCCAAAATATGGGTAAGTGGAAATCCAATGCAACTCGAGTCATAGCATAATGATGTGATGTTATATATGGACTCAATGTCTTCAAACCGACTGACACTAGCACGAGTCCAAAGTATGTGAATAAATGTACTGAAGTTGAACATAGTAAGACACTGGGTGATCACCACTGGAAACTACCGCCACTATGCAAACAACTTTAGCATGAAGAACCGACCCACTAGTCCTCCACCCCCACGAGTCATCATCTCCCCTCACCGCCGCATCCTTGGCTCAGTGGGACCATCGTTGCGTACTGCTACATGCAATCGTACCATCGATACCTTGTCAAAGAAGAAAGAGAAAATGAACAAGGGTAAACATAAGTCCCCTCCCCCATGGCTCATCCTAGTTAACTACCACCAAACCACCGCCAGGTACATCTGTCCCCACCCAAAGTATGTCCCCGCTAGTGCCTACTCTACTAGTATCATATGACCACCTAAAAACTCGTGGGGTGATTTGGACCCCCATACTTGCACTATCACAGCTGCTACAACCCGCATCTACAGGATATCTATGTCGCAGATCATTATAGCATTTTCATGCACATAGGTAGATGCGTAATAGTGTCGCTATAGTAGATCCTCCATTGAGACATCACTCGGCTTACTTGGTTGAGTGTCCGCAATTACACCCAACAGCGGGAGCCCCATTAAAAAGTACACATATATTAGTGTGATCTCTATCCACTCCCCTGTATGAAAAATTCCCCTACGTCGGCATCCCAAAACTCAACCAGTTTGTTCAGCAGCAGCTTCGTCGAACGCATGGGGGGCACCCTTGAAAACTTCAGTAGCCCACATCGGGCCAAAGTATCCTGTACCACCTGATCATAATTGATATCATCCAGCAGTGACCTAAGCTCACTCTCTCGCTAGTGGACTCTCAACATCCTACAAACCCACGTGAAAACTCCCAGTCAGTAGCGCAGAAAACCAAAAAACTCCCTCCTAGGCCATAACGCAATTGTTGGACAAAAATCCTACCTTAAGCGCTCCTTTTTTCCTAACACGCACGCCATGGAGCACGCTTTCGAGGAGGAAAGCGTGTTCCAGAAGCACACCTATCTATACCAAAGGTGCACTTAATGCACTTTTCCCTTCGACAAGAGTGCTTTGGTGCAGTAGTGCCCTAGCCTAGTTCACTGGGGCCCCACAAAGGTTCAAAACCAAAAAATTGCCGATAAAAATTGACAAGAACAACATTAAGATTTACCTGTAAGTCGTAGAAGTTAATTCCGCTGGACATATTGAGAGAAATCGACAGTTGTTTTTATGGGCCCCTCCACACTCCTCCCACTCTAAATAGTGAAAATGACATATGGAAGGTGGTCTCCCCTTTATTTATGGCCATTTTTTTGTCTCTTTTTATCTCTTTGACCATTCAGAGTCCTCCAACCTCCGTTTTTCACACCGTTCGCACCGCTAGCTTTAGAATTATGTGCCTATGATGGTGCTTGAGATCATTTCTCACTCTCACCCCCTTTATTTTTCTGGCCATCCTTTCAGCGCCCCCCACATCAATTTGTGTTCCATAAGGTACGTCAACGGCTCTTGGTATCTTTTTACTGTTTTCTCCATCGCAGACTATTCACGAGCCCTCCGCTCCCTCCATACTGCAGTCATTGCATTATTTTTCTGCCATCCATCTACCCATAAGGAGTCCCCATTAGTGTTACACCTCACCTTTTTTATCGGTCCACTCATACCTATCCCTTGTTTTGAACACTTCCTCGCTTGACTTTCACATATGTTCGGTATACATTTATCCCTTTTTCCGACTGAGCAACTCATTTATGAAAATGGCACTTATGAAGTTTCTGTTAAGCTCTTTTCTGACTCCTTAAAGAATGAAAATATTGTTGAGCAATCTTGCTTCCTTTCATGCTCGTTAAAGTATCTAAAAGGGCGTCTATTTGGTATAAGTTGAACCCTTTTCCAAACTAGGTAGACTAATTAGAAAAAAAGAATACTCTAGTCACTTTGGCTAGAAGAATTCTCCATTGCATACTTTTATGCTTTTTCGGGATTTGGGGACTAACACATGAAAAATAACACTCTCAGAGTCTCCTTATTGCTTCTAGACTCTCTAAAATTGAAAGCAACCACTAGCATTCACCGTCTTGGGCTTGTAAAAATCCACACAATGGTATCATCTCGAGCACACTTCTATCCCTTCTTAGAGCTCCTTAAACCCTGAAGAAGGCACAAATGAGGCCTCTCGGTGCCCTAGTAGATCACATCTGGTCCTCCAGTTATGGCATCATCCCTAGTATGGTCGCCTTTGTTCAGAGTATTTTGCGATGTGACACCCTTGGAGTTTCCTTATATCACTCATAAGTTCCCCCCTGAGTCTCCTCCATTGCAGTCACCATATTTGATCCCTTAAGTTATGATCCCTTTCCCCCAAGGTCAGTTTCATATGATTCTTGGTCATCCCTCCCATCATACTCTTAACAAAGGAAGTTTGAGTCCCATCACTCTACGACCCTTATATCCCCCCATAGTGTCTTAGTCTCACGTCCAGTACCATCACATGGGAAGCCTAATGTTCTTGCAATTTCGAATCCATGGGAAGCCTAATGTTCTTGGGATGAGTTATAAGGTCAATAATACTTGGCATGAGTCAATGAGGTCGAAATATAGAGGAAGAGTAACTCCCATGGAAGAGGAAGAGGCAATTTGGAGCTAGTGAGACACTTGGGCTAGATTCCCTAGCTCTATGACAACAATGATGAAGATGCTATGACACCTATGACACAAATAAGACATGAAGGCTGACATATGACATATATGACATTTCAGGGCTAAAAATATACTCCAAGAGGGCTCTCAAGGGTGTTAGGGCAGCTAAGATGCTTCCACATGTGATTTGGTGGAAGTGGGAGACTAGGAATTGTTGTACAAGTGGTGTTCTTTGGAATCTCTTCCCAACTTGAGTTGGCATGAGTCTCTTGGAAGGAATTCGAACCATGGAGGACATTAGAACTTTATAAATGTTAATAACAAAGAATGAAACAAGCTTTTGATCAATTGTAGAATTTTCAATTGCATTTGTGAAGAGGGAGAGCTAGTGGATGACTAGTTTCTTGCCTTATCCAATTTCGAGGGTGAAATATTCCCATGCAAGTTGGTAATTGGAAAGGCCATTCTGACCTTTCATTTGTATCTTTAATGGAGTCTTTATTTGCAGGTTTATGCTACAGGGCAGCTCATGGTTTCTTCTATTGCAGCTCACTCCTTCAAACATTTCCAGTTTTGGTGGCATATTCTTGATCCTTGAGGGAGGGCATTTTTGGTGAGCTATTGTACTTTGGGGGAGCTTATAATGCCAAATTTATTTTTTAATATAAATTAAATACTCTATTAATCATATCTAGAAAGTGACAGGTCTAAATTCCAAGTAGAAATGTATAAATCTCATTTTTAATGAAAGAACAGTCCCATTTTCCCACTACCTTGTTGTGAACCAATGTAATGTTGATGGATTCGAATGGATAAGTAAAATACTGATGGTTTATTGATTAATGGAATTTTATTTATGTATTATACAATTTTCATGTTTAGTTCTCAAGCATTTGAAGTCATTTTACTCAGTTTATTTACATTTGGAGAAGATTTGGTGCCATTTCCCCAAGGGTCGAACTAGTGATTTTTGTTTTTGTTTGGGAGAGGTTTGGAACATAATTAATAACTAAAGAATGGTGAATTTTTAACCTTAATAACATACTTGATACATCCCCTACCTATGTTCAGAAATTTGAGTGGGTTTGGAGGCATTTGGGAATCCATTTTCAGTAATTACCCCAGGGGGATTTGAACCCCAAATTACTAGTAAAATTGGATACTTGGTCCGGAATCTTAAGAGAGTTTGCAGAGGTCTTTTGGTGGCCACATCTCATACCTTAACATCATATTCAATTCCTAATATCATTCATACACCTTCCTTGAATATTTGAAGGCATTTGGAGTCAATTTGAGACCTAGAGACCAATACTAGTCAAAGGGATATTACTAGTAAAGTTCCCTACATTGGCCAGAATTGAAAGAGGATTTGCAGAAGTATTTTAAAGGTCAAAAAGCATCCTTGAAACACATATTTATGTTATAACATCATCCATATACCTTGTCAGAATATTTGGGAGCAATTGGAGCAATTTGGAGACATATAGCTCAAAACTAGTCAAAGGTCTAACTAGGGAAAAAAGTGAAAAATTGCCATTTTAATAAAATTCCTAACAAGGCACATCATAGTGGTATCAGAGCATGGTCTTGGAACTTGATGTGGTAGAACATTAATGAATACAAAGAGTCAAATAAATAATCCACCACCCTTAGAAACTGAAACTGGATGTACTTTGATGAAAGGGAAGAAGTAGGAGAAGAAGTGCATTCCTTGGTCACCATGAGTAAGGATGAGAAATGAACCTTAGAGGAGAATGAGGAGTTTAGAAAATTACTGAAACCATTCTTTGAAGACAAGTGGAGGCAATTCATGCAAGAGTTCAAATTGTTGGTTACTGAACTTGGAAGCAACTCGGAAAAAAAGAATGAGCAATGGTTCTCTTTTCAAGGAAAAGAAGGAAATGGATGAAATAATTTATGCCACAAAGGAGGAACCTCATGTAATGGTGGAACATGAGGTACATGTTGATATGCAGGTGCTTGAAGATGCTACACTCAAACAAGAAGAAGAACAAGCACTTGTCCTTATTCAGATGGATTATGAGCTGCCTCATGGAGAGAGTTGCAAAGCCTTGGAGGAGGCACATGATCTCACAATAGTGGGACCAACCAATTATGGAGAAGATGAATTAAAGATTTCAATGGGTAAGAGTTGTAAGGATTTAAGGTTGGTTCATAATTCCTCACCCCTACTTCTTTTTCAGCCACGTCAATTGGGGATGAAAATTGGGTGAAAGGTTTTTTTCTAATGGTGCCACATGAGGGGTATGTAACTCCTACCTCTCCTTTTGAGGATGACATGAATAGAGCACCTCATTATTTAAATTTGTAGAAGAATATTTGTTTTCCTTATGATGATACATATCTTCATGGACATACTTATGATGTTCGCTTGAGTCACTTGAAGACTCATGATCTTCCTTGCTCCTTGCTTAGTTCAATTGATGTTGGAGGAACTTCATTAACTATTTGGATGAAAGAATATAGGGCTGATTGTTTTGATGCATCTTACATATTTTTGGAGCATCATTATAGGACATGGGATACTCACCTATTTCATTGGATTAGATTTGATTGGTCACTCGATGCTTGTATGCACTTGGAAAATGGTGGTCTACTTACTTGGAGGTACAAACACTTTCATGATTCTTTGATGAAGCATATTCTTGATGTGCATTTTCCTTATGTTGTTATGTACTTTGATGATATATATTTTGCACTCATGATGTTTGAAAGAATGCATACAAGAAAATGGGATCCAGGAATCCTCTTATCTGATGGTATGGGTTGGAGAGCACTCTTAATTGTTGGGGTGTAATACAAGCAATGGGAGTCTGGAATAATTTTTGTCTCATTGGTTTCAATTTTTTTGGGAAACAATAAGTATGGGAGATGGATTTCCCACTTAATAAAGTGATTTTTATCAGAGTAGTGCAGCAGCAAGCATGGTGGTTCCTCTCTAAAATCTTCATGGAAACTCAAAGACTCAAGGTTGGGAAATACAATGGCAACTTCAAAGAATTATACAGAAAGCAGGCTCTTCAACACCCATGTCTGAAATTGCTTGAGGAAAAGCAATATTGGGAAGGGAGTATTTGTCATGTCCCAAATTTGGCATTGGGTCACATTGGCCTAAGAAAATTTTTCCTATTCATTAGAGTTTGTCAAATTGATGCTAAAGGTCAAATAATTGCCAAGGAGGAAAATTACTAGTTTCCTAGGTTTGGGGTGGAAGCTTTGGGATTTGGAATAATGGGGATAATAAATGATGTTGGAACATTAGGATGGAATAAATATTTAATAAAGGAGATAAATAAATATATGCAAGTGAAAATCAAAGTGTCATTTGATCATGAATACACATGGAGGAAGTGGGACCCACACAAGCTAGAATTTATGTGCCACATGGCATCCTCTTCTTGCAATTTCGAATCCATGGGAAGCCTAATGTTCTTGGGATGAGTTATAAGGTCAATAATACTTGTAATGAGTCAATTAGGTCTAAATATAGAGGAAGATTAACTCCCATGGAAGAGGAAGAGGCAATTTGGAGCTAGTGAGACACTTGGGCTAGATTCCCTAGCTCTATGACAACAATAATGAAGATGCTATGACACCTATGACACAAATCAGACCTGAAGGCTGACATATGACATATATGACATGTCATGGCTAAAAATAGACTCCAAGAGGGCGCTCAAGGGTGTTAGGGAAGCTAAGATGCTTCCACATGTGATTTGGTGGAAGTGGGAGACTAGGAATTATTGTACAAGTGGCGTTCTTTGGAATCTCTTCCCAACTTGAGTTGGCATGAGTCTCTTGGA
The DNA here is from genome assembly GCA_027924585.1 of Larix kaempferi. Taxonomy (NCBI): domain Eukaryota; kingdom Viridiplantae; phylum Streptophyta; class Pinopsida; order Pinales; family Pinaceae; genus Larix; species Larix kaempferi. The sequence goes on from BSBM01000221.1 coordinate 6,319,585, forward strand.
AGGAATTCAACCCATGGAGGAAATTAGAACTTTATAAATGTCAATAACAAAGAATGAAACCATATTTTGATCATTTGTAGAATTTTCAATTGCATTTGTGAAGAGGGAGAGCTAGTGGATGACTAGTTTCTTTCCTTAGCCAATTTCGAGGGTGAAAGATACCCATCCAAGTTGGTAATTGGAAAGGCCATTCAGACCTTTAATTTGGATATTTAATGGAGTATTTATTTTTAGGTTTAATATACAGGGCAGCTCATGGTTTTTTCTATTGTAGCTCACTCCTTCAACCATGTCCAGTTTTGGTGGCATATTCTTGATCCTTGAGGGAGGGCGTTTTTGGTGAGCTATTGTACTCTTTGGGGGAGATTATAATGCCCCATTTATTTTTTAATATGAATTAAATACTCTTTTATTCATATCCAGAAAGTTTCAGGTCGAAATTCCAAGTAGAAATGTATAAATCACATTTTTCATGAAAGAACAGTGCCATTTCCCCACTACCTTGTTGTGAACCAATGTAATATTGATGGATTTGAATGGATAAGTAAAATAATGATGGTTTATTGATTAATGGAATTTTATTGATGTATTATACAAGTTTCATGTTCAGTGCTCAAGCATTTGAAGTCATTTTACTCAGTTTATTTACATTTGGAGAAGATTTGGTGCCATTTCCCCAAGGGTCGAACTAGTGATTTTTGTTGTTGTTTGGGAGAGGCTTGGAACAAAATGAATAACTAATGAATGGTACATTTGGGACCTTAATAACATACTTGAGACATACCCTACCTATGTTCATAAATTTGAGTGGGTTTGGAGGTATTTGGGAATCCATTTTCATTACTTACCCCAGGGGGATTTGAACCCCAAATTACTAGTAAAATTGCATACTTGGTCCAGAATATTAAGAGAATTTGAAGAGGTATTTTGGTGGCCATATCTCATCCATTAAAATCATATTCAATTACTAATATCATTCATACACCTTCCTTGAATATTTGAAGGCATTTGGAGTCAATTTGAGACCTAGAGACCAATACTAGTCAAAGGGAAATTACTAGTAAAGTTCCCTACATTGGCCAGAATTGAAAGAGGATTTGCAGAAGTATTTTAAAGGTCCAAAAGCATAATTGAAACACATATTTATGTTATAACATCATCCATATACCTTGTCAGAATATTTGGGAGCAATTGGAGCAATTTGGGGACCTATAACTCAAAACTAGTCAAAGGTCTAACTAGGGAAAAAGGTGAAAATTTGCCATTTTAATAAAATTCCTAACAAGGGACATTACAATACCACCATCCAAAATTGCTATAAAAGGGTGGTGGAGGCCCCCCATTTCACATCATTCTCTCTACCTTATCGAAACTTCGCCAAAATTCCATTGAACCCTAGCCTACCTCTTTGAGCTTCTGTTCTCATTTAGTTGAGTTTTAACCACCATTTGAGCATTCAGAGGAGAGTAAGGGACATTGGAGATTCGAAGCACCACCATTTGTATGGCTGCAAGGCCCCCTCAATCTACTCACCATTTTAGGTAACTAAATATTGTAAATCTTTTTTTACATCATAATGGAAAGAATTCTTTGATTCACATGACATGCATTGGATTATTGGGTGCTTATGCTTTAGTTTAACTTTTTGTTTACTGCAATAAATCTTAGCATTTATACTTTCTTGCATTTTTATTTGCATGCACACACTCCCATTCACGAACTGTTACTAAGAGTTCCTCAACTCTTAGTTAGTACATTTATGTACTAGCTAGTGTGAATAACCTAGCTACACTTAGCATGTGCCAATTGTCCTTCCACATGATCGACATGACTAGGCACCTAGGGATCCTTTGAGTTGGCATCTATCACCCGTCATGTTCTTGAATTTTTAAACTATTAATATAGATTGCCTGAATTGGTTTGTCAATTGAGTTTAGCTTGAGTGGTTGTGAGATGGAGTGTTATCCTCGCCACCTAGGTTCTTTCCTATAGGATTTTCCTTCACTCTTTATAATAGAACAACATAATATGCAAATGTGAAGAAATAATAAAAATAAAAACACTATAAAATGAATTAACAAAATAAACATTATTATTATATATACCTTATTTCCACAACCAAATATATATATATATATATCTTCCAAATCGAAAATTCAATCATTCAAGAAGAATGATCATGAGCTGTCCTCAAGGGACTTACATTCCGTGTTTCTTTAAGTTGTTCAAGATGTTACAAAAAGATATTACGTAACACTATGCCCCAATTGACTTTACAAATGAATGCCTTCTTGAATTTCTTCAATCTCTATATGACCTGGCACCAAGAGTAGAGCATTTTTTAATAATTGATCAGCTTCTGTATTTAATTCCCTGTAAATATGAGTTATAGAGAAAACAAAGAATGAATCTCATCCTTTTAATGACACGAAGGAGTTGTTGAAGATGTGGCGCTTTAATATGAATTTTATTGTTGGACCAATCAACAACCATCTTTGAATCTCCGAAAAGTTGGAGGCATGTCACATTCTTGAATAATTCCATTTTCAAGACTGAAAGCAAAGAAGCAAGATCTGCTTTGTTGTTTGTACAATGCCCTGACGCATATTTCATAAAAAAATTGTGATTATCTGCGAGATATAAAACTCCTCCGGACCCTCCCAAAGGGGGATCACCCTGGATTGCACCATCAAAAAAATCCCACGGTATATTTTTGTCGAGCGTTGGGGGTGTCAAAATTTGTGTCTTTTTTTTTTCCTTGGTTTTGTGATCCTATGTCCACTACACAACAAGGGCTATTGTCACCTCTACAGGAATTTGGTGGTCTTGAAAAATTGTTGTATTGTGAGCGCACCAAATACCATAAATAAAAGAGGAAGGGAAGGCGTTGTAGGGACGCACAAAATTTTCAATCCACCATGAATGAATTTTCTATTCCAAAGTTGAACCTTCATGTGTACCCTGAGATTTTAGTTCCTTAGAGGCAACCTTCCAGACTATTTCTGCATAATGATAGAAAACAAATAACTAAGAGCCAAATTCCTCATTTGATTGGCATAAAACACACCATCTTGGGCCATGCCATCCTCTTTTTAAGAGGTTTTCCCATGTTAGTATGTTTTTGCTGAGAGCGATCCACATGGTTAACTTGGCCTTTAAAGAACCTGATGCCTTCCATACAGTAATCCACCACCACTCTCTTGCACCAACGAACGATTATTTGGCCATTGTTTCATATCCGAGCTTCGCACTGAATTCTCTCGTGGATGCATTTTTTGACTAGATCAAGCCATCCTCAACTTCTTCCACTAAGCATATATAACAAGATTCCATCAAAGAAATATATGAGGCCCACTTTGTTGTTGCGTCTCCTTCCAGATTAAGTTCTGTTGCATTTTTCGAAAGTGTTTTGTTCACTTTAGAAGTAGTCTGGGATTTGGCGTCACTTAAGTTGATAATTCTTAGGCTTTTTAGTTTTTCTAAGGTTCCACGGGAGAGCTTGAATCCATTCCTTGCTACGATCCAAGGGTCTTCTCTGATACAATTTTTTTTCCCATCTCCAATACTCCAGGTCAACCAAACTCCTAGCAGAGGAAGGGAAAGCATGAAGGCTTTCCATCCTATGGAGCCATTTTTAAAATATTTTTCCAGTTTCCTTATCCACTCTATAATGGAGGATTTTGGACAATATTTTGACACCATGACTCTCCCCTATAGAGAAGTAGGATTTTTTATTAGCCTCCACAAGGACTTAGCTGCCAATGATTGGCAGAACAAGAAGGGATTTTTTAAACCCCACCCACCAAGATCTTTTAAATTAGCCAGAATTTTCCAATTGACTAGAGGGATACCTTCAGATTGTTTGCTTGTGGTCCACAAAAATGAGAAAAAACGTTTTTTCAGATTTTATGAAGAATCCTCTTGGGGATATATGCTATTGAAGCCCAATAAACAAGAATTCTTTGTATAACCGCATTTAGAACGAATCTTTCTCTGGATAGAAACCTATTTGTCCAACATCCTATACGTACTTCCCTGCACTGATCCAAGGATCTTCTTTGATACGAATTTTTTTCCCATCTCCAATACTCCAGGTCAACCAAACTCCCATCAGAGGAAAGGAAAGCACGAAGGCTTTCCATCCTATGGAGCCATTTTTAAAATATTTTTCTGGTTTCCTTATCCACTCTATAATGGAGGAATTTGGACAAAATTTTGACACCATGACTCTCCCCCATAGAGAAGTAGGATTTTTTATCAACCTCCACAAGGACTTAGCTGCTAATGATTGGCAGAACAAGAAGGGATTTTTCAAACCCCACCCACCAAGATCTTTTAAATTAGCCACTGTTTTCCAATTGACTAGAGGGATAGCTTCAGATTGTTTTCTTGCGGTACACAAAAATGAGAAAAAACGTTTTTTCAGATTTTATGAAGAATCCCCTTGGGGATATATGCTATTGAAGCCCAATAAACAAGAATGCTTTGTATAACCGCCCTTAGAAGCACCAGTCTTCCTCCTCTGGATAGAAACCTATTTGTCCAACATCCTATACATCCTTCCACTTTCTTAAACATCCAAAGCCAATATTTAAAGGAGTAAGAGTTAGGCTTTAGGTTGAAGCCCAAGTATTTAAACCCTTCTTTTAAAGGTTTTAATGAATAAGGGATTTCTGCTTCTAACCTTTTCTTAGCTGCTTCCGAAAGTGAATTCTCTGAAAGAATTTATTTTCCCACATTTATGTGCATCCCTGTGGCCTTCGTATATAAATCAAGGATCTGCTTGCTTTCATTGAAATTTTCAAGAGAGCCTTCCCCCATCATTAACACATCATCCATGAACAAAATATGAGACAGTTCTTTAGTCTCAGTAACCTTTATTCCTTTGAAAGAACCAGACTGTTTAGGTTGTTGAATTAACCTTCTTAGAGCATCTGCTACCAACAAAAAGAGAAAGGGGAAAGAGGGCATCCTTGCCTAATTCCCCTAGTTGGCCTCAAGAAGCTAGAGGGGGATCCATTTATAAGCACAACAAAGGAGGCAAAATATATAAATCCCATTATCCACTTAACAAAATCCACTGCTACACCAATCTGAATTAAAAGCAATCTTAGGAAGGTCCAACTTACCATGTCATAGGCTTTGGATAGATCTAATTTAAGAATGAGGGCTTGCATTTTTTTCTTGTGAATAGAGTGTATTACCTATTGAGCCAAAGAGACCAGATCATGGATCTACTGGTTGAACAGAAACCCAAACTGTTCCTTGTTAACAATACTGCTCAGAATAGGTTCCAACCGTTGTGCGATAATTTTGGCAAATATTTTGTATCCTACATTACAACATGAGTCTGAAATCTTCAAAGGATGAGGATTTTTTGTTTTTTAGGGATTAGAGGAAGAAAGGTAGAATTCAGAAAGGGATTCGGAAATGCGGAAGCCCAAATTCACCTCGCCGAATTACCTTTCCAACTTCCGCAATCCGTAATGCGAAACTCAGAACTGCGGAAGCCCAACTTGGCCAATCCAGAAAATTACCTTCCCGACTTCCGCAATCAGCAAAGGTAGAGCAAGAAAGGTAGAATTTAGAGCACCTAAAACCTTGTCACTTCCCCGATCCCCTTAGTGCCCTTAAGAGGCGATGGGAGACATTCTGATATATTTTATTTATTTTTTCTCCATTAATCCTCTCTATTTTTACACGCCGCCGCAATGGCCTTCGATCCGTAATCCGCAATGCGGAAGTCGGAAAGGGAGAACCACAATTCAAATTTTGTTGAACATCCCTCCGACTTCCGCAATCCGAAATAAAAAATCCACCTTGTGGGATTCAGAAAGGCAGAAGCCCAAATTTATCTCGCTGAATTACCTTTCCAACTTCCGCAATCCGTAATATGAAACTCAGAAAAATTACCTTCTCCAATCCAAAAAATTACCTTCCCAACTTCTGTAATCCGTAACCCGCCTTACAGAACTCGGAAATATGGAAGCCCAATTTCGCCAATCCGAAAAAATTACCTTCCCAACTTCCGCAATCCGCAACTCGCCTTGCAGAACTCAGAAATGCGGAAGCCCAACTTCACCAATCCAAAAAAATTACCTTCCCGACTTCGGCAATCCGCAACTCTCCTTGAGGAACTCGGAAATGCGGAAGTCCAACTTCACAACCCCGACAATTTTACCTTTCCAACTTCCACAATCCGCAATCTGCATGCAGAACTCCGAAATCAGAAACCTCAATTCGTCGTCCTAGAAAATTTACCTCGTCCAACTTCCTCAATCAGAAATTCGCTTTGCAGATGCAGAACATCGGAACCCTAACCACCCAAATCCAAAGGTTGGTCCCCGACATCCGCAATCCGCAATCCACATTACAGATGCGGAAGGTTAGGACCACATACCCTTGCACCTGCAAACTTATCAGGCTGATAACTTCCTCGTCCCTGGACCAAATTGGACAAGTCCAGTACCATTGGAAATCTCTTGGAGAGATCTATGCACTGGTGTGATCCCCTACCACATCTGAGGATTCTAACTTGGTCATTTTTCCAACTGAAAGCTATCTCAAAACCTCCTCTATGCCTCTTCACCCATCTGTAAGGAACTCTGCCTACCTCCTGCCATGAATTCCCCTTTCGCCTGACCCATAGAGGGGTCCTGAAACAAAACAAGGGGTTATCTACTTCCTTACCCAAGTCCAGGTGATGCTATGCATTCCATCTTAAAGTGCGTGCAATGTTTAACAAAACACACACATAAGGAAACTACAAATAACAATGCATCTACAACCTGCAAGGTTAGAAGCATATTAAACTCATGCAAATGATGAAGCATTCAAGCATGAACTCAACCTCACACTCAGGCTTATACATAGTTCCCTATTGATCAATTTCATGTAATCATTCATTCAATAACTTGAACATAACAAGAATAACATAACATAGGGAAAACTATCATCATTTACACCACAAAAAGCACTTATCTTTGGAATGAAGCTGTCCAAGCAACTGGCTAAGTGGGAGAAATGTTCCACCCAACCATAGGTCTCTATCTATCCTATACTCTTTCAGATGAGAGACCACCCCTGAGATGGGATGTGTATCCACTAAGGATCCTAATTGGGTTCTCTCACAGGAAAGGCTCCATACTCATGCTAATCAAACATACAGTTGGGTTTATCAAGCATGCGAGGAAAACATGGAGGATTATGCTAAGACAATGAGCTCAACCATAGAGCTACAAGCATCTCAAACCATTCAGAAGATATGGAACCCACAATACCTACCTCACCTAACACAAGGAAGGCCCCCTTCTCTACTGCAAAGTCCCTCAAGGCCCTTTCCCTCCAATGCTCTTCAGGGTGGGCATATAAAGGTCCAAACTACTACTTCCATGAGACTTTATCCTTCACTAGGTTTATGAAGCATATTCAACCACTATTCTATCTTCTTCTTTGTTATTCTAGTTGGAATCTTCTCAGGGTTGCAGCCGAAGCTTTGTCCTGCAACTCAGTCTTCTGCTATCAGATCTCGTTGGTTCTCACGGGTTTTATAAGTTTCTCACTCTTTATAATTTATCCCCAGGTTCTGATCCATGGATATCTCCAATAGATTCACTTCCTATGTAGGGTTTCTACGTGATTTTTCAGCTCTGCCAATTCGTGATTACACATAATCATGATTTTCTTCTCCTCCCTTCACTGTTGGGCTCTGCAATGCGTGATGAATGAGGTTGCTGGTAAACAATGGGATAGGTATTAGGGTGAGTGAATTTCGAGGTGGTAGAGTGTCTTAAGGAACACGAAAAATAGATCCATACCTTGCCATACGGATTTCAGGGCTGCTCCATACTCAATTGACCTCATGAACAAACCTTCTCATCCACCTTCTTATAGTAGAATTAAACGTCATCATGGGAGTCAAATGGGTTCACAAATGGACATGTGGCATCATGGGTTCCAATCCCACAACCCCCTCACCTCTCCCTAATGGATGCACATGGCTCCTTCTCATTGGTTGCCTCCTTACCCAGATTTCTTGGTATTTTATTGCAATATTTAATATTTACATCATTTACAATATCTCATGGCTTAACAACAGATGGATTATCAGAATTGTCAAATGCTTAACTTTTAAAATAAAACCTGAGAATACTCTAGTGGGGCCTTGGCCTTGAGCTCCACACGAGGGAAAACACACATTGCATGTATACAATATTTACATTGAAGCCAATAAACCCTAAGGGGTCAAAATAGGGGTATTACAAACCTTCCCTAATCTTTGAGATTCCCTGGCAGCTTTCAGCAAGTCCAGTTTAATTAACTCAAAAAAGACTTGATAAAATTCAATTGTGAAACCATCCAGACCAGGGATTTTGGATTTTTGGAATGAGAACACTATCTTTTCTAATTATTCTTCAATTATCTCCTCTTCTAGATCCTTGTTCATTTCATCATTGACCAATTTGGGGAACAATATTAGGACTCTTTAAATCTCTTGAATAGGACTTCCTTCCGATTCAGAGAAAAGGATTTTGAAATAACTCTTTCCTGCCTCCGCCTTTTCCTTGAGCATACATAATAGGTTCCCATTTGCATATGTAATGTCTGGGATCTTGTTAACATTTTTTCTGTGCGAGGCGAACCTATGAAAAAATTTGGTATTATTATCTCCCTCCGATATCCAAATTGCCTTGATTTTTAGTCTCCACAACTTTTCTTCTCTTGCTAATAGGTCATCCCTCTTTAATTCACACTCTTTATCAACCTTCAATTATTCTTCCGAAAACGTTCCAGAGTTGTTTAGACTATAAATTTATTTTAGCTTGTCCTCCATTTCTTTTAGCTGCTCCTGTTGTCTTGCATTATAAGCCTTTTCCCAGATCTTCAACGCCTTCTTTGTTCTTATAATATTATCAAAGAGTTGTTTCATAAAGGACTCAGAGGAATTATCTATTCAAGGAGTCCAGGTATCTTCAACCAATTTTTTGTACTCATATTCTTTGAGCCATGATGGTTTGAACTTAAAGGGAGGAGGAGGTTTGGATACTTCTTTTTCTAAAGACTGAACAATTGGGCGATGATCTGACAAACCTACAAACTCTACCGAAGATTTTACTATGAGTGGACCTGAGACCAAATCCTCTATTACCAAGAACTTGTCAAGACGTTTAGAAATAACATTCTCCCTTCTTCTGTTGTTCCTCCAGGTCGGTTCTAATTTTAGAGGCTTAACATCCACTAGAACGTTGGAATAAAAAAGAGATCTGAAAAAATGGCTTAAATTGTCCATTTGTGCTGAGGATCCACAAACCTCTTTTTCTGATAAGGAGAGATTCATATATCCACCCATAACCATATTTATGGGTTCTAAAAGTCCTGAGGAGAAGAAAGATTCCCAAAAGTTTCTTCTGTTCAAGAATGTCCCACATACATTGTGAAAGGAGAAGTTTTCCCCATATTTTGTATCTTCCAAGGTTGTTGTTATACTCCAAAGTCCCACTTTGAGTGTCGTTTCACCTCGTCATGGTTTATCCCCATGTGAAACCTAACGACGTTTCCTCCTAATGCACATGGGAACTTACTCTCATCTAGTTGGTCCCCTCTTTGGCCTTCCTTGGAAACCCTAGATCCAAATCCAACTTGTTTGATCCTAGTGCCACACCATCAGGTTGAGATGCCACCTTAGTTGGCCCACTTTACTAGATTTTTCGTGCCCTCCTAGTAGTGTAACAGGAGAAAATTCCCCCTTTTCGCGTTCTGCATACCTGCAGGGGCTCGAAAATTTCAACTTCATCACGTTCTGCTCAGTGTTAGGGGCACGCAAATCCCCTCAACCACCTTACTCCTCTCGAATCCCATCTCTTCCTTTTTCCTTGTTGTGATTCATCTCCTTGATCCACCTTCTACTCCTTGAGATCCATTATTATCTCATAGTGGTTGGCCTCCCAAACCCTATAAGAAGGAAGCCATCCATAAGCTAGGGGGAGAGCATTTGAGGCATCAAACCTATGGTCTTATGAGTTTTGCAGACGTAGCAAGGAAGGAGGATTTGGAGCTGAAGGTTTGCTTCAACATGAAGGGATCACTTTGTAAGTTTCTCCTAGTTTCCATCAATATAACTTGTCTTATTTTCCCATTTCATGTGTTATGTTTCAATCATTAGCATGGAATTTTTCTAATATGATTTAGATTTGAACTAGTATACAAGGTATTCAGATATTTGCTTTGCTTTTTGTTTGCTCTATTCAAACAAGTTCTGCTTGCGAGATTCAAGACATAAGCCAGAGACAAGACGAACATCTGGTTCAAGGTGAAGTTACATCGATTATTTCTCTCTGAATATATCTAGGATTTGTATGCATTGTTAGATTTAGTATTTTAAGGTAGCATTTGTTTGTTAGCTGTCTTAGATTAAACTTAGTTAATCTCAGTTTTCTCTAAGGGTAAATCTAACTACCCATAGGACATATTTACTTACCACAGAAATTGGCGACTCCACTGGCTTAGATCCAATTTTCATTTGGTTTTGAAATCTTGTTTTATTTCCATTTGATTCGTTTCTTGTGCATATTTTCAACTTTTTTTACCTTTGATATTAGTTTGGTTGTCTGCATTTTGTTCTCTGGGTCTGCAAACCCGAGAAAAGACACAATTCTTTCTCAAATTTTCTCCCTTATCCCTTCACCGTGAATTTTCGCATTCCCTGCATACCTACCTGTGTGAAATTTCCCATATTTTTGTGCCCCATTAGTGTTCTAGAACGCGAAAATCCTCATTTTTCGTGCCTGGGTAACCTTTCAACCCGCGAAAATTCCCCGTGGATACCTAAAACTTGGTTTCTTGCTTGTTTGTTTTTTTGGTTTCTAATCTTTTGGATTGGATTCACCTTTCTGACACTGATCAAACTTGTGTGACCCCATATTAACCCTTGCATTGTCTTTCATTTGATTTTTGAACCTCTTTTAGTCCTTTGCTTGGATTCTTGAGTGAATTGGTAGAAGTTTAAGTGGATTGGAAGTTAGGACATTGTTTCAGTCATTCACTGCACCCTTGACCTTCTTTCACTTCTGCATTTAATTTGCATATTCACTCTGATCTTTATAAGCAATTTTTGAAGCTTAATTTGGTTTGTTTGATTGATCTTTCATTGGTTTTGTTTTCATGAGTTAAGGTGACAAAAAAATTAGGTTATTTTCCTTCTGGACCTTTTATTGCAAAAGTGATTTTTACTGAAAATTCAAGGCCGATCTGTTGTATTCATTTTGAATCCCTGAAAGAAGTATTGAAATTTTTTTATTACTTGAAAATGTTTCTTTGCATTTCAATTCGTATAATTGACTTAGAAAGTTTTTCAAACCCCATTTTCTCCTTTGTTTAAAGATCACAATTTTTGTTGCAATTAGAAGACATATTTCCGTTCACTTGTCATACATTGTACTCATTAGAAGTAGAAAACATTGTTGGACTCATTTTTTTTTAAAGAGTAGTTTTAGTTTGGCATAAAAGGAAAAATACAAATATGAGTGGTTTTTCTCTTTGAGAAGTTTGTGCTTGTGCTTATTTTTTTTTGGGATCAAATAAATCTCTCTTCTTTGTAGCTAGAGATTCATCAAAAAGAAAAGTGCATTGATTCATCCACACATGCATGGTTTGAGTCGAGTCATAACACCATTGAGTTGCACTTCCGTTACCCACTTGAGTAAGACAACTAACCATTAAAATTTATACCCTAACTCAACACATTTTAACCTCACTTGAGGATATAAAACAATTTGTTAGTTAGGTAGGACATCGGGGATAGGAATCCAAATAATTCCCCCCTGTCACTTCACATTTGAAAAATAGTTGTTGTCCTTTAGTTTACTAAAACCCTCTTGTATTTTTTGACACGATTATCAACCAATTTGTTGAGACGGCCTCTCATTCCATGGGGGTAAGCAGTGAGTACTGGTTCTGGATAGACTTTGTGGAATTCCGCACTCCACTTAGTACCTAAGGACATCAATCCATTGTCTTCCTTGTAGTTGTTTGACGGACAATCCACTTGAGCAGACGCGAGCCATATCTCCCTAGCTCAATGTGAGTCTAGAACAAATAATACAGACTACAAACTACTTTCCTAGATCTGATTAAGGATCAAATGACTAGATGTTTTACCTTAACTTCGCAATCACTTCTCCTGGATGTTGCTCCATGTCTCGTGGTCGTCAGATCTTAGCTGCAAGACCTGTTAAGACACATAGAAAAATGAAAACGAGTAAAGAGCATCTATACAATAAGAGATCTAAGTAAACAATTAAGCAGGTAAACTACATAATATCATTACACATAAACAATATTGGTGGAAAGTGTTTATATTACTGTAAATATAGGGAAAGTACATAGATAAGAATAGACTACAACCAAGGCTTAACGTAGTAACCCTTCTCCATCCAAGCCAATTTCCATATCCTCCCAAGGATGTGTGAGTCTCTTAATGGATGAGTTAGAGATCTCTCCAATATGATTTCACCAACATGTAGACACTATAGATTTCCTCCCCTTTGGAGAGGGGTAGAGATTCACTTATATAGGACTAAGTGGATAGGGTATGGATAGGGTAGGAGAGAGATAGGGGATCCCCCCAAGAGGTTAGGAACCGAGTGCCAGCTCTCCCAAGAGGTCAGGGATAAGGATCCAAGTTAGCAGGCTCCGAGAATGATCTCGAAGGACCTATTTTTGTCCATTAACTAACTTCGTCGCACCTTGCAATAGAGCAAGATGCGACGTCGCAGGTTGCATGAGTGCAGCCTGCGACAACCTCTCAAAACCTAGCATAAATGAAATGGTATGCCTTCCAGGTAAATGAATTAGCCAATGAAACTTTAGGGATGTATACACTAAATATCTTAATGGTAGTATTTTAGGTGTAACAGAATGCCCCACAAAGCATGAAGATATTGAAAAATTTGACAGGTGAAATGCTTTGACAGAAAGAATGGCAATGGCTTGTTGGACGAAGGACACTGTTGTAGTACAACTGACTCTGAGTACACTGTCTCATGACATACAACATGGCTGTCGACCAATACATTGAAGATCCATGGTAGTAATGACCGACTAAACACAATCATGGCTACTAGAGACAAGCGTAGATCCATGATGAGATGATAACACAGCCACGACCAATACAAATGTGGATCTGTGTGATATGAATCAATACAAAATCCATCGCAACCTGGGTGAAACATAACTTCCCCGGGGTCTTGAAGCTGAACCCGCAATGATACGAATCTATCCATGTGATTACAAATGTCTTGACGTCGAACATGGTAGAAACCACTTGATTACCAATCATTGATGTATACCGTTAACAAGTGCGAGGGAGATCACCATTAATGTCAATGATTCCCAAGGTATCATAATACATATCATCAAGCGTGAATAAATGAGTTGAATTCGAATGCAAGATGAAATATTTCAATCAAGAGTCAATGATGTAAACTCATGTTGAAAGCGAGGTAACCTGCCATTGAGGCATGCAGGGCCAAGGTACTTGGTTGGTTTCTATATTAAATCCTCGGATGATGTGTTGAAGTCGACAAGGATGAATCCGGTGAAGGAGGTCCATGATGAATCCCTCATCATCGACATGAATCACGACAAATGATGTTGAGAGTAGATCGGATGGTATAGTAACATGCAAGATTGACTCAAGGTACACCAACATGATTGAAGGTATACTGACTGCAGATGATGAGTAATGAAACATCTCTTGAACATGGGCATGTCATGACTTGGCAGTATTGACATGATGAGAATGATACTAAGTCCCAATGCGACTGATGGTGGAAGCATTCTTTGGCTGATCCAAAGGAGTGATACGACTCATGGAATTGACAAGACTCGAGGACAAACAGATTATCCAAGTACTGAATGCAAATGCAAATGAGTGCCATGTTCAAGAGTGACTATGTACTGCCACAGATAAAGGGTGTAACATAAAAGCTTTCCTTTTTCCCCATCATGACTGATGAGTGGCTCACTTGTTTTTTAACGAGCTTGATGAGGGTAACCAAATGCTCGGTATAGCTCATCTCATAGATGAGTCCAATCCCAAATGTTTTACGAAGCTAGGAAAGGAGGGGTTCATCCCAAAATGGGCCCTTCGATGTTTGAATTTTAACGAGTCCAAAGAAGGAAAACTCTGCGTCATTTCATGTTTAGAGAGTCTGAAAAGAACTAAAGGAGACTCCAAAAGGTCCTTTTTTCGTAAAGTTAGTCTCTTCGCCCGGAAAAGGGTAAAACAACGCGAGAGAGAACTCTTCCAGCCATGGTTGGTTGGAGTATTCCTTTTTCATAAATAGTGCTTCCTGGTCCGAAAAAGGGGTAAAATATCACCAGAAAGACGATCATTCAAATGATTTTACAAGCGTGAAAGCATCAAGTTTGCTTGGAAATCTTTTCCTATTTAGGGAGTCTGAAAAGAGCTTAAAAGGACTCCATGAACAAATTTGTCATGGTTGATGACCGAGTACGACAAAGGAAAAAGTAAACTCGACATAGTTCCTTTTCCGTACATAGTCTAGCGAGGCCGGATAAAGTGATAAACCTATACTCGTTAGACACACTTTTTTAACTCAAATTTTTAACGAGCACGAGAATGGTATCAAAAGCACTCGGAATCTTTTTCATATTTGAACCAGAGCATGAAAAAGTAAAAAGTAAGCTCAAACCACTTTTGATGTTTCAACCAGAGCACGAAAAAAGTGAAAAGTAAGCTCAAATGTCATCTTACTATTTTTAACGAGCTCGAAGATAGGTTGGAAGAATGGTGATAATTTCTGCTTAATTTTTTAACGAGCTTGTAACAGAAAATGAACTATGCTCAGGATTATGCCCATTGGCAGGTTTCTTCCCAACATGATGGCTAGAGGTTGGAAAATTTGTGCCCAACATAAGAAACTGATGGCTTACTTCTAGTATGATTTATAGAGGTATTGTTTCGTTTTTTAACGAGCTCGACAACCAAAAAGGGAAGTATGCTTGAAAATGTTCCCAATGGTGGATTTCTTCCCGTCATGAAATCCAGAGGTTGGTGTGTGCCCCCAGCATGATTGCTAGATGTAAGTGACTTAGCTCTAACATGATGTGGAGAGGTGTTCAAGTTGACTTCAACATAACTTCTAAAGGTTGAAGACATGCCCCCAAGCTTCATTTAATTTTCCTAAGACGTAGGCGGGTGAAAAGAAGGTTTAGGTACTAATTCTACGAGGAGACTTGACTCAAAGGGGAAGGAGTTGTTTCATTTTTTAACGAGCTTGACACATGAATAGAACTCTTCTCAAAAAGACTTGTTTCATTTTTTAAAGAGCTTGACACAGAAAGGGAACTATGCTCATGAAGCTAGTGTCATTTTTATGCAAGCTTGAAACCAAAGATAAACTATGCTTAGGGGGTCTATTCCATTTTTTAACGAGATTGGAATCAAAGACTAATCTGTGCTCAAACTACTGGTTTCATTTTTTAACAAGCTTGAAGCCAAAGGTAAACTCTGCTTAAACTACTGGTTTCATTTTTTAATGAGCTTGAAGCCAACGGTAAACTTTGCTCACGGTTAAGGCCCGTTGATCCCTCAACATTTGGCATGCCCCCTAAGCTTCATTTCGTTTGAAAATGTTGCTTGCTAACCCAACTACCAACCTGGCTACTAATATGAAAATTTTCACCAAGGGGGGGAAAACGAGAATTAGATGAAATGAAGGTTCAAGTTCTAACTCTAGCGAGAGACTCGAATCGATGGGAGGGAGATCTATTTCATTTTTACAGAAGCTAGAAATAGACAATAACTATGCTTGAGGGGGTCCATCTTATTTTTTAACGAGATTGAAATGGAATAAAACTATGCTCGAGTGGATGGTTTCATTTTTATGCAAGCTTGAAACCAAAGGTAAACTATGCTTAGAGGGGTCTATCTCATTTTTTAACAAGCTTGAAATAGAATAAAACTATGCTCCAGTGGATTGGTTTCATTTTTATGCAACCTTGAAACCAAAAGGAAACTATGCTAGAGTGTTCGGTTTCATTTTTTAACGAGCTTGAAACATAACATAAACTGTGCTCGTACCCCCCCATCCTCAGGGAGAAGAAACCACTAAAACATGCGGAACATTTAGGGAAGTCTGATGACTGGCATTCATGCGATGATTGGGTGTCATGAAGGAAAGTTGATCAATGGTCACAATCCTCCAATTGTAGGGAAAATACATCACTTGAAAGAGTGTGGACACGACAACTTTCAGAGCATAAACATAATCACGTCCAAGGAGTAGATTGAAATCTAAAGGACCTTGGACAACCATGACATCAACATAAACAGTTTTACCTCTAAATGTGACAGGTAACTGTGGGAGAATCCCTAAAGGTCCGGTAGGCCTTCTATTAAAAGCCAAAATCTAGTCAGTTACTGGCACAAGTTGAGGGGAACCTATAGCTTGCTAAGCAGTTGAGGATAAAATACTAATAGAAGCTCCCTCATCAACTATCGTACGAAAGATTTCTTTATCAGAAACTCCTACAGATATTTGAAAAGGAATACTCGAAGGAAGACAAGATTCTGTTAGACCATTCCAATCAAAGGAAATGACCTCAGTACATGGGGGGGGATCCTGTAGAAATGGATAGGGTTTCCCCTTGCCTAGGACATTCTGAACTGACTAGGAAAACATCAGCGGTTTCCAATTCACTCTCACTTGGAAGATAAGAATGAGATGAAGATTGTGTCATGGTGACTGCTTTAGTCTGGAGTTTCTCCAATGAAAGAGCAGGATCAAGTGGAGATGACATCGACTCGATCACTTCACTCTCGGAAGGAAGAGTGGGATCAATTACAGATGAAACTGAATCGATCACTTGGTCAACCAGCGAGGGGTCGAGGGACAACTTACTATCGCTTGTTGGAAGCACTTGTTGAGAACTAGTAATATCTTCCAACCACCGTGAAGCTTCATCCATGCTTGGACAAAGGTAAGTACGATGCATGCCCTTGCATAGCCAGCAAGGGTCTGTAGCTCTACCCTTCTGACCCTTCACCAATGGGTCACTGGTCGAGGGAGTATCATCAACATGATGGTCAGAGGTTGACGATACAAGCGGTTTGGGGTTTTTAGGCCACACTTCTGACACACGGGAAATACCAGGACAATTCTTGAGAAGGTGATCACCCTTGCAAAGTTTGCAAGGGAACTTGGGTTTACGAGGTGTTCTCATAGAATGAGTGCCATCAGAGGAATATGGTTGACGCTTGGTCTCTTTCTTATCCTTCTTCTTCTTAATCTTCCTATTCTTCTTCTTCTTCTCACCCGCCTTCTTACTAACATCATAGTTTTCAGTAGGAGAAGAAGAAGAGATGGAAGTTGATTCAACTTTAGACAAAGAAGGAGAATGGTAACCATGAGATTGATGCTCATGCGATGAAGGACCTAGGTTTGACACAATTGGTGCATTTGGTGTAACTGGATTGGAGAATAACCATATTGGTAATCCTATCGTCAATCTAGGAAGACTCAACATAGCCATAAAGGGAGGACCAACAGTTCCACAAGGGGGAATAACAAATGGAATACCCTGGAAAGGGGCACCTTGGTTGGTAGTCCTGGAAGAGTCTTCCATATATAAACTTCCTAAGGGTCTCTAAAGTACCACACAGATCAAACACTACTCAAGTCTAAAAGCAACAAGCAAATTGTGTGAATAGGAGTGGATTCAAATTCTGGAACCTCACGGGGTTGTCAAAACATCACAAATCGCTATATACCGTAGGGTCCAATAGTAAAACGCGACAAGGAGGATTGGGACCATACCCTTTCCTGAATACCCAACTACCTGGACAGTACGTGTGTAGTAATGTCCCCGAGTGTTGTTCTCGGTGTATTGCAATGTTAAGACGACCAAATGGATAACTCAGATGGTTTCAGGATTCCTAGTGGTGTATCCCGATATATGCAAGGTACGTGGAAGATAAAATCCGTAGTGGTGTTGTCTAATGCACAACCATTCGGCAAGAGACCTTCCGATATAGTACTGAGTACGTGAAACACCTTTCTATATACGCCAACTACATGTGGTACGTGGTGGGTACATGGAAGAGATCGATATATTGATAAGTATGTGGAAGACTACAATATCCGCAGAATACAGTGTTGGAAAATAATGATAGCTTCCACGCTTAATGACACCGGAACAAGTCTCTAACTTAATACACAAGTTGTTAAAAGTTGTAAACCTAAGCTAGCGTTAATTTTATCTTATGCAGTTAGGTGGATGCATGAGGTGAGTACATAAATGTAAACATAATGCAATCCTCAACTACATGATAATGCACATTTTCCTTTCCTTTTCAATGAAAACTACTTAAGGTAAGGAGATATTTTTCTTTCTTTCAAACCAAAAGTACTTAAGTAGTAGCGAAAAGATGAATTCCTTCCTAGAGTGCAATAACTCTAAAGTTCTGCAATAATTAGCTAAAAAGCGCAAAGAAAATGAAAGATACAACTAATCTTAACAATATTATAGGACAAAATTGATGAAGCACTTTCAGTTTTCAAATGCATGTATAAAAAATGGAACTTGATAACTAAACGCTTTTCATATCTATATACAGAAAGTGAGAGAATATCTACAACACTCTAATCATTCAGAAATTCCCAAAGAAAAATGGAAAGCACCCAACAACTCAAAGGAACTCAAGAAAAGCTCAAAATATACCAAATGCAATAATTCTAATCCATTTCCTATCTTTTTACACTTCGAAAAAGACACACCTAAGCTATGGAAAGAAGGATTCCACAAACATTTCCAGTCAAATGCAAGACAAAGAAAAGCACTTAATAATCATGTCTAACTCAAATGTACAGACAACTGAAACAAGCTTTTTCTTCTTCCTATGAGTGTAAGACCAAAAATGCCAAATGATCAAATTAAAGCAACAAGAATACTTATGTTTTCCAATTTTGTGAATATAGCAAAAGAAGGACAAAATCAAGCTTCTCTTTGAACTAAATTGGAGACAAGGAAACAACCTTTCCCAAAAATGATTGAATAGCTCAGCATGTAAGGGAAACAAGATGTATAACCCAAGAAAAAGAGGCTAAAAAAGACATGGATATCCCACACTCTTCAAGTCTTTAAAACAAGCCAATCACGCCAAACCAAAAATGATCTCAAAACCTTGAGATGGGGGGGAATTGTTTTTCAAAAATAGAACCCATTTTGCTTAAAAATGCAAGCAAAACACTAGTTTTGACTCAAGGGGCCAAACATGGATCCAAATATCAAAAGACCCAAAATCAACCGGATGCAAGCAAAACCAAAAGATGTATGCAAACGAGGTCTGGAAACCGATCCAATGCGATGAACAGATCAGGTAAGGAGAGGAGGGGATTCAAGGGTGAGTGGATGCAGGCGGGGGAGACCAAAGTGTCCACCACTACCAAATCTCAGACTTGTCCAAGATGGGACCCAAAACCAATCCAGAAAGAACCAAACACTACCAACACACAAAACAAAATGGGGTCTCTGACGGGATGCTACAGTACAGAGGGAGTTTGCACACAAACCATAACTCAAATCAGAAATGAAGAAGGGGTTACTATATGGAAAAAATGGCAGATCGACACACTTTGTTCTCGTACACAGTGCGACATCGCAGTTCAACAATGCAAGAAGTGCGACAATGTCGCAGAATACCAATGGAAGGGTTGCGACGATAGACTAACAGGCAAATAATAGAGATAAAAAATGACATAGTGTCGCTCTGTGTATGCTAACCAGGTGCGACAGGCGAGATCCAAGTTCAAAAATGAGTCAAATATCCAAGTAATGAGCAATGAAATGGTTTGAAAATGAGAAGTACAAACTCAGAGGAAGGTAATTAGACTCTTCAAAGTGAAGATCTGATGGTGAAACCAACTTAGGAGGAAAATGGCAAATGAAAAAGGCTTGCGACAAGAAATCAACTGAAAATAACATTCAAATTGACAACTACAAAGCAATGTTCGTCCCCAGTATGGTCGCCAGATTTGTTTGACGGACAATCCACTCGCGCGGACGCGAGCCAGATCTCCCTAGCTCAATGTGAGTCTAGAACAAATAATACCGACTACAAACTACTTTCCTAGATCCGATTAAGGATCAAATGACTAGATGTATTACCTTAACTTCACAATCCCTTCTCCTGGATGTTGTTCCACATCTCGTGGTCGTCAGATCTTAGCTGCAAGACCTGTTAAGACACATAGAACAATGCAAACAAGTAAAGAGCATCTATACAATAAGATAGCTAAGTAAATAGTTAAGCAGGTAAATATTGTGTAGATATAAGATATCTACACAATATCATTACACATAAACAATATTGGTGGAAAGCGTTTATATTACTGTAAATATAGGGAAAGTACATAGATAAGAATAGACTACAACCAAGGCTTAACGTAGTAGCCCTTCTCCATCCAAGCCAATTTCCATATCCTCCCAAGGAAGTGTGAGTCTCTTAATGGATGAGTTAGAGATCTCTCCAATATGATTTCACCAGCATGTAGACACTATAGACTTCCTCCCCTTTGGAGAGGGATAGAGCTTCACTTATATAGGACTAAGTGCATAGGGTATGGATAGGGTAGGTTGAGATATGGTAGGAGAGAGATAGGGGATTCCCCCAAGAGGTTAGGAACCGAGTGCCAGCTCTCCCAAGAGGTCGGGGATAAGGATCCAAGTCAACAGGCTTTGAGAATGAGCTCGAAGGACCTATTTTTTCCATTAACTGACTTCGTTGCATCTTGCAATAGAGCGATATGCGACGTAGTAGGTTGCACGAGTGCAGCCTGCGACGACCTCTCAAAACCTAGCATAAATGTAATGGTATCCCTTCCAGGTAAATGAATTAGCCAATGAAACTTTAGGGATGTATACACTAAATCTCTTGATGGTAGGATTTTAGGTGTAACAGTAGTTTCCGGCCTCCATACCGGTTGTATGAGGGCTCAAAAGGAGAAGCTCCGGTTAACCTTCTAGGACATGTCATGAACGAGGTAGCTTAGTAGCTTTTCTTCTAGGGCTATTTTACCCAGGATCCCTTTCGGTAGAGGGATATCCTTTCACTTTGGTCTCTCAGTTTGAATTGTTCGACTTGGATTTCATCACCTTACAAAGGATATGATTTGTTGAGGTCTCCAGATCCTAGATAGGAATTTTTCCTGCAATTTCACCTTCTAGAGGGTATTTTTATTTTCTTAGTGAGACTTGTTGGCATTTTGGCCATTTTATTGTAGCTCGCTTACTGTGACACCGGTCCAAGTCAAGTTTTTTGAGCTTTCTCTTTTGGTCTGCACACCTTTTCTTTTCCTAGCTCCCCTTTAGCACACTCGGTTGCTTTAGGGTTTTTGAGTTATTTTTTATGATACTTTCCCCAGAAAACTTAATCTTGTTCCATGGCAGATCAATAGAAATCACGATGGCAACAAGGGAATAGTCCCAAGTTAGTCCTAGAACTAGCCGACCTTCATCTTCATGCATACCTTCACCCCTTACTAGAAGACCAGCTAGTCGAGGGACCATTCCACCATCACTTAGTATGACACCACCAGCTACTACGGTACCCCAAATCCATAACACTATTCCAGAGACTAGTATTATCCCAGAAACTAGCATGGTACCTAAGACTAGTGCAATATCACAATTCATTGTTGCACCAGAAGTCATCACTACAGTGGAAACTATCTTAGCTCCTGAGGTTAGTGTCTCACTTCAAACCATTGTTATGCCAGAAGTTATTATCATTCCAGAGGCTAGAACCACTCCAATTATGCCATCACCATTTGATATTCTTGAAGGATATGTCGATATTATTGAGGAATCCAATCCATTACCCCCCTCGATGATTCACTTTGCTGCAAACTTTAACCAACCCTTTGTACAGATGAAAACCCAACCAGTCATAAATTCTTCCCCGGTTATACATAGCTACGAAGTTGGATATTCTAGCAATCGATCTTTCAGAATGCCTTCCCCAGACCTTCCTTCAACCCAAGATATCATGGCATCTATAAGAGCATAAATGGTCAGTCTAGCCAACAAACAAGTGGCATCGGAACAATTTAGACGTTAAGCTGCACATATACTGGCTTCAACCTCACAATACCCACCTACATATGCTTTTCAAACAGTAAAATCTTGTGATTCCTGAACGCCCCGATCTTCATCCCGTAATACTACTTATCATGAGTCATTTGTAGATCGGTCAGGACCCACAGACTAGACCCAACCAGAATGTTTCCCTGATAACTCAAGAACAACAAACATCTTTGATCTAGACTCCTCATTATGGAACACAACTCTGGGCCAAACCCTCGACGACTTCCACACTTTTTCAGTACCCATGCAACTGACGCTCGAAATTCCCCTCCAACCTTCCCCACATTTATTGCCAAATGACATTTTTGGCCCTTCTACGAAGAAAATTTCTACTATGAGGACAAACCCTACTTTCTTGTCATTTCCCTTTTCATCTGGAACTAGTGCACCACTATCTTCAAATTTCAACTCTACTAGTGCAGCCATCCAATCTGCACAACTAAACTCTTCTAATGTTTCCGTTGGAAGAACATCTATTCCTACTGTTCGAACACCCACTGTCATTGGAGGTCATTCTTGAGCCACAATTTACACTATTTCCGAGGGATAACCATTTATTGGAGCCCCAAGCAGAACCAGTAACCAACCTCCTCTGTTCGTAAAATCTAACATGTTGGTACCACACACCTCACTTTTTGGAGGACAACCATTTATTGGTACCCCCAAGTGGGACCAATCAACAACCTCCTCCATTAGCATCATCTGCTCCGTGGGGACAACAAAATCAACTTCGCAGTGGAAAACCTTTTGTTAGTACCCCAAGTGGGACCAACATACCATTTCCTTCGTCAGATCCAATTCCTTCTTGGGGGCCACAAATTCCACCTACTGGGGGGAATTCCATATTTGGGAACCAAAACCAAGCCGGGGGGCAACCTAATCAACATCAAGCCTTCTTCCCCCCTTGAATTCTAGAGTACCCTATTCCGGTGCCTCGAACACTCAATGGAACCTACCCCCTGAAACCCTATCTCTTAATCAGAGTAGAACAAATAATCCATGGGCTCCATTCTTCCAGACACCTCCCCCTACTCAAGGCATGGGTAATTCTCCCAACCAAGGATTTGGAAACATTCCCTGGACTCAACAACCCCAGGTTTCTACACCATTTATTCCCACCCAGTAGTATGTTCAACAATCGACATCCAACTCGATTTTGAATCAAGCAATCAACCCTATAATCCCTAATCAACAACCGGTTAACCAGATGGCCCCTAATGCACAAAACTTCCAACAGTACCCTGTGGGTAATATCTTGCTTGGGTTTTCATCCAAGCTTGTGCTAATGAGCACCTACTAACTTTGTAGTAGCAGTTTAGATTAAACAGTAAAAACTTATGTGTTGGTAGGCGGTTTGATGAGGAAAGATCGCGGTACTGCTTACGCTGCGACACGTTGGATGAAGGCGCGAAAGGAGTATTTGGTGCCAAAGTATACCACAGTTGGCGGGTGTTAGGTCACTTGGACCATGTATTTTGTATTATTGAGTCAAGTATACTGCAGTTGGTGGGTTTTGGGTCATGTATTTTGTAAGATCGAGTCAATTGTACCGCGGTATGCGGGTTGTTGGGTCATTAGACCAATTCAGTTAGTCGATTGTCCATAAGTGTCAGTTAGGAAAGTGGAAAAGTATTGTAATTGGCGGAAGCCTATAAATAGATGAGAATTGTAAGTGTTAGGAAGAGAGTGAAGGGAAAAAAGAGAAGAAAGAGAGCTGTATGCGGAGATTGACGGAAAGATAATGCGGGGAGTTTCACAAAGATTTATGTACTGCTTTTGGTTTGCCATAGTAATATAAGATGATGGTTTGGTGCAATCTGTGTGCAATGTTTCTCAATACTTATGTTATTGCCTTTTCTTAATGCCATTATCTGTTTATGTCGCTATGCCGCAATAATATGCTATAGATATCTGTCTACTGTAATGTTGCGATTAAAGTAATGTGCTAACTCTGTCTACTGTAATGTTGAATGCCGCGATTAAAGTGATGTGCTATAACTTCATGATGAATATTTAGAATTGATGTTAGTATCATACTTTCGCAACTCGCCTCCTCCCTTGGCGGAAACATGGTTCCGTCTGCTCTTCCTGGACGCCTCGGGTGAGACCTCATCCGCTTTGCGGGTGTTGCTGGGTGGGATCAAACCTACATAGGCCGGTGCCCAGGGAGATTGCGGTATGTGTCGACAGTTGGTGGACCCCTGTTGACTGTGAGGATGCGACTTGGTCAACAAATGGTTCCATTTCCAGGACCGTGTGCAGAGTAAGAGGAGGCCATGTTGTGGCACCCGACGAAGCCGGAGATACAGAGCTGGTTTGATCAGAGACTGTGGGAATTTGCTGAAAAGGAAAGTCGAAACACGCGACTAATGATAGATCACTGGTTGGGAAGATATATTCACGACGGTCCGCACGAGTGGTTCTTATCTAAATTCTCGGTTGTTCTGTATGAGCGGTTTTCAAAGCTGACCTTCCAGAAGAGAAATTTCCAAGGTGGTGAACCGACAACTTGGACCCTAGAGTTGATCCAAGAGCTGCAGGAAGTCGATAATAAGGCATCGCGGGCTTTCGAAGTTTGGATTGATAGAATCTTGGAAGGATATATCACTGAATTTGCGGTCGACACAAAGAAATCCTATAGTGAAGCTGAAAGATACTTCTTTGACGGACCAAGGGGAAGGTTTTTGCTGTCACTCCAATTGTCGATTAAGATGCTAATCTGTGAAAAAGGTATATTGAAGATGCACCTTGATCAGTAAGCAGCCTGGTGGGCAGAAGACATGGGTATCGTGACTGTCGGGGGGTGGTCGAAGGAATGGTAAAGGGGTAGATGGGTGCAGACCATGAGGAGACTATGAGCGAAGCCGAGGAAGAAAGTGGCCTTACGAGGGGAGGACCAAGGTTCTGACAGGAAAAGAGGCAGAGCATAGGAGAAGGGATGCTATGATTAGAATGCAAGACTAAAGGAAGGCCACACGGGATGAAGTGACCTCACAGTCCTGACAGGGACAACCAGGCTACGCCCAGGATAGAGGCAGGACCAAACCCCGGCACAAACATACCCACCCCCACTCACTGACTCTCAACTAGCAAGAAATAATACTTCGATGCCACCAAGTTCATTAATACCGCAAAAGTTAATTAGTAGTAGTGCAGCGATAGGAGGAAGGAAGCCCAGGATGGTGGGCGATGATGCTAAGCTACTATTGTTCCATGGAAGTGCGACAGACAACCCATAACAGTATTGGTTTTTGTGTGAAGTGGTCTGGACCGTGAAACAAATCACTGATGATAATACTAAGAAAGGACAGTTAGCCACGACTCTGCGAGGTCGTGCCTTAGATTGGTTCATGAAGTTCATTTTAGTCCCTATGGGGACCCCAGAGAAGTCCCTGGATGAGATTCGGGATGGGCTAATTGCTAAATTTAGACGGCCTAAGTCAGACGCTCAATATATTACTGAATTGAAGGAAATTAAGCAGTATCCCAATGAGACAGTATGGGATTTCGACTAGCGATTCAAGACACTGATGGAAAAGATTAGTTTCGATATGAGCGTTGTCCAACATAAAGAATGGTTCATTGCGGCACTGTTACCCCACATTCGACTGCCGCTGATGCAGCAAAACATATCGACGCCTAGCGAAGCTCTAGAGATTGCAATGCGATTGGAGGCGTCGCCAATTGGAGATAATGCAGCCAGGATGTCGCAGATTCAGACGCAGCTTGCCAACCTGACTATACAGTTGCAATATTTAAAGAAGAACAAGGAACAACATGATGAAGTATGGTGTACGCGATGTCGACGAGAGGGACATATGAAAGATGATTGCCCATATTTTCATAATTATTTGGTCTCTGGTGCGCCCAATCCATTGAATGGTGGTAGTATGCCGTGGTGTCACGTTTGTCATGTGTTTGGGCACAGTCACGATAATTGCCCATATATGAAGAAAATGGTCACAACCCCGTGAAATCTGTATTGCACCTTCTGTAAGTCAGTAGGACATGATGACAAGGATTGTCGTGCATATGGGTTGCTATAGGAGAGAATGTGTGATGCATTCTATGTCAAAGATGATCAGCGCTCTACACTGCTACAACCGGAACCAAAGATGCAGTTCTTACCACAGCAGTTTGTACCGCAATATACACTGGTGAACCCCTCGTAGCCTCAGTAAATGCAACAACCACAGTATGTACCACAAGGGCAAGGGATGCCGCCAGCACCCATGCAGCAACAGTTTAACCAACCTCAGTGTCAGCAGCAGGGCGGCTATTGGGGAGGCTACAAGGGTGAACGCGGTGGTGGATTTGGTCATGGAGGAGGAGGAAGAGGTGGTCGAGGACCTGTTCAATGTTACCACTGTGTAGTATGGGGGCATTATTAGCGTGACTACTCACTGCTTCAGAATCAATGTACGTTTTATTCCAGTAATGATCATACGGTTGAGAATTGTCCGCAGTTGATTGCAAGATGGTAGGATGGGAACACTCCGTAGCTACAGAACCTAGTACAGCAACTGATATAGAAACCGGTGTAGCAACCGGTGCAGAACCAACCCTTGCGACCACCGCTGAAAGCTAATCCAAACGTAAATCAACCAGGGAACCTGCAGCAAAACCAAACATAGGGTGCCGATATTGCGACTATTTCTACAGAACCGCGACCACAAGATGCTTCGATGGATGTTGTCACTCGTGGAGGCAAGACGATTGGGGAATATGGTTCACGACCACTCATTCGATTGGCTGGTCAGAAGATGGTAAATTTCGACATTGATGCAGAGTGGGAGACGTTCCTGGAAGCACGTTGCACTTTGGAGAAAGATCGCGGTGTTAACACCCAAAAAGTGTTCACTACCTCATCTACCACATTATATGGCTCATTTGTCCATTTTCCTACCATATTTCCCTTAAAAATCCCAAAAAATCCTATTTAAAAGCCTCCAAAAGGCCTAAAATGCCTCCAAAAGGCCACAAAACCCTCAAAATAGCCTAAAAAAGGCTAAAAAAACCCTTTTTCCTCCAAAAATAGCAAAAATCCCCTAAAAGGGGAATAAAAAATATAAAATAATGAGGAAAAGGAGGAAAAAACCATATACAGCTGCACAAAACCATGTGTTTCCCAAAAACCATGGGTCAGCACTCCACCACCAAAAAACTATAAATAGGTGATGGAGATCCCTTATTCCATATCCACAATCACAAGCACCCTTACTCTGCCAAAATCTCTCTCGAAACCCTAGTTCATCATTGAACTACTTTCACCTTGAGAGCCACTTTTGGCCCATTCCCACCATTGGAGAAGGAGAAGGAGCATATTGAAGCTTGGAGCATCCTCTTGGACATTGCAAAGGGCTTCATCAAACCTTCACATTGAAGGTAATATCAATACAAAAAGCCATTCTTTAAATTTGATGTTTATGTTTCATGCATGTTTTAGAATTAATTTAATTTCTGTTTTAGCTTAATTATTTACATTTACTGAACTGCTACTAAGGAGTCCATTCTCCTTAGTAGGTGCTCATTTGCACAAGCTAGGGGTAAAACCCTAGCTATAGTTTTGGCGACTCCCCTAGTTTTCGAATTTCTGGTTTCCGTTTTTAAATTTTTTCCTTTCGGCTGTCCCTTTCGGCCGCCGCATACCGCGTATTTTCCCTCTGCAGTCGCGTCTCGACCGCGCCTTTCAGGCCTTTACCTGCGATCCGACCATGGCTCTCAGACTGCTTCCGACGCCCCGCCGGCCGATTCAAGTCTGTTACCTGCGATTCGACCGTGGCTAATCAGCCTGTTTGCCGCGATCTGACTGCGCCTGTCGACCTTTTTCCCGCGTCTCGACTGCGGCTTTCTGCCTCTTTCGTGCGTCCCGACTGTGCCTGTTAGCCTTTCTGCCGCGACCCGACTGCGTCTTTTTCCCTATTTCCTGCGTCCCGACTGCGTCTGTTGGCCCGAAAGCCGCGACCTGACCGCCACTGTTGCCCTCAAACCCGCGGTCTGCCTGTTCTGTTTCGCCACAAACCCGCGGTCTGATTTCTGCAGTTTTGTCTGTTTTGAGCCCAGCCCCTTTTGTTGCAATATTTTCTGCATTTGAAAAGCCCCCTGTCCTACCTGCAGCCCACTTCCTTACAGCCTTTCTGCAACATAATTTCTGTTCCTTTTACAGAATTCTTTTAAAAATTTCAGTATTTTTATTTCAGAAAATTTTGCAAGTTAAAATTTCAATTTCAGTATTATTGATAGTTAGAAAGTTGCCCTCCCTAGTGGCACTTTCTACTTGGGTTCATCATAACCTCACGAGCACACACTCTGTCACATAAATCAAGTGAGCCTTAAAACGTACCTAATTGAACCAACATTCTAACCCCACTTGGGGAACACAAAAGAATCATTGTAGTTAGGTAGGATCGGGGGGATAGGCTTCCAATAACACCCCTCGGTTATTTCACTTGAGACATAGTTGTTGTCCAAATAGGGAACCAAAATCCCCTAGTACTTTTTGGCACGGTCACGACCAATTTATCAGAGGGCCTCTCCCTTAGGAGGGTTGAAGTCGGGAGACTAGTTCCGGAGGCCTGAGTGGAATACCGCACTCCATTCAGTAACCGAAGGGCTACCTTTCGCGGTTCGCGGGATATCCCTGTATAGGGGTATTGCGGTCAACGAACTAAACGGCAGATTCACCTTTCTGGACGTGTCATGAACGGGGTATCTTAGTTGCCATTCTTCTAGGATTGACTACCCGGTATCCCTCCCGGTAGGGGGATATCATAGCCACTTGGCTTTTCTACTCATATTGTCTGACTTGGATTTCATCACCTTGCAGAGGATATGTTTAGTTGAGTCAGAATACTTTTAGTTAGGTGTTTGCATGCTCCTTTACCTCCCTTTGGTCTAGTGAGTCCACCATTTTTTCTTTTTTAGGAAACCTGCTGCTTGTTGGTATTCTGACCATCTTTGTTGATACTCCACCTATTGTAGCACAGCTGTTGCAGTGGGTGTTTTGAGTTGGTTGTTGGCCTGAGTGCCTTGTTTTTTAGCTCTCCTTCTGCACACTCGGTTGCATTAGGCCTTTTTGAGCTGTTTTTATACTCACCTCAACCCACAGAGATTTGACACCATCCGTCACCATTGAGTCCCCGAGACATTCTCAACGCCTCAGCGGCGAGCCCCCACAGCACGGTTCTCTTGACACCACACGTCATAGATTCCGATCATCATCCGTTGATACCACTCATCACAGATCTAGAGCCTTGTCACTTGACTCCACTCGTCAGTGACGTAGGACTCCGTCACCAGATAGTGACGCCCCTTACTTTACCTCCGATTCTGAAGAAGAGTCTGAGAACCCTATTTACACTGCCCCTAATAGCCCCATGGCTGGCACGACTTCCACTCCGTTTGTTATAGGGACTATTGGTGGCACATCCACCACTAAACCAGTTACTACACCTGTTTTGGGTATGCCCTCCATGGGGCACCCATCTACCGTCCCCCTCACGGTACCTATTCCCGCAGCGGGAATACCTATCCCCACTACATCAGTGGCTCACACTACCCATGGTGGTGCTGGACCATCCTCCACTACCTCAGTTCCCCCACTTGGGGGCACCACCCTAAATCTTGTCCCTCCACTTGGGGGCACTGGCCCCAACTTGGTCCAACCCACTACTGGGTCACATCCTTCTTCCAGTTTGCCGTTCATGGCTAGCCTCAACCTACCCGACTTGGACAGACTGACCAACGACCCTATTCGACACGACCCTACGTGGCCTCATATGCCTACCAAGCTCCCCTCTGACATCCCTAAGTTCGAGGGAAAGGCCGGTGAGGACCCACAAAACCATATCATGTCTTTCCACCTATGGTGTTCCTCTAACTCCATAGTGGATGACTCTGTTCGCCTCCACCTCTTACAGCGCACCTTCACTGGCTCTGCAGCCAAGTGGTATATCGAGCAACCTCATGGGACCCATGCCACCTTTGCTTCCCTGGCCTCGACCTTCCTGCAGTTCTTCCAGTTGCCTGTCCGCTATGATGCGGGCGTTGAGATCCTTCTATCTTGTAGACAAAACACGGCTACCCATATCACGGACCACATCCATGAGTGGCGTCGACGCCGTAGCTTATGCAAGATCAAACTTGACGACCGTATCTTCCTCGATTGGTTCCTCAAGTCCCTGCTTCCTGTTATTGCTAAGGATGTAGCTTCAGAAAGACCCCAGTATGAAGAAGAGGCCATCCTTAAGGCACAGCAGTTCGACCTCATTTACGCCCAATCGGGTTACCTTTATACCATTATACCTGACACCCCTCGCAGCAAGTCCTCCCAGCATGATGCGCCGGGGGCATCCCACGCTGCAGATGGTATCATTGGCCGTGTTTCTTCGCATCCCCAACCATTTTCTATAGCACGTCCTACCCCCGGCCCCGACCTGTCGCGGGATACCTCCCAGTCTGGAGCAACCAACTCGTATGCTCACATGACACATCACCATTCCCATGGACCCTCATGTCCACCTCAGTGCTTCGGGTATGCGACTCCTGCTTACGCTCCCCCAGTCGCCCCTCAGCCTTACTACCATCAGCAGGCTGCCCCAGCTCCTGCGCCTTCACAAGCCCCACCCGCTTATTATCCGCCACAGGCAGCCCCTGCGGCACACCCACAACCTGCTCCGCAGCCATATCAGCAACCCCCTCAAGCTGCTGCACTTGCTCAGCCTCAACCTGCATATCATCCTCCGCAGCCTGCTCCTGCACCTGCGCAACCTCAGAATCCACCTGCTGCCCAAGGGCAAGTTTACGCCCAACAAAACCAGCAGCAAAACCAGAACAACCAACGTAACCAGGGCCAACAGAACCGCGGCAAGGGCCGTAATCGTGGGAACAACCAACCTGCCGACCAAGCTGGTCAACCGGCTAATCCCCCCGACAACAACAATGCGGCCCCCGCTAATCAAAACCCTGATCACCCGCCCAAGTAGGCTAAAAAACCCAATATGCGAACGAACCACCCTTGTTCTATTTGCGGGGTCTATGGACATTACACACACGCTTGCCCACACTTGGAGCGAGCTCGGCAACTCTGGGTTGATGAGGCCCATCGCCAAGGGCATGCGGCTCCCCAAATACCGCCCAACCCTCCCCAACCTCAACAACCCCCTTTGGTGCTGCAAAACCCCTTACCGACCCAAGGCGTAGTGAACACCCAGCCGTTGGCTCCCCATCAAGCCAATGCGCCCCAACAACAACAGATCACTTACGCTGCTCCTGATCAACCCATGTTTGACTCAGGTACCCACCACTTACTGATGATGTCATCTGCTGATGTCAACCTCCAGACCCGTCGGAACCAATACGGCTCCACCTCTGAAGCCCCTCCCACGGATAAACCTACTAACGCTCATCCCACCGATCAGGCGTTACGTATACCTCCGCCTCCCATAGACGGCGCTGCGAAAGCACCTCGTTTCCCGCTTCGCCGAATCAACAATAACCCTACTGCGCGCGCTGCGTCAAACTACAACATCGTAGACGACCTAGCCCAATCTCCCGCAGCCATGTCTGCGTTAGAAGTCTTGAAGAACTGCCCTTCCCAGCGCAAGACTTTACTTTCCGCCATTGGGGGGATTGACCCAACTGATTCGCATTTGATGGCATTTGATTTAGACCAGTCTGAACCACGCCTACCTTCCAGCTTAGCCTTCCAAGTTACTGTATCCGTTAGGAATCTTGTCATCCATCGGTGCATCATCGATGAGGGTGCCTCCACATGCGTTATGTCTACATTCGTATGGCAGAAGCTAGGATCCCCTCCTCTCCAGCAGTCCACCACTGCGCTACGTGCCTACGACGGTCGTTCGGCCCAGCCCCAAGGCCTCCTACCCAACGTAGGTGGTAAAACCGTCCTTATTGACATAGAGGTAATCAATGCCCAATTGGATTACAACCTTTTACTTGGCCGCAGCTACATGTATGCCATGCGGGCGGTTGCCTCTTCCGTCTTTCGCACCATGATGTTTCCCCATGAGGGACGCGTGGTTAAAATTGACCAGCTCACCTACTATGATCCCAGTGTTCCCGCGGCACCTGAAAATGTTCTCCCCATGATTGAACAACCTGTTTCTCCTGCCACCACCTCGTTTGTTTCCTCTTCGGGGCCTGGAGTCTACTCAGACGCGCCGATGACCTCCTTCTTTCAATCCATTCCTCCGCCGTCATCTACGCCCAAAATGTCTGACTTATGTACCTTGTCCCACGACAACCTACCACCTACTACTCAACCACCCTTGTTGCCAAAACCACCATTGGTACCCAGCCACATTGGTGTTACACCGATCCATACGATCCCCTTCCTAGTCCCTCCATCGGGAGTAGTAAGCGCCCCGGTCATGGCTACCCTTAGCCTCCCTGGGTTAACATTGGGATTACCTGTATGGTATCTTTCGCCTCCCGTCCGCCCGCCGACACCAGATGTCGTCCTCCAACCGGTGCAACCCATGGCTACTACCTCTCAGCCACCTCCCGGTGTCTCTACCCCTTCGTCCTCCACGACTCTTCCTCCTACTCCAAAACCCACTGGGGGCAGAGGTCCACAACCTTACACTGCTATACCACCTCCCAAGACAGTAAAAAACCCTCCAGTATTTCGTGCTCCTCCCAAATGCTCATTGTGCGACGAGTTAGGCCATGCGACTCATCAGTGTCCACAGTTACCAGCATTGCAGAAGCACATGCAGATGCTCGATGATGACCCCAACATCCCAACTGTCGAACTCAATCCCACTCCCAAGCCTAAAGACAAGTCCCTACGCACCAACCACTCTTGCGCCATATGCGGTGTTTACGGGCATTACTCCCATCATTGTCCCGATCTCCCGGATTACAGAGCATCTCTCTATGAGATGAACAATCTGGATCTTGAGACGGAACCACCTACCATTGAGGAGATCTACCCCCCCGATTCTTCACCTTCAGGAGAGGTTAATACCATTTATATGATCTCTTCCACCACTTCCCCCTCGTCAACCGATTTGACGACGCAAACTTTCCGTACCGATGAGGAGATTCTTGAGGCCCTTACTGCCCCGGATTATCCCTGGGATGATATGCACCATCGTTCCTACTTCATCCCAGAAGCGTCTTCCTCTACCTCCGCTCCCCAATACGCGGTTGAATCCAAAGACTTCCTCCCCACCAAGGTCGACTGGTTTAAGGACCCTATTCCTGCTCCTGATGCCTTCGAGGAAGGTAACATGGCCAACATCTCACCTGTCATCCAATTTGATATCGCTGCCACAGGACGTGCCCCTGAACTCATCACTTTAGGAGCATTCTGCAGTAAACAAGAGATTGAGGACTACATAAACCTTTTCAGAGAATTCCGTGATGTCTTTTCCTGGTCCTATACTGAAATGCCTGGTCTTGACCCCGCAATTATAGAGCACCACATTGACACATGGCCTGATGTACCCCTCGTCCTTCAGACACAGCGTCCTCTTCCTCCCTCAAAGTTCCCAGGACGTGCCCCTGAACTCATCACTTTAGGCGCCTCCTGCAGCGAGCAGGAGATTGAGGATTATAAACAACTTTTCCAAGAGTTCCGTGATGTCTTTTCTTGGCCCTCTACCAGAATGCCTGGGTTCGACCCCGCCATTCTCAAACATCACATGGACACACGGCCAGAGGAACTTCCTGTTCGTACTAAAACCAACTCTGAAGCCCTTCCTTTGCGCAACCCCCATGATGGGTTGTATCCTAAGGAGTCTCTATCCCTAGAATAACTGGCGACCTCATTGGTCCGCATTGTACAGTTTGCTCTCTTTTTGTTTTTTACTTTTTTACCATCATCTTACATTCATCATTTCTGCATGATTACAGATGGACCATCTTCCACCTTGTTACACTGGCTTCGCTGATGGGGCAAGTCGCTGGTCTCCCAACCTGGCTTCTGCAGCATGGGTCTTGTACTCCCCTTCCAACGAGATGATTCACCTTGACGGAATATGTATAGGCGCTGCTACCAATAACCAGACAGAGTATGATGCTTTGACCGGTCTCTTGACTGCCGCCCTCCAAATGGGCATCTGTCACCTTCGTGTGTTCCTTGACTCCCAGCTACTTGTCTCCCAGCTCAACAACTGCTACCAGGTGCGTGATCCCTGCCTTTTTAGAAAATTCCTGCGCACAAAACAACTCAGCCGACAGTTTGAATCCATAACATTCACACATGTCCCAAGAGCCCAAAATAGTGTCGCAGACCAAATGGCCAACAACATACTAGAATGGCATATCAATCACACTATGTAACATCATGCATCATCATCCCATAACATCTCATACAAAATATATCAAAACCCAAAAAGATTGCATCGCATCCATAATTGCATCCCTGTACATAAACCACATGCATATCCATAGGGGCATCCACATGCCTAATCATATATATATCATGTCAAATCACATAAAATATACAAGGGGCATCCACGTGCCTAACATCCTAACCTACTTGCATCCATGTGCAATGTAAACATATCATAACTCATAAAGCGCATCCACGTGCGTACAAATAAAACAACATCATACAAAAAAGGTGCATCCACGTGCATATATATATATCAAAAAATACATGTTCAGTGCTATACATGTCCTGAGTACCCCTGTACTCAGCTATACAAAAAATGGCTATACATGCCTAAAGCCTCATCTACATACATGTCGTAGCTACAAAACTCGGGGAGAGTCCCCTGCACTCCCTAATGGGAGTCGTATCCTGCATCACTGCCGGCATCGGCTGCCTCTGAATCCTCCCCTCGCTCCTCCTCCGGCAAGTCCTCATCTCCTCCGGCCTCCTGTACCCGTACCCGGTCCACCAAGATCACCACCCAGATCGCGATGGATCTAAACTCTCGGGGTGTCCTCATGCACTCCTGAACCACGTCTGGATCGACGTCCCGCCATCCCTCGTCGGTCACCCCTATCAGCAACCGGTCTAATAGTGCCCGGACAGACTCTAGGGTCACCTCTGGATCCCGGCGTCGCACCTCTCCTCGCCCAGGCAGAGCTGGAACAGCCACAATCCCCCTCCGTGCCACATGTCCTGGAGGCGGTCTCGGGCCCACATCTGCAAGATCACCCATATGTCAGTCACAGTATATCAATCTACTATCATATAAATAAAACCTGACATACATAACATATAACAAAAACACATACGTACCGTCGGGTCCCCATGCCTGTCCCGGTGCTCGTGGCGCCTCGGGATCTCCCGTGAAGTCCATGTCCCGATACGGGAAGTCGTCCAGAGTCAGTGGTATCTGGAGCCACTGCAGGTACAACTCCTGCATGAAATACCTGCCCACGTCGCCGCCACCTCGGCGACGCATCATCTCGCCCCACCGCACCATCCGCGGCTCCCTCATACCTCCTGCCCTGATCGGCACCCGTGCCCGCAGTGTGGGTACCCTCTCCATAAAGAAAGCACATAAGAAGGAACCAAAACAAAAGCCCTTGCCAGCTTCCTTCGCTGCCGTCAGCTGCCGCTGAACGCAGGTCAGGAACATCTGGCCCCACGCGTAGTACACCCCATCCAGTACGCGCTCTACCATCTGCATCTGGCCCCCAGACACCTTTTTAGGTGACTGAGAACCCAATACCCGCACTACACATGCCGGTATAGCCTGCACGGCCGGCTCCTGTAAGTCCTTCACCAAGAGTGCATTCCTATGCACTCTCGCCTCAGGACCGCAGTATCTCTCCAACATGTCCTCCATGTCGACATCCGCGGCAACCCGCGGCTGCGTGTCTGCTACCCTGCCCAGGCAGGGCAACCCCGTCAGAAAGTACACATCGGTCAGAGTGAGGTCCACTCTCTCAGCCTGTACCCGGAAATCCTGTATGTCCGGCTCCCAGAAGCTGATCAGACGGTTCAACAACAATGTTGCTGAACGTATCATGGGTATCTGTGCGAACTTCAGTAGTCCGCACAGCCCCAACACAGATCGTACATGGCGCTCCTCTTGAATAAAACCCATGGTCTCATCGGGAATCTCCCGCTCTCTCCATAGAGCCTGCGGCATCCTGTCAATCACACAAAGGAAACTCATCAGACTCATGTCCCATAAATAAGTCCTTGCCCCTCTCCCAGAAGACCCTAATAGTTCGGCCCAAAATCGCGACTTTCGGGCTTCCTGCCGCGGTTTCCGACCGCGGCTGTCAGGCATATAGCCGCGGTGCTTGACCGCGCCTGTCAGCCCTAACCTCGCGGTTTGGCACAGCGTGTTCCTCCTTGAAACTTGCGGTACTCGACCGCGCGTTCATCCAGGAATCACACGGTCGCCAACCGCGTGGTTCACTCCGAAACTCACGGTCTCTAACCGCGGTTTTGACCCCCTAACCCGCGGTCCACCCCAAGTGGACCGTACAAATCAGCCCCGGGACCCACTACCCAACCCCCGACTCCAAAAAATATGCAGGTACGAGTTTAATGAAATACCTGTATCTCACGGATCTGAAATCAGCCAGACGGATCGTCCAGAAATGCCACCTAAGCTCTGGTCCACTCTAATCACAAGTCAAAGTCAACAAGTACAAATGACACATGTCATGTTGGACCCACACTATTTACAGTCAGTTGACTTTTTCTTCGTTTGGTCATTCTGGCCCCATACAGAGTCCGTTTTACGAACCGTTTCCACCACCGGAATCAGCACGACGAGACCGTCAGGATGGTCACCTCGTTGCATTATTTTTGCAAAGTTATTTTTTACCCATTTTTTCCGACGCCACTAGCCGCCTCGGTTTGCGTGCCACACCGGCCATTCTCCGTTTTTCACATGTTTATATCATCGGATTCATTTTTCCGAGCTGGTGATGATGCTTGAGATCATTTCTCGCTCTCACCCCCCAATTTTTTGGGTATTTTTCCAAAACGCCCTCGTCGCCTCGGTGTGCGTGCCACATCGGTCGTTACCCATTTTTTGACACCCTTTATATCGACGGATTCATTTTTTCGAGCTCGTGATGATGCTTGAGATCATTCCTCGCTCTCACTTGGTACAATTTCCCCATTGTGTCCCGACACCTTGCTGCCTCGGTTTGCGCGCCACATCGGCCGATATCGGATTGTTCCACATTTTTACATGAGCCATTCACTCCTGTCATACTGCAAATGTTTCGTTATTTTGCCACCATTTCATCTACCCCGCAAGGAGGCCCACTAGTGTTCCCCACTACCCTCGTTCTTGATCACCATTACTGATCCTTGATTGGACACTTCCTCCTTACCTGGCCATTCCTTTTGTTCGGTATAATTTTATCCCTTTTTCGGGCCGGACAAGTCCTTTACGAAAAAGGCACTTAGGGAGTTTCCGTTAAGCTCTTTTCTGACTCCTAAAAGAATGAAAAGATCGCCGAGCAATCTTGCTTCCTTTCATGCTCGCTAAATTACCTGAAAGGGCGTCTATCTGGTATAAGTTTAACCCTTTTCCGGACCTGGTAGACTAATTACGAAAAAGGAATACTCTAGTCACACCGGCTAGAAGAGTTCTTCATTGCATCCTTTTATGCTTCTTTGGGCCTTGGAGACTAAATCTACGAAAAAGCAACCCCCTGGAGTCTTCTTACTTGCTTTCAGACTCTCTAAAATTGAAAGCAACCACGAGCATGAACTGTCCTGGGCTCGTAAAATCCACCCGACAGTACCATTCCATCACTTCAGAGTCTTCTTATCGCTTTCAGACTCCTTAAAATTAAAAGCAACCACGAGCATGAACTGTCCTGGGCTCGTAAAATCCACACGACAGTATCATTTTACACAAACTTCTTCTAGTTCCTTAACCCATGAAGAAGTCCCCACCCGTGCCTCCTGGCACTATGATCGATCATCTTGGCAGCACCCCCAATCAGGTCGCCTTTGTTCAGAGTATTTTGCAGTCTCCTGCCATTTTACACCAGCTTGAGTCTCCCTCAGCCAGTTATCCTCTCAGATCCACTACAGCTATGATCCCTTTCCCTCAGTCAGTTTCATATGCTGCCAGATCATTCCCATTATCATACTCTGAACAAAGGAAGTTTGAGTCCACCCACTCTATTTGCCCAGTTGTTCCCCCACAGTTTGTCAGTCCTGCCATCAGTACTATTACATTTCGATTCTCCACCTCGCGCTCCTGTCAAGGAAACATCATTGCCTTGATAGTTGCAGGTCTCCCTCTGTCGACGACAGCTCCTCTATTCCAGAGGATAGGCCCAGAGGTCCCTACGCCTTGGACTTATCACCATCTGTGGTAAGTGCCTACGGATCATTCTGAGAAGAGTCATCATTGCCTTTCCGAATGGTTGTTCCTCACATGCTCGACTTCAGAAAACTTGATCGCATCGTTGAGGATCGCGTAGGATTATATCCCATCAGTTTTTAGTCGAAGACCCCGGATTTCCCCCGACTCTAGCACATTGGTGAGTCACTTCAGAACGTCCAGTTATATGTTCCCGTGGATGTCCGGGCTGCGTTGGCATTTGTATTCGGAATCCATCCAGTTATATGCTTCCTTGAGTACCTATTTCAGTTCCAGTTCAGTGTACCATTGTGAGTGTACCCCTTGTCACTCTGATCCAGCAGCTCATCAGCCCCTTTGGTACCACATTCAGTAGCACTGTTGATTATTCCAGTGTATCAACTCTTCAGCACAGACATGGTCCACCCAGCAGTATGTCCCAGATTTTGTGTCCCCTTTGGACTCTTATGATGTACACCGTGGTTCTCTATGTATCTTACAGGTCCCCCTTTTCGAGCCTTACAGTTCTGTTTATGTATCTTGATACGAGCATGGGTATGCCCGCCTCGTCCATATATTGAGATTATTCCTCAGTCAGTATTTGAGGTCATGTATATTTCAGGTCCCATTTTTTGGACCCCATTGCTATTGTTATGTTATATCCTGATACGAGCATGGGAATGCCCGCCTCATCCATATGATCAGATGATTCCTCATCCATTATTGAGGTTATGTACTTTTAGTTCTTGCAGTTGTTCGAGATCGTTGTTTCGGGCTTCGGTTTGTTTCTTCTCTTCTCTCCACACCCAGGAAAACCATTCATGACTTATGATGTCCATCGGCCATACGATGAGCTCCTGCCCTCGCACATCAGGGGGCAATCTGTTAACACCCAAAAAGTGTTCACTACCTCATCTACCACATTATATGGCTCATTTGTCCATTTTCCTACCATATTTCCCTTAAAAATCCCAAAAAATCCTATTTAAAAGCCTCCAAAAGGCCTAAAATGCCTCCAAAAGGCCACAAAACCCTCAAAATAGCCTAAAAAAGGCTAAAAAACCCCTTTTTCCTCCAAAAATAGCAAAAATCCCCTAAAAAGGGAATAAAAAATATAAAATAATGAGGAAAAGGAGGAAAAAACCATATACAGCTGCACAAAACCATGGGTCAGCACTCCACCACCAAAAAACTATAAATAGGTGATGGAGATCCCTTATTCCATATCCACAATCACAAGCACCCTTACTCTGCCAAAATCTCTCTCGAAACCCTAGTTCATCATTGAACTACTTTCACCTTGAGAGCCACTTTTGGCCCATTCCCACCATTGGAGATGGAGAAGGAGCATATTGAAGCTTGGAGCATCCTCTCGGACATTGCAAAGGGCTTCATCAAACCTTCACATTGAAGGTAATATCAATACAAAAAGCCATTCTTTAAATTTGATGTTTATGTTTCATGCATGTTTTAGAATTAATTTAATTTCTGTTTTAGCTTAATTATTTACATTTACTGAACTGCTACTAAGGAGTCCATTCTCCTTAGTAGGTGCTCATTTGCACAAGCTAGGGGTAAAACCCTAGCTACACGCGGTAAGGCTGTTGTTTGCGATATGCCGCCTGTCTTTGATGCCACATCAGACGTTGATATTACAAAAGTTCCTGGAAAGTTGTCTGTCATTGGCATGAGACCCGGCTACCCTGGTTGAGATTGAGGGATGGTTGCAACAATTTCCAAAAGAACGGCAGGAGTCGGCGGTAAACTTCTTACAATGATGGAAGACTGGAAAGGAAATGTGAATGAATATTCAGATTGGTGACTATGATGTTGACTTTGTGATTCTTGACCTTGGTTCGGATGTTAACATCTTAACCAAGCAGGCGTGGCAGAAGATGGGGATTCCCCCATTGAGCTGGTCTCCTGTGCAGCTCCAGTTGGCTAACCATGCGAAGGTTACACTGATTGGGCGGGTTCTATTGAGCCCAGAATTGGCCCTTTTTAATCATCATTAATCATCTTTCCTGCCCCTGTCCTACACCACTTATCATGGCAATCAGACCTATTGTCCTTACCTTATTCCCCAAATTACCAAGGTATGGCTGATCATTGTTTTATTTTATTAATGCTTATGATTGTGATAATTAAAGCTGTGCATCTCTCAATTGTGCTAACCTGTTACGATTTATGAAGGTAGTTGAGATAAATGGACTGCAGGAAGATTGGGGCTGAACAAGTCGTGAAAGAAGGGATGTTCGTTTCTTATAGAGGGATCCTTGGGGCTCGAATCATCAATTAGGGCACAACTGTGACGGGGCAGCTGTAACAGAATGCGCTATCTTGAGTATGTTGCTGCTCGAGTCTAGCTGTGAGCTGGAAGGACCGCCACTCTTGGGTCAAATGATAACTTTCTCATATCTGGATGTTTCTGTTCTGCCACGTATTGTAATAGCTAGTTATTTAGGGTGCCTGAAGATAATAGATCTTCATGGCTGCCCGATTATAGGGTTTGCTGTTATGATTTGTATAAATATGGGGAGTCGCCTCGACCCAGGGGTGGAACAGCAGACAATTAATTCATTGTATTAGCAGCTGAGCAAAACTGTGTACTCATTCTTCTGTTAATATAAGGGGTTACTTCTGAGTTAAAGGAGTTTGTGTTGTTCAGCCAGCATCTCTGTGTGAAGGCTGGGCCCGTCTTCCAAAGAGATTGCTGAGTTAAAATAGGATTTTGAATTTATTGTTGTGTGATGCTTTGTTCTTTCCTTTTGTACGCAGCAACAATATTCATTGTGTGGATTTTCAGTATAGTTAAAGAGTATATTTCTGTGAGATTGGTGAATGGTGTAGAACAACAGTCGATTGAGTAAAGTTTGCTTTATTCGTTTCATTTGCAGTTATACATAGCTGTGTTCATCTTACAGTTAAAGTTGTGATCCCATGAGTCCTGATAATTTATCTTTTCTGTTATGATCGTTG
Organism: Larix kaempferi; assembly: GCA_027924585.1. Lineage (NCBI taxonomy): Eukaryota > Viridiplantae > Streptophyta > Pinopsida > Pinales > Pinaceae > Larix > Larix kaempferi. The sequence continues at coordinate 6,361,002 of BSBM01000221.1, forward strand.
ATTTCCATTCTGCAATTCAATTTCTTAGAATAGTTGACTCAATCTGTTGCAATTGGATTTCTAGATTAATGTTCAGTTTATGCCTTATGATTTCCAGAGTGATTAGATCAGACAAGTGATTGTTCTAGAATACGAATGAGATTTCTTTCCTGCAATTGTTGATTAGATCTGATACCATTTCTTATTGATGCATGATAGAGAGGAATTGAAGTGTAGCAGTTAGAAGACAATTGGGATTGCATAGATTTTTGGGATGAACATGGATGATAGAAGATAAAAGTATTCACTTCTAATGGTTTGGTGTTTAAGCATAGATTGTGCACTTATCTTTTGAAATAAAAAGACTTTCTCGGGTTGACAGTAAATTTCATAAGCTCTGTGTGTATTGGTAACAATTTATCTGCATATAGAGTGCTTGACATTTTGGCGTCGTTGCCGGGGAAGGATAAAAATTAAACACTAGTCATTAGTTGCATCTGATAATTGTTTTCAGTCAGTCTCTTATTTGCTGAAATGATCTGCTTCGCATGAATATGAGGAGGGTAAAACGCGATCACCTCCCAACCCCCAAAACCCCACAAAATACTAACAGCGCAGGTGGTTCGGGTCATGGTCGAGGGCCACCATTGGGTAGAAGAACATTCATCGACGATCTTGTTGAAAGAACTGATTCAGCTACCAGGAATCATCAACGGGAGACTCCTATCAAAAGAATCCTTGCTGATCCTGGAGCGCTAGCGTCAGGATCCACGGTGGAAAATACAGGAGCAGCCGTGATTCCCGCATATACCCCCGCTAAAGAAGGTACAGTTGATTCAGCTGTTCCAACTAAAGAATACGCAGCTGTTCCAACTGAAGAATACGCAGCTGTTACAACTGAAGAATACGCAACTGCTACAACTGAAGAGTACGCAGCTATTACAACTGAAGAATACGCAGCTGTTACAACTGAGGTAAAGAACGCATGAATGAACGAAGAAGAGGATACAGAAGAAAAGATGAATAATAGACATGAGAACGAAGAGGAAGAAGCAGGGGTAGAATCATGAAAATGATTCCCTGCCAGAAGGAACTACGGCTACATTACAATTTCCAATACAACAGCTCGAAGGGACAGCTCCTATGAAGAACATCTCACCATCAGTGTTGCCTCGCTTCCATGGCAGGGCGGCAGAAGATCCAGACGAATTCCTTTTTGAATTTGATATCCTCTGTCGCAGCCATGATTACGTCATAGATGCCCAAAAGCTGAAACTTTTTCCTGCCACCCTGAAGGACAATGCATTATGATGGTTCATGAGCCTTGGGGGAGGAACTGTTGCTAATTGGAATAAGATGAAGCAAGTGTTCTTGGAAAAATATCAAGAATATTGCAACACCAGGGACAAAAGAGAGGAATTATTCAAGATGGTGCAAAAGGAGGATGAAAGTCTGGAGGATTTTGTAGAAAGGCTGTTGTACAATGTGCAAAGAGCTGGGCAGACGAACATGGGGCTGGATGTGCTCAAGATAATCTTGCTTAGAGGGATCAGGGATGATTTTTTAGACATGTTAAATCTTTTAGGAAAGGGAGATATCTCCAAAGAACCCTTTGAGACGATTGTGGAATTATGTAAGAGATACTCCAGGGGATCTTCCAGGAATAATAAGCGAGATAAATGAGATAAGCTGGAACGTGATGTCTTCGACAGAACTCATAAGTCATCTAATGGAGGAGCTACATGTGCAGAGATAGGCAATCTCCTTGAAAATTTTAAAACAGAAATGATGAGCTCCATCTCTTCGGAGATTGATGTCCTGAAGGCCAAACAGAAACAGGCAGTGGAGGATCTCACACTAGGTGTGTTCTGTCCCCGATGTAGAAAGAATCATCCACTGAAGGAATGCCCTCTTGACAAAATACAAGTATGTCAGCTGTGTGAGCTGAACCATGACATGAAGGAATGTCCCACACTTCCTCAAGTGAAGGCTGTCCTGCAGGCATCAACTCCAGAAGTAGAATCAGCTTATTTCATTGCACAGAAGAAACCTTGGAAGCCTCAAAATCAAGGTATGCCTTCGGATTTGTTTCCATTTTTGAATAATATGAAAAATTGGAGTAATAATATGCAAAATGTGAATAAACAATTCCCTTCAAATTATGCTCAGTGGAATCCTTCTCAACCTGCAATGCAAAATTATAACTCATGGAGTCCTTGGACACAGCCGCCACATCAACCTACGTCATGGTCTCCTGGATGGAGGAACTTCCATCTTGGGAACCAGTTTCCTCAACCACCTCCACCTCAACAGTCACCATATTCTCCACCATACCCTCAATTTCCTCAATTTCCTCAATATCCTCAATACCCACCTCAGCAGTCGCAGCTGCAGCTGCAGAATAATCCTGTTCCTAATATGCCATTACGGCCTCAACTGCCTGCCCAACCTAATCCTAACCCGAATAAAACAGTCCATCAATTGGAGACTGTCAATATGTCGGCCTACTCTCTCTCCCCTGTACCTTGTAATGATATTTGTTTACGATCTGGGAAGATAATAGAACCTGTAATTACAGAAGATAGTCCACCTTCTGTGCATGAAAAAGGAGAGAGTTTACAGTATCCATCCGATCCGGTTCCTATCACTGAAGGTGCTGAGCATCCCTTAGATGGGATGGCTGAAACATTAAATGAGAAATCAGATAATACACAGCCTACCCAGTTGGTAAGGCAACCACCATACCCTGAGAGACTAATGCTACCAAAAATAGGGGGGCAACCTCAGTTCAACCTCCTAGGAGAATTGAAGAATCTTTATGTTAAAATTCCCCTTCCGTAAGCCCTTCAAGATGTGCCTATTTATGCTAAAACAGTTCGGGACCTGTGCACTAAGAAACCAGGGAGGAAACCTAGAGATCCTCCCACTGTTCACGTCATAGGGAATTTATCTGCTTTAATAACAGGAAAAACCCCCGTGACCAAGTATGACGACCCTGGAAATCCTACTGTCACTGTACATATAGGACAAACGAAGATACCCAACGTGCTAGTCGACTTAGGAGCAGCGATCAATGTCATAACAATTGAGACTGTGAGGAAGCTTGGACTCACTAATTTTAGGCCGACCCCTACCATTTTAGAATTGGTAGACAGATCCACCATTAGACTCGAAGGGATTCTGGATGACCTTGTCATCTCAGTAGATTCATGGGAATACCCTGTTGACTTTTTGATATTGCAACCAAAATCACAGCTGGGGGGACATCCATTGATCCTGGGGAGGCCTTGGTTGGCCACAGCTGATGCTTGCATCAGCTGTCGATCTGGGTCCATGACTATATCTGATGGTATGGAAACCAAAAACCTCACCCTGTATCCTCCAGCACGGCCGAGTCTAGAAGCTGAAGCTTCCCTTTGGATAGAACAGGAAGAGGAGGAGGATGTTCAGCCACTATTAACAATAGGGAAGGCCTTAACTTTTAAAAACGAAACAGAAGACGATGCCATCAGTAATTTCATTAGCGAACCTGCTTCAGTGGATAAAGAAGTCTATCAAATCCTGAACATTACCCTTGGTAAGGAAGAACAAGAAAATCTTACGGAGGAAACATTGGTTGGTGATACAAACATAATCCCAGTTTTGAAAAATTCAAAAAGCATTCCTATTGAGGTAGAGCCTGGAAGAACTTTGAATATCAACCTTGATCTCTCCTCAGAAGAACAGATGCACCTAATCAGTCTCTTCAAGGAACGTAAGAGGGCATTCGCCTGGGAGTATACAGACATGAAGGGTATCCCTTCTAATTTGTGCACTCATCATATTTACATTAAAAACGACTCCCGGCTTGTATGTCAACCCCAACGATGCATGAACCCCAATCTGAGGGATATAGTGAAGGAGGAAATCCAGAAACTTTTGGAAGCAGGATTTATCTACCCTATTTTAGATAGTGAGTGGGTTTCCCCATTTGTAATTGTGCCCAAGAAAAATGGTAAATGGAGAGTCTGTGTTGATTATAGGGAGCTGAACAAAGCTACACAAAAGGATCATTTTCCTCTGCCCTTTATTGACCAAGTACTTGATACCCTATCAGGGAAGAAGTTCTTCTCCTTCTTGGATGGGTTCAGCGGGTACAACCAAATTTAGATTGCTCCAGAGGACCAGGATAAGACCACCTTCACTTTCCCCTGGGGAACGTTTGCCTATAGGGTGCTTCCCTTTGGTTTATGTAATGCACCAGCAACGTTCCAAAGAGTTGTAATTGACATATTTTCTGAATTAGTTAATGATAGCATGGAAGTCTTTATGGACGATTTTACTCCCTATGGCAAGGACTTTGAGGAAGCATTGGAAAATTTAAAGAAGGTTTTAATTCGCTGTGAACAGTATCGCCTTTCATTAAGCACTAAAAAATGCCATATGATGATGAGTGAGGTGGTGGTATTGGGACATTTCATCTCTACCGATGGCATTCAGGTGGATCCTTCAAAAATTAAGGTGATAAAAAATATACCTACTCCTTCAACGCAGAAAGAAGTGCGAAGTTTTCTGGGACATGCTGGATATTACAAGAGGTTTATAGAAAACTTCTCCAAACTTGCTTCTCCTTTGTTTTCATTGTTAACGAAGGACGCACAGTTTGTGTGGAGTGAAGCATGCCAGACAGCATTTGATAAGCTTAAAGAAAAGCTGTCCACAGCCCCTATTCTAAGGGGACCTAATTGGACCATACCTTTCCACATTTCTTCAGATGCTTCTGATACCACCATTGGAGCAGTATTAGGACAGCAGGATGGTCAAGTACCTTATTCCATCTATTATGTTAGTAAAAACTTAGCCCCTGCTGAACTTAATTATGCTGTTACTGAAAAATAATTCCTTGCTATTGTTTATTCTATTAATAAGTTTCGGCATTACATTACTGGGTATCCTACATTTGTGCACACTGACCACTCTGCCATTAAGTATTTGATGAACAAACCTATCACCAATGCCAGAGTAACCAGGTGGATTTTATCATTACAGGAATTTGATATTACCATTATAGATAAACCTGGAAAAGAAAATGTTGTTGCTGATTTTTTATCACGATTTACTAACAGTGATGACAGTTCGCCTGTTGAGGATTCTTTCCTAGATGAACATCTATTCGCACTCTTAGCTCATTCACCCTGGTATGCAGACATTGCTAATTATTTGGTTGCAGGAAAGCTTCCGCCACATATGTCTAAACGAGAGAAGAGAAAAATCATCCAGCAAAGTGCCAGGTATTGTTGGCTCAATGGTCATCTCTTTTACACAGGACCCGATCTTGATATTAGAAGATGTGTAAGAGAAGATGATATCTTTCATATACTGAATGCCTATCATGATGAACCTTGTGGAGGACACTTTGCAGACAAAAGAACAGGGCATAAAGCGCTGCGAATGGGCTACTATTGGCCGACACTGTTCAGGGATGCTAAAAGATATGTTCAGTCCTGTGACAACTGCCAAAGGATGGGCCAACCTAATAAAACAGATCAGATGCCTTTACAGCCCCAAGTGGTACTAGAACCATTTGACAGATGGGCATTGGATTTTGTTGGCCCTATCAGCCCTCCTTCCAAACAGAAGGTTTACATTCTGGTGTTTACAGATTACATGAACAAGTGGGTAGAAGCTGTAGCTTTGACTAAGGCTAATGACTAGGCGGTGATTGATTTTCTGTACAGTGAAATCTTTACCCGCTTTGGGGTACCAAAGGAAGTAGTCACCGATGGGGGACCGCAATTCATCTCACACCAATTTGAGTCCTTACTCCGGAAGTATCATGTGCAGCATAGGATAGCTTCACCTTACCACCTCCAGGCCAATGGTCAGGTGGAAAGTACTAATAAAGTTATTGAAGAAATCCTTACTAAAACAGTTAAAATCCATCGAAAGGATTGGGCTGACAGGCTTCCAGAAGCACTGTGGGCATATTGCACAACTTGGCGCAACACCACAGGGTTTTCTCCTTATGATCTGGTGTATGGAAAGAGTGCCATCTTTCCAATTGAATTTGAGATCAAGACCCTGAAAACAGCCACCGAAATGAATCTAGATGTAACAGAAGCCCAGAAGAGAAGATTGAATCAATTAAATGAACTGGATGAGAAACGGTTAGCTGCAGTAGACCAGACTGTGCTGCTCCAGCAACAGAGATCCAATTGGCATGACCAATTCATCAAAAAGAAAATCTTCCGTGAAGGAGACTGGGCACTATTATACGACTCCAGATTCAAGAAGGATTTTAAAGGAAAATTACGTACAAGATGGCTGGGTCCATATTTGGTCGACAGGGTATTTGACAACGGCACTGTTCGCCTAGTGACCATTGATGAAAACCATATACCATTACTTGCTAACGGCCATAGACTGCGACTGTATTGTAAGCCCATCTCGAAAGATGCATTCATTTCACAAATTGCTGCCGATCCATATTATCAGTTGGCACAAGAGCAGGAATTTTTCTATGCCTTTGCCAATCCTTAAACTGAAAATCGTATTTGCTATACATAAATAATTTCCTGTTGTAGCGTATAATTGTTGTTTTTTTTTCTCTGTGCATTTGATCTTTTCGTTTGCTGTCATTTTTCAAAAATTTTCAAGGAAACGCCAGGAGAACAATCATTTTTTGGGCATGAAGACTTATGTTGATTTTGACGTCATTGAAGTAGTTGATGGAGGAAGATCCTATCCTGCACTATTGGGGATAGGATGGGCTAACTATAGTGGAGCTGTAATCAACTTCAAGAAGCGCATGATGACTTTTGAGAATCGTGATTTTCGATTCATCGATCCGTTGGATCTGGCTGAAGGACGCCGATAAGTTGAGCTTGTCAAAGATGCCGATCACACTGGCTGGGATCATGCATTTAATAGTTTTGAGGACTACATTCATCCCACAATCCACGGTGAGCTGGAGTGGCGCAGCGAGAGTTCTGCGTCTTCCGACTTTGATGATGCATTAGAGCACTGGCAGCACCGGATGCATGAAGTACCGTTCCAGAAATGTGGCTTAGTTACACAATCCTTATGTTAGGTTGCGAGAGAAACAGTCACACTGCCTGTCTATGACGGGTTTCCTGACCTCACTAAATTTTTGGCGGAATTTGAAGAATGGGTCTCAGAACCCCAGTGATTGCTGGCCTTGGAGGAAGCATTGAAGGATGCTCCAGCACGCTGGTGGGAGACACATAAGAAATTCATTAAAGATTGGTCACATTGTCGAAGGTTGATGATGGTTCGATTTGGCAATACTGAGGTTTATCACACCGAAAAGTATGATGGTCGAACTGATCCTGGTGATCATGTGATGGAGTGTCAACGATTGTGGGTAACGCGACCTAGAGATGAGTGGGTTCATGATTTTGTCCATACTTTGGAGGAGATACCGCGCTCGTGGTATACTGCAGCCGAGTTGTGCCGTGACATTACAACATGGGGGGATTTGATGATCTGTTTCACTCATACCTTCACATTTGTGAATGCCAACCCTGTGTCCATAACGCCCTGCAGCTCATCTACGATGTGATATTTCAGGTTGTTCCGGTGGCCTACCCTGTTGACCCGCACACCCACAGTAAGATGAAGTCTCTCATGGAGTGCTTCAACGTCAGTGGAGGGCCAGAGGACGATGATGATCCCCAGAATATCAACATTCCCGAATCCGAAGGAAGTTGCGATGTGGTACCACCTATTGTGCCAAGTAATCCGTTCAATCAGCCGTTGCAGCTTCGCAAAATGAATATCGGCACTGAGGCTACTCCCAAGTTTGCTAATGTTGGGGATTATTGGGATGATGAGATGATGAGTAAGGTTACCGAGTTATTGCATGAGTTTTAGGACGTATTTCCCACGAAGTTTTCCGAAATGAAGGGAATCTTGGGTGATTTAGGAGAGATGAGGATTCCATTGAAACCAGACGCTAAGCCAGTCCGACAGCGACCTTATCGGCTAAATCCGCGACATAAAGAAAAGGTCAAGGCGGAACTTGATCGGATGCTGGATGCTGGTATTATGGAACCTGTGGAAGAGTCATAATGGATCAGTCCTATGGTGGTGCAGGACAAGAAAATAGGCAAAGTGCGCATTTGTGTCAATTTGCGGAAGTTGAACGATGCCTGCTTGCATGACCCCTTTCCGACCCCGTTTACTGATGAAGTACTTGAAGGAGTGGGTGGCCTGGAGATGTGCTCTTTCACTGATGGATTCTCTGGTTACCATCAGATTCGCATTGCCAAGGAAGATCGCCATAAAACAACTTTTGTTACTAAATGGGGTTGCTTTCAATACAAGGTCATGCCGTTTGGTTTGAAGAATGCACTTGCGATATTTTCCCAGGTCGTTGTTGCCGCATTCAAAGATTTATTTAGAAGTTTCTGCAGGTATATATGGATGATGGGATTGTTTATGGATTGATTCATGATCATTTGGCCAATCTACGGTTGATGCTTGAGCGATGCCGACAACACCAGATATCGCTGAACTTGAAGAAATGTATATTTTGTGCACCCTTTGGAATACTGCTGGGTCATATCGTGTGTAAGCAGGGATTGTTGGTTGATCCAGACAAAATTGCGCTTATTTTGGGGTTGCAACCGCCAACCACTATTAAGCAGTTGCACGCCACCTTGGGTCATATAGGATATTATCGCAAGTTTATCAGGGGCTATGCTGCGATTACGGCCCCTATGGAGAAGTTGTTGAAAAAGGATGCGGCATTCCAGTGGAACCCGGAATGCCAGGCTAGTTTTGAAACGCTCAAAGCAAAGATGGAGTTGTCACCGATCTTGGTCTTTCCGGACTGGAGTAAGGAATTCCATGTCCTTGTTGATGCTTCATCGGTTGCTTTAGGGGTTGTATTGGCTCAACCAGGAGAAGGCGACATTGATCATCCCATTGCTTTTGCCAGTCGGAAGCTGTCCTTTGCAGAATATAATTACACTACCACAGAATGAGAAGGTCTGGCCATGGTTTACGCGCTACAGAAATTTAGGCACTATTTGTTGGGTGGCCACTTAAAATGTTCACTGATCATTCTGCATTGAAATACTTGGTCCATAAGCCTGTGTTGGGGGGGAAGATCTGTCGGTGGCTACTGTTGTTTCAGGAGTTTTATTTTGAGGTTGTTGTGAAGCCAGGGCGGTTGAATGTTGGACCAGATCATTTGTCATGGATTGATCCAGGGGAGGAACCAACTAATATCGAAAATGGGTTGCCGGATGCCCAACTATTTCACGTTGCCGTTGCTGATCACTACTTCAATGACATCCTTCAGTTTCTGGTGATCGACACTGTGCCCGATGACTTTACCACTACCTAGAAGAAGCAATTGGTTGTCAAGGCTGCTGACTTTCAACTGATTGCGGGAGAGTTGTATAAATTGGGTGTCAATGAGATATTGCGTAGATGTGTCTTTCCGCATGAGCAGGCGCAGATATTGGCTGAGGTGCATGGTGGAGTTGCGGGAGGACATTATGGCGGTTGGGCGACTGCCAGGAAAATACTGCACGTAGGTCTTTGGTGGCCTACATTACATAACGATGCGACAGAATATGCGCGATCTTGTGATGTTTGTCAATGAACTGGCAAGCCATCTAGATGAGACGAGATGTTGCTGCTACCTCAGGTAACATTGCAACCGTTTGAGAAATGGGCTGTGGATTTTGTGGGGCCGATCATTCCACCAGGGAAACGTACGGGTGTGCGATACATCATTACAACAACAGAGTATTTGACCCAATGGGATGAGGTAGCGCCTGTAGTTGATTGCTCTGCCGTAAAAGCTGCTCGATTTTTGTTTGATCACATTATCACTCATTTCGGTTGCCCCAAGATATTGCTGAGTGATCAAGGCAACCACTTTCTTAATCGCACTATCAGCGCATTGACAGAGGAATTGCAGATACAGCATAAGAAGAGTACACCCTATCACCCACAGGAGAATGGAACGGTGGAGGCTTTTAACAAGGTATTGGAGCATGCGTCAACAAAGGTGTGCAATACAAACCGCGATGACTGGGATTTGAAAGTTCCAGTGGTATTATGGGCCTATCGCACTACATGTAAACGACTGACTGGTCAGACACCTTTCAAGATGGTATATGGGAAGGAAGCAATTATACCGATGGAGTATATTGTCCCAAGTATACGCATTGCGGCTATTATAGGTATGGACGATGTTGCAGCATTATAGGATCGTCTAGTGCAATTGGTACAGTTGGAAGAAGATCGATTTATCGCTAGCTTTCACCAAGGGGTTGAGCAGGACTGACAGAAGGCATGGCATGATCGCCACATCAAAAATAAATAGTTTCAGCAAGGTGACTTAGTGTTATTATACGACAGTAAGTTTATGAAACATCCAGGAAAGTTGCAGATGCATTGGCTGGGTCCCTACTGCATCACTAGTATTACTTCATGAGGAGCAGTTCAGTTGCAGCGATTGGATGGGGGGATTCTCCCCAAGTTGGTAAATGGTCACAGGTTGAAGCCCTATCTCATGGGCTTGGAGCAGTCCGATGTCTGAGTCGCATTGGTGTAAAAAAAATAAAAAAATAAAAAATGATGATGATTGTTGTAGGTTGCTTGGTGGAAGATGGCGCACCAACCGAAGAAGGTATGCGACAACAGGGAGGCTTGTATCGCAAGTTTGGAACAGTCAACGATATATATGGCCGTGTGGTAGCCCGGTCAGATCAGTAATAAATGCCAAAAGTGGAGATAGTTAATTAACGGCCCATTTGAATCATGGGCATTAATGGTAGATACAGTCGAGGGGAGGACACAATCGTCGGTGGATTTCCCTCATTAATACAAGGATTTGGGCTCGACGATGGATTTTGTATGACGGTTTTGGGAGAGTACGGAGACATGATGTGATTACTGGCCACCATTTCTACACATGATTGCACCTGACTGATTTGGCTAGGTTCACACATGACGATGGCATGTTTTGCACATGGCACACTGGGCCGGGACGAGCAACGGGGTTGTTCACATGGTGGCACGTGGGAGCTTTGTTGACAGTATGGTCACCCCGCTCCACTGTGACCATCGGCTAGATCATCCACATAGATGAGAGGTACTAGGGAATCATTCCCCTCGTTGTGACCTAGGAGGGTTCGGCTATAAGTAACTGAGGAAGTTGGTAGTTCACCATACAGAAGTTGTTCCGATATAGAGTGGTTATGCTGGTTAATCAATTTGGGAGTTGAGTTGTGAAGAATTCCAAGGAGGCTATGGAAATGCTTCACTTTGTTTCCCGTGGCAGCACCCCAGGGACCCTGCACGATGAGTGTCCTTGAGCGCCTTGATATAGTCATTGCACTTCCCTTATGTATGCCCGGGCTGGTGCCAGGGAGACTGCAGTACGCATCGATAGTGCAATGGACCCCTAGCCGGTCCCGCATGATTTAGTATGCAGTAGTTGTTCGAAGAGTTGTGCTATTTTTTATCAGAATGCTGGTTGGGGCGGTAGCTCCCCGACTTCAGTAGAAGACGGGCGCTGGCGCAAAATAGATGTGCCAGATTCGTCCACTGTTCTCACCCCTTGGTACTATTCGTCCTCTTTTATTTTCAGTCTGCACTATTCCATGCGACTGGAGAATGAGTTCGCGATGTACTTGACCAAATTCGAGGGTTTCCTACTCTTGTGTAGGGCTTACAGAATTGGTAGCCGAGGATTTGTACAGCTGAAAGAAGGAGACAACATTGCGTGATCCAGACAACAAGAACATATGCAGTTGACGTGGCTCAAGGGCGAGCCACAAGATTGTGTTGGGGGCCTGTTGGCAGGCGATTTGATGAGGAAAGATCGCGGTACTGCTAACGCTACGACACGTTGGATGAAGGCGCGAAAGGAGTATTTGGTGCCAAATTATACTGCAGTTGGTGGGTGTTGGGTCACTTGGACCATGTATTTTGTAATATTGAGTCAAGTATACCGCAGTTGGCGGGTTTTGGGTCATGTATTTTGTAATATCAAGTCAATTGTACCACGATATGCGGGTTGTTGGGTCATTAGACCAAGTTAGTTAGTCGATTGTCCATAAGTGTCGGTTAGGAAAGTGGACAAGTATTGTAATTGGTGGAAGCCTATAAATAGATGAGAATTGTAAGTGTTAGGAAGAGAGTGAAGGGAAAAAAGAGAAGAAAGAGAGCTGTATGCGGAGATTGACGGAAAGATAATGCAGGGAGTTGCGCAGAGATTTATGTACTACTTTTGGTTTGCCATAAGAATATAAGATGATGGTTTGGTGCAATCTGTGTGTAATGTTGCTCAATACTTATGTTATTGCCTTTTCTTAATGCCATTATATTTTTCTGTCGCTATGCTGCAATAATATGCTATAGACATCTGTCTACTGTAGTGTTGCCATTAAAGTAATGTGTGAACTCTGTCTACTATAATGTTGAATGCTGCGATTGAAGTGTGTGCTATAACTTCATGATGAATATTTAGAATTGTTGTTAGTATCATACTGCCGCAACTCGCCTCCTCCCTCGGCGGAAACATGGTTCTGTCTTCTCTTCCTAGACGCCTCGGGTGAGACCTCATCCACTCTGCGGGTGTTGCTAGGTGGGCTCAAACCTGCTCGGGCCGGTGCCCAGGGAGACTGCGGTATGTGTCGACAGTTGGTGGACCCCTGTCCACTGTGAGGACGCGACTTGGTCAACATTATGTAAAATGTAAATATTAATCTAACATATGCAAGAAAGTAAATCTAGATCAAGAACAGTAAAAAATTAGATCCATGAGAGAAACAATAAAAAACTTCCATTCTGAACCCAGAGTCTTTCCTCCCTCACGCAGTTTGAGCTAGCTAGGCTTTCCCCATCACGTTTTTTTACCAATTTCCTGCATTTTTCCATAGCTAGGAGCTTGTTTTTGTGTTGCATAGTGGCTAGGAGAGAGGGAGTCACGTTTTGGGGGTTTATATAGGTCGTTTTTGCCCTTGAAATGCAGAAAAACGTTTTCTGAAAATGAATTTTCTCTCCTAGGGTTTATTCCCCATCTACCAGTTCGTTTTGGTCGCCCACGTTTTTCAGCACTTGTGTTTTGTTGTAGGGTGCAACCCTATGTTGGTTGGCAATTATGAGCAATAATTAGGAGTGGAAGTGGACCATAATTGGCTTGATAAACCTAGTGAGGAGGTAAACTCTCAAGAGTATCAAAAGGGCTGGTTGCTCTTCTATGCACACCTTGAAGAACACTAGAATGGAAGGTATGGCCTGAGGGACTGTGTATTAGTGAAGGGAATACTTCCTTGTGCTAGGTGTGTAGGTATTGTGGGGACCAAGCTAGATAGATCTTGTGGAGGGTGCCCATATCTCTATGGATGGTCCCACTAGCTTAGCAATTCTGCCTTCCATTACCTAATAGCCTGATAAACCCAACTGTAGCTTGGCTTGGATGATTTGGTGTATCTTTGAGCTATGTGTGAGTCTGTTGTTCCATGATTCCTTGTAGAGATCATGCCCAGCTCGGGGGTGGCAGTGTGTTGAGATATTGATGATCACAATTGGCCTATGGATGGGTGGAACGTTGCAGTTGCATAGCCAGTTGCTTGGGACTACTTTGTTATAAGATAAGTATTCTCTTGTGTTAACTTTGCAATTATTTATTTGATGAATATCTTGAATGCATAATGGATGTGTAATTGAAATTACTTCCATTGTGTTTTCTTATAATTATACATTTCCATATGTCTTTTTATATTATGTGAAAACTTATTTAATAAGTTCATGGGGCTAGATGCCCGATTTTAGCATCACGATCCTCTCCATCGCACTGGGATGATGGGAGGAGACGTGACAAAATGGTATCAGAGCCATAGGCTATAGCATTGGACCTCTATGGGCCAAATCTAATTACAGTTACATGGGAAGGTCCCTTCCTAATCACCACAGGTATCAGCATCGGGCCTAAACTAGCTAAGTTGAATAAAATTACAGAGGTAAGATCACCTCCTGTTGAGCAACAGTCATCACTGAAAGAAGGAAAGATTTCAAATTTTCCTAAGAGTTTTTGAAAATTTTGTCTAAGTGTTTTCGATGGAAGAACTCAGCGAGTTGGTCCACAACAGCGAAAGAACTCGCCGAGTTGGCCCGAAACGGCAAAATTTTTCTAAGTGTTTGGCGTCGAAAGGAAAGTTTCGGAAGGACTTAGCGAGTTGGTCTGCAACAGCGGAAGAACTCGCCGAGTTGGCCTGAAACGACAAAAATTTTCTAAGTGTTCGGCGTCGAAAGGAAATTTTCGGAAGGACTCAACGAGTTGGTTAGCAACAATGGAAGAACTCGCCGAGTTGGCCCGAAAGGGAGAAAAGTTTCTAAGTGTTTTTCGGTGTCGAAGGGAAATTTTAGGAAGGACTCAGCGAGTTGGTCCGCAACAGTGGAAGAACTCGCCGAGTTGGCCCGAAACGGCGAAAAAATTTTCTAAGTGTTTTTCGGCGTCGAAGGGAAAGTTTCGGAAGGACTCAACGAGTCGGTCCGCAACGGCGGAAGAACTTGCCGAGTTGCCCCGAAACAGTGGAAAATTTTCTAAGTGTTTGACGTCAAAGGGAAATTTCGGAAGAACTCCGCGAGTTGGTTTGCAACGGTAGAAGAACTCGCCGAGTTGCCTCGAAACAACGAAATTTTTTCTAAGTGTTCGGCGTGTTAAATTTTCTGAATTTACTTCAATATGATCTAGGATCTTAACTGAGAGAACAACATGTACAGCATATCTACAGCATATCAATCATGGAGACAATAATGCAAGCACACAAGAGACACAAAGATTTACTTGGGGAAAACCATAAAGGTGAAAAACCCCAATAACTTCCTCAGAGATAGATAGAGCAATGATACAACCAACCAATAGAGATATCCATAACCTAGCAGCAATCCTCCTCCTCCATAAGTGCGCCTCTCCTACTTGAGTGCATGTGTAAGAAGTGAGTGAGCAAATAGAGTGCCTCCCGCACTCTATTTATACTTGACTTGACTTGCCTTTTTACCTAACTCATGTCGGCTCTAACTTAACCACATAACATAATGCTGAGTGGGCCGACCCCCAATAGGGTGGTCTAATAACCCTTTGACCCACATGGCCGACCCCCAATAGGGTGGTCTAATAACCCTTTGACCCACATGACTTATACAGGGCCGACCCCAAACAAGGTGGTCTAATAACCCATCAAGTATAAGTTACGACACTTACAATATAAATGACGACACTTCCTTATAGAGGAATAATACCATCTCTATAGGAATACAATATACATATATGTGAAATACATTCCGAAGTTACATATACATCAACACTCCCTCTTAACTAGGAAGGTATTTCTCAGCACAGTTCTTCTAGCACAAGTCATCTTCTCTGGATCATCGTCACTAGATAATCGTCATCGAGTCATCATCATCGTCACTGCTGCTGCTATCTCAATCAATCTCTGAATCTACTCGTCATAGGAAGTTCTACAGAGCCAGTCCTTTTTCATACTGGATGTAGGCCCACCACCTGCAGGTCTTCATCATCACTGGCCATACTGTGGAATCCTCAGGACTTTTACGTGCGTCACAAAACCTCGAAAGAGCATCCCAGGCTGTTACGAGCACACAACTCTACCTATAGGATCTCCCAGGGCACCGAATTACATGTGACCTCACCACAAAACCTCGCAAGAGCATCCCAGGCTGTTACGAGCACACAGCTCTACCTATAGGATCTCCCAGGGCAACGAATTACATGTGGTCATGGCAAAACCTCGCAAGAGCATCTGCCAGATATCCCAGGGAACTGAATTACATGCCATAGGCAAAACCTCGAAAGACTATCTGCAGATCCCCCAGGGCACCGAATTACATGCCATAGGACAAAACCTCGAAAGAGCATCTGCCAGATATCCCAGGGAACCAAATTACATGCCATAGGCAAAACCTCAAAAAACTATCTGCAGATCTCCCAGGGCACCGAATTACATGTCCTCCCAGAGCAAAACCTCGAAAGAGCATTTGCCAGATGTCCCAGGGCACCGAATTACATTCCATAGGCAAAACCTCGAAAGACCATCTGCAAATCTCCCAGGGCACCGGATTACATGCTCATCTGCACAACCTGATCCACGGCCACAGAGTATCAACCTGATACTCACCATACATCATCCTGATGTATCCATGATCATCCTGATCATTATCACTGCAACGTCCTGCTGCATGTCATCTGGAGCAACATCCTGAAGCTCGTCATCTATGATCATCCTGATCATCACTGCAACATCCTGCTGCATGTCATCCAGAGCAACATCCTGAAGCTCGTCATATATGATCATCCTGATCATCACTGCAACATCCTGCTGCATATCATCTGGAGCAACATCCTGAAGCTCGTCATCCATGATCATCCTGATCATCACTGCAACATCCTGCTGCATGTCATCCGGAGCAACATCCTGAAGCTCGTCATCCATGATCATCCTGATCATCAATGCATCTACCTGATGCATACCAAGTATCTACCTGATACATATCATCATACATGATCCTCCTGATCATACAATGTATCCACCTGATACAAATACATGATACATATCATCATACATGATCCTCCTGATCATCAATGCATCTACCTGATGCATACCAAGTATCTACCTGATACATATCATCATACATGATCCTCCTGATCATCAATGTATCCACCTGATACAAATACAAATACATGATACATATCACCATACATGATCCACCTGATTATATCCAGCATCAACATGATGCGTACATACATACAGAATGATCCAACTGATCATATCCAGCATCCAACATGATGCGTACATACATACATAAAAATGATCCAACTGATCATATCCAAGCAGAAACCAGAACATCATCCTGATGCTCATCATCCAGCGCTTACATCCACAGCCATGTGTAGGATCCCCCTTCCAACATGCTTGGAATGGCTTCAGCAAATGTGTCCATCACTTCTTCCTCTAAGTATCCTCGATCTGAAGCACGCCAAGCCTCTCTCTGAAGTACTCGAACTTCACACTGGCTAGTGGCTTCGTCAGCACATCTGCAATCTGCTCGTCCGTCGCAACATACAGGAGCTTCACAGCTCCTCTCTGCACCATATCCCTGATATAGTGATATTTGATCTCTATATGTTTCGACCTGTCATGAAACACTGGATTCTCGGACAGCTTCACACAACTCTGGTTATCACAGAAGATATCAGTAGCTTCCAATGGGAGATCAAATAGCTCAGACAGTAGCTTCCGTAGCCATACTGTCTCACAACTAGCTGAACAGGCTGCAACATACTCTGCCTCAGCTGTACTCAGTGCTACGCAGGACTGCTTCCTGCTAAACCAAAAGATCACACCTGATCCCATACTGAAGCAACACCCATATGTGCTCTTCCTATCTGCAGCACTGCCAGCCCAATCTGAATCAACATAACCCTGCAGGTTAAATTTTTGATTCACCTCATATCTGAGCCCATAATCCACTGTACCCTTCAGGTACCTCAGAACATGCTTTACAACAACCAGGTGAACACTCCTCGGATCCGTCAGGAACTGGCTCAATGTGTTCACAGCAAAGCAAATATCTGGTCTCGTGTTCGTCAGGTACATCAAGGACCCAATAATCTGACGATACATAGAAACATCAACTGGCTCAGATGAAGCATCACAAAGAAGCTTCAGATTCGATGCCATAGGTGTGGCCATGGCTTTGCAAACCATCATCCCAAATCTCTTCAGGATATCTACTGTGTACTTCCCTTGACCAAGGAAGATCCCACCTGCATTCTGCCACACCTCCATGCCAAAAACAAATAGTGCATCATCCCCAAGTTCTTCATCTCGAACTTGGAAGAAAGCTTCCGTTGCGTGTCGGTAATCAATCTATCTTTACCTGTAACAAACAGGTTATCTGCATATAAAAGTAGTATCACTGGATTGCCTTCCTCAACCTTGTAGTAAAGGTTGGAATCCGCTTTACTCTTGGTAAAGCCCAAACTGGATAGAAAGCTGTCTATCCTACCATACCAAGTTCTGCACACATATATGACTACACCATGCTGTCTTGAATCCATCTGGTGTATCTTCTATTTCATCACTTTTATATTTCTCAATGTTGCCATCTGCAACATGCTTGATCTGATAGTTCCATTTGGAAGTCATAACAAACTTCCCTTCACATCTTGGGACTACATCCCAAACATCATTCTTCATGATCGATGGATCATGGCATTCCATTTCTTCATCCCAGATCCTGGGAACTTCAATATCTTCAATAAATAAATTTGTTGCTGAACAAATGTTGTAGTTATTCTTTTGTAGGAGATGGCATACGATCTTTCCTACACAACAGGTTAAATTGCATGATTAGAAAACATCTCATAGTTTTCAGAACAAATTCTTACACATAAATAAATATGTCATACAGTCATGCAATTATCTTAGCCAATGCTTCAATACAACATTTATCCATATCCCGTAACTTTCTAGATGCCTTCCAATCTCTACCAGAACATTATTAAGAGTGTGCACAACTCCCAACATGTCAGCAAAGAGGTTTCATTCTAGATAAGTAGCAATGGAATGTTGTACAGTGCCATAGGCCACTTACCCATGTGTATTAGTAGTATACTGTTCATTAATGCAACTATTCTAATATGCACAAGACATATCCTAAGTCTAGGAACATGAGCATATACATCATTGAACAATTTTACTTAAACAAACAAATATGCAAGAAATGATAATTAAAATACTTATCTTTCTTTGTTCGTTGGGTGGACTCCCTCTGAGTCTTTGCTTCCTTGCAGGAGCTATTGGAGTCCTAATCTGAAGTAGCTTCTTCTACACTTCTCTGTTGTGGAATGTAGAAAGATGGTCAACTCCCTCTGAATATCTGCATCCTTACAGAAACTACTGAAGTGTGCTCTTTTTATTTCTTGCAGGAACAACTGGAGTGTGCTCCTTTGCTTTCTTGCAGGAACAACTGGAGTGTGCTCCTTTGCTTTCTTGCAGGAGCAACTGGAGTGTGCTCCCTCTTGATCTTTGCTTCCTGAATTACCTGTTCTTGAACTCATATTCATCCTTGGTCCCTATGCATGCTTATTAGTATCATGATTGTGTTATCCTTGTGATTTCATATAAAATCATACATTCATTAGTATACTATTAAAACACAATAATTTCAAGCATGTATACTCATGATCATTTCAAACAGAAATAATAAGCATTAGCATTCGAGGTTTATGTAGTATTCTTATGGTTAATCAAATCATAAGGAACATAACATGTCTAAACCTATAATTACTCAAACCTATGACACTTCAGGTTAGTTGAATCATCAATCAAGATAAGAGATATAATATGCATAAAACCATGACTATTCAAACCTATGATTTCATGATTCTTCTTGGTTAGTCAAATCATCAAACAAAGTAAAAAGCATAATATGCCTAAACCCATGATTACATAATCAATCATGCCAAGTATACTTATATAAAGGATCTTATCACAAGATGAGATTGTAACTTGATATAGGAAAAACATACCTGGATTAGCATGCTAGTTATTTATGTCTAACATACTCACATGATGTCTTCTTGTTCTTCTTCAATGACTTGTGCTAGTAACCTGTATATCTCATAGGTTAACTATTACAAAACCAAGTTATACATACCTCGTAAATGGATCTTCTATGAGATCCATGATAATGGATGAATCTTTGTTCTTGAACAAAAACATGATTTGTCTTCTTGGTGTACCTTTCATGTTAGTAGACAACATAAAACTCATACAACATCACAATGTGTTAGTACAAACATAAGTTTCATACTCCTAATAAATGAATGACTTCTATCATGCATTCATAATTTTATTAAGGTGATATGATAAGTCTAAAATCAAGATTGTACTAACCGTGATAACATGAAGACAAACATACCATAAACTTAATTATGAACAAATCTCAAAGCATACCTCGATGAGTCATACCTGTCGAGATCACTTGTAATCTTCTTATGTAAGGCCTTAGCCTCATCTCCCTCTGAAATAGGAACTTCTTCACTTATGCAAGTGACCAATCCATCTTCTTCTAGGATCAACCCAATCCACTTGATTTGCAAGAACTGGACCTGGAGCTGGATATGGGTTTGTCAGAGAGACCCCAAAAATTCAAACTTTGAATTTCAAACTTCCGAAAGGATAGGAATATGCGCCTTGATGAACTGATCAAACTGGTATATTCAGAATTTGAAGACTGCAAAGTTTCACTCCTCAATTTTGCCTTTGAAACTTCCAGATTCACTGGACGTGACTCTAAACTGGTGTTTGATGAATCCCACTCTTCTACCCAATCAAAATGTTTGATCCAAAGCTCTAAGCTTCTATTTTTCTGAGGAGCTTCCAGCCGTGGTCACAGATTTCAAAAATTCCCATTTTTACAGAAGCCCTAATTTTCCATTTTTCTGATCAAAGTCCCGAACTAGGGTCTGATCAAAACCCGGCCTTCTACCCAGCCAAAAATTATGATCTTGGTCTCTAAATTTCTATTTTGATGAGTAGCATCCATTCGTGGTCTCCGATTACAAAAATTCCAACTTTCTTCAAAGCCCTAAATTCCAGAAGCCATGAATGAAGGTACCAAAAAATAATTCTGTTTTGACAGAAATATGTACCTGATTGTTTCTGGTGTAACTCTGAAATTTTTGATCCACAGGGTCTGAAAAAGTTTTCTGACATAGCCTGACCTGTTAGATTTCCATCCTGATAGGTCTGACCTCAATTGGATGTTCTGAGAGAGAGTTATGCCAAATGTCGCAACGTGACCTGTTTTGGGAAAATACAGGAGAGCGAACTTGTACGGCGTGCCACGTGTCACTGTTTGACCTTCGGCCTCTGAAAAAGTTTTCTGAGATAGCTCGGCCTGTTATCTTTCCATCCTGACAGGTCTGACCTCAATTGGATTCTCTGAGAGAGAGATATGCCAAGTGTCGCAACGTGACCTGTTTATGGGATAATACAGGAGAGCGAACTTGTACGGCGTGCCACGTGTCACTGTTTGACCTTCAGCCTCTGAAAACGTTTTTTGAGATAGCTCGGCCTGTGTACTACCTGTCACTTTTCACGAAATTTCATTTGGAGATTCCTAGCCCAAGTTATGACCTTTTTCCCAAGGTCACCTGATTTTGACTCAGATCTGGAAGAGGCAGAAACCCTATATTGTACAGATCATAAATCACAAAGTACAACGAATTAGAGGTTGTCCTTTGGAAAAAAGATACCTGGAGATCTTAGCTTCGGCCTGTAACAATTTCAGATCCGAAAACGTTGCCAAAACGGATTTATAGAGAAAGTTCTACGATGACTGGTTTTTGCTATATCAAGCCCTAGCATCGTAAGTGCAACAAGTGTCATACATGCCATATCATGCCTTCTTTCAGGCTAGCTCTGATACCATGTTAAATTTTCTGAATTTACTTCAATATGATCTAGGATATTAACTGAGAGAACAACATGTACAGCATATCTACAGCATATCAATCATGGAGACAATAATGCAAGCACATAAGAGACACAAAGATTTACTTGGGGAAAACCATAAAGGTGAAAAACCCCAATAACTTCCTCAGAGATAGATAGAGCAATGATACAACCAACCAATAGAGATATCCATAACCTAGCAGCAATCCTCCTCCTCCATAAGTGCGCCTCTCCTACTTGAGTGCATGTGTAAGAAGTGAGTGAGCAAATAGAGTGCCTCCCGCACTCTATTTATACTTGACTTGACTTGCCTTTTTACCTAACTCATGTCGGCTCTAACTTAACCACATAACATAATGCTGAGTGGGCCGACCCCCAATAGGGTGGTATAATAACCCTTTGACCCACATGGCCGACCCCCAATAGGGTGGTCTAATAACCCTTTGACCCACATGACTTATACAGGGCCGACCCCAAACAAGGTGGTCTAATAACCCATCAAGTATAAGTTACGACACTTACAATATAAATGACGACACTTCCTTATAGAGGAATAATACCATCTCTATAGGAATAAAATATACATATATGTGAAATACATTCCGAAGTTACATATACATCAACACGGCGTCAAAGGGAAATTTCGGAAGAACTCCACGAGTTGGCCCGAAATTGCGGAAGAACTCAACAAGTTGGCCCGCAACGGCGGAAGGACTCGGCGAGTTGGTCCAAAAAAAAAAAAAAAAAAAAATCTCAAAATTTTTCTAAGTGTTTTCGGCGGGAGAACTCAGCGAGTTGCTCTACAACAGGTCGGAAGAACTCAGTGAGTTGCTCCGAAACAAGAAATTTCAGCTGTTTTTCAGGGAGATTTTCAGGTGCCGAAAATGGAAAAATTGCCATGGGACTTATGCGCCAGATTGCGCGAAATGGAAAGAGCCACAAGGGGGCAAGCCCCCTTGACCCCCGTCGTCCCCCTCATATATCGTTGATTGTGATAAAATTCTATGATTTGACAAATTGTCAATATAATATTTTTCCACGTGCATGAAAGTAATTTATGAATTTCTAAGAATATAATGCAGCTAACAATTGTGTTGATGAACACATTTTGCAAAATCACAGTTACATCAGGGCAGCACTCTAGATAGTACAGTTGGAAAGTTTTGGATCTTGGTTGGGCCAAGAAAATCAACATCATGTATGATGCACAGGATCCCTATGAGCCTGAGACAGATGCCATGGGGGGGAACATACATGTTGAAAATGTTGAAACAAATTCTAATGGGAGAAGAAATCAAGAGGCTCCTCTAGGTATTGCAGCCACCATGAGAAGCCTAAGGGTGGAGTTGCAAAGCTGTAGAGAAGACAATGAAAGGATGATTAAAGCTCAGGAAGAACAAAATAAGTTGAATGTAGCCATGCTGCAGAGTTTGACAGACATCCAAAGGAAAATAAACTCTAGGCATCCGACATCAAATCCAGAAAGGGGTGGGAGTAGTTCTAGAAGGAATTCCCGTAAGAGAGCTAGTAGCTCAAGAAGAGTTTCTACAGACAGAACATATACTCTAGAAATCTCTTCTAATGAATCATCTGAATTTGAAGAATCCATTAAGGGTTCAAGCTCTTCATCTCGAAAGAGTAAGAGGAAGAAGCACTACAAGAACAATTCACATGGGGAATTTAAGAAGGCGAAACCTCCTACATTTGATGGAGAGATAAAGTCTGGTCAAGAAGCTGAAGCTTGGCTTCTTGGGATGAGAAAGTATTTCCAAGTCCAAGACTACTCGGGAAATATGAAGGCAAGGGTATCCATCTTCAAATTGAATGGAAGAGCATCGATATGGTGGGAACACATCAGGCAAGTGAAGAAGATCAATGAAAGGAAGATTGTGTGGAAGCAGTTCAAGAAATACTTCAAGCAGAAGTACCACTCTGATAGGTACTATGATGATAAGATCAAAGAGTTCCATGAGCTGAGATTGGGACAATTGACCATGGAAGAATATGCAAACAAGTTCTTGGAGCTGCTGAGGTATGTCAGGTATATTCGAGATGATAAGGTGAAAATTTAGCGTTTCTTGAGTGGACTGCCCCAGTCATATAAAGATAGAATTGAGTTTGATGAACCTTGAACTCTAGAGGAGGCCATAAGAAAGGCCAAGTATTGCTTTGATCAAAACAAAAGCAAACCAGAATTCCATAAGGCATGGAAGGATAGGAAAAATGAAAAGTTTAATCAAAGGAAGAAGGGGTTCAAGCCTCCTCAATTCCAGAATCAGCAAAGGCAATCATCACAGGTTGTGACTAAGCCAACTAGGATGATGGGAGACAAGCCAAGAGATCCAAAGGAGCCAAGAGAACCACTTCAATGTTGGGGTTGTGGAGGGGAGCACATGCTTAGGAACTGTCCACATCGGAATGGGAATCCAAATCAAGTTCACAACATCCAAGGAGCTGAAACTGTGGGTCAAGTGGCAAGGACAATCCCTAGAATCTATGCAGCTCTAGACGACCGCCAGGCAGATCATTAGTCAACTATGGTTAAATTTGAAGGAAAGATTGCTAAGCAATCTGTTTCTATTTTGATTGATCCTGGATCTACTCACAGTTATGTCACTCCTAGAATTGTTGAGATTTGTGCTTTTAAGAAATTAAAGCATAGTAAATCATGATTAGTTCAACTAGCCACTGGAACCAAGAGAAAAGTTAGTGAAATTGTAGAGAAATGTCCATTAGAGATGGATGGGCTATTCACTTACGCAAATCTGAATATTTTACCACTAGGTTCCTATGATATTCTCATTGGAATGGATTGGTTAGAAGCACACAGGGTTAAAATTGACTTCTACAATAAGACATTTGAATGCATGGACGAAGAAGGAAACCCGAGGGTTGTAAAAGGAATTCCAAAGGTGACTTCTGTTAGACAGGTTATAGCCATGTAGCTGAAGAAATTCTATAGGAAGGGATGTCAATTGTATGCAACCCACATTTTAGAGGCAGCAGAGAATGAAACTCTTAAATTGGAGGACTATCATGTATTGCAAGAATTCATGGATGTTTTTTCTGATGAGATTCCAGGACTCCCTCCAAAGAGAGACATTGACTTTACAATTGAACTTGTGTCAGGATCGGCACCAGTGTCTAAGACACCCTACAGGATGAGTACACCGGAATTGTTAGAATTGAAAATGCGATTACAAGAGTTGTTGGAAAAGAAATATATTAGGCCAAGTGTGTCCCCGTCGGGAGCACCTATTCTATTTGTGAAAAAGAAAGATGGAACACTCAGGTTATGTATTGACTACAGGCAGTTGAACAAAGTCACTGTGAAGAAAAAATATCCATTGCCCCGAATTGATGACCTTTTTGACCAAATGAGAGGAGCAAAGGTATTTTCAAAGATTGAATTGAGGTATGGTTACCATCAGGTAAGAATAAAAGAAGAAGATATTCATAAGACAACCTTTAGAACGAGGTATGGACACTATGAGTTTGTAGTGGTACCATTCGGTCTCACAAATGCACCAGCTACATTCATGTGTCTCATGAATAATGTTTTTAGCAAGTATTTGGACAAGTTTGTTCTTGTATTCCTAGACGACATTCTCATCTATTCTAAGAATGAAGAAGAGCATGAAGAACATTTGAGAATGACAATGCAATTACTAAGGGAGCATAAGCTGTATGCAAAGTTGAGCAAATGTGACTTTTATAAAGATAGAATTCATTATTTGGGTCACATCATCTCCGACGAAGGAATATCTGTAGACCCTGAGAAGATTGAAGCCATTATGAATTGGCCAACTCCAAGGAATGTGACTGATGTGAGATCTTTTATGGGCCTTGCTGGTTACTACAGGAGGTTTATCGAAGGATTCTCCAAGGTTGCAAACCTGATCACTTCTTTGCAAAAGAAGGGGATAAATTTTGAATGGTCACCAAGATGTGAGGAAATTTTTCAACGGTTGAAGAATCTTCTTACAAGTGCACCAATTTTGAAAATTGCAAACCCAGAAAAAGAATTTGTGGTATGTACCGATGCATGCAATCAAGGACTTGGAGGAGTTCTTATGCAAGACAACCACGTGATATGCTATGAGTCAAGAAAGTTGAAGGAGCATGAGAAGAACTATGCTACTCATGATATACAACTTGCAGCCATAGTACATGCTTTAAAGATGTGGAGGCATTACTTAATGGGAAGAAAATTTGAGTTAAGGACAGACCATTGTGGTCTGAAATACTTGTTTAATCAGCCAACTTTAAATGCTAGGTAAGCTAGATGGTTGGAATTTTTGTGTGAATTTGATTTTGAAATCAAACACATAAAAGGGAAAGAAAACAAGGTGGCTGATGCACTCAGCGGGAAGGTACATGAAATGCATGTGGCAACACTTAGTACTTGCCAACCAGATTTGAAGCAGCAGATTGTTAACCATATTGTTGAGGATGAAGTGTACGTGCAGATAAAGGACAAATTGCAGCAGCAAGACCTTGGCAAGAAGTATGAGGGTTATCATTTGGAGGAAGACAGACTTCTTACCTATAAAAATAGAGTCTATATTCCCAATGTGGTATATTTGAGGAGGATTGTTATGGATGAAATCCATAAAGCTCCATACTCTTGTCACCCAGGATATCATAAAACAATTGCTACAGCAAGATATCAGAAAACAATTGCTACAGCAAGAAAATATTATTTCTAGCCAGATATGAAGAAGGATGTCGCTGAATACATTTCTAAGTGCATGAAATGTCAGCAGGTGAAGGTTGAACACCAACACCCCGTAGGTTTATTGCACCCAGTGCCAATTCCAGAATGGAAATGGGAAATAATTTCCATGGATTTTATTACAGGATTGCCAATGACTATGAGACAACATGATTCCATCATGGTTGTGGTGGAAAAGTTAACAAAGGCAGCACATTTCATACCGGTTAAGTCCACACACAAAGCCGATGCCATTGCAAATATTTTCATGAAGGAAATTTTCAGATTACATGGGTTTCCTAAGGAAATAATTTCTGACAGGGATACCAAGTTCACTTCCAATTTTTGGAAAGGTCTCTTTGCAGATTTGGGTACACAATTGACGTTAAGCACCATGTACCATCCTCAAACACACGGGAAAACAGAAAGAGTAAATCAAGTTCTTGAAGACATGCTTCGCATGTATGTAATGGACAAGCCATCCAAGTGGGAGGATTATCTACACCTGGTAGAGTTTCCATATAATAATGGGCAGCAAGAATCATTGGGAATGAGTCCATATGAGGTTTTGTACGGTAGGAGGTGTAGGACACCAGTGACTTGGGACAATCCAGTGAACAGAATTGTACTTGGGCCAGAATTGCTTAAGGAAATAAAACAAGAGGGTGCAAAGATCCGGCAAAATTTAAAAGCAGCCCAAGATAGACACAAAATCTATGCAGATAAGCATAGGATCCATAGGGAATTCAGTGTTGGGGATCATGTGTATCTTAGAGTGAGGCCAAGGAAGGGTTCCTTGAAGCTTGGGAGTTGTGCTAAGCTATCACCTAGATATTGTGGGCCATTTAAAGTGCTTGAAAGAATAGGGCCAGTTGCATATAGACTTGCATTACTTGCTAGCACTAAAGCTCATAATGTTTTTCATGTCTCTTTACTTAAGGAATATGTACATGATCCTAACCATGTGATTAATTGGGATGTGATCCAGGTGGAACCCGAGGGAGAGTTCCAAACCGATCCATTGCACATCCTAGACAAGAAGGTAACATTGCTCCGGAACCGAGCCATCAGACAGGTAAAGGTGCAATGGAAGCACTACGATCCCGATGAGGCTACATGGGAGCTGGAGGATTCCATGAGAGTGGCATATCCATTTTTGTTCAGTTTTGATGAGCACTGAGGATAGTGCTGATGTAAGGGGAGGGGAATGTCACATCCCCATTTTGACCCCCTTTGCATTAACTCGTAAATGATGTAAATATTGATATTTAATCATGGTGAGGAGCTCAAGGCCAAGGCCCCACCGTTGATTTAGCGTTTTATGTATCGGCAATTAAAAATAGATTCTTGTGGTTCTTGTGCTAGATAGGCACAATGTAAATTAAGACATCATGTAAATACGAATTTTAATGAAAAACCCACAACTAGCTATGCAATGCAACAAAGAGATGGGGGCATGATTCTACAAGGAATAGGGAGGGGAATTATTCAAACCCTTGAGCCAATGGTGATAAGCCAGATGTCAATGAATAAACCCTCAACTACCCATTCTGACTTATGCACCCAATCATTTAATTCTTCCAGAAATTGGTTGAGGCAGTTAATGCCTTGGGAATGAAGAGGCATGGCAGCCAATTTCGTGCATGGGCAAGCCATCAACCTAGGAAAACATACTTTTGCTTCTGGGGCAAGAAAACACCCACGAAATGGTGCTCAAATCCATTATGAACCCAGAGTCTTTCCTACCTCACACAGTTTGAGCTAGCTAGGCTTTCCCCATCACGTTTTTTACCAATTTCCTGCATTTTTCCATAGCTGGGAGCTCGTTTTTGTGTTGCACAGTGGCTGGGAGAGAGGGAGTCACATTTTGGGGGTTTATAGAGGTCGTTTTTGCCCCTGAAATGCAGAAAAACGTTTTCTGAAAACGAATTTGCTCTCCCAGGGTTTATTCCCCATCTACCAGTTCGTTTTGGTCGCCCACGTTTTTCAGCACTTGTGTTTTGTTGTAGGGTGCATCCCTGTGTTGGTTGGAAATTATGAGCAAGAATTAGGAAGTAGACCAGAATTGGCTTGATAAACCTAGTGAGGAGGTAACCTCTCAAGAGTATCAAAAGGGCTGGTTGCTCTTCTATGCACACCTTGAAGAACACTAGAATGGAAGGTATGGCTTGAGGGACTATGTATTAGTGAAGGGAATACTTCCTTGTGCCAGGTGTGTAGGTATTGTGGGGACCAAGCTAGATAGATCTTGCGGAGGGTGCCCATATATCTATGGATGGTCCCACTAGCTTAGCAATTCTTCCTTCCATTACCTAATAGCCTGATAAACCCAACTGTAGCCCGAATTGGCTGATTTGGTGTATCTTTGAGCTATGTGTGAGTCTGCTGTTCCCTGATTCCTTGTAGAGATCATGCCTAGTTGGGGGGTGGCAGTGTGTTTATATATTGATGATCACAACTGGCCTATGGATGGGTGGAACGTTGCAGTTGCATATCCAATTGCTTGGGACTACTTTGTTATAAGATAAGTATTCTCTTGTGTTAACTTTGCAATTATTTATTTGATGAATATCTTGAATGTATGATGGATGTGTAATTGAAATTACTTCCGTTGTGTTTTCTTATAATTATACATTTCCATATGTCTTTTTATATTATGTGAAAACTTATTTAATAAGTTCATGGGGCTAGATGCCCAGTTTTAGCATCACGATCCTCTCCATCACACTGGGATGATGGGAGGGGACGTGACACCAATAGTCTCTCTCTTCTCCAAGATGCTTCAAGGATGGGCCAAGGGTTTACTCTCAATGAATAACTTCAAGCTCAAAAAGGATGGGCAAAGTCAAGTGCAATTTTGGAAGCATGAGGATAGGATGAATGTGGATGAATAATGGAGAGCCTCTATCACCTTTTTTATAGCTTTTGGGTGATGGAAAATACAACCCTGGTTTTAGGTAACCAATGGTATTGATAAAAATGGTTTAGGTTTCCTTTTCCTCTTTTTCCCTCTTTTTTTCTTTTTTGAATATATTTTTTATTTTTATTCCATTTTCATTGATTTTTGGGAATTTTGGACCCCTTTGGAGAATTGTTTGAGGAAAAAATAAATATTTTGAGGAGAAAAAGATGGATTTTGGTCTTTTTGGTGACCTTTTGAGGGTTTTAGAGTCTAAAATGGTAGGAAAAGTGGACAAATGGGTCATATGAATAGGGAAATGAGCTAGTGAGCACTTTTTGGGTGTTAACAGATTGCCCCCTGATGTGTGAGGGTAGGATCTTATCGTATGGCCAATAGACATCATAGTTTCTTTGTCTTTTTCTTGGGGTTTGGAGGAGAGAAGAGACTGATTGGATACTGGAACAACAGTCCCATGTGAACTGCAAAAACTGAAAATACATGGCCTCAATAATGAATGAGGAATAATCTCAATATATGGACGAGGCGGGCATACCCATGCTCGTATAAAGACATATAAATAACAATGAGGCCCAAAAGGGGACCTGAAAAATACACGTAGAACTGCTGTGTACATCATAATGGTCCAAAGGGGACACAAAGCTGGGACGTACTCATGGTCATACCATGACTGATCTGAAGAAATGATACACTGGAAAATCAACAATCGTGCTGAGTGGTGATTGAACACCTGTAGGGACTCAATAACTGTGATTCAATAATCTGATAAGCATACTGAACTGTATACTTGAGGAATTATACAACTAGGGTACTTCTGAACCAAGCGTAACCCGGATATCGGTGAGAAACTATAACTTGGGGTTTCTCAAATAGACTCGCCAATGTGCTTGAGTCGGGGGACATCCGGGGTCTTTGACTAATAACTGAAAGGACCAATA
This sequence comes from Larix kaempferi, assembly GCA_027924585.1. Classification (NCBI taxonomy): domain Eukaryota; kingdom Viridiplantae; phylum Streptophyta; class Pinopsida; order Pinales; family Pinaceae; genus Larix; species Larix kaempferi. The sequence goes on from BSBM01000221.1 coordinate 6,391,068, forward strand.
CCTTGTACGAATCTCAACAATGCAATCACGGTGTTGACGTCGAGCATGTGAGAAACAATCATTCAGAGAGGCACTAAGGATTCCTTTCGAAATGATCCGTAGGAACTCACCACTGATAGTGATGAGTCCAAGGCACAGGGACCTCTGGGTCTATCCTCTGGAATAGATTGGTTGGCGTTGACAGAGGGAGACCTGCAACTATTAAGGCAATGATGTTTCCTTAATAGGAGCGCGAGGTGTACAACCAAAAGGTGATAGTACTGACGGTGGGACTTCCATACTGTGGGGATGGGGAACAACTGAGGTCGCAGAGTGTTGGGGGGACTCAAACTTCCTTTGTTTAGAGCATGAAGGCATGGATGACCTGGCAGCATATGAAACTAACTTTAGGTATGGGGATCATAGCTTAAGGGATCAGCGGTAAGCACTGTAGTGGGACATATTGCAAAATGATCTGAACAAAGGTGACCATAATGGGGAAGCTGCCATGATAGTGTGACTGGACATGATCTGTTGTGGTGTCAAGAGGCACCGTTGGGGCCTTCTTCATTGTTTAAGGAGCTCTAAGAAGGGATAAAAGTGTGCTCAAAATGGTACTATCATGTGGATTTGTACGAGCCCAGGACAGTTCATGCTCGTGGTTGCTTTCAATTTTAGAGAGTTTGAAAGCAGTAAGGAGACGCCAAGGGGGTTCTTTTTCATGTGTTAGTATCCAAGGCTCGAAAAAAGAATAAAAGGATTCAATGAAGAACTCTTCTAGCCGATGTGACTAGAGTATTCATTTTTCATAATTAGTCTACAAGGTCCGGAAAAGGGGTAAACTTATACCAGGTAGACGCCCTTTCAGATACTTTTAGCGAGCATGAAAGGAAGCAAGATTGCTCAGCAATCTTTTCATTTTTTTAGGAGTCAGAAAGAGCTTAACAGAAACTCCGTATGTGCGTTTTTCATAAAGAAATTGTTCGGCCCGAAAAAGGGATAAAATTATACCGAACAAAAGTAATGGTGAGGCGAGGAAGTGTTCAATCAAGGGATAAGTATGGGGACCAATAATAGTGATAGGGGGGAACACTGATGGGGACTCCTTGCAGGTGGATGAATGATAGCAAAACAATGTCATAATTGTAGTATGGATGGAGTGGAGGGCTCATGTATAAGTTGTGATGCACAATTTTGTAAAATTCGACAACTGTCAATGTGGCACGCAAATCGAGGCAGTAAGGTGTGAGGACACAATGTCAAAAATGGTTTCTGGTGAGAGCGAGAAATGATCTCAAGCATCATCACGAGCACGAAAAAATGAATCCGGCGATATAAAGAACATAAAAAATGGACAACGACCTATGTGGTACACAAACCGAGGCGATGAGGGCATGTGAAAAAATGCCCGAAAAATATGGTGGTGAGAGTGAGAAATGATCTCAATCATCGTCACGAGCACAAAAAACTAAATCCAGCGATATAAAGAATGTCGAAAACAGGAAACGACCGATGTGGCACGCAAACCAAGGCAACAAGGGGCCTGTAAAAAATGCCCAAAAGATAAGGTGGTGAGAGCGAGAAATGATCTCAAGCATCATCATGAGCGCGGATATCTGAATCTGGCGGTGTAAAGGGTGTGAAAAATGGAGGTCAAATGACTACAGAATGGTCAAAGGAAAAACGAGGTTAAAGAATGGCTATAAATAAAGGTGAGCCCACCAAGCCAAGGATGTAGTGGTGGGGAGAAATGATGACCCGTAGGGGAAAAATACTAGGTGTATCAAATCAAATCAAATATACAAGTGACATGTGACCTCAAAAATGGTTGAGATCATGAATGTGAAAAAGTGAGCAGGGTTAATGACCTAGCCCCATGCTATGTGCATGGGGTTTGTGATTGTGGATCACATATGTGTTGGTTTGAATGATGGGTTCATTAAAGTGTTGAGATAGATGTGATGGGGTAGGGTCAAAATGATTGATCATGCCCCCTATCCCAGGTTCGAGGTAATCTATTATGCCCCTAAACTCAGAGGTTTCAATGCGGTGCAGATGCTGTCTTAGAGAGGGATCAACAGGGCATTGACCAACTGCTGCCGGGGGGGGGGGGGTGTACCATGAGGCTGTGGGCCATGGTGGCATACTGAAGTGATGATATGATGATGGGGGATTCCCCTTGCGGGGTGGATGCCCCCAGTATCGCTGATGATAATGACGATGATGATGAGTGGGCAAGGTTTTGGGCATGTCCCCATGCCGTGGACATGTGGTTTCCTCGTTGATTTGAAAAGGTTGAACATGTGTGTCAAAGGGATCAGTGGAAGGGGCCGACCGGACAGAGGGGTTTCCAGTGGAAACCATGTGAATGATGTTAATTTCAGCCGATGAGGAGGATTCTGGTGGGTGAATCTCCTCGATGGTAGTAATGGATGACTCTAAAGAGGACTGATTCAATTCCTGGAGAACCAGTCAATACTCAGGTAGGTCTGGGCAATGATGTGAATAATGACCATAGATACCGCATATCACGCAAGGGTGATTTGTACGTAACAATTTATCACGAGGCTGAGGGTCTAGGTCAAGTTTAACAACTGGGATGTTAGCATCGTCATCTAACATTTGCATGTGTTCCTGCAGTGCTGGTAGTTATGGACATTGATGGATAGCATGGCCCAAATCGTCGCACAAAGAGCATTTGGGGGATCACGAAATGTTGGGGGATTCTTTGCTAGCTTTGGAGTCGATGGGGCGGTACAGGTTGCAGGTGTAGCGGTGTAGGTTTGTGGGCCTCTACCCCCAGTGTAGCGGAGTGGAGGGGGAGCATTACTGGATGTTGATGCAGTTGCCACTACTAGAGGTGATCAGTTTTGAATGTTCTCTACACCGAGGGGTGGACGGTTAGAGGTATTGATGGGTTGCACCAGTTGTAAAATGACATTCAGTGTCGGGGGAGGGGTTGGGGCAAGAAGGTACCACACAGGTAGTCCTAACGTTAACCCTGGAAGATTGAGCGTAGCCATTACTTGTGTTGATTTCACATGAAGGGGGGAATAGGAACGAGATAGTATGGATTGGTGTAGCTTTGATATGACTAGACACTATGGGTGGTTGCAGTAGTAAAGGGGGTTGTTGGTTTGGTACTTATGTGTTGTTTGAGAGGGTGCACAAATCGGATATCTCGGCTGTCTTCAAAAGGGGTGGAATGGATTGGAACGTGGAAGTCATGGGTGATTCCAAATATATCCCAGGTTCGATTGTGGAGATGAACGATGTAGGAGCATTCTAAGTGGGGGTGTTGGGATCATAGTATGTTATTTGGTAAATTTTAGTGTAACGGGGAAGAGGAGGTGCATTTCTAGATGATGATGCGGTTCTCACTCCTGGAGGTGGTCAGTTCATTACAATGATAGGTTGGATAGGTTGTAAAATGACATTTGGTGTCGGGGCAGGAGTTGGGGCAGGAAGGTACCACACAGGTAGTCCTAACGCTAATTCGGGGAGATTAAGTGTGGCCATTACTAGTGTGCTGATTGTACCTGAAGGAGGGAATAAGAACGGGATAGTATGAATTGGTGTGGCTCCTATATGATTAGGCACTGCAGGTTGTTGTGGCAGTAAAGGGGGTTGTTGGTTTGGTACTTGTGTGTTGTGTGAGAGGGTGCACAAATTAGATATATCGGTTGTCTTCAAAGGGGGTGGAATGGATTGGAACGTGGATGTCATGGGCGATTCCAAATATATCCCGAGTCCAAGTGTGGAGACAAACGATGTAGGAGCATTCTGAACAAGTTGTTCAATCACGGAGAGAAAATTTTCAAGGGCAGCGGGGGCGTTGGGATCGTATTATGCTATTTGGTAAATTTTGACCACACGTCCCTCATGGGGGAACATCATGATGCGGAAGGCGGATGAAGTGACGACCTTCATAGCATACATGTAACTGCGACCAAGTAAGAGGTTGTAGTCAAGTTGGGCATTGATAACCTCTATATCGATTAGCATCGTTTTACCACCTAGTTGAATGGGAACGTTGGCATAGAGGCCTTGGGGTTGAGCTGAACGACCATCATAAGCTCTTAATGCAGTTGTTGATGGTTGTAGTGTGGGAGATCCGAGCTTCTTCCAGACAAATGTTGACATTACGTAGGTGGAGGAACCTTCATCAATGATGCATTGATGACTCACAAGGTTCTAAATGGATACAGAAATTTGAAATGCTAATGTAGAAGGCAAACATGGTTTGGATTGGTGCAAGTTGAATGCCATCATTCGTGAGTCGTTAGGGTCTATTGCACCAATGGTGGAAAACAATATTTTCCTCTGTGCAGGACAGTTTTTTAAGACTTCCAAGGAAGACATAGCAGTGGGGGACTAAGCAAGGTCATCCACAATATTATAATTTGAGGCGGCATGAGAGTTAAGGTTATTGTTGATCCGTTGTAGGGGCAAGCGAGGGGATTTAGGGCCCCCATCTAACGGTACAGTAGGTATATGTAATGGCTGATCTGTCGGAAGAGCGTTGGTGGTGTTATCAGCAGGCATGGCTTCCAGGGTGGGGCCGTATTGGCTTCTACGGGTTTGGAGGTGGATATCATTTGATGACATCATTAACAGATGGTGAGTACCTGTATCCATGGGTTGGGGAACAGTTGCAGCATAAGTGATTTGCTGCTATGTGCCATGTTTCCTTGAGGGGGATTCAACGGCCGGGTTTTCAAAACTCCTTGTGTGGGTAAAGGATTCTGCAACACCATGGGTTGTGGTTGAGGTGGGGGTGCTGGTTGTGCCATGTGCCCTTGGCGTTGGGCATCATCGATCCGTATTTGGAATGCTTTCTCTAAATGGGGGAAGTTATGTGTGTAATGGACGTATACCCCACATATAGAACAATGATGGTTTGTTCGTAGATTTGGGTTTTTACCCTGTTTTGGTGGTCGATCATGGTTTTGGTTGGAGGGGGCGACGTTATTATTATTTGGAGGATTAGGTGGTTGGCCACCTTGGTTTTGGGGTTGGTTGTTTCCATGGTTGCGTCCTCTTCCTCGGTTCTGTTGATTGCGTTGAGCATTCTGGTTTTGTGGCTGGTTATGCTATGCATACACTTGCCTTGGGAAGTAGGGGGATTCTGAGGTTGCACAGGTGCTGCAGTAGGCTGCGGTGGATAGTAAGCAAGAGGGGTTGGAGGTGGTCCAGGTGCATGTTGTTGTTGCTGATAAGGTTGCACTATTGGAAGTGTTGGGGCAGCAGGTGCTGCCTATGGTGTTACACCAAACTGTCGTCACCCTTGTGCAAGTGTCACAAGTGTCGCAAGTGTTGCAAGAGTCATCATCATGACCTAGTGTCGTCACCATGACTGTTGCAAGTATCGTCATTATGACCAAGTGCCGTCATTATGATCGTTGTGATAATGTTGTCATCTTGACCATTATGTAAACTCTTTTCTCTTATGGGCTAAAACACATCCAACTAAGAGATTTCCCTACCTAGTTGACCTCTCTGAGTAGGCTGTCGCACTTCTCCTTCACCTAGGGTGCGACGTCGTAGTTTCTGGTCAGCTAGGGTGAGACACTGTTGCACTTTGTCTTCCTACAGAGTGCGACGACCACCTCTGTCACTCTGTGTCCTCTACCAGGGTGTGACAAGGTTGGTTAAAGGCTATTTTGGGGAGTCTCGAGGTCTTTCTAGAAGTTTATTGAGGTGGAGGCCTATCCCTAGGCTCTAAGTGAGGTGGAATTTCGGTTCCTAACCTTATGGGAAGATCCCTTAACCATCTCCCCCTAATCCTCAGCCTATCCTATCTCTTTAGCCCTATATAAACACCCACTCTCTCCATGACAGGGGGGAAGGTCTATGGTATCCTTATGCTGATAGAATCCATATTGGTGTTTGGGAAGCTTGTACCACCTTGGAGGCTTGGCTTGGACATGTTGGATGGAGGATGCGACGTTGAGGCTTTGGTTGTAGCTTCATCCTTTCTATGTATTCCCACTTTTTAATACAGTTAATATAATCTCTTTCCATAAACTATTGTCTCATTGATGATGTTTAGAAATTTCTTCCTCAACTGTTAGTTTAGATCAATTATTGTTTAGATATCTTGTACTGCTTGTATCGTTTCCATATTGTCTTGACAGGTCTTGTAACTGGAGATCTGACGACCACGAGACTTGGAGCAACAACAAGGAGAAGGATCCGCGATCTGAAAGGTATGATATCTAAGTACTCAATCTGTAACTAGATCTAGGAAATGAGTTTTGTGTTCTGTTCTATTTGTTCTAGACTTATGTTAAGCTAGGGAGATCAGGCCTTGAGTCTTCTCTCGGTAGATTGTCCGTGCAACAAATCTGGCGACCATACTGAGGAAGAAAGTTGCTTTGTAGTGTCAATTTGAATGTTGTTTTCAGTTGATTTCTTGCCAAGCCTTTTTCATTTGTCATTAGCCTCCTAAGTTGGTTTCACCATTAGATATTCACTTTGAAGAGTCTGATTACCTTCCTCTGAGTTTGCACATCTCATTTGCAGACCTATTTATTGCTCATTATCTGGAGAATTAGTTCATTTTTGAACTTAGATCTCGCCTGTCGCACCTGGTCAGTGTACCCAGAGTGACACTGTGTTTTTTGATCTCTGTTCTTAGCCTATTAGTCTGTCGTCGCAGCCCTTCCATTGGTCTACTGCGATGCCGTCGTAGTTCCCGCACTGGTGAACTGCGACGTCGCACTATATACAAGCACAAACTACGCCGATCTGTCAAAGTTTCCATACAGGCACCCTTTCTCCATTTCTAATTTGAGTTTTGGTTTGTGTGTAGACTCCTCTACACTGTACCTTCCAAGAAGAGACCCTTTTGTCCAACAGTGTTTTGTTTGGCTTGTTTGTATTGGTTTTTGGGTCTTTTGAGATTTGTATTCATGTTTGGCCCTTCGAGTCAAAACTAGTGTTTTGCTTACATTTTGAGATCATTTTTGGTTTGGCATGATTGGCTTGTTTTAAAGACTTGAAGAGTGTGGGATATCCATGTCTTTTTTAGCCTCTTTTTCTTGGGTTATGCATCTTGTTTCCCTTACATGCTGAGCTATTCAATCATTTTTTGGGGAAGATTGACTCTTTGTCTCCACTTTAGTTCAAAGAAAATCTTGATTTTGTCACTCTTTTTCTATATTCATGAAATTGGAAAACATAAGTATTCTTCTTGCTTTAATTTGATCATTTGAAATTCTTGGTATCACACTCATAAGAAGAAGAAAGGCTTGTTTCAGATTTGTGCGTATTGGAGTTAGATAAGATTGTTAAGTGCTTATCTTTATCTTGCATTTGATTGTAAACGTTTATGGAATCTTTCTTTTCGTAGCTTAGATGTGTCTTTTTCAAGTGTAAAAAGATAGGAAATGAGTTATAATTATTGCATTTGGTAGATTTTGAGCCTTTCTTGAGTGCCTTTGAGTTGTTTGGGTGCTTTCCATTTTTCTTTGGGAATTTCTGAACGTTTAGAGTGTTGTAGATATTCTCTCACTTTCTGTATATAGATATGAAAAGCGTTTAGTTATCAAATTCCATTTTTTGGTACATGCATTTGAAAATTGAAAGTGCTTCATTATTTTGTCTTACACATTGCTAAGATTAGTTGCATCTTTCATTTTCTTTGCACTTTTTAGCTGATTATTGCAGAAAGTTAGAGTTATTACACTCTAGGAAGGAATTCTTCTTTTCGCTACTACTTAAGTACTTTGGTTTGAAAGAAAGAAAAATCACTCCTTACCTTAAGTAGTTTTCATTGAAAAGGAAAGGAAAATGTACATTATCATGTAGTTGAGGATTGCATTATGTTTACATTTATGTACTCACCTCATGCATTCACCTAACCATACAAGATAAAATTAACGCTAGCTTAGGTTAAAATCATTTAGTAATTGTGTGTAAGTTAGAGATGTGTTCCAGCGTCGTTAAGCATGGCAGCTGTCGTTATTTTGCCAGCATTGTATTCCTTGGGTATTGTAGTCTTCCACGTACTTATCAGTATATTGAGCTCCTTCATGTACCCACCAAGTACCATAATCCATACTTGATGTATATCGAAGGGTGTATCACGTACTCAGTAGTATATCGGAAGGTCTCTTACCAAATGGTTGTGCATTAGACAACACCACTATGGATTTGAGCTCCCACGTACCTTGCGTATATCGGGAGACACCACTGGGATTCCTGAAACCAACTGATTTAACCATTTGGTCGTCTTGGAAAAGCAATACACCGAGAATAGAACTCAGGGAGATTAGCACACACGTACTGTCCAGGTAATCGGGTATGCAGGCAAGGGTACGGTCCCAATCCTCCTTGTCGCGTCATATTGTTGGACCCTACAGTATATAGTGGTTTGCGATGCCTTGATAATACTGTGAGGTTCCAGACTTTGAATCCACTCCTATTCACACAGTTTGCTTGTTGCTTTTAGACTTGAGTAGTGTTTGAATTGTGTGGTACTTTAAAGTTTCTTAGGGAGGTCAGATATGGAAGATTCTTCCGGGACTACCAACCAAAGCACCCCTTTCCAGGGTGTGCCATTTGTTATTCCCCCTTTTGGAACTGTTGGTCCTCCCTTTATGGCTATGTTGAGTCTTCCTAGATTGACGATAGGATTACCAGTATGGTTATTCTCCAATCCAGTTACACCAAGTGCACCAATTGTATCGGACCTAGGTCCTTCATCACATGAGCATCAATCTCATGGTGACCCTTCTCCTTCTTCGTCGAAAGTTGAATCGGCTTCCGTCTCTTCCTCTTCTCCTACTGAAAAATATGATGTTAGTAAGAAGGTGGTTGAGAAGAAGAAGAAAGGGAAGACTAAGAAGAAGGACACTAAGTAGAAGGTCACAATCCCAACCACTAATCATCATGCTGGGGGCACCAATACACCTTTTCTGAATTCGCGTAAACCGAAATTCCCTTGCAAACTTTGTAAAGGGTCCCATTTTCTTAAGAGCTACCCTGGTATCCCCAAGGTCTTAGAAATATGGTCGCATTCTGAACAACCCTTGTCATCAGTCTCTGGACATCATCTTGATGATACCCCATCAACTAGTGACGTTGTAATTAAGGTTCGGAAGGGTAGAGTTGCAGACCCTTGCTGGATATGCAAGGGCATGCACCGTACTTACCTTTGTCCTCGTATGGATGAAGCTTCACAGTTGTTGGAACACATGGACATATCCCATAAACACCTTCCAACGAAGTATTGTAGGTTGTCCCTTGATCATTCACTGGTTTATAGGGCGGTCAATATGACCCCACTCTTTTATCAGGGAGTGAAAACGAAGTGGCCGTTTCAACAACATCGTTGATTAACCCCATTCCTCCCTTGAGGGATGATACCCAAGCGGTTAATCAAGTCTCATTCTCGGTTGACCCCACTCCTCTAGTTGAGGGTGAAATAGGAACTGCTGATGTTTTTCTGGTCAGTTCAAATTGTTCTAGGTGAGGGGAAACCATGTCTATTTCCGCAGAACCCCCTCCAAGTATTGAGGTTATTTCATTTGATTGGAATAGTCTAACAGAATCTCGTCTTCCTTCGAGTGTTCCTTTTCAAATATCTGTAGGAGTTTCTGTGAGGCACCTGCAACAATTAATTAATACAATTATGCGAAATAGCAGAATTGACAGAACTCAGAATCACTTTTATATTGATCACAGGCCACTTCGAGGGGGCAACCTCCTATGAGCAAGCTCAATACAAATAGCTTCACGGTGCCTTCATAAGTCTGAACACACACTTATATACTAATTCTAGGAGCCAATACTATGGGTCAAAACCATGGGCCGTTACAAACTATGGATCAACAATACTACGGGCGACTTACAAAGCATATGCGCCAACAACAATAACACAAACTATTGATCAAAAAATACTACGGGATGACTTACAAAGCACATGCGTCCAACAACAACATACTAACAAAGTAAAGACATGGGTTCCTAACGTCCCCTCCCCCTTAAAAAAAGCTTTGTCCTCAAAGCTTTATATGTGGAAATTGTTGTTGAATCTGAAGGAGTGGTTCCCATGTAGCATCCTCTGGTTGCATGCCGTGCCACTGAATTAAGACCTCTGTGATAGAGCGAGAGCGAAGCTGACACGTGTGCCGATTGAGGATGGCCTCTGGCTCCAAAAAGGATGGATCCTTCATTATCCAGTTCGGGTAAAATCGTTTGTCCGCTGATGTTGGTGCCAAGAAGTTTCTTCAGACAAGAGACATGAAAGACTGGATGAATGCGGGAAGGAGCAAGTTCCAATTTATAAGCAACGGACCCAATCTTCTGAAGAATCCGATATGGCCCATAGAACTTTGGAGCGAGCTTATGATGCCCTTTGAGTTTCAAGGAGGATTGCTTGTACGGCTGGAGACGAAGAAAAACCATATCACCGACTTCAAAAGTGCACTCCGAACGGTGTTGATTAGCTTGTTGCTTCATGCGATTTCGTGCCATGTGAAGATTGTCCTGCAAAATGCGAAGAATCTGATCGCGGTTTCGAAGGACCGTGTCAACTTCTTGAACTGGTGAACTGGTGGGGGTGTATGGAAGAAGAGCTGGAGGTGCCTGACCATAGACGGCTTCATATGGGGTCATTTTAGAGGCAGTTTGGTAAGAGGTATTGTACCACCATTCAGCGAGAGGGAGCCACTTTTCCCACTGATGTTGTTGTTTCGAGGTGAAGCAACGAAGATAAGTTTCCAAGCATTTATTGACAATTTCAGTCTGACCATCTGTTTGTGGGTGATACCCTGAACTCATCTTCAGTTTGGTGCTAGTGTGGTGAAATAGTTCTGTCCAAAAATGACTGGTGAAAGTCGCATCACGATCCGAGACAATGGAAGAAGGGATGCCATGAAGACGAAAGATCTGGTCCAGAAAAATTTGAGCGACGGAGGAGGCTGCATAGGGATGGCTAAGAGCACAAAAATGACTATATTTGGAGGGGCGATCAACCACAATGAGAATCATTGTCTTCCCGCCAGATTTAGGGAGCCCTTCAATGAAATCCATAGAAATATCTGTCCAAATCCGTGTAGGTATGGGCAAGGGTTCAAGCAATCATGGAAGGAGTGTTGTTTCACCCTTATTGCGCTGGCAGGTATCACATTCAGCCACCATCTGTTGAATTGTCCTTTTCATGCCCTGCCAAAAGAAGTTACGTCATGCTCGTTCATATGTTTTGAGGAACCCAGAGTGCCCTACCGATGGAGAAGCATGGAGTTCATAGAAGACAGCCTATTGAAGATCTGTGTTTTGGGGAAGCACCAGACGACCCTTGTATCGCAGAGAAGCACCATCCCAAGAGTAATGTGGTACAGCAGAAGGGTTGTTGGTCAAGCATTGGATGATTTGAGATAAGGAAGAGTCATTGACATAACCCTGTTGAACAGATTGCAACCAATTTGGAACAGGCATAGAAATATCTGAAAGAGAACCTTAGGCATCAAATGTGCGAGAAAGAGCATCTGACACAATATTGTCTTTACCCTTCTTGTAAGTGATCTCATAGTCATAACCCATGAGTTTGCTAACCCATTTCTGTTGTGCCGTGGAGGAGACATGCTGGTCCAAGAAATATTTCAGACTCTGGTGATCAGTCTTGATGCAAAAATGATTCCCTAATAGGTATGGGCACCACTTCTGTACTGCATGCAAAATAGCCATCATTTCCTTCTCATAGGTAGAGGCAGCTAAATTCTTACATGAAAGGGCTTTGCTGGTGAACGCAATGGGGTGTTCATATTGAAGGAGAACAGCACCAAGTCCATTGCCGCAAGCATCACTCTCAATAGTGAAGGGCTTGGAAAAATCGGGCATAACTAGCACAGGTGTAGTACACATAGCTTGTTTTAGTTTGTCAAATGCACACTGAGCAGCAGGTGTCCATGTAAAAGCATCCTTTTTCAATAGAGTAGTTAATCGAGCTACAATATTCCCATAATCCTTAACAAACTTGCGGTAGTAGCTAGTCAACCCCAAAAAACCACGAAGACTCTTGAGTGTCTGAGGACGCGGCCAATTGTTCATGGCATCGATTTTGGCAGTATCCACGCGAACCCCTTGTGCTGAGATGATTTGCCTAAGATACTCAACTTCCTTCTGTCCAAAGACACATTTAGACTGCTTGGCATGGAGATGATGGTCAGAGAAAAGTTGCATGACAAGATCCAGATGCTGGAGATGTTCATCCCATGTTTTACTGTAGATGAGGATATCATCAAAGAATACCAGAATGAATTTTCGCAAGTAGGGTCGAAATATTTTATTCATTAAGGCCTGGAATGTGGAAGGAGCATTAGTGAGGCCAAAGGGCATGACCAAAAACTCATAATGGCCATCATGTGTGCGGAAAGCTGTTTTAGGAATATCATCCTCATGAACCCGAATTTGATGATACCCAGAACGAAGATCCAACTTGGAGAAAAAGTGAGCCCCATGAAGCTCATCAAGAAGCTCATCAAAAACAGGAATTGGAAACTTATCCTTGATGGTGAGGTGATTAAGTGCTCGGAAGTCAATGCAGAGGCGCCATGACCCATCTTTTTTGCAGACAAGAATAACTGGAGAAGAAAAGGAACTAGTGCTTGGGAGAATAATACCTTGCTTCAATAAGTCCCGAACGAGCATTTCAATCTCCATTTTTTGGTGAAATGGGTAGCGATAGGGCTTGATGTTGGGAGGAACGCTGCCAGGAAGGAGCTGAATACGATGGTCTTCTGGCCTGGAAGGTGGAAATCCCACTGGTTCAACAAAGACACCTGTATATAGATCCAGAATTTGTTGTAGATCCAAAGGAGTAGTGGAGACCGTTGATGGTTGCATCTGGATGGAATGGATCTGAGCGATGACACCATGTGAATTATTCTTTAGGAGTTTTTCCATGCGATGTGAACTGATGATGCTGAGAGAACCTGGTTGTAATCCTGTCAATGTGTGTTTTTTTCCATTGAGGGAAAACTGCATCCAAAGTTCAGCAAAATCCCATAAGATACGGCCAAGTGTGCGTAGCCATTGAGCGCCCAAAACCACATCACATCCGCCTAAGGGCAAGGAAAACATGTCAGAGCGCAAGGTATAATCTCCCATAGAGATACGCACATTTCGACACTTCTTTTTGCAAGGTAAGGTGCCCCCATTGGCAACCATGACTTCAAAGTTGGAGCAAGGATGGATAAAACAATCAGCTTGTTTGGCGATCCGAGGGTCAATGAAATTATGAGTGCTACCAAAATCAATGAGTATTGTAAGAGGAAGCTTCTTGAAGTAACCCCTGACCCGCATTGTTTGGGGGGCGGTGATTCCAACTAAAGCATGGAGAGATATCTCTGGCTGGTCATCCTGAGACGGAGGGTCAATAGGCGGTTCCTGAATGTCGACCGGAGCATCCAGTGTTTCTGGATCTTTGTCACCAATTTCAGAGGCAGGCGGAGACTCCACATCCAAGAGATAAAGCTTTTGCTGAACACATCTATGTCCCCGAGTGAATTTCTCATCATAATTATAGCAAAGCCCCTTTTCTCTGCGTGCTTGCATCTCTATTTCAGACAAACGCTTGATAGGAGTCGGTCGAGGAGCCTGCGGTATAGGTGGTCGCTGAGAACCCATATTTCGGAAGGGAACAAAAGTGGGCTTGGAGCATTGTTGGGCTGCAATCTTGTCTTCTGCCAACTTAGCCAACCCTAGGGCTTCCATCATTGTGTTGGGACAGAACATTTTGACCTCAGAGCGGATGGCATCCTTTAGACCACTGACAAAACACCTCCGGTAAAAGTCATCAGACAGTCCTTCGGTGTGGTTGGCTAGATTCTCAAATTCGGTTTGATACTCTCTCACCGTGCCAATTTGGTGAAGTTTAGTGAGGGATCCTATGAAGTCATCAAAAGCACTAGGACCAAATCGTTGCAAAAGGAGCTGGCAAAAGTCTGGCCATTTGGGCTTTGGATGAGCCTTGATGTACCAACGGTACCATTTTAGAGCTTCCTGTTCCAAGTGAAAGGATGCCAGCGGAACTTTGTTGACATCAAAAGTATTATGCAGACTGAAATACTGTTCTGCACGATAGATCTATCCAGTTGGATCAGTACCATTGAAGCGAGGAAAATCAAGCTTCGAACCACGGAAATTGTTGGAAGAGGAGAACCCATTGTTTGATGAATACTCGGACTGTCGTTTGTTGTTCATAGCTGAATGTTCCAGATGGAGGCCGAGAAATTTTTCATCCAGATCCTGGAGTTTGGCTTGGATGGCTGCAAGTGCTTCCTCCATGGTTTTTGCTCCTGCACGGGTGACAACCATAACCAGGATTTTTTTTTTTTTTCATTTAACTGGGTAGGAAAACAAAAACATAAACTACTTCAGTAAGGGAAAATCTAGACTAGGCAAAAAATCTGAAGGGTAATTGGGGTTTGACTAGGTTTTGGACACTGTTGAATAGATAAGGAAACACAAATGAGGATTCCAGAAGCGGGGTGAAAGAATGGGAAAATTTGGTAGAGGGGAACAAAGAAGCAGAATTCAGAAATGAACTTTGTGGTAAAATTTGAGGGTGATTGGGTGAAATCTGAGGAAGTTATGGCAAACCCTAAAAATAGACAAATGTGGAATTTCAGGCTTTGGGAAGGGGAATTGTGGATAGGGTCCTCAGGAATGAAATATGCAGAATGGAGTGATAGGGGTTCCCCGAAAATTTCAAGGGAAATAGAGTGAAAACAAGGGAGATATGGAGAAAAAACTGAACTTTATATATATATATATATATATATATATATATATATATATATATATATATATATATATATATATATATATATTTTCCAGACTGGAGTGGCTACGGCTCGAAAGGGATCTGAAACGACGCCGAATGGATTGAAAATGGTTGGATTTGGAACGGCTTGCAAAATGGATCTGAACGATTGGATGTACAACGGCACAGCAACGATCGACGACAGTTCAGCTGAAATTAGATATGGATTCCAGGTATGTGCGGCTTCCTAACAGTTCAAGGGTTTCACTCAGCCACCAATGCTATTTGACGGCTTGCATATTAGGGTAGTACCCCTCACTCCACGGCTCAGGTAAAACTGATAACCGCTTTGCCACAAACGACAGCTCTTGGTTTACCTCACGGGTGGGAACTAGTCAATTAGGTAGGGGTCGTTGCCCTTTTCGCTGGCAGGTCCTCTCAATGGCCAGCTACTTCGGGGTTCCTGTGGTACTCCTCACAATGAGTTTTAGGGCTTATGCCCAAGTACTTCCCACAGTTAAGCAGATAGGGATTATTCCCAAATCCGAACCTGTAATAGATGCGAAAAAAATTTTGGCAGAAATTTCACCCAGCGAGCCCAAGAAAGTGCTCTGATACCAGATGTGAGGCACCTGCAACAATTAATTAATACAATTATGCGAAATAGCAGAATTGACAAAAATCAGAATCACTTTTATATTGATCACAGGCCACTTCGAGGGGGCAACCTCCTATGAGCAAGCTCAATACAAATAACTTCATGGTGCCTTCATAGGTCTCAACACACACTTATATACTAATTCTAGGCGCCAATACTATGGGTCAAAACCATGGGCTGTTACAAACTATGGATCAACAATACTACTGGCGACTTACAAAGCATATGCGCCAACAACAATAACACAAACTATTGATCAACAAATACTACGGGACGACTTACAAAGCATATGCGTCCAACAACAACATACTAACAAAGTAAAGACATGGGTTCCTAACAGTTTCAGATAAAGAAATTTTTCGTATGATAATTGATGAGGGAGCTTCTGTTAGTATTTTATCCTCAACTACTTAGAAAGCTATAGGTTCGACTCGGCCTGTGCTAGTCACTGACCAGATACTAGCTTTCAATAGAAGGCCCACTGGACCTTTAGGGATCCTTCCTCAGTTACGTATCACTTTGGGAGGTAAAACTGTTTATATTGATGTCATGGTTGTCCAAGGTCCTTTAGATTTCAATATGCTCCTTGGACGTGATTATGTCTATGCTATGAAAGCTGTAGTATCCACACTCTTTTGAGTAATGTATTTTCCTCATCATGGGAATATTGTGACCATTGATCAGCTTTCCTTCATGACACCCACTCATCATATGACTCCTAGTCATCAGACTTCCCTGAATGTTCCGCATGTTTTAGTGGTTTCTTCCCCCTGAGGATGGGGGGTATGAGCATGGTTTATGTTATGTTTCAAGCTCGTTAAAAAATGAAACCAACCACCCTAGCATAGTTTCCCTTTGGTTTCAAGCTTGCATAAAAATGAAACCAATCCATTAGAGCACAGCTTTATTCTATTTCAAGCTCGTTAAAAAATGAGATAGACCCCTCTAAGCATAGTTTACCTTTGGTTTCAATCTTGCATAAAAATAAAACCATCCACTCGAGCATAGTTTTTTTCCATTTCAATCTCATTAAAAAATAAGATGGGCCCCCTCAAGCATAGTTATTGTCTATTTCAAGCTTGTGTAAAAATGAAATAGATCTCCCTCCCATCAGTTCAAGTCTCTCGCTAGAGTTAGAACATGAACCTTCATTACATCTGATTCTCATTTTCCCCCTTGGTGAACATTTTCATATTAGTAGCCAGACTGGTAGTTGGGCTAGCAAGTAGGATTTTCAAACGAAGTGAAGCTTGGGGGGCATGCCACATGTCATACCGTCAACAATCATGTTGAGAGAACACCACAATGTTAAGCCACTAGCAATCATGCTGGGGGCATTTACCAACCTCTGGGCATCATGTTGGGAAGGAACCCATTAATCGGCCTTAACCTATGAGCATAGTTCCCTTTCTATGTCAAGCTCGTTAAAAAATGAAACAGATTCCCGCGAGTAGAGTTCTAATCTTGTGTCAAGCTCATTAAAAAATGAAACAACTGTTGATGTATATGTAACTTCAGAATGTATTTCATATATGTATATTGTACTCCTATAGAGATGGTATTATTCCTCTATACTGAAGTGTTTGTATTCCTATAGAGATGTTATTATTCCTCTATACGGAAGTGTCATCATTTATATTGTAAGTGTCGTAACTTTTACTTGATGGGTTATTAGACCACCTTATTGGGGGTCGGCCATGTGGGTCAAAGAGTTATTAGACCACCCTATTGGGTGCCGGCCCAGTCAGCATTATGTTATGTGGTTAAGTTAAGGCCGACCTAGTAAAGGTTATTAGGCAAGTCAAGTCAAGTATAAATAGAGTGCGGGAGGCACTCTATTTGATCATTCTATTCTCTCTCACACACTCGAGAGAGTGGAACACTTGTGGAGGAGGAGAAGCTGCTGCTAGGAGATGTCTATCTCTTATGCTTGGGTTGTATCATTGCTCTATCTATCTTTGAGGAAGTTATTGGGGTTTTTCACCTTTATGGTTTTCCCCAAGTAAATTCTGTGTCTCTTGTGTGCTTGCATTATTGTGTCCATGATTGATATGCTGTAGATATGCTGTACATGTTGTTCTCTCAGTTAAGATCCTAGATCATATTGAAGTAAATTCTGAAAAATTAACATGGAATCAGAGCTAGCCTGAAAGAAGTCATGGTATGGCATGTATGACACTTGTTGCAATTGCGATGCTAGGGCTTGATATAGAAAAAACCAGTCATCGTAGCACTTTCGCTATAAATAAATTTCGGCAAGGTTTCAAGATCTGAAAATCATACAGGGAGAATCTAAGATAACCATGTACCTTTTGTCCAAAGGAAAAACTCTAATTTGTTGTACCTTGTGATTTATGATCTATACAATATAGGGTTTCTGCCTCTTCCAGATCTCAGTCATAAACAGGTGACCTTGGAAAAAAGGTCATAACTTGGGCTACGAAGATCCAAATGAAATTTAGTAAAAAGTGACAGGTAGTGAACGGACTGTACTTTCTTAGGTAACTTTTTCAGATGCTGAAACTGAACCACTGACACGTGGAAAGACGTACAAGTTTTCTCTCCTATTTTATCCCATAAACAGGTCACGTTGCGACACTTGGCATAACTCTCTCTCAGAGAATCCATTTGAGATCAAACCTATGGGGTTGGAAAGATGATAGGTCGGGATATCACAGGAAAATTTTTCAGACCTTGTGGATTGAAAAGTTTGGAGTTACACCAGAAACAATCAGGTACATATTTCTGTCAAAATAGAATTATTTTTGAGCACCTTCATTCATGGTTTCCGGAATTTAGGGTTTCGGAGGAAGTTGGAATTTTTGTAATCGAAGACTACGGATGAATGATACTCATCAAAATTGAAATTTAGAGATGAAGATCAGAATTTTTGGCTGGGCAGAAGGCCGGGCTTGATTAGACCCTAGTTCGGGACTTTGATTGGAAAAGTGAAAAATTAGGGCTTCTGCAAAAATGGGAATTTTTGAAATCTGTGACCACGGCTGGAAGCTCCTCAGAAAACTAGAAGCTTTGAGCTTTGGATCGAACCTTTTGATTGGGTAGAAGGGTGGCTTTTATCAAACCCTAGTTCGGGGTCATGTCTAGTGAATCCGGAAGTTTCAAAGGTAAATTTGAGGGGTGAAACTTTGCAGTTTTCAAATTCTGAGTATACCAGCTTGATCAGCTCATCAAGGCACATATTTCTATCCTTTCGGAAGTTTGAAATTCAAAGTTTGAATTTTTAGGGTTTCTCTGACAAACCCTAATCCAGCTCCAGATCCAGTTCCTGCAAATCAAGTGGATTGGGTTAATCCTAGAAGAGAATGGATTGGTCACCTGCATAATTGAAGAAGTTCCTGTTTCAGAGGGAGATGAGGCTAAGGCCTTACATAAGAAGATTACAAGCAATCTCAACAGGTATGAATTATCCAGGTATGTTTCAAGATTTTTTCATGATTAAGTTTATGGTATGTTTTTCTTCATGTTATTACGGTTAGTACAATCTTGATTAAATTTAGACTTGTTGTATCACCTTAATAAAATTATGAATCATGATACAAGATATTCATTGATTAGGGTGTTGACACTTATGATTGTACTAATGCATTATGGTGTTGTATGAGGTTTATGTTGTCCGCTAACATGAAAGGTACACCAAGAAAGACAAATCATGTTCTAGTTCAAGAACATATGATCATGATGACATGAAGACAAAGATTCATCCATTGTCATGGATCACTTAGAAGATCTACTTATGAGGTATGTATAATTGGGTTCTATAATGATTAACCTATGAGATATGCAGGTTACTAGCACAAGTCATTGAAGAGAACAAGAAGACATCATGTGGGTATGTTAGACATAACTAGCTAACATACCAATCCAGGTATGTTTTTCCTATATCAAGTTAGCATCCTACCTTGTGTTAGGATCCCTTATATAAGTATACTTGGTATGATTGGTTATGTTTATTCATAAAGTTAGAAATGTAAGTAATCAAGGGTTTATGCATTTTATGTCTCTTATCTTGATTGATGATTTAACTAACCTATGATCAAATAAGAATATGCATGAATAAAAGAAGACTTCCCTGAAACCTTGAATACTAATGTTTATTATCTGTGTTTGAAATGATCACGACTATACATGTTTAAGATTATTGTGTCTTGATAGTATTAAGATTATACTAATGAATGTGTGATTATGTATGAGACCTCGAGGATAACACAATGATGATACTAATAATCATGCATAGTGATGAATATAAGTTCAAGGACAGGTAATCCAGGAAGCAAAGATAAAGAGGGAGCACGCTCCAGTTGTTCCTGCAAGGAAGCAAAGATCAAGAGGGAGCACACTCCAGTTGTTCCTGCAAGGAAGCAAAGATCAAGAAGGAGCACACTTCAGTAGTTTCTGCAAGGATGCAGATATTCAGAGGGATTTGACCACTTCTCACAATCCACATCAGAATGGAGTTGCAGAAAAGAAGCAAAGACTGAGAGGGAGTCAACCCAACAAACAAACAAAGATAAGTATTTGAATTATCATTGCTTGCATCTTTTATTGTTTAAATAATACTGTTCAATAATGTATATACTCATGTTCCTAGAATTAGGTTGTGTATTATGCATATTAGAATAGTTGCATTGATGAACAATATACTACTAATATACATGGGTAAGTGGCTTATGGCACTGTACAACATTCCATTGCTACTTATCTAGAATGAAACCTCTTTGCTGACATGTTGGGAGTTGTGCACACTCTTAACAATGTTCTGGTAGAGATTGGAAGGCATCTAGAAAGTTACGGGATATGGATAAATGTTGTATTGAAGCATTGGCTAAGATAATTGCATGATTGTATGACATATTTATTTATGTGTAAGAATTTGTTCTGAAAACTATGAGATGTTTTCTAATCATGCAATTTAACTTGTTGTGTAGGAAATATCGTATACCATCACCTTCAAAAGAAGGAATACAACATTTATTGAGCAACAAAGTTATCTATTGAAAATATTGAAGATATTGAAGTTACCAGGATCTGGGAAGAATGCCATGATCGAGGAGTACCAGTCGATCATGAAGATGTTTGGGATGCAGTCCCAAGACCTGAAGGGGATTCTGTAGTGACTTCCAAGAGGATCTACAAGATCAAGCATGTTGCAGGTGGTAGCATAGAGACTATTGCTCCTGTAGCTAGATACACTTCCATTAGATTAGTACTTTCTCTGGCTGCAGTGATGAAGTGAAAGATACACTAGATGGATTTCAAGACTGCTTTCTTGAATGGTGTAGTTGAAGAAGAAGTGTATGTGGAACAACCACTTGGTTCTGAGACACATGACAGGGAGTCATATATGTGCAAAACTTGGTATGGTAGGATAGAAAGCTTTCTATCCAGTTTGGGCTTTACCAAGAGTAAAGCGGATTCCAACCTTTACTACTAGGTTGAGGAAGGAAATCCAGTGATACTACTTTTGTATGTGGATGACCTGTTTATTACAGGTGAAGATAGATTGATTGCCGACACGCAGCGAAAGCTTGCTGCCAAGTTCGAGATGAAGGACTTGGGGATGATGCACTATTTTCTAGGCATGGAGGTGTGGCAGAGTGCAGATGGAATCTTCCTTGGACAAGGGAAGTATGTAGAAGAGATCCTGAAGAGGTTCGGGATGATGGACTGCAAGGCCATGGCCACATCTATGGCATCGAACTTGAAGCTTCTGTGTGATGCTTCATCTGATCCGGTTGATGTTATTGTGTATCGTCAGATGATTGGGTCCTTGATGTACCTGACGAACACAAGGCCAGATATTTGCTTTACGGCGAACACATTGAGCCAATTCTTGACGGATCCCAGAAGTGTTCACCTGGTTGCTGTAAAGCATATTCTGAGGTACCTGAAGGGTACGGTTGACTATGGGCTCAAGTATGATGCGAATCAAAAGTTTAACCTGCAGGGTTATGTTGATTCAGATTGGGCAGGCAGTGCTGCAGATAAGAAGAGCACTCCTGGGTGCTGCTTCAGTATGGGATTAGGTGTGATCTCTTGGTTTAGTAGGAAGCAGTCCTGCATAACACAGAGTACAGCCGAAGCAGAGTATGTTGCGATGGATGAGCAGGTTGCAGATATATTGACCAAGCCGTTGGCCAGAGTGCAGTTTGAGTACTTCAGAGAGAGGCTTGGTGCACTTCAAATCGAGGTTCCTTCCAAAGGGAAGTGATGAGTCTAGAAGATGCAGATGCACATTAGCTTTTCTGACATGGTTGATGTGTTCTCTCATGGTCGTGATGTAATTGCTGAGCCATTCTCATATGGTGGTAGATGTGTTCTCCCATGGTGTAGATGTAAGGGCTGAAGCCATTTTTCACATGGTGGTAGATGTGTTCACCCATGGTGAAAAAGTAAGGGCTAGAGCCTTCTTGAATGGTGGTATATGTGTTCTCCCATGTCGGTGGTGTAAGTGTTGGATGATGTGCATCTGTGTTGTGCTTCGTGGATGGTGAGATGATCTGAATAGGACGATGCTCCAGTTACTGCTCTGTATATGTATATGCATCATGTTGGATGCTTGTTATGACTAGTTGTATCATTTATGTATGTATGCATCATGTTGATGCTGGATATGATCAGTTGGATCATTTATATGTATGCATCATGTTGGATGTTGGATATGATCAGTTGGATCATTTATATGTATGTACATATGCATCATGTTGGATGCTTGGACTATGTATCTGTGTATGTATCAGGTGGATACATTGTATGATTACGTAGATCATGTATGATGATATGTATCAGGTATGATCAGGTGGATCATGTATTTGTAGATGTATCAGGTGGATACATTGTATGATTAGGTAGACCATGGATGATGATATGTATCAGGTAGATATTGTGTATGCATCAGGTGGATGCATTGTATGATTAGGATGATCATGGATGACGAGCTTCAGGATGTTGCTCCAGATGACATGCATCAGGACGATGTAGTGTTGATGATCATGATGATCATGTGTACATCAGGATGATGTATGGTGAGTATTAGGATGATACTTTGTGGCCATGGAACAGGTTGTGCAGATGAGCATGTCTGGGAGATCCTATAGGTCAGAGTTGTGTACCCGTAACAGCCTGGGATGCTCTTTCGAGACATTGCTCTAGGAGGACATATAATAGCACCCTGGGAGATACTTCAGGTTGGATTTGTGTACCCATAACATCTTGGGATGCTCTTTTGAGGCTTTTTCCAAGATTCTACAAGGATGGGCCAAGGGTTTACTCTTGATAAAGAACTTCAAGCTCAAAAAGGATGGGCAAAGCTCAAGAGCAATTTTGGCAGCATGAGGATAGGATGAATGTGGATGAATAATGGGGAGCCTCTATCACCTTTTTATAGCTTTTGGGTGATGGAAAATACAACCATGGTTTTAGATAACCAATGGTATTGGTAAAAATGGTTTAGGTTTTCTTTTCCTCTTTTTCCCTCTTTTTTCCTTTTTTGAATATATCTTTTATTCTTATTCCCTTATAATTGATTTTTTGGGAATTTTGGACCCCTTTGGTGACCTTTTGAGGGTTTTAGAGGCTAAAATGGTAGGAAAAGTGGACAAATGGATCATATGAATAGGGAAATGAGCTAGTGAGCACTTTTTGGGTGTTAACAAGAACCAAGCAGGGGGGCAACCTAATCAACATCAAGCCTTTTCCCCCCTAACTTGAATTCTGGAGTACCTTATTCCGGTGCCTCGAATACTCAATGGAGCCTACCCCCTCAAACCACGTCTCTTAATCAGAGAAGAACAAATAATCCATGGGCTCCATGCTTCCAGACACCTCCCCCTACTCAAGGCATGGGTAATCCCCCCAACCAAGGATTTGGAAACATTCCCTAGACTCAACAACCCCAGGTTTATACACCATTTATTCCCACCCAGCAGTATGTTCAACAACCAGCATCCAACTCAATTCCGAATCAAGTGATCAACCCTATGATCCCTAATCAACAACTGATTAACCAAATGGTCCCTAATGCACAAAAATTCCAATAGTACCCTGCGGGTAATATCTTTGGGTATAACATGCAACAATATGCAGTGCAGGGCCCGAAAGGCATCCCAACACCCCATCAATACTATTCATTCCCGTATCCCAATAGACAACTCCCATTTCTGGAAACATTAGATCTACCTGAATTGTCAAGACTCATTAACGATCCCATTTGGAATGAACCACATTGGCCACCCATATCTGCCAAAATTCCATCAGACATCCTTAATTTTGATGCTAAACCTGGGGAAGACCCTAAAAATCATGTTATGACATTCCATCTGTGGTGTTCTTCTAACTCACCGATGGATGATTCTATACGATTGAGGCTCTTCCAATGCACACTTATCGGTATTCCATCAAAATGGTATATCGAGCCACCCCAACACTCTTTCCGAGACTTCAACACCCTTGCTATGCAGTTTTTGACACACTTCCAACTTCCCATCCGATATGAGACTGGAACAAACTTTTTAACTTCGTTGCACCAATCTATTGCCACCCACATATCCAATCACATCCATGAATGGCGTAGATGCCGAAGGTTAATTAAGGCACCTATTCCGGACCAATTACTTGTTGATTGGTTCACCAAGTCATTACTGGCACCCATTTCCAGGGATGTTGCAATGGGTGGACCCGCCATGAAGGAACACATAATCGCTTGTGCACAATATATGGATTTGGTTTATTCCCAATCTAGAACACTATACGAACTTATTCCTCATGCTCCCCACCCCACTAATGATCCATCAAGGTTCGCTACCGAACCTCCTATCGATGGTGTAGTTGGTTCCATGAAGGACCATCCTGCAACCAAATCGAGTGGACAACAAAACAATACTGCTCAACCTCAAACTCAGGCTGCATCCAAAACCTCTACTTGTCCTGCTTAGACCTCCGAGGTGGACGACGTTCAATCCTCACCACAGCAATCCAACCAGAGACATCTTCCCATCGCGATATTCTTATCATGAGTAACGAGACTGTCCACATATCCACTCATTGAAAGACATATGACTCTGTATCCATTCCGAATAAGAATGGGAATTCCAAAGAGAAAATGCCCTTGGAATATATTCCTTTTGCTCCTCCTTCTACAGGTTCTCTTCATATCGAGAGACCTCCCACTGACAATGTGTTGCGCCCACCTAATGCTACCATTTGAAAGGCGACATTTAATTCAAATGTGTGAGCTACCCAAAATTACAACATTGTTGAGGACTTAACTCAAGCACCTTGTGCAATGTCTACCCTTGAAGTTTTACAACACTGCCCTACTCAATGTAAAACCTTGTTTTCAACACTTGGAGTTGTTGAGCCTGACTCTTCCAATACAATCACATTCAATTTGGAATACTTTAAGCTGATATTATCTCACCAACTGAATTTCCAGATTCATACTAAAATTTGTGGAAACAATATCCATCATACCGTTTTGGACGAAGGTGCCTCCACATCAATCATGTCTTTGTCCTGCTGGAGAGCTATCGGCTCTCCCGAAAACCTAGTCTTCCACTACTCTAAAATCCTTCGACAGCCGTGGTTTTCAACCTTACAGACTCATCCCATCGCTTGTTGTAGAACTAGGGGGAAAAACCATCTCTATCCATGTTGAAATCTTGGATGCTCCATTAGATTACAACATCTTGCTCAGTCAAAATTGGTTTTACATCATGACTGTTGTAGCATCCTCGATTTTTCGTTTGGTCCAATTTCCTCATCAGGGGAAAATTCTTACCATCGATTAGTTATAATTTTGCACGCCGAGCGTTCACTCAAACACCGCCATATTGTCCCATTATTGACACAAGCTCAACATCATTGTGAGGACATTGGTGTCGGTCTACTGAAAGACTCGTCCACCATTGGAGTATTTCTGGAACTCCCACCCCCAATCTTTCCAATCAATATGATCTCTTAGAGCACCGTTCAACCTCACGAATCTCATGATTCTTGGGTTATTCTGAGTCCCACCGATTGTGAAAACATCGGTGATTGCATGCCTCTGAACCACAATCAAGCAACCTACCACGCGATTAAATCTACATTCGATTGGGTCGACTCAATTGACCACCATAGTGTGGCACCTCTCTCGCCTCGAATCCATTCATATTTTCCTTCTATAAACTCCCTTTCACAGACTTTTCCATATGATGAATCAATCATGGAGATCATGAGCATCAATGAACCACCATGGGAATCCCACCATCATCGGTCTTCTTTCCCAACGATTCAGGTGATTGATCCTGATATAAAACCCAATGTTTCACTGGACATTGCAAAAACTAAGTTTCCCTCTTCTTCACATGATGTGTTTTCCGAAGGAAATTTAGCCAATATTATGGAAACCGTTCCTATTGACATCTCCGTGAAACCTGGTATTGTGGAACATATCCATCTAAGAAAAACCTGCAAACCTATTAAGGTGGAATTCTACAGTGCCTTATTTAAAGAGTTTCACGATGTTTTCACTTTGAGTTATGAATAAATGCCAGGGATAGACCCATCTATAGTGGTTCACGAAATCCAAGTCTATCCTGGTGCCCAACCCGTCTGACAGAAGCTTCGACCCGTCCATCCACGCAAAAATGCAGTTATTAAAGCGGAATTTGAAAAAATTCTTTGTGCTGGTTTTATTTACCCTGTGCCACTGACAGATTGGGTGTCCAATATCATTCTTGTATCTAAGAAATAGGGTATGATTAGGGTCTACGTTGATTATAGAGACTTGAACAAAGCTTTCCCCGAGGACAACTACCCAACTCCCTTCATTGACAAGATTATCGACAACTATGCCGGGAGCGTCATCTTTTCCTTTATGGATGGCTACTCTGGCTACAATCAGATTGAGATACTCCCATCTGACCAGCATAAGACTGCTTTTATATTCCCATGGGGAACCTTTGGATATCGCAAATTACCCTTTGGCATCAAGAATTTTGGGGCCACGTTTCAACGGGCCATGTCATATGCATTTCACGATATCAAGCATGTTGTGGAACCCTATCTGGATGACCTACCCATGCATTCCAATTCACGAGAGGACCATCCTGATCATCTGAGTGCAATATTCTCACTATGTCGCCACTACAACATTCGCTTGAATCCACATAAATGTGTATTCTGTGTTGAAGCCGGTAGATTGTTAGGTTTCATTATCTCCAAGGATGGCATACGCCTTGATCCTTCGAAGGTGGAGGCTATTTTATCCTTACCTCCCCCCTCCAATATTCCAGAACTCCAGAGTTTGCAAGGGCATGCGAAAGTTTTACGCCGCTTTGTCTGCAACTTCGCCGAGATCACTAAGGGATACATGAGGCTTCTTAAGAAATACATTCCTTTCATCTAGGATGATGAAGCCCAATGGTATTTTGACAACCTAAAGAAGGCTCTTACCCATGCTCTCGTGATACAACCCCCTGACTACACCCGAGACTACATTTTATATCTTGCTGCCTCTACTACCACCGTTGGCATGGTGTTGGTTTAGGAAGATAATAACGGTCAAGAACATGCAGTATACTACCTCAACAAGAGTCTTATTGAATCCGAGACAGGTTACTCGCATGTGGAGAAACTGACTCTAGCCATAGTTTTTGTGGTCCAGAGATTTAGACATTACATTTTGCTCCGCAAAACCACCATCATCGCGAAATTCAATCCGATGTACTACATCCTAACACGTCAAGTGCTAGGGGGAAATATTCCCGTTGGATTATTTTTCTCCAGGAATTCAATTTGGAGTTTGCCAAAGTGAAGTCCAAAAAATCCTTGGTCTTTGTCGAGCTTATTTGTGCATTGCCTCGTGTCAATGATCAATCTGAGCCCATTGATTCGTTTCCAGATGAATCTTTGTTTCTCAATGGAACCACTGATCCTTGTTAAGGAGACATCATCTTGTACCTCTAGACCCAACGTTTTCACCCGGACCTCAACCGTGATGAACGCTGCCGCATCAGACACCACGCTAAATATTACCTTATTGTTAGTGATACGCTTTACCGCCATGGTATAGATTCTGTGTTACGACGTTGTCTGACCCTTGATGAAGCGTAACATGTTCTTAATGACTTCCACTCTAGAGCATGTGGTGGTCATCTTTCTGGGATGGATATAGCCCAGAAAATCTTACGCGCAAGCTACTTCTGGCCTACAATATTCAAACACTGTGTTGAAGTGGTTAAGAAGTTCCCTCCATGCCAATTTTTCCACGCCAAGAAACGTTCACACCCCGCTCTGCTTCATCCTGTCATTGCCATCGGCCCCTTTGCAAAATGGGGTATTTACTTTATGCACTGTAAGCCCACTTCAGCCGGGGGGCATAGCTATGTTATCGTAGCTATGGACTACTTCACTAAATGGGTTGAAGCCATGCCTACATACGCTAAAGACAGTAAGACAACAACGTTATTCATATTCAATCATATCATAGCTAGGTTCGGAGTCCCACAGGACATCGTGAATGACCACAGTTCCCACTTCAGGAACCATATGATGGATGAGCTGAGTTCCAAACTGGGTTTTCATCATGAAAAATCAACCCCATACTACCCAAAAATATAAATGGCACTTAGCTCTATTCTCAGCTCTTTGGGCCTACAGAACTTCGGTAAAAAATGCAACTGGGTTTACACCATTTCAACTGGTCTATGGCCTAGAAGAAATCCTACCGATTGAATTTGAGATACCATCTCTAAAGATATCCGTAGAACTCTTACCCAACACAAACACCGAGGAAGATCGGTTTCTATACTTAGCCAAGCTAGATGAAACCAGCCGAGACGCAGCACTCACCAATGAGGCCCATAAGAAATGCGTCAAATCTCAATATGACAAATCCGTTCAACCTTGAGTGTTCAATGAAGGTGACCTAGTCCTAACCTACGATCAGATGCATGATAAGTTAGGTAAAGGCAAGTTAGAATCTATGTGGTACGGTCCTTACGTTGTCAAACATGTGTTGGAGAAGGGAGATTACAAGCTCGTAGACTGTGATGGTATATCTTTGGTAGAGCCCCGCAACAGACTTTACCTAAATAGATTCTACACATAGGTCCATCCTGAGTGGAACACCTTGTATATAATGTATATAGAGTGATTGTGGTTAGTTTTTGCATGTCAGGTCCTATCTCATACACCACCATTTATCTTGACTTGTGCTATTATGCACATATGTTGGCATACTATGGATTCTCAAACGGTGCTACTCGTCATACCCATAACCTTGCTTCTGCAGCATGGGTGCTCTATTTCCTTGCTAGCGAGTTGATATCCTCAGGTGGTATCTGCCTGGGCCCTGCAACAAATAACATCGTGGAGTATCATGCAGTCATCGAACTTTTGACTGAAGTTTCTTCTCTTGGAATCCGTTCCTTTATAATCTACCTGACTCTCAACTCATGGTGTCTCACCTAAATCGTGTCTATACCGTCTGTGATCCTACACTACTTCTCTTATATAGAAGGGTACGCCTCCTTGAATGATCATTTGATTACATTTTTATCAGCATGTACCAAGGGAATTCAACATGGTGGTTGATTCGTTAGCTAACTATATGTTGGATTGGCATCTAGCACACACATAATCAACATACCATAAAATAATACATGTACATATGTAAACATGCAAGTCATTATAGATAAAATTGTATAGATAGTTCCATATATATATACCATGTAAAAAGTGTTTTCTTGCCACATACATCGGCATAATGTGTCCAAAGTCAAAATTGGGTTTATAACCCATACAAAAATTGGATCTCAATCCTACATATCGTATACATGCCTCCAATGATACTACTACCAAAAACACTAGTCATGAGACGCACAGTTCTCATGGAGCACACCACCGCCTTGTTGACTCGACGGAGCAACCACCCAATCCGCTCTGGCACTCCCATAGTGTGCCTCTGGAGATGATACGGCACCTTGGGCATCCTCATAGGAGGAACACCCATGGTCAATCCCTCTAAGTTCCGCTCCACATCACAGAACCCTCCTTCCTCGTCTTCTTCAGCTTGGTACTCCACCCCACGTCGTCGCAGTGGGGATGATCCTGTTGGCCTCACTGGCCCTCGATCTGCAACATTATACATATGCATTATAATTTCTACACATTATCAAAACAAAATAAAAATGACATAAACTCAAAAAACTAAAAACGAATCTAAAGGTTATATACTTGTCTTGTCCCAGTAATCATCCTCAGGAAGGGCTAGATTAATGTTGCCACAGAAGTCCACCCCAACATAGGGATATTCTTCGATCATGATGATCTGCTCCTCGAGCCATGAGAAGAAATCCTCACCAAAGGCTTGGACCTGCGGCCCACCGAGCTGTCCAGTGTAGTCACTCCATCGCCCCATCCGTGGCTTGGATGCGGGATGACGAGGCCTCTCTGCCTGAGGACACAACAACTACACCCTCTCTAAGAAGAAGGTGACTAAGATACTATCACACCCAAACTGGTGAATGGTTCCATTGTTGCATTTTGTTACCTAATCCTTGAGGTTGACCAGGACCCCTTAACACCAATTGAACAGTTTAGGATCTATGCATTCCACAACATAATTCATTTTTTCTTTGGTTGCATGGTGAGCTCCCACACCCCCTGCCTAACGTGCAATGGTATATAAGATCGTCGTCAAAGGAAGATCTATCACATATGCAATGAGTACTTTCCTGCTCTTCTTGCGGGATCCCTGTCTATAGTATCTAGCTATGTATGTATCTGTGGTCTCTTCGGTGGTTCGGTGCCTTGACATATTGACCTGTGCCCCCCTCTTAGAGAGACTGGTCAAGAAATAGATATCCTTGAGCTCGATCTCAAGTATGTGCTCTCCAATACGGAAAGCCTGAATGTCGGCATCCCACATTTGGATTATGTAGTTCAGTAGCTTCCCCTGCTTATAGATACCCCTGGTCTTAAAGAATTTCAATATACCACATTCTCGTAGCGTGGCCAGTGTGGCATCATTGTTCAAAGCCACCCTTTAATCCCCTTCATGTTCTCTTTCTTTCCACTCCACCATTTTCACTCTAGTCACTTGCAATCTCCTGTAAATCACCAGGGGGGACTTCAGTTAAAAGATGGAAATCTATATTCATGCCAAAAGGGGGAGGCAAACATCTATTTTCCCAAATCTACGGATTTTCGTGCCTTGGGCAGTGCAGGGGATGCAAAAACTGATAATTTTTGCGCCCGTGATAAGGCCCAGAACGCGAAATTCACCGAATTTTCGCTCTTCCCGACATAGGGGGCGTGGAAATATCAGGTCACAAAGTTGGTTCCCTAAGGCACTTTTTGACCCAGAAAATTAGCATGAAAACAGACAAAAAATGGATGAAAAGAAAGAGTAAGGTGAGAGGATTTACCTATTTCAAACGGTGGTTAGAATGGCACTCTGGATCTCTCAATATCTCCAGTTGAATATTTTCTCTCCACAAGGTGAAAATATCCTTTGGGTAAAACTGGCTAAGTCACAATGGGTAATTTCTCCTTTTACCCTCTTTTACACATATCATGTGGTTATTTTTACCTATTTTTACATTTGAAAAACCTTTTTATGTTAATTCTTCACAATTTTATGACCTAATGTTTGTTTCTAGGGTTTTTTGACTATATTTGGCAGGTTCATTTACGCTGTCACATTGGTGTTCTCATGTATTTGACCTTCTTTCAAGCTTACTTTCTCTTTTTTGTGCTCCGGACCCAAACATGAAAAAGATTCCAAGCGCTTTTCACACATGAGTCATGCTTGTCAAAACCAAGTAAAATGGTGTCGAGCTTAGTTTAATTTATTCATTCTCGAAAAAAAATGAGTAAAGCATCATCTTAGTATAAATTTCTCCCCTTTTTGGACTAAGACGATTAACTTACGAAAACAGAACCATAGGAGTTCTCTTTAAGCTCTTTTCAGACTCCCTCATTTAGAAAAGATTGCCAAGTAAGCTTGTCTCTTTCACACTTGTAAAATTATTTTAAAAGACATCTATCTGGTGGTAGGTTATCCCTTTTTCAGATTATTAAAATTATTTATGAGAAATGTATACCTTAGTCAAACATGACTAGGAGAGTTCTCCTGGACATCATTTTACACTTTTTTGGGTCCAGGGACTAATTGTTACGAAAAAGTCAAATTTTGGAGTCTTCTTTAAGTTATATCAGACTCTCTAAACATGAAAAACTGTTGAGTTACCCTTCTTTGGACTTGTAAAATTAAACATCGAAGGATCCTTATGGAGTCTAACCTCTCCTAATTCCTTGGGTTCGTAAAACGTACAAGGATGGACTCACTTAAACGTGAGCTATACCGAGCATCTGTTATCCTCTTCAAGCTCATTAAACCACAAAGAGGTACTCGTCAATCACGACGGGGGGAAATTGGGAAGTATGTTGAGTTTACCTTTTTGGCAGCTTGTGAGTTGTCACCTTTGAAAATTGCATGCATTTACATCTTGTCTTCCTTGGGTATTCAGTCTCTCAGTTGAGTTATAACTACAGTCATAGTCATCTTCTTCATCTTGAGCCTTCTCACCTTGTGGTTGTTTCTTATAATAAATCCCAGCTATCAAGTCCTGTCTCATGCCATTATATGTTCAAAGGGTTTGTGTCACCTTGAGTCAACCCTTTCACAATTTTGTCAAATTCTCCAGTCTTGTGTCAGTATGTACTCTTTTGATTTGTTGCTCCACACCTTTTTCTTATATCGGTTTTGTGTCGATGATGTGGAATTCATTATGGTCCACCCTCGACGATTCTATTCCTGTCGACATCAACTCTCTATCCAGGAATTATATTTAGGAACCAACCATAGTACCTTGGTGCCTACATGCCTCAATGGCAAGTTTCCTCGTATTCGACAAGAGGTTTTCATCATTTAACTCTAATCGAATGATTCCACGAGTGTTCGACGTCAAGACATCTATTCACATTCGTTGGAATGTACTAATGATACCTTGGGGATCATTGTCATCATTAGTGATTTCCCTCGCACTTATTAACGGTTCACGTCATTGACCGGTAATCAATTGGTTTTTGCCATGTTTGAATTCAACACTTTGTAATCACATGGATAGATTCATATCAATTTGGGATCGAGTAGAATACCCTGGACGCTCCTGATATTCCTCTTACATCTAGGTTGCGATGGTGATTATTGAGTAGGTCCCCACATCGACATCTTGTTGGTGACCTCGTTTGTATACTATCACATAGATCCACTATTGTATTGGTCATGGCTGTGTTGTTATCTGGTCATTGATCTACATTTTTTCTTCGTAGCCATGATGGGGATGTGACATACCAATTGTTACGAAAAAGTCAAACTTTGGAGTCTTCTTTAAGTTATATCAGACTCTCTAAACATGAAAAAATTCTGAGTTACCCTTCTTTGGACTTGTAAAATTAAACATCGAAGGATCCTTATGGAGTCGAACCTCTCCTAATTCCTTGGGTTCGTAAAACGTACAAGGATGGACTCACTTAAACATGAGCTATACCGAGCATCTGTTATCCTCTTCAAGCTCGTTAAACCACAAAAAGGTACTCGTCAATCACGATGGGGGGAAATTGGGAAGTAAGCCGAGTTTACCTTTTTGGTAGCTTTTGAGCTGTCACCTTTGAAAATTGCATGCATTTATATCTTGTCTTCCTTGGGTATTCAGTCTCTTTGTTGAGTTATAACTACAGTCATAGTCATCTTCTTCATCTTGAACCTTATCACCTTGTGGTTGTTTCTTCTAATCAATCCCAGCTGCCAAGTCTTGTCTCATGTCGTTATATGTTCAAAGGGTTTGTGTCGCCTTGAGTCAACCCTTTCACAATTTTGTCAAATTCTCCAGTCTTGTGTCAGTATGTACTCTTTTGATCTGTTTCTTCACACCTTTTTCTTATATCAGTTTCGTGTCGATGATGTGGAATTCATTATGGTCCACCCTCGACGATTCTATTCCTGTCGACATCAACTCTCTATCCAGGAATTAGATTTAGGAACCAACCATAGTACCTTGGTGCCTGCATGCCTCAATGGAAAGTTTCCTCATATTCAAAAATAGGTTTTCATCATTTAACATGGATCGAATGATTCCACGAGTGTTCGACGTCAAGACATCTATTCACATTCGTTGGAATGTACTAATGATACCTTGGTGATCATTGTCATCATTGGTGATTTCCCTCGCACTTATTAACGGTTCACGTCACTGACCGATAATCAATTGGTTTCTTCCATGTTCGACTTCAACACTTTGTAACCACATGGCTAGATTCATATCAATTTGGGATCGAGTAGAATACCCTAGATGCTCCTGATATTCCTCTTACATCCAGGCTGCGATGGTGATTATTGAGTAGGTCCCTACATCGACATCTTGTTGGTGACCTCATTTGTGTACTGTCCAATAGATACACTATTGTATTGGTCGTGGCTGTGTTGTTATCTGGTCATTGATCTACATTTTTTCTTTGTAGCCATGATTTGTTTTACAGTCTCTATCATGTTAGTTATGTCATGGATATGCATTGTATTGGTCGGCAACCACGCTTTGAGTCAGTTGTCCTGAGCATGGGTATGCCCGCCTCAGTGTTATTTGACATCTGGTTTCCTTGCAGCTCCACTCCAACCTCCTTGCTACTATCTATGCAGACTAATTTATTTGTAAAGTGTTTCGGCCATCAGTTCCTTTTGAACTCACACTTTAGGGGGCATTTGTTATACTCCAAAGTCCCACTTTGAGTGTCCTTTCACCTTGCCATGGTTTATCCCCATGTGAAACCTAACGACATTTCCTCCTAATGCATGTCGGAACTTACTCTCACCTAGTTGGTCCCCTCTTTGGCCTTCCTTGGAAACCCTAGAGCCAAATCCAACTTGTTTGAGCCCAGTGCCACATCATCAGGTCGAGATGCCACCTTAGTTGACCCACTTTACTAGAATTTTCGCGCCTTGCTAGTAGTGCAACACATGAAAATTCCCCTTTTTTGCGTTCTGCATACCTGCAGTGGCACGAAAATTTCAACTTCATCGTGTTCTTCTTAGTGTTGGGGGCATGAAAATCCCCTCAACCACCTTACTCCTTGAATTTGGGATCTTGCATTCGATGGAGAAACTTTAGGGATGATGATTCCTCTCGAATACCATCTATTCCTTCTTCCTTGTTGTGAGTCATCTCCTTGATCCACCTTCTACTCCTTGAGATCCATTATTATCTCCTAGTGGTTGGCCTCCCAAACCCTATAAGAAGGAATCCATCCATAAGCTAGGGGAAGAGCATTTGAGGCATCAAACCTATGGTCTTAGGAGTTTTGCAGAGGTAGCAAGGAAGGAGGCTTTGGAGATGAAATTTTGCTTGGACATCAAGGGATCATTTTGTAAGTTTCTCCTAGTTTCCATTAATATAACTTGTCTTATTTTCCCATTTCATGTGTTATGTTTCGATCATTAGCATGGAATGTTTCTAATCTGATTTAGATATGAACTAGTATACAAGGTATTCGAAGATTTGCTTTGCTTGTTGTTTGCTTGATTCAAACAGGTTCTGCTTGCGAGATTCAAGATAGAATTTGGAGACAAGATGAACATCTGGTTCAAGGTGAAGTTACATTGATTCTTTCTCTCTAAATATATCTAGGATTTGTATGCATTGTTAGATCTAGGATTCTAAGGTGGCATTTGTTTGTTAGCTGTCTTAGATTAAACTTAGTTAATCTCAGTTTGGTCTAAGGGTAAATCTAACTACCCGTAGGATAGATTTACTTACCACAATTGTTTTTAAAAAGGTCTCATGTCTTTCAACCTTTATTTCTTTTAGGGCTAAACTCCATGCTATTAACAGGTCTCTCGAGTGACCAACAGAATTAATGTGTGCAAAGGACTAGCCTTTAAGCCAACTTTATACTTCTTCTTGAGCTTTTCTCCTTCCATCATAGTTTTTTGTAATAAGATGACCGAGGATTTTAAACTCTTGACCATTCTCTTTAGAGATTTTAACTTGGGGGAGTTCCCTAACCCCCTTAAGTTAAAGGATAAACAGATAATCAACAAACCCATGTTTGGGCTATCCCTGCTCTAAGGGCAATGCTTATTGTTGACTGTTTCCCAGATTTGACCTGCAACTCAGCTTGAGATTTGACTTTTGAAATTTGAGATTTCCTACCAAGTAAACCCTTTGGCAAAGGGTCTAAATCCAAGCCACCTTTCGAGGCTACTTCTTCTCCACCTAGTAACACTTTTTTTAATCTTGTGTTATAAGATTTGTGTTTTACCCAAGAGGGGGGGTCCCTCTTCTCCTCCTGAGGCGATGCCATGACAGGACAAGCTTTCTCAAGACTTGCATACTTCTTCTCCAATTCTGTCTGTTTCGTAAGGAGTGGCGGAAGTATAAAATCGTTCGAATTGACAGACTTTGTTGGGCTCGTTGTACTAACAAAATCTTATTCCTTAAAGGTACATGGAGAACAAACATCTGGAAAGGAATTTGCAATAGAAATAAAAGAAGGAATTTCTAAAGGAATAAAAGACTTACCCGGAACGTGAGTTGCTTGTTTTTCCATCTCCTTATAAACAACTTTAACCGGAGAGCCACCACCTTTTTCTGTTTCACAATCTTTTATTCCATTCATCTGTTCTGGCTTTATTTCCTAATTTGCTTGTTCTTCCATCTCCCTATTATTAGATTCAACCAGAGAGCCACCACCTTTTTCTACTTCGCCAAATTTTAATCCTATCGAATGTTCTGTCTTTCTTACACATAGTTTTCTGTGAAGAACACAGTTATCAGAAAAATTGGGGAAATCATTTATTATATGACCAACCTGTCGACACGAAAAACATCTGAAAGGGATCTTACGGTAATCCATACGTTGTTTCCAAATTATACCATTTAATTCCAAAAATATTTCCTCATATAAGCCATCTCTAAAATCCAGCTCGATAAGGTTTTTCGCACATCTCCTGCCACTTTTTGCTCCCAGTTGTCTTCTAAAGAGATGGATCTTCCAAGTTTACCTCCAATAGATTCAAGGTTTTTTTTTACGAAACATCATCAAAAGTCCAGATAGTAAGGCCCATACTTGTTGAACATTCTCTGGTTCTCTGTCAGCTTCAAAATCAACCTGCCACCTTTTTAGAATTAGACCTGAAGGCCCCCATTTCCAAGTCTTTTCCAATAGTTTGCGCCTTTCTGCTTCTGATTTAACTCTAAACATAATCCAACCTTGTGAAAGGATATGAAAATGTGCCATTTTTTTTAGAATGGGAATCCAATTGTGTTCTATCCACTTCCTTAATGCTTCTTCTCCAACAGTTTTTTCCGCAGAAACGTCCTACCACTACCAGGGCGAGGTATTCTGGGACTTCATTTAATCCAATTTCCTTTCCTATGGATAATGAGGCCGCCTCCTTTTTCGCACAAGAACCTTTTTCTGTGCAATGTCGTTATTAGGTTCAGGCGTGGGAAGGCTCGATCCATTATTAACCTTCGTGGAACATCGATGTAAACTGGACTTCTGTGTGGTGTGCGTAGAATAGGCCTTGTCATCCTGAAATGTGATGCATTTATTTTCATGTAAGAATATGGGAACCCCTGGTGATGTAGTATCATAATCGACTTCGTCGAAAAACATTGTGAATCGTCCCAAGTTCGTAGAGTTAAAAAACTTAAAAATAAATATGAAATGATAAAGACCTTCGCAATTCTTTGAATTGATCTTCGGATCCCCCTTGCCGCATAGCTCCCCCCCGAAACTCTCGCCCCATATATATATATATATATATATATATAATCCTAGAGAGATCTACATTGGCGACTGCTAAGTTATAAAAAATGGGATGATAAACATGTGTATCATTATATATTAAGCGGTTGTTGTAATAAATTTAGGAGTTTGTAAAATGAGTGAGTCTAACATTGAGAACATGTGTTATTTCTTAAAAAATTACAATTTCAATTCCAAAGAGAATTAGTTTCTGTTTACAAACAAAATTTTAGAGTGAGATGATATTTCCCAAATAAATCACAATGCCCAAATAGCTTACTTTTTCAAACTCATCATACTATGTAGATATTTCAAATGTATTCAAAAGCATTGTTATTTAAGAATTTGAGGTCCCAAGTTGATATCCATTTGAAACATGAAAGGCATTTGCAATTGCATCATTTTTAGCTTCAAGTAGCCTCATTCCTTTCAAATTGCCCAAATTTTTTATCTCAATTTGGGGTTTCAGTTCGTCTTCCCATAATTTTCATTATGGTCATCTTGCGTTTTTCTTCATGTAATGTTATTGGTCTCCATTCAATGACTTTGCTTTAGTGATCGTGGAAAACTGAGTTTGACAAGACACTGAGTTAATTGCAATACATATTTGTTTAATTTTCCACATAAAATCTATATTTTGGGTTCATTGCTTGCCAAACTTACAAAGGTCAACAAATAGTTACATGGTCTTTTAGTTTCTGTGTTGAAGCTAAATTTTTGTTGATTTTGGGCCTTTGTTTTTTTTTTCCTTTAATTTTATGTTAACTATGCGATTTTTATTTTTCCTTTTTGTTTGTGTAGCATTACAATTTAGTTTAGGAGTTACAACCTGTGGGGGCAATGAAGATTTGGAGTCTTTTGGAGATTGGAGGACATTGGGGGTTGCTATGCTTTGACATACTGGACAATATTAATACAGTGCCATAGGTATGTCCGAAGAGCCTCAACTTATACTTCTCGATTTCATGATTTGACCTCTTTTCTTATATGATTTTGGGTATTTTATTCTCATCAAATACGACCCAATATGCCTTATTAGTTACGTGTGTTGGTTTATGTTCTAGGGAAAGCTCTGCAAAAATTTCTATATTGAAATCAAGATCATAGATGGTTTGGTAGGCATGGTATTAGGATAGAAATTTATGGATCTTTGTCTAGGACCAAAATATGCAATTGCTAATGTAATAGGTTGAAATTAGTTGTTAATTTTACAAATTTTGTTTTGTGTTGGTAGAAAATTTCTGTGATTTCGTAGTGTAATATAGAATGTAATGTCCCCAATTTTGATAGCACCAATGAGAAACCGCTAGCCCATTAGATCCCCATGGGTCCTATTTGAAAATTAAATAAATTAGATAGGGTTAATTTTTGTATATTGTTATTTAGTTTAATTAAATTAAACCACGGAGAAGAATGTAGTCCATAGTTTATAATATTTAATTATTAATTAGTTATTTGATGAGTTGTAAATGATTATGGGGCCTAGGAGATCGCATAGAAGATTAGGTGGACCTAATGAGTTTCCTTCCAAAAATAAATATGGAAGAAAAGCAGTAAAAATCAAGAAATAAACTAAAAAGCTCGAAGGCAGTAGAAAAGTAGGAAAGCACAGAAAAAGCAGGAAAACATACAAAAATAGAAAGCAATATAAAAGCAGGAAAGCACAGAAAAGAAAAAAACTAGAAAAGTAGGAAAGCAACATAAAATCAAGGAAAATTAGGAGTTTCCAAAAGCAAGAAAGCAGACTAAAGCAAGAAAGGCAAGAAAGCAAGGAAAACGTTAGATAAAGTTGCATGTTCACATTTAGCTAGTGAGGGTGCATTGGATGAGGTTAGTTTTCCACATGCAATGTATCTTAGAATCCAAATAACTTATTAAAGGAGGATGTGGGCACCCATTGATATATTTTTCTAGTTTGATTATTGAGTTGAAAGCTCCGAGCTTCTCAAGACTTGGGAGATGTGCCCCTTGTCACCAATTGGGAGATGTGCCCCTATTGTTCATAATTCTAGTTGAGGATTCATCTAGACCATGAGGAGTAAGGAATTCATATTCCTTTCTCATTGAGGAAAATTTCAGGTCCATTCCATTTCCATTCAAGTGCTCTTTTGTTCATTGTTGAAGATTTCTGCAGATAGAGCGTTTTCTACAGTGTCTTGTCTTTGCCATTGTTATTGATGGAGGATAGTGCTCCCATGGGTTCTTGATATTGTACCTGTAGATATAAAATGTTAAGAATATCCTATGATAATAAATTTAATTAATATTCTTTATGTTTTGCAAATTATATCTTTATCTTTAATGAATATTTGCTCCTATGCTCATTATAGTGTCAAATTTAACTACTTTTCAGGATTGTTGTATTAATATGACTTCCATGAATCCAAATATTAGTATTTTCACTAAGTAGACACATTTCTGGACCCATAATAACATTCATATAATAATTTCATGACCCTTAGAGGCCATTTGAATTGAGTTGGAAATTCCTTAGTTGCGCTGTCCAAAAACTAGTATTTCATTTCCTAGCTTCCAAACTGTATCCAGTTGAACCTAATTGTTGATATCAATGTTGTTATAGCTGGTTAGGGGTATTTTCAGGCCATCAAATTCCATATATGCACCAAAATCCATTGGGTTCCACATAAGTTATGGGGATATTGCCTTGGAGTCTTTAGCTTTTCCAAAGGGTCGTCCCAGGCGTGATGCACCCAAAAAATGTGCAACTGTCAAAGTTGGGTGTCTGTCTTAGGATCCTATAGGATATCCTAAGTCTATATTTAACCTCAGTATCAGGTTTGGGAAGAATATGCAGAGTCTTGTTGTGTTTGAAGAAATTTTGAACAATCTAGCTAGTTTTTCCTTGTATTTTTTTGCCTAGTGGGACTTTTTCTGAAAACGTACATTACATAGACTAGTATATGTTATTATAAATTTGTTAGACATTATTAGAAATAGTGGAAATTCATATGGAAATTTCATATTTCCTATATTGGGGTATTTTGAGCTCCATTTATTTTATGATAAAATTGAAAGTCTCTTTGATGTTGATTTTGTGATTTGGATTAAGTATTGAATGTTTTAAGTTTTCTTTGAACTAACACATTGTAATAAACCCTCAATTCCAAAACCACCATCAAGCCAATTAATTCCTACATGTCTTATATTTGTATTTATAATGTGCTTCCCGTATTACATTTTTCCAAAATATCAATTCAAACTCACTCTTTTTTCTTTTCACGTGTTTACGTGTTGTTGATTTCTTTTAATATGGACAAAAGAGATCGAATGACATATGCTTTATATGTACAGAAAAAATCCATTCTGCCTTGGAGCCTCTATCAAAACCTTGATCTCCAAATAACCACAACTAATGGACGACCCATTTAATGTTGTTCATTGTTGGTTGTATGAACAAAAACCCCAAAAAGTACATGCTACATAAGGATGGATCTCTTAATTTTCAAAATGGAATGTTAAACCAAAACCATACTTTTGTGTGTGCTTCAATATTCTTTCTCACCTTCCATGAGGAAATGAGAGGAAAATGTTTGTTTGCCTATGTGTGAGCCACTCGAGGTCTCTGATTGATTGTGGAGGTGTTCATGGCTCTGATGGATTGTTAGTCTTTGTAAACATTAAATGAAATATAAAATTAGTTACAATGTATATTTTCTTCAGGGCCTAATTGAAAAAATGCTGTAAAATCTTTTCACAATTACAAAATGCTGTAAAAAATGATCTAAGCACTCAATGTGAGTTGGTTATGCCCTTGTCCTAATGGATAAGGCATCTGAATTCTAATTAGGCAATTGTGGGTTCGAGTCCTAATGGGCGTGCAATAGCACTTTCAAATACTTAGTCTAATTAAAGGTTGTAAATAATTTCACGAAGAATATTGAATATTTTTTGAAGTTTTCTTTTTCTCTAATAAGGTTTTAAATTGCCCCTTTAGCCAATACTTTATGATTGAATTTTTTTGCTTTAAGTTAAAAGGTGAAAATAAATTAGCTGAAGGAATCTGAGGAATCTAACCACATTCAATACAGTGGGGAGGTACTATGATACCACTACACCAAATGCAGATTTAATGTTCAAAAAATGCAAAAACATATTTGTGTTCTATCAAACGAAAGACAGAGAAGTAACAATGATGAAAGCACGAGACTATTTTTATGATGCAAGCTTATTTTATTAAGTTGTTGATAACCACTTATGAATATTTGCATCTTCTAAACTTGATAACGAATTTTTAATATTTATGTTGTGAACATAAATGTTCAATATTATAATTAATAATAATTAATATTAACATTATTATAATTAGGAATAAGTGCTTCATGAGATGTGACTTTATGTAAAGAGTCAACATCAAGCCTAAAGTTTAGCCATTTGCTCGTTGTAAATCATCATATTTCATATTATCAATATATATTTGTTTTATCCATTATGGATTATTTTTACCTATGCTATTCTTATGGATAGATTATGTGTGAACTGGGTT
Organism: Larix kaempferi; assembly: GCA_027924585.1. Lineage (NCBI taxonomy): Eukaryota > Viridiplantae > Streptophyta > Pinopsida > Pinales > Pinaceae > Larix > Larix kaempferi. The sequence continues at coordinate 6,432,795 of BSBM01000221.1, forward strand.
GGTTCACAACATTGGTATTAGTGTGTACAATGGGAACCCCAATCGTACACACTAATAGAATTTTATTAAGTCACCAAACAACAAGTCAAGAAAAACATATACTGAAATTAAACCAAGAAGTCACTACAAGCATGATAAGGGGAAATAACATTATAAGAAATCAGTATTGACATCCAAATCATAAAAGTAGATATCCTAAACCATCAGAGTATCAATATTCCTCAGGTTAGGAACAACTAACAAAAAATATGGTTACCAATGCAAATAAACCTCATGATAACAGTTCATCGTGGAAGTGAAACGTTCTGCAAAGAATGGAATTACGATGGACCAATCCTTTTACATTTTGAATTTTGTTCTCAACACTCAGAGGATCATATTGTCTGCTATCATCAACAACGATAGAACATTGAATGATGCAACGACATTACAAGTAAAAGTAAAGACGTAAAATACTTTTCATCAATATGCTTTGAGGACAAAGCATTTATGAAGAGTAAGGAATGTTGTGAACATGAAATGTTCAATATTATATTTAATAATAATTAATATTAACATTATTATAATTAGGAATTGGTGCTTCATGAGACATGACTTTATGTAAAGAGTCACCATCAAGCCTATAATTTTAGCCATTCACTCATTGTAAATCGTCATATTTCATATTATCAATATATATTTTATTTTATCCATTATGGATTACTTTTACATGTCCTATTCTTATGGATAGCTTGTGTATGAACCAGGTTGGTTCACAACATTGGTATTAGTGTGTACAATGGGAACTCTGAGAATACACATTAATAGAAGTTCATCAAGTCACCAAACAACAAGTCGATAAGAAGATCATATACTGAAATTAAACAAAGACACTACAAGCACAACAAGGGAAAATGACATTGTAAGAAATCCTTATTGATATCCAAATCATAAAAACATATATATTAAACATTCAAAGTATCAATATTCCTTATGTCTGGAACAACTAATTCAAAATATGGATACCAATACAAATTAACAAACCTCATGAGAACGGTTCATCGAGCAAGGGTAACGTTCTGCAAAGAATTGAATTAGGATGGACCAATCCTTTTGCATTTTGAATTTTTTTGTTAAGCACTCAGAGAATCATATCATCTCGTATCATCAACTATGACAGAACATCGAATGATGCGATGAAATTACAAGCAAAAGTAAAGAGATAAAAGCCTTTTCATCAATATGCTTTGAGGACAAAGCATTTATGAAGATGAAGGCAATGTTGTGAACATAAAATGTTCAATATTATATTTAATAATAATTAATATTAACATTATTATAATTAGGAATAGGTGCTTCATGAGACGTGACTTTATGTAAAGAGTCACCATCAATCCTATAAGTTTATCCATTCGCTCATTGTAAACCATCATATTTCATATTATCAATATGTATTTATTTTATCCATTATGGATCATTTTTACCTATCCCATTCTTACAAGAAACCAAAAAGAAGGCCTTTAATTTGCAAGTATGGTTCCCTAAACCCTATAATTGATAATCAGGAACAATCCCTGGGTATGTGCCCAAAGGGATCCCCTCTTGTGACTAGAATTAAGACAAAAGACCACCTCACCATCCATTCTTTTATTTCAACAAAATAACAATTGCACACTCCCTCTAATGTAGAAAAAATATAACTTGCACATGTGCAATGTCATGATCAACAAGTAAATAACTATGCACACGTGGAATAGGAAAAAATGGCTATAAAGTTACCAACAAACATGCATAAGAAAGAGTTTTGTCTTCCAATTGCATTAAGATTGTTTTTTGAAAATGATAGCTTCTCAACAAAACAACTCAGTCCAAACTTGTCATGGTTGATCATTGCTCTTGTGACCCCTTGCAAATTTGTGGGGTTTCTCATATTTGTTATAGCCAGTGCACATGTTCATTTCTAGTGATTTGTAAATGGTAGGCGTATGGCCTATTCGTCTCATCGTCACAGAAACCGGAATGTGGAATTTTAATAGGTATATCTTTGCTTGTTATTTTGTTATATTAAATGACTAATAAAACTTGTAGACTAAATTTAAATGCATAAAACAATTGTGAAGTAAACAATCACCCGCACAACAATAATATAAATATAACCTATAAACCCATTCCTGGGAAAACCAACAAATGACCGTTTCTCAATTGTTTTTAGCAATAAAAGGAAATTATATACATGGTTATAAAATATTGGAATAGTTAACTCATACTTGTCTTTTGCTAGTATTTAGTAACATGATTTTTTATTGCATTAATTATTGTCAAGTAGAGAGTGTCTTGCTTCCTTAAAAAGGAATATTTTAATTGGATTCCTTTGTTTTTTTTCCTTATTACTATCCATTTTACATTCAAAGTATTTGATACACTCTCTTGTTTTTATTTCATTTTAGTACATTTACAATACCATTAATTATTATAGATATTTTTTTTTGTAAGTTCGAATTTTATATTAATAAAACAAAGGAGTACAAAGAAGTTTAGGTTGGCATAGCCAAAAACAGAGAACTAGACCTCAGATGACTGTTGATTAACCTAGTACTAGACATAGTGTCTTTGCCGAGTTTGAAATAGACCCAATTGATCCCCCACAGGCCCGGGGTTACGACCAGGTGACAATAAAATTGGGTTTCCCCATAAAAATGGACTACACCATTAGACCAGAGACCATAGAAACCACTAGGACATGACATAATGCTAAATAAAAATAAAACTAGAGAATGAGATTACTCTGGAACCTCCGTGATGTCGACACAACTACCAGGCGAGGACGAGGGCAGGGTGGAATTCCAGATACTGTACAATGTACAATTTGCAAAGTGTTGTTATGTTTATGAGTTCCAAAGGATATGCTGTTTATTGCTAGATCAACCAAGCGGGAAAGGAGGGGGAATTGAGCCCGCTTGTTATTTCCCTAATTGTGCATGCTCATGTTGCATGTCCATTGTTGTACTCCGCATGTGGCCCATGATCGCTTGCTTGGGGTATTCCCTAGGATGAGACACTTGGTTTACAACTGCTTGCTCCAGGCACACATTTGGCAGGGAGGTGTGGCCCACGGTTGGACACTTGCTGTGGGGGAACTATTATAGATATTAGCAAACATTAATAACTTGAGTTTAATTTCTGATTAATAATAATTAAATTTCATATTGATAAAAGATGTATAGTACTAACATATATAGGTTTTCAGAGCGACGACCAAAAAATGATTTTCACCGGTTTGTTGTAGGTTGATTTCCAAATTTTGTTGCATACAACTGGAGTGGCCTGCAGGGCATTACAATCGGTTTATGAAACTATGGAACTAATGTAGGGATTGATCAAGTCCGTCATGAGCTCTGCCAGTGGTAGCGATCCGCCGCCTCACCCTCCCCCATCTATCGAAGCCTAAGCCTTCAGGAAATTAATCAATGCTCAAGGGAAGAAACCGAGGTCTGGATCTCTACCCAAATTCATTAAGAAAATGGATGCGGTTCCGGTAATAGCCCTGCCTCCGGATCAACCCATGGGAATATAAATTTCTCTACCTGATCGGGCCTTAGTAGATCAATTCATGGGACTCTATCCTTCCTCTAGAACAACTGATAACTGGATTCAGAAAAACTGGCAGCGGCTAATCACCAATAGCGTCACCTGCTATGCAATCGGAAGGGGGTTCTTCATCTATGAATTTATATCAAAGGAGGACAGGGATCTAATTTTTAGAAATGGTACTTACTTTATGAGGCCACAGGGCCTGTACCTGAATCGATGGATGCCTGAATTTGATCCAGAAGTGGATGTACCCAAAGCAGTTCCCATTTGGGTGCGTCTTCCCAATCTACCAATACATTGTTGGAATCCAACGTCTCTGCAAACTATTGTGAACGATCTAGGACAATACATCGATAAGGCTTATCCAAAGGAACAATATTCCCATGCTTGGATCTATGTGAAAGTAGATCTGGAAGTCGGACTACTAGAATCCATTAAGTTAACAGTTAGAGATTGGCATCATTTTAAAAACTAGATTATGAATAATTTCCCTTCAAGTGTAGAGGCTATCATGAGTATGGACACTTCCACAAGAACTGTCCAAAAAAACCCCTCTCCAGGAAGAAACAGGAGAAGGGTGGAAAAAAATGAAGAGATCAAAAGCTAATCCCCCCAAAAAAACATAAGAGCGGGAAAAAACCCTAATCCTTTAGTGAACAACACTGGTAAAGGCCCAGATATTCATAAATAACATACCAAAACTAGGAATAGCTTCATGGTTTTGGAATCCCTAGAAAATGAAGTTAATGCTATTAAGGAGGCCGCTGAGAAGCAACCTAACTCAGAGGACAAGGAAGCCACCCCCATGGAGCCCGGGGAACTTCTTGAAAGCCAATATTTAGAAACAGAGGAAGAGGAAAGAGAAGCAGGAACTTATCAAGTTACCCCAAAACAAGCTCCAAGAGGAATAAAAACTAAAAAAGAAATAAGGGAAATAGCTACATACAAGGAAAAGCTCCAAGTCTCTCAACCAACTCTACAGAAAATGTTAAATACTAGATCTACCAGACAACAAGGCCAGACTCCCAAAGGAGTCTCCTCCATCCCTAAGAGTAAATAATGAAGATAGTTTCCTGGAATTGTAGGGGATCCAGAAGTAAAATCAAAGAAGAAGCTATGAAATATTTAATCCATATGACAAATACCGAAATCCTACTGATGCAGGAAACCAAAATGGAGGAAACTGATTTCCTCGAAGCTAGCAATTTTTTTTGGAAAAAAGGAGCAAGCTCCGCTGTCAAAGCCAGAGGAGCCTCTAGAGGACTAGGTACATTCTGGGACTCCTCCGAATTCGACCTAATCCTCTCTGATTCTTGCACCCATTGGATTTTCACTCAACTTCTGCATAAAGAGATGGGGCTTCAAATATGTATCTTTAATATCTATGTTCCTGTTCTTTTTTCTGAAAAGAGAGATTGTTGGGATCTTATCAGAAATTATTTTAACACTCAACAACTGGAAAATATAATTTTAGGGGGGGATCTAAATATTACCCTAGCCCTTGAGGAAAAAAAAGGGGGATCCATAGTCAAAGATCCTTCCCGGTAATGGGTAGAGGATCTAATTTTGGATTAGGACCTGGAAGATATAAAGCCAACCCGTGGCAAATTTACTTGGACTAACAAGAGGCTGGGGCTTGGACACATTGCAGCCCAATTGAACCGATTCTTGGTTCATAACTCCTTCCTACTGTATGGCCTCAATGTTGTTTCTAAGGTCCTTCCCCACAGTGTTTCAGACCACAAAACCATCCTTCTTGAGTTCACTAAGGTTCAAAATCTGGGTCCTATACCTTTCCGGTTTAGTCCCTCCTAGATCCAACAAGAAGGATTTCATGATATGGTTCTTCAAGTTTGGAATGAAACAGTCTCTGGATCACCTTTCTTTGTATGGGAAGAAAAACTAAGAAGGCTTAAAAAAACCCTAAATATTTGGGCCAAAGCCATGAAATCCTCCTCACGCAATGACTTGACTCTCAAAAGCTGTTGGAGCAGCATCAACTAAAACTAGAAGAAAGTTTTGTGACCTTGGCTCTTTTGGATAATGAAGCATCTCTCCAATGCTCCCTCCATCAAGCCTGTAGAGTGGAAGAAGACTTTTGGAGACAAAAATCAAGAAGCCTGTGGCTTCAAGCTGGGGATAAGAACACTAGATACTTTCACAAACAAGCAGAGGCTTGAAAGCAATTTAAATCTGTCAAGGAATTCCAACATCAAGATCAAACAATCACGTATTTTGAAGGAATCAACCAGGCTTCCCACACCCATTTCAAATATTTATATACAGAGGATTCATCGTCCCAGGAAGAAATCAATCATTATCTCTTAAACTTGATACCCTCTAAAGTACAAGAGGAAATGAATCAGATTCTAACTGCCCCTGTAACTAGGAAAGAAATCAAAACAACCCTTGATAACATGGACTTTGATAAAGCATCGGGGCCCGATGGATTTACAACAATATTTATCAAAGCTAGCTGGTCAGTTATCATTAAAGATCTGCATAGAATGGTGGTGAAATCTCATAAGTGTAGCAAGATCGATGGGTGCACCAACTCAGCCTTCTTAGCTCTTATCCCTAAAGAGAAAGGAGCAAATTCCTTTGACAGATTCAGGCCAATTTCGCTCTGCAATATTGGCTACAAAATAATAACAAAAGTTATAGCTAACATACTTAAAGGAATCCTTCCTGCGCTTATACCTACAAATCAAGGTCCAGGAAGCTATCCACTCAAGCATCCTTCGGCATGAAAAAAGTATGGTTATCAAACTAGATTTAACTAATGCCTTTGACAGATTTCGACATGGCTTTCTCTTTCAGGTAATGCTGCGATTTGGGTTTTCCCCCAATCTTGTAAATTGGGTGAAATCCTGTATTGGATCCCCCTAGATAGCCCCCTGGTTAATGGACGAGCTACGGGATTTTTCCAAGACTCTAGAGGGCTCAGACAAGGGTGCCCTCTGTCACCTCTCCTTTTTGCAATTCAAGCTTCGGTTCTTAGCTTTCAGTTGGAAAATAGTCGTATTCAACAAGATTTAATGGGCCTCAAAATAGCCCAAGAAGTTAAATATATAAAGCATGCTCAGTTTGTTGATGATACGTTACTGCTTAGAGGAGCGAGCACCCACATCACCAAGAAGTTTAAGAAAGAGATGGATATTTACAAAGAAGCAGCATGCAACAAAATTAACAACATGAAGAGTCAAATTTTTGGTTGGAACTGCTCCCCCAAAGAAATGGTGGAAATCTCAAGAATTCTTGAAATGGAGGGGAAAAAAACTGGGAATCCTTCAAATATCTAGGAGTACCCATCTTTAAATATTCACCAAAATCTGCTCACTAGCTTCATTTGATCGATAAGATAAAAAAATGAATTCATTCATGGGGTGCCTCATGGTTGAATTTGGCTAGAAAAGTGGTTCTCATTAAATCTATTATATTTAGCATCCCTATTTATCAATGTTCAATCCTTCCAGCTCCAAGAAATTTCATCTCCAAGATCGACTCTCTCCTCAGAATATTCTTATGGAAAGGTGGTAAGCATAGCAAAAACAAGCTTCATTTGGTAAGCTGGAGAAAAATCACCAAACCCATTTTGGAAGAAGGCCTTCAAATTCGTGATCTTAGCCTCCAAAACTTAGCTCTCGGAGCTAAAATCCTCTGGAACTTAGTCACAGGGAAGCTAACATGGAGTAAACACGCTTTATGGAAGAATTACTTTCAGGGGACAAGGAAAAAGTGCCTGGACTTACCACCAAAGTTCTCAAGAGGATCTCTAGTCTTCTCAATATGCCAAAAATCTCTTGGTTTTTTCAAAGACAATTTGACTTGGGTCCTTGGAAATGGGAAGAGCATACATATTTGGGAAGACTATATCTTAGGTGAGCCGCCTCTCGACAACCATCCTGGCATGCTCAATATGAGATTATGGCTTCACTCTCAAAATAATGCCACCCTTTGGGATATTTCAGTCTGGAACAATGATGATGCTAGAAATTGGAAAGATTGGAAAATTCTGAACTGTCCAATCCATCTACGCAATGAAGAGAGCTTAATACTTTCCCTACTCTAAGGGATGTCCCCTCTTGAAGCCCAGAAAAAGATTTGCGAGGTTGGGGGTCTGCTTCTGGCCTTTATTCTGCAACAACAAGGTATAAGCACTTAAAAGCAATCCCTCACGTTCCCCCCAACCCTGCTGTCTGGAAAGGAATATGGAATGTCAGAAGTCTGCTGAAAGTTGACATGTTCATTTGGACTCTTTCTCAAAATAGCATTCTCACTGGAGACACTCTAAAGAGAAAAGGTTGGGAAGGCCCCACGAGATGCCCCTTCTGTTAGGAAGAGGAGGAATCCGCTAAACATATCCTTTTGAATTGTTCGTTTGCCTCTGAGGTTTGGAACCTAGATTTGGCTCCCTAGTCTTCTCAAGTCCATCTCCCCAAGGATATTCTCACTCTTCTAGGAAACGCGAACCATTTGTGCCCCTTCCCGCTCCTAAAAAATGATCAACTGAAAAGCTTCTAGCTGACTCTACTGAAATTCATCGTTTGGAAAATTTGGTTAGAAAGGAATGCTTGTATTTTCAAAGATTAGTCCACCACTGCTGCTCAAGTTGTGGTAAAGGACAAATATCTGTTGGCTGATTGTCTCCAATTCCTACCTCTTCCTATGAACAAGAACTCGCTTTCTCCAGCTGAAGAATATTGGAAGAAGAGTCTTTTCGCTTGTTTTCAGAAGCCTGCTTCTCCTTCCCCTCTAGAGTCGGAACAATGGGAAATAAGAATGGACCTCATTACTTTTCAAAGGTGGCGGAACTTGTTTCACAAATACTCTCTGACATTTGATGGAGCCTCAAAAGGAAATCCAGGGGTTGCAGGAAGGGGAGGGATCCTTGTGGATCCTGATGGTTTGACTGAAATTACTTACTCCTGGGCACTCGGGGTAGACACCAACAATATAGCCAAGGCGCTTTCACTGTGTCAAAGACTCCACTAATCTCTAGGATTAAATATCAATGAATTATTGGTCTTTGGAGACTCTAGGCTGATTATCCAGGCATTACTTACCCACAAACTCCCCAAGCATATGAAGCTCTGACATCTATTGAAGAAAATTAAGATCCTCTTGTCCTCCTTTCATTCGGTCCAAGTTTTTCATGTCCTTAGGGAACTAAATGGAGATGGATATAAAGAAGCAAATAGTGTTGTCCCTCTGGGAAAATGGACCTTGCTATTAAATGGACAAGCTCATAATTTTCCTTTACCATAGCTCCCTGACCCAAGGGAGAAGGAGAATCAGGCGAACCAGTTTCAAGTGCAGCGACAAGTGGATTGGGATTGCATGGATTACAGGACATGTGACAAATGAAGTTACGTTGGATAAAATGGAATGTAGGAGTCAACTTTGATGTGGGAGTTTGAGCTTTTGTTATGACTGACTGGAGTCTCTTGTCAACGACTCTACTGGTTGGTGCGAGGAAGAGAGACATAGAAACTGCATTGATAGTCATGGAATCAAGCCTGGAGAATAGGACAGGGAGAGAGTTGAAGTGCCGAAAGAAACATGGGGTGTTAAGTCTAGATGAAGACCGACTGTAGTTGCGAGAGGACCCTCCCGACTGCATTCTCATTTCGTTGATGTAATAGAAGGAAACTTGAAAAGCTTCTTGTTTTGGGTATTGGCTTTAACTTAGAATGCCATCTTTTAGTTTTGGGATAAGAAAATTGATTTGTCATTTTGAACTTGTTCCTTTACACATGGATGAAACCAATTGCTTTACATGTGCCAGTGGCATTGCAACTGTTTATTTCAAATAACACATAGTACCCTTCTTGTTGGAAAAAAAACATATATAGGTTTTCAACCATGTTGCTAGCATAAGTATGTAAGGAATTCCAAATTGTAATTCACCATAGAACTTGTATTTAAGAAGACGTAATTCCAATAATTTAGGTTGGAATTTTGTCGAACATTAGAAGTTAAGTTTTCATTAATTCATTTATTTAGATTCTGTAATGATTTGGGTTGTTTTAGACAACCTTAAAACTTTTGTTTAGGATATATATATATATATATATATATATATATATATATATATATATATATATATCATAATGAATGTCCTTATCGTGGTTTGAATTTGATACATTGCCATTAAAGGTATAGTTTGTCCCTTTGCAAAAGTCATGCCTAGACTTGCATCAGGTTGGGAAAGGTAAAAAATGATAACATATATAGATTACTCGAAAATGATTTAACATAGCATATTATCAAACTTAATTTAAAAGTCTTTGAGAAGGTTATATGTGAAGTTACATGGTTTCCACTACACTGGAGAGCTCAAGAGAAAAACCAGAGAAGAGAATGAGAGAAAACTCATTCCCATACACAAATAGTCTTTCCAATCCCCAAATGAGTGACTCCAATTCCAAGAGAGGTAACTCCAAAGTCTAGAAGCCAAATCCAATTGATGAGAGAGAGAGGAGTTACTCATTCATGAGAATCCTTACCAGGATAGAAAAAGGTGGAGTAAGGAGGGAGTTACACTTTTTTCCAGAGAGTGTAGGCTAAAAATAGCCAGTGAGGGCACATGGGTGGATGAAGAGCATCACAAGAGGCTAAGGAGGGCGGACTAGCCAAGTAGGACCCACCAATAATCAACGAGGACTCAATAGTACCTCCATAAACCAAAATAATAAAAAATAGGGTCTGACAAGTAATGTTAGGGCGAGCAACAATGCCTAGTCCCCAATCCCCTCACAAGTGGAATCCATGGCCCCCCATTCTTGTTAGTTGTCCATACTAAAGCTAGTTATTTAATTAAGCAGTAATAATAATAATAATGTCCAAATTCCATAGTCTTGGCACCTAGTGCCCAATAATAAACAAAATAATAACATATGTCCGAGGCTTAACAATTGGGCTATTACAACCCCTTTCCCCTTAAAATAATGCATCGTCCTAGATGCATACTTATTACATACATGCCACAACACAAATTTTCAAAAAAGATGAGGGTATGCTTCCCTCATAGCATATTCCAACTCCCATGTAGCATCTTTAGCACTGTAATGGGTCCATTGGACCTTTACCTCCCTAATCTCTTGATTCCATAGCGGCTCGAATTTTCTTCCCAATATGGAAACTGGTTGTACTGGAAAATCCCCTTTCGGTTCCACCTAAATCACGTTCCAATCAATCACATGATTATCACCAGGTATATACTTTTTCAACAAATATACAAGAAATACATTATGCACTTTTATGCAAGCAAGCTATGTAAGTTCATATGCAACACGTCCTATCCTAGCTAAGATCTCAAAGGGTCCACAATATCTTGCATAATGTATAGATAGTCTATAGCCCCATAGCTGTATCACACATTCCACATGTGCATTATTAACTTTTAGTGATGACTAGCTAAAACATAGATACTAGTCCATAACATAGTAATTGCAAGCATCAAGCTATAAAAGCATATTCCAACCATTAACATTGACTCTTTACAATCATCAAGACATATGCATTGCTATTATAGAGGTCAAGCTTCACCCAATGACAACACATAGGACTATCATGTCCTTGCTAATCAAGGCAAGCTGATCCACATAACACCATTCGTTTATCAATCATGCCTTTACATGAGAAAAATTATCATCAAGCATTATTACAGGATTAAGGACTTGACTAACAAGCCACATAAGCATTATTCCTATAGGATTATCATGGCTATATATGGTATGCTATCTTTTTATTTTACCTTCATGTGCATCTTGTTAAATAACCATTAGAACATCACCAATTATCATATACACCCATGATGTACATTGCCTTCATAAAACTATCATAACTTAAATGCATTTATGATGATGTCACCCCCTCATATTGGAGACACATTCACATGATCATAAGATAAATACAAATTGTATGCATATACAATATAACTACATAAGCACATACTTATTTAACCATATGCATACCCATTACCTACATGGAAAATATGTATTAGTTCCAAGTACATCACAACACCATGATCACATGCTAATGTATACAATGTTAATCATTATACCAACACATATAGTCTTGCGGATACTAAGCTAGGAAAAACCAACAACTTGCATAAAATGAAGTTTAAGGACTACATATACATCCTAACAAGTCTTTTAATGCAGATTCAAGGCCATAACTTAAGAACACTTGACTAATTAAAGGCATTTGGGTGTCCAAGTCCCACGTTCTACCCAACTGTAGGAATTCATCCAACATATACTCTTTCTGTCGTGAGGCCACCCATGAGCTGGGAAATGGTTCCACTAGGACCAAGGGAAGATACAAAATTATTCTCGATAATTCTTCTCATCAATCATACAATAAGTCCACATCCATCCCAGGCAAAGAAACAAAAGGATCTACTTGGAGTTGATCCTTCATAGGTAGTGTACTTAAGCCTGCTTAATATGTATAAACATGACAAGGGAAGCAATCCATTCCCAATCAACTTATCATGCCAACAAACATAGTTAACACCAATACATTAGCTTAGCAAGCATTAACAACAAAATTTACCTCATGAGGGTCAAGCCCTTATCCCACACAAGGGACTTAACAACAAAGACAGCATGGATGGCAATTCACCCATAGCCAACCAAATCATAGATATCTGCCCATGCATACATATGCATTCAAGCACTGGAAAAGCGCCAAGACGGTCTTTGAATTAGAACATCTAATCCAGTCTTTGAATTAGAACCTCCAAAATGACCAAAAGGTCCAAACTTGCTCTCTAGAGCCATCGTGAGGATAGACATATTGCATGAGATATTAGTCACTTCTATTTTGATTTTTGTAAATCCCTGCTCAGAATTGCAAGTTGCTTCTTCATTAGACTCGTCTACCATGTCTAGGGTTTGAAGATTTTTTTTTCCACCACTAGATCACATGGTTTCATTTAGAACCCCAAATAAAACCACTCTGATACCAATATGATTCGTAAACTACCATATGTATTCCATTGGAATAGTTTGGCACAATGGATCTTACAACTTAGTTCTTTTTATCAGCTTATCTCCACAAAATGATAAATAAACTAGAATTGAAAGAAAAATAACTAGAGCAAATAAATACACAATACAAACAATCAACATGAGATTTACCCTAAGAAAACCCACTATGTAGAAAAACCAAGCCATAAATGAGGATTATGCCTTGCTTTTTTATATTAAATGTAGATACAAAGGAAAAATTCCTCTGTGTGGAGTTACCTTAGATATTGATTCTTAAATGGCTACTACAAGATCTCATACTCCCTCTATCCTACTCTAATATCCACTTCCTTACTATTGCTTAGATATAACACAATACAATAATATCATCATAATGGGACCCCCTCTTTTCGTAACAACTGGACATTTAACATAGCTTGATAGTCGTCTAGGGTTAATTTTAATTCTTTCATGCCTCAATTCATGATTAGTGTTAGGGTTTTGGACCTTCTAGAATGTTCTTAAAAGTACACATGTAACTAGATCTACATGTGTTAATGAGAGATAATGTGGAATCCACTCTATATCATGGTGGCCAATTGGATAGGTCAACTTGCGGAAGGCATAAATTCTTCATACAAACTTTGAATCAGGAGATTATTTTTACATTGGAAAGGTCTCTGAGTGTAGAACCATGTTAAGGGGCATTGTGTAAGTGATGAATGCTTGACCAAAGAAACTTCATTTAAGTCCTCAAACAAGCCCCAAGCCCCAAAAGGTTCTAGGCCCCAAATATGCAAAGGGAGAGTTTCCACTAAAATGGGCTCTACAAACCAATTCATCTAATCTTTCCACCCAGGAAGCACCAAAATAGATAAAAATTATATATTGATCCATTTTGAATCATACTCGAAAATGAAAGAACCCACTAAGAGTGTATGTGTCATAGTTGTTGGCCTTCTTCATGATTTTTTAGGGTTATAAGGTTCATTTCTTATGTAAGGCCCTTGTTTTTCATTTTGAGCATGGCTTAATAGCCTACACCCATCATTTCTATCTGAAACAAATTAATGAAGGCCATATCCTAGTTAGAGGACAAAGATCCCATATAAAGGTCCTATGTGGCATTTTAGTGTAAAACTCATGATGCTTGAGCTTGAGAGGAGAGAATTTTTTAAATTCCTAAGGCCCTAGGTACCCTTCTTTGACCACTATTAACACCAAAAACCGTCAATCATAGAAAATATATCATAATTTCTCTTCGGAAACCACTTATGGTGGATAGTTCCCCAAAAGAAGACATGCTTTGTGGGTGTAACTGTCTTTCATGGTGATTGAGAGCAACAAGCTTCATTTAGGGAACAAGGCCCTTGTTGTACTCCCACAATCTTCAGTATACCTTCAAACATATTCTTGGTTCACAATGAAAGTAGTCATGGTGCTCATATCCCAATTTGAGGTGACTCATACCATACATAGTTCATATGTGGTGGTTTGAGGATTTTTCCATGGAAGCCTAAGAAGTAAGGGTTGGGGTTTGAGGATCTTCTTTTGATTCCTGTAGTATGTTCAAGGACTCACGACCCATCTATAGTGACCAAGATCTCGTAATGGAACATAAATTCAACTCAAAATCCAAAGACACCCTAAAGAGAGATTGTGTCATGGTTTCTAGGTTTTGTTCACAATGATTGATCTAAAAAAGGTTCAATTAGGGAACAAGGCTACTGCGTCCCTACTTACCATGTTTATGCCTCAAGACCCATTTCCACTGGATAAAAACTACTCATGGGACATATATCAACTCTGAAGTTTAGAAGCCACCTATGAATGGATCCTCGAAAATTAAAAAAATCCTAATGCACTTTTTTCATTCTTCGATGATGGTCAAGGCTCAATGACCTATCCATGGTGTTCAAACATTATAATGGCATCCATAGCCAAATCAATTGCCAAAACCCCCTACACTGGTGCGACTCCATGTCATTATACATAGCCCTTGATTCTAAAAATCCTTGTCTAGTGCATAAAGGGATTTGTTTACCTTTCTTGATGTTGTTTAGAGATTGATAACCATTCTTGTTGTTCAAAACCTAGATTCATTTTGTCCATATCCATCTAGTAGACCAAATATATCTTAGTGTGGTGGTTGGAGGACAGGACACATACATGTAGAGCCATGTTTTGCTATGTAAAGTTATTTTAGTGAAACATTTGTAATTGTATTTTAAATTTTTGGTATTTGATTATTATATTTTTCATTACACATTCACATATCATTACACATTCACATATGCAGCATGCATTCGGACCTTGGATGTGGAAGATACTGTGGTTTGGGCTGGCAACTTGGCTACGGGTATCATTACTGCATAGTCTGCTTATGATTGTATGATTCGTTGTCGATGCATCTTCCCCAATCATTGGTGGTATTCGAAGGTTTGGCAATGGAACCTGCCATTGAAAATTAAATGTTTTTGTTGGCTCCTTTTTATGAATAGATTAAAAAATTGGGATAATTTATTACAGTTTGGCTGGGTAGGGCCCAATCACCGTGTGCTTTGTAAGACACATTCGGAAACAGCAGTGCACCTTTTCATAGATTGTCCATTTACTGTTTCTATTCTGGAAAAGCTTTATCACTGTTTTGCTATTGAGCATACATGGAAGGGGCACTCACTTGTCGTGTGTTTGAAAGAGTGGATGCATAAGTGTAAGAAATTTGCCACATTGTCGATTTTCATATGCTGGGCGGTGTGGTCTATGAGAAACCGGGCCATATTTGACAATCTGCAACCTGATATGTTTGGTACGTACAGGGCCATTCTCTTACAGTTTATGTTATTTCAACCTTCAGAGGAGGCTCACACTCGGAGGTCTATTGGAGACTTTCAGTTTAATTTTAGAGACCCTGTCCTATTTTTTGATGGGGCAGCAAGCCATGGAAATTGTGGAGCTGGAGGGGTGATATTCATTAACCAACAACATCAGTTTCTACTGCATCTTAATTGTGGCAAAGGTTCGACTATGAAAGCCGAATTATTGGCTTTATGGTGCGGTGTCAAGGTAGCTCACATCTTTGGACTTCCGAGGCTCAAAATCTTTGGTGACTCACGAGTCACCATCTTATGGGCTCGGGGTGAATTTGACATCAATGTTCTTGAACTAGATGGCTGGTGCAGAAGGATTAAGGAGGAACTTCAGTCATTCTACTCATACACATTGGAACATATCTATAGAGAGCATAATGTGCTGTCAGATCGGCAATCAAAGTTGGCACTGGATGGGATTGAGGACTTTGTTCTCTGGGAGGAATACTGGGACCACTCAGTGATAAATGCTGGCTCTTTTAACATCATGATCTGACTTCTACTGTTCTGTACTGAGATACTTTTGGCCGGTTGTTTGGCTGTATTTTGTATGTCCTATTGAGTATACTCTTGTGTGTCTATTTGGTCTTTGATTTTGAGACATTTTGGATGGATTGGATCTATCTGTAACTCTCTGAACTGTTTGGGTATCCTCTTGGACCCTGTTTATGTGGGAGACTGATCTGTACTATTTGATTCAGCTTATTGAATAACAATAGTATGTTTTTTTTCGTGGAAAAAAAACGCTAAGGGTAAAAATTACATATTACTTCATAACTCATATTGCAACTAAACATGAAGCAAACCCTACCACTTCACAATAACTTGATTAATATTAAATTATCTTATATCAACATATATCCATTTTAAACCACGTGTCATAAATTTCTTAATTGGATCACCCTCCAAGTTCTTAATAGATTTAGTTTTAATATAGATCTATGTTGGTTTTAAATATTTAATTTCTTTTTTAATTTAAAATGGTGGTTCTCCGTTTGTTAAAGGGCTAGTAAATTACTTTTTATTTTTGATAAGTTAAAAGTCGACGTGATTTTTTTAATAATTTTTTTTTAAAGTGGTTGATTATTTATAGATGAGTCAAATCTCCCTGTAATACACCAAATGGTAATAACTTTCCGAATGTGTCTTATAATTCTTCGCATTGTTTGAGAACTTCGAGTTTATTGTTTGTTGCAGCAGAGAATAAAAGAGGTGGTTTTTTTGCGAGGTCTCTTGTTTTACTGCTCTGCCATTTATTTTCAAAAAAGAGGAATTTATTTTCCTGTTGTATATCCTATGATACATTTTTTTTTTTTTTTTGGTGATGTACGAAAAGAGAATCAGTCAATTGTATTTAAAATTCAAATTCTAGACGTTATACACTATTTGGTCTGTTTTGCCTTCTTCGTCTTGTTCGTGTTATGAATAACTTTATAGCAGTTACTCTATATTGGCTTGTTTTGCCTTGTTCGTCTTTGATTTGTTTCCGAAAACTTGTGGATCCTTAGGAAGGTAGGCCTTTCTTCGTCTTGTTCGTCTTTGATTGTTTCCGAAAATTTGTGGATCCGTAGGAAGGTAGGCCTCGCCAGTGAACAAGATGACAGGCAATAACAAGAACGAGAAGGGCACGCTTAAGAGATCTGTCAATCCATTCTAGCAATTCTTTCCTGAAAGTTTTGTTTTCTTCTTCCAATAAGGCTGTACTTAATAGACACAGTTTACGCTTTCCTCTGAACTCTGTGTTTTTATCCTGATAAATATTTCCTAATACCTATTGTAGAGTTTCGTCTTCTCTAGTTATATGAGGAGAACGAGGACTGTCACAATGCTGATTGTGTAATGGTTCAAGTTCTATAGTGTCAACGTTTATTTCTGGTTGATTTCCCTCGACCTCACCTGATTGCACATCACTTCCCTGCGCAGTAGCAGAATTCCCTACATCCATTGTGTTAGGGACAGACATCGGAATATCATCCTCAATATTTACAACTGTAGGTTCAGTAGCTATAGATTTGGAAGTCTGTTGATCAGACCTATATCCTGGAATCAAATGGAGATTATGCATGCTTCTAGTGACTCTACGCGAAAACGATAAGTTTTCAACATTCAACCCTTCCTTGTCACAACAAACTTGAGCTAAATGGTTCAACTTATGCATAGAATCTTTATCACATTTATCAGGTTTATCAATTTCCCCTTTGGCTAATCCTTATTTTGGTTTTGCAGGGTTTCCATCATTCTTACCAGGTTCGGGTTTATCTAATATTTCCCTAGAATCGCAGGGAACTGAAACCCTATCAGCATCTTCATTTATCTCATCATCTATGGGCATGTTTACGACCTCTGGTTCCTTAACCTCTAAGCTATTAACCTTAGGATTTATGACTTTTCGTCTTTTACGAGTTCGAGGAGATGGATTAGGCCAATACTGTGTTGGCCCCAATTGACAATCAACTAGAAATTTATCCCAAGACAAACCTTTTGCAGATAATTGGAATTGCAGTAAAATTTTTATCAATCCATGATGACACAGACTATTGTCAGGGTTATTGAAATTCCTTATAGACTGTGACATTTTCTTAAGGCTTTGCCAAAGATAGAAGGGAAAATTAAGTTCACAACCCTTTACTGCTAACAACAACCGTAAATGATACAAGTGCAAATGGGAATAGCGTCCACAACAGGTTACGTACCTTACTAAGATTTCATAGTAAACTCTCCATTCGGGCTTTAGAAATTTTACAGGTACGCCTATCCTTAGCTTCGTTTTATCTGGTAAAGGCATTAACAAAGCCAAACACTTCTTCTTGTTAACCATAGTGCCCTTAAACCAGCGTTCTCCCACTTGGGGAAGTTTCGTGGCTTCAGCAATTTTGTCTTCATTGATAACAAATTCGAAACCCCCAATTCGCACCCTGTCATCTTCAAAACTCATTGCAAACATATTAGTAATCTCCGCATGGTGACCATCAAAGCTTCGAAAGAAATGTGTCCATCCCATTTTCTCAAATCTCTTGGCAGCTTCCTGGTTGGCTTCAATAAGTTCAAACCTTGAGATCTCAAAACGATTCAGAGGAGACATGGTTTCTCCAGCACTTTCTGGGCTTGGTCGCGAAATGAATGGGAAAGTGAAAACAGAGGGAATAGGTATCCATACACACGACATGATAGATAATCTTCACATGCTTCAAATCTAATCAGAAATCTAATCTCTGAACCTACCATTTTAGCGGGATTTCGAGCAGTGATAAATGTTACAACTTTCACACTACACCATGATTTATGCCAATTTATCTACGTTTGACCATGCCTATTAGTGATAACCACTTAACTTGGCTAACCAACGATACGAAGACTGATAGAACCATCATTACAATCATTGATTATTGACAGTGGTTCATAATTAATAGGTACAATGGCGTAATTTGAAATGACTGTTAGCATTTAACACTGTCAACACGATTTTACCAAATGCATACAACTGTCGATTCTGTCAAGGGGTGAAAGCCACGTTTTCATACCAGCTCATCGATCCAAAACATTTATTGATTTAACCATTGGTTTATTGCATGGTCAGTTAATCAAACAATCATCCCTATTTTATCATGTTATGTAGTGGTATGAAGAGTAATAAATCGCATTTTAATGTTAAGGAGGCATTAATCAAATGGCTAGCTTAATGTTTATTCTATGTATATGTACAAAGATATATATATATGTACAACACTAAGTTTAAAAACCTTTAAACATCCTATTGATACATTATACCATCATATAGGGTTTTTATCATATGTAAAAATTTCCTATACAAACCTCATTTATCCATTAACTATGATATTTACAAAGTTCATAATAGGGTATTACATACGATGTTAACTTCCAAAATTCTCTTAGTCTTAGGACTAATAATACCCTAAACAATGTGTTTTATGATATTTCTCTTGGCACAAATCCCTTAAGTCACATAAATTCATTTTGATGTTTTAAATAGCTTTAATAAGAATTTACGAAACTTGTCTGACATTCATTTAAAAGCCAAGTTTTATGATCAAGTTCCTATCAGCTCTAGAATCATTAAATTACTTTCCTTTGATTAAGAGTACCTTCAGAATCAAAGATTCTGAAGGTGCTCTAACATAATTTTTGAATTGATAAATCACATAAAGAGCTGATCTCTCTTCATTTTGTCAAGAAATGAAAAGGTTGTTGCTGGCTGCCAACAAGGGACTGTACCTGAATCGATGGACGCTTGAATTTGATCCAGAAGTGGATGTACCCAAAGTAGTTCCCGTTTGGGTGCGTCTTTCCAATCTACCAATACATTGTTGGAATCCAACGTCTCTACAAACTATTGTGAATGATCTAGGACGATACATCGATAAGGCGTATCCAAAGGACCAATATTCCCATGCTCGGATCTGCGTGGCAGTAGATCTAGAAGTCGGAATACTAGAAGCCATTATGTTAACGGTTAGAGATTGGCATCATTTTAAAAACTAGATTATGAATAATTTCCCTTCAAGTGTAGAGGCTGTCATGAGTATGGACACTTCCACAAGAACTGTCCAAAAAAACCCCTCTCTAAGAAGAAACAGGAGAAGGGTGGAAAAAAATGAAGAGATCGAAAGATAATCCCAAAAAAAATAACATAAGAGCAGGAAAAAACCCTAATCCTTTGGTGAACAACACTGGTAAAGGCCCAGATATTCAGAAAGAACATACCGAAACCGGGAATAGCTTTGTGGTTTTGGAATCCCTAGAAAATGAAGTTAATTCTATTGAGGAGGCTGCTGAGAAGCAACCTAACTCAGAGGACAAGGAAGCCACCCCCATGGATCCCGGGGAACTTCTTGAAATCCAAGATTTAGAAATAGAGGAAGAGGAAAGAGAAGTAGGAACTTATCAAGTTACCCCAAAACAGGATCCAAGAGGAAGAAAAACTGAAAAAGAAATAAGGGAAATATCTACATACAAGGAAAAGCTCCAAGTCTCTCAACCAACTCTATAGAAAATGTTAAATACCAGATCTACTAGACAACAAGGCCAGAATCCCAAAGGAGTATCCTCCATCCCTAAGCGTAAATAATGAAGATAGTTTCTTGGAATTGTAGGGGATCCAGAAGTAAAATCAAAGAAGAAGCTATGAAAGATTTAATCCATATGACAAACACCGAAATCCTATTGATGCAAGAAACCAAAATGGAGGAAACTGATTTCCTCAAAGCTAGCAATTTTTTTTGGAAAAAAGGAGCAAGCTCCGCTGTCAGCGCCAGAGGAGCCTCTAGAGGACTAGGTACATTCTGGGACTCCTCTGAATTCGACCTAATCCTCTCTGATTCTTGCATCCATTGGATATTCACTCAACTTCTGCATAAAGAGACAGGGCTTCAGATATGTATCTTTAATATCTATGTTCCTATTCTTTTTTCTGAAAAGAGAGATTGCTGGGATCTTATCAGAGATTATTTTAACACTCAACAATTGGAAAATATAATTTTAGGGGGGGATCTAAATATTACCCTAGCCCTTGAGGAAAAAAAAGGGGGATCCATAGTCAGAGATCCTTCCCGGTAATGGGTAGAGGATCTAATTTTGGATTAGGACCTGGAAGATATAAAGCCAACCCGTGGCAAATTTACTTGGACTAGCAAGAGGCTGGGGATCGAATACATTGTATCCTGATTGAACAGATTCTTGGTTCATAACTCCTTCCTACTGTATGGCCTCAATGTTGTTTCTAAGGTCCTTCCCCACAGTGTTTCAAACCACAAACCCATCCTTCTTGAGTTCACTAAGGTTCAAAATCTGGGTCCTATACCTTTTGCGGTTTAGTCCCTCCTGGATCCAACAAGAAGGATTTCATGATATGGTTCTTCAAGTCTGGAATGAATCAGTCTCCGAATCACCTTTGTTTGTATGGGAAGAAAAACTAAGAAGGCTTAAAAAAACCCTAAATATTTCGGCCAAAGCCATGAAATCCCCTTCACGCAACGACTTGATGCTCAAAAGATGTTGGAGCAGCATCAACTAAAACGAGAAGAAATTTTTGTGACCTCGGCTCTTTTGGATCATGAAGCATCTCTCCAATGCCCCCTCCATCAAGCCTGTAGAGTGGAAGAAGACTTTTGGAGACACAAATCAAGAATCCCGTGGCTTCAAGCCGGGGATAAGAACACTAGATACTTTCACAAACAAGCAGAGGCTCGAAAGCAATTTAAATTTGTCAAGGAATTCCAACATCACGATCAAACAATCATAGATTTTCAAGCAGGCTTCCCACACCCATTTCAAATATTTATATACAGAGGTTTCATCGCCCCAGGTAGAAATAAATCATTATCTATTAAACTTGATACCCTCTAAAGTACAAGAGGAAACGAATCAGATTCCAACTACCCCTGTAACTAGGAAAGAAATCAGAACAACCCTTGATAACATGGACTCGAACAAAGCATCAGGGCCCGATGGATTTACAACAAGATTTCTCAAAGTTAGCTGGTCAGTTATCATTAAATATCTGCATAGAATGGTGGTGAAATCTCATAAGTGTAGCAAGATCGGTGGGTGCACCAACTCATCCTTCTTATCTCTTATCCCTAAAGAGAAAAGAGCAAATTCCTTTGACAGATTCAGGCCAATTTCGCTCTGCAATATTGGCTACAAAATAATAAAAAAAGTTATAGCTAACACAATTAAAGGAATCCTTCCTACGCTTATACCTGCAAATAAAGGTACAGGAATCTATCCACTCAAGCATCCTTCAGCATGAAAAAGGTATGGTTATCAAACTAGATTTAACTAATGCCTTTGACAGATTTCGACATGGCTTTCTCTTTCAGGTAATGTTGCGATTTGGGTTTTCCCCCGATCTCGTAAATTGGGTGAAATCCTATATTGGATCCCCCTAGATAGCCCCCTAGTCAATGGACGAGCTGCGGGATTTTTCCAAGACTCTAGAGGGCTCAGACAAGGGTGCCCTCTGTCACCTCTCCTTTTTGCAATTCAAGCTTCGTTTCTCAGCTTTCAGTTGGAAAATAGTCATATTCAACAAGATTTAATGGACCTCAGAATAGTCCAAGAAGTTAAATATATAAAGCATGCTCAGTTTGCTGATGATACGTTATTGATTGGAGGAGCGAGCACCCACATCACCAAGAAGTTTAAGAAAGAGATGGATATTTACAAAGAAGCAACATGCAACAAAATTAACAACATGAAGAGTCAAATTTTTGGTTGGAACTGCTCCCCCAAAGAAATGGTGGAAATATCAAGAATTCTTGAAATGGAGGCGAAAAAAATTGGGAATCCTTCAAATATCTAGGAGTACCCATCTTTAAATCTTCACCAAAATTTGCTCACTGGCTTCCTTTGATCGATAAGATAAAAAACTGAATTCATTCATGGGGTGCCTCATGGTTGAATTTGGATGGAAAAGTGGTTCTCATTAAATCTGTTATATTTAGCATCCCTATTTATCAATGTTCAATCCTTCCGACTCCAAGAAATTTCATCTCCAGGATCGACTCTCTCCTCAGAATATTCTTATGGAAAGGTGGCAAGCATAGCAAAAACAAGCTTCACTTGGTAAGCTGGAGAAAAATCACCAAACCCATTTTGGAAGGGGGCCTTAAGATTCGTGATCTTAGCCTCCAAAACTTAGCTCCCAGAGCTAAAATCCTCTGGAACTTAGTCACAGGGAAGCTAACATGGAGTAAATACACTTTATGGAAGAAGTGCTTTCAGGGGACAAGGAAAAAGTGCCTGGACTTACCACCAAAGGTCTCAAGAGGATCTCCAGTCTTCTCAATATGCCAAAAAGTTCTTGGTTTTTTCAAAGACAATTTGACTTGGGTCCCTGGAAATGGGAAGAGCATATGTATTTGGGAAGACTCTATCTTAGGTGAGACGCCTCTCGACAACCATCTTGGCATGCTCAATATGAGATTATGGCTTCACTCTCAAAACAATGCCACCCTTTGGGATATTTCAGTCTAGAACAATGATGATGCTAGAACTTGGAAAGATTGGAAAATTTTGAACTGTCCAACCCATCTACGCAATGAAGAGAGCTTACTACTTTCCCTACTCTAAGGGAAGTCCCCTCTTGAATCCCACACAAAAGATTCGCGAGGTTGGGGGTCTGCTTCTGGCCGTTATTTTGCAACAACAAAGTATAAGCACTTAAAAGCAATCCCTCACATTCCCCCCAACCCTACTGTCTGTAAAGGAATATGGAATGTCAGAAGTCTGTCGAAATTTTACATGTTCATTTGGACTCTTGCTCGAAATAGCATTCTCACTGGAGACACTCTAAAGAGAAAAGGTTGGGAAGGCCCCACGAGATGCCCCTTCTGTCAGGAAGAGGAGGAATCTACTGAACATATCCTTTTGAATTGTCCGTTTTCCTATGAGGTCTGGAACCTAGCTCTAGCTCCCTAGTCTTCTCAAGTCCATATCCCCAAGGATATTCTCACTCTTCTAGGAAACTCGAGCCATCTGTGCCCCTTCCCGCTCCAAGAAAAAGATCAACTAAAAGTTGCTAGCTGACTCTACCGAAATTCATCGTTTGGAAAATTTGGTTAGAAAGGAATGCTTGTATTTTCAGAGATCAGTCCACCACTTCTGCTCAAGTTGTGGTAAAGGACAAAGCTCTGTTGGGCGATTGTCTCAAATTCCTACCTCTTCCTATGAACAAGAACTCATTTTCTCCAGCTGAAGAATATTGGAAGAAGAGTCTTTTCGCTTGTTTTCAGAAGCCCGCTTCTCCTTCCCCTCCAGAGTCGGAACAATGGGAAATAAGAATGGACCTCATTACTTTTCAAAGGTGGCGGAACGCGTTTTAAAAACACTCTCTGATGTTTGATGGAGCCTCTAAAGGAAATCCATGGGCTGCAGGAGGGGGAGGGATCCTTGTGGATCCCGATGGTTTGACTGAAATTACTTACTCCTGGGGACTCGGGGTAGACACCAACAATATAGCCAAGGCGCTTGCACTGTGGCAAGGACTCCACTAAGCTCTAGGATTAAATATCAATGAATTATTGGTCTTTGGAGACTCCAGGCTGATTATCCAGGCATTAGTTACCCACAGACTCCCCAAGCATATGAAGCTTCGACATCTATTGAAGAAAATTAAGATCCTCTTGTCCTCCTTTCATTCTGACCAAGTTTTTCATGTCCTTAGGGAACTGAATGGAAATGCATATAAAGAAGCAAACAGTTCCGTCCCTTTGGGAAAATGGACCTTGCTATTAAATGGACAAGCTCATAATTTTCCTTTACCATAGCTCCCCGACCCAAGGGAGAAGGAGAATCGGGCGGACCAGTTTCAAGTGCAGTGACAAGTGGACTGGGATTGCATGGATTACAAGACATGTGACAAATGAAGTTACTTTGGAGAAAATGGAACGTAGGAGTCAACTTTGATGTGGGAGTTTGAGTTTTTGTTATGACTGACTGGAGTCTCTTGTCAACGACTCTGCTGGCTGGTGCAAGGAAGAGAGACATAGAACCTGCATTGATAGTCATGGAATCAAGCCCAGAGAACAGAATAGGGAGAGAGTTGAAGTGCTGAAAGAAACATGGGTGTTAAGTCTGGATGAAGACTGACTGTAGTTGCGAGAGGAACCTCCCGATTGCATTCTCATTTCGTTGATGTAATAGAAGGAAACCTGAAAAGCTTCTTGTTTTGGGTATTGGATTTAACTTAGAATGCCATGTTTTAGTTGTGGGATAAGCAAATTGATTTGTCATTTTGAACCTGTGCCTTTGCACATGGATGAAACCAATTGCTTTACATGTGCCAGTGGCATTGCCACTGTTTATTTCAAATAATACATAGTACCCTTCTTGTTGGAAAAAAAACATATATAGGTTTTCAACCATGTTGCTATCATAAGTATGTAAGGAATTCCAAATTGTAATTCACCATAGAACTTGTATTTAAGAAGACGTAATTCCAATAATTTAGTTTGGAATTTTGTCGAATATTATAAGTTAAGTTTTCATTAATTCATTTATTTAGATTCTGTAATGATTTGGGTTGTTTTAGACAACCTTTAAACTTTTGTTTAGGATATATATATACATATATATATCTAATAATGAATGTCCTTATCGTGGTTTGAATTTGATACATTTCCATTAAAGGTATAGTTTGTCTCTTTGCAAAAGTCATGCCTAGACCTGCATCAGGTTGGGAAAGGTAAAAAATGATAACATATATAGATTACTCGAAAATGATTTAACATAGCATATTATCAAACTTAATTTAAAAGTCTTTGAGAAGGTTATATGTGAAGTTACATGGTTTCCACTACACTGGAGAGCTCAAGAGAAAAACCAGAGAAGAGGATGAGAGAAAACTCATTCCCATACACAAATAGTATTTCCAATCCCCAAATGAGTGACTCCAATTCCAAGAGAGGTAACTCCAAAGGTTAGAAGCCAAATCCAATTGATGAGAGAGAGAGGAGTTACTCATTCATGAGATTCCTTACCAGGATAGAAAAAGGTGGAGTAAGGAGGGAGTTGCACTTTTTTCCAGAGAGTGCAGGCTAAAAATAGCCAGTGAGGGTGCATGGGTGGATGAAGAGCATCACAAGAGGCTAAGGAGGGCAGACTAGCCAAGTAGACCCCACCAATAATCAACAAGGACACAATAGTACCTCCATAAACCAAAATAATAAAAAATAGGGTATGACAAGTAATGTTAGGGATAGCAACAATGCCTAGTCCCCAATACCCTCACAAGTGGAATCCATGGCCCCCCATTCTTGTTAGTTGTCCGTATTGAAGCTAGTTATTTAATTAAGCAGTAATAACAACAACAACAATAATAATAATAATGTCCAAATTCCATAGTCTTGGCACCTAGTGCCCAATAATAAACAAAATAATAACATATGTTTGAGGCTTAACAACTGGGCTATTACAACCCCTTCCCCCTTAAAATAATGCATTGTCCTAGATGCATACTTATTACATACATGCCACAACACAAATTTTCAAAAAAGATGAGGGTATGCTTCCCTCATAGCATCTTCCAACTCCCATGTAGCATCTTTAGGAATGTAATGGGTCCATTGGACCTTTACCTCCCCGATCTCTCGATTCCATAGCGACTCGAATTTTCTGCCCAATATGGAAACTGGTTGTATTGGAAAATCCCCTTTCGGTTCCACCTGAATCATGTTCCAATCAATCACATGATTAGCACTAGGTATATACTTTTTCAACAAATATACAAGAAATACATTATCCACTTTTATGCAGGCAGGCTATGCAAGTTCATATGCAACACGACCTATCCTAGCTAAGATCTCAAAGGGTCCACAATATCTTGCATAATGTATAGATAGTCTATAGCCCCATAGATGTATCACACATTCCACATGTGCATTATTAACTTTTAGTGATGACTAGCTACAACATAGATACTAGTCCTTAACATAGTAATTGCAAGCATCAAGCTATAAAAGCATATTCCAACCATTAACATTGACTCTTTACAATCATCAAGACATATGCATTGCTACTATAGAGGTCAAGCTTCACCCAATGACAACACATAGGACTATCATGTCCTTGCTAATCAAGCCAAGATGATCCACATAACACCATTCGTTTACCAATCATGCCTTTACATGAGAAAAATGATCATCAAGCATTATTATAGGATTAAGGACTAGACTAACAAGCCACATAAGCATTATTCCTATAGGATTATCATGGCTATATATGGTATGCTATCTTTTTATTTTACCTTCATGTGCATCTTGTTAAATAACCATTAGAACATCACCAATTATCATATACACCCATGATGTACATTGCCTTCATAAAAATATCATAACTTAAATGCATTTATGATGATGTCACCCCCTCATATTGGAGACACCTATATACATGATCATAAGATAAATACAAACTGTATGCACATACAACATAACTACATAAGCACATACTTATGTAACCATATGCATACCCATAACCTACATGGAAAATATGTATTAGTTCCAAGTACATCACAACACCATGATCACATGCTAATGTATACAATGTTAATCATTATACCAGCACATATAATCTTGCGGATACTAAGCTAGGAAAAACCAACAACTTACATAAAATGAAGTGTAAGGACTACATATCCTAGCAAGTCTTTTAATGCAGATTCAAGGCCATAACTTAAGAACACTTGACTAATTAAAGGCATTTGGGTGTCCAAGTCCCACGTTCTACCCAACTGTAGGAATTCATCCGACATATACTCTTTCTGTCGTGAGGCCACCCATGAGCTGGGAAATGGTTCCACTAGGACCAAGGGAAGATACAAAATTATTCTCGATAATTCTTCTCATCAATCATACAATAAGTCCACATCCATCCCAGGCTAAGAAGTTCACAAGGATCTACTTGGAGTTGATCCTTCATAGGTAGTGTACTTAAGCCTACTTAATATGCATAAACATGACAAGGGAAGCAATCCATTCCCAATCAACTTATCATGCCAACAAACATAGTTAACACCAATACATTAGCTTAGCAAGAATTAACAACAAACTTTACCTTATGAGGGTCAAGCCCTTATCCCACACAAGGGACTTAACAACAAATGCAACATGGATGGCAAGTCACCCATAGCCAACCAAATCATAGATATCTGCCCATGCATACATATGCATTCAAACATTGGAAAAGAGCCAATCCGGTCTCTGAATTAGAACATCTAATCCAATCTTTGAATTAGAACCTCCAAAATCACCGAAAGGTCCAAACTTGCTCTCTAGAGCCATCGTGAGGATAGACATGTTGCATGAGATATCAATCACTTCTATTTCCATTTTTGTAAATCCCTGCTCAGAATTGCAGGTTGCTTCTTCATTAGACTTGTCTACTATGTCAAGGGTTTGAAGATTTTTGTCCCACCACTAGATCACATGGTTTCATTCAGAACCGCAAATAAAACCACTCTGATACCAATATGATTTGTAAACTGCCATATATATTCCATTGGAATAGTTTGGCACAATGGATCTTACAACTTAGTTCTTTTTATCAGCTTATCTCCACAGAATGATAAATAAACTAGAATTGAAAGAAAAATAACTAGAGATTTACAAACAATCAACATGAGATTTACCCTAAGAAAACCCACTATGGAGAAAAACCAAGCCATAAATGAAGATTATGCCTTGCTCTTTTATATTAAATGTAGATACAAAGGAAAAATTCCTCTGTGTGGAGTTACCTTAGATATTGATTCTTGTATGGCTACTACAAGATCTCATACTCCCTCTATCCTACTCTAATATCCAGTCCTTACTATTGCTTAGATATAACACAATACAATAATATCATCATAAT
This sequence comes from Larix kaempferi, assembly GCA_027924585.1. Lineage (NCBI taxonomy): Eukaryota > Viridiplantae > Streptophyta > Pinopsida > Pinales > Pinaceae > Larix > Larix kaempferi. The sequence goes on from BSBM01000221.1 coordinate 6,461,584, forward strand.
GGGACCCCCTCTTTTCCTAACGACTGGACATTTAACATAGCTTGATAGTCGTCTAGGGTTAATTTTAATTCTTTCATGCCTCAATTCATAATTAGTGTTAGGGTTTTGGACCTTCTAGAATGTTCTTAAAAGTACACATGTAACTAGATCTACATGTGTTAATGAGAGATAATGTGGAATCCACTCTATATCATGGTGGCCAATTGGATACGTCAACTTGCGGAAGGCATAAATTCTTCATACAAACTTTGAATAAGGAGATTATTTTTACATTGGAAAGGTCTCTGAGTGTAGAACCATGTTAAGGGGCATTGTGTAAGTGATGAATGCTTGACCGAAGAAACTTCATTTAAGTCCTCAAACAAGCCCCAAGCCCCAAAAGGTTCCAGGCCCCAAATATGCAAAGGGAGAGTTTCCACTAAAATGGGCTCTACAAACCAATTCATCTAATCTTTCCACCCAGGAAGCACCAAAATAGAGAAAAATTATATATTGATCCATTTTGAATCATAGTTGAAAATGAAAGAACCCACTAAGAGTGTATGTGTCATAGTTGTTGGCCTTCTTCATGATTTTTTAGGGTTATAAGGTTCATTTCTTATGTAAGGCCCTTGTTTTTCATTTTGAGCATGGTTTAATAACCTACACCCATCATTTATATCTAAAACAAATTAATGAAGGCCATATCCTAGTTAGAGGACAAAGATCCCATATAAAGGTCCTATGTGGAATTTTAGTGCAAAACTCATGATGCTTGAGCTTGAGAGGAGAGAATTTTTTAAATTCCTAAGGCCCTTGGTACCCTTCTTTGACCACTATTAACACCAAAAACCGTCAATCATAGAAAATATATCATAATTTCTCTTCGGAAACCACTTATGGTGGATAGTTCCCCAAAAGAAGACATGCTTTGTGGGTGTAATTGTCTTTCATGGTGATTGAGAGAAACAAGCTTCATTTAGGGAACAAGGCCCTTGTTGTACTCCCACAATCTTCAGTATACCTTCAAACATATTCTTGGTTCACAACTAAAGTAGTCATGGTGCTCATATCCCAATTCGAGGTGACTCATACCATACATTGTTCATATGTGGTGGTTTGAGGATTTTTCCATGGAAGCCTAAGAAGTAAGGGTTGGGGTTTGAGGCTCTTCTTTTGATTCCTGTAGTATGTTCAAGGACTCACGACCCATCTATAGTGACCAAGATCTCGTAATGGAACATAAATTCAACTCAAAAGCCAAAGACACCTTAAAGAGAGATTGTGTCATGGTTTCTAGGTTTTGTTTACAATGATTGATCTAAAAAAGGTTCAATTAGGGAACAAGGCTACTGCGTCCCTACTTACCATGTTTATGCCTCAAGACCCATTTCCACTGGATAAAAACTACTCATGGGATATATCAACTCTGAAGTTTAGAAACCACCTATGAATGGATCCTCGAAAATTAAAAAACATCCTAATGCACTTTTTTCATTCATCGATGATGGTCAAGGCTCAATGACCTATCCATGGTGTTTAAACATTATAATGGCATCCATAGCCAACTCAATTGCCAAAACCCCCTACACAGGTGCGACTCCATGTCATTATACATAGCCCTTGATTCTAAAAATCCTTGTCTAGTGCATAAAGGGAGTTGTTTACCTTTCTTGATGTTGTTTAGAGATTGATAACCATTCTTGTTATTCAAAATCTAGATTCATTTTGTCCATATCCATCTAGTAGACCAAATATATCTTAGTGTGGTGGTTGGAGGACAGGACACATACATGTAGAGCCATGTTTAGCTATGTAAAGTTATTTTAGTGAAACATTTGTAATTGTATTTTAAATTTTTGGTATTTGATTATTATATTTTTCATTACACATTCACATATAAAAGCTAAGGGTAAAAATTACATATAACTTCATAACCCATATTGCAACTAAACATGAAGCAAACCCTACCACTTCATAATCAGTTGATTAATATTAAATTATCGTATATCAACATATATCCATTTTAAACCACGTGTCATAAATTTCTTAATTGGATCACCCTCCAAGTTCTTAATAGATTTGGTTTTAATATAGATCTATGTTGGTTTTAAATATTTAATTTCTTTTTTAATTCAAAATGGTGGTTCTCCGTTTGTTAGAGAGCTAGTAAATTACTTTTTATTTTTGATAAGTTAAAAGTCGACGTGATTTTTTTTAATAATTTTTTTTTAAAGTGATTGATTATTTATAGATGAGTCAAATCTCCCTGTAATGCACCAAATGGTAATAACTTTCCGAATGTGTCTTATAATTCTTCGCGTTGTTTGAGAACTTCGGGTTTGCACAGAATAAAAGAGGTGGTTTTTTTGCGAGGTCTCTTGTTCTACTGCTCTGCCATTTATTTTCAAAAAAGAGGTATTTATTTTCCTGTTGTATATCCTATGATACATTTTTCTTTATTTTGGTAATGTAGGAAAAGAGAATCAGTCAATTGTATTTAAAATTCAAATTCTAGACGTTATACATTATTTGGTCTGTTTTGCCTTCTTCGTCTTGTTCGTGTTATGAATAACTTTATAGCAGTTACTCTATATTGGTCTGTTTTGCCTTTCTTCGTCTTGTTCGTCTTTGATTGTTTCCGAAAATTTGTGGATCCGTAGGAAGGTAGGCCTCGCCAGTGAACAAGATGACAGGCAATAACAAGAACGAGAAGGGCACGCTGAAGAGATCTGAGCAAGAAAACGCTAAAGTTGCAAATGGACCCCCTCACCCTCACCCCACCGAAGACGATAAAGTATTGCACCTGAAGATACTCAATGACAACCTGAAGATACTCAATGATATCAATGAGAAGCTTGTTAAAAAAATCACCGGCGTAAGAGAAGAAAACATTGTTTTGTCAACCAATCTCACTGAAATGCGATCAGAAATTGAATCTGCAAGGAGAATGACCGAAGAATGGAAGGAGAATGAAAAGGAATTCAGAAAAGAACTTGGAAGGAAGGATGCCCAATACCAAGCTGCGATTTCTCAAGCAGGCAAACAGTTGCTGGAAGCTGAGGAAAGATTCAATACCGAAATTTCTGCCAAAGAAGATAAATGTAAAGCAGTGAATCTTGATAAAACGAATTTGGAGGCTACTGTTTTGCAGTTGAAAAATCAAATTCAGGCCAGATCTGCAGAATTAGAGGAAACCAATAAAGGTCGGATATTGGAAAAGGATAAGTTTTTATCACAGATTGCTGCAGCCGAAAAGGAGACTGCTGAGATCAGTAGAAGTAACCAAATGGCACTGGAAGCTTTTAATGCCGAGAAGCAGAAACTATTGAGTAGGATTGCAGAACTACAAACAAACCTCGAGTTGATGGTTAGCGAGAAAGGGTCATTGATAGAGACAAATAGAGAGCTAAGTGCTGAAGCGGAGTCTTTAAAGTCCCTTTTGGATGACTACAGTGAAAAGCTGGTTAGCATGGAAGATGAAAAGCAGGCGTTGGAAGCTGTGTCTGTAAGCACAGCAGAAAGGTTGGAGGATTTACTTAAACAAAATGCAACGATGGAAAAAGAACATGGAAGGAAGCATGGCGAATACCAAGCTGCGATTTCTCAAGCAGATAAAAAATTGCTTGAAGCTGAGGAAAGATTCAATACAGAAATTTCTGCTAAAGAAGATGAGTGTAAAGCAGTGAACCTTGATAAAAAGAATTTGGAGGCTATCGTTTTGCACTTGAAAAATCTAATTGAAGCGAGATCTGCAGAATTAGAGGCAAACAATAAAGGTCGGAAATTGGAAAAAGATGCGCTTTTATCACAGATTGAAGCCGCCGAAAAGCTGACTGCCGAAATCACTAGAAGCAACCAAATGGCACAGGAAGCTTTTAATGCGGAGAAGGAGAATTTGTTGAGAAGGCTTGCAGAGCTACAAACAAACCTCGAGTTGACGGTTAGCGAGAAAGGGTCTCTGAGCGAGACAAATAGAGAACTAACTACTGAAGCAGAGTCTTTGAAGGCCCATTTGAATGAGTACAGTGAAAAACTGGTTAGGATGGAAGATGAAAAGAAAGCGTTGGAAGCTACGTCTGTAAGCAGAGCAGAGAGTTTGGAGGATTTACTTAAACAAAATGCAACGATGGAAAAAGAGCATCGAAGGAAATATGGGGAATACCAAGCTGCGATTTCTCAAGCAGGTAAACAATTGCAGGAAGCTGAGGAAAGATTCAATACCGAAATTTCTTCGAAAGAAGACGAGTGTAAAGCAGTGAATCTTGATAAAAAGAATTTGGAGGCTACTGTTTTGCAGTTGAAAAATCAAATTGAAGCGAGATCTGCAGAATTGGAGGCAAACAATAAAGGTCTGAAATTGGAAAAGGATGTTCTTTTAACACAGATTGGAGCAGCCAAAAAGGAGACTGCCGAGATCTCTAGAAGTAGCCAAACGGCACAGGAAGCTTTTAATGCGGAGAAGGAGAACCTGTTGAGCAGGCTTGCAGAGCTACAAACAAACCTCGAGTTGACGGTTAGCGAGAAAGGGTCGCTGAGCGAGACAAATAGAGAACTAACTACTGAAGCAGAGTCTTTGAAGGCCCATTTGAATGAGTACAGTGAAAAGCTGGTTAGGATGGAAGATGAAAAGAAAGCGTTGGAAGCTACGTCTGTAAGCAGAGCAGAGAGTTTGGAGGATTTACTTAAACAAAATGCAACGATGGAAAAAGAGCATCGAAGGAAATATGGGGAATACCAAGCTGCGATTTCTCAAGCAGGTAAACAATTGCAGGAAGCTGAGGATAGATTCAATACCGAAATTTCTGCGAAAGAAGACGAGTATAAAGCAGTGAATCTTGATAAAAAGAATTTGGAGGCTACTGTTTTGCAGTTGAAAAATCAAATTGAAGCGAAATCTGCAGAATTGGAGGCAAACAATAAAGGTCTGAAATTGGAAAAGGATGTTCTTTTAACACAGTTTGAAGCAGCCAAAAAGGAGACTGCCGAGATCTCTAGAAGTAGCCAAACGGCACAGGAAGCTTTTAATGCCGAGAAGGAGAACCTGTTGAGCAGGCTTGCAGAACTACAGAAAAACCTCGAGTCGATGGCTAACGAGAAACAGTCACTCAGCGAGACAAATAAAGAGCTAAAGACTGAAGGGGAGTCTTTGAAGGCCGAGTTGAATAAGTACAGTGAAAAACTGGTTAGCATGGAAGATGAAAAGCAGGCGTTGGAAGCTGTGTCTTCAAGCAAGGCAGAGAGGTTCGAGGCTTTACTTAAACAATATGCAACGATGGAAATGGAAATTAGTAGCCTTCAACAACAGGTGGATGAAAATGTCAAGCAACACTCTCATGTAATTCAGCAGTACAAGGTAGAAGAAAATTCTCTGAAACAACAGAAAGAAATGTTAGAAAAAGAGGTTCTTACTGCCAGGTGTTTGCTTGAAATAAGGGATGCAAGTATTAACGAAAGGATAGTTGAAAATAACAAACTTAGCAACCAGGTGGAGGAGTTGAGTAAAATAATTGTAGAGTTGCAGGAAGCAAATGTCAATGTAGTGCAGGAAAAGGACGAATTTGAATCACTTCATACAGAGTCTGTCAAGAAATATAAAGTGATGGAAGAGAAACACTCTGAATTGTTCAAGTTAAAAGAAGAACAGGCAAAGACAATTAACTCATTGCGAGGAGAGATTAACTCTCTTATGGAGTCTGTCAAGAAATCTAGAGCGATGGAGGAGAAACAGTCTGAATTGTTCAAGGAGAAGGAAGAACAGGCAGAGACAATTAGCTCATTGCGAGGAGAGATTAATTCTCTTATGGAGTCTGTCAATAAATATGAACTGATGGAGGAAAAACACTCTGAATTGTTCAAGGAAAAAGAAGAACAGGCAAAGACAATTAACTCATTGCGAGGAGAGATTAATTCTCTTATGGAGTCTGTCAACAAATATAAAATGATGGAGGAGAAACACTCTGAATTGATCAAGGAAAAGGAAGAACAGGCAAAGACAATAAACTCATTGCGAGGAGAGATTAATTCTCTTATGGATGAGAAAAGTTCGCTTTCTCGAGATCTCAAAGAAACCACTAAAAAACATGAAGATTTTCCAAAAAAATGTATACAGAGTCAGCATCCAGCCATAGCACAGGAAAAAAGGACCAAGTTACTTGATACTGTAAACCATATGGATGTGCATAAAACGCCCAAACCGACCAATGTGAATGGAAAGCAAAATCGCTACAATGTCATTGAAAAGCCAAAACCAACCGATTTGAAGGAAAAGCAAGGTGTGCAGGAGAAGAGAACCCCCAATGGCGGGCAGCAAAGCAAAGCGCAAAAGAAGCCGCATTTCAGGATTTAAAGGGACTGTATTTCTTTCTACCTTTTTTTTTAATGTTTTTCATTAGTTTTGATGTGTTGCTGGAAAATACGACAGTTTGGATGTGCTCATGTAAAACACCAGTTTTTTTATTTTTCAGTCGCTACAGTTTTGATGTGTTGCTGTAAAATACGAGAGTTTGGATGTGTTCCTGTAAAACACCAGTTTTTTCATATGTTGCTGTAAATGCGACAGTTTTTTGATATGTTAACAACAATATGGACGTTATATTTAGTCCAGTGTGTTCTGTTATAATGTTGTGAAATGCATTGTGAATAAATGTCATGGTTTTCTTTTAAAATTGTTCCAAGAGGTGAAAATTGTTAAATTGTTTTTTTCAATTATTCAATTTTTAAAAATTCTTTTACAAATGTAGGTGGTTTGTAATAAATTATCAGAATTACAATTGTACGTTGTTGGGCAGAGAGGTCCTTTTTACGCTTAAGAAAATATAATAAAAAACCAATATATTAATATAGATGGATCAGGGATGGAGTATTTATGGCAGTCTAAGATGGTTTTGGCTGATTTTGATATTAGTCCCTTTTTTGGCTGATTTTGATATTAGTCCTTTTTTAAAAGTAGGGTGTAATTTCTTAAGTGAAATATTTGAGTAGACTCTTTTCTCATATTATGTGTAGTATAGTATAATGTTATGTGTAGTATAGTATTGGGTTAATTTTTAAGTGAAATATTTGAGTAGACTGTTTTTTCATATTATGTGTAGTATAGTAGGATATAAATCTTTGAAAGGATTTTTTTGTAATTTTGAATCTTTTTGGAAGAAAAGAAGTTAGATGATAGCAAAGGCGTAAGTTTTTTTTACTTTTGGTAGCGTTCTCTTAATATAATCAAATACATTCAGAACCTGTTTTCTGTAAAATGTGTTGTTAAAATTAATGAACTAGATTTATATCTTTTAATATTGGATTTATTAAAAGATATATCCAAGGCATTAAAAGATGTTTACAAGAGTGTAATATTCTTATTTGAATGCGTTAACCAATTATTAATGGTTATAATTAATAATTTTTAATTTAAAAAAAAAACTGAAACCGAGAAATCATAAACAAAAAGATGTTTACAAGAGTGTAATATTCTTATTTGAATGCGTTAACCAATTATTAATGGTTATAATTAATAATTTTTAATTTAAAAAAAAAACTGAAACCGAGAAATCATAAACAAAGAATCCATAGGAAGATTGATTCTCATTGACGAGAATTTTTACTTACTAACATTGGCGAGGATTATTACTTACTAATATATGTCATAAACCCTTAGGAACACTATGATAAACAAACAGATCTTGATGAAAATCATGTACTTTTTTATCATTCTGATCTGCTTTATCTCCATCCAATTTATCTATCTACTCTCCTCTCTATAGGAAATTACTCTTACAGAAGACAAAAATCCTCAATCTCTAAGCAAATCCTATACATATTTACAGATGACTAAAACTGCTCAACCGTTAGTTATTCTGGCTTATATTATTTATTAATTGTAATCTTTATTTTTAATATATTAGGGAATAGAAGACAACCAAAAAGCCCAGATTTTTTTGGGGATTTTGGGTCTAAAACCGGTTGAAATTCATGTTGGAAATTGTTATTTTCGCATTTTTGTAATTTCAGCAATGGGAATTGTGTATTCTAAACTAATTACCCAATTTTAAAATTACAGAGATCGCGGATCTGAGCACTCCAAAACACTCCAAATTACTATTTTTACAAAAATTGCTCTGCCGAATTCAAACAAATCAGAGATGTTTTAATTAGCCCTTTTACAACTCCATTTACTCTCCTTCAACTAGCTATTATCCTTTTGTAAACTATATACATCCTTTTATCTGCTATCATTTTGCAAACTATCTGCGACCATATATAAGATAATCAAAAGCATATCTAAGATAATCAAAAGTTTGGTATTTCAATTATGTTGTGTGTTTTATATAAACATTACCACATTATTGGGTTATATATATATTATGTTTTGTATTAGTTATTTTATTTATATAAAAATAAATTTGAAATTCATAAATATATTTTAAAAATATATTATGTTTTTCATAAAATTAAATTTAATTGTTCTTTTGGTAGAGATATAGTAAGTGATTATTTACAATTTAAGTGGGCTTAATGGTGAAGACTATGTGTTTCCTCCTGCAAATGTATACCATGATAATCTTTAGTAGCTATTTTGTTAAAAAATCAATGTCAATTTTAGTATCATGGTGTGGCTTTTATTCATGATATTTATATTATTATCTTCATGTATTAATTATCTAAATTATGTCATTGTATGCATATATTTATATTAATTTTTTGTTTTTTTTCGACTTTAAAATGTATTGTCCATTGATTTTTACACCTTTACATGTCCCATGATTGGATTCTAAATAAATTTTACTATTATGTAGAGGATGCATAGTGGCTATGTTTGGAAGTCCCCCTCCATCTCCACATAGATCATATCTCAATATATCACATGGTTAACATGAAAGATATTGTGAGAGTTAGAGGTAGAGGTTGTTGGTCACTTCGCTTTGTAAACCTGGTTGTGGAGGATAGTTACACAGTCAATGTAGAAAAGGGGACATGGGGGAAGATAAGATGGACAATTAATGCACCCATAGAAACAACTCAATTGGAAACTACCTTGATGTGGTAAAAATCAATCACTTGAGTAGTATAAACAGGGAAGAGGAGCCTAGGAAAGATGTTCTTATTAGAGATGGTTGGGTGTAAGGATTGAGTTTTGAAACTAACAACACGATGAGAACAAAACACAATAAGTTCTTTGATGTAATAGGTGGGATTTGGGAACCAAGGGGATGGTTGTGAGACACAAATTTCTATAGATTGTAATCTTTGTGATATGCTCTATTTTGATTAATGAAAATAAGAATTGTTTGTTCCCCCTCAACATTTCATGTTGGATATGTGGATGTGTCGAACCTATTTGTATTTTCTATTTACCTACAATAATGATCAATAGAGGACGATAGTTTGGTTTCTCTCCATTGTGCAACATAATAACTGGTTAAAATGAATCCTAGGAACCCTCCCTTTCTCTTCATTAGTACTTCCCTCATCTTTCCTTATCCCTAGCAGCACTTTGGGTCAAATGTTCTTCTCCTTGGGGAAGAATGGAAATGCCAATGCATCTATACTACAACTATCCTTTATTGTCCCTTGCACATAACACATGTCTCTAAACATTTTGCGCCTTTTGAAATAGGGGGTACTAGTTGGATCAATAGAGGGATATATGTGTCTCAAATTCAAGACTAGTGGGATAATAGGTTTGAAGAGTTTATGCTACAAGAAGCCCTATTGAGAAAAGGGAACCCTACAAGATACAAAGATTTTATATTGTATGATAGACCATCACGAGATCAATATGAAACACCTACAAGATACAAAGATTGCAAGTTCACGATGGAACTATACAAGTGGATAAAATGACTTGTGAAATCCCCCAAGTATGAGAATCAATGCCATAAATCTATATAATGGAATCCTCGAGACTTGGCTACATTGCATGGCTTAGATCATCAATCGATGAGAGTCATGGATTTTTTGGGTAGACAATATTATTGATGGATGATCATAGATTTTGTTGTAGAGAATCACCAATCCTTCTAAAAAGAAGTTGACTTTAAGCAAAATGCTTGTGGGAAATTGGTCAAGGAAATGCTATTGTGGATGAAAGTTTGGATGGTAGAAAAGGGGTTTCTTCCATTTAATTAGGCCTATATGATGGCATAAGCAGTTGTTCTATGGGGAGTGGCCATAAACGATGCTAAAGAGATGTGGAAGTTGAAAAGGACTTGATGATGATGGGGGACAAGTTTGAAGACCAAGAATGGGTCGAGCGAGCAACAAGGAGGTCAAGTAATTGAGAGAAATGGTGGAAGAAATGGATAAGACAGGAAAATAAGATGAGTGAGCAATTGCGGAAGGAGAAGTTTGGTACAAGACAAGATGAAGGGATGATGAATGAATTGCAGAAGGTAATGAGATGTGAAAAGATGGCCAGCTCCTCGTTGAAGGGAAATGGGATAATGGTAGAGGATGACCTAGTATGGGAGACTGCGGTAGAGATGGATGTATGGAAATGAAAGACACAAACAATAACATGAGTACTAGAGATATTGGAATACAAACCAATGATGCAGAGGTAGTCTGGTTGTAGGTCATGTATCTGCCTAATTGGCGTCAAGACAAAAGCATTTAGAAGCTAAACCCCCTATTGTCGAAGAAGAAAGATCAAAGAATCACAATATCAACCCAATGTCAACCACTCCTAAGGAATTCATAATCATGTGGTACTCTCTTTTTCTAGTTCTATTTTGTATTTGTCATGGTATAATCATTGTACCAATAGTAGTTATCAATTTACTCATACAGCCATAGGAGGGAGTAGTAGTTGATTTAGTGCTATTACAATGTTAATGAGTTCTTAGAATAGTAGTTGTTCAATCCCAAACATAGCTTCAAACATGATTTCACAACCCGGTCCTAGGGAATTTGTGTTGGTAGGAGATCTAGTGACCACAATCGTTGGAATGCATGGAGTTTCTTCCGTGTGGTACCCAAATTTTTTGGGTAAGTTAGCTAAAGAAGATGCAAAACAACATTGGTTCTTGTGTGAATCCATTTGGAGGTCCAAGGGAATTAAAAACACATCCAAATTAATTCAATTTCAGGCTACATTACAAGGACAATAACTATAGTGGTACATGAAATGTGTGGCTCTCTTCCCTCCCAAAATCAAAACAAAAAGGGATTGTAGAAATGAAATAAATCCAAAAAAATGAAATAAAATCAACATAGGAAAATGTTCATTTTATATGGATGTGATGAATAGGTTGTCTTTTCATGATCATTATTTTCATCACAAAGAGTGGTTTTTTCAAGGGTTACTACCACTAACTTGGCTACCTCTATCCCAACAGACCATTGAAACCTCCAGAACTGCCTTGGAGCAAGCTATAAGGACTGAATCCTTGGTTATGTACCTAAGAAGTAGTCGATGTTGGTTGTGGAGCCAGACTTCCAGTCTCATAGATGATATTGTTTCAGCCGTGTTTGTACCCCAGTTTTATATGATATGTAGGTAGACTGTACACTCACCTCAGCGGGGGGGCATCGCCCCCGAGAAAAATTTTTGGGGTTGTTTTGCGAGCCCATGGTTTTGGGTATCCCGTGGTATTTTCCCATTGTATTTCCCCTATAAAAGAAAGACATTGTAATATGGCTAGGGTAAGATGTATTAGGTTTTATGCATTGTAAAGATCTCTAAGATTAGGAGAGAGACTGTGAGATAGTGAAGAGGAAGTGCAGCGGCTGTGCTGCAGGTTGTATCCCTTCACCTTGTTGGATGGTAATAATAATAATAAGGACTGGAAAATTCAGTGTGGACGTAGCCCAAGTTGGGGTGAACCACGATATATCTGTGTCTCTCTTGTAATGTGTGTGTGATTATATTTGCATTTCTGTTTATTGTTATTGTTCTACGATTCTGTTTTTCTAACAATTGGTATCAGAGCCGAAGGTCTATTTGGCAGATAAACCCACAGGAAGCTAGGGTTTCTGGTTCGAGTGGGAGCAATGGCGGAAGAAGGAAAGTTTAAGGTTGAGAAGTTTAACGGCCAAAACTTCTAGTTATGGAAGATGCAAATGGAGGACTATCTATACCAGAAGGATCTATTCCTACCGTTGGGAGGAAGAGAAAAGCAGCTGGCGGCTATGAAGGACGAAGAATGGGAGGTTCTTGACAGAAAGGCTCTGGGAACAATACGGCTGAGCTTGGCTTCATCGATGGCTTTCAATATCTCAAAAGAAACGACAACGGAGGGTTTGATGAGCGCACTGGGTAAGCTGTATGAAAAACCCTCGGCCTCCAACAAGGTATTTCTAATGAAGCGTTTATTTAATATGAAGATGTCTGAAGGTGGATCTATTACTGATCATTTAAATGAGTTTAATACGGTTACAAATCAGCTAAGTTCTGTAAGTGTGAAATTTGATGATGAGGTTAGGGCTCTTCTAATCTTGTGTTCATTGCCAGAAAGCTGGAATAGTTTGGTCATGGCTGTAAGTAACTCTGTCTTTGGTTCAAACGCTTTGAAATTTGATGATGTTATTGGTGTTATTCTTAGCGAGGAAATGCGAAGAAAAAGCACACATGAGACATCAGGTAATGCGTTGACCATGGAGAGTAGGGGAAGACAAAAGGAGAGAGGAAAGAGCCAAGGTAATCGTGGCAAGTCTAAAACGGGCAGATCCAAGTCCAGACTGGAAAAAATAGAGTGCTGGAACTGTGGAAAGAAAGGACATCTGAAGAAAGACTGTAGATCTCTAAAGAAGAAAGGAGATGCACAGAAGGAAACTACCCAGGAAGCAAATGTAGCAGGTGATGTGTTACAAGATGCTTTGATTCTTGCATTAGATAATACTAGTGATTATTGGGTAGTAGATTCAGGAGCTTCATGTCATGCTACACCCCATAGGAAATACTTTCATGAGTATGTTCCTGGCGATTTTGGACATGTTTTATTGGGTGATGATGAGCCATGTAAAATTGTTGGAATGGGTAAGGTATGGATAAAAGTTAAGAATGGAACTGACTGGCCGTTGAAAGATGTTAGGCATATTCCTGCTATGAAAAGAAATCTGATCTCAACAGGGCAGTTGGGAGATGGCGGCTGTCTATCTACATTTGGAGAAAAGTGGTGGAAGATCACTAAAGGATCAATGGTGATAGCAAAAGGAGACAGAATAGGTACGTTGTATTTATGTCCTCATAATATTGACCATTCTATCTCTTTAGCTTCCACATGAACATATACATCATTGTGGCACCATAGGCTTGGCTACATGAGTGAGAAGGGGATGCATCTTCTCCCCTCAAGGAAGTTGCTGCCAGATTTGAAGTAGGTAAGTTTGGAATTCTGTGAAAACTGTGTTTATGGAAAACATAAGAGAGTCAGATTTCTCAGGGTTGGGAAACAGAAGAAGAATGAAAAGTTAGAGTTAGTGCATACAGATGTATGGGGACCGGCTTAGGTACAATCTCTTGGTGGCTCTCATTATTATGTTACATTTATTGATGATGCAACTAGGAAAACTTAAGTTTATTGCATTAGACAGAAATCTGATGTGTTTGCTACTTTTAAGAAGTGGAAAGCTTTGGTTGAAAATGAGATAGGAAAAAGGTTGAAGTGTCTCAGATCTGATAATGGAGATGAGTACTGTGGCAAGGAGTTTGATAGTTACTGTTCATACCATGGGATTCGTAGAGAGAAGACAGTCCCAAGAACACGACAAGAAAATGGTGTGTTAGAAAGGATGAATAGAATGATCATGGAGCGTGCAAGGTGTATGAGACTGCATGTAGGGTTTCCCTTACAATTTTGGGTGGATGCTGTAAATACTGCTGTTTATTTAATAAACAGAGGACCTTCAAGTGCTTTGGATGGTGGTATTCCAGAGAAGGCATGGACAGATAAAAAGGTAAACTACTCATTTCCGAGAACGTTTGGTTGTGAAGCATTTGTCCATATTGATAAAGAAAATAGAACAAAGCTTGAAGCTAAATCCAAGAAATGTACCTTTATTGGATATGGGGTTGATGATTTTGGTTATCGTTTATGGGATTATGAAAATCACAAAATCATTAGAAGTAGAGATGTCATATTCAATGAAAAGGTCATGTATAAAGATCAATTGCAGGGAAAGAAATAGGAAAATGAAAACACAGAGTACACAATACTTGATGAAATTACAGAAAATGAAGTTCCAAAGGTGCCAGAAAATCAAGAACAACAGCAAGTGCCTGAAACTCCTGCAACTGTAATAATATCTACCAGGTTCAATAGAATCCTTGAACGATACTCTCCTTCAATGTATTATTTGTTGATGACTGATGCTGGTGAACCAGAATGTTATGAAGAAGCAATGCAGGTGGAAACTAGAAAGAAGTTGGAGCAAGGCATGAATGAGGAGATGGACTCATTGGTAGGAAACCAGACTTGGGATTTGGTTCAGTGCCTGCTGGTAAAAGAGCATTGCAGAACAAATGGATTTACAGGTTGAAGGAAGAAGAAGGAGGCAAGAAGCGGTACAAGGCCAGACTTGTTGTAAAGGGGTTTGCACAGAAGAAAGGTATAGATTTTGATGAAATATTTTCTCCTGTTGTTAAGATGACTTCAATTAGGACTATCTTAAGTCTAGTGGCGGTAGAAGATTTGCATCTTGAACAGTTAGATGTAAAAACAACCTTTCTCCATGGGGGTTTGGAGGAAGAGATATATATGCAGCAGCCAGAAGGGTATGAGGTCAAAGGTAAGGAGAACTTGGTATGCAGGTTGAAAAAGAGTTTGTATGGCTTGAAGCAAGCTCCAAGGCAGTGGTATTTAAAATTTGACAAGTTTATGACAGAACAAGGTTATAGTAGATGTCATTCTGACCACTGTGTTTATTTCAAGAAGCTAGACAATGAAAGATATATTATCTTGTTATTGTATGTGGATGACATGCTTGTTGCAGGGTCTAACATTCAGGATATAAATGTACTCAAAAGGAAGCTAGCTAATTCATTTGCGATGAAGGATTTGGGCACTGCAAAGCAAATCCTTGGAATGAGAATAACGAGAGACAGGAAAAATCGCAAATTGACATTGTCTCAGAGTGAGTACATACAAAAGGTGTTGGAGAGGTTCAGAATGCAGAATGCAAAATCAGTAAGTACACCTTTGGCCAGCCATTTCAGTATAAGTAAGGAAATGTGTCCCAAGACACAGGAAGAGACAGATTACATGTCCAAGATTCCCTATCAATCAGCAGTTGGAAGCTTGATGTATGCCATGGTGTGCACAAGACCAGATATTGCACAAGCAGTGGGAGTTGTGAGCAGATATATGAACAATCCAGGTAAAGAAAATTGGAAGGCAGTGCCGTTCTTAGGTATTTGAGAGGTACCACCACTCAGGCATTATGTTTTGGAGGTTCAGACACTATTCTACAGGGATATGTTGATGCAGATATGGTAGGTGATAAGGATAGCAGGAGGAGCACCACAGGGTATGTGTTTACTGTAGGTGGAACAACAATAAGTTGGATTTTGAAACTGCAGAAGGTTGTTGCACTTTAAACAATGGAAACAGAGTATGTTGCTGTTACAGAGGCTAGTAAAGAGATGATTTGGTTGCAGAGGTTTATGGAGGAATTGGGTAAGAAGCAGAAGGATAGCATGTTGTATAGTGACAACCAGAGTGCCATTCATCTTGCAAAGAACTCAACATTCCATTCCAGGACTAAACATATACAGCTCAAGTACCATTTCATACGCTCTATTATGGAAGATGAACTGTTGAAGCTGGCAAAGATACATACTAGCTAGAATCCTGCAGACATGTTTACAAAGGTAGTGACGAGAGAGAAACTAAGTTCCTACTCGGTTTCAGTTGGCCTTCTAGCATGAAGGTGAAGAGGAGAAAGTTGCCAAGTCCAAGGTCCAACAAGTACAACAGCGGTGGAGTTGTTGTGATCAGTCTCCAAGTGGGAGATTGTTGGTTGTGGAGCCAGATCTTCCAGTCTCATAGATGATATTGTTTCAGCCGTGTTTGTACCCCAATTTTATATGATATGTAGGTGGATTGTACACTCACCCTAGCGGGGGGGTGTGGGGAGGCTGTTTTTCGCCAGCTGTTTTGTGGGCCCATGGTTTTGGGTATCCCATGGTATTTTCCCATTGTATTTCCCCTATAAAAGAAAGACATTGTAATACGGCTAGGGTAAGATGTATTAAGTTTTATGCATTGTAACGATCTCTAAGATCAGGAGAGAGACTGTGAGATAGTGAAGAGGAAGTGCAGCGGCTGTGCTACAGGTTGTATCCCTTCACCTTGCTGGACGGTAATAATAATAATAAGGACTGGAAAATTCAGTGTGGACATAGCCCAAGTTGGGGTGAACCACGATATATCTGTGTCTCTCTTGTAATGTGTGTGTGATTATATTTGCATTTCTGTTTATTGTTATTGTTCCGCGATCCTGTTTTTCTAACAGTCGAACCTATAGATATGTAGCCAAATCTTACTTATCGCAAGTACCAAACTAGATAGTTGTCTTAACTGAGAAAAAATAGGAATTGATTATCCCCAAAATAGGTAGAAAGCAAGTATGGTGTACTAGATGTATTACAGAAGTTCATCATGCTTTTAAATGCCAAATGTTGAGAGGGGTACTTGTTCGTAATCCCCTTATGGGACTAGGCTCGATAAGACCTTCCATAGGTGTTCCACAAGTTGGTTCTCATAATCATTGTCATGCTCCAAGACTATGTTTTACTCAAAATTTATAAATCAGATGGGAACTCCACTCACCTAGTCCCTCTCCTACAAAAGTATTCCTTTGTCCAATATATTGTTCATTGTGAATTTTGTGGGTGTACTAATCGCATCACATATAAATGTAGAGCTTTGGATGCATTAATGGATAGGTTGGATCATTCTTCATATTGATTTTCCAATAATTCCATCCCTAGGGAAAAGGGGGGATGTCAAGTTCAAGGAGGTGATTATCAAGGAGGTTGAGGATTTGTAATCAGTTGTTATAATTGTAATTAAATTGGATCTGTGGATCGAACTATCCATTACCTTTATGATTTTGGTGTTCCTATTGTTGGGTAAATACACACAGTACTAAAGATTTCCCATAACTAATTATGATATGAGAAGGACATATGCATAACCGAATAACTAATTTAATCAATTCAAGGCCACAATATGCTCATCATTGTTAGATTTTCTACTTTTAATTAATACTTATCTAGGATCTTACTGAAAGAATAACATGCACAACATAACACCATAGACAAAAAGAATTTCCTCAGGGAAACCATAAAGGAGAAAACCCCGCAACTTCCTCAGAGATAGAATGATCACCAATACAATGTCACAAAAGTAAAAACCAAAAATAGAGATGGTCTTAGCAGCTTCTCTCTTCTCCACTTGTGCGAACTTGTCCTCTCTCTCACTTATGCGAACTTGAGTGAGTGAGTGAATGAATAAATGAGAGAGCCTAGCTCTCTATTTATACTTCACTTCCACTTTACCTTTTTCACTTGACATGTCGGCCTCAACTAAAATTTACTGGGCTGACTCCTTTAGGGAATTCAGTAACCCTTTTACAAATGACTCTAGGGGGATCTATTTCCCCGACTTACAATGGAGGATTTACCTCAATGAATTTACATGACCAAATGTAATAAAGACATCCCCGACCGGAGGAATAAACATCTCCATCGGAGGTACAAATAAAATACAATAATAATAACAATATAAAATACAATAGAATATATTCCGAAGTTACAATTACAATAACACTCCCTCTTAACTAGGAAGGTATTCTATGGACATGGTCATCAACAAATCTGGACACAAGTCTTCATCGTTGGATCATCAATGCTGGAACATCATCATCAACACTGGATCGTCATCGTCACTGCTGCTGCAATCCTCATCCTGTTGATCATCGATTGGTGGCATCTCTCGATTCTATTCGTCATAGGAAGTTCTACAGGGCCAACCCTTTTTCATGATGGATGTAGGCCTAGTCCTCATGTAGGTCTTCATCATCTCTGCGAGCAATCCATCCAGTAGGTACAATCCAGGATCAATCATTACATTGCCTCTGCAAACACCTGCGTATCCTATTGTCGCCTCATCGTCTTCAGATGATCTCATTGTCACACAGAGCACAACCCATATGAACATCACACAACACTTACATCAACCGACATGGGAGGAATTTCCTACCACCATTTGGGAAAGGAACAACTCTTACATCAACGACCATGGGAGGAATTTCCTACCACCATGCCTGAATGGCTCAACACTTATATCAACGACCATGGGAGGAATTTTCTACCACCATGCCAGAATGGCTCCGACACTTATATCAACGACCATGGGAGGAATTTCCTACCACCATGCCGGAATGGCCCCGGCACTTATATCAACGGACATGGGAGGAATTTCCTACCACCATGCTGGAATGGCACCGACACTTATATCAATGACCATGGGAGGAATTTCCTACCACCATGCCGGAATGGCCCGACCCTTACATCTACCAATGTGGGAGGACTTTCCTACCACCATGCGAGAATGGACCATGTGCATCTGTGTATTCCAGACTCATCACTTCCTCTTACGAGGAACCTTGAACTGAAGAACACCAAGATTCTCTCTGAAGTACTCAAACTTCACTCTAGCTAGCGACTTGGTCAACACATCGGCTATCTGCTCGTCCGTCGCAACATACTGGAGCTTCAATACTCCTCTCTGCATCATATACCTAATATAGTGATACTTAATCTCAATATGCTTCAACTTGTCATGGAACACCGGGTTCTCAGACAACTTCACACAACTCTGGTTGTCACAGAATATACAAGTCGCCTCTAACTGGAGATAAAAAAAATCAGACAATAGCTTCCTAAGCCATACTGCCTCACAACTAGCCAAACAAGCTGCAACATACTCTGATTCGACTGTACTCAGTGCCATGTAGGACTGCTTCTTGCTAAACCAGGAGATCATACCATATCCCATACTGAAGCAGCATCCCAAAGTTCTCTTCCTATCTACGGCACTGCCTGCCCAATCTGAATCAACATAACCTTGTAGTTTAATCTTCTGATTCACCTCGTACTTGAGCCCATAATCCACTGTACCCTTCAGGTACCTCAATATATGCTTTGCTGCAACTAGGTGAACTTGTCTCAGATCCGTCAGGAAATGGCTCAATGTGTTCACATCAAAGCATATGTCTAGTCTCGTGTTCGTCAGGTACATCATTGACCCAATCATCTGACGATACATCATGGCATCAAATGAATTTGATGAAGCATCACAAAGTAGCTTCAAGTTCAATTCCATGGGTGTGGCCATCATTCTGAATCTCTTCAAAATATCCACTGCATAGTTCAAGGAAGATCCCATCCCCATTCTGCCACACCTTTATGCCTAGGAAATAATGCATCATACCCAGGTCCTTCATATCGAACTTTGCGGCAAGTTTTCTCTTTGTATCATCCTCTCCTGTTACAAACAGGTCATCTACATAGAGTAGAAGTATTACTGGATTTCCCACTTCAACCTTGTAGTAAAGGTTGGAATTTGCTTTACTCTTGGTAAATCCCAAGCTCATCAGAAAACTATCCATCCTGTCGTACCACGTCCTGGGTACCTGTTTCAATCCGTACAAGGATTCTTCAATTTGCAAACATGAGTTTGCCTGTCATGTGTCTCAAATCCGAGTGTTTGCTACACGTACACTTCCTATTCTACTACACCATTCAAGAATGTTGCCTTGACATCCATTTTGTGTACCTTCCACTTCATTACTATAGCCAATGCAAGTGCTGATTTGATGGAAGAGTATCTGGCTACAGGTGCAAATGTCTCCTCATAATCTATGCCTTCCTTCTGGGAGAAGCCATGTGCCACAAACCTTGCCTTGTGTTTCTAAATGCTACCATCTGCAGCATGCTTGATCTTGTAGATCCATTTTGAAGTCACAACAGACTTCCCTTCTGGTCTCATAACTACCTCCCAGACATCATTCTTCATGATCGACTGATACTCCTCGATCATGGCATCCTTCCATTATTTCTTCTCTACCGCTTCCTCATAGTTGGAAGGTTCTTTGCCAATGATGGCACACAACATGGATACATAGCTGGAGTATGGCCTAGGTCTCTTGATTTATCTGTGCATTCCCTTTGGAGCACCATACCTCTCTACATCTTGTATTTCCTCTCGTACCCATGCTGGATTCCTCTTGTGGGAGTTATTCTCACGAGGTGGATCTACAGGTTCTTGTGGTTCTTCTATTTCACGGTCTTAATGGCCTTTAAGAATTTATTCTTCCATTGCTATATCTTTGATCCTGGGAACTTCAGGTTATTCAGTGTCTTCAATAGGTAGTTTTCTTGATCTTCGTCTCTTGTTATTCGAAACAAATCTCTCTTGTAGGTGATGGTACACGATCTTTCCTACAAGACAAGTTCAATTGCATGATTAGAAACATCTCATAGTTTTCAGAACAAATTCTTACGCATAGAGACATAGGTCATACAGTCATGCAATTATCTTAGCCCATGCTTCAACAACATTCATCCATATCTCGTAACTTTCTAGATGCTTTCCATCTCTACCGGAACATTTTTGAGAGTGTGCACTACTCCCAACATGTTAGCAAAAAGGTTTCATTCTAGATAAGTAGCAATGGAATGTTGTAGAATACCATAGGCCACTTACCTATCACATGCATATTAGTAGTATACTATTCATTAATGCAAATATCCTAATATGCATAATACACAGCCTAAATCTAGGAACATAAGTGTGTACACCATTTAATAATATTATTTAAATAATCATATATACAAGAAATGACAATTCAAATACTTATCTTTGTTTGGTTGTTGGGTGGAATCCCTCTCAATCTTTGCTTCCTTGCAGGAACTACTGGAGTGTGCTCCCTCTTGATCTTTGCTTCCTTAACCAATGCTGAAAATGGATGAGAGGTTCTTCCATAGATCCTTTTGCTTTACTTTCTCTACTTGGAAATGCCTTCTTCACGTTCTTTCCCTTCGCACATCCTTTGCTTCGACTGGATTTCTGGAAGTCCTTCAACTTCTTTACTTGCAATGGGAAGTGCTCTATAGTGCACATGTGCAAGCCTTCTGTGCCATAGTTCACTTGGATCCATGGATTCATGGAACAAGGCTTGTTCAGGTTGGCCCTTCAATTTGTACAAACCTCCCTCTTGCTCTCCAATCACAACTGCATCATCTATAGTTTTTCCCTTTGGCCACATTAGGACTTGGCCTTCAACAAATGCAACCCTCATACCTTTTGCATCTAGTGCTGATATGGACAGAAGGTTATTTTTGAGTCCTGGAACATATAGGACATCCTTCATCTTCAGAGACTTTCCAGAGTCTAGCTTGTATGAAGCTTCTCCACTTCCTTTTATGGGATATTGGTAGTCATCCCCAAGTTTCACCTTGTGATGTGACTCATGTTCAGACAGGTTCATGAAGGATTCTTTATATCCTGTCATATGCTTGGAAGCTCCAATGTATACAAGCCAATCATTACTTCCATGTGTGATAGTTCCCATGAGTGCTGATATCGAGACATACTCTTCGTCACTTTCTTCTCTGGCTCTCTTCCTTGGAGGTTCATCATCTTCTGTAGTGTGAGAATTGTGCCTTTTCTTGTTGTTCTTCTTGTTGGATCCTTTGTTTCTGGGACAATATTTGGAGTAGTGTCCCTTCTCATCGCATGTATAACATCTAACAATATATAGATCTCTCTTCAATCTTCTAAAGTTATTCCTCTGAATTTGGTGGTGGTGCTTCTCCTTCTTACTGTGGTGGTGCTCCCTCTTGTTTTTATTCCTCCCATAGTGTGTTGTGAGAGCTTGATCTTCGTTTTCTCCCATATTCTCTTCTCGAGCTACAAGTCGAGCTTCTTCTTGTGAGCATTCCTCCCACAGCCTACTAAATGTGATTAACTTCTTTCTAGCACAAATCCCTTGAATGAAAGAGTCCCATGATCTAGGGAGACCATTCAAGGTGGTCATCACAATTTCTCCATCTTCTACATTTTCTCCCACAACTTCAAGTTGCTCCTTGATTTGAGAGACCCTTGCAAAGTAGAACTGCATGGTCTCTGCATTTTGTATCTTCACATTCTTTAACTGGTTCCTCAAGATCATCTTCCGATTTATATTCTTCCCTTCAAATAGCTTGGTCAAGGAATCAAACATCTATTTAGGTGTCTTCAAGGATGCCACATGTGGGATGATATGATCCTTAATAGAATCTGCAATGATCCTCTTGGCCTTAGCCAAGTTCTTCTTGTGTAAAGCTTTAGCCTCATCTCCCTTTGGAACTAGAACTTCTTCATTTACATATGTGTCCAATTCATTCTCTTCAAGAACAAGTGTAATCCTATACTTCCATGCTCGGAATTTATCAACGCTTTCAAGCTTATCCTTAAGCTTGGTGTGGTGAGACATCTTTAATGAGTACTTCAAATAGAAATATAAAAGCTTTTAGGTATTACCACTTTGATTTGTTGAAACTGGTTCTGGAGTTGGCTGGTCCTAGGGTTTGTTAGAGAAACCCTAAATTTTCAAACTTGGAATTTGAAACTTCTGATTAGACAGATAGATGCGCTTGACTAAGGCGAGTGTGCTGGTATACTTGGTTTATGAAGATTCCAAAAATTCACCCTTGAAAATTGTCTTACAAAATTCTAATCTGCAGTTTCTGGCTTTTTCTGGTTTTCTGTAGTTTCTGGTCCAAAGTCAAACTAGGGTTTGACTTTATGGGAGTTTCACTAACTCAAAAATTTTGATCTTTGGGAGGCACAGTTCCCTATGCCAATTGCACTCCAAAATTCCAATTTTGTGAGAAGCCCTAATTTTTCACTCGACAGTAGTGATAGGCCAAAAATTGAAAACTCTCAGAATTCGATTATGCTTCGACAGAAATATGTGCCCTTCTAGGGTGAGTTATCCTAGCCTCCCTTTCTTGATGATCTTTGGAGAGAAGTCCAAAAATTAAGAAGCCCTACCTTCCGTAGCTGCATAATTTCTTCTTTTCAGGTTAGCTCCGATACCATGCTAGATTTTCTACTTCTAATCAATACTTAACTAGGATCTTACTGAAAGAATAACATGCACATCATAACACCATATACACAAAGAATTTCCTCGGGGAAACCATAAAGGAGAAAACCCTGCAACTTCCTCAGAGATAGAATGACCACCAATACAATGTCACAAAAGTAAAACCCAAAAATAGAGATGGTCTTCAACAGCTTCTCTCTTCTCCACTTGTGCGAACTTGTCCTCTCTCTCACTTATGCGAACTTGAGTGAGTGAGTGAATGAATAAATGAGAGAGCCTAGCTCTCTATTTATACTTCACTTCCACTTTACCTTTTTCACTTGACATGTTGGCCTCAACTAAAATTGTTTGGGCCGACTCCTTTAGGGAATTCAATAACCCTTTTACAAATGACTCTAGGGGGATCTATTTCCACAACTTACAATGGAGTATTTACCTCAATGAATTTACATGACCAAATGTAATAAAGACATCCCCGAACGGAGGAATAAACATCTCCGTCGGAGGTACAAATAAAATACAATAATAATAACAATATAAAATACAATAGAAAAGCTTCCGAAGTTACAATTACATTAACAATCATATGATTAGGCCCATGATTAATGATATCACATGTAGAGTAGCTAATAAGAGGATTGACTCTAACTCTCCTAATGACCCAAAAATTTAATGAGATGGCCCAAAAGCAACTAAATTTGATATGGCCCGATGTAGAGAAATTTTCACAAGGGATGACGAGATGTTCCACTAGATGGTTGCTCCTCCTTGAATCACCATTGGTTTCAGAAGAAGTAATTTTTCAAAATGAGGGATCAAAGCTACATTTCTCGATTCGTGGATAAGAAGTAGACATTGAAACTCTAAGTGCATCTCATAAACTTATTAGTCTTTAGTTCAATATGCTTGCTAATATTTTGGATAACGAAGACCTAAGTAAATTTTTTTGGAATACTCTTCAAACCATTGCGGGTGTAATAGAGGAGGATGGCCTTATCTTATCTAACATCCCTGAAAGAAAGGATAATATCATAAGTCAGAGAAAGAAAAGAACTAGGAAGGAATTTTTGTTAGATGTACAAGTAGATGGATATGATATTAAGGATGTCATGTTAGATTTGGGTTTAAATGTTAATATTCTTCCTAAGAAATCATGGGAGGATATGGGTAGCCCTCATTGGTTTATTCTCCTATCTAGTTACGTATGGCCAATCAATATCCGATCTTTCCTACTCCAGACTAACCCTCTTGTTTCCAGAGCCTTCATTATTCCTTTGCATCGAGGCTGGGTCGTGAGACATCATTTCGCTCAGGGTTTCTACCCTTCCATTCGACCTCAGGTCGCAGGGGTATTTTCTGGTTGTTAACTCCATTTCTAAGTTGGTTTAGGATCAAGTTTTTGATATATCCATCTTGGTTATAGAGAGAAAGAATTACTTGGTTCTTATCTTCCTGGATAGTGGGGTTCTACAACGCCCAACTCCCTCCAATGGATCCAATGCATGGTAGCTCTGTAATAAGGTAAGAATATATTCAACACTTGTTATTTTGGTTAATTATTTTCATTATCTACTTGGTATGTTCACTGTATTCACATTTTTGTTTTGTTTGCAACATAAAATACAATGGGTGGAGCTTGGATCGTGAAGCTACTGGTTCGAATGAGATTATCCGGTAAGCTCATGGCACTAATGGCCATAGTCCTCTCTCGAGGATGGATTTTCCAATGAAAATTCATGGCTATGTTTCCCATGGTGTTATGGCCCAACTGTTATTATTTTTAAGTGTTATTGTTATAATTTTTCCAAGTTTATGTGGGTGTTCTGCCTCTATTGAATGAAAACAATGATTGGTGTTTTTACAATGTTATTACAACTTTTTGTATCGACCTTGGGTCGATTTGACCCCCCAGTGGCATTAAATTGTATTAATTGGAGATTGAATGCGTTTAAGTGTTTAAATGGCATCCTGGATTTAAATATGTATATTCATACACTTTTATTTAGAGATAGTTTTCCCTACAAGGCGTAGGGACTTGTTGGTAGCATTAAACGTTATGTTTATAATTTTTATGGCCATATCATATTACAATTTCTGAATTAAATAAAAAATATATATATATATATATATATATAGAGAGAGAGAGAGAGAGAGAGAGAGAGAGAGTTTATAATTAATAATGTGATTTTATAACCTATGGGGTTTGATCCCAATTCATTGTTTTTATTACATGCACTCTGACTGTATAGAACAATCTACACCTCTCTCCTGGGAATGGATGTGTGTTTAAATCCCAATTGGATGCCTTGAGGTTTGACCTCAATTCCTTGGGCTACTCCTCGATGCAATAAGGAGAATATAGGGTCTTTGACTCTCTATTGGATTCCTTTTTTACTAAGCCAACTTCAATTTTGTAATTATATTCTCAATTTAATATTTGAATGTGGTATATTCAGTCTCTTAGTTTCCGATGATAAGTGTTAGAGAGCCTACTATTATTATTCTAGAGTTGCTTATTGAAACCCTATGATGATTTTATAGACTACTTATGTAATTATGATGGTTGTATAAATCTTTTTTATAAGTTTTTACACCCACGATGAGGCCAAGAAGCCATAATCGTGGTGCCCATATCATTTATAGCTTACCTCATAATCATATCGTCCCTTACCGGCTTCGATCTCCTAGCTCACTTATGAGTCGAAATGTCTTCAGTGCTCATTGTATCAATCCACTTGAATACAATTCGATCTCCTTTCAAAAATCGTGTTAATGATTTGCTAAGAGTTTATATGCTTGAGTTTATTTTTGGATAATGCTTACGTAGGATCAAAGCTTTGCTTTTAAACTTTATTTGTTCTATTTACTTAATAAAAGCATTGGATTATATAGTATGTGTTGGATTTAAGCTTAAAAGGCTTGCATACCTTTCGATTTATGTTGTAGCTTTTGTGTAAAAGCTTGGCCCACTTACTATGGTATTACATGAGTTTGATTTGGCTTGAATTGTGTTTATTATATTATGCTGTATCGTTTACAAAAGTTTTGTATATTATATTTATTACTTATAACATTAATATATTATTAAAGCTAGGTTGGTTAAGGGATTGGCCTTGGATTCTTAAGTGAATCCTTTCCCTCCTCCTATGCTTGATAACGAGAGTTTTCTCTCTAGGCCAACAAGCTTATGATATTATAATTATTTACTTAACTAATTATATATATATTTATGTTTATTTATGGAGGTTAAATAATTCATAATAGATCTGATATTAAGACTAATAATTTACCTTGTAGATATAGTTAGTCTATAAAAATAAAGTAAATGATAGTTTCTATCCATTACAAATAATCAATAGAATTACTTCTAGGTTGCTGAATAAATAATAAAATTTATGGTTATCATAAATCAATTTAATTTATCCTCTAAGTCAATATAATTCAAATCTGATCTATAAATAACACATACAGTTTGAGTTTAATCAGAGAGATATATAAACGGAATTAAATAACCTTTCAAACTAAATCATAATTAATATAAGTCCTACAAATAGACTAAGATAAATTCAACAATACTTCCATTAGAGGACAAAAGGCTATTAGAGCTGCAATTGCAAAAGTTAGTCAAATAAACAGAAGTAAATAAATTCAACATACGTCCGTAGGATATCATTAGAACAAAGTTTAAGAAATAAAAGATACTTATCAACCTTTTAAGTGACCAACTAAATGTGGAACTTCCACATTCCTCCCAACCATAGAACTCAAATAGTTCCTTGTTTGTTGCATAGGTCACTCCCGAGCCGGACCAAGCACACTAGAGTAAGGAGACCATGATCATTTTGCCAACTTTGATTACTACATCAGAGTATCTACAAGGTTTTTTACTAGCTCTATGTAGAGTCTTGTAATTTATTTCCCCTTGTTCATCCCACAATCCTTCTCGCATTTAGCCATATTCTTTCACAGAAAACTGAGCACTCATGGACCTACAACTGAACCCTCTAGTGAGCTAGGGACCATTACCTCCTGTAATTCCCACTCTTTGATATATTTATTCTTAAGGAAAAAGGATCCTATTTTTCATTAATGCAACTTTTCTTTTATTTAGGAATATCATGCTTTGTGTTTTCTTTCCTTCCTTTTTATCTTTCTTTAGGAAATTGTTTGGACTTTCTTTTTAACTCTATTTATCTCCTTTATTTTTAATTTATTAATATGTGTTTTTCCTCGCATTTGTCCTATTTTCTATTTTGGCTTTTCATTTGGAAACTACCTTAGAAGTCAACCTATCCTCTAGCATGCTTGGTCCCTCTTTAGTGGATTAATCCCCATCAGTTGGAAATTTAAAAGGAGATAAATAATATAATCATAAGGTCTTTTATTGTATTTGATGCTCTAGAGCCCAACAACTCAACATCAATCACACATAACGAATTTGCTTAGTCTCGGTTCTCCGGATCCTATAGCTCAACACCAACTCAAACAAGTGAGTCTACGCAGTCTAGGTGCTCCAAATCCTTTAGCTCAACACTAACTTAACCAAAATAAAACTAAGTAGTGTAGGTGCTCCAGAGTCTACAACTCAACACCAAATCAAACATAATGAGTTTAAATAGTCTAGGTGCTCTAGGGCCTACAAGCTCAACACCAAACTTAAACATAATAATAATATAAAGTGTCTTAGTTTTGGGATATTACACATACATTTAAGATCATTTGGTGGTGGTGCATGCCTTATCTAAGGCTAGCTAGCAAGCACATGGATGCATGCCTGCTCTCCCTCTTTAACTCAAGAGTGATGCAACTCCTCCTCAAGAACTGTGTTGCTACCTCTCTAGCTTCTATAGGACACAATATGATGCTGCTGAACATATGCCCATATTTAATGATGTAAAATATTGTCCGAGGTACACTTACTAACACTCCCTCTTACAAAGGAAAGTGTTCTCCACCACAACAAGCTGCTCTTTGAACATCTTGAATTTCCCTTTTGAAAGTGGCTTACCCAAGATATCAATGGTTGGATGACATAATGAAATTTATTGTAGAACCAAAGCTCCCTTCAGAACCATGTCTTTGATGAAGTGGTACCTGATCTCAATAAGCTTGGATCAATCATGAAATACTAGATTTTTCAGAGAGTTTGATACAGCTCTGGTTGTAATAGTAAATCATGGTCGCATCCAAAGTCTAATCTGTCATCTCTCCCGAGTAACTTGCAAATCCAAATGACTTCACAACCAATGAAACTCGCTGCCATATATTCTACCTCTACTTAACTAAGTAATGCAAAATTTTGTTTCTTGCTAAACCAAGAAACCATACCTGATCCTAAATTGAAGCAACACCCTGAAGTGCTCCTCCTATCACTAGCACTACCTACTCAATCAAAATTTGAAAAAACTTTCAACACCACCTCTCCATCACCATCATACCCTAGTCCAAAATGCAATGTACCCTTTAAGTACTAGATCACGTGTTTCGCATAAACCCAATGAACCTTCCTAGGATGCACCATGTACTGACTCAAGGTGTTCACTGGAAAACAAATGTCAGGCTTGATATTTTCTAAATACATGAGAGAACCTATCAATTGTTTGTACACAAATGGATCAATCAATTTAGAACAAAAATCGACAAAGTGTTGCTGGTGTTTTCACACTAGCATGCACAAAAGTGCATCTACTAGGAGTTGTGCTATTCCTAGTAGATTTTTAAGGTAAAAAGTAAAAATAACTAGAATGAGAATCAAAATATCTAATCTAATATGCAGGAAAAAGTAAATAACATTGAATGAAAATCTAATCTTATCATGCATTCTTCATCAAGCAAATAGACAACACCATTTAAATATTAAAGAATGTTCTTTTCATTATAAAAATGGATTTTACAAGAGTAAGTTTTAATTTTGAATTGAAGTAGAAGAGGCCCCTGCAACTGTCTGAGGGAGAGTCTACTTGATCTCCTGCCAGTCCACAATTCTCCAGCCACGTGTCATGTATACGATCTTCTTCAACAATGTGAGAAACGAACACAAGAGGGAGTTTGGATCTCAGGGAGATTTTTGTAGGGTAACATCTTGAGCAATGAATGGAGAATTGGTGTTGAGTGATGGACCACGAGGATTCCTTTATAGGCATAACGAATAGCTCTAGGATAAGGACCAGAATTTGATTTTTGATTTTTGATTTTGATTTTTTTGCTTTTGCCTTTTAATTTATGCCTTTCATTTTTTTATCCTTTTATCCAATTTGGGATATCATGAAAATCATGCCAAGTTTCTTCTTTCCGCTAAGGGTAAAAAGAGAGAAACATCCAAAAATCAAGTCAGGGAAAAAGTTGCTCATTTATTTTGAGATAATTGAGCAATTTAATTTGGAAAATAGCCCTTTTTGGTGCATGACTTTGATTTTTATTTTAATGAAGGTTCAAGGGGTGGAAATGAAATGTGTAATGATGTAAATGTGCGATGACGCTAATGACATGGTAGGTGGAAAATTTTTAGGTGTTAACACAAATGAATTCAGATTTTCTACCATAGGATTAGCCATGGGCTTGCAGTCCATCATTTAAAATCTCTTCAAAATCTCGACTACATACTCAACCAGTCCAATGAAAACTTCATTTGATTTTTGACACACCTCTAAACCCAAAAAGTAATTCATCAAGCCAATATCCTTCATGTCAAATCCTCTCACCAAATTTGTCTTGCGCCATTCTATGAGTTTCTTTGCAATTCTTGTAAGTATGATATCGTCTACATACAAGACTAAAACAACCAAATTAGAATGATAAACCAAATAGTAAGGATTGGAACATGCCTCTGTCGTGAAGCACTTGATATGGCTCAAGTCCTTCTTTCCCTAGTTAGAAGAACTCAAATCCTCTTTCTTCCGTTTCTAAACCTTCTTGGGTCCTCCTTTCTTGTTTCAATTTTTCTTCTTACCGATGAAGGAAAGATTCTACTCACCCTCCATACCTGCATTAGTATCCAATCTTGTCTCCTCCTAAATGAAGTCACCCCACAACCTCTCAAATGTGGGAAGTTTTTTCCAAGCACAAACCACATAGACAAAAGGTTTCCCAAAAGAAGGCAACCCATTTAATGTGATGGTACTAGATATTTACCCTTGATCTCCTCTCCAATTGCTACAAGCTGATCACAGGGTACATTAATCCTCAACAAGTAGGTAGTTATGAAATCTGTCTTGGTCACCCGCATGGCTCTAATATTATTCCTCAACAACAACTTCCAATTAATGTTCTCACTCTAATATAGTGACTAGAGCATAGACATGTGCTTTCTCGTGGCTTTCTTGACAATGTGAGAGATCAAATTATCCTTCACATAGTCAAAGATGACTCACTTGCCATCTTTTTCTTATGATCAACCAACAACACAAGATCAATAGTCGCTAGAAATGGTTTCTAAACAACGTACCATAGATCTTGGTCCTCCAACAACTTCTTTACACAACACTTCCACGAGAAGAAGTTAGAAGGACCTTCCAATATGTCTTCATATTTGAGACCAGATGTAGTCATACCACTACACTAGATTATTATGCTAAAGAAATTAGATTAACAACCTAATAAAACTGAAACAACCTTATCATAGAACCATTATGCTTTTCTCAAGCACGTATCATGTGCATCTCATCCTTGAAAGCTCTCGATAGTTCCCTTTCACATGTAGAAGCTCTACTATCCATTCAAGGATTCCTAGAAGGTTTCAGAAAACTACTTTGATAACTTGTAGAAATTTTATAATTCATGGTAAATAGATTATGCACTATAATACAATTCCTACATGAAACTAAAACCAACAAAAACTAAAAATATATCAAAACAACTCTATTAGTAAATGCTAGAATATATAAACACTTTTTGTAGAAAACAATAAACATAATTCAATAGACAATTGTCAAAACCTGTCATTGCTTTCATTAATTCTAAACATGAAAAAATCTGCTATATGAAAATAACCCTAATATGCTAATTGCTATACTTAGACTTAGTGAATGAATTCATTCCTCTGCCCTATCTCTTATTGATTTGAGAAGTGCAAACTAGGGTTTAAAAATTTAGGTTTGCATGTGACTCCAACTCGTAAAAAGAATTGGTTGTATCTTAAGTCAAACTCAGAAATAGAATTTACTAAAACTAAAACCACACTAAATTAGATAAGATAAGATAATTTTACTAATGTCCAACGAATGACCACAAAAGTAGGTTAATGGGACTAAAAGGATACAAACAATATGAGTACAAAGTGGGAGTGCAAATACAACTCCTAGATAATGCCGGAAGTAAACCTAATATAGAGTAAAATAAAGAAAGAACGATACATCAATGGATTGGCCAATCTCTTTTTTATGCTCATCAATTATCTTCACTGTTTCGTCCCTATCATCGTTTCTTAATCTCAATAGTGTTTTCCATTGACTCTCAAAATATCCCGTTATCTTATTAAGACTTTCTAAATATTTTGGACATCTCTTCCATTATCTTGTTAAGACTCTCTCATGGAGGTGATTATCATACCCGCAATACTCTATGGATCTAAGATATGGGAACCGAACTTTTTATAAATAGATTGGGCTCAAATGGAGAGATTTCATACCTTGCTTCTCAGGCGCATCATCCGATGCAAGTGTATAGTTCTTCAGCCCATTATTCAGGCAAAGTTCGATGTCCAACAATTTCACCTCGAGGTTATCTTCCGCATGGTCTCTTTCTTACATAGAGTTGGATCTTTCAATGTCTCTACCACTGAGAGAGTGGTACCCTTACCTTGAAATTTTCTCCTCATAGGACCTTGCCTCAGATATCCTTACAGGTCGTTCACAAGGTTGGTTTGCAAAGGTTTTGTGGCCTCCTTAATTAGTGACCATCTCCCCATAGTAACTTTCCCCCTTCATGTACTGTTTAGATGTGTCGAACTATCTTAGATCGAATAAATTGTTGCTAAATCGAGACATGAGAGAGAACATATACAGATTGTACATTCATGTCACCTGGGCCTCACCTCTGACAAGCCTGGGCCTGAAGATGTCTTTCTACGAGCACTTTTTGGAGTTGCAAGATGGTATCATTATCTCCCCCCTATACATGTACAGACATTGGATACATTTGATCAGGATCGCTCTAAGACAACTTCAAGTCAATTTCCATCGATTATGGGTAGAGATTGATCACCATACCCCCAATATGATGGGATATGTCAGATGTGCCACACACAAGAGCCAAAGACAGAGATGCTATGACTATATAGAACAGTCTACACCTCTCTCATGGGAATGGTTGTGGGTTTAAATCCCAATTGGATTCCCTGAGGTTCGACTTCAAGTCCTTGGGATGCTCCTCGATGCAATAAGGAGAGTATAGGGTCTTCGACCCTCTGTTGGATTCCTTGTTTACTAAGCCAACTTGGATTTTGTAATTATATTCTCAATTTAATATTTGAATGTGGTGTATTCAGTCTCTTAGTTTCCTGTGATAAATGCTAGAGAACCTACTATTATTATTCTAGAGTTGCTTATTTTATAGACTGCTTATGTAATTATGATGCTTATGTAATTATGATGGCTGTATAAATCTTTTTTATAAGTTTTTACACCCATGATGAGGCCGAGAGGCCATAATTGTTGTTCCTATAGCGTTGATAACTTACCTCAGAATCAGATCGCCCCTTACAAGCTTCGATCTCCTAGATCTCTCTACGAGTCGAAATGTCTTCACTGCTCATTGTATCGATCCACTTGAATACAATTCGATCTCCTTCAAAAATCGTGTTAATGATTTGCTAAATGTTTATATGCTTGAGTTTGTGTTTTGATAATGCTTACGTAGGATCAAAGCTTTGCTTTTAAACTTTATTTGTTTTATTTACTTAATAAAAGCATTGGATTTTATAGTATGTGTTGGATTTAAGCTTAAAAGGCTTGCATACCTTTCAATTTATGTTGTAGCTTTTGTGTAAAATCTTGGCCCACTTACTATGGTATTACATGAGTTTGATTTGGCTTGCATTGTATTTATTATATTATGCTGTATCATTTAAAAAAGTTTTGTTTTATTATATTTACTACTTATAACATTAATATATTATTGAAGCTAGGTTGGTTAAGGGTTTGGTTGGTTAAGGACTTGGACCTGGATTCTTAAGTGAATCCTCTCCCTCCTATACTTGATAACGAGAGTTTTCTCTCTAGGCCAGCAGGTCTATGATATCATAATTATTTCTTAACTAATTATATATATATATTTATGTTTATTTATGGAGGTTAAATAACTCACAACAGATCTTATATTAAGATTAATAATTTACCCTGCATATATAATTAGTCTATTAAAATCAAGTAAATGATAATTTCTATCCATTACAAATAATCAATAGAATTACTTCTAGGTTGCAGAATAAACAATAAAATATATGGTTATCATAAATCAATTTAATTTAACCTCTAAGTCAATATAATTCAAATCTGATCTATAACTAATACATATACAGTTTGAGTTTAATCACAAAGATCTATATAAACGGTATTAAATAACCTTTCAAACTAAATCATAATTAATATCAATCCTGCAAATAGACTAAGATAAATTCAATTAGAGGCCAAAAGGCTATTAGAGCTACAATTGCAAAAGTTAGTCAAATAAACATAATTAAATAAATTCAACATACATATGTAGGATATCATTAGAATAGAATTTAAGAAATGAAAGATACTTATCAACCTTTTATGTGACCAACTAAATGTGGAACTTCCACATTCCTCCTAACCATAGACCTCGAATAGTTCCTTGTTCGTTCCATAGGTCACCCCCGAGCCGGACCAAGCACACTAGAGTAAGGAGACCGGGATAATGTTTTCTATCTTGATTACTACAATAGAGTAGCCACGAGGTTTTTTACTAGCTCTATGTAGAGTCCTGTAATTTATTTCCCCTTGTTCAGACCACAATCCTTCTCGAATTTAGCCGCATTCTTTCATGGAAAACTGAGCACTCATGGACCTACAACTGAACCCTCTAGTGAGCTAGGGACCATTACCCCCTATAATGTCCACTCTTTGATATATTTATTCTTAAGGAAAAAGGCTCCTCTTTTTCATTTAGGCAACTTTTCTTTTATTCAGGAAAATCATGCTTTGTAAATAGTTTTGTAATGTCCCCATTTTGACCCTTAAGGTTTTATTGGCTTCAATGTAAATATTGTGTAAATGCAGTGTATGTTTTCCCTAGTGTGGAGCTCAAGGCCAAGGCCCCACTAGTGGATTCTTAAGGTTTAATTGTGATGCAGGAGCATCAAGGCTAAGCCAACAATGTGATCGAGTGTTCACATGTTGTGGCTAGCAAGAGGACAAGTTGTCATGGAGTGGGGAGGAAATTTGGTTTATTAAGTATTTTGAATAATTGCAAGTATGTAACCGACTAGTATGTTGTCAGTTTTGAGAAAATAAGACATAGTAGCAATTTGATACTCCCCGCGTGGAGATCAAGTCAGATAGCCAGTCTGTTGTTGGATGATAATGACTCCTTTAGTGATGGGGAGAGTTAGTTAGTAGTTTGTTTTGTTGTTCAGCCATTCGGTTTTGCGGTTTTTTCGAATGGATGAAATAGGGAGAGATTGGGAGTCAGTAAGTAGAAGACGGTCGGCGCAAGAGAGAGCTCTGTGTAAGAAAGAGGCGGTGGGATATTTTCCTGAACACCAGAGGAAAGTACGATTGTAGAGATGTTTTTGTTATCACTTAATGAAAGGAGCAATTTCTGTGTGTTAATGGTGTTACTGTGCATTTGAACAAGAGTTGAGCTTAGATTCTACCAGGTGGAGCAACGTGAATCATTAACCTGATATCTATGTGAATGAATCTTTGTCTTCGTGCTTGTATGAACAGTTAGGAACACCCAAATATTTCGTAAATCGACCATTAGTACGTAGCAGAGATAATTTCTTGTCATCTCTAGTTTCTCATTAGATCTGGACAAAGATTGAGTTGGATTGATTGATTCCCTAATCAATCAATGAAGAAAACCGCAGAGTTGCAGCCGATTCATTTAATAGAGGTTGGACGACTTAGATCAAGTCCAAAAAGAAGATTGAAGGTCGGAAAAGAATCCACCAGGTGAATGTGTGCCGTAGCTAGCGAATATGCAAGCTGATTCAAAGTATTTTGCGTTGATCATAGATCAACGGATGGGATCAAGCCCGCAAGAGATCGACGGTTGCTACAACGTTCCACATAAGGAAATAAAGCAGGAGTTAATGATGAGATTTGCGAAAACTGCATTGCGGAAGCCTTGTCGGGAGATCACGAAAAGCACACCCGCAATCCATAATCCGCAAGTTGCGGAAAGAAGTGTTGCAGAAGGGACGTTGCGGGAAGGTGATTGCAGAGAGATCATTGCGGAAAACCACCAATATCGTGGAAAGGAGGTGTTTCCGCAAGATTGTTGAGGAAGGTCATTTCTGACTGTTAAATAGTTGCAGAAAGCCCAATTTGAAGATAAGGGACGCCATTGAGAAGAACTTAGCTAGTTTTCAGCTAAGTCTAGAGGTTCGACTTATGAAGAATCACAATATTTCATGGGAAGCAGGTTGGATTGGATTTGGTCATTCCCTCCTACATCATTTGTGGTATCAGAGGAGGGCCTTACTCAGCACAATAGAAGAAAGACATGGCTATATGTGTAGGCAAAGCAAGAGGTCGTGACAGAGGGATACCAACAACGAATGCAGAGGTTGTGGAGGAAATGAGAGAACTACGGGAACATATGGAAGCTATGGAGATGGGAAAACGAAGAGACCTAGAAGCAAGAGATGTGAGTGAGCCTGAAGAAGAGGAACAAGAAGAAGAAGCAACACCCATGTAAGAGACACTTGAGCTAAGATACTTCTGGTCAATTCTTGGAGCAACTTCGAGTCCAAAGCCCGAGTTTCCTACCTATGAGGGAAGTCTTACTATTGAACACCTCATTGACTGGATCAACGAGTTAGACAAGTACTTTGAGTATGATGAAATTGAAGAAAACAAGAAGGTCAGGTTGGTAGTGACAAGGTTGAAAGGACATGCTTCCCTATGGTGGGATAACGTGCAGGCTGAAAGGAGAAGGAAGAACAAGCCATTAATAAAGAGATGGGATAGGATGGTGGCTAAGATGAGGGCCAAATTATTTCCCAAGGATTACCAACTAAACTTATACAAACAAATGCAGAACCTTAGGAAAATATTACTGACTGTAAGAGAGTATACTCAAGAGTTCTACAAAGTGAAACTAAGGGCAGGTTATGTGGAAGAATCAGTAGAGAAGGCTCCTAGATATGTTCTAAGGACGGAGATTCAAGATGAGATCAGCATGATAGAACCAAGAACCATGGAAGAGGCATACCAATGTGCCTTGAGAGTAGAAGAAAAATTAGTGAGGAAGCAGAACTTCAATAGGGGAAGATGTTTAGCCAGAGGAAGGGGGAAATTAGTTGGGAGAGGAAGGTTTGTAGCCCAAAAAGGAGAATCCAACAACTCAAGCCAATAGGAGAAACAAGGTAGAGGAGGTGACCCAAGAGGGAGAAGACCTTACCAAGGGGGTAGAGGTAGAGGAAGAGGTAGAGAAACTATCTACAGATGTTACAAATGCAACAAATTGGGACACAGATCCTTTGAATGTCTCGAGAAGGAATACATAGGACAGAGAGGAGCCTATGTAGTTCAGAATGAACAACAACAAGAGCAGATGACAGTGACTAAGAATATTCCAGATATGGGAGAGGCTTTGATGATGAACAAATTCTTATTGAATCCTGAAAAGGAGAAGGTGGAACTCACTCAAAGGAAGGATTTATTTAGAACCATGTGTAAAGTAAAAGGGAAATGCTGCAAGATGGTGATTGATAGTGGGATCACTGACAATGTTGTTTCCACAGAGATGGTGGAGAAGCAGAGTTTGAGGAAGACTAGACATCCTATTCCATACAAGGTATCCTGGCTACATAAAGGACATCAAATCTTGGTAAGTGAACAATGTGAAGTTGATTTGTAAATAGGAACATATAAAGATAAAATCGTATGTGATGTTATTCCCATGGATGTTTGCCATATTCTTCTAGGGAGACCATGGCAATTTGACAAAAGAGTGATACATGATGGTAGGATAAATTGTTATAGTTTTGAGAAAGATGGGATAAGACATGTTCTTCTTCCTTTACAAGAAGGGAGTTGTTGGCAGCCAGCAACAACCTCTTCATTTCTTGACAAAATGAAGAGAGATCAGCTCTTTATGTGATTTATCAATTAAAGAATTATGTTATAGCACCTTCAGAATCTTTGATTCTGAAGGTACTCATAATCAAAGGAAAGTAATTTAATGATTCTAGAGCTGATAGGAACTTGATCATAAAACTTGGCTTTTAAACGAATGTTAGATAAGTTTCGTAAATTCTCATTAAAGCTATTTAAAACATCAAAATGAATTTATGTGACTTAAGGGATTTGTGCCAAGAGAAATATCATAAAACACATTGTTTAGGGTATTATTAGTCCCAAGACTAAGAGAATTTCGGAAGTTAACATTGTAAGGAATACCCTATTATGAACTTTGTAAATATCATAGTTAATGGATAGATAAGGTTTGTATAGGAAACTTTTTACATATGGTAAATACCCTATATGATAGTATAATGTGTCAATAGGATGTATAAAGGTTTTAAAAAAACTTAGTGTTGTACATATATATATAGCTTTGTACATATACATACAATAAACATTAAGCTAGCCATTTGATTAATGCCTACTTAACATTAAAGTGCGATTTATTATTCTTCATACCACTACGTAACATGATAAAACAGGGATGATTGTTTGATGAACTGGCCATGCAATAAATTAATGGTTAAATCAATAAACGTTTTGGATCGATGAGCTGGTATGAAAACGTGGCTTTCACCCCTTGACAGAATCGAAAGTTGTATGCATTTGGTTAAATCGTGTTGACAGTGTTAAATGCTCACAGTCATTTCAAATTACGCCATTGTACCTATTAATTATGAACCACTGTCAATAATCAATGACTGTAATCATGATTCTATCAGTCTTCGTATCGCTGGTTCGCCAAGTTAAGTGGTTATCACTAACAGGCATGGTCAAACGTAGATAGATTGGCATAAATCGTGGTGTAGTGTGTAGTTATAACATTTATCAATGCTCGAAGTCCTGCTAAAATGGTAGGTTCAGAGATTAGATTTCTGATTAGATTTGAAGCATGTGAAGATTTTCTAACATGTCGTGTGTATGGGTACCTATTCTCTCTATTTTCACTTTCCCTTTCATTTCGCGACTAAGCCCAGAAAGTGCTGAAGAAACCATGTCTCCTCTGAATCGTTTTGAGATCTCAGGGTTTGAAATTATTGAAGCTAACCAGGAGGTTGCCCAGAAATTCGAGAAAATGGGATGGACACATTTCTTTCGAAGCTTTGATGGTCATCATGTGGAGATTACCAAGATGTTTGCAATGAGTTTTGAAGATGACAGGGTGCGAATTGGGGGTTTTGAATTTGTTATCAATGAAGACAAAATTGCTGAAGCCACGAAACTTCCCGAAGTGGGAGAACGCTGGTTTAAGGGCACTATGGTTGACAAGAAGAAGTGTTTGGCTTTGTTAATGCCCTTACCAGATAAAACGAAGCTGAGGATAGGCGTACCTGTAAAATTTCTAAAGCCCGAATGGAGAGCTTCCTATGAAATCTTAGTAAGGTACGTAACCTGTTGTGGACGCTTTTCCCATTTGCACTTGTATCATTTACGGTTGTTGTTAGCAGTAAAGGGTTATAAACTTAATTTGCCCTTCTATCTTTGGCAAAGCCTTAAGAAAATGTCACAGTCTGTAAGGAATTTTAATAACCCTGACAATAGTTTGTGTCATCATGGATTGATAAAAATTTTACTGCAATTCCAATTATCTGCAAAAGGTCTGTCTTGGGATAAATTTCTAGTTGATTGTCAATTGGGGCCAACACAGTATTGGCCTAATCCATCTCCTCGAGCTCGTAGAAGAGGAAAAATCATAAATCCTGAGGTTAATAGCTCAGAGGTTAAGGAACCAGGGGTCGTAAACATGTCCATAGACGATAAGGTAAATGAAGATGCCGATAGGGTTTCAGTTCCCTGCGATTCTAGGGAAATATTAAAAGAACCCGAACCTGGTAAGAATGATGGCAACCCTGCAAAATTAAAAGAAGGATCAGCCGAAGACGAAATTGTTAAACCTGATGAATGTGATAAAAATTCTATGCATAAGTTAAACCATTTGGCTCAGGTTTGTTGTGACAAGGAAGGGTTGAATGTTGAAAAATTATCGTTTTCGCGTAGAGTCACTAGAAGCATGCATAATCTCCATTCGATTCCAAGATATAGGTCTGATCCACAGACTTCCAAATCTACAGCTACTGAACCTACAGTTGTAAATATTGAAGATGATATTCCGATGCCTGTCCCTAACACAATGGATGTAGGGAATTCCGCTACTGCGCAGGGGAGTGATGTGCAATCAGGTGAGGTCGAGGGCAATCAACCAGAAATAAACGTTGACACTGTAGAACTTGAACCATTACACAATCAGCATTGTGACAGTCCTCGTTCTCCTCATGTAGCTAGAGAAGACGAAACCCTGCAACAGGTATTAGGAAATATTTATCAGGATAAAAACACAGAGTCCAGAGGAAAGCGTAAACAGTGTACAGCCTTATTGGAAGAAGAAAACAAAACTTTCAGGAAAGAATTGCTAGAATGGATTGACAGGTGGAAAAGGGCCAACATGAAGAAGAATCAACTCAAGAAATCCAAGAAATCAATATTAAAAACGAAACAGCTGCTATTGGAACGAATTGAAAAACAAAATGTTAAAATTATCAGGTTGAAGGCTAAATTAGCCGAAGCTAGAAGAGTAGTCGCTCTTCATAATGAGGCTTAATAGTTTTCTCTTCTCTCATGTCGCAGTATAACAGGTAACGATTATTTCGATTTTTGCATGCCTGTAAAATCGGAGATTTAACAGGCATGCATTTATAATTTTTAACTATTTCTGTTAACCGTGTTAAATTGATTTTAATATAATGCATTGATTGAATTTAATGCAGGTAGTTTTATCACCGCCTTCTTCCAAGAATACAGGACGTGGTTGATGCGATGGCATGGAAATGTAGCTGATTTGTTACAAGCTGGAGTTTTGTGAATGGGCAAGAACTTTCTGAGATGCCTCGACTCAGGCTAGTCGATTTTATTTTTAGTAGTAGGTGTAATTAGATGCCCTTTTGGTTAAATAAGTTCCTATAATGTTGCATGCAACATTTATAGCAAAACTGACTCTCAGTAGTATATGAATGGAAATTTTTGATGAAATCGAGATAGATGGAGTGTGGAAGAAAACTTGTTGAAATATATTTTATTACTAGTACTACATCAAACTTGAAGCTGAAGCTTTTATGTGGATGATACTGGATATCTGCGAATGATACTGTGACTGGTATTCATTTTTGGATTTATATATATATACATATATTTCGGTTTGTCATCTTCTGTTTATACATGAAATCTATGTGCTGTGACACATTGATGTTTAAATATGTTTCTCACTTTATCATCTCAAGTTAGTTGTTGAATAAATATTTCATCATGGTTTTGTTTATTAGTGTGTTCACTATAAACATCAGTTTTAATGATATACTATCCTGTTTATTTAAAATTTCATTTGTATGTTAACGGTGAATTTTAAATGAGCATCATTTCAAATTCAAATGACTGTCTTGATAATTAATTATTAATCAGTTTTTGAAAGTGGAATTTGACTGTGTATGTATAGGTTAAATCTCATTTCTATTATTACATAGCAGAATTACTTTCGTTATGATTTAAATATGTTTATTTAGATCATATCTCAGTTTTCTGTTATTTATTAATAATTAATATAGTTTCAACTTTGCTCTCAGCTGAGATAGAGTTAAATAGGATAGATAGATTAATTAGTTTTAAAGTTTATTTTATCATTGATCAAGCATTGTTAAATCATTCTGCATACTGTAAGTAAGCTTTCATATTTAGAAAATTTCCCAAAAATCGAAGTCTTTCCTTACGAAAGCAACCTTAGGACATTTGTAGATATATAGATAGGATAAACGTTAGAATAGGTTAGATTTTGCTAGTTTTAAGGTTTCCTTAAGAGACAAACTAGCTGGTAGCAGGACCATAACCTGCGAGGTCTTGTTAATCCAAACACACCGGACGCTGCTTTAAGTTGATTGTGTGGATAAAACCTCTTTATTGGCTCTGATTCATAAAATCAGGCCAACAAATGGCGCTAGAAGGAGGGCCTGAATTAAGTAATGGCAGGTGAAACTAATGAAACATTTCCAACCAGCCAACAATCTTCGAAAGTTAGTAGATCACCTCTTATCGAAACTGTAAGGAATATCCTTGAACGTGATCCTATTACTTCTCCCTTTACTCCTGCACAAAGTGCTCAAACTCTAGAAGAATCCAGACATATCCTTACTAGAGCTTACGCTAATCAGTTAGGTATTACTCCAATAGATTATTGTCTTCCTAGACAACAGCGACACAACCCACAATTGACCATAGTTACAGAAGATTTGGAGATAACTGGTAGTACTCCTCAACATCAAGCTGAAAGTTATCAAAGACAGATTACACAAACCAATACCACAAGGAGGTTAATCTCAGGAAGTGGTTCTGATCAGCCACCTTCTCCTCCTGAGTCACCACCCAATAGTCCAAGATCTTCTCATTCAGAGAGTTCCTCTAGTTCTCAAGGAAGTCCCATGGCAGGAAATGCAGGAGGAGGAGGTGATCCTCCACCCCCTCCACCTAATCCACAGCTCCCTTGGTTAAGGGCAGCTGCTGTAGCAATTCCTGGGGTACAACACCCATTACCAAAACATTCAGATAAAATTCTTCCTAAGTTTAACCTAGATGACAAAGAACCTGCAGAGGTACATATTGATAAATTCATGTTGGTTGTTCAAACTTTAAATGTTCAGCATGAAGATGTTGTTTGTCGATTGTTTCCTCTCACCTTTGAGGGAAGAGCCTCTACCTGGTACTTTTCATTAGTACAAGGATCTATTACAAATTGGGTGGAATTTAATAAAGTTTTTTTAGATAAATTCGGGGAAGATAAAACACCTGCTCTTTTAGCCCTAGAATTATCTAGAATTAAAATGGAACCCAAAGAAAGGATTAAAGACTTTAATCAAAGGTTTTTAACATTGAAAAATAAAATTCCAATTGCTTCTCAACCTCCGGAAGATATAATCATTGAAAATTATACATCAGCCTTACCTAGGAATTCCGGAATGTTTGTGAAGAGAGCTGGAAAAACAACGCTGATAGAAACATTTGATGAAGCAATTAAAGTAGAAAAGGATTTCATGTCTTATGAACCAGAGAGAAGTGGTAAATCTGATTCTTTTCCTCGAAGGAAAGTAGAAAAATCTAGTTCAGATAAAGATAAAGCTTTCGATGTAGAACAGCTACAGAACGCTATTCGAACGTTAACCAATGAAGTTATAGGGTTAAAAAAGACTAGTTCTGAAGCTTCTCCTTCTAGGGATTACTTCAGAAACCAATTTAGACAAAACCCAAACACGAATAATAAGAATACACCCCCAGATGTGGCTGCTAATGAAGAGATCTTTAATACAATTCGAGCTGTTCTATCTTTGTCTGAAACACCTAGTCAAGAGATAAATGAAAATAAAGAAGATGAAGAATCTGAAAATGAGGATGAATCAGAAGAACCTCAACAAATTAATGGTCATTTCTGGGATAATTTTGTGAAAAAACATGAGAACAGAAGTCCACCCTCAGGACAACACGCATATAATACACGTAGTAAAGCAATTGCAAATACTCTTGGTGCTTCAAGCTCCACTTCAAACACTGAAAATAATAACTCACAACTAAACAAACAAACTCAATCCAGCAAGCAAACTCAGCCAAATAAGGGTACCCAAACCATTCAAAACGCTCCAAAGTTGGATTTACAATATGACATAATTGAGGATTTGAAGAAGACACGTGCAAACATTAGTATGTACGATCTCCTTCAAATCTATCCAATACCTAATAGTCATATTATTAATCCTGCAGTAAGTTCGATCGTCCCTAATACAAAGCAAAATGTTGCTGCAAACAGTTCAAGCAATGATCCAACAACAACTGATAAAGGGAAAACATCAACCGATAAAGCTTCTTTGATAGGTAAGAATTCTAAATCAACTACACCTCCATTCTTACTTACCTTTGAAATTTTTAATAGGAATGTCCACAACTACATGGTAGATTCAGGAGCATCTTCTAATGTTATGCCTTTATCTGTGTGCAAGAAATTAAATGGCAAATTTGTTCCATCTAATGCACAAATAACTCAATTAGACAGAACAAACGTTAAGGTTGTCGGAGAGATGAAAGATGTCTTAATTAGGATTGCTTGTAATCCTTCAGTTTATCAAATCATAGACATCGTAATTGCTGATATTCCAGATGCATATGGACTATTCTTACGTAGGGATTGGTCTCAACAACTAAATGGTTTCTTTGCCACTAATTGGTCTGTTGATGTATATGTAACTTCGGAATGTATTTCACATATATGTATGTTGTATTCCTATAGAGATGGTATTATTCCTCTATAAGGAAGTGTCGTCATTTATATTGTAAGTGTCGTAACTTATACTTGATGGGTTATTAGACCACCTTGTTTGGGGTCGGCCCTGTATAAGTCATGTGGGTCAAAGGGTTATTAGACCACCCTATTGGGGGTCGGCCATGTGGGTCAAAGGGTTATTAGACCACCCTATTGGGGGTCGGCCCACTCAGCATTATGTTATGTGGTTAAGTTCGAGCCGACATGAGTTAGGTAAAAAGGCAAGTCAAGTCAAGTATAAATAGAGTGCGAGAGGCACTCTATTTACACACTCACTTCTCACACATGCACTCAAGGAGGAGTAGCGCACTTATGGAGGAGGAGGATCTGCTGCTAGGTTATGGCTATCTCTCTTGGTTGGTTGTATCATTGCTCTATCTATCTCTGAGGAAGTTATTGGAGTTTTTCACCTTTATGGTTTTCCCCAAGTAAATCTTTGTGTCTCTTGTGTGCTTGCATTATTGTCTCCATGATTGATATGCTGTAGATATGCTGTACATGTTGTTCTCTCAGTTAAGATCCTAGATCAGATTGAAGTAAATTCTGAAAATTTAACATGGTATCAGAGCTAGCCTGAAAGAAGGCATGATATGGCATGTATGACACTTGTTGCACTTACGATGCTAGGGCTTGATATAGAAAAAAACCAGTCATCGTAGCACTTTCGCTATAAATCCATTTTGGCGAAGCTTTCGGATCTGAAATTGTTACAGGCTGAAGCTAAGATCTCCAGGTATCTTGTGTCC
The DNA here is from genome assembly GCA_027924585.1 of Larix kaempferi. Taxonomy (NCBI): domain Eukaryota; kingdom Viridiplantae; phylum Streptophyta; class Pinopsida; order Pinales; family Pinaceae; genus Larix; species Larix kaempferi. The sequence goes on from BSBM01000221.1 coordinate 6,506,121, forward strand.
AAAGGACAACCTCTAATTCGTTGTACTTTGTGATTTATGATCTGTACAATATAGGGTTTCTGCCTCTTCCAGATCTGAGTCAAAATCAGGTGACCTTGGGAAAAAGGTCATATCTTGGGCTAGGAAGCTCCAAATGAAATTTCGTAAAAAGTGACAGGTAGTACACAGTCTGTACTATCTCAGAAAACGTTTTCAGAGGCCGAAGTTAAAACAGTGACACGTGGCACACCGTACAAGTTCGCTCTCCTGTTTTATCCCAAAACAGGTCACGTTGCGACATTTGGCATAACTCTCTCTTAGAGAATCCAATTGGGGTCAGACCTGTCAGGATGAAAAGATAACAGGTCAGGCTATCTCAGGAAACGTTTTCAGAACCTGTGGATCAAAATTTTTTGAGTTACACCAGAAACAATCAAGTACATATTTCTGTCAAAACAGAATTATTTTTTGGTACCTTCATTCATGGCTTCCGGAATTTAGGGCTTTGGAGAAAGTTGGAATTTTTGTAATCGGAGATCACGGCTGGATGCTACTCATCAAAATAGAAATTTAGAGACCAAGATCAGAATTTTTGGTTGGGCAGAAGGCCGGGCTTGATTAGACCCTAGTTCGGGACTTTGATCAGAAAAGTGGAAAATTAGGGCTTCTGTAAAAATGGGAATTTTTGAAATCTGTGACCACGGCTGGAAGCTCCTCAGAAAAATAGAAGCTTAGAGCTTTGGATCAAACATTTTGATGGGGCAAAAGAGTGGGCTTCATCAAACCCCAGTTCAGGATCACGTCCAGTGAATCCGGGAGTTTCAAAGGCAAAATTGAGGAGTGAAACTTTGCAGTTTTCAAATTCTGAATATACCAGTTTGATCAGCTCATCAAGGCGCATATTTCTATCCTTTCGAAAGTTTGAAATTCAAAGTTTGAATTTTTGGGGTTTCTCTGACAAACCCATATCCAGCTCCAGGTCCAGTTCTTGCAAATCAAGTGGATTGGGTTAATCCTAGAAGAAGATGGATTGATCATCTGCATGAGTGAAGAAGTTCCTGTTTCAGAGGGAGATGAGGCTAAGGTCTTACATAAGAAGATTACAAGCAATCTCGACAGGTATGTCTCATCGAGGTATGTTTCGATATTTGTCCATGATTAAGTTTATGGTATGTTTGTCTTCATGTTATTACGGTTAGTACAATTTTGATTTTAGATTTGTCGTTTCACCTTAACAAAATTATGAATGCATGATAGAAGATATTCATTGGTTAGGACACTTATGATTGTACTAATGCATTATGGTGTTGTATGAGGTTTATGTTGTCTACTAACATGAAAGGTACACCAAGAAAGACAAAGCATGTTCCAGTTCAAGAACATATGATCATGATGACATGAGGATAAAGATTCATCCATTGTCATGGATCTCATAGAAGATCCATTTACGAGGTATGGTTTTGTAATAGTTAACCTATAAAATATACAGGTTACTAGCACAAGTCATTGAAGAAGAACAAGAAGACATCATGTGAGTATGTTAGACATAAATAGCTAGCATGCTAATCCAGGTATGTTTTTCCTATATCAAGATAGAATCCTACCTTGTGTTAGGATCTTATACTGTTGTTGATAATGATTATTCATGAAGTCATAGGTTTGAATAATCATGATTGTATGCATATTATGTTTCTTACCATAATTGATGATATGACTAACCAGAAGAATCATGATGGTATAGGTTTGAATAATCACAGGTTTTATGCATTTTATATCTCTTATCTTGATTGATGATTCAACTAACCCGAAGAGTCATAGGTTTGAGTAATTACAGGTTTAGATATGTTATGTTTCTTATGATTTGACTAACCATAAGAATTCTACATAAACCTTGAATGCTAATGCTTATTATTTTCTGTTTGAAATGATCATGACTATACATGCTTGAGATTATTGTGTTTTTTAATAGTATACTAATGAATGTATGATTTTATATGAGATCACAAGGATAACACAATCATGATACTAATAAGCATGCATAGGAACCAAGGATGAATGTAAGTTCAAGGACAGGTAATCCAGGAAGCAAAGATCAAGAGGGAGCACACTCCAGTTGTTCGTGCAAGAAAGCAAAGGAGCACACTTCAGTAGTTTATGCAAGGATGCAGATATTCAGAGGGAGTTGACCATCTCTCTACATCCCACAACAGAAAGGTGTATAAGAAGCTACTTTAGATTAGGACTCCAGTAGCTCCTGCAAGGAAGCGAAGACTCAGAGGGAGTCCACCCAACGAACAAACAAAGATAAGTATTTGAATTGTCATTTCTTAAATAATACTGTTCAATAATGTATATACTGATGTTCCTAGAATTAGGTTGTGTATTATGCATATTAGAATAATTGCATTGATGAACAGTATACTCCTAATATGCATGGGTAAGTGGCCTATGGCACTGTACAACATTCCATTGCTACTTATCTAGAATGAAACCTCTTTGCTGACATGTTGGGAGTTGTGCACACTCTTAACAATGTTCTAGTAGAGATTGGAAGGCATCTAGAAAGTTATGAAATATGGATAAATGTTGTATTGAAGCATTGGCTAAGATAATTGCATGACTGTATGGCATATTTCTTTATGTGTAAGAATTTGTTCTGAAAACTATGAGATGTTTTCTAATCATGCAATTTAACTTGTTGTGTAGGAAAGATCGTATGCCATCTCCTACAAAAGAAGAACTACAACATTTTGTTCCAGCAACAAAGATATCTATTGAAGATATTGAAGATATTAAAGTTCCCAGGATCTGGGATGAAGAAATAAAATGCCATGATCCGTCGATAATGAAGAATGATGTTTGGGATGTAATCCCAAGACATGAAGGGAAGTTTGCTATGAATTCCAAATGGAACTATCAGATCAAGCATGTTGCAGATGGCAGCATTGAGAAATATAAAAATGATGAAATAGAAGATGCACCAGATGGATTTCAAGACAGCATGGTGCAGTCTTATATGTGTGCAGAACTTGGTGAAGATAGATTGATTGCCAACACGCAGCAGAAGCTTGCTTCCAAGTTCGAGATGAAAGATTTGGGAATGATGCACTATTTCCTAGGTATGGAGGTGTGGCAGAGTGCAGGTGGGATCTTCCTTGGTCAAGGGAAGTACACAGTAGATATCCTGAAGAGATTTGGGATGATGGATTGCAAGGCCATGGCCACACCGATGGCATCGAATTTGAAGCTTCTATGTGATGCTTCATCTGAGCCGGTTGATGTCTCTTTGTATCGTCAGATGATTGGGTCCTTGATGTACCTGACGAACACGAGACCGGATATTTGCTTTGCTGTGAACACATTAAGCCAGTTTCTAACGGATCAGAGGAGTGTTCACCTGGTTGCTGTAAAGCACGTTCTGAGGTACCTGAAGGGTACAGTGGATTATGGGCTCAAATATGAAGCAAATCAAAAGTTTAACCTACAGGGTTATGTTGATTCAGATTGGGCTGGCAGTGCTGCAGATAGGAAGAGCACATCTGGATGCTGCTTCAGTATGGGATCAGGTGTGATCTCTTGGTTTAGCAGGAAGCAGTCCTGCGTAGCACTGAGTACAGCTGAGACAGAGTATGTTGCAGCCTGTTCAGCTAGTTGTGAGGCAGTATGGCTACGGAAGCTACTGTCTGAGTTATTTGATCTCCCGTTGGAGGCTACTGGTATCTTCTGTGATAACCAGAGTCGTGTGAAGTTGTCCGAGAACCCAATGTTTCATGACAGGTCGAAACACATAGAGATCAAATATCACTATATCAGGGATATGGTGCAGAGAGGAGCTGTGAAGCTCCTGTATGTTGCGACGGACGAGCAGATTGCAGATGTGCTGACGAAGCCACTAGCCAGGGCGAAGTTCGAGTACTTCAGAGAGAGGCTTGGTGTTATTCAGATCGAGGACACTTTGAGGAAGAAGTGACGGACACATTTGCTGAAGCCATTCCAAGCATGTTGGAAGGAGGATCCTTCACATGGCTGTGGATGTAAGCGCTGGATGATGAGCATCAGAATGATGTTCTGGTTTCTGCTTGATATGATCAGTTGGATCATTTTATGTATGTATGTACGCATCATGTGGATGCTAGATATGATCAGTTGGATCATTTTATGTATGTATGTACGCATCATGTTGGATGCTGGATATGATCAGTTGGATCATTTTTATGTATGTATGTATGCATCATGTTGGATGCTTGGACCATGTATCTGTATATGTATCAGGTGGATACATTGTATGATCAGGTGGATCATGTATGGTGATATGTATCATGTATTTGTATTTGTATCAGGTGGATACATTGATGATCAGAAGGATCATGTATGATGATATGTATCAGGTAGATACTTGGTATGCATCAGGTAGATGCATTGATGATCAGGAGGATCATGTATGATGATATGTATCAGGTAGATACTTGGTATGCATCAGGTAGATGCATTGATGATCAGGAGGATCATGTATGATGATATGTATCATGTATTTGTATCAGGTGGATACATTGATGATCAGGAGGATCATGTATGATACTTGGCATGCAACAGGATGTTGCAGTGATGATCAGGATGATCATAGATGACGAGCTTCAGGATGTTGCTCCAGATGACATGCAGCAGGATGTTGCAGTGATGATCAGGATGATCATAGATGACAAGCTTCAGGATGTTGCTCCAGATGACATGCAGCAGGACGTTGCAGTGATGATGATCAGGATGATCATGGATACATCAGGATGATGTATGATGAGTATCAGGTTGATACTCTATGGCCGTGGATCAGGTTGTGCAGATGAGCATGTAATTCGTTGCCCTGGGAGATTTGCAGATGGTCTTTCGAGGTTTTGCCTATGGCATGTAATTCGGTGCCCTGGGACATCTGGCAAATGCTCTTTCGAGGTTTTGCTCTGGGAGGACATGTAATTCGTTGCCCTGGGAGATCTGCAGATAGTCTTTCGAGGTTTTGCCTATGGCATATAATAGCGCCCTGGGATATCTGGCAGATGCTCTTGCGAGGTTTTGTCCTATGGCATGTAATTCGTTTCCCTGGGAGATCCGATAGGTTGGGCTATGTGCCCGTAATCAGTCCTGGGATGCTCTTGCGAGGTTTTGCCATGACCACATGTAATTCGTTGCCCTGGGAGATTTCAGGTCGGAGTTGTGTACTCGTAACATCCTGAGATGCTCTTGCGAGGTTTTGTGGTGGACCACATGTAATTTGTGCCCTGGGAGATTTCAGGTCGGAGTTGTGTACCCGTAACATCCTGAGATGCTCTTGCGAGGTTTTGTGGTGGGGTCACATGTAATAGCGCCCTGGGAGATCCTACAGGTCGGAGTTGTGTACCCGTAACATCCTGGGATGCTCTTTCGAGGTTTTGTGACGCACGTAATAAGTCCTGAGGATTCCACAGTATGGCCAGTGATGACGAAGACCTGCAGGTGGTGGGCCTACATCCAGTATGAAAAAGGACTGGCTCTGTAGAACTTCCTATGACGAGTAGATTCAGAGATTGATTGAGATAGCAGCAGTAGTGACGATGATGATGACTCGATGATGATTATCCAGTGACGATGATCCAGAGAAGATGACTTGTGCTAGAAGAACTGTGCTGAGAAATACCTTCCTAGTTAAGAGGGAGTGTTGATGTATATGTAACTTCGGAATGTATTTCACATATATGTATGTTGTATTCCTATAGAGATGGTATTATTCCTCTATAAGGAAGTGTCGTCATTTATATTGTAAGTGTCGTAACTTATACTTGATGGGTTATTAGACCACCTTGTTTGGGGTCGGCCCTGTATAAGTCATGTGGGTCAAAGGGTTATTAGACCACCCTATTGGGGGTCGGCCATGTGGGTCAAAGGGTTATTAGACCACCCTATTGGGGGTCGGCCCACTCAGCATTATGTTATGTGGTTAAGTTCGAGCCGACATGAGTTAGGTAAAAAGGCAAGTCAAGTCAAGTATAAATAGAGTGCGGGAGGCACTCTATTTACACACTCACTTCTCACACATGCACTCAAGGAGGAGTAGCGCACTTATGGAGGAGGAGGATCTGCTGCTAGGTTATGGCTATCTCTCTTGGTTGGTTGTATCATTGCTCTATCTATCTCTGAGGAAGTTATTGGGGTTTTTCACCTTTATGGTTTTCCCCAAGTAAATCTTTGTGTCTCTTGTGTGCTTGCATTATTGTCTCCATGATTGATATGCTGTAGATATGCTGTACATGTTGTTCTCTCAGTTAAGATCCTAGATCAGATTGAAGTAAATTCTGAAAATTTAACATGGTCAACCTTGTGGTTACCAAAAAATGGAAAATCAAATCAGATAAAGATACATAGAGAAAGGTACATGAAACATACTGTTACAGAACTACATGATCCTAGTGAACCTGTGTTATTTTCTGATTCTATTATGGGAAACTATATGTATGAATTAGGTTTTGGAAATTTCAAAGCTGAAAACTCTCTTCTTTCTGAAAATAGCAAGCAATCTGAGATTTGTAATGTAACAGTTATTTCTCCTAATTGTTCCCTTAAGGAGACCATTGGTGATGAAAATAATGTAAATATTGTAAATATCATAGAAAGTAAAGTGATTGTACATAATTCTATTTGGACTCTTTATTTCGATGGTGCAAAATCTAAAGAAGGAGCAGGAGCTGGTTGTTTACTAATAGATCCCCAAGGAAATAAGACTTGTATAGCTTGTAGAATAGAATTTAGTTGTACAAATAATATAGTTGAATATGAAGCTTTGATTCAAGGATTGAAAAAAGCAATCGATTTGGGCATCAAAGAGATAGTGGTTTATGGCGATTCAGAGATCATTGTTAGACAGGTGCGTAATTCTATTCATTGTTTATCTGAACATTTACAAAGTTATCAGAAAGAGGTATGGAATCTTATCACATATTTTGATGCATTTAACATAAATTCTGTTCCTAGAAGTCAAAATCAAGAAGCAGACTTATTGGCAAATGTAGCTTCCAAGTTGATTCCTTCAGAAAATTTTTCACCAGAATTCTTTTCTGTTGAATTAATTTTTAGGCCCTCCGTACCGGATAACATTTTTAACTGGCGTGTGTTTGACAATGATACACAGGTACTGCATTTTCTAACAAATGATGGAATCTTTAAAGATTCAGCGATAGATGAAATCACTCACGACGACAATTTACGAGATTTTTCGGTAATTAATGATTTCTGTTCAATTGAGAAAGCTTTCGAACAGGTAAAACCCGTTCCCAACTCAGTATTAAGATTAGAAAAGTTTTTTGATTTGCAGGATAAGTTTAAGTCAGTTCCTAATTGTAAAACAAATAGCTCTTGCATGAAATATGAAACCATCAATTTGGGAACAGAATCTAATCCCCAAACTATAAACCTAGGAATAGATTGTGACCCTGTAGAAAAAACAGCTTTCATAAAATTATTCAAGGAGTTTAAAGATATATTTTCATGGACATATGATGATTTAAAAACATTCAATACTCAAGTCATGCAACATATAATTCCAATCAAACAAGAATCAAAACCTTTTCAGCAGAAGTTAAGAAAATATCACCCATCATTAGAACCAACAATTAAAAAAGAACTGAATAAATTGTTAGCTGCCAAGATCATTTTCCCTGTTAGACACACTCAATGGGTAGCAAACTTAGTTCCAGTTAGAAAGAAAAATGGGGATATTCGATTATGTGTCGATTTTAGAAATTTAAATAAAGCTTCTGAAAAAGATAACTACCCTGTTCCACCCATGGAAAAAATTCTTCAGAAAGTGTCTGGGTCTGAGATACTGTCTCTCCTTGATGGTTTCTCAGGGTACAACCAAATACTAGTCTCCCGGGATGATCAATTAAAAACAGCTTTTAGAACTCCATGGGGAACGTACGCATACCGTAAGATGTCCTTTGGGTTAATCAATGCGGGAGCAACATTTCAACGAGCAATGGATATTGCCTTTAGAGGCTTAATCAGCCATTCAGTCGTTGTCTATTTGGATGACGTTACTGTCTACTCTAAACATCGGCCTGATCATCTTAACCATTTGAGAAAAGTGTTTGAACGATGTAGAAAATTTGGAATATCTTTAAATCCTAAGAACACAATATTTGCTGTTTCAGAAGGTATCTTGTTAGGATGTGTAGTATCAAAACACGGAATCATGATTGATCCTGAAAGAACACAAGCTATTTCAAAGATTACTTTCCCTTCCAGCAAGAAAGGAATGCAGTCATTCTTAGGGAAAATTAATTTTGTTAGGAGATTCATTCCTAGTTTTTCAGAGACCGTTCGTCCTTTGCAGAAAATGATTAAAAAAGATGCTGTGTTTAATTGGGGACAAACTGAAAAAGAATCCTTTTAGAAAATTTTAGAAGCTATTTCATAAGCTCCTAGTCTTCTAAGTCCAGATTTTAACAAGGATTTTATATTATATACCTTTGCTTCTGATATTGCGTATGCAGCAGTATTAACCCAATTAAATCAACAAAATAATGAGGTTCCAATTTCGTTCATGAGTTCGAATTTCAAAGGTGTTGAACTAAACTATCATGAAGTGGATAAACAAGCTTATGCCGTTTTTAAAGCGGTAAAACATTTTCGTCCTTATTTGTTAAAATCTAAAACAAAAGTAATTGTACCTTATTCTTCAGTAAGAAATTTGTTGGTACAAAAGGATTTAGGAGGAAAAAGGGCACCTTGGATGACAGCTCTTCAAGAATATGACTTAGAAATCAAACCATCGACGATAATTAAAGGACAAGGGTTGTGTAAATTGGCTGCTGAAGCTGCTCATTTGCTTGATGATAAAACTGAGATTGTCATTAACGAAGATTTACTTACCAGAGAAATTTATTTTTATCCACCACCTCAAGATTCTTGGTACACAGACATACGAGTACTTCTGGAAACAGGGACTGCCCCTGATTACTTAGACCCGAAAAAGAAAAGAGCCCTCAGGTTGAAATCTGCCCCATACTTATTAATAGATAATGTCCTCTTTCGGAAAAATTCATATGGGGTATACCTTCGATGTTTAGATAAAGATGAAACAGAAACAATTCTGAAAGAATTGCATTCTGGACCAGCAGGAGGTCATTTCGGTGGAGAAACCACAGCTCATAAAATTCTTAGGGCTGGTTATTATTGGCCTACCTTGTTTCGAGATTCTTATTCTTTCGTCAGGAGGTGTCAAGAGTGTCAACTTGCCGCAGGAAGAGTTAAAAAATCTGCTTTCCCTTTACAACCTGTTTCAGCTGAAAGACCCTTTCAGCAGTGGGGTATCGATATAGTAGGTCCAATAAACCCTCCCTCATCAATGCAACACAAGTATATAATAACTGCAACTGATTATTTCACTCGTTGGGCTGAGGCTGCACCGTTAAAAGTTGTGAACACTAATCAAGTTATATTATTTTTGGAATTCTTTATCATAACAAGATTTGGTGTTCCTGATTCTTTGGTCTTCGATAATGCATCATATTTTTCATCAGTTGAATTGACTCAGTTTGTTTTAGAAAAAGGAATAAGAATCAGATATTCAGCTAATTACCATCCTCATGGGAATGGTCTAGCTGAATCAACAAACAAAAATTTATTGAAAATTCTTAAAAGAACTGTTTCAGTTCACCATCGGAATTGGCATACAGAATTGGGCAATGCTCTTTGGGCAGACAGAGTAACTCCAAAAGCTGCAATAGGTAATTCACCATTTTTCTTAGTGTATGGAACTGAGGCTATTCTTCCGCCAAATTTGTTCTTACCTTCATTACAGTTAGCTCAGTCTGTCCAAGAAGAAGAATGCCCAGCAATGGAAAAAAGAATTAATGCATTGCTAAAATTAGAAGAAGATAGAGAAAAGTCAAAACAACACTTTAACAAACATCAACAGATCGTTAAGTCATGGTTTGACCAATCATTTAGTTCTGATCGCGAATTTCAGGTAGGAGACTTGGTCTTAAAATGGGATAAAGCTCATGAAGATAAGGGTAGTCATACTAAGTTTCAAAAACTATGGTTAGGTCCCTTTGTTATTTCTGAAAAAATTGGTCCAAGTACCTTTCGATTGCAAACACTTGAAGGACAGTCCGAGACATTCCCTGTGAATGGACTGATTCTTAAGAAGTATTTCTGTTAATATTTTGCTGTCTAAAATGTATATACTTATTTGCTGTTTGTAAATAATTTGTATTTTTGTATATAAACTAGCAAACTGTATATGAATCAAATTTCTGTCAATATCAAATATTTCAGATTGTTAAAATTCATGTATATAACCAGTCTTTAAACAGAAATATGTAATTAAAAACTGTAATTAGTATAAATAAATAGGATCAGTTTACTCATCAGTCTTTAAAATGATGATTTAGACTGAAATCTTTTAAAATTTGTTCAGATTGATCAAAATTTCTTCAATTTGTAAAAAAACCTTCGTTATTTCTATTTATAAGTGTTTCTCGGATTTTCCTTCATTTGGTTATTTTCTTAAATAAGGATAGTTTATTATATGTCTTTTTCGAAGATTGTACTTTTGAAAAATCTTTATAGATTTCTATCATCAGTTTTAGAAAACTTTTGTCATTTGAGAACTGTCTAGCATCTGTTCCAGTTAATCAGAAGCTAAAGTGAGAGACGGAAGGTCTCAGTAATGAGCCGGTCTGATCAGAATCATGAATATCACCGGTATGACATTATTAGGAAACTGGTAATGGCTTTTGGTCTTGAAACCAAAAGATAAGGGGTCTCATCACGAGCCAGCTGATTCATTTTCTGGTGATATTTATGACTGACATTACCATTTGGTTACCATGCTAGGTGATGATCTCTCATTTTAGTTAAAACAAAATTAATGAAAATCGCAATAAAACACAACTTTTGCCTGAAGAATAGGAGGTATCAGTAATGAGCCGGCCTAATCATGATCATCAGTGTTGCCTGGAATAACTTCATTTCTGATCACCAGGGTGATGGCTTTTGATTTTAAATTAAAAGACAGGAGATCTCATCACGAGTCGGCCTGCTTATTTCAGACAACTCTCGTGAATGATACTATCACATTGGGACACCAAACCCAAATAATAGTCTTCAGACAGAATTATTATTTTAAAAAGAACAGCAAAGCAAGAAACAAGAAAATTACTATACCATGGAACAGGTTCTAGATAGTTTTTAGAGGAACAGTATTTGATGCTGATGGTAAGATCATCTTTACTAAGAAGTACTGGTTTCGATGAAGATATTTGTAAGCCTATCTCTAATCAAATGTTTGTTTCAAAAAGATGAAATATTTCTGAGTTATACTTATGAATCTGAATAAATAAAGGTTTGACATGAATAAAGGATTTTGATTATTTTTAACAGATTTCTAAGATTTCGTTTTGATCATCTTGTTTTAAGCAGAGATAACTGGTTCACCCAGGTCGTCGCCATTTGTTGGCAGCCAGCAACAACCTCTTCATTTATTGACAAAATGAAGAGAGATCAGCTCTTTATGTGATTTATCAATTAAAGAATTATGTTAGAGCACCTTCAGAATCTTTGATTCTGAAGGTACTCATAATCAAAGGAAAGTAATTTAATGATTCTAGAGCTGATAGGAACTTGATCATAAAACTTGGCTTTTAAACAAATGTTAGATAAGTTTCGTAAATTCTCATTAAAGCTATTTAAAACATCAAAATGAATTTATGTGACTTAAGGGATTTGTGCCAAGAGAAATATCATAAAACACATTGTTTAGGGTATTATTAGTCCTAAGACTAAGAGAATTTCGGAAGTTAACATTGTAAGGAATACCCTATTATGAACTTTGTAAATATCATAGTTAATGGATAGATAAGGTTTGTATAGGAAACTTTTTACATATGGTAAATACCCTATATGATAGTATAATGTGTCAATAGGATGTATAAAGGTTTTAAAAAAACTTAGTGTTGTACATATATATATAGCTTTGTACATATACATACAATAAACATTAAGCTAGCCATTTGATTAATGCCTACTTAACATTAAAGTGCGATTTATTATTCTTCATACCACTACGTAACATGATAAAACAGGGATGATTGTTTGATGAACTGGCCATGCAATAAATTAATGGTTAAATCAATAAACGTTTTGGATCGATGAGCTGGTATGAAAACGTGGCTTTCACCCCTTGACAGAATCGACAGTTGTATGCATTTGGTTAAATCGTGTTGACAGTGTTAAATGCTCACAGTCATTTCAAATTACGCCATTGTACCTATTAATTATGAACCACTGTCAATAATCAATGACTGTAATCATGATTCTATCAGTCTTCGTATCGCTGGTTCGCCAAGTTAAGTGGTTATCACTAACAGGCATGGTCAAACGTAGATAGATTGGCATAAATCGTGGTGTAGTGTGTAGTTATAACATTTATCAATGCTCGAAGTCCCGCTAAAATGGTAGGTTCAGAGATTAGATTTCTGATTAGATTTGAAGCATGTGAATATTTTCTAACATGTCGTGTGTATGGGTACCTATTCCCTCTGTTTTCACTTTCCCTTTCATTTCGCGACTAAGCCCAGAAAGTGCTGAAGAAACCATGTCTCCTCTGAATCGTTTTGAGATCTCAGGGTTTGAAATTATTGAAGCTAACCAGGAGGTTGCCCAGAAATTCGAGAAAATGGGATGGACACATTTCTTTCGAAGCTTTGATGGTCATCATGTGGAGATTACCAAGATGTTTGCAATGAGTTTTGAAGATGACAGGGTGCGAATTGGGGGTTTCGAATTTGTTATCAATGAAGACAAAATTGCTGAAGCCACGAAACTTCCCCAAGTGGGAGAACGCTGGTTTAAGGGCACTATGGTTGACAAGAAGAAGTGTTTGGCTTTGTTAATTCCCTTACCAGATAAAACGAAGCTGAGAATAGGCGTACCTGTAAAATTTCTAAAGCCCGAATGGAGAGCTTACTATGAAATCTTAGTAAGGTACGTAACCTGTTGTGGACGCTTTTCCCATTTGCACTTGTATCATTTACGGTTGTTGTTAGCAGTAAAGGGTTATAAACTTAATTTGCCCTTCTATCTTTGGCAAAGCCTTAAGAAAATGTCACAGTCTGTAAGGAATTTTAATAACCCTGACAATAGTTTGTGTCATCATGGATTGATAAAAATTTTACTGCAATTCCAATTATCTGCAAAAGGTCTGTCTTGGGATAAATTTCTAGTTGATTGTCAATTGGGGCCAACACAGTATTGGCCTAATCCATCTCCTCGAGCTCGTAGAAGACGAAAAATCATAAATCCTGAGGTTAATAGCTCAGAGGTTAAGGAACCAGGGGTCGTAAACATGTCCATAGACGATAAGGTAAATGAAGATGCCGATAGGGTTTCAGTTCCCTGCGATTCTAGGGAAATATTAAAAGAACCCGAACCTGGTAAGAATGATGGCAACCCTGCAAAATTAAAAGAAGGATCAGCCGAAGACGAAATTGTTAAACCTGATGAATGTGATAAAAATTCTATGCATAAGTTAAACCATTTGGCTCAGGTTTGTTGTGACAAGGAAGGGTTGAATGTTGAAAAATTATCGTTTTCGCGTAGAGTCACTAGAAGCATGCATAATCTCCATTCGATTCCAAGATATAGGTCTGATCCACAGACTTCCAAATCTACAGCTACTGAACCTACAGTTGTAAATATTGAAGATGATATTCCGATGCCTGTCCCTAACACAATGGATGTAGGGAATTCCGCTACTGCGCAGGGGAGTGATGTGCAATCAGGTGAGGTCGAGGGAAACCAACCAGAAATAAACGTTGACACTGTAGAACTTGAACCATTACACAATCAGCATTGTGACAGTCCTCGTTCTCCTCATGTAGCTAGAGAAGACGAAACCCTGCAACAGGTATTAGGAAATATTTATCAGGATAAAAACACAGAGTCCAGAGGAAAGCGTAAACAATGTACAGCCTTATTGGAAGAAGAAAACAAAACTTTCAGGAAAGAATTGCTAGAATGGATTGACAGGTGGAAAAGGGCCAACATGAAGAAGAATCAACTCAAGAAATCCAAGAAATCAATATTAAAAACGAAACAGCTGCTATTGGAACGAATTGAAAAACAAAATGTTAAAATTATCAGGTTGAAGGCTAAATTAGCCGAAGCTAGAAGAGTAGTCGCTCTTCATAATGAGGCTTAATAGTTTTCTCTTCTCTCATGTCGCAGTATAACAGGTAACGATTATTTCGATTTTTGCATGCCTGTAAAATCGGAGATTTAACAGGCATGCATTTATAATTTTTAACTATTTCTGTTAACTGTGTTAAATTGATTTTAATATAATGCATTGATTGAATTTAATGCAGGTAGTTTTATCACCGCCTTCTTCCAAGAATACAGGACGTGGTTGATGCGATGGCATGGAAATGTAGCTGATTTGTTACAAGCTGGAGTTTTGTGAATGGGCAAGAACTTTCTGAGATGCCTCGACTCAGGCTAGTCGATTTTATTTTTAGTAGTAGGTGTAATTAGATGCCCTTTTGGTTAAATAAGTTCCTATAATGTTGCATGCAACATTTATAGCAAAACTGACTCTCAGTAGTATATGAATGGAAATTTTTGATGAACTCGAGATAGATGGAGTGTGGAAGAAAACTTGTTGAAATATATTTTATTACTAGTACTACATCAAACTTGAAGCTGAAGCTTTTATGTGGATGATACTGGATATCTGCGAATGATACTGTGACTGGTATTCATTTTTGGATTTTTATATATATACATATATTTCGGTTTGTCATCTTCTGTTTATACATGAACTCTGTGTGCTATGACACATTGATGTTTAAATATGTTTCTCACTTTATCATCTCAAGTTAGTTGTTGAATAAATATTTCATCATGGTTTTGTTTATTAGTGTGTTCACTATAAACATTAGTTTTAATGATATACTATCCTGTTTATTTAAAATTTCATTTGTATGTTAACGGTGAATTTTAAATGAGCATCATTTCAAATTCAAATGACTGTCTTGATAATTAATTATTAATCAGTTTTTGAAAGTGGAATTTGACTGTGTATGTATAGGTTAAATCTCATTTCTATTATTACATAGCAGAATTACTTTCGTTATGATTTAAATATGTTTATTTAGAGCATATCTCAGTTTTCTGTTATTGATTAATAATTAATATAGTTTCAACTTTGCTCTCAGCTGAGATAGAGTTAAATAAGATAGATAGATTAATTAGTTTTAAAGTTTATTTTATCATTGATCAAGCATTGTTAAATCATTCTGCATACTGTAAGTAAGCTTTCATATTTAGAAAATTTCCCAAAAATCGAAGTCTTTCCTTACGAAAGCAACCTTAGGACATTTGTAGATATATAGATAGGATAAACGTTAGAATAGGTTAGATTTTGCTAGTTTTAAGGTTTCCTTAAGAGACAAACTAGCTGGTAGCAGGACCATAACCTGCGAGGTCTTGTTAATCCAAACACACCAGACGCTGCTTTAAGTTGATTGTGTGGATAAAACCTCTTTATTGGCTCTGATTCATAAAATCAGGCCAACAGGAGTGCAACAGAACAACAAACATCTAAGGTCCTAATGTTGACAGGGAATGAGTATTTGCAGCAAATTGATGAGGAAGAACTTCATTATGCTATGGTATGTAAACCTAGAGTGGTAATAATGAAGACCAATATTACAGATCCGCCTGAAGAGATTCAGGAGATGCTAGGGTAGTTTAGTGACATTGTGGTGGATGATTTACCCAATGAGTTACCACCGAAGAGGGATATAAGTCACCATATTGATTTTATTCCTGGAGCAAGCTTATCAAACAAGGCAACATACAGGTTGACACCTCAAGAGAATGAAGAAGTTAGAAGGAAAGTACAAGGATTGTTAGACAAGGGGTTGGTTCAGAAAAGTCCGAGTCCATGTGCAGTACTAGCAGTTCTCACCCCAAAGAAGGATGGTGAATGGAGGATGTGTAGTGACTCCAGGGATATCAACAATATTACCATCATATACAGTTTTCCATTACCCAGAATGGATGACATGATGGATTCCCTAGTGGGGCAACATGTTTTTCAAAATTAGATTTGAAGAGTGGATACCATCAGATCAGAATTCAAGAAGGAGATGAGTGGAAGAAAAACTTTAAGACAAATGATGGGTTGTATGAGTCGTTGGTTATGCCATTCGGACTGCCCAATGCACCAAGCACTTTCATGAGATTAATGAATGAAGTCTTGAGATATTTCATAGGTAAGTTTGTAATAGTTTACCTTGATGATATTATGATTTTCAGTTGAACAGAAAAAGAACACTTGGAGCATCTAATAAGTGTCTTAGAGAAACTACAAAAGGAAAACTTGTTGGTGAATGTGAAGAAGTGTACATTTATGAAATCATAACTAGTGTATTTGTGTTTTGTTATCTCAAGAGATGGATTGAAGATGGATCCATAAAAGGTGCAAGAAATCATTGAGGTAAGAAGTTTCCATGGATTGGCAAGTTTTTATAGGAAGTTTATAAAGAATTTCAGTGGTATTTGTTCATCTATCATTGAAACAATTAGAAAGGACAAACAACAATTTAAATGTACAACAGAGGCTGAAAGAAACTTTTAGTTCTTGACGAAAAATATTACTGAGCGACCAGTATTGAAGTTACCAGATTTCAAACACCCTTTCCAAGTGAAATGTGATGCCAGTGGAGTAGCAATTGGAGCTGTACTCAGTCAGGAAGACATGCCCATAACATATTTCAGCGAGAAGTTGAATGATTCAAAATAGAAGTATTCATCTTATGACAAGAAATTCTATTCTATTGTTCAAGCACTAAAGCATTGGAGACATTATCTGATGCCTAGAGAGTTTGTTTTGTTTTCTGATAATCATGCATTGCAGTACATCATGCAACAACCTAAATTGAACCAGAATCATGTCAAATGGGTTGAGTTCTTACAAATATTTACCTTTGTGTTGAAGCACATCAGTGGGAAATCAAATCGACTAGATGATGCCTTAAGTAGGAGGCAATTGGTTGTGCAAGAAAATCAGATCCAAGTTTTGGGATTTGAGCACTTAAGAGGTTTGTATGAGACTGACATTGATTTTCAGGATGCATACAGAGTTTGTAGGAATCTTGTGGAGGTGGAAAGAGAGCCATGAATGGAGTATATGTTGCAGGATGGTTTACTCTTTAAAAATAGTAAACTTTGTATTCCCAAATGTTCTGTGAGAGAGAACCTGATCCAGGAGAAGCATAATGGAGGGATGGCAGGTCACTTTGGAAGTGATAAAACCTTTAGATAGTTGATCCATTTCTATTTTTGGCCAAAGATGAGGTCTGAAGTTGAGAAATTTGTGAGCAGATGTAGGATATGCCAGCATGCCAAGGGAAGAAGCCAAAACACAGGCTTATACACACCACTGCCTATTCCAACTAGGCCTTGGGATTCTGTGAGTATGGATTTCATTTTGGGTTTACCAAAAACTCAGGAGGGAAATGATTCTATTTTTGTAGTTGTGGATAGATTTACTAAGATGCCACATTTCGTTACATGTTATAAGACCAGTGATGCCACACACATTGATAACTTGTTTTTTAATGAAGTTGTGAAGCTACATGGTTTACCTACGAGCATTGTATCTGATAGCGATGTAAAGTTCACAGGTCATTTCTAGAGTACCTTGTGGAAGAATTTGGGAACCAAGTTGAAATTCAGTTTAGCATATCATCCACAGACTAATGGCCAGATTGAGGTGGTAAATAGGAGTCTAGGTAACATGTTGAGAAGTTTGATTGGAGAAAATCCAAAGTAATGGGACAAAGTGCTATCTCAAGCACAGTTTGCATATAATGAATCACCAAACCGAAGTACAGGAATGAGTCCATTCCAAATTCTATATGGTATGCACCCAAGAGGGGTGTGTGAACTTCGTGATTTGGGTCAAATGGAGAAGAGAAGCACAGATGGAGAAGAGTTTGCAACAAGGATTAGTGAACTACAAGAGCAAGTTAAAGCAAGGTTGCAGCATAGTAACAATACAAAACAAGAGTAGATTCCAGAAGAAGAGAGAAAAAATATGAGGTAGGAGATTTGGTTCTAGCACATCTGAGGAAAGAGAGATTTTCAAAAGGAGAGTATAACAAGCTAAAAATGAAAAAGATTGGACCCTGCAGAATACTCAGAAAGTTTTCGGCAAATGCCTATGAACTGGAAATGCCAACAGGGATTGGCATCTAACCTATTTTTAATGTTGTAGACCTATATACTTATGTGGATGATGATACATGACAAATGATAGAAGACAGGGATCCTGTGGAAGATCTTCAGTGGCTGAAGCAGATGCCTATATGTAATGTCCCCATTTTGACCCTATGGCATTAAAATCGTAAATGATCTAAATATCGTTATTAAATCATGATGAGGAGCTCAAGGCTAAGGCCCCGCCATCGATTTATCGTTTTTTGTATCGAAAATTAAAAATCGATGCATATGGTTCTTGTGCTAGCCACGCACAATAGAAATTAAGACATAATGTAAATATGCATTTTAATGAAATATCCACAACTAGCTATGCAATGCAACAAGAGATGGGGGCATGATTTTCACAAGGAATAGGGACGGAAAATATTCAAACCCGTGAGCCAATAGTGTTAAGCCAAATTTCATTGAGAGAACCCATAAAACCCAACTACCCAGTTTGATTTATGCACCCAATCATTTAATTCTTCCAAGAGTTGGTTGAGGTAGTTAATACCTTGGGATTGGAGAGGTATGGCAGCCAATTTCGTGTATGGGAAAGCCATCAATATGGGAAAACGTATTTTTGATTCTTGGCAAAGAAAACACCCACGAAATGGTGCCCAAAGCCATTCTTCAACGATGGTCTTTTCTCTCTCACGCAGTTTGAGCTAGCTGGGGCTTTCTCCTTCATGTTTTCCATCATTTTCCTGCATTTTCCATAGCTGGGAACTCGTTTTTGTATTGCACAGTGGCTGGGAGGAAGGGAGTCACGATTTGGGGGTTTATGGAGGCCGTTTCTAACCCTTGAATGCCCATAAGAGTTTTCTGAAAATGATTTTGCTCTCCTAGGGTTGATTCCCCATTTTCCATTTCGTTTTGGTTGCCCATGTTTTTTTTCTGAAACTAAGAGAAACCCATTTTGGGAATCCCACTGTCAAAACGTTCCTCTTCATGCCCAACACTTGTGATTTTGCTGTTATGTGCATCCCTGTTTTGGTTTGAACTTGTGAGCAAGAAATTTGGAGTGGAAGTGGACCAGAATTGGCTTGATAAACCTAGTGAGGAAGGTAACCTCTCAAGAAGATCAAAAGGGTTGGCTACTCTTCTATGCACACCTTGAAGAACACTAGAATGGGAGGTATGGCCTAAGGGACTGTGTAGTAGTGAAGCGAATACTTCCTTGTGCCGGGTGTGTAGATTATGTGGGGACCAAGCTAGATAGATCTTGTAGAGGGTATCCATATCTTTGTGATTGAGCTCACTAGCTTAGCAATTCTTCCTTTTCCATTGCATTAGTAGCCTGATAAACCCAACTGTGGATTGGCTTGGCTGATTTTGGTGTATATTTGGCTATGTGTGAGTCTGATGTTCCCTTTTCCTTGTATAAATAATGCTCAGCTCGGGGGTGGCAGTTGTGTTGAAAGATTGATGAGCATAACTGGCCTATGGTTGGGTGGAATGTTGCAGTTGCATAGCCAGTTGCTCGAGACTACTTTGTTTTAAGATAAGTACTCTCTCTTGTGTTAATTCTGTAATGTATTATTTGATGACCACCATGAATATCTTGAATGTATGCTAGCTGTGTAATAGAATTTAATTCCGCTATGTTTCTTGAATATATATATATTTACATATGCATATGTCCATTCTTTATATTCTATGAATTATGTTAATAATTATGGGGCTAGATGCTTGGTTTTAGCCTCACGTTCTCTCCATCGCACTGCTATGATGGGAGGGGACGTTACACTATAGCCCATCCATCATAAGCTGACTCTATATTGGATACTAGAGTGGAAAAGAGTACCAGACAAAGAGACTACTTGGAATACTTGATCAAATGGAAAGGACATCCTATAGAAGATTATACATGGATGAATACTGAAGAATTGGGGACAAAGGGTTTCTCAATAGCTGATTTACTGAATAAGGGTTCAAAATTTTAACCTTGGGAGTCTGATGTAGGAGCATCAAGGCTAAGCCAACAATGTGATTGAGTGTTCACATGTTGTGGCTAGCGAGAGGACAAGCTGTCATGGAGTGGGGAGGAAATTTGGTCTATTAAGTATTTTGAATAATTGCAAATATGTAACCGACTAGTATGTTGTTAGTTTTGAGAAAATAGGACATAGTGGCAATTTGATACTCCTTGCGTGGAGATCAAGCTAGATAGCCAGTCTGTTGTTGGATTATAGTGACTCCTTCAGTGATGGGGAGAGTTAGTTAGTAGTTTTTTTTCGCTGTTCAACCATTCGGTTTTTGGGAGTTTTCGAATGGATGAAATAGGGAGAGATTGGGAGTTAGTAAGTAGAATACGGTCGGCCCAAGAGAGAGCTCTGCGTAAGAAAGAGTCGGTGGGATATTTTCTTGAACACTAGAGGAAAGTACAACTATAGAGATGTTTTTGTTATCACTTAATGAAAGGAGCAAGTTTTGTTTGTTAATGGTGTTACTGTGCATTTGAACAAGAGTTGAGCTTAGATTCTATCAGGTGGAGTAACGTGAATTGTTAACATGATATCTGTGTGAATGAATCTTTGTCTTCGTGCTTGTATGAACAGTTAGGAACACCCAAATATTTCATAAATCGACCATTAGTACGTAGCATAGATAATTTCTTGTCATCTCTAGTTTCTCATCGGATCTGGACAAAAATTGAGTTGGATTGATCGATTCCCTGATTATTCAATGAAGAAAACCGTAGAGTTGTAGCCGATTCATTTAATAGAGGTTAGACGACTTAGATCAAGGCCAAAAGGAAGATTGACGGTCGGAAAAGAATCGACTAGTTGAACGTGTGCCGGAGCTAGCGAATCTGAAAGCCGATTCAAAGTATTCTGCGTTGATCATAGATCAACGCATGGGATCAATCCCGCAAGAGATCGACGACTGCTACAATGTTCCGTAGAAGGAAATAATGCGGGAGTTAACGACGAGAGTTGCAAAAACTGCATTGCGGAAGCCTTGTTGGGAGATCACGAAAAGCACACGTGCAATCTGCAAGTTGCAGAAAGAAGTGTTACAGAAGGGCTATTGTGGGAAGGTGATTGCAGAGAGATCATTGCGGAAAACCACCAAGATTGTGGAAAGGAGGTGTTTTCGCAAGATTGTTGCGGAAGGTCAGTTCTGATTGTCAGATAGTTGTGGAAATCCCAGTTTGAAGATAAGGGCCTCCATTGAGAAGAAATTAGCTGGTTTTCAGCTAAGTCTAGTGGTTCGGCTTCTGAAGAATCACAATATTTCCTAGGTAGTGGGTTGGATTGGCTTTGGTCATTCCGGCCTAGATCAAATTACATAGGAAAGTATTTGACAGTTTTGATTATTCATGGGCTGTTAAGCCAGGAGATATTGTAAATGATGTAATTATTAAATATTGCAATAAAATACCAAGAAACTGGCTAAGGAGGAAACCAATGAGAAGTGGCCGTGTCTATCCACCAGGGAGAGTTGAGGGGGTTGTGGGATTTGAACCCATGCTGCCACATGTACATTTGTGAACCTGTTTGACTCCCCATGCTGACATTTAATGCTACTGTAAGAGGGTGGTTGAGAAGACCTGTTAAGGAGGACGATTGAGTATGGAGCATGCCCCGTGAATCTGTATGGTAGGGTATGGCCTGTGTTTACTTGTCCTATAAGACACTTAACCACCTGGAAATTGGCGGACCCGGATGAATATCCCGTGGTTGACCCAGAACGGGGGGGGGGGGGGAGGGATGCACTCATTCATTCATCATGCCTCAGAAAGCCAAGCCGTGGGAAGAGAAACGATGATCATGTGATATCTAGAATGGACAGAGTCGAATTCCCATAGAAACCCTGCATGGAAGCATTTGCTGTGGAGGAACCCAAGAATCCGAACCCTGTGATGAATTACAGAGCATGAGAGGCTTAGTGGAGCCGTGAGAATACCTGAATTTTACTTGCAGAGAATTGAGTTGCGGGACAGAGCTTAGTATGCAACCATGAGAAGATACCAGCTTGTTTAACCGAGTTAGAAGGTCAAATTAGGTTTGGATTGCTTGATAAACCCAGTGAAGGCTATAATCTCATAGAACTAGCAGTTGGACCTTTCTATGCACACCCTAAATAACATTGGAAGGGAATGGGCCTTGAGGGATTGTGCAACAGAGATGGGGGTATTCCTTGTGTTGGGTGATGTAGGTATTGTGGGTGCCATGTCTGCTGAGTGTTGAGATGCCTACATCTCTGTGGTTGAGCTCATTAGATTAGCACCATCCTCCATGTTTCCCTTGCATGCTTGATAAACCCAACTACAGGTTGGCTTAGCATGAGTGTTTTAGCTTGCATGCTTGATAAATCCAACTGTAGGTTGGATTAGCATGAGTATGTTTCCCATGTATGCTTGATAAACCCACTGTAGGTTGGCTTAACATCCCTGTTCTCTTGTATGCTTGATAAACCCAAATGCAGATTGGATTAGCATAGGGATGAGATCTTTACTGTGAGAGAGTATGTTAGCCCTCCTTATTGGATACACAACCCAGCTCGGGGGTGGTCTGTTAGCTGAGAGAGTATAGACTAGACAGATTCCTAAGGTTGGGTGGAACGTTTCTCTCACTTACCTAGTTGCTTGGACATCTTGGATTCAAAGATAAGTGTTCATGATGATGTTCAATGATGATATTTCATGTGTTATGTTATGTTTAATTATGTTAAAGTTATTTAATGAATGATTGTATGAAATGGAATGGTATGGAAGTTATGCACAAGCTTGAATATGAGGCTGAGTTATTGTGTGAACACTTCATTGCTTGCATGATTTTAATGCATTGTTAATTTTATATGTGTTAGATGTATGGACTAGACTTAGTTTCATTCACCATTTGTGTCTATTATGTATTGCTTATCCTTGTGGATGGATGGTATGACTTCACCTGAACATGGGAAAGGATTTAGATAGACCTGTGGTGCTTCATGACTCTTTGTGGGTCAGGGGAGGAGAAGAAGTCATGGCAGGAGGAAGGTAGAGTTCCCTGTAGGATACTGAAGGCATATTGATGAGGTTATAGACCATAATTCAGTTGGAAAACTATCTAATTTAGAATTCTCAGATGGAGTGGGGAGTTATGATAGTGAATAGAGATCTCCAAGATCTTTCCAATGGTACCAAAATTTCCCAATTTGGCTTAAGGATGAGGAATTTATCAGCCTGAGAATTTTGCAGGTGCAAAGGAGGTGGTTCCGTATTCCCGTATCCGTAATACGGATTGTAGATTGCAGATGCCGGGAACCCATTTTGGATTCGCGTAGGTGGAATTTCGTAGTTCTGAGTTCCGCAAATGCAGATTGCAGATTAGAGAAGGGTATTTTTCCTTCATGGATTTGGAATTCCACATTCTCGAGTTCCACAATGTGGATTGCAGATTGCGAAAGGGGAAGTCTTCCAGTATGGCTATGAGTTGGTTCCGACTTTCAGAATCCCACAATGCGGATTGCAAATTGCGAAAGTCGGAAAGATGATTTTGACAGAGTTGAGAATTGTAGTTCCGCATTCCCGAATCTCCAATGCAGATTGTAGAATGCGTATTCTGGATCGACATCCATTCTAGCTGTGTGTGAAAATGGAGGGTTTTAGAGAAAAAAAAGTATCAGGTGGTCTCCCATCGCCCCGAAGGGAACTGGGGGGATTGGGGACGCGACAAGTTTGGACTTTTTCTTTTTAAATCTCTTTATCTCTTTTATTTTTAATTTATTAATATGTGTTTATCCTCACATTTGTTGTGGAGGAACCCAAGAATCCGAACCCTGAGATGAATTACAGAGAGTGAGAGGATTAGTGGAGCTATGAGAATACCTGGATTTTACTTACAGAGAGTTGAGTTGTGGTACAAAGCTTAGTATGCAACCCT
Source organism: Larix kaempferi (assembly GCA_027924585.1). Taxonomy (NCBI): domain Eukaryota; kingdom Viridiplantae; phylum Streptophyta; class Pinopsida; order Pinales; family Pinaceae; genus Larix; species Larix kaempferi. Next base: position 6,530,270 of record BSBM01000221.1, read on the forward strand.
AGTTTAGTATGGCTGAGCTCACTAGCTTAGCACCATCCTCCCCGTTTCCCTTGCATGCTTGATAAACCCAACTGCAGGTTGGCTTAGCATGAGTGTTTTACCTTGCATGCTTGATAAACCCAACTGTAGGTTGGATTAGAATGAGTATGTTTCCCTTGTATGCTTGATAAACCCACTGTAGGTGGGATTAGCATCCATGTTCTCTGGTATGCTTGATAAACCCAAATGCAGATTGGCTTAGCATATGGATGGGATCTTGACTATGAGAGAGTCTGTTAGCCCTCCTTAGTGGATACACAACCCAACTCGGGGGTGATCTGTTAGTTGAAAGAGTATAGGATGGTCATAGACCTAAGGTTGGGTGGAACGTTTCTCTCACTTAGCCAGTTGCTTAGACAACTTGGATTCAAAGATAAGTGTTCACGATGATGTTCAATGATGATATTTCATGTGTTATGTTATGCTTAATTATGTTAAAGTTATTGAAAGAACGATTGTATGAAATGGAATGGTATGAAGGTTATGCACAAGCTTGAGTATGAGGCTGATTTATTATGTGCACACTTCATTGCTTGCATGAGTTTAATGCATTGTTAATTTTAGATGTGTTAGATGTATGGATTAGACCTAGTTTCATTCACCATATGTGTCTGTTATGTATTGCTTATCCTTGTGGATGGGAGGTATGGATTCACCTACACATGGGAAAGGATTTAGATAGACATGTGGTGCTTCATGACTCTCTATGGGTCAGGGGAGGATAAAAAGTCATGGTGGGAGGAAGGTAGAGTTCCTGGTAGGAGACTGAAGGCATATTGATGAGGTTATAGAGCATACTTCAGTTGGAAAACTGTCTAAGCTAGAATTATCAGATGGAGTGGGGAGTTATGCTAGTGAATAGAGATGTCCAAGATATTTCCAACGGTACCAAACTTGCCCAATTTAGCTTAAGGATGAGGAATTTATCAGCCTGGGAAGTTTACAGGTGCAGAGGAGCTGGTTCCACATTCCCGCATCTACAATGCAGATTGTGGATTGCGGATGTCGGGAACCCATTTTGGACTCACGTAGGTGGACTTCTGCAGTTTCGAGATTCTCAAATGCGTATTGTGAATTGCGGAAGGGTATTTTTCCGGTTGTGGATTTGGACTTCTGCATTCTTGAGTTCCGCAATGCGAATTTCGAATTGTGGAAGGGAAAATATTCCGGTATGGCAATGAGGTGGTTCCGACCTTCTAAATCCTGCAATGCGGATTGCGGATTTTGGAAGTTGGAAATATGATTTTGACGGATCTAATAATTGTAGTTCAACATTCCTGAATCCCACGATGCGGATTGCGGATTGCGGATCGAAAACCATTGCAGCTGTGTGTGAAAATGGAGGGTTTTTGAGAAAAAAGTATCAAGTGGTATCCCATCGCCCCGAAGGGAACTGAGGGGATCGAGGATGTGAAAGAATGGTATCAGAGCCCAATTTACAACACTAGTGGATGCTTGGGCCGAGCCACAAAGGAATCTACAGATAGAGAAGCGCCCATGGCACCATTTTGACAAAATTACTATTGTGTTGTTCAATGAATCGTTCTAGACTTGTATGGATGTTTGCTTTTTCTTGATGCATTATTATAATGTCTAATAAACGTTTCCATCATGCACAATGATTGCAGTAGTTAGTAGTTGAATTGTACAACAGGGGAAGCGTACAAAGAAAGCAGGAAAATGGTGACCATAAATGATGCCTAGGATCCTTATGAGCATCCTTATGAGCCCAAAGAAAATGTTCTAGGAGAGAATGTGCAGGAAGAACTTGCCGAAACTGAATCTAATGGAAGTAGGGAGCAAGTAACTCCCTAGAACTTGGTTGAGACCATGGTGAGTTTCAATGAGAGGTTGATGAAGCTCAGGAAGAGAAGCACCAACTCAACGCTGCCATTTTGGAGAGCCTCACAGACATGCATAAGAGGGTAAATATTGGGTCTAACCTAAGCAAGGTGAGAAGAGAAGAATGAAATGCAATCAGTCGCTCTCGAGGCCGTTCTAGACATAGGAATCAAAACCATAGAAGGTGTTCTGTGAGAAGAAGGAACATACACCCTCCTCAGGATCTCTTTCCAACAAGTTAGGTGACTCCAGGGATTCCCAAAGAATCCCAAGGCATACTTCCAACAAAAGTGGGAGAAGAAAGAAATTCAGAGGGGTCCCACAGGGAGAATTCAGGAAGGAAAGACCTCCCACCTTTGATGGAGAAAACAAGACATGCCAAGAGGCAGAGGCATGGATTCTTGGAATGAAGAAGTACTTCAAAATGCACGATTAATCAGCAAATGAAAAGGTTAGAGTTGCCATTTACGATTTGAATGGCAGAGCTTCCATTTGGTGGGAACATCTCATGCAAGTGAAAGAACCAGTGAAAGACGGATCAACTGGGAGCGGTTTAAAATATACTTCAAGGAGAAATATGTCTCAGCTAGGTACTATGACAACAAGAGAAAGGAGTTCACTGAGCTCAGGTTGGGACAAAATCCCATGGAAGAGCATGCCCACAAGTTCTTGGAATTGCTGAGGTATGTGGAATACATCAAGGATGAAAGAGTGAAGATACAATGTTTCCTTGGTAGCCTACCTTAGAATTTCAGGGATAGGATTGAGTTTGTCAATCCACCAAGTTTGGATGAAGCCATTAGAATGGCCATGCATTGCTATGAGCAGAGCATAGGTAAGTCTGAGGTGCATCTAGGATGGAAAGGAAAGCCTAGGGGAAAGTTTGAACAATGGAAAAGTGGCTTCAAGCCACCATTCAGAAATAAACCCAGAAGTTTTCCACAAGGACAAAAATTAAGGAGTGGATTCAAGCCAGCTGTAGCAGCATAGAAGGAATCAAAAGGACCACTTCAGTGTTGGGGTTGTGGAGGAAACCACATGCTTTGAGATTGTCCAAGAAGGGAGGACCCCAGGAGCTTGCACAACCTTGAAGAAGAAACTACAACGGAAGATATGGAAAGGGAAACATCGAGAATCTATGCAGCATTGGATGATCATCAAGCAAACCACCAATCAATAGTGGCAGATGTTGAAGGTAAGACTGCTAAGCAATCTATTTATTTTTTTATTGATCCAGGATCTAATCATAGTTATGTGCCTCCTAAGATGGTTGAAGGTTGTTCTCTTGATAAAGTAAAGAATAGTAAGCCTTGGCTAGTTCAATTAGCCACAGGTACCAAGAGAAAGGTGAGTGAAGTTGTGATGGAGTGCTCCATAGAGTTGAATGGATTCCTCACAAAAGAAAATTTGAATGTCCTACCATTAGTATCTTATGATGCCCTAATAGGTATGGATTGGTTGGATAGGCACACAACCAAGATTGACTGCTATGAGAAGGTACTTGAATGCCTTGATGAAGGGGGGAGACCAAGGTTGGTAAGAGGAATTCCCAAGCAAGTTTCAGCAAGGCATATTTCAGCCCTGCAGTTGCAATAGTTGTATAAGAAAGGTTGTCAATTATATGTAGTTCATATATTAGATTCATCAGAGGATAAGGGACCAAGAATAGAAGAATTTTAGTTGTTGCAAGAGTTTCAAGATGTGTTCCTTGATGAAGTTCCAAGGCTGTCACCAAAGAGAGATATCGATTTTTCCATTAATCTTGTTTCAGGGGAAACATCAATTTCTAAAGCTCCTTACAGAATGAGCACACCAGAACTGATAGAATTGAAGATGCAGCTGCAAGAATTAATAGAAAAGGAGTATATCAGTCTGAGTGTATATACTTGGCGAGCACTTGTGTTGTTTGTAAAGAATAAGGATGGGACTTTGAGGATATGTATTGATTACAGGAAGCTAAACAAAGTGAAAGTTAAGAACAAGTATCCATTGCCAAGGATTGATGACTTATTTGATCAAATGAAGGAAGCTAAGGTGTTTTCCAGGATTGAGTTGAGGTCAGGTTACCATCAAGTGAGGATAAAGGAAGAATACATTCAAAAGACAACTTTCAAAACTAAATATGGCCATTATGAATTCACAGTGGTGCCATTTGGTCTTACAAATGCACCTGCTACATTCATGTGTCTCATGAATAGTGTCTTCAGTAAGTATTTGGATAAGTTTGTGATTGTGTTCTTAGATGACATTCTTGTCTATTCAAGGAATGAAGAAGAACATGAAGAGCATTTAAGGATGGTGTTGCAAGTCCTTAGAGAATACCAACTGTATGCAAAGATAAGCAAGTGTGAATTCTATCAAAATAAGGTGCAGTATTTGGGGCATGTCATTTCTGAGGAAGGTATTCCAGTGGACCTAGAGAAGATTGAGGCCATAATGGATTGGCCTATTCCAAGGAATGTTGTAGATGTAAGATATTTTATGGGTCTTGCTAGTTACTACAGAAGGTTCATTGAAGGCTTCTCCAAGATAGCTCATCCGATCACTTCCTTGCAGAGGAAGAGTATCAAATTTATATGGTCTGAAAAATGTGAGAAGAGCTTTCAACAATTAAAGAAGTTGCTTACCTGTGCTCCTATTTTGAAGATTGCAGATCCAAATAAATATTTTGTAGTGTGCACTGATGCTTGCATTAAAGGGCTAGGTGGAGTACTGCTCATGCAAGAAGGATTTGTAATTGGCTATGAGTCAAGGAAATTAAAGGAACATGACAGGAACTATGCCACACATGACTTAGAGCTAGCAGCCATAGTCCATACTATCAAGAGGTGGAGACATTATCTCTTGGGCATAAGATTTGATCTTAGAACTGATCATATGATCTTAAAGTACTTGTTTGACCAACCAAATCTGAATGCTAGGAAAACTAGGTGGATGGAGTTTCTTTGTTAATTTGACATGGAGATTAAGCATGTCAAGAGTAAAGAGAATAATGTTGCAGATGCACTTAGCAGGAGATTTCATGTTGTAGCAGTAAGTATTTGTAAATCAGATTTGAAGGCAAGGATTCTTGAAGCTCAAACCAGTGATGAAGCTTACCTTCAGATCAAGGAGAAACTACAATAGGGAAATGTGGATGAAACATGTATAGGATATCAGATTGGTGAAGGTGATATTCTCATTTATCAATGTACTGGACTGTACATTCCAAATTGTGCAGAATTGAAGAAGTTAGTGATGGATGAGATACATCAAATTCCATATTCTGGACACCCATGATATCATAAGACTATAACAACATCAAGGAAGAATTACTTTTGTCATGAGATGAAGAATGATATAGCAAAGTACATTTCTAGGTGTCAAAAGTGCCAGCAAGTAAAGGCGGGACATCAAAATCTAGCAGGATTGTTGTAGCCTTTACCCATTCCAGAGTGGAAGTGGGAAGTGATCTCTATCGATTTTATAACAAGTCTTCCCATGACTGTAAGGAAGCATGATTCAATCATGGTAGAAGTAGACAAGATATCATAGGTATCTCACTTTATTCTAGTCAAGTCTACTCACAAGATAAGTGACATTGCAAATATCTTCATGAAGAAGATATTTAGATTGTATGGATTTCCCAAGGCAATAATTTCAGATCGTGATACAAAATTCACTTCCAATTTTTGGAAGGGATTGTTTCAGGAGTTGGGCACTTAGCTGAGGTTTAGCACCGCCTATCATCCTCAAACATATGGTCAGATTGAGAGAGTGGACTAGATTCTTGAAGACATGTTGAGGATGTATGTGATGGATAAACCATCCAAGTGGGAAGACTACCTACACTTGGTGGAATTTGCATACAACAATGGACATCAAGCACCTTTAGGAATGAGTCCTTTTGAGGTACTGTATGGAAAAGGATGTAGAAATCCAGTGAAAAAGATAGTGCTTGGACTAGAAATGATCAAGGAGATGGAACAAGAAATTTCTAAAATCAGGAAGAATTTGAAGGCAGCTCAGGACAGGCAGAGGATTTATGCCAATTTGAAGAGTGTGCATAAGGAATTTCAGATTGGAGACCATATTTACTTGAGAGTGAAAGCAAGGAAGAGTTCCATGAAGTTGGGGAGTTGTGCCAAGTTGGCACCAAGATATTGTGTGCCATTTGAAGTCCTTGATAGGACAGGTCTAGCTGCATATAGGATTGCATTGACTGCTAACATGAGAGCTCATAATGTTTTCCATGTCTCTTTGCTTAAGAAATATGTACATGATCCTAATCATATAATTGATTGGCATGTGATACAGGTGGAACCTGAGGGAGAGTTCCAAGTGGAGGCTATGCGCATACTCGACAGGAAGGTTACTTTGATCCGGAACAGAGCCATCGGGCAGGTGAAGGTGCAATGGAAGCACCTAAGTCCCGAGGAGGCTACATGGGATCTGGAGGATGCCATGAGAGAGGCATTCTCGTTTTTGTTCAATTGAGAACACCGAGTATGGTGTTATTCTAAGGGGGAGGGAATTGTAATGTCCCCATTTTGACCCTTAAGGTTTTATTGGCTTCAATGTAAATATTGTGTAAATGTAGTGTGTGTTTTCCCTAGTGTGGAGCTCAAGTCCAAGGCCCCACTAGTGGATGCTTAAGGTTTAATTGCATAGGCAACTATTTGAAAGTTCTGATTATTCATGGGCTGTTAATCCATGAGATATTGTAAATGATGTAATTATTAAATATTGCAATAAAATACCAAGAAGCTGGCTAAGGAGGCAACCAATGAGAAGGGTCCGTGTGTATCCACTAGGGAGAGGTGAGGGGGTTGTGGGATTGGAACCCATGCTTCCACATGTCTATTTGTGAACCCGTTTGACTCCCCATGCTGACATTTAATGGTACTGTAAGAGGGTATTTGACAAGCCTTGTTCATGAGGCCGATTGAGTATGGAGCATGTCCTGCAAATGCGTATGGCAGGGTATGGCCTACGTTTACTTGTCTCGTAAGACACTTAACCACCTGGAAATTGGTTGACCCTGATGAATATCCCATGGTTGACCTAGAACAAGGGGGAGGGACAAATTCATTCATTCATCGTGGCTTAGATATCCCAGCCGTGGGAAGAGAAATGGTGATCCTATGATAGCTGGAATGGACAAGGTTGAATTCCCATAGAAACCTTGCGTGGAAGCATTTGCTGTGGAGTAACCCAAGAATCCAAACCCTGATATGATTTATAGAGCGTGAGAGGCTTAGTGGAGATGTGAGAATACTTGGATTTTACTTGTAGAGAGTTGAGTTGCGGGACAGAGCTTAGTTTGCAACCCTGAGAAGAGCCCAACTTGTTTAATAGAGGTAGAAGTTCAAATTAGGGTTGGATTGCTTGATAATAAACCCAGTGAAGGCTGTAATCTCATAGAACTAGCAGTTGGACCATTCTATTCCCACCCTGAATAACACTGGAAGGGAAGGGGCCCTGAGGGACTGTGCAACAGAGAAGGGGATCTTCCTTATGTTGGGTGAGGTAGGTATTGTGGGTACCATGTCCGCTGAGTGTTGATATGCCTACAACTCTGTGGTTGAGCTCACTAGCTTAGCACCATCTTCCCTGTTTCCCTTGCATGCTTGATAAAACCAACTGCAGGTTTTCTTAGCATGAGTGTTTTACCTTGCATTTGATAAACCCAACTAGAGGTTGGCTTAGCATGAGTATGTTTCCCTTGTATGCTTGATAAACCAACTGTAGGTTGGCTTAACATCCCTGTTCTCTGGTATGCTTGATAAACCCAGCTGCAGATTGGCTTAGCATGGGGATGAGATATTGACTGTGAGAGAGTCTGTTATCCCTCCTTAGTGGATGCACATCCCAACTCGGGGGTGGTCTGTCAGCTGAAAGAGTATAGGTTGGATAGAGACCTAAGGTTGGGTGGAACATTGCTCTAACTTAGCTAGTTGCTTGGACATCTTGGATTCAAAGATAAGTGTTCATGATGATGTTCAATGCTGATATTTCATGTGTTATGTTATGTTTAATTATGTTAAAGTTATTGAATGAATGATTGTATGAAATGGAATGGTATGAAGGTTATGCACAAGCCTGAGTATGAGGCTGATTTATTGTGTGAACACTTCATTGCTTGCATGAGTTTAATGCATTGTTAATTTTACATGTGTTATATGTATGGATTAGACTTAGTTTCATTCACCATATGTGTCTGTTATGTATTACTTATCCTTCTGGATGGACGGTATGGATTCACGTGCACATGGGAAAGGATTTAGATAGACCTGTGGTTCTTTATGACTCTCTGTGGGTCAGGGGAGGAGAATAAGTCATGGCAGGAGGAAGGTAGAGTTCCTTGTAGGAGACCAAAGGCATATTGATGAGGTTATAGACCATACTTTAGTTGGAAAACTGTCTAAGTTAGAATTCTCAGATGGAGTGGGGAGTTATGCTAGTGAATAGAGGTCCCCAAGAGATTTCCAATGGTACCAAACTTGCCCAATTGGGATTAAGGATGAGGAAGTTATCAACCTGGGAATTTTGTAGGTGTAGAGGAGGTGGTTCTGCATTCCCACATCCGCAATGCGGATTGCGGATTTGGGATGTCGGGAACCCATTTTTGACTCGCGTAGGTGGAATTCCGCAGTTCTGAGTTCCGCAAATAAGGATTGCGGATTGAAAAGGGTATTTTTCTGTTCGTGGATTTGGAATTCCGCATTCCTGAGCTGCGTAATGCGAATTGCGGATTGCGTAAAGGGAAATCTTCCAGTATGGCGATGAGGTGGTTCCGACCTTCCGAATCCTACAATGTGGATTGTGGATTGCAGAAGTCGAAAAGATGATTTTGACAGAGCTAAGAATTGTAGTTCTGCATTCTTGAATCTCGCGATGCGGATTACGGATTACGAAATGTGGATTGCGGATCGACAACCATTGCAGCTGTGTGTGAAAATGGAGGGTTTTAGAGAAAAAAAGTATCAGGTGGTCTCCCATCACCTCGAAGGGAACTGAGGGGATAGAGGATGTGACAGGTTTGGACTTTCTTTTTAACTCTCTTCATCTCTTTTATTTTTAATTTATTAATATGTGTTTATCCTCACATTTGTCCTATTTTTTATTTTGGCTTTTCATTTGGATACTACTTTAGAAGTCAACCTATCCTCTAGCATGCTTGGTCCCTCTTTAGTTGATTAATCCCCATCAGTTGGAAATTTAAAAGGATATAAATAATATAATCATAAGGTATTTTATTGATTTGATGCTCTAGAGCCTAACAACTCAACATCAATCACACATAACAAGTCTACTTAGTCTTGGTGCTCCAGATCCTATAGCTCAACACCAACTCAAACAAGTGAGTCTATGCAATCTAGGTGCTCCAGATCCTTTACCTCAACACTAACTTAACCAAAATGAGACTAAGTAGTCTAGGTGCTCCAGAGCCTACAACTCAACACCAAATTAAACATAATGAGTTTAAATAGTCTAGGTGATCCAGGGCCTACAAGCTCAACACCAAACTTAAACATAATAATAATATAAAGTGTCTTAGTTTTGGGATATTACACATACATTTAAGATCATTTGGTTATGGTCCATGACTTATCTAAGGCTAGCTATAAGGCACATGGATGCATGCCTGCTCTCCATCTTTAACTCAAGAGTGATGCACCTCCTCCTCAAGAACTGTGTTGCTACCTCTCTAGATTCTATAGGACACAAGACGATGCTGCTGAACATATGCCCATATTTAATGCTGTAAAATATTGTCCGAGGTACAATCACTAACACTCCCTCTTACGAAGGAAAGTGTTCTCCACCACATCAAGCTTCTCTTTGAACATATTGAATTTCCCTTTTGAAAGTGGCTTACCCAATATATTAATGGCTTGATGACATGTTGAAATGTATTGTAGAACCAAAGCTCCCTTCAGAACCATGTATTTGATGAAGTGGTACCTAATCTCAATATGCTTGGATCAATAATGAAATACCGTATTTTTGAGAGAGTTTGATACAACTTTGGTTGTAACAGTAAATCATGGTAGCATCCAAAGTCTACTATGTCATCTCTCCCAGTAAATTGCAAATCCATATGAATTGACAACCAACAAAACTCACTGCCATATATTCTACCTCTACTTAACTAAGTAATACAAAAGTTTGTTTCTTGCTAAACTAGGAAACCATATCTTAGCCTAAACTGTAGCAACACCCTGAAGTGCTCCTCCTATCACTAGCACTACCTACTCAATCGAAAATTGAAAAAATTTACAACACCACCTCTCAATCGTTAACTTACCCTAGTCCAAAATGCAATGTACCCTTTAAGTATTAGATCTCGTGTTTCACAAAAACCCAATGAACCTTCCTAGGGTGAGCCATGTACTGACTCAAGGTGTTCACTGGAAAACAAATTTCAGGCTTGATATTTGCTAAATACATTAGACAACCTATCAATTGTTTGTACACAAATTGATCAATCAAATTAGAACAAAAATCGACAAAGTGTTGCTGGTGTTTTCACACTAGCATGCACAAAAGTGCATCTACTAGGAGTTGTGCTATTCCTAGTAGAGTTTCAAGGTAAAAAGTAAAAATAACCAGAATGAGAATCAAAATATCTAATATAACAGGGGCATAAAAGTAAAGAAAATTGAATGCAAATCTAATCTAATCATGCATTCTTCATCAAGCAAATAGATAACACTAGAGATTCCTAACCCTCTTTATCAGGGAAGATCTCAAGTCTTATACACCTACCCCACCTTGTGATGACCAGGAGGACCACCTTCTACTTTCATTTTGATCCATCAGATTAGAACAACAAGCATTAGGTAGAGTTCCAAAGTACTTCAAATAGTAGTGGTAAGACCTCAAGTCTCCCCTTAGCCCCCCCCTTGTGGAAAAAGACACTATAACAGATGCCCCCTAATGTGTGAGGTCAAAGGGGTAGACAATGGCCAAAATAAATTACAATTCTTTCATAGTTGAGTGAAGAAGTGACTTAGATGGAATCTCTTTGAAAACTAGCCATAGGCAACACCTGCAATGGACCAAGATAGAACTCCTCCTCCTTAGGTGGGCATACCCATGCTCAAAGGATACAAAATTATAGATGCTTATCAAGTACAACATAGATAACTAAGGTATATATAAGCAGTGATAATCACCACAAAGATACAAAGTGGATCCATGTCAAAAGAAAGATCATATCCAGAAAGATACAAAGTGGATCTATGTCTAAAGAGAAATCACAGCCACGAAAATACAAAGTGGATCTGTGTCTCAGAATCAAATGAAGATCTTTGGAGATAATATTGAACGGAGCAATATCCATAAGAATCAATGCCAAAATATGGGTAAGTGGAAATCCAATGCAACTTGAGTCATAGCATAATGATGTGATGTTATATATGGACTCAATGTCTTCAAACCAACTGACACTAGTACGAGTCCAAAGTATGTGAATAAATGTACTGAATTTGAACATAGTAAGACACTGAGTGATCACCACTAGAAACTACCGCCACTATGCAAACAACTCTTGCGTGAAGAACCGACCCACTAGTCCTCCACCCCCATGAGTCATCATCTCCCCTCACCGCTGCATCCTTGGCTCAGTGGGACCATCGTCGCGTACTTCTACGTGCATTCGTACCATCGGTACCTGCTCAAAGAAGAAAGAGAAATGAACAAGGATAAACATAAGTCCCCTCCCCCATGGCTCATCCTGGTTAACTACCGCCAAACCACCGCCAGGTACATCTGTCCCCACCCAAAGTATGTCCCCGCTAGTGCCTACTCTACTAGTATCATATGACCACCTAAAAACTCATGGGGCGATTTGGACCCCCATACCCGCACTATCACAGCTGCTACAACCTGCATCTACAAGATATCTATGTCGCAGATCATTATAGCATTTTCATGCACATAGGCAGATGCGTAATAGTGTCGCTATAGTAGATCCTCCATTGAGACATCACTCGGCTTACTTGGTTGAGTGTCCGCAATTACACCCAACAGCGGGAGCCCCGTTAAAAAGTACACATCTATTAGTGTGATCTCTATCCACTCCCCTGTATGAAAAATTCCCCCACGTCGGCATCCCAAAACTCAACCAGTTTGTTCAGCAGCAACTTTGTCGAATGCATGGGGGGCACCCTTGAAAACTTCAGTAGCCCACATCAGGCCAAAGTATCCTGTACCACCTGATCATAATTGATATCATCCAGCAGTGACCTAAGATCACGCTCTCGCTAGTTGACTCTCAACATCCTACAAACCCAAGTGAAAACTCCCAGTCAGTAGTGCGGAAAACCAAAAAACTCCCTCCTAGGCCATAATGCAATTGTTGGACAAAAATCCTGCCTTAAGCGCTCCTTTCTTCCTAACAAGCACGTCATGGAGCACGCTTTCGAGGAGAAAAGTGTGTTCCAGAAGCACACCTATCTATCCCAAAGGTGCACTTAATGCACTTTTCCCTTCGACAAGCGTGCTTTGGTGCAGTCGTGCCCTAGCCTAGTTCGCTAGGGCCCCACAAAGGTTCAAAACCAAAAAATTGCTGATAAAAATTGACAAGAACAACATTAAGATTTACCTGTAAGTCATAGAAGTTAATTCCGCTGGACAGATTGAGAGAAATCGACAGTTGTTTTTATGGGCCCCTCCACACTCCTCCCACCTTAAACAGTGAAAATGACATATGGAAGGTGGTCTCCCCTTTATTTATGCCATTTTTTTGTCTCTTTTTCTCTCTTTGACCATTCCAGAGTCCTCCAACCTCCGTTTTTCACACCGTTCGCACCGCTGGCTTTAGAATTATGTGCCTATGATGGTGCTTGAGATCATTTCTCACTCTCACCCCCTTTCTTTTTCTGGCCATCCTTTCAGCGCCCCCCACATCAATTTGTGTTCCATAAGGTACGTTAATGGCTCTTGGTATCTTTTTACTGTTTTCTCCATCGCAGACTATTCACGAGCCCTCCGCTCCCTCCATACGGTAGTCATTGCATTATTTTTCCGCCATCCATCTACCCACAAGGAGGCCCCATTAGTGTTACACCTCACCTTCTTTATCGGTCCACTCATACCTATCCCTTGTTTTGAACACTTCCTCGCTTGACTTTCACATATGTTCGGTATACATTTATCCCTTTTTCCGACCGAGCAACTCATTTATGAAAATGGCAGTTATGAAGTTCTGTTAAGCTCTTTTCTGACTCCTTAAAGAATGAAAATATCATTGAGCAATCTTGCTTCCTTTCATTCTCGTTAAAGTATCTGAAAGGGCGTCTATTTGGTATAAGTTGAACCCTTTTCCAAACTAGGTAGACTAATTAGAAAAAAAGAATACTCTAGTCACTTTGGCTAAAAGAATTCTCCATTGCATACTTTTATGATTTTTCAGGATTTGGGGACTAACACACGAAAAATAACACTCTCAGAGTCTCCTTATTGCTTCTAGACTCTCTAAAATTGAAAACAACCACTAGCATTCACTGTCTTGGGCTTGTACAAATCCACACAATGGTATCATCTTGAGCACACTTCTATCCCTTCTTAGAGCTCCTTAAACCCTGAAGAAGGCCCAAATGAGGCCTCTTGGTGCCCTAGTAGATCACGTCTGGTCCCCCAGTTATGGCATCATCCCTAGTATGGTCGCCTTTTTTCAGAGTATTTTGCGATGTGACACCCTTAGAGTTTCCTTATATCACTCATAAGTTCCCCCCTGAGTCTCCTCCATTGCAGTCACCGTCCTTGATCCCTTAAGTTATGATCCCTTTCCCCCAAGGTCAATTTCATATGCTGCTAGGTCATCCCTCCCATCATACTCTTAACAAAGGAAGTTTGAGTCCCATCACTCTACGACCCTTATATCCCCCCATAGTGTCTCAGTCTCACGTCCAGTACCATCACATGGGAAGCCTAATGTTCTTGCAATTTCGAATCCATGGGAAGCCTAATGTTATTTGGATGAGTTATAAGGTCAATAATACTTGGCATGAGTCAATGAGGTCGAAATATAGAGGAATAGTAACTCCCATGGAAGAGGAAGAGGCAATTTGGAGCTAGTGAGATACTTGGGCTAGATTCCCTAGCTCTATGACAACAATGATGAAGATGCTATGACACCTATGACACAAATCAGACATGAAGGCTGACATATGACATATCTGACATTTCAGGGCTAAAAAAAGACTCCAAGAGGATGCTCAAGGGTGTTAGGGCAGCTAAGATGCTTCCACATGTGATTTGGTGGAAGTGGGAGACTAGGAATTGTTGTACAAGTGGCGTTCTTTGGAATCTCTTCCCAACTTGAGTTGGCATGAGTCTCTTGGAAGGAATTGGACCCATGGAGGACATTAGAACTTTATAAATGTCAATAACAAAGAATGAAACCAGCTTTTGATCAATTGTAGAATTTGCAATTGCATTTGTGAAGAGGGAGAGCTAGTGGATGACTAGTTTCTTGCCTTATCCAATTTCGAGGGTGAAAGATTCCCATGCAAGTTGGTAATTGGAAAGGCCATTCTGACCTTTCATTTGGATATTTAATGGATTCTTTATTTGCAGGTTTATGCTACAGGGAAGCTCATGGTTTCTTCTATTGCAGCTCACTCCTTCAAACATTTCCAGTTTTGGTGGCATATTCTTGATCCTTGAGGGAGGGCGTTTTTGGTGAGCTATTGTACTCTTTGGGGGAGCTTATAATGCCAAATTTATTTTTTAATATAAATTAAATACTCTATTATTCATATCCAGAAAGTTTCAGGTCTAAATTCCAAGTAGAAATGTATAAATCTCATTTTTAATGAAAGAACAGTGCCATTTCCCCACTACCTTGTTGTGAACCAATGTAATGTTGATGGATTCGAATGGATAAGTAAAATACTAATGGTTTATTGATGAATGGAATTTTATTGATGTATTATACAAGTTTCATGTTTAGTTCTCAAGCATTTGAAGTCATTTTACTCAGTTTATTTACATTTGGAGAAGATTTGGTGCCATTTCCCCAAGGGTCGAACTAGTGATTTTTGTTGTTGTTTGGGAGAGGTTTGGAACAAACTTAATAACTAACGAATGGTGAATTTTTAAACTTAATAAAATACTTGATACATCCCCTACATATATTCAGAAATTTGAGTGGGTTTGGAGGCATTTGGGAAGCCATTTTCAGTACTTACCCCAGGGGGATTTGAACCCCAAATTACTAGTAAAATTGGATACTTGGTCCGGAATCTTAAGAGAGTTTGAAGAGGTCTTTTGGTGGCCATATATCATACCTGAAAATCATATTCAATTCCTAATATCATTCATACACCTTCCTTGAATATTTGAAGGCATTTGGAGTCAATTTGAGACCTAGAGACCAATACTAGTCAAAGGGAAATTACTAGTAAAGTTCCCTACATTGGCCAGAATTGAAAGAAGATTTACAGAAGTATTTTAAAGGTCAAAAAGAATCCTTGAAACACACATTTATGTTCTAACATCATCCATATACCTTGTCAGAATATTTGGGAGCAATTGGAGCAATTTGGGGACATATAGCTCAAAACTAGTCAAAGGTCTAACTAGGGAAAAAAGTGAAAAATTGCCATTTTAATAAAATTCCTAACAAGGGACATCACAGTGGTATCAGAGCATGGTCTTGGAACCTGATGTGGTAGAACATTAATGAAGACCAAGAGTCAAATAAATAATCCACCACCCTTAGAAACTGAAACTGGATGTACTTTGATGAAAGGGAAGAAGTAGGAGAAGAAGTGCATTCCTTGGTCACCATGAGTAAGGATGAGAAAGGAACCTTAGAGGAGAATGAGGAGTTTAGAAAATTACTGAAACCATCCTTTGAAGACAAGTGAAGGCAATTCATGCAAGAGTTCAAATTGTTGGTTAGTGAACTTGGAAGCAACTTGGAAAAAAAGAATGAGCAATGGTTCTCTTTTGAAGGAAAAGAAGGAAATGGATGAAATAATTTATGCCACAAAGGAGGAACCTCATGTAATGGTGGAAGATGAGGTACATGTTGATATGCAGGTGATTGAAGATGCTACACTCAAACAAGAAGAAGAACAAGCACTTGTCCTTGTTCAGATGGATTATGAGCTGCCTCATGGAGAGAGTTGCAAAGCCTTGGAGGAGGCACATGATCTCACAATAGTTGGACCAGCCAATTATGGAGAAGATGAATTAAAGATTTCAATGGGTAAGAGTTGTAAGGATTTAAGTTTGGTTCATAATTCCTCACCCCTACTTTTTCAGCCACGTCAATTGGGGATGAAAATTGGGTGAAAGGTTTTTTTCTAATGGTGCCACATGAGGGGTATGTAACTCCTACCTCTCATTTTGAGGATGACATGAATAGAGCACCTCATTATTTAAATTTGTAGAAGAATATTTGTTTTCCTTATGATGATACATATCTTCATGGACATACTTATGATGTTCACTTGAGTCACTTGAAGACTCATGATCTTCCTTGCTCCTTGCTTAGTTCAATTGATGTTGGAGGAACTTCATTAACTATTTGGATGAAAGAATATAGGGCTGATTGTTTTGATGCATCTTACATATTTTTGGAGCATCCTTATAGGACATGGGATACTCACCTATGTCATTGGATCAGATTTGATTGATCACTCAATGCTTGTATGCACTTGGAAAATGGTGGTCTACTTACTTGGAGGTACAAACACTTTCATGATTCTTTGATGAAGCATATTCTTGATGTGCATTTTCCTTATGTTGTTATGTACTTTGATGATATATATTTTGCACTCATGATGTTTGGAAGAATGCATACAATAAATGGGATCCAGGAATCCTCTTATCTAATGGTATGGGTTGGAGAGCACTCTTAATTGTTGGGGTGTAATACAAGCAATGGGAGCCTGGAATAATTTTTGTCTCACTGGTTTCAATTTTTTTGGGAAACAATAAGTATGGGAGATGGATTTCCCACTTAATAAAGTGATTTTTATCAGAGTAGTGCAGCAGCAAGCATGGTGGTTCCTCTCTAAAATCTTCATGGAAACTCAAAGACTCAAGGTTGGGCAATACAATGGCAACTTCAAAGAATTATACAGAAAGCAGGTTCTTCAACACCCATGTCTGAAATTGCTTGAGGAAAAGCAATATTGGGAAGGGAGTGTTTGTCATGTCCCAAATTTGGCATTGGGTCACATTGTCCTAAGCAAATTTTCCCTATTCATTAGAGTTTGTCAAATTGATGCTAAAGGTCAAATAATTGCCAAGGAGGAAAATTACTAGTTTCCTAGGTTTGGGGTGGAAGCTTTGGTATTTGGAATAATGGGGATAATAAATGATGTTGGAAAATTAGGATGGCATAAATATTTAATAAAGGAGATAAATAAATATATGCAAGTGAAAATCAAAGTGGCATTTGATCATGAATACACATGGAGGAAGTGGGACCCACACAAGCTGGAATTTATGTGCCACATGGCATCCTCTTCTTGCAATTTCGAATCCATGGGAAGCTTAATGTTCTTGGGATGAGTTATAAGGTCAATAGTACTTGTAATGAGTCAATTAGGTCTAAATATAGAGGAAGAGTAACTCCCATGGAAGAGGAAGAGGCAATTTGGAGCTAGTGAGACACTTGGGCTAGATTCCCTAGCTCTATGACAACAATAATGAAGATGCTATGAAACCTATGACACAAATCAGACCTGAAGGCTGACATATGACATATATGACATGCCAGGGCTAAAAATAGACTCCAAGAGGGTGCTCAAGGGTGTTAGGGAAGCTAACATGCTTCCACATGTGATTTGGTGGAAGTGGGAGACTAGGAATTATTGTACAAGTGGCGTTCTTTGGAATCTCTTCCCAACTTGAGTTGGCATGAGTCTCTTGGAAGGAATTCGACCCATGGAGGACATTAGAACTTTATAAATGTCAATAACAAAGAATGAAACCGGATTTTTATCATTTGTAGAATTTTCAATTGCATTTGTGAAGAGGGAGAGCTAGTGGATGACTAGTTTCTTTCCTTAGCCAATTTCGAGGGTGAAAGATACCCATCCAAGTTGGTAATTGGAAAGGTCATTAAGACCTTTAATTTGGATATTTAATGGAGTATTTATTTGTAGGTTTAATATACAGGGCATCTCATGGTTTCTTCTATTGCATCTCACTCCTTCAACCATTTCTAGTTTTGGTGGCATATTCTTGATCCTTGAGGGAGGGCGTTTTTTGTGAGCTATTGTACTCTTTGGGGGAGCTTATAATGACCCATTTATTTTTTAATATGAATTAAATTCTATTTTATTCATATCCAGAAAGTTTCAGGTCGAAATTCCAAGTAGAAATGTATAAATCGCATTTTTCATGAAAGAACAGTGCCATTGCCCCACTACCTTGTTGTGAACCAATGTAATATTGATGGATTTGAATGGATAAGTAAAATAATTATGGTTTATTGATTAATGGAATTTTATTTATGTATTATAAAAGTTTCATGTTCAGTGCTCAAGCATTTGAAGTCATTTTACTCAGTTTATTTACATTTGGAGAAGATTTGGTGCCATTTCCCCAAGGGTCGAACTAGTGATTTTTGCTGTTGTTTTGGAGAGGCTTGGAACAAAATTAATAAATAATGAATGGTGCATTTGGTACCTTAATAAAATCCTTGAGACATCTCCTACCTCTGTTCAGAAATTTGAGTGGGTTTGGAGGTATTTGGGAATCCATTTTTAGTACTTACCCCAGGGGGATTTGAACCCCAAATTACTAGTAAAATTGCATACTTGGTCCAGAATATTAAGAGAGTTTGAAGAGGTATTTTTGTGGCCATATCTCATCCATTAAAATCATATTCAAGTCCTAATATCATTCATACACCTTCCTTGAATATTTGAAGGCATTTGGAGTCAATTTGAGACCTAGAGACCAATACTAGTCAAAGGGAAATTACTAGTAAAGTTCCCTACATTGGCCAGAATTGAAAGAGGATTTGCAGAAGTATTTTAGAGGTCCAAAAGCATCCCTGAAACACATATTTATGTTCTAACATCATCCATATACCTTGTCAGAATATTTGGGAGCAATTGGAGCAATTTGGGGACCTATAACTCAAAACTAGTCAAAGGTCTAACTAGGGAAAAAGGTGAAAATTTGCCATTTTAATAAAATTCCTAACAAGGGACATTACAATACCACCATCCAAAATTGCTATAAAAGGGTGGTGGAGGCCCCCCATTTCACATCATTCGCTCTACCTTATCGAAACTTTGCCAAAATTCCATTGAACCGTAGCCTACCTCTTTGAGCTTCTGTTCTCATTTAGTTGAGTTTTGGCCACCATTTGAGCATTCAAAGGAGAGTAAGGGACATTGGAGACCCGAAGCACCACCATTCATACGACTGCAAGGCCCCCTCAATCTACTCACCATTTGAGGTAACTAAATATTGTAAATATTTTTTTACATCATAATGGAAAGAATTCTTTGATTCACATGGCATGCATTGGATTATTGGGTGCTTATGCTTTAGTTTAAATTTTTGTTTACTGCAATAACTCTTAGCATTTATACTTTCTTCCATTTTTATTTGCATGCACACACTCCCATTCATGAACTGTTACTAAGAGTTCCTCAACTCTTAGTTAGTACATTTATGTACTAGCTAGTGTGAATAACCTAGCTACACTTAGCATGTGCCAGTTGTCCTTCCACATGATCGACATGACCAGGCACCTAGGGATCCTTTGAGTTGGCATCTATCACCCGTCAGGTTCTTGAATTTTTAAACTATTAATATAGATTGCTTGAATTGGTTTGTCAATTGAGTTTAGCTTGAGTGGTTGTGAGATGGAGTGTTATCCTCCCCACCTAGGTTCTTTCCTATAGGATTTTCCTTCACTCTTTATAATAGAACAACATAATATGCAAATGTGAAGAAATAATAAAAATAAAAACACTATAAAATGAATTAACAAAATAAACTTTATTATTATATATACCTTATTTCCACAACCAAATATATATATATATATATATATATATATATATATATATATATATATATCTTCCAAATGGAAAATTCAATCATTCAAGAAGAATGATCATGAACTGTCCTCAAGGGACTTACATTCCGTGTTTCTTTAAGTTTTTAAAGATGTTACAAAAAGATATTGCATAACACTATGCCCCAATTGACTTTACAAATGAATGCCTTCTTGAATTTCTTCAATCTCTGTATGACCTGGCACCAAGAGTAGATCATTTTTTAATAATTGATCAGATTCTGTATTTAATTCCCTGTAAATATGAGTTATAGAGAAAACAAAGAATGAATCTCATCCTTTTAATGACACAAAGGAGTTGTTGAAGATGTGGCGCTTTAATCTGAATTTTATTGTTGGACCAATCAACAACCATCTTTAAATCTCTGAAAAGTTGGAGGCATGTCACATTCTTGAATAATTCCATTTTCAAGACTGAAAGCAAAGCAACAAGATCTGCTTTGTTGTTTGTACAATGCCCTGATGCATATTTCATAAAAAAATTGTGATTATCTGTGAGATATAAAACTCCTCCGGACCCTCCCAAAGGGGGATCACCCTGGATTGCACCATCAAAAAAATCCCACGGTATATTTTTGTCAATCGTTGGGGGTGTCAAAATTCGTGTCTTTTTTTTTCCTTGGTTTTGTGATCCTATGTCCGCTACACAACAAGGGCCGTTGTCACCTCTATAGGGATTTGGTGGTCTTGAAAAATTGTTGTATTGCGAGCGCACCAAATACCATAAATAAAAGAGGAAGGGAAGGCGTTGTAGGGACGTACAAAATTTTCAATCCACCATGAATGAATTTTCTATTCCAAAGTTGAACCTTCATGTGTACCCTGAGATTTTAGTTCTTTAGAAGCAACCTTCCAGACTATTTCTGCATAATGACAGAAAACAAATAACTGAGAGCCAAATTCCTCATTTGATTGGCATAAAACACACCATCTTGGGCCATGCCATCCTCTTTTTAAGAGGTTTTCCCATGTTAGTATGTTTTTGCTGAGAGCGATCCACATGGTTAACTTGGCCTTTAAAGAACCTGATGCATTCCATACAGTAATCCACCACCACTCTCTTGCACCAACGAACGATTATTTGGCCATTGTTTCATATCCGAGCTTCGCACTGAATTCTCTCGTGGATGCATTTTTTGACTAGATCAAGCCGTCCCCAACTTCTTCCACTAAGCATTTATAACAAGATTTCATCAAAGAAATATATGAGGCCCACTCTGTTGGTGCGTCTCCTTCCAGATTAAGTTCTGTTGCATTTTTCGAAAGTGTTTTGTTCGCTTTAGAAGTAGTCTGGGATTTGGCGTCACTTAAGTTGATAATTCTTAGGATTTTTAGTTTTTCTAAGGTTCCACGGGAGAGCTTGAATCCATTCCTTGCTATGATCCAAGGGTCTTCTCTGATACGATTTTTTTTCCCATCTCCAATACTCCAGGTCAACCAAAATCCTATCAGAGGAAGGGAAAGCATGAAGGCTTTCCATCCTATGGAGCCATTTTAAAAATATTTTTCGAGTTTCCTTATCCACTCTATAATGGATGATTTTGGACAATATTTTGACACCATGACTCTCCCCTATAGAGAAGTAGGATTTTTGATTAGCCTCCACAAGGACTTAGCTGCCAATGATTGGCAGAATAAGAAGGGATTTTTTAAACCCCACCCACCAAGATCTTTTAAATTAGCCAGAATTTTCCAATTGACTAGAGGGATACCTTCAGATTGTTTGCTTGTGGTCCACAAAAATGAGAAAAACGTTTTTTTCAGATTTTATGAAGAATCCTCTTGGGGATATATGCTATTGAAGCCCAATAAACAAGAATTCTTTGTATAACCGCCTTTAGAACCAATCTTCCTCTGGATAGAAACCTATTTGTCCAACATCCTATACGTACTTCCCTGCTCTGATCCAAGGATCTTCTCTAATATGAATTTTTTTCCCATCTCCAATACTCCAAGTCAACCAAACTCCTATCAGAGGAAAGTAAAGCACGAAGGCTTTCCATCCTATGGAGCCATTTTTAAAATATTTTTCCGGTTTCCTTATCCACTCTATAATGGAGGAATTTGGACAAAATTTTGACACCATGACTCTCCCCCATAGAGAAGTAGGATTTTTATCAACCTCCACAAGGACTTAGCTGCCAATGATTGGCAGAACAAGAAGGGATTTTTTAAACCCCACCCACCAAGATATTTTAAATTAGCCATTGTTTTCCAATTGACTCGAAGGATACCTTCAGATTGTTTTCTTGCGGTCCACAAAAATGAGAAAAACGTTTTTTCAGATTTTATGAAGAATCCCCTTGGGGATATATGCTATTGAAGCCCAATAAACAAGAATGCTTTGTATAACCGCCTTTAGAAGCACCAGTCTTCCTCCTCTGGATAGAAACCTATTTCTCCAACATCCTATACGTCCTTCCACTTTCTTAAACATCCAAAGCCAATATTTAAAGGAGTAAGAGTTAGGCTTTAGGTTGAAGCCCAAGTATTTAAACCCTTCTTTTAAAGGTTTTAATGAATAAGGGATTTCTGCTTCTAACCTTTTCTTAGCTGCTTCCGAAAGAGAATTCTCTGAAAGAATTGATTTTCCCACATTTATGTGCATCCCTGTGGCCTTCGTATATAAATCAAGGATCTGCTTGCTTTCATTGAAATTTTCAAGAGAGCCTCCCCCCATCATTAACACATCATCCACGAACAAAATATGAGACAGTTCTTCAGTCTCAGTAATCTTTATTCCTTTGTAAGAACCAAACTGTTTAGGTTGTTGAATTAACCTTCTTAGAGCATCTGCTACCAACAAAAAGAGAAAGGGGAAAGAGGGCATCCTTTCCTAATTCCCCTAGTTGGCATCAAGAAGCTAGAGGGGGATCCATTTATAAGCACAACAAAGGAGGCAAAATATATAAAGCCCATTATCCACTTAACAAAATCCACTGCTACACCAATCTGAATTAAAAGCAATCTTAGGAAGGTCCAGCTTACCATGCCATAGGATTTGGATAGATCTAATTTAAGAACGAGGGCTTGCATTTTTTTCTTGTGAATAGAGTGTATTACCTGTTGAGACAAAGAGACCATATCATGGATCTACTGGTTGAACAGAAACCCAAACTGTTCCTTGTTAACAATACTGCTCAGAATAGGTTTCAACCGTTGTGCGATAATTTTGGCAAATATTTTGTATCCTACATTACAACACGAAATTGGTCTGAAATCTTCAAAGGATGAGGATTTTTTGTTTTTTAGGGATTAGAGGAAGAAAGGTAGAATTCAGAAAGGGATTCGGAAATGCAGAAGCCCAAATTCACCTTGCCGAATTACCTTTCCAACTTTCTCAATCCGTAATGCGAAACTCAGAACTACGGAAGCCCAACTTGGCCAATCCGGAAAATTACCTTCCCGACTTCCGCAATCAGCAAAGGTAGAGCAAGAAAGGTAGAATTTAGAGCACCTAAAACCTTGTCACTTCCCCGATCCCCTTAGTGCCCTTAAGAGGCGATGGGAGACATTCTGATATATTTTATCTATTTTTTCTCCATTAATCCTCTCTATTTTTACACGCAGCCGCAATGGCCTTCGATCCGTAATCCGAAATGCGGAATTCGGAAAGGGATAACCACAATTCAAAGTTTTTCGAACATCCCTCCAACTTCCGCAATCCGAAATACACAATCCACCTTGTGGGATTCAGAAAGGCGGAAGCCCAAATTTACCTCACTGAATCACCTTTCCGACTTCCGCAATCTGTAATACGAAACTCAGAACTACGGAAGCCAAACTTTGCCAATCCGAAAAATTACCTTCCCGACTTCTGTAATCCGCAACCCGCCTTACAGAACTCGGAAATACGGAAGCCCAATTTCGCCAATCCGGAAAAATTACCTTCCCAATTTCCGCAATCCGCAACCCGCCTTGCAGAACTCAGAAATGCGGAAGCCCGACTTCACCAATCCAAAAAAATTACCTTCCCGACTTCAGCAATCCACAACTCGCCTTGAGGAACTCGGAAATGCAGAAGTCCAACTTCACAACCCCGACAATTTTACCTTTCCAACTTCCACAATCCGCAATCTGCATGCAGAACTCCAAAATCATAAACCTTAATTCGTCGTCCTAGAAAATTTACCTCGTCCAACTTCCGCAATCAGAAATTCGCTTTGCGGATGCGGAACATCGGAACCCTAACCACCCAAATCCAAAGGTTGGTCCCCGACATCCACAATCCGCAATCCACATTACGGATGCAGAAGGTCAGGACCACATACCCTTGCACCTGCAAACTTATCAGGCTGATAACTTCCTCGTCCCTGGACCAAATTGGACAAGTCTAGTATCGTTGGAAATCTCTTGGAGAGATCTATGCACTGGTGTGACCCCCTACCACATCTGAGGATTCTAACTTGGTCATTTTTCCAACAGAAAGCTATCTCAAAACCTCCTCTACGCCTCTTCACCCATCTGTAAGGAACTCTGCCTACCTTCTGCCATGAATTCCCCTTTTTCCTGACCCATAGAGGGGTCCTAAAACAAAACAAGGGGTTATCTACTTCCTTACCCAAGTCCAGGTGATGCTATGCGTTCCATCTAAAAGTGCGTGCAATGTTTAACAAAACACACACATAAGGAAACTACAAATAACAATGCATCTACAACCTGCAAGGTTAGAAGCATATTAAACTCATGCAAATGATGAAGCATTTAAGCATGAACTCAACCTCACACTCAGGCTTATACATAGTTCCCTATTGATCAATTTCATGTAATCATTCATTCAATAAATTGAACATAACAAGAATAACATAACATAGGGAAAACTAACATCATTTACACCACAGAAAGCACTTATCTTTGGAATGAAGCTGTCCAGGCAACTGGCTAAGTGAGAGCAATGTTCCACCCAACCATAGGTCTCTATCTAGCTTATACTCTTTCAGATGAGAGAACACCCCTGAGCTGGGCTGTGTATCCACTAAGGATTCTAACTGGGTTCTCTCACAGGCAAGGCTCCATACTCATGCTAATCAAACATACAGTTGGGTTTATCAAGCATGCGAGGAAAACATGGAGGATTATGCTAAGACAATGAGTTCAACTATAGAGCTACAAGCATCTCAAACCATTCAGAAGATATGGAACCGACAATACCTACCTCACCCAGCACAAGAAAGGCCCCCTTCTCTACTGCAAAGTCCCTCAAGACCCCTTCCCTCCAGTGCTCTTCAGGGTGGGCATATAAAGGTCCAAACTACTACTTCCATGAGACTTTATCCTTCACTAGGTTTATCAAGCATATTCAACCACTATTCTATCTTCTTCTTTGTTATTCTAGTTGGAATCTTCTCAAGGTTGCGGCCAAAGATTTGTCCCGCAACTCAGTCTTTTGCTATCAGATCTCAGTGGTTCTCACAGGTTTTCTAAGTTGCTCACTCTCTATAATTTATCCCCAGGTTCTGATCCATGGATATCTCCAATAGATTCACTTCCTATATAGGGTTTCTACGTGATTTTTCAGCTCTGCCAATTCATGATTACACAGAATCACGATTTTCTTCTCCTCCCTTCATTGTTGGGCTCTACGATGCGTGATGAATGAGGTTGTTGGTAAACAATGGGATAGGTATCAGGGTGAGCGAATTTCGAGGTGGTGGAGTGTCTTAAGGAACACGAAAAATAGAGCCATACCTTGCCATACGGATTTCAGGGCTGCTCCATACTCAATTGACCTCATGAACAAACCTTCTCATCCACCTTCTTATAGTAGAATTAAATGTCATCATGGGAGTCAAATGGGTTCACAAATGGACATGTGGCATCATGGGTTCCAATCCCACAACCCCCTCACCTCTCCCTAATGGATGCACATGGCCCCTTCTCATTGGTTGCCTCCTTACCCAGTTTTCTTGGTATTTTATTGCAATATTTAATATTTACATCATTTACAATATCTCATGGCTTAACAACAGATGGATTATCAGAATTGTCAAATACTTAACTTTTAAAATAAAACCTGAGAATACTCTAGTGGGGCCTTGGCCTTGAGCTCCACATGAGGGAAAACACGCATTGCATGTATACAATATTTACATTGAAGCCAATAAACCCTAAGGGTTCAAAATAGGGGTATTACAAACCTTCCCTAATCTTTGAGATTCCCTGGCAGCTTTCAGCAAGTCCAGTTTAATTAACTCAAAAAACCCTTGATAAAATTCAATTGTGAAACCATCCGAACCAGGGCTTTTGGATTTTTGGAATGAGAACACTATCTTTTCTAATTATTCTTCAATTATCCCCTCTTCTAGATCCTTGTTCATTTCATAATTAACCAATTTTGGGAACAATATTAGGACTCTTTAAATCTCTTGAATAGGACTTCCTTCCGATTTAGAGAAAAGGCTTTTGAAATAACTCTTGCCTGCCTCTGCCTTTTCCTTGAGCATACATAATAGGTTCCCATTTGCATCTGTAATGTCTGGGATCTTGTTAACATTTTTTCTGTGCGAGGCGAATCTGTGAAAAAATTTGGTATTATTATCTCCCTCCGATATCCAAATTGCCCTGATTTTTAGTCTCCACACCTTTTCTTCTCTTGCTAATAGGTCTTCCCTCTTTAATTCAAACTCTTTATCAACCTTCAATTATTCTTCCGAAAACATTCCAGAGTTGTTTAGACTGTAAATTTATTTTAGCTTGTCCTCCATTTCTTTTAGCTGCTCCTTTTGTCTTGCATTATAAGCCTTTTCCCAGATCTTCGACGCCTTCTTTGTTCTTATAATATTATCAAAGAGTTGTTTCATAAAGGACTCAGAGGAATTATCTATTAAAGGAGTCCAGGTATCTTCAACCAATTTTTTGTACTCATCTTCTTTGAGCCATGATGGTTTGAACTTAAAGGGAGGAGGAGGTTTGGATACTTCTTTTTCTAAAGACTGAACAATTGGGCGATGATCTGACAAACCTACAAACTCTACCGAAAATTTGACTATGAGTGGACCTGAGACCAAATCCTCTGTTACCAAGAACCTGTCAAGACGTTTAGAAATAACATTCTCCCCTCTTCTGTTGTTCCTCTAGGTCGGTTCTAATTTTAGAGGCTTAACATCCACTAGAACGTTGGAATAAAAAAGAGATTTGAAAAAATGGCTTAAATTGTCCATTTGTGCTGAGGATCCACAAACCTCTTTTTCTGATAAGGAGAGATTCATATATCCACCCATAACCATATTTATGGGTTCTAAAAGTCCTGAGGAGAGGAAAGATTCCCAAAAGGTTCTTCTGTTCAAGAATGGCCCATATACATTGTAAAAGGAGAAGTTTTCCCCATATTCGGTATCTTCCAAGGTTGTTGTTATACTCCAAAGTCCCACTTTGAGTGTCGTTTCACCTCATCATGGTTTATCCCCATGTGAAACCTAACGACGTTTCCTCCTAATGCACATGGGAACTTACTCTCATCTAGTTGGTCCCCTCTTTGGCCTTCTTTGGAAACCCTAGATCCAAATCCAACTTGTTTGATCCCAGTGCCACATCATCAGGTTGAGATGCCACCTTAGTTGGCCCACTTTACTAGATTTTTCGTGCCCTCCTAGTAGTGTAACAGGCGAAAATTCCCCTTTTTCGCGTTCTGCATACCTGCAAGGGCTCGAAAATTTCAACTTCATCACGTTCTTCTCAGTGTTAGGGGCACACAAATCCCCTCAACCACCTTACTCCTTGAAGTTCGGCTCTTGGATTTGATGGAGAAACTTTAGGGATGATGATTCCTCTCGAATCCCATCTCTTCCTTCTTCCTTGTTGTGATTCATCTCCTTGATCCACCTTCTACTCCTTGAGATCCATTATTATCTCATAGTGGTTGGCTTCCCAAACCCTATAAGAAGGAAGCCATCCATAAGCTAGGGGGAGAGCATTTGAGGCATCAAACCTATGGTCTTATGAGTTTTGCAGACGTAGCAAGGAAGGAGGATTTGGAGCTGAAGGTTTGCTTCAACATGAAGGGATCACTTTGTAAGTTTCTCCTAGTTTCCATCAATATAACTTGTCTTATTTTCCCATTTCATGTGTTATGTTTCAATCATTAGCATGGAATTTTTCTAATATGATTTAGATTTGAACTAGTATACAAGGTATTCAGATATTTGCTTTGCTTGTTGTTTGCTTGATTCAAACAGGTTCTGCTTGCGAGATTCAAGACAAAAGCCAGAGACAAGACGAACATTTGGTTCAAGGTGAAGTTACATCGATTCTTTCTCTCTGAATATATCTAGGATTTGTATGCATTGTTAGATTTAGTATTTTAAGGTAGCATTTGTTTGTTAGCTGTCTTAGATTAAACTTAGTTAATCTCAGTTTTCTCTAAGGGTAAATCTAACTACCCATAGGACATATTTACTTACCACATAAATTGGCGACTCCATTGGCTTAGATCCAATTTTCATTTGGTTTTGAAATCTTGTTTGATTTCCATTTGATTCATTTCCTATGCATATTTTCAACTTTTTTTACCTTTGATATTAGTTTGGTCATCTGCATTTTGTTCTCTGGTTCTACAAACCCGAGAAAAGACACAATTCTTTCTCAAATTTTTGCCCTTATCCCTTCACTGTGAATTTTCGCACTCCCTGCATACCTACATGTGCGAAATTTCCCATATTTTTTTGCCCCATTAGTGTTCTAGAACGCGAAAATCCTCATTTTTGTGCCTGGGTAACCTTTCAACCCTCGAAAATTCCCCGTGGATACCTAAAACTTCGTTTCTTGCTTGTTTGGTTTTTTGGTTTTTGATCTTTTGGATTGGATTCACCTTTTTGACACTGATCAAACTTGTGTGACCCCAGATTAACCCTTGCATTGTCTTTCATTTGATTTTTGAACCTCTTTTAGTCCTTTTCTTGGATTCTTGAGTGAATTGGTAGAAGTTTAAGTGGATTGGAAGTTAGGACATTGTTTCAGTCATTCACTGCACCCTTGACCTTCTTTCACTTCTGCATTTAATTTGCATATTCACTCTGATATTTATAATCAATTTTTTAAGCTTAATTTGGTTTGTTTGATTGATCTTTCATTGCTTTGGTTTTCATGAGTTAAGGTGACAAGAAAATTAGGTTATTTTCCTTATGGACCTTTTATTGCAAAAGTGATTTTTACTGAAAATTCAAGGCCGATCTGTTGTATTAATTTTGAATCCCTGAAAGAAGTATTGAAATTTTTTTATTACTTGAAAACATTTCTTTGCATTTCAATTCGTATAATTGACTTAGAAAGTTTTTCAAACCCCATTTTCTCCTTCGTTTAAAGATCACAATTTTTGTTGCAATTAGAAGACATATTTCCGTTCACTTGTCATACAATGTACTCATTAGAAGTAGAAAACATTGTTGGACTGATTTTTTTTTTAAAGAGTAGTTTTAGTTTGGCATAAAAGGAAAAATACAAATATGAGTGGTTTTTCTCTTTGAGAAGTTTGTGCTTGTGCTTATTTTGTTTTTGGGATCAAATAAATCTCTCTTCTTTGTAGCTAGAGATTCATCAAAAAGAAAAGTGCATTGATTCATCCACACATGCATGGTTTGAGTCGAGTCATAACACCATTGAGTTGCACTTCCGTTACCCACTTGAGTAAGACAACTAACCATTAAAATTTATACCCTAACTCAACACATTTTAACCTCACTTGAGGAAATAAAACAATTTGTTAGTTAGGTAGGACATCGGGGATAGGAATCCAAGTAATTCCCCCCTGTCACTTCACATCTGAAAAATAGTTGTTGTCCTTTAGTTTACTAAAACCCTCTTGTATTTTTTGACACGATTATCAACCAATTTGTTGAGAGGGCCTCTCGTTCCATGGGGGTAAGCAGTGAGTACTGGTTCCGGACAGACTTTGTGGAATGCCGCACTCCACTTAGTACCTAAGGACATCAATCCATTGTCTTCCTTGTAGTTGTTTGACGGACAATCCACTCGAGCGGACGCGAGCCATATCTCCCTAGCTCAATGTGAGTCTAGAACAAATAATATAGACTACAAACTACTTGCCTAGATCTGATTAAGGATCAAATGACTAGATGTCTTACCTTAACTTCGCAATCACTTCTCCTGTATGTTGCTCCATGTCTCGTGGTCGTCAGATCTTAGCTGCAAGACCTGTCAAGACACATAGAAAAATGCAAACGAGTAAAGAGCATCTATACAATAAGAGATCTAAGTAAACAATTAAGTAGGTAAACTACACAATATCATTACACATAAAAAATATTGGTGGAAAGCGTTTATATTACTGTAAATATAGGGAAAGTACATAGATAAGAATAGACTACAACCAAGGCTTAACGTAGTAGCCCTTCTCCCTCCAAGACAATTTCCATATCCTCCCAAGGATGTGTGAGTCTCTCAATGGATGAGTTAGAGATCTCTCCAATATGATTTCACCAACATGTAGACACTATAGACTTCCTCCCCTTTAGAGAGGGGTAGAGATTCACTTATATAGGACTTAGTGGATAGGGTATGGATAGGGTAGGAGAGAGATAGGGGATCCCCCCAAGAGGTTAGGAACCGAGTGCCAGCTCTCCCAAGAGTTCAGGGATAAGGATCCAAGTTAGCAGGCTCCGAGAATGATCTCGAAGGACCTATTTTTGTGCATTAACTGACTTTGTCGCACCTTGCAATAGAGCAAGATGTGACGTCGCAGGTTGCATGAGTGCAGCCTGCGACAACCTCTCAAAACCTAGCATAAATGCAATAGTATGCCTTCCAGGTAAATGAATTAGCCAATGAAACTTTAGGGATGTATACACTAAATATCTTAATGGCAGGATTTTAGGTGTAACAGAATGCCCCCCAAAGCATGAAGCTATTGAAAAATTGGATAGGTGAAATGCTTTGACAGAAAGAATGGCAATGGCTTATTGGACAAAGGACACTGTTGCAGGACAACTGACTTTGAGTACACTGTCTCATGACATACAACATGGCTGCCGACCAATACATTGCAGATCCATGGTAGTAATGACCGACTGAACACAATCATGGCTACTAGACACAAGCGTAGATCCATGATGAGATGATAACACAGCCACGACCAATACAAATGTGGATCCGTGTGATATGAATCAATACAAACTCCATTGCAACCTGGGTGAAACATAACTTCCCCGGGGTCTTGAAGCTGAACCCGCAATGATACGAATCTATCCATGTGATTACAAATGTCTTGACGTCGAACATGGTAGAAACCACTTGATTACTGGTCATTTATGTATACCGTTAACAAGTGCGAGGGAGATCACCATTAATGTCAATGATTCCCAAGGTATCATAATACATATCATCAAGCGTGAATAAATGAGTTGAATTCGAACGCAAGATGAAATATTTCAATCAAGAGTCAATGATGTAAACTCATGTTGAAAGCGAGGTAACCTGCCATTGAGGCATGTAGGGCCAAGGTACTTGGTTGGTTTCTAGATTAAATCCTCGGATGATGTGTTGAAGTCGACAAGGATGAATCCGGTGAAGGAGGTCCATGATGAATCCCTCATCATCGACATGAATCACGACAAATGATGTTGAGAGTAGATCAGATGGTACAGTAACATGCAAGATTGACTCAAGGTAGACCAACATGATCAAAGGTATACTGACTGTAGATGATGAGTAATGAAACATCTCTTGAACATGGGCATGGCATGACTTGGCAGTATTGACATGATGAGAATGATACTAAGTCCCAATGCGACTGATGGTGGAAGCATTCTTTGGCTGATCCAAAGGAGCGATACGACTCATGGAATTGAAAAGACTCAAGGACAAACAGATTATCCAAGTACTGAATGCAAATGCAAATGAGTGCCATGTTCAAGAGTGACTATGTACTGCCACAGATAAAGGGTGTAACATAAAATCTTTCCTTTTTCCCCATCATGACTGATGAGTGGCTCACTTGTTTTTTAACGAGCTTGATCAGGGTAACCAAATGCTCGGTATAGCTAATCTCATAGATGAGTCCAATCCCAAATGTTTTACGAACCTAGGAAAGGAGGGGTTCATCCCAAAATGGGCCCTTCGATGTTTGAATTTTAACGAGTCCAAAGAAGGAAAACTCTGTGTCATTTCATGTTTAGAGAGTCTGAAAAGAACTAAAGGAGACTCCAAAAGGTCCTTTTTTCGTAAAGTTAGTCTCTTCGCCCGGAAAAGGGTAAAACAACGCGAGAGAGAACTCTTCCAGCCATGGTTGGTTGGAGTATTCCTTTTTCATAAATAGTGCTTCCTGGTCCAAAAAAGGGGTAAACTATCACCAGAAAGATGATCATTCAAATGATTTTACAAGTGTGAAAGCATTAAGTTTGCTTGACAATCTTTTCCTATTTAGGGAGTCTGAAAAGAGCTTAAAAGGACTCCATGAACAAATTTGTCATGGTTGATGACCGAGTACGACAAAGAAAAAAGTAAACTCGGCATAGTTCCTTTTCCGTACATAGTCTAGCGAGGCCGGATAAAGTGATAAACCTATACTCGTTAGACACACCTTTTTAACTCAAATTTTTAACGAGCATGAGAATGGTATCAAAAGCACTCGGAATCTTTTTCATATTTGAACCAGAGCATGAAAAAGTAAAAAGTAAGCTCAAACCACTTTTGATGTTTCAACCAGAGCACGAAAAAAGTGAAAAGTAAGCTCAAATGCCATATTACTGTTTTTAATGAGCTCGAAGATAGGTTGGAAGAATGGTGATAATGTCTGCTTAATTTTTTAATGAGCTTGTAACAGAAAATTAACTATGCTCAGGATTATGCCCATTGGTAGGTTTCTTCCCAATATGATGGCTAGAGGTTGGAAAATTTGCGTCCAACATAAGAAACTGATGGCTTACTTCTAGTATGATTTCTAGAGGTACTGTTTCATTTTTTAACGAGCTCGACAACCAAAAAGGGAAGTATGCTTGAAAATGTTCCCAATGGTGGATTTCTTCCCGTCATGAAATCCAGAGGTTGGTGTGTGCCCCCAGCATGATTTCTAGAAGTAAGTGACTTAGCTCTAACATGATGTGGAGAGGTGATCAAGTTGACTTCAATATAACTTCTAAAGGTTGAAGACATGCCCCCAAGCTTCATTTCATTTTCCTAAGACGTAGGCGGGTGAAAAGAAGGTTTAGGTACTAAGTCTACGAGGAGACTTGACTCAAAGGGGAAGGAGTTGTTTCATTTTTTAATGAGCTTGACACATGAATAGAACTCTTCTCAAAAAGACTTGTTTCATTTTTTAAAGAGCTTGACACAGAAAGGGAACTATGCTCATGAAGCTAGTGTCATTTTTATGCAAGCTTGAAACCAAAGATAAACTATGCTTAGGGGGTCTATTCCATTTTTTAACGAGCTTGGAATCAAAGACTAATCTGTGCTCAAGCTACTGGTTTCATTTTTTAACGAGCTTGAAGCCAAAGGTAAACTCTGCTTAAACTACTGGTTTCATTTTTTAATGAGCTTGAAGCCAAAGGTAAACTTTGCTAACGGTTAAGGCCCGTTGATCCCTCAACATTTGGCATGCCCCCCAAGCTTCATTTCATTTGAAAATGCTGCTTGCTAACCCAACTACCAACCTGGCTACTAATATGAAAATGTTCACCAAGGGGGGGAAAACGAGAATCAAATGAAATGAAGTTTCAAGTTCTAACTCTAGCGAGAGACTCTAATCGATGGGAGGGAGATCTATTTCATTTTTACAGAAGCTAGAAATAGACAATAACTATGCTTGAGGGGGTCCATCTTATTTTTTAACGAGCTTGAAATGGAATAAAACTATGCTCGAGTGGATGGTTTCATTTTTATGCAAGCTTGAAACCAAAGGTAAACTATGCTTAGAGGGGTCTATCTCATTTTTTAACGAGCTTGAAATAGAATAAAACTATGCTTCAGTGGATTGGTTTCATTTTTATGCAACCTTGAAACCAAAAGGAAACTATGCTAGAGTATTCGGTTTCATTTTTTAACGAGCTTGAAACATAACATAAACTGTGCTCGTACCCCCCATCCTCAGGGGGAAGAAACCACTAAAACATGCGGAACATTCAGGGAAGTCTGATGACTGGCATTCATGCGATGATTGGGTGTCATGAAGGAAAGTTGATCAATGGTCACAATCCTCCAATCGTAGGGAAAATACATCACTCGAAAGAGTGTGGACACGATGGATTTCATAGCATAGACATAATCACGTCCAAGGAGTAGATTGAAATCTAAAGGACCTTGGACAACCATGACATCAACATAAACAGTTTTACCTCTAAATGTGACAGGTAACTGCGGGAGAATCCCTAAAGGTCCGGTAGGCCTTCTATTAAAAGCCAAAATATGGTCAGTTACTGGCACAAGCTAAGGGGAACCTATAGCTTGCCAAGCAGTTGAGGATAAAATACTAATAGAAGCTCCCTCATCAACTATCGTATGAAAGATTTCTTTATCAGAAACTCCTATAGATATTTGAAAAGGAATACTTGAAGGAAGACAAGATTCTGTTAGACCATTCCAATCAAAATAAATGACCTCAGTACATGGGGGGGGATCCTGTAGAAATGGACAGGGTTTCCCCTTGCCTAGGACATTCTGAACTGACTAGGAAAACATCAGCGGTTTCCAATTCACTCTCACTTGGAAGATAAGAATGAGATGAAGATTGTGTCATGGTGACTGCTTTAGTCTGGACTTTCTCCAATGAAAGAGCGGGATCGAGTGGAGATGACATCGACTCGATCACTTCACTCTCGGAAGGAAGAGTGGGATCGATTACAGATGAAACTGAATCGATCACTTGGTCAACCAGCGGGGGGTCGAGGGACAACTTACTATCGCTTGTTGGAAGCACTTGTTGAGAACTAGTAATATCTTCCAACCACCGTGAAGCTTCATCCATGCTTGGACAAAGGTAAGTACGATGCATGCCCTTGCATAGCTAGCAAGGGTCTGTAGCTCTACCCTTCTGACCCTTCACCAATGGGTCACTGGTCGAGGGAGTATCATCAACATGATGGTCAGAGGTTGATGATACAAGCGGTTTGGGGTTTTTAGGCCACACTTCTGACACACGGGAAATACCCGAACAATTCTTGAGAAGGTGATCACCCTTGCAAATTTTTCAAGGGAACTTGGGTTTACGAGGTGTTCTCATAGAATGAGTGCCATCAGAGGAATATGGTTGACACTTGGTCTCTTTCTTATCCTTCTTCTTCTTAATCTTCCTATTCTTCTTCTTCTTCTCACCCGCTTTCTTACTAACATCATAGTTTTTAGTAGGAGAAGAAGAAGAGATGGAAGCCGATTCAAATTTCAACGAAGAAGGAGAATGGTAACCATGAGATTGATGCTCATGCGATGAAGGACCTAGGTTCGACACAATTGGGGCACTTGGTGTAACTGGATTGGAGAATAACCATATTGGTAATCCTATCGTCAATCCAGGAAGACTCAACGTAGCCATAAAGGGAGGACCAACAGTTCCACAAGGGGGAATAACAAATGGCATACCCTGGAAAGGGGAACCTTGGTTGGTAGTCCCGAAAGAGTCTTCCATATCTAAACTTCCTAAGGGTCTTTAAAGTACCACACAAATCAAACACTACTCAAGTCTAAAAGCAACAAGCAAACTGTGTGAATAGGAGTGGATTCAAATTCTGGAACCTCACGGGGTTGTCAAAACATCACAAATCGCTATATACCGTAGGGTCCAATAGTAAAACACGACAAGGAGGATTGGGACCGTACCATTTCCTGAATACCCAACTACCTGGATAGTACGTGCGTAGTAATCTCCCCGAGTGTTGTTCTCGGTGTATTGCAATGTTAAGACGACCAAATGGATAACTCAGATGGTTTCAGGATTCCTAGTGGTGTATCCCGATATTTGCAAGGTACGTGGGAGATCAAATCCGTAGTGGTGCTGTCTAATGCACAACCATTCGGCAAGAGACCTTCCGATATAGTACTGAGTACATGAAACACCTTTCTATATACGCCAACTATGTGTGGTACTTGGTGGGTACGTGGAAGAGCTCGATATACCGATAAGTATGTGGAAGACTACAATACCCCCAGAATACAGTGTTGGAAAATAACGACAGCTTCCACGCTTAATGACACTAGAACACGTCTCTAACTTAACACACAAGTTGCTAAAAGTTTTAAACCTAAGCTAGCGTTAATTTTATCTTATGCGGTTAGGTGGATGCATGAGGTGAGTACATAAATGTAAACATAATGCAATCGTCAACTACATGATAATGCACATTTTCCTTTCCTTTTCAATGAAAACTACTTAAGGTAAGGAGATATTTTTCTTTCTTTCAAACCAAAAGTACTTAAGTAGTAGAGAAAAGACGAATTCCTTCCTAGAGTGCAATAACTCTAAAGTTCTGCAATAATCAGCTAAAAAGCACAAAGAAAATGAAAGATGCAACTAATCTTAACAATAATATAGGACAAAATTGATGAAGCACTTTCAATTTTCAAATGCATGTATAAAAAATGGAACTTGATAACTAAACGCTTTTCATATCTATATACAGAAAGTGAGAGAATATCTACAACACTCTAATCATTCAGAAATTCCCAAAGAAAAATGGAAAGCACCCAACAACTCAAAGGAACTCAAGAAAGGATCAAAATCTACCAAATGCAATAATTCTAATCCATTTCCTATCTTTTTACACTTCGAAAAAGACACACCTAAGCTATGGAAAGAAGGATTCCACAAACATTTCCAGTCAAATGCAAGACAAAGAAAAGCACTTAATAATCATGTCTAACTCAAATGTACAGACAACTGAAACAAGATTTTTCTTCTTCCTATGAGTGTAAGACCAAAAATGCCAAATGATAAAATTAAAGCAACAAGAATACTTATGTTTTCCAATTTTGTGAATATAGCAAAAGAAGGACAAAATCAAGCTTCTCTTTGAACTAAATTGGAGACAAGGAAACAACCTTTCCCAAAAATGATTGAATAGCTCAGCATGTAAGGGAAACAAGATGCATAACCCAAGAAAAAGAGGCTAAAAAAGACATGGATATCCCACACTCTTCAAGTCTTTAAAACAAGCCAATCACGCCAAACCAAAAATGATCTCAAAACCTTGAGATGGGGGGGAATTGTTTTTCAAAAATAGAACCCATTTTGCTTAAAAATGAAAGCAAAACACTAGTTTTGACTCAAGGGGGCAAACATGGATCCAAATATCAAAAGACCCAAAATCAACCGGATGCAAGCAAAACCAAAAGATGTATGCAAACGAGGTTTGGAAACCGATCCAATGCGATGACCAGATCAAGTAAGGAGAGGAGGGGATGCAAGGGTGAGTGGATGCAGGCGGGGGAGACCAAAGTGTCCACCACTACCAAATCTCAGACTTGTCCAAGATGGGACCCAAAACCAATCCAAAAAGAAACAAACACTACTAACACACAAAACAAAATGGGGTCTTTGACTGGATGCTACAGTACAGAGGGAGTTTGCACACAAACCATAACTCAAATCAGAAATGAAGAAGGGGTGCCTATATGGAAAAAATGGCAGATCGACGCACTTTGTTCTCGTACACAGTGCGACGTCGCAGTTCAACAATGCAAGAAGTGCGACAATGTCTCAGAATACCAATGGAAGGGTTGCGACGATAGACTAACAGGAAAATAATAGAGATAAAAAATGACATAGTGTCGCTCTGTGTATGCTAACCAGGTGTGACAGGCGAGATCCAAGTTCAAAAATGAGTCAAATCTCCAAGTAATGAGCAATGAAATGGTTTGAAAATGAGAAGTACAAACTCAGAGGAAGGTAATCAGACTCTTCAAAGTGAAGATCTGATGGTGAAACCAACTTAGGAGGAAAATGGCAAATGAAAAAGGCTTGCGACAAGAAATCAACTGAAAATAACATTCAAATTGACAACTACAAAGCAATGTTCGTCCCCAGTATGGTCGCCAGATTTGTTTGACGGACAATCCACTCGAGTGGACGTGAGCCAGATCTCCCTAGCTCAATGTGAGTCTAGAACAAATAATACCGACTACAAACTACTTTTCTAGATCCGATTAAGGATCAAATGACTAGATGTATTACCTTAACTTCGCAATCCCTTCTCCTAGATGTTGCTCCACATCTCGCGGTCGTCAGATCTTAGCTGCAAGACCTGTTAAGACACATAGAACAATGCAAACGAGTAAAGAGCATCTATACAATAAGATATCTAAGTAAATAGTTAAGTAGGTAAATATTGTGTAGATATAAGATATCTACACAATATCATTACACATAAACAATATTGGTGGAAAGCGTTTATATTACTGTAAATATAGGGAAAGTACATAGATAAGAATAGACTACAACCAAGGCTTAAGGTCGTAGCCCTTCTCCATCCAATCCAATTTCCATATCTTCCCAAGGAAGTGTGAGTCTCTTAATAAATGAGTTAGAGATCTCTCCAATATGATTTCACCAGCATGTAGACACTATAGACTTCCTCCCCTTTGGAGAGGGGTAGAGCTTCACTTATATAGGACTAAGTGCATAGGGTATGGATAGGGTAGGTTGAGATATGGTAGGAGAGAGATAGGGGATCCCCCCAAGAGGTTAGGAACCGAGTGCCAGCTCTCCCAAGAGGTCAGGGATAAGGATCCAAGTCAGCATGCTTCGAGAATGAGCTCGAAGGACCTATTTTGTCCATTAACTGACTTCGTTGCATCTTGCAATAGAGCAATATGCGACGTAGTAGGTTGCATGAGTGCAGCCTGCGACGACCTCTCAAAACCTAGCATAAATGAAATGGTATCCCTTCCAGGTAAATGACTTAGCCAATGAAACTTTAGGGATGTATACACTAAATCTCTTGATGGTAGGATTTTAGGTGTAACAGTAGTTTTCGGCCTCCATACCGGTTGTATGAGGGCTCAAAAGGAGAAGCTCCGGTTAACCTTCTAGGACGTGTCATGAACGAGGTAGCTTCGTAGATTTTCTTCTAGGGATATTTTATCCAGGATCCCTTTCGGTAGAGGGATATCCTTTCACTTTGGTCTCTCAATTTGAATTGTTCGACTTGGATTTCATCATCTTACGAAGGATATGATTTGTTGAGGTCTCGATATCCTAGATAGGAAGTTTTCCTGCAATTTCACCTTCTAAAGGGTATTTTTATTTTCTTAGTGAGACTTGTTGGCATTTTGGCCATTTTATTGTAGCTCGCTTACTGTGACACCAGTCCAAGTCAAGTTTTTTGATCTTGCTCTTTTGGTCTGCACACCTTTTCTTTTCCTAGCTCTCCTTTAGCACACTCGGTTGCTTTAGGGTTTTTGAGTTATTTTTTACGATACTTTCCCCAGAAAACTTAATCTTGTTCCATGGAAGATCAATAGAAATCACGCCGGCAACAAGGGAATAGTCCCGAGCCAGTCCTAGAACTAGCCGACCTTCATCTTCACGCATACCTTCACCCCCTACTAGAAGACCATCTAGTCGGGGGACCATTCCACCATCGCTTAGTATGACACCACCAGCTACTACGGTACCCCAAATCCATAACACTATTCCAGAGACTAGTATTATCCCAGAAACTATCATGGTAGCTAAGACTAGTGCAATATCACAATTCACTGTTGCACCAGAAGTCATCACTACAGTGGAAACTATCTTAGCTCCTGAGGTTAGTGTCTCACTTCAAACCATTGTTATGCCAGAAGTTATTATCCTTCCAGAGGCTAGAACCACTCCAATTATGCCATCACCATTTGATATTCTTGAAGGATATGTCGATATTATTGAGGAATCCAATCCATTACCCCCCTCGATGATTCACTTTGCTGCAAACTTTAACCAACCCTTTGTACAGATGAAAACCCCACTAGTCATAAATTCTTCCCTGGTTATACATAGCTATGAAGTTGGATATTCTAGCAATCGATCTTTCAGAATGCCTTCCCCAGACCTTCCTTTAGCCCAAGATATCATGGCATCTATAAGAGCAGAAATGGTCAATCTAGCCAACAAACAAGTGGCATTGGAACAATTTAGACGTGAAGCTGTGCATATACTGGCTTCAACCTCACAATACCCACCTACATCTGCTTTTCAAACGGTAAAATCTTGTGATTCCTGAACACCCCGATCTTCATCCCGTAATACTACTTATCATGAGTCATTTGTATATCGGTCAGGACCCACAGACTAGACGCAACCAGAATGTTTCCCTGATAACTCAAGAACAACAAACATCTTTGATCTAGTCTCCTCATTATGGAAAACAACTCTGGGCCAAACCATCGACGACTTCCACACTTTTTCAGTACCCATGCAATTGATGCTCGAAATTCCCCTCCAACCTTCCCCACATTTATTGCCAAATGACATTTTTGGACCTTCTACGGGGAAAATTCCTACTATGAGGACAAACCCTACTTTCTTGTCATTTCCCTTTTCATCTAGAACTAGTGCACCACTATCTTCACAATTCAACTCTGCTAGTGCAGCCATCCAATCTGCACAACTAAACTCTTCTAATGTTTCCGTTGGAAGAACATCTATTCCCACGGTTCAAACACCCACTGTGATTGGAGGTCATTCTTCAGCCACAATTTACACTATTTCCGAGGGATAACCATTTATTGGAGCCCCAAGCGGAACCAGTAACCAACCTCCTCCGTCCATAAAATCTAACATGTGGGTACCACACACCTCACTTTTTGGAGGACAACCATTTATTGGTACCTCAAGTGGGACCAATCAACAACCTCCTTCATTAGCATCATCTGCTCCGTGGGGACAACAAAATCAACTTGGCGGTGGAAAACCTTTTGTTAGTACCCCAAGTGGGACCAACATACCATTTCCTTCGTCAGACCCAATTCCTTCTTGGGGGCCACAAATTCCATCTATTGGGGGGAATTCCATATTTGGGAACCAGAACCAAGCCGGGGGGCAACCTAATCAACATCAAGCCTTCTTCCCCCCTTGAATTCTAGAGTACCCTATTCTGGTGCCTCGAACACTCAATGGAACCTACCCCCTGAAACCCTATCTCTTAATCAGAGTAGAACAAATAATCCATGGGCTCCATTCTTCCAAACACCTCCCCCTACTCAAGGCATGGGTAATTCTCCCAACCAAGGATTTGGAAACATTCCCTGGACTCAACAACCCCAGGTTTCTACACCATTTATTCCCACCCAGTAGTATGTTCAACAACCGACATCCAACTTTATTTTGAATCAAGCAATCAACCCTATAATCCCTAATCAACAACCGGTTAACCAGATGGCCCCTAATGCACAAAACTTCAAACAGTACCCTGTGGGTAATATCTTTCTTGGGTTTTCACCCAAGCTTGTGCTAATGAGCACCTACTAACTTTGTAGTAGCAATTTAGATTAAACAGTAAACACTTATGTGTTGGTAGGCGGTTTGATGAGGAAAGATCGCGGTACTGCTGACGCTGCAACACGTTGGATGAAGGCGCGAAAGGAGTATTTGGTGCCAAAGTATACCACAGTTGGCGGGTGTTAGGTCACTTGGACCATGTATTTTGTAATATTGAGTCAAGTATACTGCAGTTGGCGGGTTTTGGGTCATGTATTTTGTAAGATCGAGTCAATTGTACCGCGATATGCGGGTTGTTGGGTCATTAGACCAAGTCAGTTAATCGATTGTCCATAAGTGTTGGTTAGGAAAGTGAAAAAGTATTGTAATTGGCAGAAGCCTATAAATAGATGAGAATTGTAAGTGTTAGGAAGAGAGTGAAGGGAAAAAAGAGAAGAAAGAGAGCTGTATGCAGAGATTGACGGAAAGATAATGTGGGGAGTTGCACAAAGATTTATGTACTGCTTTTGGTTTTCCATAGTAATATAAGATGATGGTTTGGTGCAATCTATGTGCAATGTTGCTCAATACTTATGTTATTTCCTTTTCTTAATGCCATTATCTGTTTATGTCGCTATGCCGCAATAATATGCTATAGATATCTGTCTACTGTAATGTTGCGATTAAAGTAATGTGCGAACTCTGTCTACTGTAATGTTGAATGCCGCGATTAAAGTGATGTCCTATAACTTCATGATGAATATTTAGAATTGATGTTAGTATCATACTGCCACAACTCACCTCCTCCCTTGGCGGAAACATGGTTCCGTCTGCTCTTCCTGGACGCCTCAGGTGAGACCTCATCCGCTTTGCAGGTGTTGTTGGGTGGGCTCAAACCTTCCCAGGCCGGTGCCCAGGGAGACTACGGTATGTGTCGACAGTTGGTGGACCCCTGTTGACTGTGAGGATGCGACTTGGTCAACAAATGGTTCCGTTGCCGAGACCGTGTGCAGAGTAAGAGGAGGCCATGTTGTGGCACCCGACGAAGCCGGAGATATAGAGCTGGTTTGATCAGAGACTGCGAGAATTTGCTGAAAAGGAAAGTCGGAACACGTGACTAACGGTAGATCACTGGTTGGGAAGATATATTCACAACGGTCCGCATGAGTGGTTCTTCTCTGAATTCTCGGTTGTTCTGTATGAGCGGTTGTCAAAGCTGACCTTCCATAAGAGAAATTTCCAAGGTGGTGAACCGACAACTTGGACCCTAGAGTTGATCCAAGAGCTGCAGGAAGTCGATAATAAGGCATCGTGGGCTTTCGAAGTTTGGCTTGATAGAATCTTGGAAGGATATATCACTGAATTTGCAGTCGACATGAAGAAATCCTATAGTGAAGCTGAAAGATACTTCTTTGACAGACAGAGGGGAAGGTTTTTGCTGTCACTCCAATTGTCGATTAAGATGCTAATTTGTGAGAAAGGTATATTGAAGATGCACCTTGATCAGTAAGCAGCCTGGTGGGCAGAAGACGTGGGTATCGTGACTGTCAGGGGGCGGTCGAAGGAATGGTAAAGGGGTAGATGGGTGCAGACCATGAGGAGACTTTGAGCGAAGCCGAGGAAGAAAGTGGCCTTACGAGGGGAGAACCAAGGTTCCGACAGGAAAAGAGGCAGAGGATAGGAGAAGGTCCTGCTACGATCGGACTGCAAGACTGAAGGAAGGCCACACGGGACGAAGTGACCTCACAGTCCTGACAGGGACAACCAGGATACGCCCAGGATAGAGGCAGGACCAAACCCCGGCACAAACATACCCACCCCCGCTCACTGACTCTCAACCAACAAGAAATAATACTTCGATGCCACCAAGTTTATTAATACCGCAGAAGTTAATTAGTAGTAGCGCAGTGACAGGAGGAAGGAAGCCCAAGATGGCGGGCGATGATGCTAAGCTACTGTTGTTCCATGGAAGTGCGACAGACAACCCAGAACAGTATTGGTTTTTGTGTGAAGTGGTCTGGACCTTGAAATAGATCACTGATGACAATACTAAGAAAGGACAGTTAGCCACAACTCTGCGAGGTTGTGCCTTAGATTGGTTCATGAAGTTCGTTTTAGTCCCTATGGGGACCCCAGAGAAGTCTCTGGATGAGATTCGGGATGGGCTAATTGCTGAATTTAGATGGCCTAAGTCAGACGCTCAATATATTACTGAATTGAAGGAAATTAAGCAGTATCCCAATGAGATAGTATGGGATTTCGACTAGCGATTCAAGACAGTGATGGAAAAGGTTAGTTTCGATATGAGCGTTGTCCAACATAAAGAATGGTTCATTGTGGCACTGTTACCCCACATTCGACTGCCGCTGATGCAGCGAAACATATCGATGCCTAGGGAAGCTCTAGAGATTGCAATGCGATTGGAGGCGTCGCCAATTGGAGATAATGCAGCCGGGATGTCGCAGATTCAGACGCAGCTTGCCAACCTGACTATACAGTTGCAATATTTAAAGAAGAACAAGGAACAACATGATGAAGTATGGTGTACGCGATGTCGATGAGAGGGACATACGAAAGATGATTTCCCAGATTTTCATAATTATTTGGTCTCCGGTGCGCCCAATCCATTGAATGGTGGCAGTATGCC
Organism: Larix kaempferi; assembly: GCA_027924585.1. Taxonomy (NCBI): domain Eukaryota; kingdom Viridiplantae; phylum Streptophyta; class Pinopsida; order Pinales; family Pinaceae; genus Larix; species Larix kaempferi. The sequence continues at coordinate 6,574,184 of BSBM01000221.1, forward strand.
GTGGTGTCGCGTTTGTCATGTGTTTGGGCACAGTCACGATAATTGCCCATATATGCAGAAAATGGTCACAACCCCGCGAAATCTGTATTGCACCTTCTGTAAGTCGGTAGGACATGATGACAAGGATTGTTGTGCATATGGGTTGCTACAGGAGAGAATGTGTGATGCATTCTATGTCAAAGATGATCAGCGCTCTGCACCGCTACAACCGCAGGTAGCTCAGCCGCAACCACAGATGCAGTTCTTACCGCAGCAGCAAAACCGCAGCAGTTCGTACTGCAATATACACTGGTGAACCCCTCGTAGCCTCAGTACATGCAACAACCACAGTATGTACCACAAGGGAAAGGGATGCCGCCAGCACCCATGCAGCAACAGTTTAGCCAACCTCAGTGTCAGCAGTAGGGCGGCTATCGGGGAGGCTACAGGGGTGAACGCGGTGGTGGATTTGGTCATGGAGGAGGAGGAAGAGGTGGTCGAGGACCTGTTCAATGTTACCGCTGTGCAGTATGGGGGAATTATCAGCGTGACTACCCACTGCTACAGAATCAGTGTACGTTTTGTTCCGGTAATGATCATACAGTTGAGAATTGTCCGTAGTTGATTGCAAGATGGCAGGCTGGGAACACTCCGTAGCTACAGAACCTAGTACAGCAACTGATATAGAACCCGGTGCATCAACCGGTGCAGAACCAGCCCCTGCGACCACCGCCGAAATCTAATCCGAACGTAAATCAACCAGGGAACCTGCAGCAAAACCAAACATAGGGTGCCAATATTGCGACTATTTCTGCAGAACCGCGACCACAAGATGCTTTGATGGATGTTGTCACTTGTGGAGGAAAGACGACTGGGGAATATGGTTCAAGACCACTCATTCGCTTGGCTAGTTAGAAGACGGTAAATTTCGACATTGATGCAGAGCGAGAGACGTTCTTGGAAGCACGTCGCACTTTGGAGAAAGATCGCGGTAAGGCTGTTGTTTGAGATATGCCACTTGTCTTTGATGCCACATCAGACGCCGATATTACAAAAGTTCCTGGAAAGTTGTCTGTCATTGGCATGAGACCCGGTTACCCTGGTTGAGATTGAGGGATGGTTGCAGCGATTTCCGAAAGAATGGCAGGAGTCGGCAGTAAACTTCTTACAATGACGAAAGACTGGCAAGGAAATGCGAATGAATATTCATATTGGTGACTATGATGTTGACTTTGTGATTCTTGACCTTGGTTCGGATGTTAACATCTTAACCAAGCAGGTGTGGCAGAAGATGGGGATTCCCCCATTGAGCTGGTCTCCTGTACAGCTCCGATTGGCTAACCATGCGAAGGTTACACTGATTGGGCGGGTTCCGTGACTCACGATTGATATTGAGGGCATGAAGACTTATGTTGATTTTGACGTCATTGAAGTAGTTGATGGTGGAATCTCCTATCCTACGCTATTGGGGATAGGATGGGCTAACGATAGTGGAGTTGTAATCAACTTCAAGAAGCGCATGATGACTTTTGAGAATCGTGATTTTCGAGTCATCGCTCCATTGGATCCGGTTGAAGGACGCTGATAAGTTGAGCTTGTCAAAGATGCCGATCACACTGGCTGGGATCATGCATTTAATATTTCTTAGTACTACATTCATCCCACGATCCACGGTGAGCTGGAGTGGCGCAGCGAGAGTTCTGCATCTTCTGACTCTGATGATGCATTAAAGCACTGGCAACACTGGATGCATGAACTACCGTTCCAGAAATGTGGCTTAGTTACGCAATCCTTATGTTAGGTTGCGAGAGAAATAGTCACACTGCTTGTCTATGACGGGTTTCCTGACCTCACTAACTTTTTGGTGGAATTTGAAGAATGGGTCTCAGAACCCCAGTGATTGCTGGCCTTGGAGGAAGCACTGAAGGCTGCTCCAGCACGCTGGTGGGCGACACATAAGAAATTCATTAAAGATTGGTCACATTGTCGAAGGTTGATGATGGTCGATTTGGAAATACTGAGGTTTATCACATTGGCAAGTATGATGGTCGAACTGGTCCCAGTGATCATGTGATGGAGTGTCAACGATTGTGGGTAACGCGACCCAGAGATGAGTGGGTTCATGATTTTTTCCATACTTTGGAGGAGATACCGTGCTCGTGGTATACTGCAGCTGAGTTGCGCTGTGACATTACAACATGGGGGGATTTGACGATCTGTTTCACTCATACCTTCACATTTGCGAATGCCAACCCTGATGTCCATAACGCCCTGCAGCTCATCCGCGATGTGATATTTCAGGTTGTTCCGGTGGCCTGCCCTGTTGACCCGCACACCCACAGTCAGATGAAGTCTCTCATGGAGTGCTTCAACGTCAGTGGAGGGCCAGAGGACGATGATGATCCCCAGAATATCAACATTCCTGAATCCGAAGGAAGTCGCGATGTGGTACCACCTGTTGTGCCAAGTAATCCGTTCAATCAGGCATTGCAGCTTCGCAAAATGAATATCGGCACTAAGGCTACGCCCAAGTTTGCTAATGTTGGGGATTATTGGGACGATGAGATGATGAGTAAGGTTACCGAGTTATTGCATGAGTTTCAGGACGTATTTCCCATGAAGTTTTTCGAAATGAAGGGAATCTTGGGTGATTTAGGAGAGATGACGATTCCATTGAAACCAGAGGCTAAGCCAGTCCGACAGCGACCTTATCGGCTAAATCCGCGACATAAAGAAAAGGTCAAGGAGAAACTTGATCGGATGCTGGATGCTGGTATTATCGAACCTGTGGAAGAGTCAGAATGGATTAGTCCTATGGTGGTGCAGGACAAGAAAACAGGCGAAGTGCGCATTTGTGTCGATTTGTGGAAGTTGAACGATGCCTGCTTGCATGACCCCTTTTCGACCCCGTTTATTGATGAAGTACTTGAAGGAGTGGGTGGCCTGGAGATGTACTCTTTCACTGATGGATTCTCTGGTTACCATCAAATTCGCATTGCCAAGGAAGATTGCCATAAAACAACTTTTGTTACTGAATGGGGTTGCTTTCAATACACGGTCATGCCGTTTGGTTTGAAGAATGCACCTGCGATATTTTCCCAGGTCGTTGTTACCGCATTCAAAGATTTTATTTAGAAGTTTCTGCAGGTATATATGGATGATTGGACTATTTATGGATTGATTCATGATCATTTGGCCAATCTATGGTTGATGCTTGAGTGATGCCGACAGCACCAGATATCGCTGAACTTGAAGAAATGTATATTTTGTGCACCCTTTGGAATACTGCTAGGTCATATCGTGTGTAAGCAAGGATTGTTGGTTGATCCAACCAAAATTGCGCTTATTTTGGGGTTGTAACCGCCGACCACTGTTAAGCAGTTGCACGCCACCTTGGGACATATAGGATATTATCGCAAGTTTATCAGGGCCTATGCTGCGATTACGGCCCCTATGGAGAAGTTGTTGAAAAAGGATGCGGCATTCCAGTGGAACCCGGAACGCCAGGCTAGTTTTGAAATGCTCAAAGCGAAGATGGCGTTGTCACCGATCTTGGTATTTCCGGACTGGAGTAAGGAATTCCATGTCCATGTTGATGCTTCATCGGTTTCTTTAGGGGTTGTATTGGCTCAACCAGGAGAAGGCGACATTGATCATCCCATTGCTTTTGCCAGTCAGAAGCTGTCCTCTGTAGAATATAATTACACTACCACAGAATGAGAAGGTCTGGCCATGGTTTACGTGCTACAGAAATTCAGGCACTATTTGTTGGGTGGCCACTTTAAAATGTTCACTGATCATTCTGCATTGAAATACTTGGTCCATAAGCCTGTGTTGGGGGGGAAGATCTGTCGGTGGCTACTGTTGTTTTAGGAGTTTTATTTTGAGGTTGTTGTAAGCCAGGGTGGTTGAATGTTGGACCAGATCATTTGTCATGGATTGATACAGGGGAGGAACCAACTAATATCGACAATGGGTTTTCGGATGCCCAACTCTTTCATGTTGCCGTTGCTGATCACTACTTCAATGACATCCTTCAGTTTCTGGTGATCGGCGCTGTGCCTGATGACTTTACCACTACCTAGAAGAAGCAATTGGTCATCAAGGCTGCTGACTTTCAACTGATCGCAGGAGAGTTGTATAAATTGGGTGCCGATGAGATATTGCGTAGATGTGTCTTGCCGCATGAGTAGGCGCAGATATTGGCTGAGGCACATGGTGGAGTTGCGGGAGGACATTATGGCGGTCGGGCGACTGCCAGGAAAATACTGCACATAGGTCTTTGGTGGCCTACATTACATAACGATGCGACAAAATATGCGCGATCTTGTGATGTTTGTCAATGAACTGGAAAGCCATCTAGATGAGATGAGATGTTGCTGCTACCTCAGCTAACATTGCAACCGTTTGAGAAATGGGCTGTGGATTTTGTGGGGCTGATCAATCCACCAGGGAAACGTACAGGTGCGCGATACATCATTACAGCAACAGAGTATTTGACCCAATGGGCTGAGGCAGCGCCTGTAGTTGATTGGTTTGCCGCAACAGCCGCTCGATTTTTGTTTGATCACATTATCACTCATTTCGGCTACCCCAAGATATTGCTGAGTGATCAAGGTAGCCACTTTCTTAATTGCACTATCAGCGCATTGACAGAGGAATTGCAGATACAGCATAAGAAGAGTACACCCTATCACCCACAGGAGAATGGAATGGTGGAGGCTTTTAACAAGGTATTGGAGCATGCGTCGACAAAGGTGTGCAATACAAACCGCGATGACTGGGATTTGAAAGTTCCAGCGGTATTATGGGCCTATCACACTACATGTAAACGACTGACTGGTCAGACACCTTTCAAGCTGGTATATGGGAAGGAAGCAATTATGTCGATGGAGTATATTGTCCCAAGTCTACGCATTGCGGCTATTATAGGTATGGACGATGTTGCAGCATTAGAGGATCATCTAGCGTAATTGGTATAGTTGGAAGAAGATTGATTTATCGCTGGCTTTCACCAAGGGGTTGAGAAGGACTGACAGAAGGCATGGCATGATCGCCACATCAAAAATATACAGTTTCAACAAGTTGACTTAGTGTTATTATACGACAGTAAGTTTATGAAACATCCAAGAAAGTTGTAGATGCATTGGCTGGGTCCCTACCGCATCACTAGTATTACTTCAGGAGGAGCGGTTCAGTTGCAGCGATTGCATGGGGGGATTCTCCCCAAGTTGGTAAATGGTCACAGGTTGAAGCCCTATCTCACGGGCTTGGAGCAGTCTGATGTCTGAGTCGCATTGGTGTAAAAATAAATAAATAAATAAAAAATGGTGATGATTGTTGCAGGTTGTTTGGTGGCAGATGGCGCACCAGCCGAAGAAGGTATGCGACAACAGGGAGGCTTGCACCACAAGTTTGGAACAGTCAACGATATATATGGCCGCGTGGTAGCCTGGTCAGATCAGTAATAAATGCCAAAAGTGGAGATAGTTAATTAACGATGCATTTGAATCATGGGATTTAATGGTGGATACCGTCGAGGGGAGGACACGATCGTCGACGGATTTCCCTCATTAATACAAGGATTTGGGCTCGACGACGGATTTTTTACGACGGTTTTGGGAGAGTACGGAGACATGATGTGATTACTGGCCACCATCTCTACACATGATTGCACCTGACTGATTCGGCTAGGTTCACACATGACGACGACCTGTTTTGCACATGGCACGCTGGGCCGGGACGAGTAGCGGGGTTGTTCACATGGTGGCACGTGGGAGATTTGTTGACAATATGGTCGCCCCGCTCCACTGTGACCATCGGCTGGCTCATCCACACAGATGAGAGGTACCAGGGCATCATTCCCCTCGTTGTGACTTGGGAGGGTTCAGCTATAAGTAACCGAGGAAGTTGGTAGTTCACCATATAGAAGTTGTTCCGACATAGAGTGGTTATGCTGGTTAATCAATTTGGGAGTTGAGTTGTGAAGAATTCCAAGGAGGCTATGGAAATGCTTCACTTTGTTTCCCATGGCAGCACCCCAGGGACCCTGTGAGCCTGCAAAATGAGTGTCCCTGTGGGCCTTGATATAGTCGGTGCACTTCCCTTATGTATGCCCAGGCCGGTGCCAGGGCGACTGCGGTACGCATCGATAGTGCAATGGACCCCTAGCCGGTCCCGCATGATTCAGTATGCAGTAGTTGTTCAAAGAGTTGTGCTATTTTTTATCAGAATGCTGGTTGGGGCAGTAGCTCCCCGACTTCAGTAGAAGACAGGCGCTGGTGCAAAACAAATGTGCCAGAGTCGTCCACTGTTCTCACCCCTTAGTACTATTTGTCCTCTTTTATTTTCAGTCTGCACTATTCCATGCGACTGGAGAATGAGTTCGTGACGTACTTAACCGCGAGTCGGGGGTTGCCTACTCTTGTGTAGGGCTTACAGAATTGGTAGCTGAGGATTTGTACAGCCGAAAGAAGGAGACAACATTGCGTGATCCAGAAAGCAAGAACAGATGTAGTTGACGTGGCTCAAGGGCAAGCCACAAGATTGTGTTGGGGGCCTGTTGGCAGGCGGTTTGATGAGGAAAGATCGCGGTACTGCTAACGCTGCGACACGTTGGATGAAGGCACGAAAGGAGTATTTGGTGCCAAAGTATACTGCAGTTGGTGGGTGTTGGGTCACTTGGACCATGTATTTTGTAATATTGAGTCAAGTATACCGCATTTAGCGGGTTTTGGGTCATGTATTTTGTAATATCGAGTCAATTGTACCACGGTATGCGGGTTGTTCGGTCATTAGACCAAGTTAGTTAGTCGATTGTCCATAAGTGTCGGTTAGGAAAGTGGACAAGTATTGTAATTGGCGGAAGCCTATAAAAAGATGAGAATTGTAAGTGTTAGGAAGAGAGTGAAGGGAAAAAAGAGAAGAAAGTGAGCTGTATGCGGAGATTGACGGAAAGATAATGCGGGGAGTTGCGCAGAGATTTATGTACTGCTTTTGGTTTTCCATAGTACTATAAGATGATGGTTTGGTGCAATCTGTGTGTAATGTTGCTCAATACTTATGTTATTGCCTTTTTTTAATGCCATTATCTTTTTATGTCGCTATGCTGCAATAATATGCTATAGACATCTGTCTACTGTAATGTTGCCATTAAAGTAATGTGCGAACTCTGTCTACTGTAATATTGAATGCTGCGATTGAAGTGTGTGCTATAACTTCATGATGAATATTTAGAATTGCTGTTAGTATCATACTACCGCAACTCGCCTCCTCCCTTGGTGGAAACATGGTTCTGTCTGCTCTTCCTAGACACCTCAGGTGAGACCTAATCCGCTCTGCGGGTGTTACTGGGTGGGCTCAAACCTGCTCAGGCTGGTGCCCAGGGAGACTGCGGTATGTGTCGACAGTTGGTGGACCCCTGTCCACTGTGAGGACGCGACTTGGTCAACATTATGTAAAATGTAAATATTAATCTAACATATGCAAGAAAGTAAATCTAGGTCAAGAACAATAAAAAATTAGATCCATGAGAGAAACAATAAAAAACTTGATATTTTATATTAATGAGTAAACAATGGTTTGCAATGGTTTACCTCAATGGTGAAGTTGTTGGAATTCTTGCAGCAGTACGGTAGCAGTGCTCCAAAGCTCCAATTGTCACGTCCCCATTTTGACCCCCTTCGCATTAACTCGTAAATGATGTAAATATTGATATTTAATCATGGTGAGGAGCTCAAGGCCAAGGCCCCACCATTGATTTAGCGTTTTATGTATCGGCAAATAAAAATAGATGCCTGTGGTTCTTGTGCTAGATAGGCACAATGTAAATTAAGACATCATGTAAATGCGAATTTTAATGAAAAACCCACAACTAGCTATGCAATGCAACAAAGAGATGGGGGCATGATTCTACAAGGAATAGGGAGGGAAATTATTCAAACCCTTGAGCCAATGGTGATAAGCCAGATGTCAATGAATAAACCCTCAACTACCCATTCTGACTTATGCACCCAATCATTTAATTCTTCCAGAAATTGGTTGAGGCAGTTAATGCCTTGGGAATGAAGAGGCATGGCAGCCAATTTCGTGCATGGGCAAGCCATCAACTTGGGAAAATGTACTTTTGCTTTTGGGGCAAGAAAACACCCACAAAATGGTTCCCAAAGCCATTTTGAACCCAGAGTCTTTCCTCCCTCACACAGTCTGAGCTAGCTGGGCTTTCCCCATCACGTTTTTTACCAATTTCCAGCATTTTTCCATAGCTGGGAGCTCGTTTTTGTGTTGCACAGTGGCTGGGAGAGAGGGAGTCACGTTTTGGGGGTTTATAGAGGTCGTTTTTTCCCTTGAAATGCAGAAAAACGTTTTCTGAAAACGAATTTTCTCTCCTAGGGTTTATTCCCCATCTACCAGTTCGTTTTGGTCACCCACGTTTTTCAACACTTGTGTTTTGTTGTAGGGTGCAACCCTGTGTTGGTTGGAAATTATGAGCAAGAATTAGGAGTGGAAGTGGACCAGAATTGGCTTGATAAACCTAGTGAGGAGGTAACCTCTCAAAAGTATCAAAAGGGCTGGTTGCTCTTCTATGCACACCTTGAAGAACACTAGAATGGAAGGTATGTCCTGAGGGACTGTGTATTAGTGAAGGGAATACTTCCTTGTGCCAGGTGTATAGGTATTGTGGGGACCAAGCTAGATAGATCTTGCGGAGGGTGCCCATATCTCTATGGATGGTCCCACTAGCTTAGCAATTCTTCCTTCCATTACCTAATAGCCTGATAAACCCAACTGTAGCTTGGCTTGGCTGATTTGGTGTATCTTTGAGCTATGTATGAGTCTTCTATTCCCTGATTCCTTGTAGAGATCATGCCCAGCTCGGGGGTGGTAGTGTGTTGAGATATTGATGATCACAACTGGCCTATGGATGGGTGGAACGTTGCAGTTGCATAGCCAGTTTCTTGGGACTACTTTGTTATAAGATAAGTATTCTCTTGTGTTAACTTTGCAATTATTTATTTGATGAATATCTTGAATGCATGATGGAAGTGTAATTGAAATTACTTCCATTGTGTTTTCTTATAATTATACATTTCCATATGTCTTTTTATATTATGTGAAAACTTATTTAATAAGTTCATGGGGCTAGATGCCCGGTTTTAGCATCACGATCCTCTCCATCGCATTAGGATGATGGGAGGGGACGTGATAGAATGGTATCAGAGCCATAGGCTATAGCATTGGACCTCTATGGGCCAAATCTAATTACAATTACATGGGAAGGTCCCTTCCTAATCACCACAGGTATCAGCATCGGGCCTAAATTGGCTAAGTTGAATAAAATTATAGAGGTAAGATCACCTCCTACTGAGAAACAGTCATCACTGAAAGAAGGAAAGATTTCAAATTTTCCTAATAGTTTTTGAAAATTTTGTCTAAGTGTTTTCGACGAAAGAACTCAGCGCGTTGGTCCGCAACAGCGGAAGAACTCGCCGAGTTGGCCCGAAACGACAAATTTTTTCTAAGTTTTTGGCGTCGAAAGGAAAGTTTCAAAAGGACTCAGCGAGTTGGTCCACAACAGCGGAAGAACTCGCCGAGTTGGCCCGAAACGACAAAACTTTTCTATGTGTTCGGTGTCGAAAGGAAAGTTTTGGAAGGACTCAGCGAGTTGGTCCGCAACAACGGAAGAACTCGCCGAGTTGGCCCAAAACGGTGAAAATTTTCTAAGTGTTTTTCGGAGTCGAAGGGAAAGTTTCAGAAGGACTCAGCGAGTTGGTCCGCAATAGCGGAAGAACTCGCCGAGTTGGCCCGAAACGGCGAAAAATTTTTCTAAGTGTTTTTCGGCGTCGAAGGGAAAGTTTTGGAAGGACTCAATGAGTCGGTCCGCAACAGCGGAAGAACTTGCCGAGTTGCCACGAAACAACGGAAAATTTTCTAAGTGTTTGGCGTCAAACGGAAATTTCGGAAGAACTCCGCAAGTTGGTCCGCAACGGTGGAAGAACTCGCCGAGTTTCCCCGAAACAACGAAATTTTTTCTAAGTGTTCGACATCAAAGGGAAATTTCGGAAGAACTCCATGAGTTGGCCCAAAATTGTGGAAGAAATCAACAAGTTGGCTCGCAAAGGCGGAAGGACTCGGCGAGTTGGTCCAAAAAAAAAAAAAAAAAAACCTCAAAATTTTTCGAAGTGTTTTCGGCGGGAGAACTCAGCGAGTTGCTCCACAACAGGTCGGAAGAACTCAGTGAGTTGCTCCGAAACAGGAAATTTCAGCTGTTTTTCAGGGAGATTTTTAGGTGCCGAAAATGGAAAAATTGCCATGGGACTTATGTGCCAGATTGCGCGAAATGGAAAGAGCCACAAGGGGGCAAGCCCCCTTGACTCCTATTGTCCCCCTCATATGTCGTTGATTGTGAGAAAATTCTATGATTTGAAAAATTGTCAATATAATATTTTCCCACGTGCATGAAAGTAATTTATGAATTTCTGAGAATATAATGCAGCTAACAATTGTGTTGATGAACACAGTTTGCAGAATCACAGTTACATCAGGGCAGCACTCTAGATAGTACAGTTGGAAAGTTTTGGATCTTGGTTGGGCCAAGAAAATCAACATCATGGATGATGCACAGGATCCCTATGAGCCTGGGACAGATGCCATGGGGGAGAACATACATGTTGAAAATGCTGAAACAGATTCTAATGGGAGAAGAAATCAAGAGACTCCTCCAGGTATTGCAGCCACCATGAGAAGCCTAAGGGTGGAGTTGCAAAGCTGTAGAGAAGACAATGAAAGGATGATTAAAGCTCAGGAAGAACAAAATCAATTGGATGTAGCCATGCTGCAGAGTTTGATAGACATCCAAAGGCAAATAAACTCTAGGCATCAGACATCAAATCCAGAAAGGGGTGGCAGTAGTTCTAGAAGGAATTCCCGTAAGAGGGCCAGTAGCTCAAGAAGAGTTTCTACAGACAGAACATATACTCCATAAATCTCTTCTAATGAATCATCTGGCTCTAAAGAATCCATTGAGGGTTCAAGCTCTTCATCTCGCAGGAGTAAGAGGAAGAAGCACTACAAGAACAATTCACATGGGGAATTTAAGAAGGTGAAACCTCCTACATTTGATGGAGAGATAAAGTCTGGTCAAGAAGTTGAAGCTTGGCTTCTTGGGATGAGAAAGTATTTCCAATTCCAAGACTACTCGGGAAATATGAAGGCAAGGGTATCCATCTTCAACTTGAATGGAAGAGCATCTATATGGTGGGAACACATCAGGCAAGTGAAGAAGATCAATGAAAGGAAGATTGTGTGGAAGCAGTTCAAGAAATACTTCAAGCAAAAGTACCTCTTTGATAGGTACTATGATGATAAGATCAAAGAGTTCCATGAGCTGAGATTGGGACAATTGACCATGGAAGAATATGCAAACAAGTTCTTGGAGCTGTTGAGGTATGTCAGGTATATTCGAGATGATAAGGTGAAAATTCAACGTTTCTTGAGTGGACTGCCCCAGTCATATAAAGATAGAATTGAGTTTGATGAACGTCGAACTCTAGAGGAGGCCATAAGAAAGGCCAAGTATTGCTTTGATCAAAACAAAAGCAAACCATAATTCCATAAGGCATGGAAGGATAGGAAAAACGAAAAGTTTGATCAAAGGAAGAAGGGGTTCAAGCCTCCTTAATTCCGGAATCAACAAAGGCAACCATCACAAGTTGTGACTAAGCCAACTAGGATGATGGGAGACAAGCCAAGAGATCCAAAGGAGCCAAGAGAACCACTTCAATGTTGGGGTTGTGGAGGGGAGCACATGCTTAGGAACTGTCCACATCGAAATGGGAATCCAAATCAAGTTCACAAAATCCAAGGAGCTGAAACTGTGGGTCAAGTGGCAAGGACAATCCCTAGAATCTATGCAGCTCTAGACGACCGCCAGATAGATCATCAGTCAATTGTGGTTGAAGTTGAAGGTAAGATTGCTAATCAATCTGTTTCTATTTTGATTGATCCTGGATCTACTCACAGTTATGTCACTCCTAGAATTGTTGAGATTTGTGCTTTTAAGAAATTAAAGCATAATAAATCATGGTTAGTTCAACTAGTCACTGGAACCAAGAGAAAAGTTAGTGAAATTGTAGAGAAATGTCCATTAGAGATGGATGGGCTATTCACTTAAGCAAATTTGAATATTTTACCACTGAGTTCCTATGATATTCTCATTGGAATGGATTGGTTAGAAGCACACAGGGTTAAACTTGACTGCTACAATAAGACATTTGAATGCATGGACGAAGAAGGAAACCCGAGGGTTGTAAAAGGAATTCCAAAGGTGACTTCTGTTAGACAGGTTACAGCCATGTAGCTGAATAAATTCTGTAGGAAGGGATGTCAATTGTATGAAACCCACATTTTAGAGGCAGCAGAGAATGAAACTCTTAAATTGGAGGACTATCATGTATTGCAAGAATTCAGGGATGTTTTTTCTGATGAGATTCCAGGACTCCCTCCAAAGAGAGACATTGACTTTACAATTGAACTTGTGCCAGGAGTGACACCAGTGTCTAAGACACCCTACAGGATGAGTACACCGGAATTGCTAGAATTGAAAATGCAATTACAAGAGTTGTTGGAAAAGAAATATATTAGGCCAAGTGTGTCCCCGTGGAGAGCACCTGTTCTATTTGTGAAAAAGAAATATGGAACACTCAGGTTATGTATTGACTACAGGTAGTTGAACAATGTCACTGTGAAGAACAAATACCCATTGCCCTGAATTGATGACTTTTTGACCAAATGAGAGGAGCAAAGGTATTTTCAAAGATTGACTTGAGGTATGGTTACCATCAGGTAAGAATCAAAGAAGAAGATATTCATAAGACAACCTTTAGAACGAGGTATGGACACTATGAGTTTGTAGTGGTACCATTCGGTCTCACAAATGCACCAGCTACATTCATGTGTCTCATGAATAATGTTTTTAGCAAGTATTTGGACAAGTTTGTTCTTGTATTCCTAGACGACATTCTCATATATTCTAAGAATGAAGAAGAGCATGAAGAACATTTGAGAATGACAATGCAATTACTAAGGGAGCATAAGCTGTATGCAAAGTTGAGCAAATGTGACTTTTATAAAGATAGAATTCATTATTTGGGTCACATCATCTCCGACGAAGGAATATCAGTAGACCTTGAGAAGATTGAAGCCATTATGAATTGGCCAACTCCAAGGAATGTGACTAATGTGAGATCTTTTATGGGCCTTGCTGGTTACTACATGAGGTTTATCGAAGGATTCTCCAAGGTTGCAAACCCGATCACTTCTTTGCAAAAGAAGGGGATAAAGGTTGAATGGTCACCAAGATGTGAGGAAATTTTTCAACGGTTGAAGAATCTTCTTACAAGTGCACCAATTTTGAAAATTGCAAACCCAGAAAAAGACTTTGTGGTATGTACCGATGCATGCAATCAAGGACTTGGAGGAGTTATTATGCAAGACAACCACGTGATATGCTATGAGTCAAGAAAGTTGAAGGAGCATGAGAAGAACTATGCTACTCATGATATAGAACTTGCAGCCATAGTACATGCTTTAAATATGTGGAGGCATTACTTAATGGGAAGAAAATTTGAGTTAAGGACAGACCATTGTGGTTTGAAATACTTGTTTAATCAGCCAACTTTAAATGCTAGGTAAGCTAGATGGTTGAAATTTTTGTGTGAATTTGATTTTGAAATCAAACACATAAAAGGGAAAGAAAACAAGGTGGCTGATGCACTCAACAGGAAGGTACATGAAATGCATGTGGCAACACTTAGTACTTGCCAACTAGATTTGGAGCAGGAGATTGTTAACCATATTGTTGAGGATGAAGTGTACGTGCAGATAAAGGACAAATTGCAGCAGCAAGACCTTGGCAAGAAGTATGAGGGTTATCATTTGGAGGAAGACGGACTTCTTACCTATAAAAATAGAGTCTATATGCCCAATGTGGTAGATTTGAGGAGGATTGTTATGGATGAAATCCATAAAGCTCCATACTCTGGTCACCCAGGATATCAGAAAACAATTGCTACAGCAAGAAAATATTATTTTTAGCTAGATATGAAGAAGGATGTCGCTGAATACATTTCTAAGTGCATGAAATGTCAGCAGGTGAAGGTTGAACACCAACAACCCGTAGGTTTATTGCACCCAGTGCCAATTCCAGAATGGAAATGGGAAATAATTTCCATGGATTTTATTACAGGATTGCCAATGACTATGAGACAACATGATTCCATCATGGTTGTGGTGGACAAGTTAACAAAGGCAGCACATTTCATACCGGTTAAGTCCACACAGAAATCCGATGCCATTGCAAATATTTTCATGAAGGAAATTTTCAGATTACATGGGTTTCCTAAGGCAATAATTTCTGACAGGGATACCAAGTTCACTTCCAATTTTTGGAAAGGTCTCTTTGCATATTTGGGTACACAGTTGAACTTTAGCACCGCGTACCATCCTCAAATAGACGGGCAAACAGAAAGAGTAAATCAAGTTCTTGAAGACATGCTTTGCATGTATGTAATGGACAAGCCATCCAAGTGGGAGGATTATCTACACCTGGTAGAGTTTGCATATAATAATGGGCAGCAAGAATCATTGGGAATGAGTCCATATGAGGCTTTGTACGGTAGGAGGTGTAGGACACCAGTGACTTGGGACAATCCAGTGAACAGAATTGTACTTGGGCCAGAATTGCTTAAGGAAATGGAACAAGAGGTTGCAAAGATCCGGAAAAATTTAAAAGCAGCCCAAGATAGACACAAAAACTATGCAGATAAGCATAGGATCCATAGGGAATTCAGTGTTGGGGATCATGTGTATCTTAGAGTGAGGCCAAGGAAGGGTTCCTTGAAGCTTGGGAGTTGTGCCAAGCTATCACCTAGATATTGTGGGCCATTTAAAGTGCTTGAAAGAATAGGGCCAATTGCATATAGACTTGCATTTCCTGCTAGCACTAAAGCTCATAATGTTTTTCATGTCTCTTTACTTAAGAAATGTGTACATGATCCTAACCATGTGATTAATTGGGATGTGATCCAGGTGAAACCCGAGGGAGAGTTCCAAACCGATCCATTGCGCATCCTAGACAAGAAGGTAACATTGCTCTGGAACCGAGCCATCGGATAGGTAAAGGTGCAATGGAAGCACTACGGTCCCGATGAGGCTACATGGGAGCTGGAGGATGCCATGAGAGTGGCATATCCATTTTTGTTCAGTTTTGATGAGCACTGAGGACAGTGCTGATGTAAGGGGAGGGGAATGTCACATCCCCATTTTGACCCCCTTTGCATTAACTCGTAAATGATGTAAATATTGATATTTAATCATGGTGAGGAGCTCAAGGCCAAGGCCCCATCATTGATTTATCGTTTTATGTATCGGCAATTAAAAATAGATGCCTGTGGTTCTTGTGCTAGATAGGCACAATGTAAATTAAGACATCATGTAAATACAAATTTTAATGAAAAACCCACAACTAACTATGCAATGCAACAAAGAGATGGCGGCATGATTCTACAAGGAATAGGGATGGGAATTATTCAAACCCTTGAGCCAATGGTGATAAGCCAGATGTCAATGAATAAACCCTCAACTACCCATTCTGACTTATGCACCCAATCATTTAATTCTTCCAGAAATTGGTTGAGGCAGTTAATGCCTTGGGAATGAAGAGGCATGGCAGCCAATTTCGTGCATGGGAAAGCCATCAACCTGGGAAAACATACTTTTGCTTCTGGCGCAAGAAAACACCCACGAAATGGTGCCCAAAGCCATTCTGAACCCAGAGTCTTTCCTCCCTCACACAGTCTGAGCTAGCTGGGCTTTCCCCATCACGTTTTTTACCAATTTCCTGCATTTTTCCATAGCTGGGAGCTCATTTTTGTGTTGCACAGTGGCTGGGAGAGAGGGAGTCACGTTTTGGGGGTTTATAGAGGTAGTTTTTGCCCCTAAAATGCAAAAAAAACGTTTTCTGAAAACAAATTTGCTCTCCTAGGGTTTATTCCCCATCTACCAGTTCGTTTTGGTCACCCATGTTTTTCAGCACTTGTGTTTTGTTGTAGGGTGCATCCCTGTGTTGGTTGGAAATTATGAGCAAGAATTAGGAGTGGAAATGGACCAGAATTGGTTTGATAAACCTAGTGAGGAGGTAACCTCTCAAGAGTATCAAAAGGGCTGGTTGCTCTTCTATGCACACCTTGAAGAACACTAGAATGGAAGGTATGGCCTGAGGGACTATGTATTAGTGAAGGGAATACTTTCTTGTGCCAGGTGTGTAGGTATTGTGGGGACCAAGCTAGATAGATCTTGCGGAGGGTGCCCATATCTCTATGGATGGTCCCACTAGCTTAGCAATTCTTCCTTCCATTACCTAATAGCCTGATAAACCCAACTGTAGCTTGGCTTGGATGATTTGGTGTATCTTTGAGCTATGTGTGAGTCTGTTGTTCCCTGATTCCTTGTAGAGATCATGCCCAGCTCGGGGGTGGCAGTGTGTTGAGATATTGATGATCACAACTGGCCTATGGATGGGTGGAACGTTGCAGTTGCATAGCCAATTGCTTGGGACTACTTTGTTATAAGATAAGTATTCTCTTGTGTTAACTTTGCAATTATTTATTTGATGAATATCTTGAATGTATGATGGATGTGTAATTGAAATTACTTCCGTTGTGTTTTCTTATAATTATACATTTCCATATGTCTTTTTATATTATGTGAAAACTTATTTAATAAGTTCATGGGGCTAGATGCCCGGTTTTAGCATCACGATCCTCTCCATCGCAATGGGATGATGGGAGGGGACATGACACCAATAGTCTCTCTCTTCTCCAAGATGCTTCAAGGATGGGCCAAGGGTTTACTCTTAATGAATAACTTCAAGCTCAAAAAGGATGGGCAAAGTCAAGTGCAATTTTGGAATCATGAGGATAGGATGAATGTGGATGAATAATGGAGAGCCTCTATCACCTTTTTATAGCTTTTGGGTGATGGAAAATACAACCATGGTTTTAGGTAACCAATGGTATTGGTAAAAATGGTTTAGGTTTCCTTTTCCTCTTTTTCCCTTTTTTTTCCTTTTTTGAATATATTTTTTATTTTTATTCCGTTTTCATTGATTTTTGGGAATTTTGGACCCCTTTGGAGGATTTTTTGAGGAAAAAATAAATATTTTGAGGAGAAAAAGATGGATTTTGGTCTTTTTGGTGACCTTTTGAGGGTTTTAGAGGCTAAAATGGTAGGAAAAGTGGACAAATGGGTCATATGAATAGGGAAATGAGCTAGTGAGCACTTTTTGGGTGTTAACAGATTGCCCCCTGATGTGTGAGGGCAGGATCTTATCATATGGACAATAGACATCATAGTTTCTTTGTCTTTTTCTTGGGGTTTGGAGGAGAGAAGAGACTGATTGGAGACTGGAACAACGGTCCCATGCGAACTACAAAAACTGAAAATACATGGCCTCAATAATGAATGAGGAATAATCTCAATATATGGACGAGGTGAGCATACCCATGCTCGTATAAAGACATATAAATAACAATGAGGCCCAAAAGGAGACTTGAACAATACATGTAGAACTGCTGTGTACATCATAATGGTCCAAAGGGGACAAAAAGCTTGGACGTACTCATGGTCATACCATGATTGATCTGAAGAAATGATACACTGGAAAATAAACAATCGTGCTGAGTGGTGATTGAACACCTGTAGGGACTCAATAACTGTGATTCAATAATCTAATAAGCATACTGAACTGTATACTTGAGGAAGTATACAACTGGGGTACTTCCGAACCAAGCGCAACCCGGATATCGCTGAGAAACTATAACTTGGGGTTTCTCAAATAGACTCGCCAATGTGCTTGAGTCGGGGGACATCCGGGGTCTTCGACTAATAACTGAAAGAACCAATACCTTGTACGAATCTCAACGATGCAATCATGGTGTTGATGTCGAGCATGTGAGAAACAATCATTTAGAGAGGCACTAAGGACTCCTTTCGAAATGATCCGTAGGCACTCACCACTGATAGTGATGAGTCCAAGGCACAGGGACATCTGGGTCTATCCTCTGGAATAGATTGGTTGGCATTGACAGAGGGAGACCTGAAACTATCAAGGCAATGATGTTTCCTTAATAGGAGCGCGAGGTGTACAACCAAAAGGTGATAGTACTGACGGTGGGACTTCCATACTGTGGGGATGGGGAACAACTGAGGTCGCAGAGTGTGGGGGGGACTCAAACTTCCTTTGTTTAGAGCATGAAGGCATGGATGAACTAGTAGCATATGAAACTAACTTTAGGTATGGGGATCATAGCTTAAGGGATCAGGGGTAAGCACTATAGTGGGAGTGACTCTGGGGGGTAAATTGACGGATAATATCGGAAAACTCTTAGGGTGACATATTGCAAAATGCTCTGAACAAAGGTGACCATAATGGGGAAGTTGCCATGATAGTGTGATTGGACATGATCTATTGTGGTGTCGAGAGGCACCGTTGGGGCCTTCTTCATTGTTTAAGGAGCTCCAAGAAGGGATAAAAGTGTGCTCAAAATGGTACTGTCATGTGGATTTGTACGAGCCCAGGATAGTTCATGCTCGTGGTTGCTTTCAATTTTAGAGAGTCTGAAAGCAATAAGGAGACGCCAAGGGGGTTCTTTTTCGTGTGTTAGTATCCAAGGCTCGAAAAAAGAATAAAAGGATGCAATGAAGAACTCTTCCAGTCGATGTGACTAGAGTATTCATTTTTCGTAATTAGTCTACAAGGTCCGGAAAAGGGGTAAACTTATACCAGGTAGACGCCCTTTCAGATACTTTTAGCGAGCATGAAAGGAAGCAAGATTGCTCAGCGATCTTTTCATTTTTTTAGGAGTCAGAAAAGAGCTTAACAGAAACTCCGTATGTGCCTTTTTCGTAAAGGAATTGTTCGGCCCGAAAAAGGGATAAAATTATACCAAACAAAAGTAATGGTGAGGCGAGGAAGTGTTCAATCAAAGGATAAGTATGGGGACCAAGAATAGTGATAGGGGGGAACACTGATGGGGACTCCTTGCGGGTTGATGAATGATAGCAAAACAATGTCATAATTGCAGTATGGATGGAGTGGAGGGCTCATGTATAAGTTGTGATGCACAATTTTGTAAAATTCGACAACTGTCAATGTGGCACGCAAATCGAGGCAGTAAGGTGTGAGGACACAATGTCAAAAATGGTTTCTGGTGAGAGTGAGAAATGATCTCAAGCATCATCACGAGCATGGAAAAATGAATCCGGCGATATAAAGAACATAAAAATGGACAACGACCGATGTGGCACACAAACCGAGGCAATGAGGGCATGTGAAAAAATGCCCAAAAAATATGGTGTTGAGAGTGAGAAATGATCTCAATCATCGTCACGAGCACAAAAAACTAAATCCAGCGATATAAAGAATGTCAAAAACAGGAAACGACCGATGTGGCACGCAAACCAAGGCGACAAGGGGCCTGTAAAAAATGCCCAAAAGATAAGGTGGTGAGATCGAGAAATGATCTCAAGCATCATCATGAGCGCGGATATCTGAATCTGGTGGTGTAAAGGGTGTGAAAAATGGAGGTCAAATGACTACGGAATGGTCAAAGGAAAAAGAGGTTAAAAAATGGCTATAAATAAAGGTGAGCCCACCAAGCCAAGGATGTAGTGGTGGGGAGAAATGATGACCTGCGGGGGAAAAATACTAGGTGTATCAGATCAAATCAAATATACAAGTGACATGTGACCTCAAAAATGGTTGAGATCACGAATGTGAAAAAGTGAGTAGGGTTAATGACCTGCCCCCATGCTATGTGCATGGGGTTTGTGATTGTGGATCACATATGTGTTGGTTTGAATGATGGGTTCATTGAAGTGTTGAGATAGATGTGATGGGGTAGGGTCAAAATGATTGATCATGCCCCCTATCCCAGGTTCGAGGTAATCTATTATGCCCCTAAACTCAGAGGTTTCAATGCGGTGCAGATGCTGTCTTAGAGAGGGATCAACAGGGCATTGACCAACTGCTGGTGGGGGGGGTGTACCATGAGGCTGTGGGTCGTGGTGGCATACTGAAGTGATGATATGATGATGGGGGATTCCCCTTGCGGGGTGGATGCCCCCAGTATCGCCGATGATAATGACGATGATGATGAGTGGGCAAGGTTTTGGGCATGCCCCCATGCCGTGGACATGTGGTTTCCTCGTTGATTTGAAAAGGTTGAACATGTGTGTCAAAGGGATCAATGGAAGGGGCCGATCGGACAGAGGGGTTTCCAGTGGAAACCATGTGAATGATGTTAATTTCAGCTGATGAGGAGGGTTCGGGTGGGTGAATCTCCTCGATGGTAGTAATGGATGACTCTAAAGAAGACCGATTCAATTCTTGGAGAACCAGTCAATACTCAGGTAGGTATGGGCAATGATGTGAATAATGACCATAGATACCGCATATCGCGTAAGGGTGATTTGTACGTAACAATTTATCACGAGGCTGAGGGTCCAAGTCAAGTTTAACAACTGGGATGTTAGCATCGTCATCTAACATTTGCATGTGTTCCTGCAGTGCTGGTAGTTATGGACATTGATGGGTAGCATGGCCTAAATCGTCTCACAAAGAGCATTTGGGGGGAGCACGAAATGTTGGGGGATTTTTTGCTAGCTTTGGAGTCGATGGGACGGTACGGGTTGTAGGTGTAGCGGTGTAGGTTTGTGGGCCTCTACCCCCAGTGTAGCGGAGTGGAGGGGGAGCATTACTAGATGTTGATGCAGTTGCCACTACTAGAGGTGGTCGTTTTTGAATGTTCTCTACACCGAGGGGTGGACGTTTAGAGGTATTGATGGGTTGCACCAGTTGTAAAATGACATTCAGTGTCGGGGGAGGGGTTGGGGCAGGAAGGTACCACACAGGTAGTCCTAACGTTAACCCTGGAAGATTGAGCATAGCTATTACTTGTGCCAATTTCATGTGAAGGGGGGAACATGAATGAGATAGTATGGATTGGTGTAGCTCTGATATGACTGGACACTATGGGTGGTTGCAGTAGTAAAGGGGGTTGTTGGTTTGGTACCTGTGTGTTGTTTGAGAGGGTGCACAAATCGGATATCTCGGCTGTCTTCAAAAGGGGTGGAATGGATTGGAACGTGGAAGTCATGGGTGATTCCAAATATATCCCAGGTTCGATTGTGGAGATGAACGATGTAGGAGCATTCTAAGTGGGGGCGTTGGGATCATAGTATGTTATTTGGTAAATTTTAGTGTAACGGGGAAGAGGAGGTGCATTTCTAGATGATGATGCAGTTCTCACTCCTGGAGGTGGTCAGTTCATTACAATGATAGGTTGGATAGGTTGTAAAATGACATTTGGTGTCGGGGGAGGAGTTGGGGCAGGAAGGTACCACATAGGTAGTCCTAACGCTAATTCAGGGAGATTAAGTGTGCCCATTACTGGTGTGTTAATTGTGCCTGAAGGAGGGAATAAGAACGGGATAGTATGAATTGGTGTGGCTCCTATATGATTGGGCACTGCGGGTTGTTGTGGCAGTAAAGGGGGATGTTGGTTTGGTACTTGTGTGTTGTGTGAGAGGGTGCACAAATCAGATATCTCAGTTGTCTTCAAAGGGGATGGAATGGATTGGAACGTGGATTTCATGGGCGATTCCAAATATATCCCGGGTCCAACTTTGGATACGAACGATGTAGGAGCATTCTGAACAAGTTGTTCAATCACGGGGAGAACGTTTTCAAGGGCAGCGGGGGCGTTGGGATCGTATTATGCTATTTGGTAAATTTTGACCACACGTCCCTCATGGGGGAACATCATGATGTGGAAGGCGGACGAAGTGAAGACCTTCATAGCATACATGTAACTGCGACCAAGTAAGAGGTTGTAGTCAAGCTAGGCATTGATAACCTCTATATCAATTAGCATCGTTTTACCACCTAGCTGAATGGGAATGTTGGCCAAGAGGCCTTGGGGTTGAGATGAATGACCATCGTAAGCTCTTAATGCAGTTGTTGATGGTTGTAGTGTGGGAGATCCGAGCTTCTTCTAGACAAATGTTGACATTACGCAGGTGGAGGAACCTTCATCAATGATGCATTGATGACTCACAAGGTTCTAAATGGATACAGAAATCTGAAATGCTAATGTAGAAGGAAAACGTGGTTTGGATTGGTCCAAGTTGAATGCCATCATTCGTGAGTCATTAGGGTCTACTGCACCAATGGTGGAAAACAATATTTTCCTCTGTGCAGGACAGTTTTTTAAGACTTCCAAGGCAGACATAGCAGCGGGGGACTGAGCAAGGTCATCCACAATATTATAATTTGAGGCAGCATGAGAGTTAAGGTTATTGTTGATCCGTTGTAGGGGCAAGCGAGGGGATTTAGGGCCCCCATCTAATGGTACAGTAGGTATATGTAATGGCTGATCTGTCAGAAGAGCGTTGGTGGTGTTATCAGCAGGCATGGATTCCAGGGTGGGCCGTATTGGCTTCTACGGGTTTGGAGGTGGATATCATTCGATGACATCATTAACAGATGGTGAGTACCTATATCCATGGGTTGGGGAACAGTTGCAGCATAAGTGATTTGCTGCTGTGGTGCCATGTTTCCTTGAGGGGGATTCAATGGACGGGTGTTCAAAAATCCTTGTGTGGGTAAAGGATTCTGCAACACCATGGGTTGTGGTTGAGGTGGGGGTGCTGGTTGTGCCATATTCCCTTGGCGTTGGGCGTCATCGATCCGTATTTGGCATGCTTTCTCTAAATGGGGGAAGTTATGTGTGTAATGGACGTATACCCCACATATGGAACAATGATGGTTTGTTCATAGATTTGGGTTTTTACCCTGTTTTGGTGGTCGATCATGGTTTTGGTTGGCGGGGGCGACGTTATTATTATTTGGAGGATTAGGTGGTTGGCCACCTTGGTTTTGGGGTTGGTTGTTTCCATGGTTGCGTCCTCTTCCTCAGTTCTTTTGATTGCGTTGAGCATTCTGGTTTTGTGGCTGGTTATGCTGTGCATACACTTGCCTTGGGAAGTAGGGGGATTCTGAGGTTGCACAGGTGCTGGAGCAGGCTGCAGTGGATAGTAAGCGAGAGGGTTTGGAGGTGGTCTAGGTGCATGTTGTTGTTGCTGATAAGGTTGCACTATTGGAAGTGTTGGGGCAGCAGGTGCTGCCTATGGTGTTACACCAAAATGTCGTCACCCTTGTGCAAGTGTCACAAGTGTCGCAAGTGTTGCAAGAGTCGCCATCATGACCTAGTGTCGTCACCATGACTGTTGCAAGTATCATCATTATGACCAAGTGTCGTCATTATGACCGTTGTGATAATGTCATCATGTTGACCATTATGTAAACTCTTTTCTCTTATGGGATAAAACACATCCAACTACGAGATTTCCCTACCTATTTGACCTCTCTGAGTAGGCTGTTGCACTTCTCCTTCATCTAGGGTGCGACGTCGTAGTTTCTAGTCAACTAGGGTGAGACACTGTCGCACTCTGTCTTCCTATAGAGTGCGACGACCCCCTCTGTCACTCTGTGTCCTCTACCAGGGTGCGACAAGGTTGGTTAAAGGCTATTTTGGGGAGTCTTGAGGTCTTTCTAGAAGTTTATTGAGGTGGAGGCCTATCCCTAGGCTCTAGGTGAGGTGGAATTTCGGTTCCTAACCTTATGGGAAGATCCCTTAACCATCTCCCCCTAATCCTCAACCTATCCTATCTCTTTAGCCCTATATAAACACCCACTCTCTCCATGAGAGGGGGGAAAGTCTATGGTATCCTTATGCTGATAGAATCCATATTGGTGTTTGGGAAGCTTGTACCACCTTGGAGGCTTGGCTTGGACATGTTGGATGGAGGATGCGACGTTGAGGCTTTGGTTGTAGCTTCATCCTTTCTATGTATTCCCACTTTTTAATACAGTTAATATAATCTCTTTCCATAAACTATTGTCTCATTGATGATGTTTAGAACTTTCTTCCTCAATTGTTAGTTTAGATCAATTATTGTTTAGATATCTTGTACTGCTTGTATCGTTTCCATATTGCCTTGACAGGTCTTGCAACTGGAGATCTGACGACCACGAGACTTGGAGCAACAACAAGGAGAAGGATTCGCGATCTGAAAGGTATGATATCTAAGTACTCAATCTGTAACTAGATCTAGGAAATGAGTTTTGTATTCTGTTCTATTTGTTCTAGACTTATGTTAAGTTAGGGAGATCAGGCCTTGAGTCCGCTCCCGGTAGATTGTCCATGCAACAAATCTGGCGACCATACTGGGGAAGAAAATTGCTTTGTAGTGTCAATTTGAATGTTGTTTTCAGTTGATTTCTTGCCAAGCCTTTTTCATTTGTCATTAGCCTCCTAAGTTGGTTTCACAATCAGATCTTCACTTTGAAGAGTCTGATTACCTTCCTCTGAGTTTGCACATCTCATTTGCAGACCTGTTTATTGCTCATTATCTGGAGAATTAGTTCATTTTTGAACTTAGATCTCGCCTGTCGCACCTGGTCAGTGTACCCAGAGTGACACTGTGTGTTTTTTGATCTCTGTTCTTAGCCTGTTAGTCTGTCGTCGCAACCCTTCCATTGGTCTACTGCGACGTCGTCGCAGTTCCTGCACTGGTGAACTGCGACGTCATCGCAGTTCCCGCACTGGTGAACTGCGACGTCGCACTATGTACAAGCACAGACTACGCCGATCTGTCAAAGTTGCCATACAGGTGCCCTTTCTCCATTTCTGATTTGAGTTTTGGTTTGTGTGCAGACTCCTCTACACTGTACCTTCCAGGAAGAGACCCTTTTGTCCAACAGTGTTTTGTTTGGCTTGTTTGTATTGGTTTTTGGGTCTTTTGAGATTTGTATTCATGTTTGGCCCTTTGAATCAAAACTAGTGTTTTGCTTGCATTTTGAGATCATTTTTGGTTTGGCGTGATTGGCTTGTTTTAAAGACTTGAGAAGTGTGGGATATCCATGTCTTTTTGAGCCTCTTTTTCTTGGGTTATGCATCTTGTTTCCCTTACATGCTGAGCTATTCAATCATTTTTTGGGGAAGATTGACTCTTTGTCTCCACTTTAGTTCAAAGAAAATCTTGATTTTGTCACTCTTTTTCTATATTCATGAAATTGGAAAACATAAGTATTCTTCTTGCTTTAATTTGATCATTTGAAATTCTTGGTATCACACTCATAAGAAGAAGAAAGGCTTGTTTCAGATTTGTGCGTATTGGTGTTAGATAAGATTGTTAAGTGCTTATCTTTATCTTGCATTTGATTGTAAACGTTTATGGAATCTTTCTTTTCGTAGCTTAGATGTGTCTTTTTCAAGTGTAAAAAGATAGGAAATGAGTTATAATTATTGCATTTGGTAGATTTTGAGCCTTTCTTGAGTGCCTTTGAGTTGTTTGGGTGCTTGCCATTTTTCTTTGGGAATTTCTGAACGTTTAGAGTGTTGTAGATATTCTCTCACATTCTGTATATAGATATGAAAAGCGTTTAGTTATCAAATTCCATTTTTTGGTACATGCATTTGAAAATTGAAAGTGCTTCATTATTTTGTCTTACACATTGTTAAGATTAGTTGCATCTTTCATTTTCTTTGCACTTTTTAGCTGATTATTGCAGGAAGTTAGAGTTATTACACTCTAGGAAGGAATTCTTCTTTTCGCTACTACTTAAGTACTTTGGTTTGAAATAAAGAAAAATCTCTCCTTACCTTAAGTAGTTTTCATTGAAAAGGAAAGGAAAATGTACATTATCATGTAGTTGAGGATTGCATTATGTTTACATTTATGTACTCACCTCATGCATCCACCTAACCGTACAAGATAAAATTAACGCTAGCTTAGGTTAAAATCATTTAGTAACTGTGTGTAAGTTAGAGATGTGTTCCAGCGTCGTTAAGCATGGCAGCTATCGTTATTTTTCCAGCATTGTATTCCTTGGGTATTGTAGTCTTCCACGTACTTATTGGTATATTGAGCTCCTTCACGTACCCACCAAGTACCATAATCCGTACTTGACATATATCGAAGGGTGTATCACGTACTCGGTAGTATATCGGAAGGTCTCTTGCCAAATGGTTGTGCATTAGACAACATCACTACGGATTTGAGCTCCCACGTACCTTGTGTATATCGGGAGACACCACTAGGATTCCTGAAACCAACTGATTTAACCATTTGGTTGTCTTGGAAAAGCAATACACCGAGAATAGCACTCGAGGAGATTAGCACACATGTACTGTCCAGGTAATCGGGTATGCAGGCAAGGGTACGGTCCCAATCCTCCTTGTCGCGTCATATTGTTGGACCCTGCAGTATATAGTGGTTTGCGATGCGTTGATAATCCTGTGAGGTTCCAGACTTTGAATCCACTCCTAGGCACACAGTTTACTTGTTGCTTTTAGACTTGAGTAGTGTTTGACTTGTGTGGTACTTTAAATTTTCTTAGGGAGGTCAGATATGGAAGATTCTTTCGAGACTACCAACCAAAGCACCCCTTTCCAAGGTGTGCCATTTGTTATTCCCCCTTGTGGAATTGTTGGTCCTCCCTTTATGGCTATGTTTAGTCTTCCTAGATTGATGATAGGATTACCAGTATGGTTATTCTCCAATCCAGTTACACCAAGTGCACCAATTGTATCGGACCTAGATCCTTCATCACATGAGCATCAATCTCATGGTGACCCTTCTCCTTCTTCGTCGAAAGTTGAATCGGCTTTTGTCTCTTCCTCTTCTCCTACTGAAAAATATGATGTTAGTAAGAAGGCGGTTGAGAAGAAGAAGAAAGGGAAGACTAAGAAGAAGAACACTAAGCAGAAGGTCACAATCCCAACCACTGATCATCATGCTGGGGGCACCAATACACCTTTTCTGAATTCGCGTAAACCAAAATTCCCTTGCAAACTTTGTAAAGGGTCCCATTTTCTTAAGAGCTAACCTGGTATATCCAAGGTCTTAGAAATATGGTCGCATTCTGAACAACCCTTGTCATCAGTCTCCGGACATCATACTGATGATACCCCATCAACTAGTGACGTTGTAATTAAGGTTCGGAAGGGTAGAGCTGCAGACCCTTGCTGGTTATGCAAGGGCATGCACCGTACTTACCTTTGTCCTTGTATGGATATAGCTTCACAGTTGTTGGAAGACATGGACACATCCCATAAACACCTTCCAACGAAGTATTGTAGGTTGTCCCCTGATCATTCACTGGTTGATAGGGTAGTCAATCTGAACCCACCCTTGGTTGACCCCACTCTTTTATCAGGGAGTGAAAACGAAGTGGCCATTTCAACAACATCGTTGATCGACCCCATTCCTCCCTTGAGGGATGATACCCAAGCGGTTAATCAAGTCTCATTCTCAGTTGACCCCACTCCTCTAGTTGAGGGTGAAATAGGAACTGCTGATGTTTTTCTGGTCAATTCAGATTGTTCTGGGTGAGGGGAAACCATGTCTATTTCTGCAGGACCCCCTCCAAGTATTGAGGTTATTTCATTTGATTGGAATAGTCTAACAGAATCTCGTCTTCCTTCGAGTGTTCCTTTTCAAATATCTGTAGGAGTTTCATATAAAGAAATTTTTCGTATGATAATTGATGAGGGAGCTTCTGTTAGTATTTTATCCTCAACTACTTAGAAAGCTATAGGTTCGACTCGGCCTGTGCTAGTCACCGACCAGATACTAGCTTTCAATAGAAGGCCCACTGGACCTTTAGGGATCCTTCCTCAGTTGCGTATCACTTTGGGAGGTAAAACTGTTTATATTGATGTCATGGTTGTCCAAGGTCCTTTAGATTTCAATCTGCTCCTTGGACGTGATTATGTCTATGCTATGAAAGCTGTAGTGTTCACACTCTTTTGAGTGATGTATTTTCCTCATCATGGGAATATTGTGACCATTGATCAGCTTTCCTTCGTAACACCCACTCATCATATGAATCCTAGTCATCAGAATTCCCTGAATGTTCTGCATGTTTTAGTGGTTTCTTCCCCCTGAGGATGGGGGGTACGAGCATGGTTTATGTTATGTTTCAAGCTCATTAAAAAATGAAACCAACCACCCTAGTATAGTTTCCCTTTGGTTTCAAGCTTGCATAAAATTGAAACCAATCCATTAGAGCACAGTTTTATTCTATTTCAAGCTCGTTAGAAAATGAGATAGACCCCTCTAAGCATAGTTTACCTTTGGTTTCAAGCTTGCATAAAAATAAAACCATCCACTTTAGCATAGTGTTTTTCCATTTCAAGCTCATTAAAAAATAAGATGGGCCCCCTCAAGCATAGTTATTGTCTATTTCAAGCTTGTGTAAAAATGAAATAGATCTCCCTCCCATTAGTTCAAGTCTCTCGCTAGAGTTAGAACATGAACCTTCATTACATCTGATTCTCGTTTTCCCCCTTGGTGAACATTTTCATATTAGTAGCCAGACTGGTAGTTGGGCTAGCAAGCAGGATTTTCAGACGAAGTGAAGCTTGGGGGGCATGCCACATGTCGTACCATCAACAATCATGTTGAGAGAACACCACCATGTTAAGCCACTAGCAATCATGCTGGGGGAATTTACCAACCTCTGGGAATCATGTTGGGAAGGAACCCATCAATCGGCCTTAACCTATGAGCATAGTTCCCTTTCTATGTCAAGCTCGTTAAAAAATGAAACAGATTCCCACGAGTAGAGTTCTAATCTTGTGTCAAGCTCATTAAAAAATGAAACAACTGTTGATGTATATGTAACTTCAGAATGTATTTCATATATGTATATTGTACTCCTATAGAGATGGTATTATTCCTCTATACGGAAGTGTTTGTATTCCTATAGAGATGTTATTATTCCTCTATACGGAAGTGTCATCATTTATATTGTAAGTGTCGTAACTTATACTTGATGGGTTATTAGACCACCTTATTGGGGGTCGGCCATGTGGGTCAAAGGGTTATTAGACCACCCTATTGGGTGTCGGCCCAGTCAGCATTATGTTATGTGGTTAAGTTAAGGCCGACCTAGTAAAGGTTATTAGGCAAGTCAAGTCAAGTATAAATAGAGTGCGGGAGGCACTCTATTTGATCATTCTATTCTCTCTCACACACTCGAGAGAGTGACGCACTTGTGGAGGAGGAGAAGCTATTGCTAGGAGATGTCTATCTCTTATGCTTGGGTTGTATCATTGTTCTATCTATCTTTGAGGAAGTTATTGGGGTTTTTCACCTTTATGGTTTTTCCCAAGTAAATTCTGTGTCTCTTGTGTGCTCGCATTATTGTGTCCATGATTGATATGCTGTAGATATGTTGTACATGTTGTTCTCTCAGTTAAGATCCTAGATCATATTGAAGTAAATTCTGAAAAATTAACATGGAATCAGAGCTAGCCTGAAAGAAGTCATGGTATGGCATGTATGACACTTGTTGCACTTGCGATGCTAGGGCTTGATATAGAAAAAACCAGTCATCGTAGCACTTTCGCTATAAATAAATTTCGGCAAGGTTTCAAGATCTGAAAATCATACAGGGAGAAGCTAAGATACCCATGTACCTTTTGTCCAAAGGAAAAACTCTAATTCGTTGTACCTTGTGATTTATGATCTATACAATATAGGGTTTCTGCCTCTTCCAGATCTCAGTCATAAACAGGTGACCTTGGAAAAAAGGTCATAAATTGGGCTAGGAAGCTCCAAATGAAATTTAGTAAAAAGTGACAGGTAGTGAATGGACTGTAATTTCTTAAGTAACTTTTTCAGATGCCGAAACTGAACCAGTGACACGTGGAAAGACGTACAAGTTCGCTCTCATGTTTTATCCCATAAACAGGTCACGTTGCGACACTTGGAATAACTCTCTCTCAGAGAATCCATTTGAGATCAAACCTATGGGGTTGGAAAGATGACAGGTCGGGCTATCACGGGAAAATTTTTCAGACCCTGTGGATTGAAAAGTTTGGAGTTACACCAGAAACAATTAGGTACATATTTCTATCAAAACAGAATTATTTTTGAGCACCTTCATTCATGGTTTCCGGAATTTAGGGTTTCGGAGGAAGTTGTAATTTTTCTAATCGGAGACTACGGATGAATGATACTCATCAAAATTGAAATTTAGAGACCAAGATCAGAATTTTTGGTTGGGCAGAAGGCTAGGCTTGATTAGACCCTAGTTCGGGACTTTGATCGGAAAAGTGAAAAATTAGGGCTTCTGCAAAAATGGGAATTTTTGAAATCTGTGACCACAGCTGGAAGCTCCTCAGAAAACTAGAAGCTTTGAGCTTTGGATCGAACCTTTTGATTGGGTAGAAGGGTGGCTTTTATCAAACCCTAGTTCAGGGTCATGTCTAGTGAATCCGGAAGTTTCAAAGGCAAATTTGAGGGGTGAAACTTTGCAGTTTTCAAATTCTGAGTATACCAGCTTGATTAGCTCATCAAGGCACATATTTCTATCCTTTCAGAAGTTTGAAATTCAAAGTTTGAATTTTTAGGGTTTCTCTGACAAACCCTAATCCAGCTCCAGATCCAGTTCCTACAAATCAAGTGGATTGGGTTAATCCTAGAAGAGAATGGATTGGTCACCTGCATAAGTGAAGAAGTTCCTGTTTCAGAGGGAGATGAGGCTAAGGCCTTACATAAGAAGATTACAAGCAATCTCAACAGGTATGACTTATCCAGGTATGTTTCAAGATTTGTTCATGATTAAGTTTATGGTATGTTTTTCTTCATGTTATTACGGTTAGTACAATCTTGATTAAATTTAGACTTGTTGTATCACCTTAATAAAATTATGAATGCATGATAGAAGATATTCATTGATTAGGGTGTTGACACTTATGATTGTACTAATGCATTATGGTGTTGTATGAGGTTTATGTTGTCCGCTAACATGAAAGGTACACCAAGAAAGACAAATCATGTTCTAGTTCAAGAACATATGATCATGATGACATGAAGACAAAGATTCATCCATTGTCATGGATCACTTAGAAGATCTACTTATGAGGTATGTATAACTGGGTTCTATAATGATTAACCTATGAGATATGCAGGTTACTAGCACAAGTCATTGAAGAGAACAAGAAGACATCATGTGGGTATGTTAGACATAACTAGCTAACATACCAATCCAGGTATGTTTTTCCTATATCAAGTTAGCATCCTACCTTGTGTTAGGATCCCTTATATAAGTATACTTGGTATGATTGGTTATGTTTATTCATAAAGTTAGAAATGTAAGTAATCAAGGGTTTATGCATTTTATGTCTCTTATCTTGATTGATGATTTAACTAACCTATGATCAAATAAGAATATGCATGAATAAAAGAAGGCTTCCCTGAAACCTTGAATACTAATGTTTATTATCTGTGTTTGAAATGATCATGACTATACATGTTTAAGATTATTGTGTTTTGATAGTATTAAGCTTATACTAATGAATGTGTGATTATGTATGAGACCTCGAGGATAACACAATGATGATACTAATAATCATGCATAGTGATGAATATAAGTTCAAGGATAGGTAATCCTGGAAGCAAATATCAAGAGGGAGCACGCTCCAGTTGTTCCTACAAGGAAGCAAAGATCAAGAGGGAGCACACTCCAGTTGTTCCTGCAAGGAAGCAAAGATCAAGAAGGAGCAAACTTCAGTAGTTTCTGCAAGGATGCAGATATTCAGAGGGATTTGAACACTTCTCACAATCCACATCAGAATGGAGTTGCAGAAAAGAAGCAAAGACTGAGAGGGAGTCAACCCAACAAACAAACAAAGATAAGTATTTGAATTATCATTCCTTGCATATTTTATTGTTTAAATAAAACTGTTCAATAATGTATATACTCATGTTCCTAGAATCAGGTTGTGTATTATGCATATTAGAATAGTTGCATTGATGAACAATATACTACTAATATACATGGGTAAGTGGCCTATGGCACTGTACAACATTCCATTGCTACTTATCTAGAATGAAACCTCTTTGCTGACATGTTGGGAGTTGTGCACACTCTTAACAATGTTCTGGTAGAGATTGGAAGGCATCTAGAAAGTTACGGGATATGGATAAATGTTGTATTGAAGCATTGGCTAAGATAATTGCATGATTGTATGACATATTTCTTTATGTGTAAGAATTTGTTCTGAAAACTATGAGATGTTTTCTAATCATGCAATTTAACTTGTTGTGTAGGAAAGATCGTATACCATCACCTTCAAAAGAAGGAATACAACATTTATTCAGCAACAAAGTTATCTATTGAAAATATTGAAGATATTGAAGTTACCAGGATCTGGGAAGAATGCCATGATCGAGGAGTATCAGTCGATCATGAAGATGTTTGGGATGCAGTCCCAAGACCTGAAGGGGAGTCTGTAGTGACTTCCAAGAGGATCTACAAGATCAAGCATGTTGCAGGTGGTAGCATAGAGACTATTGCTCATGTAGCCAGATACACTTCCATTAGATTAGTACTTGCTCTGGCTGCAGTGATGAAGTGAAAGATACACCAGATGGATTTCAAGACAGCTTTCTTGAATGGTGTAGTTGAAGAAGAAGTGTATGTGGAACAACCACTTGGTTCTGAGACACATGACAGGGAGTCATATATGTGCAAAACTTGGTATGGTAGGATAGAAAGCTTTCTATCCAGTTTGGGCTTTACCAAGAGTAAAGCGGATTCCAACCTTTACTACTAGGTTGAGGAAGGCAATCCAGTGATACTACTTTTGTATGTGGATGACCTGTTTATTACAGGTGAAGATAGATTGATTGCCGACACGCAGTGAAAGCTTGCTGCCAAGTTCGAGATGACGGACTTGGGGATGATGCACTATTTTCTAGGCATGGAGGTGTGGCAGAGTGTAGATGGAATCTTCCTTGGACAAGGGAAGTATGCAGAAGAGATCCTGAAGAGGTTCGAGATGATGGACTGCAAGGCCATGGCCACACCTATGGAATCGAACTTGAAGCTTCTGTGTGATGCTTCATCTGATCCGGTTGATGTTATTGTGTATCGTCAGATGATTAGGTCCTTGATGTACCTGACGAACACGAGGCCAGATATTTGCTTTGCAGCGAACACATTGAGCCAATTCCTGACGGATCCCAGAAGTGTTCACCTGGTTGCTGTAAAGCATATTCTGAGGTACCTGAAGGGTACGGTTGACTATGGGCTCAAGTATGATGCGAATCAAAAGTTTAACCTATAGGGTTATGTTGATTCAGATTGGGCAGGCAGTGCTGCAGATAAGAAGAGCACTCCTAGGTGCTGCTTCAGTATGGGATTAGGTGTGATCAATTAGTTTAGTAGGAAGCAGTCCTGCGTAGCACAGAGTACAGCCGAAGCAGAGTATGTTGCGATGGATGAGCAGGTTGCAGATGTATTGACCAAGCCGTTGGCCAGAGTGCAGTTTGAGTACTTTAGAGAGAGGCTTGGTGCACTTCAGATCGAGGTTCCTTCCAAAGGGAAGTGATGAGTCCAGAAGATGCAGATGCACATGAGATTTTCTGACATGGTTGATGTGTTCTCTCATGGTCGTGATGTAATTGCTGAGCCATTCTCACATGGTGGTAGATGTGTTCTCCCATGGTGTAGATGTAAGGGCTGAAGCCATTTTTCACATGGTGGTAGATGTGTTCTCCCATGGTGAAAAAGTAAGGGCTAGAGCCTTCCTGAATGGTGGTATATGTGTTCTCCCATGTCGGTGGTGTAAGTGTTGGACGATGTGCATCTGTGTTGTGCTTCGTGGATGGTGAGATGATCTGAAGAGGACGATGCTCCAGTTACTGCTCTGTATATGTATATGCATCATGTTGGATGCTTGTTATGACTAGTTGGATCATTTATGTATGTATGCATCATGTTGATGCTGGAT
Organism: Larix kaempferi; assembly: GCA_027924585.1. Taxonomy (NCBI): domain Eukaryota; kingdom Viridiplantae; phylum Streptophyta; class Pinopsida; order Pinales; family Pinaceae; genus Larix; species Larix kaempferi. Next base: position 6,608,092 of record BSBM01000221.1, read on the forward strand.
ATGATCAGTTGGATCATTTATATGTATGCATCATGTTGGATGTTGGATATGATCAGTTGGATCATTTATATGTATGTACATATGCATCATGTTGGATGCTTGGACTATGTATCTGTGTATGTATCAGGTGGATACATTGTATGATTAGGTAGATCATGTATGATGATATGTATCAGGTATGATCAGGTGGATCATGTATTTGTAGATGTATCAGGTGGATAAATTGTATGATTAGGTAGATCATGGATGATGATATGTATCAGGTAGATGCTGTGTATGCATCAGGTGGATGCATTGTATGATCAGGATGATCATGGATGATGAGCTTCAGGATGTTGCTCTAGATGACATGCATCAGGACGATGCAGTGTTGATGATCAGGATGATCATGTGTACATCAGGATGATGTATGGTGAGTATCAGGGTGATACTCTGTGGCCGTGGAACAGGTTGTGCAGATGAGCATATCTGGGAGAGCCTATAGGTCAGAGTTGTGTACCCGTAACAGCCTGACATGCTCTTTCGAGACATTGCTCTGGGAGAACATATAATAGCGCCCTGGGAGATACTTCAGGTCGGAGTTGTGTACCCATAACATCCTGGGATGCTCTTTCGAGGTTTTTTCCAAGATGCTACAAGGATGGGCCAAGGGTTTACTCTTGATAAAGAACTTCAAGCTCAAAAAGGATGGGCAAATCTCAAGAGCAATTTTGGCAGCATTAAGATAGGATGAATGTGGATGAATAATGGGGAGCCTCTATCACCTTTTTATAGCTTTTGGGTGATGGAAAATACAACCATGGTTTTAGGTAACCAATGGTATTGGTAAAAATGGTTTAGGTTTCCTTTTCCTCTTTTTCCCTCTTTTTTCCTTTTTTGAATATATCTTTTATTCTTATTCCCTTATAATTGATTTTTTGGGAATTTTGGACCCCTTTGGAGGGTTTTTTGTATTTTTTGAGGAAAATTAAATATTTTGAGGAGAAAAAGATGGATTTTGGTCTTTTGGTGACCTTTTGAGGGTTTTAGAGGCTAAAATGGTAGGAAAAGTGGACAAATGGATCATATGAATAGGGAAATGAGCTAGTGAGAACTTTTTGGGTGTTAACAAGAACCAAGCAGGTGGGAAACCTAATCAACATCAAGCCTTTTTCCCCCTAACTTGAATTCTGGAGTACCCTATTTCGGTGCCTCGAATACTCAATGGAGCCTACCCCGTCAAACCCCATCTCTTAATCAGAGAAGAACAAATAATCCATGGGCTCCATGCTTCCAGACACCTCCCCCTACTCAAGGCATGGGTAATCCCCCCAACCAAGGATTTGGAAACATTCCCTAGACTCAACAACCCCAGGTTTATACACCATTTATTCCCACCCAGCAGTATGTTCAACAACCAGCATCCAACTCAATTCCGAATCAAGTGATCAACCCTATGATCCCTAATCAACAACCGATTAACCAAATGGTCCCTAATGCACAAAAATTCCAATAGTACCCTGCGAGTAATATCTTTGGGTATAACATGCAACAATATGCAGTGCAGGGCCCGACAAGCATCCCAACACCCCATCAACACTATTCATTCCTGTAGCCCAATAGACAACTCCCATTTCTGGAAACATTAGATCTACCTGAATTGTCAAGACTCATTAACGATCCCATTTGGAATGAACCACATTGGCCACCCATACCTGCCAAAATTCCATCAGACATCCCTAATTTTGATGCTAAACCCGGGGAAGACCCTAAAAATCATGTTATGACATTCCATTTGTGGTGTTCTTCTAACTCACCAATGGATGATTCTATACGATTGAGGCTCTTCCAACGCACACTTACCGGTATGCCATCAAAATGGTATATCGAGCCACCCCAACACTCTTTCCGAGACTTCAACACCCTTGCTATGCAGTTTTTGACACACTTCCAACTTCCCATCCGATATGAGACTAGAACAAACCTTTTAACTTCGTTGCGCCAATCTATTGCCACCCACATATCCAATCACATCCATGAATGGCGTAGATGCCGAAGGTTAATTAAGGCACCTATTCCGGACCAATTACTTGTTGATTGGTTCACCAAATCATTACTGGCACCCATTTCCAGGGATGTTGCAATGGGTGGACCCGCCATGAAGGAACACATAATCGCTTGTGCACAATATATGGATTTGGTTTATTCCCAATCTAGAACACTATACGAACTTATTCCTCACGCTCCCCACCCCACTAATGATCCATCAAGGCTCGCTACCGAACCTCCTATCAATGGTGTAGTTGGTTCCATGAAGGCCCATCCTGCAACCAAATCAAGTGGACAACAAAACAATACTGCTCAACCTCAAACTCAGGCTGCATCCAAAACCTCTACTTGTCCTTCTTAGACCTCCAAGGTGAACGACGTTCAATACTCACCACAGCAATCCGGAGGGAAAAAGAAGAACAATAAAGGGAAATCTAAAACCCCCATTAGCAACAACAAATGGTTTCACACAACCCCCCACAAGGAGGAAACTAGAATGATAATTCCCAACCAGAGACATCTTCCCATCGTGATATTCTTATCATGAGTAACGAGACAGTCCATATATCCACTCATTGAAAGACATATGACTCTGTATCCATTCCGAATAAGAATGGGAATTCCAAAGAGAAAATGCCCTTGGAATATATTCCTTCTGCTCCTCCTTCTACAGGTTCTCTTCATATCGAGAGACCTCCCATTGACAACGTGTTCCGCCCACCTAATGCCACCATTCGAAAGGCGACATTTAATTCCAATGCGCGAGCTACCCAAAATTACAACATTGTTGAGGACTTAACTCAAGCACCTTGTGCAATGTCTACCCTTGAAGTTTTACAACACTGCCCTACTCAATGTAAAACCTTTTTTTCAGCACTTGGAGCTGTTGACCTTGACTCTTCCAATAAAATCACATTCAATTTGGAATACTTTAAGCCAATATTATCTCACCAACTGGATTTCCAGATTCATACTAAAATTTGTGGAAACAATATCCATCATACCGTTTTGGACGAAGGTGCCTCCACATCAATCATGTCTTTGTCCTGCTAGAGAGCTATCGGCTCTCTCAAAGTAACCTAGTCTTCCACTACTCTAAAATCCTTCGACAGCCGTAGTTTTCAACCTTACAGATTCATCCCATCGCTCGCTATAGAACTAGGGGGAAAAACCATCTCTATCCATGTTGAAATCTTGGATGCTCCATTAGATTACAACATCTTGTTCGGTCAAAATTGGTTTTACATCATGACTGTTGTAGCATCCTCGGTTTTTCGTTTGGTCCAATTTCCTCATCAGGGGAAAATTCTTACCATTGATCAGTTAGAATTTTGCACGCCGGGCGTTCACTCAAACACCGCCATATTGTCCCATTATTGACACAAGCTCAACATCATTGTGAGGACATTGGTGTCGGTCTACTGAAAGACTCCTTCACCATTGGAGTATTTCTGGAACTCCCACCCCCAATCTTTCCAATCAATATGATCTCTTAGAGCACCGTTCAACCTCATGAATCTCATGATTTTTGGGTTATTCCGAGTCCCACCGATTGTGAAAACATCGGTGATTGCATGCCTTTGAACCACAATCAAGCAACCTACCACGCGATTAAATCTACATTCGATTGGGTCGACTCAATTGACCACCATAGTGTGGCACCTCTCTCGCCTCGAATCCATTCATATTTTCCTTCTATAAACTCCCTTTCACAGACTTTTCCATATGATGAATCAATCATGGAGATCATGAGCATCGATGAACCACCATGGGAATCCCACCATCATCGGTCTTCTTTCCCAACGATTTAGGGGATTGATCCTGATATAAAACCCAATGTTGCACTGGACATTGCAAAAGCTAAGTTTCCCTCTTCTTCACATGATGTGTTTTTCGAAGGAAATTTAGCCAATATTATGGAAACCATTCCTATTGACATCTCCGTGAAACCTGGTATCGTGGAACATATCCATCTAAGCAAAACCTGCAAACCTATTGAGGTGGAATTCTACAGTGCCTTATTTAAAGAGTTTCACGATGTTTTCGATTTGAGTTATGAATAAATGCCAAGGATAGACCCCTCTATAGTGGTTCACGAAATCCAAGTCTATCCTGGTGCCCGACCCATCTGACAGAAACTTCGACCCGTCCATCCACGCAAAAATGCAGTTATTAAAGCGGAAGTTGAAAAAATTCTTCATGCTGGTTTTATTTACCCTGTGCCACTGACAAATTGGGTGTCCAATATCATTCTTGTATCTAAGAAATAGGGTACGATTAGGGTCTGCATTGATTATAGAGACTTGAACAAAGCTTTCCCCGAGGACAACTACCCAACTCCCTTCATTGACAAGATTATCGACAACTATGCTGGGAGCGTCATCTTTTCCTTTATGGATGGCTTCTCTGGCTACAATCAGATTGAGATACTCCCATCTGACCAGCATAAGACTGCTTTTATATTCCCATGGGGAACCTTTGGATATCGCAAATTACCCTTTGGTATCAAGAATTTCGGGGCCACGTTTCAACGGGCCATGTCATATGCATTTCACGATATCAAGCATGTTGTGGAACCCTATCTGGATGACCTATGCATTTCATGATATCAAGCATGTTGTGGAACCCTATCTGGATGACCTGCCCGCGCATTCCAATTCACGAGAGGACCATCCTGATCATCTGAGTGCAATATTCTCACTATGTCGCCACTACAACATTCGCTTGAATCCACATAAATGTGTATTCTATGTTGAAGCCGGTAGATTGTTAGGTTTCATTATCTCCAAGGATGGCATACGCCTTGATCCTTCGAAGGTGGAGGCTATTTTATCCTTACCTCCCCCCTCCAATATTCCAGAACTCCAGAGTTTGCAAGGGCATGCAAAATTTTTACGCCGCTTTGTCTGCAACTTCGCCGAGATCACTAAGGGATACATGAGGCTTCTTAAGAAAGACATTCCTTTCATCTAGGATGATGAAGCCCAATGGTATTTTGACAACCTAAAGAAGGCTCTTACCCATGCTCTTGTGATACAACCCCCTGACTACACATGAGACTACATTTTATATCTTGCTGCCTCTACTACCACCGTTGGCATGGTGTTGGTTTAGGAAGATAATAACGGTCAAGAACATGCAGTATACTACCTCAACAAGAGTCTTATTGAATCCGAGACAGGTTACTCGCATGTGGAGAAACTGACTCTAGCCACAGTTTTTGCGGTCCAGAGATTTAGACATTACATTTTGCTCCTCAAAACCACTATAATCGCGAAATTCAATCCGATGTACTACATCCTAACACGTCAAGTGCTAGGGGGAAATATTCCCGTTGGATTATTTTTCTCTAGGAATTCGATTTGGAGTTTGCCAAAGTGAAGTCCAAAAAATCCTTGGTCTTTGTCAAGCTTATTTGCACATTGCCTCGTGTCAATGATCAATCTGAGCCCATTGGTTCGTTTCCAGATGAATCTTTGTTTCTCAATGGAACCACTGATCCCTGTTAAGGAGACATCATCTTGTATATCTAGACCCAACGTTTTCGCCTGGACCTCAACTGTGATGAACGCTGCCGCATCAGACACCACGCTAAATATAACCTTATTGTTAGTGATATGCTCTACCTCCGTGGTATAGATTCTGTGTTACGACGTTGTCTGACCCTTGATGAAGCTTAACATGTTCTTAATGAATTCCACTCTAGAGCATGTGGTGGTCATCTTTCTGGGATGGCTACAGCCCAAAAAATCTTGCGCGCAAGCTACTTCTGGCCTACAATATTCAAAGACTGTGTTGAAGTGGTTAAGAAGTTCCCTCCATGCCAATTTTTCCATGCCAAGAAACATTCACACCCCACTCTGCTTCATCCTGTCATTGCCATTGGCCCCTTTTCAAAATGGGGTATTTACTTTATGCACTGTAAGCCCACTTCAGCCGGGGGGCATATCTATGTTATCGTAGCTATGGACTACTTCACTAAATGGGTTGAAGCCATGCCTACATACGCAAAAGACAGTAAGACAACAACATTATTCATATTTAATCATATCATAGCTAGGTTCGGAGTCTCGCAGGACATCGTGACTGACCACGGTTCCCACTTCAGGAACCATATGATGGATGAGCTGAGTTCCAAACTGGGTTTTCGTCATGAAAACTCAACCCCGAACTACCCAAAAATATAAATGGAACTTAGCTCTATTCTCAGCTCTTTGGGCCTACAGAACTTCGGTAAAAAATGCAACTGGGTTTACACCATTTCAACTGGTCTATGGCCTAGAAGCAATCCTGCCGATTGAATTTGAGATACCATCTCTAAAGCTATCCGTAGAACTCTTACCCAACACAACCATCGAGGAAGATCGGTTTCTATACTTAGCTAAGCTAGATGAAACCCACCGAGACGCAGCACTCGCCAACGAGGCCCATAAGAAATGCGTCAAATCTCAATATGACAAATCCGTTCAACCTTGAGTGTTCAACGAAGGTGACCTAGTCCTAACCTACGATCAGATGCATGATAAATTAGGTAAAGGCAAGTTAGAATCTATGTGGTATGGTCCTTACGTTTTCAAACATGTGTTGGAGAAGGGAGATTACAAGCTTGTAGACTGTGATGGTATATCTTTGGGAGAGCCCCGCAACAGACTTTACCTAAAGAGATTCTACACGTAGGTCCATCCTGAGTGGAACACCTTGTATATAATGTATATAGAGTGATTGTGGTTAGTTTTTGCATGTCAGGTCCTATCTCATACACCACCATTTATCTTGACTTGTGCTTTTATGTGCATATGTTGGCATACTATGGATTCGCAAACGGTGCTAGTCGTCATACCCATAACCTTGCTTCTGCAGCATGGGTGCTCTATTGCCTTGCTGGTGAGTTGATATCCTCAGGTGGTATCTGCCTAGGCCCTGCAACAAATAACATCGCAGAGTATCATGCAGTCATTGAACTTTTGATTGAAGTTTCTTCTCTTGGAATCCGTTCCTTTATAATCTACCTGACTCTCAACTCATGGTGTCTCACATAAATCGTGTCTATACCGTCTGTGATCCTACACTACTTCTCTTATATAGAAGGGTACACCTCCTTGAATGATCATTTGATTACATTTTTTATCAGCATGTACCAAGGGAATTCAACATGGTGGCTGATTCGTTAGCTAACTATATGTTGGATTGGCATCTAGCACACACATAATCAGCATACCATAAAATAATACATGTACATATGTAAACATGCAAGTCATTATAGATAAATTGTATAGATAGTTCCATATATATATACCATGTAAAAAGTGTTTTCTTGCCACATACATCGGCATAATGTGTCCAAAGTCAAAATTGGGTTTATAACCCATACAAAAAATTGGCTCTCAAGCCTACATATCATATACATGCCTCCAATGATACTACTACCAAAAACACTAGTCATGAGATGCACGGTTCTCATGGAGCACACCACCGCCTTGTTGACTCGACGGAGCAACCACCCAATCCGCTCTGGCACTCCCATAGTGTGCCTCTGGAGATGATACGGCACCTTGGGCATCCTCATAGGAGGAACACCCATGGTCAATCCCTCTAAGTTCCGCTCCACATCATAGAAACCTCCTTCCTCGTCTTCTTCAACTTGGTATTCCACCCCACATCGTCGCAGTGGGGATGATCCTGCTGGCCTCACCGGACCTCGATCTGCAACATTATACATATACATTAGAATTTCTACACGTTATCAAAACAAAATAAAAATGACATAAACTCAAAAAACTAAAAACGAATCTGAAGGTTATATACTTGTCTCGTCCCAGTCATAATCCTCAGGAAGGGCTAGATCAATGTTGCCACAGAAGTCCACCCCAACATAGGGATAGTCTTCGATCATGACGATCTGCTCCTCGAGCCATGAGAAGAAATCCTCACCAAAGGCTTGGACCTGCGGCCCACCGAGTTGTCCAGTGTAGTCACTCCATCACCCCATCCGTGGCTTGGATGTGGGATGACGAGGCCTCTCTACCTGAGGACACAACAACTACACCCTCTCTAAGAAGAAGGTGACTAAGATACTATCGCACCCAAACTGGTGAATGGTTCCATTGTTGCATTTTGTTACCTAATCCTTGAGGTTGACCAGAACCCCTTAACACTAATTGAACAATTTAGGATCTATGCATTCCACAACATAATTCATTTTTGCTTTAGTTGCATGGTGAGCTCCCACACTCCCTGCCTAACGTGCAATGGTATATAAGATCGTCGTCAAAGGAAGATCTATCACATATGCAATGAGTACTTTCCCGCTCTTCTTGCGGGATCCCTATCTATAGTATCGAGCTATGTATGTATCTGTGGTCTCTTCGGTGGTCCGGTGCCTTGACATATTGACCTGTGCCCCCCTCTTAGAGAGACTGGTCAAGAAATAGATATCCTCGAGCTCGATCTCGAGTATGTGCTCTCCAATACGGAAAGCCTGAATGTCGGCATCCCACATTTGGATTATGTAGTTCAGTAGCTTCCCCTGCTTACAGATACCCCTAGTCTTAAAGAATTTCAATAGACCACATTCTCGTAGCGTGGCCAGTGTGGCATCATTGTTCAAATCCACCCTTTAATCCCCTTCATGTTCTCTTTCTTTCCACTCCACCATTTTCACTCTAGTCACTTGCAATCTCCTGTAAATCACCAGGGGGGACTTCGGTTAAAAGATGGAAATCTATATTCATGCCAAAAGGGGGAGGCAAACATCTATTTTCCCAAATCTGCGGATTTTCGTGCCTTGGGCAGTGCAGGGGACGCAAAAACTGATAATTTTTGCACCCGTGATAAGGCCCAGAACGCGAAATTCACCGAATTTTCGCTCTTCCCGACACAGGGGGCGTGGAAATATCAGGTCGCAAAGTTGGTTTCCTAAGGAACTTTTTGACCCAGAAAATTAGCATGAAAACAAACAAAAAATGGATGAAAAGAAAGAGCAAGGTGAGAGGATTTACCTATTTCAAACGGTGGTCAGAATGGCGCCCTGGATCTCTCGATATCTCCAGTTGAATATTTTCTCTCCACAAGGTGAAAATATCCTTTGGGTAAAACTGGCTAAGTCACAATGGGTAATTTCTCCTTTTACCCTCTTTTATACATATCATGTGGTTATTTTTACCTATTTTTGCATTTGAAAAACCTTTTTATGTTAATTCTTCACAATTTTATGACCTAATGTTTGTTTCTAGGGTTTTTTTACTATATTTGGCAGGTTCATTTACGCTGTCACATTGGTGTTATCATGTATTTGATCTTCTTTCAAGCTTACTTTCTCTTTTTCGTGCTCCGGACCCAAACATGAAAAAGATTCCAAGCGCTTTTCACACATGAGTCGTGCTTGTCAAAACCAAGTAAAATGGTGTCGAGCTTAGTTTAATTTATTCATTCTAAAAAAACAACGAGTAAAGTATCATCTTAGTATAACTTTCTCCCCTTTTTGGACTAAGACGATTAACTTACGAAAACAGAACCATAGGAGTTCTCTTTAATCTATTTTCAGACTCCCTCGTTTAGAAAAGATTGCCAAGTAAGCTTGTCTCTTTCACACTTGTAAAAGTATTTGAAAAGACCTCTATCTGGTGGTAGGTTATCCCTTTTTCAGATTATTTAAACTATTTACGAGAAATGTATACCTTAGTCAAACATGACTAGGAGAGTTCTCCTGGACATCATTTTACACTTTTTTGGGTCCAAGGACTAATTGTTACGAAAAAGTCAAACTTTGGAGTCTTCTTTAAGTTATATCAGACTCTCTAAACATGAAAAACTGTTGAGTTACCCTTCTTTGGACTTGTAAAATTAAACATCGAAGGATCCTTATGGAGTCGAACCTCTCCTAATTCCTTGGGTTCGTAAAACGTACAAGGATGGACTCACTTAAACGTGAGCTATACCGAGCATCTGTTATCCTCTTCAAGCTTGTTAAACCACAAAGAGGTACTCGTCAATCACGACGGGGGGAAATTGGGAAGTATGTTGAGTTTACCTTTTTGGCAGCTTGTGAGTTGTCACCTTTGAAAATTGCATGCATTTACATCTTGTCTTCCTTGGGTATTCAGTCTCTCAATTGAGTTATAACTATAGTCATAGTCATCTTCTTCATCTTGAACCTTCTCACCTTGTGGTTGTTTCTTCTAATCAATCCCAGCTGTCAAGTCCTGTCTCATGCCATTATATGTTCAAAGGTTTTGTGTCACCTTGAGTCAACCCTTTCACAATTTTGTCAAATTCTCCAGTCTTGTGTCAGTATGTACTCTTTTGATTTGTTGCTCCACACCTTTTTCTTATATCGGTTTCGTGTCGATGATGTGGAATTCATTATGGTCCACCCTCGATGATTCTATTCCTGCCGACGTCAACTCTCTATCCAGGAATTAGATTTAGGAACCAACCATAGTACCTTGGTGCCTACATGCCTCAATGGAAAGTTTCCTCATATTCGAAAAGAGGTTTTCATCATTTAACTCTAATCGAATGATTCCACGAGTGTTCGACGTCAAGACATCTATTCACATTCGTTGGAATGTACTAATGATACCTTGGGGATCATTGTCATCATTGGTGATTTCCCTCGCACTTATTAATGGTTCACATCATTGACCGGTAATCAATTGGTTTCTGCCATGTTCGAATTCAACACTTTGAATCACATGGCTAGATTCATATCAATTTGGGATCGAGTAGAATACCCTGGACACTCTTGATATTCCTCTTACATCCAGGCTGCGATGGTGATTCTTGAGTAGGTCCCCACATCGACATCTTGTTGGTGAACTCATTTGTGTACTATCACATAGATCCACTATTGTATTGGTCGTGGCTGTGTTGTTATCTGGTCATTGATCTACATTTTTTCTTCATAGCCATGATTTGTTTACAGTCTCTATCATGTCAGTTATGTCATGGATCTGCATTGTATTGGTCGGCAACCATGCTTTGAGTCAGTTGTCCCGAGCATGGGTATGCCTGCCTCGGTGTTATTTGACATCTGGTTTCCTTGCAGCTCCACTCCAACCTCCTTTCTACTATCTATGCAGACTGATTTATTTGTAAAGTGTTTCGGCCATCAGTTCCTTTTGAACTCACACTTTAGGGGGCATTTGTTATACTCCAAAGTCCCACTTTGAGTGTCGTTTCACCTCGCCATGGTTTATCCCCATGTGAAACCTAACGACATTTCCTCCTAATGCATGTCGGAACTTACTCTCACCTAGTTGGTCCCCTCTTTGGCCTTCCTTGGAAACCCTAGAGCCAAATCCAACTTGTTTGAGCCCAGTGCCACATCATCAGGTCGAGATGCCACCTTAGTTGACCCACTTTACTAGAATTTTCGTGCCCTGCTAGTAGTGCAACACATGAAAATTCCCCTTTTTTGCGTTCTGCATACCTGCAGTGGCACGAAAATTTCAACTTCATCGTGTTCTTCTCAGTGTTGGGGGCGCGAAAATCCCCTCAACCACCTTACTCCTTGAATTTGGGATCTTGCATTCGATGGAGAAAATTTAGGGATGATGATTCCTCTCGAATACCATCTATTCCTTCTTCCTTATTGTGAGTCATCTCCTTGATCCACCTTCTACTCCTTGAGATCCATTATTATCTCCTAGTGGTTGGCCTCCCAAACCCTATAAGAAGGACTCCATCCATAAGCTAGGGGGAGAGCATTTGAGGCATCAAACCTATGGTCTTAGGAGTTTTGCAGAGGTAGCAAGGAAGGAGGCTTTGGAGATGAAAGTTTGCTTGGACATCAAGGGATCATTTTGTAAGTTTCTCCTAGTTTCCATTAATATAACTTGTCTTATTTTCCCATTTCATGTGTTATGTTTCGATCATTAGCATGGAATGTTTCTAATATGATTTAGATATGAACTAGTATACAAGGTATTCGAAGATTTGCTTTGCTTGTTGTTTGCTTGATTCAAACAGGTTCTGCTTGCGAGATTCAAGATAGAAGTTGGAGACAAGATGAACATCTGGTTCAAGGTGAAGTTACATTGATTCTTTCTCTCTGAATATATCTAGGATTTGTATGCATTGTTAGATCTAGGATTCTAAGGTGGCATTTGTTTGTTAGCTGTCTTAGATTAAACTTAGTTAATCTCAGTTTGGTCTAAGGGTAAATCTAACTACCCGTAGGATAGATTTACTTACCACAATTGTTTTTAAAAAGGTCTCATGTCTTTCAACCTTTATTTCTTTTAGGGCTAAACTCCATGCTATTAATTGGTCTCTCGAGTGACCAACAGAATTAATGTGTGCAAAGGACTAGCCTTTAAGCCAAGTTTATACTTCTTCTTGAGCTTTTTCTCCTTCCATCATAGTTTTTTGTAATAAGATGACCGAGCATTTTAAACTCTCGACCATTCTCTTTAGAGCTTTTAACTTGGGGGAGTTCCCTAACCCCCTTAAGTTAAAGGATAAACAGATAATCAACAAACCCATGTTTGGGCTATCCCTGCTCTAAGGGCAATGCTTATCGTTGAATGTTTCCCAGATTTGACCTCCAACTTAGCTTGAGATTTGGATTTTGAAATTTGAGATTTCCTACCAAGTAAACCCTTTGGAAAAGGGTCTAAATCCAAGCCACCTTTCGAGTCTACTTCTTCTCCACCTAGTAACACTTTTTTTGATCTTGTGTTATAAGATTTGTGTTTTACCCAAGAGGGGGGGGTCCCTCTTCTCCTCTTGAGGCGATGCCATGATAGGACAAGCTTTCTCAAGACTTGCATACTTCTTCTCCAATTCTGTCTATTTCGTAAGGAGTGGCGGAAGTATAAAATCGTTTGAATTGACAGACTTTGTTGGGATCGTTGTACTAACAAAATCTTATTCCTTGAAGGTACATGGAGAAGAAACATCTGTAAAGGAAGTTGCAATAGAAATAAAAGAAGGAATTTCTAAAGGAATAAAAGACTTACCCGGAACGTGAGTTGCTTGTTTTTCCATCTCCTTATCAACAACTTTAACCGGAGAGCCACCACCTTTTTATGTTTCACAATCTTTTATTCCATTCATCTATTCTGGCTTTCTTTCCCAATTTGCTTGTTCTTCCATCTCCCTATTATCAGCTTCAACCAGAGAGCCACCACCTTTTTCTACTTCGCCAAATTTTAATCCTATCGAATGTTCTGTCTTTCTTACACATAGTTTTTTGTGAAGAACACAGTTATCAGAAAAATTGGGGAAATCATTTATTATATGACCAACCTGTCGACACGAAAAACATCTGAAAGGGATCTTACGGTAATCCAGACATTGTTTCCAAATTCTACCATTTAATTCCAAAAATATTTCCTCATATAATCCATCTCTAAAATCCAGCTCGATAAGGTTTTTCACACATCTCCTGCCACTTTTTGCTCCCAGTTGTCTTCTAAAGAGATGGATCTTCCAAGTTTACCTCCAATAGATTCAAGGTTTTTTTTTTACGAAACATCATCAAAAGTCCAGATAGTAAGGCCCATACTTGTTGAACATTCTCCGGTTCTCTATCAACTTCAAAATCAACCTGCCACCTTTTTAGAATTAGACCTGAAGGCCCCCATTTCCAAGTCTTTTCCAATAGTTTGCGCCTTTCTGGTTCTGATTTAACTCTAAACATAATCCAACCTTGTGAAAGGATATGAAAATGTGGCATTTTTTTTAGAATGGGAATCCAACTGTGTTCTATCCACTTCCTTAATGCTTCTTCTCCAACAGTTTTTCCGCAGAAACGTCCTACCACTACCAGGGCGAGGTATTATGGGACTTCGTTTAATCCAATTTCCTTTCCTATGGATAATGAGGCCTCCTCCTTTTTCGCACAAGCACCTTTTTCTGTGAAATGTCGTTATTAGGTTCAGGTGTGGGAAGGCTCGATCCATTATTAACCTTCGTGGAACATCGATGTAAACTGGACTTCTGTGTGGTGTGCGTAGGATATGTCTTGTCATCCTGAAATGTGATGCATTTATTTTCATGTAAGAATATGGGAACCCCTGGTGATGTAGTGTCATAATCGACTTCGTCGAAAAACATTGTGAATCGTCCCAAGTTCGTAGAGTTAAAAAACTTAAGAATAAATATGAAATGATAAAGACCTTCGCAATTATTCGAATTGATCTTCGGATCCCCCTTGCCGCATAGCTCCCCCCCCAAACTCTCGCCCCATATATATATATATATAATCCCAGAGAGATCTACATTGGCGACTGCTAAGTTATAAAAAATGGGATGATAAACATGTGTATCATTATATATTAAGAGGTTGTTGTAATAAATTTAGGAGTTTGTAAAATGAGTGAGTCTAACATTGAGAACATGTGTTATTTCTTGAAAAATTACAATTTCAATTCCAAAGAGAATTAGTTTCTGTTTACAAACAAAATTTTAGAGTGAGATGATATTTCCCAAATAAATCACAATGCCCAAATAGCTTACTTTTTCAAACTCATCATACTATGCAGATATTTCAAATGTATTCAAAAGCATTGTTATTTAAGAATTTGAGGTCCCAAGTTGATATCCATTTGAAACATGAAAGGCATTTGCAATTGCATCATTTTTAGCTTCAAGTAGCCTCATTCCTTTCAAATTGCCCAAATTTTTTATCTCAATTTGGGGTTTCAGTTCGTCTTCCCATAATTTTCATTATGGTCATCTTGCATTTTTCTTCATGTAATGTTATTGGTCTCCATACAATGACTTTGCTTTAGTGATCGTGGAAAACTGAGTTTGACAAGACACCGAGTTAATTGCAATACATATTTGTTTAATTTTCCACATAAAATCTATATTTTGGGTTCATTGCTTGCCAAACTTACAAAGGTCAACAAATAGTTACATGGTCTTTTAGTTTCTGTGTTGAAGCTAAAGTTTTGTTGATTTTGGGCCTTTGTTTTTTTTTTCCTTTAATTTTATGTTAACTATACGATTTTTATTTTTCCTTTTTGTTTGTGTAGCATTACAATTTAGTTTAGGAGTTACAACTTGTGGGGGAAATGAAGATTTGGAGTATTTTGGAGATTGGAGGACATTGGGGGTTGCTATGCTTTGACATACTAGACAATATTAATACAGTGCCATAGGTATGTCCTAAGAGCCTCAACTTATACTTCTCGATTTCATGATTTGACCTCTTTTCTTATATGATTTTGGGTATTTTATTCTCATCATATACGACCCAATATGCCTTATTAGTTACGTGTGTTGGTTTATGTTCTAGGGAAAGCTCTGCAAAAATTTCTATATTGAAATCAAGATCATAGATGGTTTGGTAGGCATGGTATTAGGATATAAATTTCTGGATCTCTGTCTAGGACCAAAATATGCAATTGCCAATGTAATAGGTTGAAATTAGTTGTTAATTTTACAAATTTTGTTTTGTGCTGGTAGAAAATTTCTGTGATTTCGTAGTGTAATATAGAATGTAATGTCCCCAATTTTGATAGCACCAATGAGAAACCGCTAGCCCATTAGATCCCCATGGGTCCTATTTGAAAATTAAATAAATTAGATAGGGTTAATTTTGGTATATTGTTATTTAGTTTAATTAAATTAAACCATGGAGAAGAATGTAGTCCATAGTTTATAATATTTAATTATTAATTAGTTATTTGATGAGTTGTAAATGATTATGGGGCCTAGGAGATTGCATAGAAGATTAGGTGGACCTAATGAGTTGCCTTCCAAAAATAAATATGGAAGAAAAGCAGTAAAAATCAAGAAATAAACTAAAAAGCTCGAAGGCAGTAGAAAAGTAGGAAAGCACAGAAAAAGCAGGAAAACATACAAAAATAGAAAGCAATATAAAAACAGGAAAGCACAGAAAAGAAAAAAAACCAGAAAAGTAGGAAAGCAACATAAAATCAAGGAAAATTAGGAGTTTCCAAAAGCAAGAAAGTAGACTAAAGCAGGAAAGGCAAGAAAGCAAGGAAAACGTTAGATAAAGTTGCATGTTCACATTTAGCTAGTGAGGGTGCATTGGATGAGGTTAGTTGTCCACATGCAATGTATCTTAGAATCCAAATAACTTATTAAAGGAGGATGGGGGCACCCATTGATATATTTTTCTAGTTTGATTATTGAGTTGAAAGCTCTGAGCTTCTCAAGACTTGGGAGATGTGCCCCTTGTCACCAGTTGGGAGATGTGCCCCTATTGTTCATAATTCTAGTTGAGGATTCATCTAGACCATGAGGAGTAAGGAATTCATATTCCTTTCTCATTGAGGAAAATTTCAGGTCCATTCCATTTCCATTCAAGTGCTCTTTTGTTCATTGTTGAAGATTTCTGCAGATAGAGCGTTTTTTACAGTGTCTTGTCTTTGCCATTGTTATTGATGGAGGATAGTGCTCCCATGGGTTCTTGATATTGTACCTATAGATATACAATGTTAAGAATCTCATATGATAATAAATTTAATTAATATTCTTTATGTTTTGCAAATTATATCTTTATCTTTAATGAATATTTGCTCCTATGCTCATTATAGTGTCAAATTTAACTACTTTTCAGGATTGTTGTATTAATATGACTTCCATGAATCCAAATATTAGTATTTTCACTAAGTAGACACATTTCTGGACCCATAATAGCATTCATATAATAATTTCATGACCCTTAGAGGCCATTCGAATTGAGTTGGAAATTCCTTAGTTGCGCTGTCCAAAAACTAGTATTTCATTTCCTAGCTTCCAAACTGTATCCAGTTGAACCTAATTGTTGATATCAATGTTGTTATAGCTGGTTAGGGGTATTTTTAGGCCATTAAATTCCATATATGCACCAAAATCCATTGGGTTCCACATAAGTTATGGGGATATTGCCTTAGAGTCTTTGGCTTTTCCAAAGGGTCGTCCCAGGCGTGATGCACCCAAAAAATGTGCAACTGTCGAAGTTGGGTGTCTATATTAGGATCCTATAGGATATCCTAAGTCTATATTTAACCTCAGTATCAAGTTTGGGAAGAATATGCAGAGTCTTGTTGTGTTTGAAGAAATTCTGAACAATCTAGCTAGTTTTTCCTTGTATTTTTTTGCCTAGTGGGACTTTTTCTGAAAAGGTACATTACATAGACTAGTATATGTTATTATAAATATGTTAGACATTATTAGAAATAGTGGAAATTCATATGGAAATTTCATATTTCCTATATTGGGGTATTTTGAGCTCCATTTCTTTTATGATAAAATTGAAAGTCTCTTTGATGTTGATTTTGTGATTTGGATTAAGTATTGAATGTTTTAAGTTTTCTTTGAACTAACACATTGTAATAAACCCTCGATTCCAAAACCACCATCAAGACAATTAATTCCTACATGTCTTATATTAGTATTTATAATGTGCTTCCCGTATTACATTTTTCCAAAATATCAATTCAAACTCGCTCTTTTTTCTTTTCACGTCTTTACGTGTTGTTGATTTCTTTTAATATGGACAAAAGAGATCGAATGACATATGCTTTATATGTATAGAAAAAATCCATTCTGCCTTGGAGCCTCTGTCAAAACCTTGATCTCTAAATAACCACAACTAATGGACGACCCATTTAATGTTGTTCATTGTTGGTTGTATGAACAAAAACCCCAAAAAGTACATGCTACATAAGGATGGATCTCTTAATTTTCAAAATGGAATGTTAAACCAAAACCATACTTTTGTGTGTGCTTCAATATTCTTTCTCACCTTCCATGAGGAAATGACAGGAAAATGTTTGTTTGCCTATGTGTGAGCCACTCGAGGTCTCTGATCGATTGTGGAAGTGTTCATGGCTCTGATGGATTGTTAGTCTTTGTAAACATTAAATGAAATATAAAATTAGTTACAATGTATATTTTCTTCAGGGCCTAATTGAAAAAATGGTGTAAAATCTTTTCACAATTACAAAATGCTGTAAAAAATGATCTAAGCACTCAATGTGAGTTGGTTATGCCCTTGTCCTAATGGATAAGGCATCTGAATTCTAATTAGGCAATTGTGGGTTCGAGTCCCAATGGGCGTGCAATAGCACTTTCAAATACTTAGTCTAATTAAAGGTTGTAAATAATTTCACGAAGAATATTGAATATTTTTTGAAGTTTTCTTTTTCTCTAATAAGGTTTTAAATTGCCCCTTTAGCCAATACTTTATGATTGAATTTTTTGCTTTAAGTTAAAAGGTGAAAATAAATTAGCTGAAGGAATCTGAGGAATCTAACCACGTTCAATACAGTGGGGAGGTACTATGATACCACTACACCAAATCCGGATTTAATGTTCAAAAAATGCAAAAACATATTTGTGTTCTATCAAACGAAAGATAGAGAAGTAACAATGATGAAAGCACGAGACTATTTTTATGATGCAAGCTTATTTTATTAAGTTGTTGATAACCACTTATGAATATTTGCATCTTCTAAACTTGAGAATGAATTTTTAATATTTATGTTGTGAACATAAATGTTCAATATTATAATTAATAATAATTAATATTAACATTATTATAATTAGGAATAAGTGCTTCATGAGATGTGAATTTATGTAAAGAGTCACCATCAAGCCTAAAGTTTAGCCATTTGCTCGTTGTAAATCATCATATTTCATATTATCAATATATATCTATTTTATCCATTATGGATTATTTTTACCTATGCTATTCTTACGGATAGATTATGTGTGAACTGGGTTGGTTCACAACATTGGTATTAGTGTGTACAATGGGAAATAACGTTATAAGAAATCACTGAAATTAAACCAAGAAGTCACTACAAGCATGATAAGGGGAAATAACGTTATAAGAAATCAGTATCGACATCCAAATCATAAGAGTAGATATCCTAAACCATCAGAGTATCAATATTCCTCAAGTTAGGAACAACTAACGAAAAATATGGTTACCAATGCAAATAAACCTCACGATAACAGTTCATCGTGGAAGTGCAACGTTCTGCAAAGAATGGAATTACAATGGACCAATCCTTTTACATTTTGAATTTTTTTCTCAACACTCAGAGGATCATATCATTTGCTATCATCAACAACGATAGAACATTGAATGATGCAACGACATTACAAGTAAAAGTAAAGACGTAAAAGACTTTTCATCAATATGCTTTGAGGACAAAGCATTTATGAAGAGTAAGGAATGTTGTGAACATGAAATGTTCAATATTATATTTAATAATAATTAATATTAACATTATTATAATTAGGAATTGGTGCTTCATGAGACATGACTTTATGTAAAGAGTCACCATCAAGCCTATAATTTTAGCCATTCACTTATTGTAAATCGTCATATTTCATATTATCAATATATATTTTATTTTATCCATTATGGATTACTTTTACCTGTCCTATTCTTATGGATAGCTTGTGTATGAACCAGGTTGGTTCACAACATTGGTATTAGTGTGTACAATGGGAACTCTGAGAATACACACTAATAGAAGTTCATCAAGTCACCAAACAACAAGTCGAGAAGAAGATCATATACTGAAATTAAACCAAGACACTACAAGCACAACAAGGGAAAATGACATTGTAAGAAATCCTTATTGATATCCAAATCATAAAAACATATATATTAAACATTCAAAGTATCAATATTCCTTATGTCTGGAACAACTAGTTCAAAATATGGATACCAATACAAATTAATAAACCTCATGAGAACGGTTCATCGAGGAAGGGTAACGTTCTGCAAAGAATTGAATTAGGATGGACCAATCCTTTTGCATTTTGAAATTTTTTGTTAAGCACTCAGATAATCATATCATCTCGTATCATCAACTATGACAGAACATCGAATGATGCGATGAAATTACAAGCAAAAGTAAAGAGATAAAAGCCTTTTCATCAATATGATTTGAGGACAGAGCATTTATGAAGATGAAGGCAATGTTGTGAACATAAAATGTTCAATATTATATTTAATAATAATTAATATTAACATTATTATAATTAGGAATAGGTGCTTCATGAGACGTGACTTTATGTAAAGAGTCACCATCAATCCTAAAAGTTTATCCATTCGCTCATTGTAAACCATCATATTTCATATTATCAATATGTATTTATTTTATCCATTATGGATCATTTTTATCTATCCCATTCTTACAAGAAACCAAAAAGAAGGCCTTTAATTTGCAAGTATGGTTCCCTAAACCCTATAATTGATAATCAGGAACAATCCCTGGGTATGTGCCCAAAGGGATCCCCTCTTGTGGCTAGAATTAAGACAAAAGACCACCTCACCATCCATTCTTTTATTTCAACAAAATAACAATTGCACACTCCCTCTAATGTAGAAAAAATATAACTTGCACATGTGCAATGTCATGATCAACAAGAAAATAACTATGCACACGTGGAATAGGAAAAAATGGCTATAAAGTTACCAACAAACATGCATAAGAAAGAGTTTTGTCTTCCAATTGCATTAAGATTGTTTTTTGAAAATGATAGCTTCTCAACAAAACAACTCAGTCCAAACTTGTCGTTGTTGATCATTGCTCTTGTGACCCCTTGCAAATTTGTGGGGTTTCTCATATTTGTTATAGCCAGTGCACATGTTCATTTCTAGTGATTTGTAAATGGTAGGATTATGGCCTATTCATCTCATTGACACAGATACCAGAATGTGGAATTTTAATAGGTATATCTTTGCTTGTTATTTTGTTATATTAAATGACTAATAAAACTTGTAGACTGAATTTAAATGCATAAAACAATTGTGAAGTAAACAATCACCCGCACAACAATAATATAAATATAACCTATAAACCCATTCCTGGGAAAACCAACAAATGACCGTTTCTCAATTGTTTTTAGCAATAAAAGGAAATTATATACATGGTTATAAAATATTGGAATAGTTAACTCATACTTGTCTTTTGCTAGTATTTAGTAACATGATTTTTATTGCATTAATTATTGTCAAGTAGAGAGTGTCTTGCTTCCTTAAAAAGGAATATTTTAATTGGATTCCTTTGTTTTTTTTCCTTATTACTATCCATTTTACATTCAAAGTATTTGATACACTCTCTTGTTTTTATTTCATTTGAGTACATTTACAATACCATTAACTATTATAGATATTTTTTTTTGTAAGTTCGAATTTTATATTAACAAAACAAATGAGTACAAAGAAGTTCAGGTTGGCATAGCCAAAAACAGAGAACTAGACCTCGGATGACTGTTGATTAACCTAGTACTAGACATAGTGTCTTTGCCGAGTTTGAAATAGACCTAATTGATCCCCCACGGGCCTAGGGTTACGACCAGGTGACAATAAAATTGGGTTGCCCCATAAAAATGGACTACACCATTAGACCAGAGACCATAGAAACCACTAGGACATGACATAATGATAAATAAAAATAAAACTAGAGAATGAGATTACTCTAGAACCTACGTGATGTCGACACAACTACCAGGCAAGGACGAGGCCAGGGTGGAATTCCAGATACCGTACAATGTACCATTTGCAAAGTGTTGTTATGTTTATGAGTTCCAAAGGATATGCTGGTTATTGCTAGATCAACCAAGCGGGAAAGGAGGGGGAATTGGGCCCGCTTGTTATTTCCCTAATTATGCATGCTCATGTTGCATGTCCATTGTTGTACTCCGCACGTGGCCCATGATCACTTGCTTGGGGTATTCCCTAGGATGAGACACTTGGTTTACAACTGCTTGCTCCAGGCACACATTTGGCAGGGAGGTGTGGCCCACGGTCGGACACCTGCTGTGGGGGAACTATTATAGATATTAGTAAACATTAATAACTTGAGTTTAATTTCCGATTAATAATAATTAAATTTCATATTGATAAAATATGTATAGTACTAACATATATAGGTTTTCAGAGCGACGACCAAAAAACGATTTTCATCGGTTTGTTGTAGGTTGATTTCAAAATGTTGTTGCATACAACTGGAGTGGCATGTAGGGCATTACAATCAGTTTATGAAACTACAGAACTGATCTAGGGATTGCTCAAGTCCGTCATGAGCTCTGCCGGTGGCAGCGATTCGCCGCCTCACCCTCCTCCATCTATCAAAGCCTAAGCCTTCAGGAAATTAATCAATGCGCAAGGGAAGAAACCGAGGTCTGGATCTCTAACCAAATTCATTAAGAAAATGGATGCGGTTTCGGTAATATCCCTGCCTCCGGATCAACCCATGGGAATATAAATTTCTCTAGCTGACCGGGCCTTAGTAGATCAATTCATGGGACTCTATCCCTCCTCTAGAACAACTGATAACTGGATTCAGAAAAACTGGCAGTGGCTAATCACCAATAGCATCACCTGTTATGCAATCGGAAGGGGGTTCTTCATCTATGAATTTATATCAAAGAAGGACAGGGATCTAATTTTTAGAAATGGTACTTACTTTATGAGGCCACAGGGCCTGTACCTGAATCGATGGATGCCTGAATTTGATCCAGAAGTGGATGTACCCAAAGCAGTTCCCATTTGGGTGCATCTTCCCAATCTATCAATAGATTGTTGGAATCCAATGTCTCTGCAAACTATTGTGAAGGATCTAGGACGATACATCGATAAGGCATATCCAAAGGAACAATATTCCCATGCTCGGATCCGCATGGAAGTAGATATGGAAGTTGGACTACTAGAAGCCATTAAGTTAACAGTTAGAGATTGGCATCATTTTAAAAACTAGATTATGAATAATTTCCCTTCAAGTGTAGAGGCTGTCATGAGTATGGACACTTTCACAAGAACTATCCAAAAAAACCCCTCTCCAGGAAGAAACAGGAGAAGGGTGGCAAAAAATGAAGAGATCAAAAGCTAATCCCCCCAAAAAAACATAAGAGCGGGAAAAAACCCTAATCCTTCGGTGAACAACACTGGGAAAGGCCCAGATATTCAGAAATAACATACCAAAACTAGGAATAGCTTCGTGGTTTTGGAATCCCTAGAAAATGAATTTAATGCTATTGAGGAGGCCGCTGAGAAGCAACCTAACTCAGAGGACAAGGAAGCCACCCCCATGGAGCCCGGGGAACTTCTTGAAAGCCAATATTTAGAAATAGAGGAAGAGGAAAGAGAAGCAGGAACTTATCAAGTTACCCCAAAACAAGCTCCAAGAGGAAGAAAAACTGAAAAAGAAATAAGGGAAATAGCTACATACAAGGAAAAGCTCCAAGTCTCTCAACCAACTCTACAGAAAATGTTAAATACTAGATCTACTAGACAACAAGGCCAGACTCCCAAACGAGTCTCCTCCATCCCTAAGAGTAAATAATGAAGATAGTTTCCTGGAATTGTAGGGTATCCAGAAGTAAAATCAAAGAAGAAGCTATGAAAGATTTAATCCATATGACAAATACCAAAATCCTACTGATGCAGGAAACCAAAATGGAGGAAATTGATTTCCTCGAAGCTAGCAATTTTTTTGGAAAAAAGGAGCAAGCTCCGCTGTCAGAGCCAGAGGAGCCTCTAGAGGACTAGGTACATTCTGGGACTCCTCCGAATTCGACCTAATCCTCTCCGATTCTTGCACCCATTGGATATTCACTCAACTTCCGCATAAAGAGATGGGGCTTCAGATATGTATCTTTAATATCTATGTTCCTATTCTTTTTTCTGAAAAGAGAGATTGTTGGGATCTTATCAGAAATTATTTTAACACTCAACAACCGGAAAATATAATTTTAGGGGGGGATCTAAATATTACCCTAGCCCTTGAGGAAAAAAAAGGGGGATCCATAGTCAGAGATCCTTCTCGGTAATGGGTAGAGGATCTAATTTTGGATTAGGACCTGGAAGATATAAAGCCAACCCATGGCAAATTTACTTGGACTAACAAGAGGCTGGGGCTTGGACACATTGCAACCCGATTGAATAGATTCTTGGTTCATAACTCCTTCCTACTGTATGGCCTCAATGTTGTTTCTAAGGTCCTTCCCCACAGTGTTTCAGACCACAAACCCATCCTTCTTGAGTTCACTAAGGTTCAAAATCTGGGTCCTATACCTTTCTGGTTTAGTCCCTCCTAGATCCAACAAGAAGGATTTCATAATATGGTTCTTCAAGTTTGGAATGAACCAGTCTCCGGATCACCTTTGCTTGTATGGGAAGAAAAAATAAGAAGGCTTAAAAAAACCCTAAATATTTGGGCCAAAGCCATGAAATCCTCCTCACGCAATGACTTGACTCTCAAAAGTTGTTGGAGCAGCATCAACTAAAACTAGAAGAAAGTTTTGTGACCTCGGCTCTTTTGGATCATGAAGCATCTCTCTAATGCTCCCTCCATCAAGCCTGTAGAGTGGAAGAAGATTTTTGGAGAAAAAAATAAAGAAGCCTATGGCTTCAAGCTGGGGATAAGAACACTAGATACTTTCACAAACAAGCAGAGGCTCGAAAGCAATTTAAATCTGTCAAGGAATTCCAACATCAAGATCAAACAATCACGTATTTTGAAGGAATCAAGCAGGATTCCCACACCCATTTCAAATATTTATATACAGAGGATTCATCGCCCCAGGAAGAAATCCATCATTATCTCTTAAACTTGATACCCTCTAAAGTACAAGAGGAAACAAATCAGATTCTAACTGCCCTTGTAACTAGGAAAGAAATCAAAACAACCCTTGATAACATGGACTTTGACAAAGCATCGGGGCCCGATGGATTTACAACAAGATTTATCAAAGCTAGCTGGTCAGTTATCATTAAAGATCTGCATAGAATGGTGGTAAAATCTCATAAGTGTAGCAAGATCGGTGGGTGCACCAACTCAGCCTTCTTAGCTCTTATCCCTAAAGAGAAAGGAGCAAATTCCTTTGACAGATTCGGGCCAATTTCGCTCTGCAATATTGGCTACAAAATAATAACAAAAGTTATAGCTAACATACTTAAAGGAATCCTTCCTGCGCTTATACCTACAAATCAAGGTCCAGGAAGCTATCCACTCAAGCATCCTTCGGCATGAAAAAGGTATGGTTATCAAACTAGATTTAACTAATTAACACATATTTCATTAAAATTGGAAAGATTTTATTACAAGAACAATGGTAGAATTGATTTTTTTGGTTATTTTAGAATTCTAGATCCACTGTTTAATTCCAAATTTAATGAAATATGTGTTAATTCCTTTGACAGATTTCGACATGGCTTTCTCTTTCAGGTAATGCTGCGATTTGGGTTTTCCCCCAATCTCGTAAATTGGGTGAAATCTTGTATTGGATCCCCCTAGATAGCCCCCTGGTTAATGGACGAGCTACGGGATTTTTCCAAGACTCTAGAGGGCTCAAACAAGGGTGCCCTTTGTCACCTCTCCTTTTTGCAATTGAAGCTTTGTCACGTCCCCATTTTGACCCCCTTTGTAAATGATGTAAATATTGTAACTTAATCATGGTGAGGAGCTCAAGGCCAAGGCCCCACCATTGATTTAGCGTTTCATGTATCGGCAATTAAAATAGATGCCTGTGGTTCTTGTGCGAGATGGGCACAATGTATATAAAACATCATGTAATTTCGAATTTTAATGAAAGAAACCCACCACCGGCTATGCAATGCAACAAAAGAGATGGGGCATGGTTCTACAAGGAATAGGGAGGGAAATTATTCAAACCTTTGAGCCAATGGTATTAATCCATGTGTAAATGGGGAAACCCATAAACCACCAACTACCCATTTTGTCTCATGTACCCAATCATTAAATTTCTTCCAAGAAATTGGTTAAGGCAGTTAATGCCTTGGGAATGAAAGAGTATGGGCAAGCCATTTTCGTGCATGGACAAGCCATCAACTTGGAAAATCGTGTATTTGCTTATGGGGCAAGAAACCACCCACGAAATGGTGCCCAAAGCCATGGGGAATGGGCAGTCTTCATTCATTCACGCAGGGGGAGCTATCTGGGTCATTCTCTTCACGTTTTTCAGCAAAATCTTGCATTTTCCCATGCCTGGGAGTTCGTTTTTGCATATGCAGTAGCCTGGGAGTGAAGGGCCACGTTTTGGGGACTGTAGGGAGGTCGTTTTTGCCCTTGAATGTCCAGGGACGTTTTTCTAAAAACGGATTTGGCTTCCTGGGTCATTTCCCAACTTCCCATTTTCGTTTTTGTGGGTTCCCACGTTTTTCTAAGTTAGTTGAAACCCCATCTCATGCATCCCACTGTGGAAAACGCTTTCTTCATGCCCAGCAATTGTGGTTGTTGTTAAGTGCATCATGTTTTGGACTTGAATCTGTAAGCAAGAAACTGGAATGGTAGTGGACAGAATTAGCTTGATAAACCTAGTGTAGGGGATATCCTCTCAAGAAGATCAAGAGGGCTGGCTACTTTTCTATGCACACCCTGAGAGCACTAGAAAGGAAGGTATGGCTTGAGGGACTGTGTGGCAGTGAAGAGAATACTTCCTGGTGTTGGGTGTGTAGGCATTGTGAGTGCCAAGCTGAATAGATCTGGGAGGGGTACCCATAGCTCTGTGGTTGAGCTCACTAGCTTAGCAATTCTTCCTTCCCATCTCCTAGCAGCCTGATAAACCCAATTGTAGATTGGCTTGGCTCATTTTGGTGTACGTTTGGCTATGTGTGAGTCTGTTGTTCCCTGGTTCCTTGTAGAGATCATGCCCAGCTCGGGGGTGGCAGTGGTGCTGAAAGATTGAGGAGCACACTGGCCTACGGTTGGGTGGAACGTTGCAGTTGCATAGCCAGTTGCGTGGGACTGCCTTATTGAGATAAGTATTCTCTTGTGTAAATTGGCAATTATCATTTGATGAACATCTTAAATGTATGATGGATGTGAAATTCTTATTGCTCCGCTGTGATTTCTAATAATTATGCATCTTCATATCTCTCTTATGTATTATGTGAATGTGTATGCATTTTTATTCTTCAATTTGAATGCTTGATTTCAATATATGGGGCTGGATGCCCGGTTCAACCGTCACGATCCTCTCCATCTAGCTTGTTGGATGGGAGGGGACGTGACAGAATGGTATCAGAGCTGCGTTGCAGCATTGGGCCTCTATGGGCCAAAACTGATAGAAATTACAAGGGAAGATTTTAAATTTCCTAAGTCTGTTTTTGAAAATTTCCGTTTTAAGTCTGTTCTGGAAAATTTTGGTTTAAGACTGTTTCGGAAGGAATTCCCGAATGCCTTCCGAAACAGCGGAAGCATTCGGCGAATCGTTCCGAAATTTCGGAAGCGTTCCGAGAATTTTTCCGAAAATTTGCGAAGGGAAGTTTTTCGGAAGGAATTCTCTTCCGAAATTGCGGAAGGAATTCTCTTCCGAAATTGCGGAAGCAATTCTCTTCCGAAATTTCGGAAGGATTCCGCGAACCGCTCCGAAACAGCGGAAGAATTCAGCCAATGGCTCCGAAACAGCGGAGAAAATTTTTGTTTAAATGAAAAATTTTCTAAGTGTCGGCGTGAAAACGAATTTTCGGAAGGAAATCTCTTCCGAAATTGCGGAAGGAATTCTCTTCCGAAATTTCGGAAGGATTCCGTGAATCGTTCCGCAACGCGGAAGAGTTCGGCGAGTCGTTCCGAAACGCGGGAGAGTTCGGCGAGTCGTTCCGAAGTTGCGGAAGACTTCGGCGAATCGTTCCGCAACTGCGGAAGACTTCGCCGAATCGTTCCGCAACTGCGGAAGACTTCGGCGAATCGTTCCGTAACTGCGGAAGACTTCGCCGAATCGTTCCGCAACTGCGGAAGACTTCGCCGAATCATTCCGAAAAATCACCCGAAATCGGGGAAGCTTTCCAGCGGAAGCATTCCGCGAACGGCTCCGGTACTGCGGAAGCCTTCGTCGAATGGCTCCGCAATTGCGGGAGCATTCGCCGAATGGCTCCGCAACTGCGGAAGCCTTCGCCGAATGGCTCCGCTCGGCAAATCGCCCCGCCGTTGCGGAAGCGTTCGGCGAACTGCTCCGCAACTGCGGAAGCGTTCGGCGAACTGCTCCGCAATTGCGGAAGCCGTCGCCGAACCGCCCTGCAATTGCGGCAGCATTCAGCCAACCTCTCCGCAGTCGCGGGAACATACAGTGAACCGGCCCGCATTGCGGAAGCCTTCAGCATATCACCCCGCCCATTGCGGGAGCATATAATGAACCTCCCCGCAGTTGCGGGAGCAGTGTGTGAACCGCCCATCGCGGCAGGATTCAGCGAACTGCCCGTTGCGGCAGGAATTCGCGAACCGCCCGGTGCGGCGTGAGCCACAAGGGGGCAAGCCCCCTTGACCCCCCTTTTTTCTTTTTCCCCCTCGTATTTCGTTGTTGTTTGTGATTTGAAAATTTGTCAACGTAATGTTTTTCCCATGTGCATGAAGTAATTTGTGAATTCTGAGAATGTAATGCAGCTAACAATTGTTTTGATAAACACATTCCACAGAGTCACAGTTACAGCAGGGTAACACTCTAGATAATACAGTGGAAAAATTTTGGATCTTGGTTGGGCCAAGAAAATAAACATCATGAATGATGCACAGGATCCCTATGAACCTGAGACAGATGCCATGGGGGAAAACATACAGGTTGAGAATGCTGAAACAGAATCTAATGGGAGGAGGAATCAAGAGACTCCTCCAGATGTTGCAGCCACCATGAGAAGCCTAAGGGTGGAATTGCAAAGCTATAGGGAAGATAATGAAAGGATGATTAAAGCTCAGGAAGAACAAAATCAGCTGAATGCAGCCATGCTGCAGAGTTTAACAGACATCCAAAGGCAAATAAACTCTAGGCATCAGATATCAAATCCAGAAAGGGGTGGGAGCAGCTCTAGAAGAAATCCCCGTAAGAGGGCCAGTAGCCCAAGAGGAGTTTCTGCAGACAGCACATATACTCCAGGAATATCTTCTAATGAATCATCTGACTCTGAAGAATCCATTGAGGGTTCAAGCTCTTCATCTCACATGAGTAAGAGGAAGAAACACTACAAGAACAGTTCACATGGGGAATTTAAGAAGGCAAAACCTCCCACATTTGATGGAGAAGTGAAGTCTGGTCAAGAAGCTGAAGCTTGGCTTCTTGGGATGAGAAAATACTTCCAAGTCCAAGACTACTCGGGAAATATGAAGGCAAGGGTAGCCATCTTCAACTTGAATGGAAGAGCATCTATATGGTGGGAACACACCAGGCAAGTGAAGAGAATCAATGAACGGAAGATTGTGTGGAAGCAGTTCAAGAAATACTTCAAGCAGAAGTACCTCTCTGATAGGTACTATGATGATAAGATCAAAGAGTTCCATGAGCTTAGATTGGGACAATCGACCATGGAAGAATATGCAAACAAGTTCTTGGAGCTGCTGAGGTATGTCAAGTATATTCGAGATGATAAGGTGAAAATTCAGCGTTTCCTAAGTGGACTGCCCCAGTCGTATAAAGATAGAATTGAGTTTGATGAACCTCGGACTCTAGAGGAGACCATAAGAAAGGCCAAGTATTGCTTTGATCAAAACAGAAGCAAACCAGAATTCCATAAGGCATGGAAGGATAAGAAAAATGAGAAGTTTGATCAAAGGAAGAAGGGGTTCAAGCCTCCTCAATTCCGGAATCAGCAAAGGCAGCCATCACAAGTTGTGACTAAGCCAACTAGGATGTTGGGAGACAAGCCAAGGGATCCAAAGGAGCCAAGAGAACCACTTCAATGTTGGGGTTGTGGAGGAGACCACATGCTTAGGAACTGTCCACATAGGAATGGGAATGCAAATCAAGTTCACAACATCCAAGGAGCTGGAACTGTGGGTCAAGTGGCGAGGACAATCCCTAGAATCTATGCAGCAGTGGACGACCGCCAAGCAGATCATCAGTCAACTGTGGTTGAGGTTGAAGGTAAGATTGCTAAGCAATCTGTTTCTATTTTGATTGATCCCGGATCTACTCACAGTTATGTCACTCCTAGGATTGTTGAGATTTGTGCCTTCAAGAAATTAAAGCATAGTAAATCCTGGTTAGTTCAACTAGCCACTGGGACCAAGAGAAAAGTTAGTGAAATAGTAGAGAAATGTCCATTAGAGATGGATGGGCTATTCACTTATGCAGATCTGAATATTTTGCCACTGGGTTCCTATGATATTCTCATTGGAATGGATTGGTTAGAAGCACACAGGGTTAAACTTGACTGCTACAATAAGACATTTGAATGCATGGACGAAGAAGGAAATCCGAGGGTTGTAAAAGGCGTTCCAAAGGTGACTTCTGTTAGACAGGTTTCGGCCATGCAGCTGAAGAAGTTCTGTAGGAAGGGATGTCAAGTGTATGCGGCCCACATTTTAGAGGCAACAGAGAATGAAACTCTGAAATTGGAGGACTATCGGGTATTGCAAGAATTCAGGGATGTTTTTCCTGATGAGATTCCAGGACTCCCTCCAAAGAGAGACATTGACTTTACAATTGAACTTGTGCCAGGAGCGGCACCAGTATCTAAGACACCGTACAGGATGAGTACCCCGGAATTGCTAGAATTGAAAATGCAATTGCAAGAGTTGCTGGAAAAGAAATATATTAGACCAAGTGTGTCCCCGTGGGGAGCACCTGTTCTATTTGTGAAAAAGAAAGATGGAACACTCAGGTTATGTCTCGACTACAGGCAGTTGAACAAAGTCACTGTAAAGAACAAATACCCATTGCCCCGAATCGATGACCTTTTTGACCAAATGAGAGGAGCAAAGGTATTTTCAAAGATTGACTTGAGGTCTGGTTACCATCAGGTAAGAATCAAAGAAGAAGATATTCATAAGACAGCCTTTAGAACGAGGTATGGACACTATGAGTTTGTAGTGGTACCATTCGGTCTCACAAATGCACCAGCTACATTCATGTGTCTCATGAATAATGTTTTTAGCAAATATTTGGACAAGTTTGTTCTTGTATTCCTAGACGACATTCTCATCTATTCTAAGAATGAAGAAGAGCATGAAGAACATTTGAGAATGACCATGCAATTACTAAGGGAGCATAAGCTGTATGCAAAATTGAGCAAATGTGACTTTTATAAAGATAGAATTCATTATTTGGGTCACATCATCTCCGACGAAGGAATATCTGTAGACCCTGAGAAGATTGAAGCCATTATGAATTGGCCAACTCCAAGGAATGTGACTGATGTGAGATCTTTTATGGGCCTTGCTGGTTACTACAGGAGGTTTATCGAAGGATTCTCCAAGGTTGCTAACCCGATCACTTCTTTGCAAAAGAAGGGGATAAAGTTTGAATGGTCACCAAGATGTGAGGAAAGTTTTCAACGGTTGAAGAATCTTCTTACAAGTGCACCTATTCTGAAAATTGCAGATCCGGAAAAAGATTTTGTGGTGTGTACCGATGCATGCAATCAAGGACTTGGAGGAGTTCTTATGCAAGACAACCACGTGATATGCTATGAATCAAGAAAGTTGAAGGAGCATGAGAAGAACTATGCTACTCATGATATAGAACTTGCAGCCATAGTACATGCTTTGAAGATGTGGAGGCATTACTTAATGGGAAGAAAATTCGAGTTAAGGACAGACCATTGTGGTCTGAAGTACTTGTTTGATCAGCCAATGTTAAATGCTAGGCAAGCTAGATGGTTGGAATTTTTGTGTGAATTTGATTTCGAAATCAAGCACATAAAAGGGAAAGAAAACAAGGTGGCTGATGCACTCAGCAGGAAGGTACATGAAATGTATGTGGCAGCGCTTAGTACATGCCAACCAGATTTGAGGCAGCAGATTGTTAACCATATGGTTGAGGATGAAGTGTATGAGAAGATAAAGGGCAAATTGCAGCAGCAAAACATTGAAAGGAAGTATGAGGGCTATCATTTGGAAGAAGGAGGACTTCTTACTTATAAGAATAGAGTCTATATTCCAAATGCGGCAGGTTTGAGGAGAATGGTTATGGATGAGATCCATAAAGCTCCATACTCTGGTCACCCAGGATATCAGAAAACAATTACTACAACAAGAAAATATTATTTCTGGCCAGGTATGAAGAAGGACGTTGCTGAATACATCTCTAAGTGCATGGAATGTCAGCAGGTGAAGGTTGAACACCAACACCCAGCAGGTTTATTGCACCCAGTGCAAATTCCAGAATGGAAATGGGAAATAATTTCCATGGATTTTATTACAGGATTGCCAATGACTAAGAGACAACATGATTCCATCATGGTTGTGGTGGACAAGTTAACCAAGGCAGCACATTTTATACCGGTTAAGTCCACACATAAAGCCGATGCCATTGCAGATATTTTCATGAAGGAAATTTTTAGATTACATGGGTTGCCTAAGGCAATAATTTCTGACAGGGATACCAAGTTCACTTCCAATTTTTGGAAAGCTCTCTTTGCAGATTTGGGTACACAGTTGAACTTTAGCACCGCATACCATCCTCAAACAGACGGGCAAACAGAAAGAGTAAATCAGGTGCTTGAAGACATGCTCCGCATGTATGTAATGGACAAGCCATCCAAGTGGGAGGATTATCTACACCTGGTAGAGTTTGCATATAATAATGGGCATCAAGAATCATTGGGAATGAGTCCATATGAGGCTTTGTACGGCAGAAGGTGTAGGACACCAGTGACTTGGGACAATCCAGTGAACCGAATTGTACTTGGGCCAGAATTGCTTAAGGAAATGGAGCAAGAGGTTGTAAAGATCCGACAAAATTTAAAAGCAGCCCAGGATAGACACAAAAGCTATGCAGATAAACACAGAATGCATAGGGAATTCAATGTTGGGGATCATGTGTATCTTAGAGTAAGATCAAGGAAGAGTTCCTTGAAGCTTGGGAGCTGTGCCAAGCTATCACCTAGATATTGTGGGCCATTTGAAGTGCTTGAAAGAATAGGGCCAGTTGCATATAGACTTGCATTGCCTGCTAGCACTAAAGCTCATAATGTTTTTCATGTCTCTTTGCTAAAGAAATATGTACATGATCCTAACCATGTGATTAATTGGGATGTGATCCAGGTGGAACCCGAGGGAGAATTCCAAACCGATCCATTGCGCATCCTAGACAAGAAAGTAACATTGCTCCGGAACCGAGCCATCGGACAGGTAAAGGTGCAATGGAAGCACTACGGTCCCGATGAGGCTACATGGGAGCTGGAGGATGCCATGAGGATGGCATATCCATTTTTGTTCGATTTTGATGAGCACTGAGGACAGTGCTAATGTAAGGGGAGGGGTATGTCACGTCCCCATTTTGACCCCCTTTGTAAATGATGTAAATATTGTAACTTAATCATGGTGAGGAGCTCAAGGCCAAGGCCCCACCATTGATTTAGCGTTTCATGTATCGGCAATTAAAATAGATGCCTGTGGTTCTTGTGCGAGATGGGCACAATGTATATAAAACATCATGTAATTTCGAATTTTAATGAAAGAAACCCACCACCGGCTATGCAATGCAACAAAAGAGATGGGGCATGGTTCTACAAGGAATAGGGAGGGAAATTATTCAAACCTTTGAGCCAATGGTATTAATCCATGTGTAAATGGGGAAACCCATAAACCACCAACTACCCATTTTGTCTCATGTACCCAATCATTAAATTTCTTCCAAGAAATTGGTTAAGGCAGTTAATGCCTTGGGAATGAAAGAGTATGGGCAATCCATTTTCGTGCATGGACAAGCCATCAACTTGGAAAATCGTGTATTTGCTTATGGGGCAAGAAACCACCCACGAAATGGTGCCCAAAGCCATGGGGAATGGGCAGTCTTCATTCATTCACGCAGGGGGAGCTATCTGGGTCATTCTCTTCACGTTTTTCAGCAAAATCTTGCATTTTCCCATGCCTGGGAGTTCGTTTTTGCATATGCAGTAGCCTGGGAGTGAAGGGCCACGTTTTGGGGACTGTAGGGAGGTCGTTTTTGCCCTTGAATGTCCAGGGACGTTTTTCTAAAAACGGATTTGGCTTCCTGGGTCATTTCCCAACTTCCCATTTTCGTTTTTGTGGGTTCCCACGTTTTTCTAAGTTAGTTGAAACCCCATCTCATGCATCCCACTGTGGAAAACGCTTTCTTCATGCCCAGCAATTGTGGTTGTTGTTAAGTGCATCATGTTTTGGACTTGAATCTGTAAGCAAGAAACTGGAATGGTAGTGGACAGAATTAGCTTGATAAACCTAGTGTAGGGGATATCCTCTCAAGAAGATCAAGAGGGCTGGCTACTTTTCTATGCACACCCTGAGAGCACTAGAAAGGAAGGTATGGCTTGAGGGACTGTGTGGCAGTGAAGAGAATACTTCCTGGTGTTGGGTGTGTAGGCATTGTGAGTGCCAAGCTGAATAGATCTGGGAGGGGTACCCATAGCTCTGTGGTTGAGCTCACTAGCTTAGCAATTCTTCCTTCCCATCTCCTAGCAGCCTGATAAACCCAATTGTAGATTGGCTTGGCTCATTTTGGTGTACGTTTGGCTATGTGTGAGTCTGTTGTTCCCTGGTTCCTTGTAGAGATCATGCCCAGCTCGGGGGTGGCAGTGGTGCTGAAAGATTGAGGAGCACACTGGCCTACGGTTGGGTGGAACGTTGCAGTTGCATAGCCAGTTGCGTGGGACTTCCTTATTGAGATAAGTATTCTCTTGTGTAAATTGGCAATTATCATTTGATGAACATCTTAAATGTATGATGGATGTGAAATTCTTATTGCTCCGCTGTGATTTCTAATAATTATGCATCTTCATATCTCTCTTATGTATTATGTGAATGTGTATGCATTTTTATTCTTCAATTTGAATGCTTGATTTCAATATATGGGGCTGGATGCCCGGTTCAACCGTCACGATCCTCTCCATCTAGCTTGTTGGATGGGAGGGGACGTGACAGAATGGTATCAGAGCTGCGTTGCAGCATTGGGCCTCTATGGGCCAAAACTGATAGAAATTACAAGGGAAGATTTTAAATTTCCTAAGTCTGTTTTTGAAAATTTCCGTTTTAAGTCTGTTCTGGAAAATTTTGGTTTAAGACTGTTTCGGAAGGAATTCCCGAATGCCTTCCGAAACAGCGGAAGCATTCGGCGAATCGTTCCGAAATTTCGGGAGCGTTCCGAGAATTTTTCCGAAAATTTGCGAAGGGAAGTTTTTCGAAAGGAATTCTCTTCCGAAATTGCGGAAGGAATTCTCTTCCGAAATTGCGGAAGCAATTCTCTTCCGAAATTTCGGAAGGATTCCGCGAACCGCTCCGAAACAGCGGAAGAATTCAGCCAATGGCTCCGAAACAGCGGAGAAATTTTTTGTTTAAATGAAAAATTTTCTAAGTGTCGGCGTGAAAACGAATTTTCGGAAGGAAATCTCTTCCGAAATTGCGGAAGGAATTCTCTTCCGAAATTTCGGAAGGATTCCGTGAATCGTTCCGCAACGCGGAAGAGTTCGGCGAGTCGTTCCGAAACGCGGGAGAGTTCGGCGAGTCGTTCCGAAGTTGCGGAAGACTTCGGCGAATCGTTCCGCAACTGCGGAAGACTTCGCCGAATCGTTCCGCAACTGCGGAAGACTTCGGCGAATCGTTCCGTAACTGCGGAAGACTTCGCCGAATCGTTCCGCAACTGCGGAAGACTTCGCCGAATCATTCCGAAAAATCACCCGAAATCGGGGAAGCTTTCCAGCGGAAGCATTCCGCGAACGGCTCCGGTACTGCGGAAGCCTTCGTCGAATGGCTCCGCAATTGCGGGAGCATTCGCCGAATGGCTCCGCAACTGCGGAAGCCTTCGCCGAATGGCTCCGCTCGGCAAATCGCCCCGCCGTTGCGGAAGCGTTCGGCGAACTGCTCCGCAACTGCGGAAGCGTTCGGCGAACTGCTCCGCAATTGCGGAAGCCGTCGCCGAACCGCCCCGCAATTGCGGCAGCATTCAGCCAACCTCTCCGCAGTCGCGGGAACATACAGTGAACCGGCCCGCATTGCGGAAGCCTTCAGCATATCACCCCGCCCATTGCGGGAGCATATAATGAACCTCCCCGCAGTTGCGGGAGCAGTGTGTGAACCGCCCATCGCGGCAGGATTCAGCGAACTGCCCGTTGCGGCAGGAATTCGCGAACCGCCCGGTGCGGCGTGAGCCACAAGGGGGCAAGCCCCCTTGACCCCCCTTTTTTCTTTTTCCCCCTCGTATTTCGTTGTTGTTTGTGATTTGAAAATTTGTCAACGTAATGTTTTTCCCATGTGCATGAAGTAATTTGTGAATTCTGAGAATGTAATGCAGCTAACAATTGTTTTGATAAACACATTCCACAGAGTCACAGTTACAGCAGGGTAACACTCTAGATAATACAGTGGAAAAATTTTGGATCTTGGTTGGGCCAAGAAAATAAACATCATGAATGATGCACAGGATCCCTATGAACCTGAGACAGATGCCATGGGGGAAAACATACAGGTTGAGAATGCTGAAACAGAATCTAATGGGAGGAGGAATCAAGAGACTCCTCCAGATGTTGCAGCCACCATGAGAAGCCTAAGGGTGGAATTGCAAAGCTATAGGGAAGATAATGAAAGGATGATTAAAGCTCAGGAAGAACAAAATCAGCTGAATGCAGCCATGCTGCAGAGTTTAACAGACATCCAAAGGCAAATAAACTCTGGGCATCAGATATCAAATCCAGAAAGGGGTGGGAGCAGCTCTAGAAGAAATCCCCGTAAGAGGGCCAGTAGCCCAAGAGGAGTTTCTGCAGACAGCACATATACTCCAGGAATATCTTCTAATGAATCATCTGACTCTGAAGAATCCATTGAGGGTTCAAGCTCTTCATCTCACATGAGTAAGAGGAAGAAACACTACAAGAACAGTTCACATGGGGAATTTAAGAAGGCAAAACCTCCCACATTTGATGGAGAAGTGAAGTCTGGTCAAGAAGCTGAAGCTTGGCTTCTTGGGATGAGAAAATACTTCCAAGTCCAAGACTACTCGGGAAATATGAAGGCAAGGGTAGCCATCTTCAACTTGAATGGAAGAGCATCTATATGGTGGGAACACACCAGGCAAGTGAAGAGAATCAATGAACGGAAGATTGTGTGGAAGCAGTTCAAGAAATACTTCAAGCAGAAGTACCTCTCTGATAGGTACTATGATGATAAGATCAAAGAGTTCCATGAGCTTAGATTGGGACAATCGACCATGGAAGAATATGCAAACAAGTTCTTGGAGCTGCTGAGGTATGTCAAGTATATTCGAGATGATAAGGTGAAAATTCAGCGTTTCCTAAGTGGACTGCCCCAGTCGTATAAAGATAGAATTGAGTTTGATGAACCTCGGACTCTAGAGGAGACCATAAGAAAGGCCAAGTATTGCTTTGATCAAAACAGAAGCAAACCAGAATTCCATAAGGCATGGAAGGATAAGAAAAATGAGAAGTTTGATCAAAGGAAGAAGGGGTTCAAGCCTCCTCAATTCCGGAATCAGCAAAGGCAGCCATCACAAGTTGTGACTAAGCCAACTAGGATGTTGGGAGACAAGCCAAGGGATCCAAAGGAGCCAAGAGAACCACTTCAATGTTGGGGTTGTGGAGGAGACCACATGCTTAGGAACTGTCCACATAGGAATGGGAATGCAAATCAAGTTCACAACATCCAAGGAGCTGGAACTGTGGGTCAAGTGGCGAGGACAATCCCTAGAATCTATGCAGCAGTGGACGACCGCCAAGCAGATCATCAGTCAACTGTGGTTGAGGTTGAAGGTAAGATTGCTAAGCAATCTGTTTCTATTTTGATTGATCCCGGATCTACTCACAGTTATGTCACTCCTAGGATTGTTGAGATTTGTGCCTTCAAGAAATTAAAGCATAGTAAATCCTGGTTAGTTCAACTAGCCACTGGGACCAAGAGAAAAGTTAGTGAAATAGTAGAGAAATGTCCATTAGAGATGGATGGGCTATTCACTTATGCAGATCTGAATATTTTGCCACTGGGTTCCTATGATATTCTCATTGGAATGGATTGGTTAGAAGCACACAGGGTTAAACTTGACTGCTACAATAAGACATTTGAATGCATGGACGAAGAAGGAAATCCGAGGGTTGTAAAAGGCGTTCCAAAGGTGACTTCTGTTAGACAGGTTTCGGCCATGCAGCTGAAGAAGTTCTGTAGGAAGGGATGTCAAGTGTATGCGGCCCACATTTTAGAGGCAACAGAGAATGAAACTCTGAAATTGGAGGACTATCGGGTATTGCAAGAATTCAGGGATGTTTTTCCTGATGAGATTCCAGGACTCCCTCCAAAGAGAGACATTGACTTTACAATTGAACTTGTGCCAGGAGCGGCACCAGTATCTAAGACACCGTACAGGATGAGTACCCCGGAATTGCTAGAATTGAAAATGCAATTGCAAGAGTTGCTGGAAAAGAAATATATTAGACCAAGTGTGTCCCCGTGGGGAGCACCTGTTCTATTTGTGAAAAAGAAAGATGGAACACTCAGGTTATGTCTCGACTACAGGCAGTTGAACAAAGTCACTGTAAAGAACAAATACCCATTGCCCCGAATCGATGACCTTTTTGACCAAATGAGAGGAGCAAAGGTATTTTCAAAGATTGACTTGAGGTCTGGTTACCATCAGGTAAGAATCAAAGAAGAAGATATTCATAAGACAGCCTTTAGAACGAGGTATGGACACTATGAGTTTGTAGTGGTACCATTCGGTCTCACAAATGCACCAGCTACATTCATGTGTCTCATGAATAATGTTTTTAGCAAATATTTGGACAAGTTTGTTCTTGTATTCCTAGACGACATTCTCATCTATTCTAAGAATGAAGAAGAGCATGAAGAACATTTGAGAATGACCATGCAATTACTAAGGGAGCATAAGCTGTATGCAAAATTGAGCAAATGTGACTTTTATAAAGATAGAATTCATTATTTGGGTCACATCATCTCCGACGAAGGAATATCTGTAGACCCTGAGAAGATTGAAGCCATTATGAATTGGCCAACTCCAAGGAATGTGACTGATGTGAGATCTTTTATGGGCCTTGCTGGTTACTACAGGAGGTTTATCGAAGGATTCTCCAAGGTTGCTAACCCGATCACTTCTTTGCAAAAGAAGGGGATAAAGTTTGAATGGTCACCAAGATGTGAGGAAAGTTTTCAACGGTTGAAGAATCTTCTTACAAGTGCACCTATTCTGAAAATTGCAGATCCGGAAAAAGATTTTGTGGTGTGTACCGATGCATGCAATCAAGGACTTGGAGGAGTTCTTATGCAAGACAACCACGTGATATGCTATGAATCAAGAAAGTTGAAGGAGCATGAGAAGAACTATGCTACTCATGATATAGAACTTGCAGCCATAGTACATGCTTTGAAGATGTGGAGGCATTACTTAATGGGAAGAAAATTCGAGTTAAGGACAGACCATTGTGGTCTGAAGTACTTGTTTGATCAGCCAATGTTAAATGCTAGGCAAGCTAGATGGTTGGAATTTTTGTGTGAATTTGATTTCGAAATCAAGCACATAAAAGGGAAAGAAAACAAGGTGGCTGATGCACTCAGCAGGAAGGTACATGAAATGTATGTGGCAGCGCTTAGTACATGCCAACCAGATTTGAGGCAGCAGATTGTTAACCATATGGTTGAGGATGAAGTGTATGAGAAGATAAAGGGCAAATTGCAGCAGCAAAACATTGAAAGGAAGTATGAGGGCTATCATTTGGAAGAAGGAGGACTTCTTACTTATAAGAATAGAGTCTATATTCCAAATGCGGCAGGTTTGAGGAGAATGGTTATGGATGAGATCCATAAAGCTCCATACTCTGGTCACCCAGGATATCAGAAAACAATTACTACAACAAGAAAATATTATTTCTGGCCAGGTATGAAGAAGGACGTTGCTGAATACATCTCTAAGTGCATGGAATGTCAGCAGGTGAAGGTTGAACACCAACACCCAGCAGGTTTATTGCACCCAGTGCAAATTCCAGAATGGAAATGGGAAATAATTTCCATGGATTTTATTACAGGATTGCCAATGACTAAGAGACAACATGATTCCATCATGGTTGTGGTGGACAAGTTAACCAAGGCAGCACATTTTATACCGGTTAAGTCCACACATAAAGCCGATGCCATTGCAGATATTTTCATGAAGGAAATTTTTAGATTACATGGGTTGCCTAAGGCAATAATTTCTGACAGGGATACCAAGTTCACTTCCAATTTTTGGAAAGCTCTCTTTGCAGATTTGGGTACACAGTTGAACTTTAGCACCGCATACCATCCTCAAACAGACGGGCAAACAGAAAGAGTAAATCAGGTGCTTGAAGACATGCTCCGCATGTATGTAATGGACAAGCCATCCAAGTGGGAGGATTATCTACACCTGGTAGAGTTTGCATATAATAATGGGCATCAAGAATCATTGGGAATGAGTCCATATGAGGCTTTGTACGGCAGAAGGTGTAGGACACCAGTGACTTGGGACAATCCAGTGAACCGAATTGTACTTGGGCCAGAATTGCTTAAGGAAATGGAGCAAGAGGTTGTAAAGATCCGACAAAATTTAAAAGCAGCCCAGGATAGACACAAAAGCTATGCAGATAAACACAGAATGCATAGGGAATTCAATGTTGGGGATCATGTGTATCTTAGAGTAAGATCAAGGAAGAGTTCCTTGAAGCTTGGGAGCTGTGCCAAGCTATCACCTAGATATTGTGGGCCATTTGAAGTGCTTGAAAGAATAGGGCCAGTTGCATATAGACTTGCATTGCCTGCTAGCACTAAAGCTCATAATGTTTTTCATGTCTCTTTGCTAAAGAAATATGTACATGATCCTAACCATGTGATTAATTGGGATGTGATCCAGGTGGAACCCGAGGGAGAATTCCAAACCGATCCATTGCGCATCCTAGACAAGAAAGTAACATTGCTCCGGAACCGAGCCATCGGACAGGTAAAGGTGCAATGGAAGCACTACGGTCCCGATGAGGCTACATGGGAGCTGGAGGATGCCATGAGGATGGCATATCCATTTTTGTTCGATTTTGATGAGCACTGAGGACAGTGCTAATGTAAGGGGAGGGGTATGTCACGTCCCCATTTTGACCCCCTTTGTAAATGATGTAAATATTGTAACTTAATCATGGTGAGGAGCTCAAGGCCAAGGCCCCACCATTGATTTAGCGTTTCATGTATCGGCAATTAAAATAGATGCCTGTGGTTCTTGTGCGAGATGGGCACAATGTATATAAAACATCATGTAATTTCGAATTTTAATGAAAGAAACCCACCACCGGCTATGCAATGCAACAAAAGAGATGGGGCATGGTTCTACAAGGAATAGGGAGGGAAATTATTCAAACCTTTGAGCCAATGGTATTAATCCATGTGTAAATGGGGAAACCCATAAACCACCAACTACCCATTTTGTCTCATGTACCCAATCATTAAATTTCTTCCAAGAAATTGGTTAAGGCAGTTAATGCCTTGGGAATGAAAGAGTATGGGCAAGCCATTTTCGTGCATGGACAAGCCATCAACTTGGAAAATCGTGTATTTGCTTATGGGGCAAGAAACCACCCACGAAATGGTGCCCAAAGCCATGGGGAATGGGCAGTCTTCATTCATTCACGCAGGGGGAGCTATCTGGGTCATTCTCTTCACGTTTTTCAGCAAAATCTTGCATTTTCCCATGCCTGGGAGTTCATTTTTGCATATGCAGTAGCCTGGGAGTGAAGGGCCACGTTTTGGGGACTGTAGGGAGGTCGTTTTTGCCCTTGAATGTCCAGGGACGTTTTTCTAAAAACGGATTTGGCTTCCTGGGTCATTTCCCAACTTCCCATTTTCGTTTTTGTGGGTTCCCACGTTTTTCTAAGTTAGTTGAAACCCCATCTCATGCATCCCACTGTGGAAAACGCTTTCTTCATGCCCAGCAATTGTGGTTGTTGTTAA
The DNA here is from genome assembly GCA_027924585.1 of Larix kaempferi. NCBI lineage: Eukaryota > Viridiplantae > Streptophyta > Pinopsida > Pinales > Pinaceae > Larix > Larix kaempferi. The sequence goes on from BSBM01000221.1 coordinate 6,649,941, forward strand.
GTGCATCATGTTTTGGACTTGAATCTGTAAGCAAGAAACTGGAATGGTAGTGGACAGAATTAGCTTGATAAACCTAGTGTAGGGGATATCCTCTCAAGAAGATCAAGAGGGCTGGCTACTTTTCTATGCACACCCTGAGAGCACTAGAAAGGAAGGTATGGCTTGAGGGACTGTGTGGCAGTGAAGAGAATACTTCCTGGTGTTGGGTGTGTAGGCATTGTGAGTGCCAAGCTGAATAGATCTGGGAGGGGTACCCATAGCTCTGTGGTTGAGCTCACTAGCTTAGCAATTCTTCCTTCCCATCTCCTAGCAGCCTGATAAACCCAATTGTAGATTGGCTTGGCTCATTTTGGTGTACGTTTGGCTATGTGTGAGTCTGTTGTTCCCTGGTTCCTTGTAGAGATCATGCCCAGCTCGGGGGTGGCAGTGGTGCTGAAAGATTGAGGAGCACACTGGCCTACGGTTGGGTGGAACGTTGCAGTTGCATAGCCAGTTGCGTGGGACTGCCTTATTGAGATAAGTATTCTCTTGTGTAAATTGGCAATTATCATTTGATGAACATCTTAAATGTATGATGGATGTGAAATTCTTATTGCTCCGCTGTGATTTCTAATAATTATGCATCTTCATATCTCTCTTATGTATTATGTGAATGTGTATGCATTTTTATTCTTCAATTTGAATGCTTGATTTCAATATATGGGGCTGGATGCCCGGTTCAACCGTCACGATCCTCTCCATCTAGCTTGTTGGATGGGAGGGGACGTGACAAGCTTCGGTTCTTAGCTTTCAGTTGGAAAATAGTCGTATTCAACAAGATTTAATGGCCCTCAGAATAGCCAAGAAGTTAAATATATAAAGCATGCTCCGTTTGCTGATGATACGATACTGCTTGGAGGAGCGAGCACCCACATCACCAAGAAGTTTAAGAAAGAGATGGATATTTACAAAGAAGCAGCATGCAACAAAATTAACAACATGAAGAGTCAAATTTTTGGTTGGAACTGCTCCCCCAAAGAAATGGTGGAAATCTCAAGAATTCTTGAAATGGAGGGGAAAAAAACTGGGAATCCTTAAAATATCTAGGAGTACCCATCTTTAAATATTCACCAAAATCTCCTCACTGGCTTCATTTGATTGATAAGATAAAAAACTGAATTCATTCATGGGGTGCCTCATGGTTGAATTTGGTTGGAAAAGTGGTTCTCATTAAATCTATTATATTTAGCATCCCTATTTATCAATGTTCAATCCTTCCGGCTCCAAGAAATTTCATCTCCAAGATCAACTCTCTCCTCAGAATATTCTTATGGAAAGGTGGTAAGCATAGCGAAAACAAGCTTCATTTGGTAAGCTGGAGAAAAATCACCAAACCCATTTTGGAAGGGGGCCTTCAGATTCGTGATCTTAGCCTCCAAAACTTAGCTCTCGGAGCTAAAATCCTCTGGAAATTAGTCACAGGGAAGCTAACATGGAGTAAACACGCTTTATGGAAGAAGTACTTTCAGGGGACAAGGAAAAAGTGCCTGGACTTACCACCAAAGGTCTCAAGAGGATCTCTAGTCTTCTCAATATGCCAAAAATCTCTTGGTTTTTTCAAAGACAATTTGACTTGGGTCCCTGGAAATGGGAAGAGCATACATATTTAGGAAGACTCTACCTTAGGTGAGTCGCCTCTCGACAACCATCCTGGCATGCTCAATATGAGATTATGTCTTCACTCTCAAAATAATGCCACCCTTTGGGATATTTCAGTCTGGAACAATGATGATGCTAGAAATTGGAAAGATTGGAAAATTTTGAACTGTCCAATCCATCTATGCAATGAAGAGAGCTTAATACTTTCCCTACTCTAAGGGAAGTCCCCTCTTGAAGCCCAGACAAAAGATTCACGAGGTTGGGGGTCTGCTTCTGGCCTTTATTCTGCAACAACAAGGTACAAGCACTTAAAAGCAATCCCTCACGTTCCCCCCAACCCTGCTGTTTGGAAAGGAATATGGAATGTTAGAAGTCTGCCGAAAGTTGACATGTTCATTTGGACTCTTGCTCAAAATAGCATTCTCACTGTCTCTAAAGAGAAAAGGTTGGGAAGGTCCCACGAGATGCCCCTTCTGTCAGGAAGAGGAGGAATCCGCTAAACATATCCTTTTGAATTGTCCGTTTGCCTCTGAGGTCTGGAACCTAGCTTTGGATTCCTAGTCTTCTCAAGTCCATCTCCGCAAGGATATTCTCACTCTTCTAGGAAACGCGAGCCATCTATGCCCCTTCCCGCTCCTAAAAAATGATCAACTGAAAAGCTGCTAGCTGACTCTACTGAAATTCATCGTTTGGAAAATTTGGTTAGAAAGGAATGCTTGTATTTTCAGAGATCAGTCCACCACTGCTACTCAAGTTGTGGTAAAGGACAAAGCTCTGTTGGCCGATTGTCTCCAATTCCTACCTCTTCCTATGAATAAGAACTCGCTTTCTCCAGCTAAAGAATATTGGAAGAAGAGTCTTTTCGCTTGTTTTCAGAAGCCTGCTTCTCCTTCCCCTCCAGAGTCGGAACAATGGGAAATAAGAATGGACCTCATTACTTTTCAAAGGTGGCGGAACTTGTTTCACAAATACTCTCTGACGTTTGATGGAGCCTCAAAAGGAAATCTAGGGGCTGCAGGAAGGGGAGGGATCCTTGTGGATCCTGATGGTTTGACTGAAATTACTTACTCCTGGGGACTCGGGGTAGACACCAACAATATAGCCAAGGAGCTTGCACTGTGGCAAAGGCTCCACTAATCTCTAGGATTAAATATCAATGAATTATTGGTCTTTGGAGACTCCAGGCTGATTATCCAGGCATTAGTTACCCACAAACTCCCCAAGCATATGAAGCTCCGACATCTATTGAAGAAAATTAAGATCCTCTTGTCCTCCTTTCATTCTGTCCAAGTTTTTCATGTCCTTAGGGAACTGAATGGAGATGGATATAAAGAAGCAAATAGTGTTGTCCCTCTGGGAAAATGGACCTTGCTATTAAATGGACAAGCTCATAATTTTCCTTTACCATAGCTCCCTGACCCAAGGAGGAAGGAGAATTAGGCGGACCAGTTTCAAGTGCAGTGACAAGTGGACTGGGATTGCATGGATTACAGGACATGTGACAAATGAAGTTATGTTGGATAAAATGGAACGTAGGAGTCAACTTTGATGTGGGAGTTTGAGCTTTTGTTATGACTGACTGGAGTCTCTTGTCAACGACTCTGCTGGTTGGTGCGAGGAAGAGAGACGTAGAAACTGCATTGATAGTCATGGAATCAAGCCTGGAGAATAGGACAGGGAGAGAGTTGAAGTGCCGAAAGAAACATGGGGTGTTAAGTCTAGATGAAGACCGACTGTAGTTTGAATTTGATACATTGCCATTAAAGGTATAGTTTGTCCCTTTGCAAAAGTCATGCCCAGACTTGCATCAGGTTGGGAAAGGTTAAAAAATGATAACATATATAGATTACTCGAAAATGATTTAACATAGCATATTATCAAACTTAATTTAAAAGTCTTTGAGAAGGTTATATGTGAAGTTACATGGTTTCCACTACACTGGAGAGCTCAAGAGAAAAACTAGAGAAGAGAATGAGAGAAAACTCATTCCCATACACAAATAGTCTTTCCAATCCCCAAATGAGTGACTCCAATTCCAAGAGAGGTAACTCCAAAGGCTAGAAGCCAAATCCAATTGATGAGAGAGAGAGGAGTTACTCATTCATGAGATTCCTTACCAGGATAGAAAAAGGTGGAGTAAGGAGGGAGTTACACTTTCTTCCAGAGAGTGCAGGCTAAAAATAGCCAGTGAGGGCGCATGGCTAAAAATAGCTACAACATAGATACTAGTCCATAACATAGTAATTGCAAGCATCAAGCTATAAAAGCATATTCCAACCATTAACATTGACTCTTTACAATCATCAAGACATATGCATTGCTATTATAGAGGTCAAGCTTCACCCAATGACAACACATAGGACTATCATGTCCTTGCTAATCAAGGCAAGCTGATCCACATAACACCATTCGTTTATCAATCATGCCTTTACATGAGAAAAATTATCATCAAGCATTATTACAGGATTAAGGACTAGACTAACAAGCCACATAAGCATTATTCCTATAGGATTATCATGGCTATATATGGTATGCTATCTTTTTATTTTACCTTCATGTGCATCTTGTTAAATAACCATTAGAACATCACCAATTATCATATACACCCATGATGTACATTGCCTTCATAAAACTATCATAACTTAAATGCATTTATGATGATGTCACCCCCTCATATTGGAGACACATTCACATGATCATAAGATAAATACAAACTGTATGCATATACAACATAACTACATAAGCACATACTTATGTAACCATATGCATACCCATAACCTACATGGAAAATATGTATTAGTTCCAAGTACATCACAACACCATGATCACATGCTAATGTATACAATGTTAATCATTATACCAACACATATAGTCTTGCGGATACTAAGCTAGGAAAAACCAACAACTTACATAAAATGAAGTTTAAGGACTACATATACATCCTAACAAGTCTTTTAATGCAGATTCAAGGCCATAACTTAAGAGCACTTGACTAATTAAAGGAATTTGGGTGTCCAAGTCCCACGTTCTACCCTGTAGGAATTCATCCAACATATACTCTTTCTGTCGTGAGGCCACCCATGAGCTGGGAAATGGTTCCATTAGGACCAAGGGAAGATACAAAATTATTCTTGATAATTCTTCTCATCAATCATACAATAAGTCCACATCCATCCCAGGCTAAGAAACACAAGGATCTACTTGGAGTTGATCCTTCATAGGTAGTGTACTTAAGCCTACTTAATATGCATAAACATGACAAGGGAAGCAATCCATTCCCAATCAACTTATCATGCCAACAAACATAGTTAACACCAATACATTAGCTTAGCAAGCATTAACAACAAAATTTACCTCATGAGGGTCAAGCCCTTATCCCACACAAGGGACTTAACAACAAAGACAACATGGATGGCAATTCACCCATAGCCAACCAAATCATAGATATCTGCCCATGCATACATATGCATTCAAGCACTGGAAAAGCGCCAAGACGGTCTTTGAATTAGAACATCTAATCCAGTCTTTGAATTAGAACCTCCAAAATCACCAAAAGGTCCAAACTTGCTCTCTAGAGCCATCGTGAGGATAGACATATTGCATGAGATATCAGTCACTTCTATTTCGATTTTTGTAAATCCCTGCTCAGAATTGCAGGTTGCTTCTTCATTAGACTCGTCTACCATGTCTAGGGTTTGAAGATTTTTTTTCCACCACTAGATCACGTGGTTTCATTTAGAACCCAAAATAAAACCACTCTGATACCAATATGATTCGTAAACTACCATATATATTCCATTGGAATAGTTTGGCACAATGGATCTTACAACTTAGTTCTTTTTATCAGCTTATCTCCACAGAATGATAAATAAACCAGAATTGAAAGAAAAATAACTAGAGCAAATAAATACACAATACAAACAATCAACATGAGATTTACCCTAAGAAAACCCACTATGGAGAAAAACCAAGCCATAAATGAGGATTATGCCTTGCTTTTTTATATTAAATGTAGATACAAAGGAAAAATTCCTCTGTGTGGAGTTACCTTAGATATTGATTCTTAAATGGCTACTACAAGATCTCATACTCCCTCTATCCTACTCTAATATCTACTTCCTTACTATTGCTTAGATATAACACAATACAATAATATCATCATAATGGGACCCCCTCTTTTCCTAACAACTGGACATTTAACATAGCTTGATAATCGTCTAGGGTTAATTTTAATTCTTTCATGCCTCAATTCATGATTAGTGTTAGGGTTTTGGACCTTCTAGAATGTTCTTAAAAGTACACATGTAACTAGATATACATGTGTTAATGAGAGATAATGTGGAATCCACTCTATATCATGGTGGCCAATTGGATAGGTCAACTTGCGGAAGGCATAAATTCTTCATACAAACTTTGAATAAGGAAATTATTTTTACATTGGAAAGGTATCTGAGTGTAGAACCATGTTAAGGGGCATTGTGTAAGGGATGAATGCTTGACCGAAGAAACTTCATTTAAGTCCTCAAACAAGCCCCAAGCCCCAAAAGGTTCCAGGCCCCAAATATGCAAAGGGAGAGTTTCCACTAAAATGGGCTCTACAAACCAATTCATCTAATCTTTCCACCCAGGAAACACCAAAATAGAGAAAAATTATATATTGATCCATTTTGAATCATACTCGAAAATGAAAGAACCCACTAAGACTGTATGTGTCATAGTTGTTGGCCTTCTTCATGATTTTTGAGGGTTATAAGGTTCATTTCTTATGTAAGGCCCTTGTTTTTCATTTTGAGCATGGTTTAATAGCCTACACCCATCATTTATATCTGAAACAAATTAATGAAGGCCATATCCTAGTTAGAGGACAAAGATCCCATATAAAGGTCCTATGTGGCATTTTAGTGCAAAACGCATGATCCTTGAGCTTGAGAGGAGATAATTTTTTAAATTCCTAAGGCCCTTGGTACCCTTCTTTGACCACTATTAACACCAAAAACCGTCAATCATAGAAAATATATCATAATTTCTCTTCGGAAACCACTTATGGTGGATAGTTCCCCAAAAGAAGACATGCTTTGTGGGTGTAACTGTCTTTCATGGTGATTGAGAGAAACAAGCTTCATTTAGGGAACAAGGCCCTTGTTGTACTCCCACAATCTTCAGTATACCTTCAAACATATTCTTGGTTCACAACTAAAGTAGTCATGGTGCTCATATCCCAATTCGAGGTGACTCATACCATACATAGTTCATATGTGGTGGTTTGAGGATTTTTCCATGGAAGCCTAAGAAGTAAGGGTTGGGGTTTGAGGCTCTTCTTTTGATTCCTGTAGTATGTTCAAGGACTCACGACCCATCTATAGTGACCAAGATCTCGTAATGGAACATAAATTCAACTCAAAAGCCAAAGACACCCTAAAGAGAGATTGTGTCATGGTTTCTAGGTTTTGTTCATAATGATTGATCTAAAAAAGGTTCAATTAGGGAACAAGGCTACTGCGTCCCTACTTACCATGTTTATGCCTCAAGACCCATTTCCACTGGATAAAAACTACTCATGGGACATATATCAACTCTGAAGTTTAGAAACCACCTATGAATGGATCCTCGAAAATTAAAAAACATCCTAATGCACTTTTTTCATTCATCGATGATGATCAAGGCTCAATGACCTATCCATGGTGTTTAAACATTATAATGGCATCCATAGCCAACTCAATTGCCAAAACCCCCTACACAGGTGCGACTCCATGTCATTATACATAGCCCTTGATTCTAAAAATCCTTGTCTAGTGCATAAAGGGATTTGTTTACCTTTCTTGATGTTGTTTAGAGATTGATAACCATTCTTGTTATTCAAAACCTAGATTCATTTTGTCCATATCCATCTAGTAGATCAAATATATCTTAGTGTGGTGGTTGGAGGACAGGACACATACATGTAGAGCCATGTTTAGCTATGTAAAGTTATTTTAGTGAAACATTTGTAATTGTATTTTAAATTTTTGGTATTTGATTATTATATTTTTCATTACACATTCACATATAAAAGCTAAGGGTAAAAATTACATATTACTTCATAACCCATATTGCAACTAAACATGAAGCAAACCCTACCACTTCACAATAACTTGATTAATATTAAATTATCTTATATCAAAATATATCCATTTTAAACCAAGTGTCATAAATTTCTTAATTGGATCACCCTCCAAGTTCTTAATAGATTTGGTTTTAATATAAATGTATGTTGGTTTTAAATATTTAATTTCTTTTTTAATTCAAAATGGTGGTTCTCCGTTTGTTAGAGAGCTAATAAATTACTTTTTATTTTTGATAAGTTAAAAGTCGACGTAATTTTTTTTAATAATTTTTTTTTAAAGTGGTTGATTATTTATAGATGAGTCAAATCTCCCTGTAATGCACCAAATGGTAATAACTTTCCGAATGTGTCTTATAATTCTTGGCATTATTTGAGAACTTCGGGTTTATTGTTTGTTGCAGCACAGAATAAAAGAGGTGGTTTTTTTGCGAGGTCTCTTGTTTTACTGCTCTGCCATTTATTTTCAAAAAAGAGGTATTTATTTTCCTGATGTATATCCTATGATACATTTTTCTTTATTTTGGTAATGTACGAAAAGAGAATCAGTCAATTGTATTTAAAATTCAAATTCTAGACGTTATACATTATTTGGTCTGTTTTGCCTTCTTCGTCTTGTTCGTGTTATGAATAACTTTATAGCAGTTACTCTATATTGGTCTGTTTTGCCTTTCTTCGTCTTGTTCGCCTTTGATTGTTTACGAAAATTTGTGGATCCGTAGGAAGGTAGGCCTCGCCAGTGAACAAGATGACAGGCAATAATAAGAACGAGAAGGGCACGCTAAAGTTGCAAATGGACCCCCTCACCCTCACCCCACCGAAGATGATAAAGTATTGCACCTCAAGATGCTCAATGACAACCTGAAGATACTCAATGATATCAATGAGAAGCTTGTTAAAAAAATCACCGGCGTAAGAGAAGAAAACATTGTTTTGTCAACCAATCTCACTGAAATGCGATCGGAAATTGAATCTGCAAGGAGAATGACCGAAGAATGGAAGGAGAATGAAAAGGAATTCAGAAAAGAACTTGGAAGGAAGGATGCCAAATACCAAGCTGCGATTTCTCAAGCAGGCAAACAGTTGCTGGAAGCTGAGGAAAGATTCAATACCGAAATTTCTGCTAAAGAAGATAAATGTAAAGCAGTGAATCTTGATAAAACGAATTTGGAGGCTACTGTTTTGCAGTTGAAAAATCAAATTCAGGCCAGATCTGCAGAATTAGAGGAAACCAATAAAGGTCTGATATTGGAAAAGGATAAGTTTTTATCACAGATTGCTGCAGCCGAAAAGGAGACTGCTGAGATCAGTAGAAGTAACCAAATGGCACTGGAAGCTTTTAATGCCGAGAAGCAGAAACTATTGAGTAGGATTGCAGAACTACAAACAAACCTCGAGTTGATGGTTAGCGAGAAAGGGTCATTGATAGAGACAAATAGAGAGCTAAGTACTGAAGCGGAGTCTTTAAAGTCCCTTTTGGATGACTACAGTGAAAAGCTGGTTAGCATGGAAGATGAAAAGCAGGCGTTGGAAGCTGTGTCTGTAAGCACAGCAGAAAGGTTGGAGGATTTACTTAAACAAACTGTAACGATGGAAAAGGAACATGGAAGGAAGCATGGCGAATACCAAGCTGCGATTTCTCAAGCAGATAAAAAATTGCTTGAAGCTGAGGAAAGATTCAATACAGAAATTTCTGCTAAAGAAGATGAGTGTAAAGCAGTGAACCTTGATAAAAAGAATTTGGAGGCTATCGTTTTGCACTTGAAAAGTCTAATTGAAGCGAGATCTGCAGAATTGGAGGCAAACAATAAAGGTCGGAAATTGGAAAAGGATGCGCTTTTATCACAGATTGGAGCAGCCGAAAAGCTGACTGCCGAAATCACTAGAAGCAACCAAATGGCACAGGAAGCTTTTAATGCGGAGAAGGAGAATTTGTTGAGAAGGCTTGCAGAGCTACAAACAAACCTCGAGTTGACGGTTAGCGAGAAAGGGTCGCTGAGCGAGACAAATAGAAAACTAACTACTGAAGCAGAGTCTTTGAAGGCCCATTTGAATGAGTACAGTGAAAAACTGGTTAGGATGGAAGATGAAAAGAAAGCGTTGGAAGCTACGTCTGTAAGCAGAGCAGAGAGTTTGGAGGATTTACTTAAACAAAATGCAACGATGGAAAAAGAGCATCGAAGGAAATATGGGGAATACCAAGCTGCGATTTCTCAAGCAGGTAAACAATTGCAGGAAGCTGAGGAAAGATTCAATACCGAAATTTCTTCGAAAGAAGACGAGTGTAAAGCAGTGAATCTTGATAAAAAGAATTTGGAGGCTACTGTTTTGCAGTTGAAAAATCAAATTGAAGCGAGATCTGCGGAATTGGAGGCAAACAATAAAGGTCTGAAATTGGAAAAGGATGTTCTTTTAACACAGATTGGAGCAGCCAAAAAGGAGACTGCCGAGATCTCTAGAAGTAGCCAAACGGCACAGGAAGCTTTTAATGCGGAGAAGGAGAACCTGTTGAGCAGGCTTGCAGAGCTACAAACAAACCTCGAGTTGACGGTTAGCGAGAAAGGGTCGCTGAGCGAGACAAATAGAGAACTAACTACTGAAGCAGAGTCTTTGAAGGCCCATTTGAATGAGTACAGTGAAAAGCTGGTTAGGATGGAAGATGAAAAGAAAGCGTTGGATGCTACGTCTGTAAGCAGAGCAGAGAGTTTGGAGGATTTACTTAAACAAAATGCAACGATGGAAAAAGAGCATCGAAGGAAATATGGGGAATACCAAGCTGCGATTTCTCAAGCAGGTAAACAATTGCAGGAAGCTGAGGATAGATTCAATACCGAAATTTCTGCGAAAGAAGACGAGTATAAAGCAGTGAATCTTGATAAAAAGAATTTGGAGGCTACTGTTTTGCAGTTGAAAAATCAAATTGAAGCGAAATCTGCAGAATTGGAGGCAAACAATAAAGGTCTGAAATTGGAAAAGGATGTTCTTTTAACACAGATTGAAGCAGCCAAAAAGGAGACTGCCGAGATCTCTAGAAGTAGCCAAACGGCACAGGAAGCTTTTAATGCCGAGAAGGAGAACCTGTTGAGCAGGCTCGCAGAGCTACAGAAAAACCTCGAGTCGATGGCTAACGAGAAACAGTCACTCAGCGAGACAAATAGAGAGCTAAAGACTGAAGGGGAGTCTTTGAAGGCCGAGTTGAATAAGTACAGTGAAAAACTGGTTAGCATGGAAGATGAAAAGCAGGCGTTGGAAGCTGTGTCTTCAAGCAAGGCAGAGAGGTTCGAGGCTTTACTTAAACAAAATGCAACGATGGAAAAGGAAATTAGTAGCCTTCAACAACAGGTGGATGAAAATGTCAAGCAACACTCTCATGTAATTCAGCAGTACAAGGTAGAAGAAAATTCTCTGAAACAACAGAAAGAAATGTTAGAAAAAGAGGTTCTTACTGCCAGGTGTTTGCTTGAAATAAGGGATACAAGTATTAACGAAAGGATAGTTGAAAATAACAAACTTAGCAACCAGGTGGAGGAGTTGAGTAAAATAATTGTAGAGTTGCAGGAAGCAAATGTCAATGTAGTGCAGGAAATGGACGAATTTGAATCACTTCATACAGAGTCTGTCAAGAAATATAAAGTGGTGGAGGAGAAACACTCTGAATTGTTCAAGTTAAAAGAAGAACAGGCAAAGACAATTAACTCATTGCGAGGAGAGATTATCTCTCTTATGGAGTCTGTCAAGAAATCTAGAGCGATGGAGGAGAAACAGTCTGAATTGTTCAAGGAAAAGGAAGAACAGGCAGAGACAATTAGCTCATTGCGAGGAGAGATTAATTCTCTTAAGGAGTCTGTCAATAAATATGAACTGATGGAGGAAAAACACTCTGAATTGTTCAAGGAAAAAGAAGAACAGGCAAAGACAATTAACTCATTGCGAGGAGAGATTAATTCTCTTATGGAGTCTGTCAACAAATATAAAATGATGGAGGAGAAACACTCTGAATTGATCAAGGAAAAGGAAGAACCGGCAAAGACAATAAACTCATTGCGAGGAGAGATTAATTCTCTTATGGATGAGAAAAGTTCGCTTTCTCGAGATCTCAAAGAAACCACTAAAAAACATGAAGATTTTCCAAAAAAATGTATACAGAGTCAGCATCCAGCCATAGCACAGGAAAAAAGGACCAAGTTACTTGATACTGTAAACCATATGGATGTGCATAAAACGCCTAAACCGACCAATGTGAATGGAAAGCAAAATCGCAACAGTGTCATTGAAAAGCCAAAACCAAACGATTTGAAGGAAAAGCAAGGTGTGCAGGAGAAGAGAACCCCCAATGGCGGGCAGCAAAGCAAAGCGCAAAAGAAGCCGCATTTCAGGATTTAAAGGGACTGTATTTCTTTCTACCTTTTTTTTTAATGTTTTTCATTAGTTTTGATGTGTTGCTGGAAAATACGACAGTTTGGATGTGCTCATGTAAAACACCAGTTTTTTTTATTTTTCAGTCGCTACAGTTTTGATGTGTTGCTGTAAAATACGACAGTTTGGATGTGCTCCTGTAAAACACCAGTTTTTTGATATGTTGCTGTAAATGCGACAGTTTTTTGATATGTTCAAAACAATATGGACGTTATATTTAGTACAGTGTGTTCTGTTATAAGGTTGTGAAATGCATTGTGAATAAATGTCATGGTTTTCTTTTAAAATTGTTCCAAGAGGTGAAAATTGTTAAATTGTTTTTTTCAATTATTCAATTTTTAAAAGTTCTTTTACAAATGTAGATGGTTTGTAATAAATTATCAGAATTACAATTGTACGTTGTTGGGCAGAGAGGTACTTTTTATATATTAATATAGATGGATCAGGGATGGAGTATTTATGGCAGTCTAAGATGTTTTTGGCTGATTTTGATATTAGTTCCTTTTTAAAAGTAGGGTGTAATTTTTTAAGTGAAATATTTGAGTAGACTCTTTTCTCATATTATGTGTAGTATATATTATAGCATAATGTTATGTGTCGTATAGTATAGGGTGTAATTTTTTAAGTGAAATATTTGAGTAGACTGTTTTCTCATGTTATAGTAGGATATAAATCTTTGAAAGGATTTTTTTGTAATTTTGAAACTTTTTGGAAGACTAGAAGTTAGATGATAGCAAAGGGGTAAGTTTTTTTTGAAGTTGAGAAGATCTCACTTTTTATGATTTTGATGTATTTGAAGTTAAGAAAGTTTCACTTCTTATGATAGCAGAGGTTTTAATAGGTGTAAGTTTTTTTGAAATTAAGGTCTTCCTTCTCATGATTTTGATGTATTTGCTGATACAACTTTTTATTAATATAAAATTTATTTTTTGAGTTGTGAAAAATAAAAAAAACAGACTCCTCTCATTTTACTATCTAGATGATTTCAAAAGCTGGCCGATTACTATATACATCCTTTTATCTGCTATCATTTTGCATACTATCATTTTGCAAACTATCTACGACCATATAAACGTTTGGTATTTCAGTTATGTTGTGTGTTTTATATAAACATTACCACATTATTGGGTTATATATATATATTATGTTTTGTTTTGTTTTGTATTAGTTATTTTATTTATATAAACATAAATTTGAAATCTATAAATATATTAAAAAATATATTATGTTTTTCATAAATTTAAATTTAATTGTTCTTTTGGTAGAGATATAATAAGTGATTATTTACAATTTAAGTAGGTTTAATGGTAAAGATCACGTGTTTCCTCCCGCAAATGTATATCATGATAATTTTTAGTAGCTATTTTGTTAAAAAATCAATGTCAATTTTAGTATCATGGTGTGGTTTTTATTCATGATATTTATATTATTATCTTCATGTATTAATTATCTAGATTATGTCATTGTATGCATATATTTATATTAATTTTTTGTTTTTTTTCGACTTTAAAATGTATTGTCCATTGATTTTTACACCTTTACATGTCCCATGATTGGATTCTAGAGAAATTTACTATTATGTAGAGGATGCATAGTGACTACGTTTGGAAGTCCCCCTCCATCTCCACATAGATCATATCTCAATAAATCACATGGTTAACATGAAAGACATTGTGAGATTTAGAGGTAGAGGTTGTTGGTCACTTTGCTTTGTAAACCTGGTTGTGGAGGATAGGTACACAGTCAATGTAGAAAAGGGGACATGGGGGAAGACAAGATGGACAATTAATGCACCCACAGAAACTAACAACATGAGGAGCCTAGGAAAGATGTTCTTATTAGAGATGGTTGGGTGTAAGGATAGAGTTTTGTAACTAACAACATGATGAGAACAAAACACAATAATTTATTTGATGTAATAGGTGGGATTTGGGAACCAAGGGGATTGTTGTGAGACACAGATGTCTATAGATTGTAATATTTGTAATATGCTCTATTTTGATTAATGAAAATAAGAATTGTTCATTCCCCCTCAACATTTCATGTTGGATATGTGGATGTGTCGAACCTATTTGTATTTTCTATTTACCTACAATACATGAACAATAGAGGACGATAGTTTGGTTTCTCTCCATTGTGAAACATAATAACTGGTTAAAATGAATCCTAGGAACCCTCCTTTTCTCTTCATTAATACTTCCATCGTCTTTCCTTAGCCCTAGCAGCACGTTGGGTCAAATGTTCTTCTCCTTGGGGAAAAATGGAAATGCCAATGCATCTATACTACAACTATCCTTTATTATCCCTTACACATAACACATGTCTCTAAACATTTTGCGCCAACAAATGGTTTAGTTGTTGGGACCCATTTTGAAATAGGGGGTACTAGTTGGATCAATACAGGGATATATGTGTCTCAAATTCAAGACTAGTGGGATAATAGGTTTGAAGAGTTTATGCTACAAGAAGCCCTATTGAGAAAAGGGAACCCTACAAGATACAAAGATTTTATATTGTATGATATACCATCACGAGATCAATATGAAACACCTACAAGATACAAAGATTGCAAGTTCACGGTGAAACTATACAAGTGGATAAAATGACTTGTGAAATCCCCCAAGTATGAGAATCAATGCCATAAATCTATATAGTGGAACCCTCGAGACTTGGCTACATTGCATGGCTTAGATCATCAATCGATGAGAGTCATGGATTTTTGGGTAGACAATGTTATTAATGGATGATCATAGAGTTTGTTGTAGAGAATCACCAATCCTTCTAAAAAGAAGAAGTTGACTTTAAACAAAATGCTTGTGGGAGATTGGTCAAGGAAATGCTATTGTGGATGAAAGTTTGGATGGTAGAAAAGGGGTTTCTTCCATTTAATTAGGCCTATATCATGGCATAAGTAGTTGTTATGTGGTAAGTGGCCAGAAACAATGCTGAACAGATGTGGAAGTTGAAAAGGACTTGATGATGACGGGGGACAAGTTTGAAGACCAACGACGGGTCAAGCGAGGAATAAGGAGGTCAAGTAATTGAGATAAATGGTGGAAGAAATGGATAAAATAAGATGAGTGAGCAGTTGCGGAAGGAGAAGTTTGGTACAAGACAAGATGAAGGGATGATGAATGAATTGCAGAAGGTAATGAGATGTGAAGAGATGTCCAACTCCTCGTTGAAGGGAAATGGGATAATGGTAGAGAATGACCTAGTATGGGAGACTGCAGTAGAGATGGATGTATGGAAATGAAAGACAAATACAATAACATGAGTACTAGAGATCTTGGAATACAAACTAATGATGCAAAGGTAGTCTGTTTGTAGGTCATGGATCTGCCTAATTGGCATTAAAACAAAAGCATTTAGAAGCTAAACCCCCTATTGCCGAAGAAGAAAGATCAAATAACCACAACATCAACCCAATTTCAACCACTCCTGAGGCATTCATAATCATAGTCAAGAACTGGCTCAATGTGTTCACAACAAAGCATATGTCTGGTCTCATGTTTGTCAAGTACATCAATGACCCAATCATCTGACGATACATTGTGGCATCAAATGACTCTGATGAAGCATCACAAAGTAGATTCAAGTTCGATGCCATGGGTGTGGCCATCATTCCGAATCTCTTCAAAATATCCATTGCATACTTCAAGGAAGATTCCATCCGCATTTTGCCACACCTTCATGCCTAGGAAATAATGCATCATACCCAGGTCCTTCATCTCGAACTCTGTGGCAAGTTTCCTCTTCGTATCATCCTCTCCGGTTACAAATGGGTCATCTACATAGAGTAGAAGTATTACTGGATTTCCCACTTCAACCTTGTAGTAAAGGTTGGAATCTGTGTTACTCTTGGTAAAGCCCAAGCTCATCAAAAAACTATCCATCGTTTCGTACCACGTCTTGGGTGCCTGTTTCAATCCGTACAAGGCCTTCTTCAATTTGCACACATGATTCTACCTGTCATGTGTCTCAAATTCAAGTGGTTGCTCCATGTACACTTCCTCTTATACTACACCATTCAAGAATGCTATCTTGACATCCATATGGTGTACCTTCCACTTCATTACTGCATCCAATGCAAGTACTGATCTGATGTAAGTGTATCTGGCTACAACTACAAATTTATCCTCATAATCTATGCCTTCTGGGAGAATCCACGCGCCACAAACCTTGCCTTATGTTTCTCAATGCTACCATCTGCAGCATGCTTGATCTTGTAGATCCACTTCGAAGTCACAATAGACTTCCCTTCTGGTCTTAGAACTACCTCCTAGACATCATTCTTCATGATCGACTGGTACTCCTTGATCATGGCATCCTTCCATTCTTTCTTCTCTGCCGCTTCCTCATAGTTGGAAGGTTCTTTTTCAATGATGTCACACAACAGGGCTACATAGCTGGAGTATGGCCTAGGTCTCTTGCTTTCTCTGTGCATTCCCTCTGGAGCACCATACCTCTCTCCTTCTTGTATTGCCTCTCATACCCATGCTGGATTCCTCTTGTGGGAGTTCTTCTCACGAGGTGGATCTACAGGTTCTTGTGGTTCTTCTATTTTATGGTATCCATGGCCTTCAAGAATTTCTTCTTCCATTGTTGTATCTTTGATCCTGGGAACTTCAGGTTCTTTAGTGTCTTCAATAGGTAGTTTTCTTGATCTTCGTTGCTTGTTCTTCAAAACAAATCTCTCTTGTAGGTGATGGTACACGATCTTTCCTACAATACAAGTTCAATTGCATCATTAGAAACATCTCATAGTTTTCAGAACAAATTCTTACGCATAAAGACATAGGTCATATAGTCATGCAATTATCTTAGCCAATGCTTCAATACAACATTCATCCATATCCCTTAACTTTCTAAATGCCTTCCATCTCTACCAGAACATTGTTAATAGTGTGCACTACTCCCAACATGTCAACAAAAAGGTTTCATTCTAGATAAGTAGCAATGGAATGTTGTACAGTACGATAGGCCACTTACCCATCACATGCATATTAGTAGTATACTGTTCATTAATGAAAATATCCTAATATGCATAATACACGGCCTAAATCTAGGAACATAAGTATGTACACCATTGAATAATATTATTTAAATAATCATATATACAAGAAATGACAATTCAAATACTTATCTTTGTTTGGTTGTTGGGTGGACTCCCTCTCAATATTTGCTTCCTTGCAGGAACTACTGGAGCGTGCTCCCTCTTGATCTTTGCTTCCTTAACCAATGCTGAAAATGGATGAGAGGTTCTTCCATAGATCCTTTTGCTTTACTTTTGCTACTTGGAAATGCCTTCTTCACGTTCTTTCCCTTCGCACATCCTTTTCTTCGACTGGATTTCTGGAAGTCCTTCAACTGCTTTACTTGTAATGGGTAGTGCTCTATAGTGCACATGTGCAAGCATTATGTGCCATAGTTCACTTGGATTTATGGAGTCATGGACCAAGGCTTGTTCAGGTTGGCCCTTCAATTTGTACAAACCTCCCTCTTGCTCTCCAATCATAACTGCATCATCTATAGTTTTTCCCTTTGGCCACATTAGGACTTGGCCATCAACAAATGCAACCCTCATACCTTTTGCATCTAGTGTTGATATGGAGAGAAGGTTATTTTTGAGTCCTGGAACATATAGGACATCCTTCATCTTCAGAGAATTTCCAGAGTCTAGCTTGTATGAAGTTTCTCCACTTCCTTTTATGGGATATTGGTAGTCATCCCCAAGTTTCACCTTGTGAGGTGACTCATGTTCAGACATGTTCATGAAGGATTCTTTATATCTTGTCATATGCTTGGAAGCTCCACTATCTACAAGCCAATCATTACTTCCATGTGTGATAGTGCCCGTGAGTGCTGATATTAGGACATACTCTTCGTCGCTTGAAGATTCATCACTTTCTTCTCTGGCTCTCTTCCTTGGAGGTTCATCATCTTTTGTAGTGTGAGCATGGTAATTTTTCTTGCTGTTCTTCTTATTGGAGCCTTTGTTTTCGAGACAATCTTTGGAGTAGTGTCCCTTCTCATCGCATGTATAACATCTAACCGTAGATAGACCTCTCTTGAATCTTCTAAAGTTATTCCTTTGACTTTGGTGGTGGTGCTTCTCCTTCTTACTGTGGTGGTGCTCCCTCTTGTTTTTATTCCTCCCGGATTGTGCTGTGAGATATTGATCATCGTTTGCTCCCATCTTCTCTTCTTGAGCTACAAGTCAAGATTTTTCTTGTGAGCATTCCTCCCATAGCCTACTGAATGTGATTAACTTCTTTCTAGCACAAATCCCTTGAATGAAAGAGTCCCATGATCTAGGGAGACCATTCAAGGTGGTCATCACAATTTATCCATCTTCTACATTTTCTCCCACAACTTCAAGTTGCTCGTTGATTTGAGAGACCCTTGTAAATTAGGACTGCATGGTCTTTGCCTTTTGTATCTTCACATTCTTCAATTGGTTCCTCAAGGTCATCTTCCGATGGTCAAGGAATCAAACATCTCTTTAGGTGTCTTCAAGGATGACACATGTGAGATGAGATGATCCTTAATAGAATCTGCAATGATCCTCTTGGCCTTAACCATGTTCTTCTTGTGTAAATATTTAGCCTCATCTCCCTCTGGAAATTGAACTTCTTCATTTACATATGTGTCCAATTCATTCTCTTCAAGAACAAGTATAATCCTATACTTCCATGCTCAGAAGTTATCAGCCCCTTCAAGCTTATCCTCAAGCTTGGTGTGGTGAGACATATTTAATGAGTACTTGAAATGGAAATAGAAAAGATTTTAGGTCTTACCACTTTTATTTGCTAAAACTGGTTCTGGAGCTGGTGGTACTAAGGTTTGTCAAAGAAACCCTAAATTTTCAAACTTGGAATTTGAAACTTCTGATTGGAAAAATAGATGCACTTTACTGAGGTGAGTGTGCTGGTATACTTGGTTTCTGAAGATACCAAAAATTCACCCTTGAAAATTGACTTGCAAAATTTTGATATGCAGTTTCTTGCTTTTTCTAGTTTTCTATAGTTTCTGGTCCAAAGTCAAACTAGGGTTTGACTTTCTGGGAGTTTCACCCACTCAAAAATTTTGATCTTGGTCTCAAATTTTCTATATTGGGGAGGCACACTTCCCTATGCCAATTGCACTCCAAAATTCCAATTTTGCAAGAAGCCCTAATTTTTCACCTGATAGTAGTGACAGGCCAAAAATTGAAAACTCTCATAATTCGATTCTACTTCGACAGAAAGATGCGCCCTTCTAGGGCGAGTTAACCTAGCCTCCTTTTCTTGATGATCTGTGGAGAGAACTCCAAAAATCAAGAATCCCTAGCTTCCATAGCTGCATAGTGTCTTCTTTTCAAGTTAGCTCTGATACCATGTTAGATTTTATACTTTTAATAATTACTTATCTAGGATCTTACTGAAAGAATAACATGCACATCATAACACCATAGACACAAAGAATTTCCTTGGGGAAACCATAAAGGAGAAAACCCTGCAACTTCCTCAGAGATAGAATGATAACCAATACAATGCTGCAGAAGTAAAACCCAAAAATAGAGATGGTCTTCAGCAGCTTCTCTCTTCTCCACTTGTGCGAACTTGTCCTCTCTCTCACTTATGCGAACTTGAGTGAGTGAGTGAATGAATAAATGAGAGAGCCTAGCTCTCTATTTATACTTCACTTCCACTTTACCTTATTCACTTGACATGTCGGTGTTGGCCTCAACTAAAATTGATTGGTCCGACTCCTTTAGGGAATTCAGTAACCCTTTTACAAATGACTCTAGGGGGATCTATTGCCCCGAATTAATGGAGGATTTACCTCAATGAATTTACATGACCAAATGTAATAAAGACATCCCCTATCGAAGGAATAAACATCTCCGTCGGAGGTACAAATAAAATACAATAATAATAACAATATAAAACATAATAGAATATATTCCGAAGTTACAATTACATTACCAATCATATGATTAGGCCCATGATTAATGATGTCACATGTAGAGTAGCTAATAAGAGGATTGACTCTAACTCTCCTAATGACCCAAAAAATTAATGAAATGGCTCAAAAGCACCTAAATTTGATATGGCATGGTGTAGAGAAATTTTCATAAGGGATGATGAGATGTTCCACAAGATGGTTGCTCCTCCTTCACCATTGGTTTCAAAAGAAGTAATTTTTCAAAATGAGGGATCAGAGATACATTTATCGATTCATGGATAAGAAGTAGAAATTGAACCTCTAGGTGCATCTCATAAACTTATTAGTCTTTAGTTCAATATGCTTGCTAATATTTTGGATAATGAAGACCTAAGTCAATTTTTTTGGAATACTCTTCAAACCTTTGCGGGCGTAATAGAGGAGGACAGCCTTATCTTATCTAACATCCCTGGAAGAAAGGATAATATCATAGGTCAGAGAAAGAAAAGAACTAGGAAGGAATTTTGGTTAGATGTGCAAGTAGATGGATATGATATTAAGGATGTCATGTTAGATTTGGGTTTAAATGTTAATATTCTTCCTAAGAAATCATGGGAGGATATGGGTAGCCTTCATTGGTTTATTCTCCTATCTAGTTACGTATGGCCAATCAATATCAAGTCTTTCCTACTCTATACTAACCCTCTCGTTTCCAGAGCCTTCATTCTTCATTTGCATCGAGGCTGGGTCGTGAGACCTCATTTCACTCGGGGTTTCTACCCTTCCATTCGACCTCGGGTCGCAGTGGTATTTTTAGGTTGTTGACTCCATTTCTAAGTTGGTTTAGGATCAAGGTTTGATATACCCATCTTGGTTATAGAGAGGAAGAATTAATTGGTTCTTGTCTTCCTGGATAGTGGGGTTCTACAATGCCCAACTCCCTCCAATGGCTCCAACACAGGGTAGCTTTGTAATAAGGTAAGAATATATTCAACACTTGTTATTTTCATTATCTACTTGGTATGTTCACTATATTCACATGTTTGTTTTGTTTGCAACATAAAAAACAATGGGTGGAGCATGGCACGTGAAGCTACTGGTTCAAATGAGATTATCTGGTAAGCTCATGGCACTAATGGCCATAGTCCTCTCTCGAGGATGGATTTTCCAATGAAAATTCATGGCTATGTTTCCCGACCATCCTTAAAAAATATGTACGTTCAAGCCATCCAATGCACCTACAGGGAAGTCAATGGTTGACTTCGCTACTTGTCCATTGGATGACTTGAACGCACATGTTTTTTAAGCTCAGGCATGTTTCCCATGGCGTTATGGCCCAACCGTTATTAGTTTTAAGTGTTATTGTTGTAATTTTTCCAAGTTTATGTGGGTGTTCTGCCTCTGTTGAAAGAAAACAATGATTGGTGTTTTTACAATGTTATTCCAACTTTGTGTATCGACCCTTGGTCGATTTGACCCCCCTTTGGCATTAAATTGTATTAATTGGAGATTGAATGCATTTCAGTGTTTAAATGGCATCCTGGATTTAAATATGTATATTCATACACTTTTATTTAGAGATAGTTTTCTCTAAAAGGCATAGGGACTTGTTGGTAGCATTAAATGTTCTGTTTATAATTTTTATGGCCATATCATTTTACAATTTCTGAATTATATATATATATATATATATATATATATATATATATATATATATATATATATATATAATGTGATTTTATAACCTATTGGGTTTGTGTCACCTACCCAAATTTCTGAAAATTATTATTTTATTTGCAAAATACTTTATGTTAAATTTAATTACAAAGTTTTTTAATTATGATTAGTTTTGATCAAGGATGAATGTAATTACTGATTATTATTATTTAAATAAATTAATTAGGAGACAAACACCCAAGGGGACTGTTAAATGAGTGTTCACTGACCCACTAGGAGGAATGGAAGTTGTTGGAAGGTATGGGACATATGGCAGCAATTGCACCACACCACTAGCTGTTGGTTATGGGACAAATACCCCTAAAAATGTGGCATTATCCCCCAGGTGGTGGGAGTGGGCAGGAAACACATTTAATGACCAAGTAACAACTGAGAAGGCCTAGGCAGCCTACATAAGGCAAATTCGAATTGAGCAGGAAGCTCTTACACAATATTTCTGCAGGAATATTTCCTCATGTGCATCAGGTGATCACTGAGAGATTCGAATAGGGAGGCTAGTTGTGAGTGCAAACATAAGTCTGCAAACTATTTCTTAAGGAGAACCAAAGGTGCTGGAGCAGGTCCCTTGGACTGCTAGCTCTTGAAGATTCGACAAGTTATTTGCTACTGCAAGAAGAGATCCTAAATTCCTAAGTTTCTTCCTCCTAGTGGTTCAGTGAATAGGCTTGGGGGTCCTAAGGCAAGTACTTGACTATCTTCAGGAATTGGTTGGGTGGAACAGTCTTCTTGGGCTGTTTGTTTCCCTACAGATTTATCCAGGTTTTACAGTTTTCTACTTGATCTCAGTTAATAGTTTCTGTTCAGTAAAATTAGTAATCTCTGTTTTTCTGTTTGGAAGAAGAATTTATTTTTGTTTAAAATCTAAATGTTAAGTTTAAATGTTGATCTGGAATTAATAAACCAATCTCTACATTTTTCCACATGCTTTTGTTTGCATCGTACTCTAGTGTAGAGACACAAATTAAGTATAGATGAAAAGATAGGCAAATTGCCATTGAATTCGATAGATAAATATAGTAATTTATATGTTTATCAGTTTCTGCCCTATAGTTAATAATAGTAGAAAGTTCTGTATAATACCTAAATATTATAGAATATTCCATTGTTTCATTACAAACAAACATTGTTTATTTCCTGTATAAATATATTGCAATTTCTTATCTCTACTATGTACATAAGAAATAAATGAATTTCAAATTTCCATGCATCATATCATGTCTGCAAATATAAAAAAAATAATGCTATAAATAAATAAATGTGTTCTTTATATCAAAGCTGCAAATAACAGTCATTACATAGTTTTCACATTTTATACATACATTGTTTTCATTTCCTACTATAACCATTGCCTTTGATTATTTAGTTCAATCAGATAATGAAAACATTATAAACGTTATTTTTGCCATCATTCATTTAATTATATAGATATCCTAAATTGTAAGTGTTGATTTCAAATCTGAGTTTCGTATCAACCCTAGATAGAATTTCTTTTCCATTAATCATCGTTTTGCATCATAAACAAAAGCAATCTACACAAGCTACAGATCGAACCCTAGTTTTTGGCTTCAAAGACCTTTTTAGAAGTTCATATTCAAACATTTATTTATAATCAAGACAAGACTCGAACTAGGGTATGGCCCTGTTTGTTTCCTTTACAAAAGAAAGGAAAACCATTTCGACATTATATATTACAGAGTTACCATTTACAACAAGCATTTAGACCCTAGCCTAGCTCGAAAGTCACGATATCAACCTACAGTATTCAAACGTATAACACAGACGAATAGCACAGAATGAAATAACATATTTTCATTGCCAATAAGAAAAACATTGTATCCACAATAGACGAGCTATACCTCATTTCTCATAACATAAACCAACATGTCATGGCTCAAAGTTTAAATCAATACAAGTTCCAACTCCAAGAAGAGAAACCATTGATCTCAGAAAATAAAAATTACAACATGTTTCCAAACGAAAATCGCACAGGGATTTATTCCCAAGTTTAACATTTTAAAACAAGTCCAAAAACCCTCAGCATTGACGAGTATTATAACTCCCAATTCGACGAGATAGACATCAAAGTTTATGACCGAGTATCATATAAACAAACGAGGGTCACAGCCCTGTACAAACATCGTTTGAATAACAAAAGGGTCTTCAAAGTTTTTCAACTAATAGACAATACCGAGGCATGGTGAAAAACTAGTTATTCATCCTCTTGAAACCACATCAACCAAAGTCAAAAGGCACCTACGAGGGTTTGAGACCCGAAGCTTACCAGGAATGGAAGCATGCCTTTCTTTTCCAAACCCTTGCTCAAGTCATCCTTCAAACCCTGCAATTGACACAACAACAGCCTAGAGTTAGATAACTGTTATATGTCCAACCATAAATCGAAGTTCAACAAAAGAAAACACTAAAACTTCGAGGGTGTTTACCTTCTCAGCAAGCGACCGAGCTCTTACATGCTCCAGCAAAACGACGAAGTTCTTTGCTGTAGATGAGACCAGGATACCCTCTATCATTTTGCAGCATTGAGTGTTCCACTCAATATCTAAAAGAAAAGCTATAAACTATCAACTCGATAACAACTCAAACCAGAGACCCAATATTTTAATTCAACGCCATTGCAGCGAGAAAGAACCTGCAACTTCAACCCTAATTTACAGGTCTCGAGGTCGAAACCTCTTACAATATTTCTAAACCCTAGAACTCGGTAGCCTGTTGGCCACACAGACTGAAACAATAGAACAATGAACAACATTCAAATCTCATTAACCAAAATGACGACAAAAGTTAGGGTTGCATCGGACGATCCAAGCTCATAATTATCGATGATCATAAGAGTGCTAGCGAGATGGCATTGGGATGAACAACTTCTACATTTAATGCCCCATTCTTTAGTACAAGCTTGGCAATGCCACTTTGGCACATGGAGGATCGATCAACATCCAGTTTGGAGGTGTTTCAAACGCACAACCATTACACAGTGACAGTTGCAAAGACTATTACATTAATACCATACTACGTGGATCGTTAGCAATCCTTGTCAACTGGAGTTTCGATTCAAGCTTTTAATGCATGATCAAGTTATGATCTCCATGACGGCTTGAGTTTTATGTCATTTTAATGACCGTCAACTCGTCCACCCTGTCGGCATAAATGCATGTCAGTACCAATTATAATGACAACAAAACCTTCATGTAGATCTTTTATAAACTCAAAACATTTGATTTCATTGTTAATAGTTAAAGATTCTAAGTTTATGATCGTGATTAGGGTACTAAGGCTTAAGTTTATCCACATATTAAGTTCCGATTTTATATCATTTCAATATAGTGAACTTTCACATATATCATGAATAATTTTGCAATTATAGAACTATTATATAGGATAGCAATTTATAAGATTTATATGGTTAACATATTAATCATAAGTTTCTATTATTCCATTTATAAAAATATAATAATGTAGGAGTTTACACTTTTGAATTCTCAACAAGACCAATGAATTGTAACTATCATAAAAACCATGCTATTGCCATGTACTCAATACCCTAACTCTTAATGCAATGCTTTTGACGGTTGGCGATACAATTACGATGTTAATACTTTACAAGTATTAGTTATCTTAAGACGACGACCAAAGCCAAATTAAAACTACGTCTTTGGCTTACAACAACAAACTTAAATAGCATGTATACCTTCTAGACGTCATTAATTTCCAACATTCATAAATTGTAAGACAGCGTTGAAAAACCAGTAAGTAGCACTAGAAATTTCATACCTGAAGATACTTGTTTTCACAAAAGAATTCACAACATTTTTAGTTGACGTTGAATTGAATTACACACGTACTTTTAAACTATGCAGTTATTGAACCTCTTACCTGTCGTCTGCACATAGAATATTCAAATGCGTTAGCGTCGTATCTAAGTAAAGTCCAGGGTACCTCGTAGGACACCCTTGTTCATCAAAAATCAAACTGTCAATATCTTTTCAAGAAAAAGTATCTCATCACATTAATGACCTGTTAGTTCGTTTATTACCATAATCATGTTCGTAATTTATGTGTTAAAGTCGTCATTACCACAATGTTGCTAAAACAGAAATTAAATTATATTTAGTATTAATGACTTTTTAATTAAAGCTGTTGTAATCAAACAATTATTATTTCCGCATCTATAAATTTTATATTTAATTCCGTTTTCAAAAGTTTTAAATTTTTATGAAAATTCGGGATGTTACAGTTCGATCCCAATTCATTGTTTTTATTACATGCACTCTGACTGTATAGAACAATCTACACCTCTCTCCTAGGAATGGATGTGTGTTTAATCCCAATTGGACGCCCTGAGGTCCAACCTCAATTCCTTGGGCTGCTCCTCGATGCAATAAGGAGAGTATAGGGTCTTCGACCCTCTGTTGGATTCCTTGTTTACTAAGCCAACTTCAATTTTATAATTATATTCTCAATTTAATATTTGAATGTGTTGTATTCAGTCTCTTAGTTTCCCGTGACAAATGTTAGAGAACCTACTATTATTATTCTAGAGTTGCTTATTAAAACCCTATGATGATTTTATAGACTGCTTATGTAATTATGATGGTTGTATAAATCTGTTTTATAAGTGTTTACACCCACGATGAGGCTGAGAGGCCATAATCGTTGTGCCCATATCATTTATAGCTTACCTCATAATCATATCGTCCCTTATCGGCTTCGATCTCCTAGCTTGCTTATGAGTTGAAATGTCTTCACTGCTCATTGTATCGATCCACTTTAATATAATTCGATCTCCTTTCAAAAATTGTGTTAATGATTTGGTAAGAGTTTATATGCTTGAGTTTGTTTTTGGATAATGCTTACGTAGGATCAAAGGTTTGCTTTTAAACTTTATTTGTTTTATTTACTTAATAAAAGCATTGGATTATATAGTATGTGTTGGATTTAAGCTTAAAAGGCCTGCATACCTTTCGATTTATGTCGTAGCTTTTGTGTAAAAGCTTGGCCCACTTACTATGGTATTACATGAGCTTGATTTGGCTTGCATTGTTTTTATTATATTATGTTGTATCATTTACAAAAGTTTTGTGTATTATATTTATTATTTATAACATTAATATATTATTAAAGCTAGGTTGGTTAAGGGCTTGCCCCAGATTCTTAAGTGAATCCTCTCCTATACTTGATAACGAGAGTTTTATCTCTACGCCAACAGGCCTATGATATGATAATTATTTACTTAACTAATTATATATATATATTTCTGTTTATTTATAGAGGTTAAATAACTCACAATAGATCTGATATTAAGACTAATAATTTACCCTGCAGATATAGTTAGTCTATAAAAATAAAGTAAATGATAGTTTCTATCCATTACAAATAATCAATAGAATGACTTCTAAGTTGCTGAATAAACAATAAAATTTATGGTTATCACAGATCAATTTAATTTATCTTCTAAGTCAATATAATTCAAATATAATCTGTAAATAACACATATAGTTTGAGTTTAATCACAGAGATATATAAATGGAATTAAATAACCTTTCAAACTAAATCATAATTAATATCAGTCCTACAAATAGACTAAGATAAATTCAACAATACTTCCATTAGAGGACAAAAGGCTATTAGAGCTGCAATTACAAAAGTTCTTCAAATAAACAAAATTAAATAAATTCAACATACATCTGTAAGATATCATTAGAACAAAATTTAAGATACTTATCAACCTTTTAAGTGACCAACTAAATGTGGAACTTCCACATTCCTCCCAACCATAGACCTCAAACAGTTCCTTGTTCGTTCCATAGGTCACCCCCGAGCCGGACCAAGCACACTAGAGTAAGGAGACCAGGATCATTTTTCCAACTTTGATTACTACAACAGAGTAGCCACAAGGTTTTTTACCAGCTCTATGTAGAATCCTGTAATTTATTTCCCCTTGTTCATCTCACAATCCTTCTCACATTTAACCATATTCTTTCACATAAAACTGAGCACTCATGGACCTACAACTAAACCCTCTAGTGAGCTAGGGACCATTACCCCCTATAATGTCCACTCTTTGATATATTTATTCTTAAGGAAAAAGGATCCTATTTTCCATTCAAACAACTTTTCTTTTATTTAGGAAAATCATGCTTTGTGTTTTCTTTCCTTCCTTTTTATCTTTCTTTAGGAAATAGTTTGGACTTTCTTTTTAACTCTCTTTATCTCCTTTATTTTAATTTATTAATGTGTGTTTTTTCTCGCATTTGTCCTATTTTCTATTTTGGCTTTTCATTTGGAAACTACTTTAGAAGTCAACCTATCCTCTAGCATGCTTGGTCCCTCTTTAGTGGATTAATCCCCATCAGTTGGAAATTTAAAAGGAGATAAATAATATAATCATAAGGTATTTTATTGTATTTGATGCTCTAGATCCTAGCAGCTCAACATCAATCACACATAACAAATCTACTTAGTCTCGGTTCTCCAGATCCTATAGCTCAACACCAACTCAAACAAGTGAGTCTACGCAGTCTAGGTGCTCCAGATCCTTTAGCTCAACACTAACTTAACCAAAATCATACTAAGTAGTATAGGTGCTCCAGATCCTACAAATCAACATCAAATCAAACATAATGAGTTTAAATGGTCTAGGTGCTCTAGGGCCTACAAGCTCAACACCAAACTTAAATATAATAATAATATAAAGTGTCTTAGTTTTGGGATATTATACATACCTTTAAGATCATTTGGTGGTGGTGCATTCCTTATCTAAGGATAGCTAGCAGGCACATGGATGCATGCTTGCTCTCCCTCTTTAACTCAAGAGTGATGCACCTCCTCCTCAATGACTGTGTTGCTACCTCTCTAGCTTCTATAGGACACAATACAATGCTGTTGAACATATGCCCATATTTAATGACGTAAAATATTGTCCAAGATACACTCACTAACACTCCCTCTTACAAAGGAAAGTGTTCTCCACCACAAAAAGCTGCTCTTTGAACATCTTGAATTTCCCTTTTGAAAGTGGCTTACCCAAGATATCAATGGTTTGATGACATAATGAAATGTATTGCAGAACCAAATCTCCCTTCAGAACCATGTCTTTGATGAAGTGGTACCTAATCTCAATATGCTTGGATTAATCATGAAATACTGGATTTTTCAAAGAGTTTGATACAACTCTGGTTGTAATAGTAAATCATGGTAGCATCCAAAGTCTAATATGCCATTTCTCCTAGTGACTTGCAAATCCAGATGACTTCACAACCAACAAAACTCATTGCCATATATTCTACCTCTACTTAACTAAGTAATACAAAAGCTTGTTTCTTGCTAAAATAGGAAACCATACCTGATATTAAACTGAAGCAACACCCTGAAGTGCTCCTCCTATCACTAGCACTACCTACTCAATCAAAATTTGAAAAAACTTACAACACCACCTCTCCATCATCAACATACCCTAGTCCAAAATGCAGTGTACCCTTTAAGTACTAAATCACGTGTTTTGAAGAAACCCAATGAACCTTCCTAGGATGCACCATGTACTAAATCAAGGTGTTCACTAGAAAACAAATATCAGGCTCGATATTTGCTAAATACATGACAGAACCTATCAATTGTTTGTACACAAATGGATCAATCAATTAGAACAAAAATCAACAAAGTGTTGTTGGTGTTTTCACACTAGCATGCACAAAAGTGCATCTACTAGGAGTTTTGCTATACCTAGTAGGGTTTTAAGGTAAAAAGTAAAAATAACTAGAATGATAATCAAAATATCTAATCTAATAGGCAGGAAAAAGTAAATAACATTGAATGCAAATCTAATCTAATCATGCATTCTTCATCAAGCAAATAGACAACACCATTTAAATATTAAAGAATGTTCTTTTCATTATAAAAATGGATTTTACAGGAGTAAGTTTTACTTTTGAGTTGTAGTAGAAGAGCCCCCTGCAACTGTACGAGGGAGGGTCTACTTGATCTCCTATCAGTCCACAATTCTCCAGCCACGTGTCATGTATACGATCTTCAACAATGTGAGAAACGAACACAAGAGGGAGTTCGGATCTTAGGGAGATTTTTGTAGGGTAACATCTTGAGCAATGAATGGAGAATTGGTGGTGAGTGATGGACCCCGAGGATTCATTTATAGGCATAACGAATAGCTCTAGGATAAGGACTAGGATTTGAATTTTTAGTTTTGTTTTTTGTTTTTTTGCTTTTTCCTTTTAATTTATGCCTTTCATTTTTTTATCCTTTTATCCAATTTGGGATATAATGAAAATCATGCCAAGTTTCTTCTTTCCGCTATGGGTAAAAAGAGAGAAACATCCAAAAATCAAGTCAGGGAAAAAGTTGCTCATTTATTTCGAGATAATTGAGCAATTTAATTTGGAAAATAGCCCTTTTTGGTGCATGACTTTGATTTTTATTTTAATAAAGGTTCAAGGGGTGGAAATGAAATGTGGTAATGATGTAAATGTGCGACGAGGCTAATGACATGGTAGGTGGAAAAAATTTAGGTGTTAACACAAATGACTTCAGATTTGCAACCATAGGATTAGCCATGGGCTTGCAGTCCATCATTTAAAATCTCTTCAAAATCTCGACTACATACTTAACCCGTCCAAGGAAAACTTCCTTGATTTTTGACACACCTCTAAACCCAAAAAGTAATTCATCAAGCCAATATCCTTCATGTCAAATCCTCTCTCCAAATTTGTCTTGCGCCATTCTATGAGTTTCTATGAACTTCTTGTAAGTATGACATCGTCTACATACAATAGTAAAAACAACCAAATTAGAATGATAAACCAAATAGTAAGGATTGGAACATGCCTCTGTCTTGAAGCACTTGATATGTCTCAAGTCCTTCTTTCCCTAGTGAGAAGAACCCAAATCCTCTTTCTTCCCTTTCTAAACCTTCTTGGGTCCTCCTTTCTTGTTTCAATTTTTCTTCTTACCGATGAAGGAAAGATTCTACTCACCCTCCATACCTGCATTAGTATCCAATCTTGTCTCCTCCTAAATGAAGTCACCCCATAACCTCTCAAATGTGGGAAGTTTTTTCCAAGCACAAACCCCATAGACAAAAGGTTTCCCAAAAGAAGGCAACCCATTTAATGTGATGGTACTAGATATTTACCCTTGATCTCCGCTCCAACTGCTACAAGCTGATCACAGGGTACATTAATCCTCAACAAGTAGGTAGTTATGAAATCTATCTTGGTCATCTGCATGGCTCTAATATTATTCCTCAACAACAACTTCCAATTAATGTTCTCACTCTAATATAGTGACTAGAGCATAGACATGTGCTTTCCTGTGGCTTTCTCGACGATTTGAGAGATCAAATTATCCTTCACATAGTCAAAGATGACTCACTTGCCATCTTTTTCTTATGATCAACCAACAACACAAGATCGATAGTTTCTAGAATTGGTTTCTAAACAATGTCCCATAGATCTTGGTCCTCCAACAAATTCTTTACACAACACTTCCAAGAGAAGAAGTTAGAGGACCTTCCAATATGTCTTCATATTTGAGACCATATGTAGTCATACCACTACACTAGAATATTATGCTAAATAAATTAGATTAACAACCTAATAAAACTGAAACAACCTTATCATAGAACCATTATGCTTTTCTCAAGCACGTATCATGTGCATCTCACCCTTCAAAGCTCTCAATAGTTCCCTTTCACATGTAGAAGCTCTACTATCCATTCAAGGATTCCTAGAAGGTTTCAGAAAACTACTTTGGTAACTTGTAGAAATTTTCTAACTCATGGTAAATAGATTATGCACTATAATACAATTCCTACATGAAACTAAAACCAACAAAAGCCAAAAATATATCAAAACAACTCTATTAGTAAATGCTAGAATATATAAGCACTTTTTGTAGAAAACAATAAACATAATTCAATAGACAATTTTCAAAACCTGTCATTGCTTTCATTAATTCTAAACATGAAAAAATCAGCTATATGAAAATAACCCTAATATGCTAATTGTTATACTTAGACTTAGTGAATGAATTCGTACCTCTACCCTATCTCTTATTGATTTGAAAAGTGCATAATAAGGTTTAAAATTTTAGTTTTGCATGTGACTCCAACTCGTAAAAAGAATTGGTTGTATCTTAAGTCAAACTCAGAAATAGAATTTACTAAAACTAAAACCACACTAAATTAGATAAGATAAGATAATTTTATTAATGTACAACGAATGAACACAAAAGTAGGTCAATGGGACTAAAAGGATACAAACAATATGAGTACAAAGTAGGAGTGCAAATGCAACTCCTAGATAATGCCAGAAGTAAACCTAATATAGAGTAAAATAAAGAAAGAACGATTAATCAATGGATTGGCCAATCTCTTTTTTATGCTCATCAATTATCTTCATTGTTTCGTCCCTATCGTCGTTTCTTAATCTCAATAGTGTTTTCCATTGACTCTCAAAATATTCCATTATCTTATTAAAACTTTCTAAATATTTTGGACATCTCTTCCATTCTCTTGTTAAGACTCTCTCATGGAGGTGATTATCATACCTACAGTACTCTATGGATCTAAGATATGGGGACCGAGCTTTTTATAAATAAATTGGTCTCAAATGAAGAGATTTCATACCTTGCTTCTCTGGTGCATAATCCGATGCAAGTGTATAGTTCTGCATCCCATTATTCAAGCAAAGTTCGATGTCTAACCATTTCACCTCGAGGTTATCTTCCGCATGGTAACTTTCTTACATAGAGTTGGATCTTTCAATGTCTCTACCATTGAGAGAGCGGTACCCTTACCTTGAACTTTTCTACTCATAGGACCTTGCCTCAGATATCCTTACAGGTTGTGCACAAGTTTGGTTTGCAGAGGTGTTGTGCCCTCCTTAATCAGTGACCATCTCCCCATAGTAACTTTCCCCCTTCATGTACTGTTTAGATGTGTCGAACTATCTTAGATCAACTAAATTGTTACAAAATCGAGACATGAGAGAGAACATATACAGATTGTACATTCATGTCACCTGGACCTCACCTATGATGAGCCTGGGCCTGAAGATGTCTTTCTACGAGCACTTTTTGGAGTTACAGGATGATATCATTATCTCCCCCCTATACATGTACAGACATTGGATGCATTTGATCAGGATCCCTCTAAGACAACTTCAAGTCAGTTTTCATCGATTATGGGTAGAGATTGATCACCATATCCCCCTGTTTGATGGACAATCCACTTGAGCAGACGCGAGCCGGATCTCTCTAGCTCAATGTGAGTCTAGAACAAATAATACAGACTATAAACCACTTTCCCAGATCTAATTAAGGATCGAGTCACTAGATGTCTTACCTTAGACTTGAAGTCCTTTCTCCTGGATGCTGCTCCATGCCTTGCGGTTGTCAGATCTCAGCTGCAAGACCTGTCAAGATACACAGAACAATGCAAACAAGTAAAGAGAATCTATACAATAATAGATCTAAGTAAATAGTTAAGCAAGTAAACTACACAATATCATCAATTCACAACAATATTGGTGGAAAGCATTTATATTACTGTAAAATAGAGGGAAAGTACATAGAAGAATGATTACGACCTAGGATTAACGTAGCAATCCTTCTCCATCCAAGCCAAATGCCATGTCCTCCCAAGTAAGTATGAGTCTCTCAATGGATGAGTAGAGATCTCTCAATGATGATTTCACCAGCATGTAGACACTATAGACTTCCTCCCTTTGGAGAGGGGTAGAGCTTCACTTATATAGGACTAAGTGGATAGGGTATGGATATGATAGGTTGAGATATGGTAGGAGAGAGATAGGGGATCCACCAAAGAGGTTAGGAACCGAGTTCCATCTCTCCCAAGAGGTCAGGGATAAGGATCCAAGTTAGCAGGCTTTGAGAATGAGCTCAGAGAAGCTATTTTTGCCCATTAACTGACATCATCGCACCCTATAAGAGAGCAAGGTGGGATGTCGCAGGTTGCATGAGTGTAGCCTGCGACGACCTCTCAAAACCTAGCAAGAATGCAATGGTATCCCTTCCAAGTTAATGACTGAGCCAATGGTATTTTAGGGATGTATACACTAAATATCATGATGGTAGTATTTTAGGTGTAACACCCTCGATTTGATGGGATATGTCAGATGTGCCACACACAAGAGACAAAGACAGAGATGCTCTGACTGTATAGAACAGTCTACACCTCTCTCATGGGAATGGTGTGCATTTAAATCCCAATTGGACTCCCTGAGGTTCGACTTCAAGTCCTTGGGATGCTCCTCGATGCAATAAGGAGAGTATAGGGTCTTCGACCCTCTGTTGGATTACTTGTTTACTAAGCCAAATTGGATTTTGTAATTATATTCTCAATTTAGTATTTGAATGTGGTGTATTCAGTCTCTTAGTTTCCTGTGATAAATGTTAGAGAACCTACTATTATTATTCTAGAGTTTCTTATTGAAACACTATGATGATTTTATAGATTTCTTATGTAATTATGATGGTTGTATAAATATTTTTTATAAGTTTTCACACCCATGATGAGGCTGAGAGGCCATACTCATTGTGCCCATAGCATTGATAGCTTACCTCAGAATCAGATTGCCCCTTACAGGCTTCGATCTCCTAGCTTGCTCTATGAGTCGAACTGTCTTCACTGCTCATTGTATCGATCCACTTGAATACAATTCAATCTCCTTTCAAAAATCGTGTTAATGATTTGCTAAGTGTTTATATGCTTGAGTTTGTTTTTGGATAATTCTTACGTAGGATCAAAGATTTTCTTTTAAACCTTATTTGTTTTATTTACTTAATAAAAGCATTGTATTTTATAGTATGTGTTGGATTTAAGCTTAAAAGGCTTGCATACCTTTTGATTTATGTTGTAGCTTTTGTGTAAAATCTTGGTCCACTTACTATGGTATTACATGAGTTTGATTTGGCTTGCATTGCATTTATTATATTATGTTGATCGTTTACAAAAGTTCTGTTTTATTATATTCATTACTTATAACATTAATATATTATTGAAGCTAGGTTGGTTAAGGGATTGGCTGGTTAAGGACTTGGCCCTGGATTCTTAAGTAAAACCTCTCCCTCCTATACTTGATAACGATATTTTTCTCTCTAGGCTAGCAGTCCTATGATATCATAGTTATTTACTTAACTAATTATATATATATTTATGTTTATTTATGGAGGTTAAATAACTCACAATAGATCTGATATTAAGACTAATAATTTACACTGCATATACAATTAGTCTATTAAAATCAAGTAAATGATAATTTATATCCATCACAAATAATCAATAGAATTACTTCTAGGTTGTAGAATAAACAATAAAATATATGGTTATCCTAAATCAATTTAATTTAACCTCTAATTCAATATAATTCAAATCTGAGCTATAACTAATACATATACAGTCTGAGTTTAATCACAAAGATCTATATAAACGGAATTAAATAACCTTTCAAACTAAATCATAATTAATATCAGTCTTGCAAATAGACTAAGATAAATTCAATTAGAGGCCAAAAGGCTATAAGAGTTGTAATTGGAAAATTTAGTCAAATAAACATAATTAAATAAATTCAACATACATATGTAGGATATCATTAGAACAAAATTTAAGAAACTAAAGATACTTATCAACCTTTTATGTGACCAACTAAATGTGGAACTTCCACGTTCCTCCCAACCATAGACCTCGAACAGTTCCTTGTTCGTTCCATAGGTCACCCCCGAGTCGGACCAAGCACACTAGAGTAAGGATACCAGGATAATGTTTTCTATCTTTATTACTACAGTAGAGTAGCTACAAGGTTTTTTACCAGCTCTATGTAGAGTCCTGTAATTTATTTCCCCTTGTTCATCCCACAATCCTTCTCATATTTAGCCGTATTCTTTCATGGAAAACTGAGCACTCATGGACCTACAAATGAACCCTCTAGTGAGCTAGGGACCATTACCCCCTATAATGTCCACTCTTTGATATATTTATTCTTAAGGAAAAAGGATCCAATTTTTCATTTAGGAAACTTTTATTTTATTTAGGAAAATCATGCTTTGTGTTTTCTTTCCTTCCTTTTTATCTTTCTTTAGGAAATAGTTTTGTAATGTCTCCATTTTGACCCTTAAGGTTTTATTGGCTTCAATGTAAATATTGTGTAAATGTAGTCTATTTTTTCCCTAGTGTGGAGCTCAAGGCCAAGGCCCCACTAGTGTATTCTTAAGGTTTAATTGTGATCCAGGAGCATAAAGGCTAAGCCAACAATGTGATCGAGTGTTCACATGTTGTGGCTAGCAAGAGGACAAGTTGTCATGGAGTGGGGAGGAAATTTGGTTTATTAAGTATTTTGAATAATTGCAAGTATGTAACCGACTACTATGTTGTCAGTTTTGAGAAAATAGGACATAGTGGCAATTTGATACTCCCCGCGTGGAGATCAAGCCAAATAGCTAGTCTGTTGTTGGATGATAGTGACTCCTTCAATGATGGGGAGAGTTAGTTAGTAGTTTGTTTTGCTGTTCAACCATTCCGTTTTGGGGATTTTTCGAATGGATGTAATAGGGAGATATTGGAAGTAAGTAAGTAGAAGACAGTTGACACAAGAGAGAGCTCTGTGTAAGAAAGAGTCGGTGGGATATTTTCCTAAACACCAGAGGAAAGTATGACTGTAGAGATGTTTTTTTATCACTTAATGAAATGAGAAATTTCTGTGTGTTAATGGTGTTACTGTGCATTTGAACAAGAGTTGAGCTTAGATTCTATCAGGTGGAGTAACGTGAATCGTTAACCTGATATCTGTGTGAATGAATCTTTGTCTTCGTGCTTGTGTGAACAGTTAGGAACACCCAAATATTTTGTAAATCAACCATTAGTACATAGCAGAGATAATTTCTTGTCATCTCTAGTTTCTCATTGGATTTGGACAAAGATCGAGCTGGATTGATCAATTCCCTGATCAATCAACGAAGAAAACCATAGAGTTGCAGCCAATTCATTTAATAGAGGTTGGACGGCTCTGTTACAATGTATTTTCCCACCTTCTGAGATATCACCTCTCAAACATCAGCAGTTTGTACCTCCAGTTTGCACCAGTTGTTTCCTTTCAGCAGGAGACCGTCTCTTACTGTAGATGGTTATGGCTATGATCACCTATGACATGTATTCATTGTGTAGTGCCTATTCATGACCATTATATTAGATTGTTGTACTATACCGACACATATTCAGAGATATTATTGTATTATGCCGAGTGAGTTGTTCCTTCCAGTTGTGTCTCCATCACTCCACTTCTGAGATTTATAATGTATTTCGGCCATCGTATCACCATTCTCTGACCTCACACATTAGGGGGCATCTATTACAATGTATTTTTCCACCTTGTGAGTATCAGCATTGATTGGCCATCCTGATCCATTTCATTGACTCAGATTCACTTTATGTCCTCCAGAAACACATTTTCCCCTATTTTTTTTCCCGTACGTTTACTGTCCCATTATAGCCAGCATACACGCAGGCTGTTCCACTATAGCCCGCGGGTACCAAGTAAAATGGTAAAAATCATTAGAAAATTACTTTTTACTCCCAAAAAGCAGTCTTAGGGTGACCTTTGGCTCTCCATATGCCTCGAAACGACTCGATGTGTCCTTTCACTTACCTTTGGAAGGCTATTTATTGAGCTCTTATGGAATATGGAAGGGAGGAGAAAGAGAGAGCAAGATAACTCTAGTGGATTTTTTCCGTGACTTGAGTCTACACTAATTGATCCTTGTTGTTGTGAACTCCTTATGTTCACCTACCAAACTCATTTCATAGTTTGAGTTTGCAATCGCATGGGGGATTGAAGTGGTGGAGGCACAAGTGGAGAGACCCAATTCTTGGTTCAAATTGGTTTCCGGCAAGAGGTCTTATATTGCACTTCTTGTTATTCATTAATGGAAATACTCATTTTCTCGTTTAGTTGATGTTGCGAATATTGTTAAATGACATTGGGTTATATTTTCTTATGATATCATGGATCATGCTATTGATTATGATAATGTATTTCACATGTTATACGCACTTGCTTGTACTTGTTATTGAGACTAATCTACAGGTTCAAGTGTAGAAGTTGAAATCTCAACAGGGATCTACTTCGAACATCAGGTTGAAGGTTGGTATTTTCTCCATTATCTTAGCATTGTCATTTACATAGCATTGCATTGGGAACTGAGTAGTGTTCTGCAGTCATCTGTCTGTTGTGGTCTGCCCCAAGCCATAGGAAGTTTTTCTCCGTAACAGGCTCAGATCAAGGACAAAAGGAAGATCAACGGTCGAAAAAGAATCCACCAGGTGAATGTGTGCCAGAGCTTGCGAATCTGCAATCCGATTCAAATTATTTTGCATTGATCGTAGATCAACAGACAGGATCAAGCCCACAAGAGATTGATGACTGCTACAGCGTTCCGCAGAAGGAAATAGCGCGGGAGTTAACGCGGAGAGTTGCGGAAACCGCATTGTGGAAGAGTTTTGAAGAATCCTTGTTGGGAGATCACGAAAAACACACCTGCAATCCGTAATCCTCAAGTTGTGGAAAGAAGTGTTGCGGAAAGTCCGTTGCGGGAATGTGATTGCGGAAAACCACCAAGATTGCGGAAAGGAGGTGTTTCTGCAATATTGTTGCGAAAGGTTAGTTCTGACTGTTAGATAGTTGTGTAAGGCCCAGTTTGAAGATAAGGGCCACCATTGAGAAGAACTTAGTTGGTTTTCAGCTAAGTCTAGTGGTTGTACTTCTGAATAATCACAATATTTCATGGGAAGTGGGTTGGATTGGCTTTGGTCATTCCCGCCTGCATCATTTGTGGTATCAAAGCAAGGACTTACTCAGCACAGCAGAAGAAAGACATGGCTATACGTGTAGGCAGAGCAAGAGGTCGTGACAGAGGGAGACC
Source organism: Larix kaempferi (assembly GCA_027924585.1). Classification (NCBI taxonomy): domain Eukaryota; kingdom Viridiplantae; phylum Streptophyta; class Pinopsida; order Pinales; family Pinaceae; genus Larix; species Larix kaempferi. Next base: position 6,688,723 of record BSBM01000221.1, read on the forward strand.
AACAACGAATGTAGAGGTCATGGAGGAAATGAGAGAACTACGGGCACGTATGGAAGCTATGGAGATGGGAAGACGAAGAGACCCAGAAGCAGGAGATGTGAGTGAGGTTGAAGAAGAGGAACAAGAAGAAGAAGCAGGACCCATGCAAGAGACACCTGAGCTAAGATACTTCCATTCAATTCTTGGATCAACTTCGAGGCCAAAACCTGAGTTTCCTACCTATGAGGGAAGTCTCACTGCTGAACACCTCATTGACTAGATCAACGAGTTAGACGAGTACTTTGAGTATGATGAAATTGAAGAAAAAAAGAAGGTCAGGTTGGCAATGACAAGGTTGAAAGGACATGCGTCCCTATGGTGGGATAGCGTGTAGGCTGAAAGGAGAAGGAAGAACAAGCCATTAATAAAGAGTTGGGATAGGATGGTGGCTAAGATGAGGGCCAAATTCTTGACCAAGGATTACCAGCTGACCTTGTACAGACAAATGGAGAACCTTAGGAAAATATTACTGACTGTAAGAGAGTATACTGAAGAGTTCTACAAAGTGAACCTAAGGGCAGGTTATGTGGAAGAATCAACATAGAAGGCTCCTAGATATGTCAATGGTCTAAGGATGGAGATTCAGGATGAGATCATCATGATATCATCAAGAACCATGGAAGAGGCATACCAATGTGCCTTGAGAGCAAAAGAAAAATTAGTGAGGAAGTAGAACTTCAATAGGGGAAGAGGTTCAACCAGAGGAAGGGGGGAAAACAGCTGGGAGAGGAAGGTTTGTAGCCCCAAAAGGAGAATCCAACAACTCAAGCCAATAGGAGAAATAAGGTAGAGGAGGTGACCCAAGAGGGAGAAGACCTTACCAAGGGGGTAGATGTAGAGGAAGAGGCAGAGAAACTATCTATAGATGTTACAAATGTAACAAATTGGGACACAGATCCTTTGAATGTCCTGAGAAGGAATACATAGGACAGAGAGGAGCCTATGTAGTTCAGAACAAACAACAACAAGAGAAGATGACAGTGACTGAGAATATGCCAGAGATGGGAGAGGTTTTGATGATGAACAAAGTCTTATTGAAGCCTGAAAAGGAGAAGGTGGAACCCGCTCAAAGGAAGGATTTATTCAGAACCATGTGTAAAGTCAAAGGGAAACGTTGCAAGATGGTGATTGACAGTGGGAGCACTAACAATATTTTTTCCACAGATATGGTGGAGAAGATGAGTTTGAGGAAGACCAGACATCCTGTTCCATACAAGGTATCCTGGCTACATAAAGGACATCAAATCCTGGTAAGTGAACAATGTGAAGTTGATTTGCAAATAGGCACATATAAAGATAAAATCATATGTGATGTTATTCCCATGGATGTTTGCCATATTATTCTAGGGAGACCATGGCAATTTGAAAAAAGAGTCATACATTATGGTAGGAGAAACTATCATAGTTTTGAGAAAGATAGGATAAGACATGTTCTTCTTCCTTTACAAGAAGGGAGTGCAACAGAACAACAAACATCTAAGGTCCTAATTTCTACAGGGAACGAGTATTTGCAACAAATTGATGAGGAAGAACTTCATTATGTTGTGGTATGTAAACCTAGAGTGGTAATAATGAAGACCAATATTACATATCTGCCTGAAGAGATTCAGGAGATGCTAGGGGATTTTAGTGACATTGTGGTGGATGATTTAACCAATGAGTTACCACCGAAGAGGGATATAAGTCACCATATTGATTTTATTCCTGGAGCAAGCTTACCAAATAAGGAAGCATACAGGTTGACACCTCAAGAGAATGAAGAAGTTAGAAGGCAAGTACAAGGATTGTTAGACAAGGGGTTGGTTCAGAAAAGTTTGAGTCCATGTGTAGTACCAACAGTTCTCACCCCAAAGAAGGATGGTGAATGGAGGATGTGCACTGACTCTAGGGATATCAACAAAATTACCATCAGATACAGGTTTCCATTACCCAGGATGGATGACATGATGGATTTCCTGAGTGGGGCAACATGTTTTTCAAAATTAGATATGAAGAGTGGATACCATCAGACCAGAATTCGAGAAGGAGATGAGTGGAAGACAACCTTTAAGACAAATGATGGGTTGTATGAGTGGTTGGTTATGCCATTCGGACTGTCTAGTGCACCAAGCACTTTCATGAGATTAATGAATGAAGTCTTGAGAGATTTCATAGGTAAGTTTGTAATAGTTTACCTTGATGATATTTTGATTTTCAATTAAACAAAAAAAGAACACTTGGAGCATCTAAGATGTGTCTTAGAGAAACTACAAAAGGAAAACTTGTTGGTGAATGTGAAGAAGTGTACATTTATTAAATCAGAACTAGTGTATTTGGGTTTTTTTATCTCAAGAGATGGATTGAAGATGGATCCAGAAAAGGTGCAAGCAATCATTGATTGGCCTTCACCTCAACATTTTTTAGGTAAGAAATTTCCATGGATTGGAAAGTTTTTATAGGAAGTTTATAAAGAATTTTAGTGGTATTTGTTCAACTATCATTGAAACAATTAGAAAGGACAAACAACCATTTAAATGGACAACTAAGGCTGAAAGCAACTTTTAGTTCTTGAAGAAGAATATTACTGAGCAACCAATATTGAAGTTACTAGATTTCAAACACCCTTTCCAAGTGAAATGTGATGCTAGTGGAGTAGCAATTGGAGCTGTACTCAGTCAGGAAGACATGCCCATAGCATATTTCAGCGAGAATTTGAACGATTCAAAACAAAAGTATTCATCTTATGACAAGGAATTCTATGCTATTGTTCAAGCACTAAAGCATTGGAGACATTATCTGATGCCTAGAGAGTTTGTTTTGTTTTCTGATAATCATGCATTGCAGTACATCATGCAACAACCTAAATTGAACCATAAGCATGTCAAATGGGTTGAGTTCTTACAAAGATTTACCTTTGTGTTGAAGCACATCAATGGGAAATCAAATCAAGTAACTGATGCCTTAAGTAGGAGACAATTGGTTGTGCAAGAAAATCAGATCCAAGTCTTGGGATTTGAGCACTTAAGAGGTTTGTATGAGACTGACATTGATTTTCAGGGTGCATACAGAGTTTGTAGGAATCTTGTGGATGTGGAAAGAGAGACATGGATGGAGTATATGTTGCAAGATGGTTTACTCTTTAAAAACAATAAACTTTGTATTCCCAAATGTTCCATGAGAGAGAACCTGATCAAGGAGAAGCATAATGGAGGGATGGCAGGTCACTTTGGAAGTGATAAAACCTTTGGACAGTTGAGCCATTTCTATTTTTGGCCAAAGATGAGGTCTAAAGTTGAGAAATTTGTGAGTATATGTAGGGTATTCCAGCATGCCAAGGGAAGAAGCCAAAACACAGGCTTATACACACCACTGCCTATTCCAACTAGGCCTTGGGATTCTATGAGTATGGATTTAATTTTGGGTTTACCCAAAAAATCAGAAGGGAAATGATTCTATTTTTGTAGTTGTGGATAGATTTACTAAGATGGCACATTTCATTCCATGTTATAAGACCGGTGATGCCACACACATTGCTAACTTGTTTTTTAATGAAGTTGTGAAGATACATGGTTTACCTAAGAGCATTGTATCTGACAAAGATGTAAAGTTCACAGGTCATTTCTGGAGGAACTTGTGGAAGAAGTTGGGAACCAAGTTGAACTTCAGTTCAGCATATCATCCATAGAGTGATGGCCAGACTGAGGTGGTAAATAGGAGTCTTGGTAACATGTTGATAAGTCTAATTGGAGAAAATCCAAAGCAATGGGAAAAAGTGCTAGCTCAAGCAGTGTTTGCATATAATGAATCACCAAACCAAAGTACATGAATGGGTCCATTCCAAATTCTGTATGGTATGCACCCAAGAGGGGTGTGCGAACTTCGTGATTTGGGTCAAATGGAGCAGAGAAGCGTAGATGGAGAAGAGTTTGCAACAAGGATTAGTGAACTACAAGAGCAAGTTAAAGTACGGTTGCAACAGAGTAACAATAGTTAGAAAACAAGAGCAGATTCTGGGAGAAGAGAGAAACACTATGAGGTAGGATATTTGGTTCTAGCACATATGAGGAAAGAGAGATTTCAAAAAGGAGAGTATAACAAGTTGAAAATGAAAAAGATTGGACCCTACAGAATACTCAGAAAGTTTTCAGCAAATGCCCATGACTGGAAATGCCAACATGTATTGGAATCACCTATTTTTATTGTTAATGACTTGTATACTTATGTGGCTAATGATACATGAAAAATGACAGAAGACTGAGGTCCTGTGGAAGATCTTCAGTGGCTGAAGCAGATGCCTATATCCTAGCCATCAGAAGCTGAGTCTATCTTGGATACTAGAGTGGAAAAGAGCACCAGACAAAGAGACTACTTGGAATACTTAATAAAATGGAAAGGACATCCTGTAGAAGATTCTACATGTATGAATGTTGAAGAATTGGGGACAAAGGGTTTCTCAATAGTTGATTTACTAAACAAGGGTTCAAAATTTTAACATTGGGAGTATGATACAGGATCATCAAGGCTAAGCCAACAATGTGATCGAGTGTTCACATGTTGTGTCTAGCAAGAGGACAAGCTGTCATAGAGTGGGGAGGAAATTTGGTTTATTAAGTAGTTTGAATAATTGCAAGTATGTAACCGACTACTATGTTGTCAGTTTTGAGAAAATAGGACATAGTGGCAATTTTATACTCCTTGCGTGGAGATCAAGCCAGATAGCCAATGTGTTGTTGGATGATAGTAACTCCTTCAGTGAAGGGGAGAGTTAGTTAGTAGCTTGTTTTGCTGTTCAGCCATTCGGTTTTGGGTATTTTTCGAATGGATGAAATAGGGAGAGATTGGGAGTCAATAAGTAGAATACAGTCAGCGCAAGAGAGATCTCTGCGTAAGAAAGAGTCGATGGGATATTTTCCTAAACACCAGAGTAAAGTATGACTGTAGAGATGTTTTTGTTATCACTTAATGAAAGGAGCAAATTCTGTGTGTTAATGGTGTTACTGTGCATTTGAACAAGAGTTGAGCTTAGATTCTATCAAGTGGAGTAATGTGAATCGTTAACCTGATATCTGTGTGAATGAATCTTTGTCTCCGTGCTTGTATGAACAGTTAGGAACACCCAAATCTTTTGTAAATCGACCATTAGTACGTAGTAGAGATAATTTCTTGTCATCTTTAGCTTCTCATTGGATCTGGACGAAGATCGAGCTAGATTGATCAATTCCCTGATCAATCAACGAAGAAAACCGTAGAGTTGCATCCGATTCATCTAACAGAGGTTGGATTGCTCAAATCAAGGCCAAAAGGAAGATCAACGGTCGGAAAAGAATCCACTAGGTGAATGTGTGCCGGAGCTAGCGAATCCACAAGCCGATTCAAAGTATTCTGCGTTGATCGTAGATCAATGGACGGGATCAAACCCGCAAGAGATCGACGGCTGCTACAACGTTCCGCAGAAGGAAATAGCGCGGGAGTTAATGGCGAGAGTTGCGGAAACCGCATCGCGGAAGAGTTTTTGTGGAAGCCTTGTCGGGAGATCACGAAAAGCACACCCGAAATCCGCAATCCGGAAGTTGCGGAAGGGCCGTTGCGGGAAGGTGATTGCAGAGAGATCATTGCGGAAAACCACCAAGATTGCGGAAAGGAGGCATTTCCGCAAGATTGTTGTAGAAGGTCAATTCTGACTATCAGATAGTTGCAGAAATCCTAGTTTGAAGATAAGGGCTGCCATTGAGAAGATCTTAGCTGGTTTTCAACTAAGTCTGGTGGTTCGACTTCTGAAGAATCGCAATATTTCCTGGGAAGCGGGTTGGATTGGATTTGGTCATTCTCGCCTGCATCAAATTGCATAGGAAATTATTTGATAATTGTGATTATTCATGGGTTGTTAAGCCATGAGATATTGTAAATGATGTAATTATTAAATATTGCAATAAAATACCAAGAAGCTGTCTAAGGAGGAAACCAATGAGAAGGGGCCGTGTGTATCCACCAGGGAGAGGTGAGGGGGTTGTGGGATTGGAACCCATGCTGCCACATGTACATTTGTGAACCTGTTTGACTCCCCATGCCAAAATTTAACGATGTTGTAAGAGGGTGGTTGAGAAGACCTGTTAAGGAGGACAATTGAGTATGGAGCATGCCCTGTGAATCAGTATGACAGGGTATGGCCTATGTTTACTTGTCCTGTAAGACACTTAACCACCTGGAAATTGGCGGACCCAGATGACTATCCCATGGTTGACCCAGAACGGGGGGGGGGAGGGACGCATTCATTCATTCATCGTGCCTCAGAGAGACAAGCCATGGGAAGAGAAACGATGATCATGTGATAGTTGGAATGGATAGAGTCGAATGCCCATAGAAACACTGCGTGGAAGCATATTCTGTGGAGGAACCCAAGAATCCAAAACTTGCAATGAATTATAGAGCATGAGAGGCTTAGTGGAGCTGTGAGAATACATGGATTTTACTTGCAGAGAATTGAGTTGCAAAACAGAGCTTAGTATGCAACCCTGAGAAGAGCCCAAATTGTTTAACAGAGTTAAAAGGTCAAATTAGGGTTGGACTGCTTGATAAACCCAACGAAGGCTACAATCTCATAGAACTAGTAGTTGGACCTTTCTATGCCTACGTTGAATAACAATGGAAGGGAAGGGGCCCTGAGGGATTGTGCAGCAGAGAAGGGGGTATTCCTTGTGTTGGGTAAGGTAGGTATTGTGGGTGCCATGTCTGCTGAGTGTTGAGATGGCTACATATATGTGGTTGAGCTCACTGGATTAGCACCATCCTCCATGATACCCTTGCATGCTTGATAAACCCTACTACAGGTTGGATTAGCATGAGTGTTTTACCTTGCATGATTTATAAATCCAATTGTAGGTTGGATTAGCATGAGTATGTTTCCCTTGTATGCTTGATAAACCCACTGTAGGTTGGCTTAGCATCCATGTTCTCTTGTATGCTTGATAAACCCAACTGCAGATTGGTTTAGCATAGGGATGATATATTGACTGTGAGAGAGTCTGTTAGCCCTCCTTAGTGGATACACAGTCCAACTCGGGGGTGGTCTGTCAGCTGAGAGAGTACAGGCTGGACAGATTCTTAAGGTTGGGTGGAACGTTTCTCTCACTTAGCCAGTTGCTTGTACGTGTTGGATTCAAAGAACATTTCATGTGTTATGTTATGTTTAATTATGTTAAATTTATTGAATGAATGTGAAATGGAATGGTATGAAGGTTATGCACAAGCCTAAGTATGAGGCTGAGTTATAGTGTGAACACTTCATTGCTTGCATGAGTTTAATGCATTGTTAATTTTACATGTGTTAGATGTATGGACTAGACTTAGTTTCATTCACCATATGTGTCTGTTATGTATTGCTTATCCTTGTGGATGGACGGTATGGATTCAACTGCACATGGGAAAGGATTTAGATATCCCTGTGGTGCTTCATGACTCTCTGTGGGTCAGGGGAGGAGAAGAAGTCATGGCAAGAGGAAGGTAGAGTTCCTTGTAGGATACTGAAGGCATATTGATGAGGTTATAGACCATACTTCAGTTGGAAAACTGTCGAAGTTAGAATTCTCAGATGGAGTGGGGAGTTATGATATTGAAGAGAGATCTCCAAGAGATTTCCAATGGAACCAAAATTTCCCAATTTGGCTTAAGGATGAGGAATATATCAGCTTGGTAATTTTGCAATTGCAGAGGAGGTGGTTCTGCATTCTCGCATCCGCAATGCGGATTGCGGATTGCAGATCTTGGGAACCCATTTTGGACTCACGTAGGTGGACTTCCACAGTTTCGAGTTCCGCAAATGCGGATTGCGGACTGCAGAAGGGTATTTTTCCGGTCATGGATTTGGACTTCCGCATTCCCGAGTTCTACAATGCTGATTGCAGATTGTGGAAGGGGAAGTCTTCTGGTATGGTGATGAGGTGGTTCCGACCTTTTGAATCCCGCAATGCAGATTGCGAATTGCGGAAGTTAGAAAGATGATTTCGATGGAGATGAGAATTGTAGTTCCGCATTCCTGAATCTCATGATGAGGATTGCGGAATGCGTATTGTGGATCAACATCCATTATAGCTGTGCGTGAAAATGGAGGGTTTTAGAGAAAAAAAAGTATCAGGTGGTCTCCCATTGCCCCAAAGGGAACTGAGGGGATCGGGGACGTGACAAGTTTGGAATTTCTTTTTAAATCTCTTTATCTCTTTTATTTTTAATTTATTAATGTGTTTATCCTAACATTTGTTGTGGAGGAAGCCAAGAATCCGAACCCTAGGATGAATTTCAGAGCGTGAGAGGCTTAGTAAAGTTGTGAGAATACCTAGATTTTACTTGTAGAGAGTTGAGTTGCGGGACAGAGCTTAGTATGCAACCCTGAGAAGAGCCAGCTTGTTTAACAGAGGTAGAAGTTCAAATTAGGGTTGGATTGCTTGATAAACCCAATGAAGGCTATAATCTCATAGAACTAGCAGTTGGACCTTTCTATGCCCACCCTGAATAGCACTGGAAGGGAAGGGGCCCTGAGGGACCGTGCAACATAGAAGGGGGTCTTCCTTGTGTTGGGTGAGGTAGATATTGTGGGTACCATGTATACTGAGTGTTGATATGCTTGTAGCTCTGTGGTTGAGCTCACTTACTTAGCACCATCCTCCCTGTTTCCCTTGCATGCTTGATAAACCCAACTACAGGTTGGTGTGAAGAACCTACAACAATTAATTCATGAAAATACATGAGATAGCAGAAATAACAGAACTCAGAATCACTTTTATTGATTGCATGCCACTTCGAGGGGGAAACCTCATTTGAGCAAGGTCAATAAAAATAACTTCACGGTACCTTCATTGGTCTCAACACAAACTTATATACTAACTCTAGGCGCTAATAATATGGTTCAATACCATGTGTCAATACAAACCATGGGCTAATACAAACTATGGATCAACAATTACTACGGGACGACTTACAAAGCATATGCGTCTAACAACAATAATACAAACTATGGATCAACAAATACTACGGGACGACTTACAAAGCATATGTGCCAAACAACAATATATTAACAAAGTAAATAGAATGGTTGACATGGGTTCCTAACATTCCCTCTCCCTTAGAAAAATCTTTTTCCTCAAAGCTTTAGATGTGGAAATTGATGCAGAATTTGAAGGAGTGGTTCCCTGTAGCATCCTCAGGTTCCAATCCGGGCCACTGATGCCTTTTGAGTTTCAGGAGGATTGCTTGGAAGGCTATAGATGAAGAAGAACCATATCAGCTACGTGAAAAGTGCGCTCTGAACGGTCCTGATCGGCTGGTTGTTTCAGTCGAATTCTTTCCATGTGAAGATTGTCCTGCAGAATGAGAAGAATCTGATCGCGGTTTCAAAGAACCGAGTCAATTTCCTGAACTGGGAAGCTACTGAGGGAGTATGGAAGAAGAATTGGTGGTGCCTGTCCATAGACTGCTGCATATGGTGTGGTATTGCACCACTGGAGATCTTCTAGGAAATCCATAGAAATAGTTGTCCAAATATGTGTAGGTATGGGAAAGGGTTTGAGCAGTCCCGAAAGGAGTGTCATTTCACCCTTGTTGACCTGGAAAGTATAACAGTTAACCACCATATGTTGAATTTTCATTTTCAGTCCCTGCCAAAAGAAGTTACATTATTCCCGGTCATAGGTTTTGAGGAACCCAGAGTGCCTTGACGATGAATAAGCATGGAGTTCATAGAAGGGATAGCCTTGTTGAATAGATTGCAACTAGTTTGGAACAAGCAGAGAAATAGCTGTAAGAGAAACTGGGTCATCAAATGTGCGAGAAGGAGCATCTGCCACCATATTGTCCTTACCCTTCTTGTAAGTGATCGCATAGTCATAACTCATGAGTTGGATAACCCATTTCAGGTGTGCCAGGGAGGAGACCCATTGTTCTAGGAAATTTTCCAGACTCTTGAGATCAGTCTTGATGCAAAAATAATTCCCTAATAGGGATGGCTGCCACTTTGGTACTGCATGCAAAATAGCCATCATTTCCTACTGAGATGTAGATGCGGCTAAATTCTTACCGGAAAGGTCTCTTGAAGGAAACAAACCCACTGTTGCAACAAATACACCTGCATATCTATCCAAGGAAGTAGTGAAGACCGTTGATGGGTGCATCTGAATGCAATGGAGCTGAGCGATGACACCATGTGAATTCTTCTTAAGGATATTTTCTAAGCGATGTGAACTAATGAGGCAAAGAGACCCTGGTTGTAATCCCGTAAATTTGTGTTGTGTCCCATTGACTGAAAACTGCATCCAAAGTTCAGCAAAATCCCATAAGATGGGGCCAAGTGTGCGTAACCATTGAACACCTAAAACCACATCACATCTGCCTAAGGACAAGGAAAACATGTCAGAGCGCAGGGTATAATCTTCCAGAGAGAGACACACATTGTGACACTTTCCCTTGCAAGGTAAGGTGCCCCCATTAGCAACCATGACTTCAAAGTTGGAGCAAGGATGGACAAAACAATCAGCCTGTTTGGCGATCCGGGGGTCAATGAAGTTATGAGTGCTACCAGCATCAATGAATATAGCAAAAGGAAGCTTCTTGAAGTAACCCTTGACCCGCATTGTTTGGGGGGTGGTGATGCCGGATAAAGCATGGAGAGATATCTCTGGTTGGTCATCCTGAGATGGGGGGTCAATAAGCGGCTCCTGAATGTTGACCTGATCATCCATTGTATCTAGAGCTTCTTTGTTGGTTGTGGAGCTAGATCTTCCAGTCTCATAGATAATATTGTCTTAGCTGTGCACCCCAGAGGACTGTACACTCATGCCCCTACCTTTGGGTTTGGGGGTGTGGGGGCGTATCCCCTGCGAATGGGAGTTCGGGGGCAGCGCCCTCGAGAAATGGGGGTTCGAGGGAAACGCCCTCGAGAAAAAAAAATTGGGGCCTTTTTCGCCAGCTGTTTTCGGGCCCATGGTTTTGGGTAACCCGTGGTATTTTCCCATTGTATTTCCCCTATAAAAGAAATACATTGTAATACGACTAGGGTTAGTGATGTATTACGCTTTATGCATTGTAAAGATCTCTGAGATCAGAAGAGAGACTGTGAGACAGTGAAGAGGAAGTGCAGTAGTTGTGCTGCAGGTTGTATCCCTTCACTTTGCTGGACGAAATAATAATAAGGACTGGCAACTTCAGTGTGGACATAGCCCAAGTTGGGTGAACCAAGATATATCTGTGTCTCTCTTGTAATGTGTATGTGTTATTATATTTTCATTTCTGTTTATTGTTATTGTTCTGCGATCCTATTTTTCTAACAATTGGTATCAAAGCCAAAGGTCTATTTGGCAGATAAACCCACAGGAAGCTAGGGTTTCTGGTTCGAGTGGGAGCAATGGCGGAAGAAGAAAAGTTTAAGGTCGAGAATTTTCATGGCCAAAACTTCCAGTTATGGAAGATGCAAATGGAGGACTATCTGTACCAGAAGGATCTATTCCTACCGTTGGGAGGAAGAGAAAAGCATCCGGTTGCTATGAAGGACGAAGAATGGGATGTTCTTGACAGAAAGGTTCTAGGAACAATACAATTGAGCCTGGCTTCGTCGGTGGATTTCAATACATCAAAAGAAACGACAACGGAGGGTTTGATGAGCGCATTGGGTAAGCTGTATGAAAAACCCTCAGCCTCCAACAAGGTATTTCTAATGAAGCGTTTATTTAATATGAAGATGTCTAAAGGTGGATCTGTTACTGATCATTTAAATGAGTTTAATACAGTTACAAATCAACTAAGTTCTATAAGTGTGAACTTTGATGCTGAGGTTAGGTCTCTTCTAATCTTGTGTTCATTGCCAGAAAGATGGAATAGCTTGATCATAGCTGTAAGTAACTTTGTCTCTGGTTCAAACACCTTGAAATTTGATGATGTTATTGGTGTTATTCTTAGCGAGGAAATGCGAAGAAAAAGCACAGGTGAGACATCAGGTAATGTGTTGACCATGGAGAGCAGGGGAAGACAAAAGGAGAGAGGAAAGAGCCAAGGTAATCACAACAACTCTAAAAAGGGCAGATCCAAGTTCAGACTGGGAAAGATAGAGTGCTGGAACTGTGGAAAGAAAGGACATCTAAAGAAAGAATGCAGATCTCTAAAGAAGAAAGGAGATGCACAGAAGGAAACTACCCAAGAAGCAAATGTAGCAAGTGACATGTTACAAGATGCTTTGATTCTTGCATTAGATAATACAAGTGATTATTGGGTAGTAGATTCAGGGGCTTCATGTCATGCTACATCCCATAGGAAATAGTTTCATGATTATGTTCCAGGCGATTTTGGACATGTTTTATTGGGTGATGATGAGCCATGTAAAATTGTTGGAATGGGTAAGGTATGGATAAAAGTTAAGAATGGAACTGATTGGCTGTTAAAAGATGTTAGGCATATTCCTTCTATGAAAAAAAATCTGATCTCAACATGGTAGTTGGGAGATGGCGGCTGTCTATCTACGTTCGGAGAAAAGTGGTGGAATATCACTAAAGGATCAATGGTGATAGCAAAAGGAGATAGGGTAGGTATGTTGTATTTATGTCCTCATAATATTGACCATTCTATCTCTTTAGCTTCCACAGGAACAGATACAGCATTGTGGCATCATAGGCTTGGCCGCATGAGTGAGAAGGGGATGCAGATTCTCCACTCAAGGAAGTTGTTACCAGATTTGAAGCATGTAAGTTTGGAATTCTGTAAGAACTATGTTTATGGAAAACAGAAGAGAGTCAGATTTCTCAGGGTTAGGAAACAGAAGAAGAATGAAAAGTTAGAGCTTGTGTATACAGATGTATGGGGACTAGCTCAGGTACAATCTCTTGGTGGCTCTCATTATTATGTTACATTTATTGATGATGCAACTAGGAAAACTTGGGTTTATTGCATTAGACATAAATCTGTTGTGTTTGCTACTTTTAAGAAGTGGAAAGCTTTGGTTGAGAATGAGACAAGAAAAAGGTTGAAGTGTCTTAGATCTAATAATGGAGGTGAGTACTGCGGCAAGGAGTTTGATAGTTACTGTTCATACCATGGAATTCGTAGAGAGAAGAAAGTTCCAGGAACACCACAAGAAAATGGCATGTCTGAAAGGATGAATAGAACGATCAGGGAGCGTGCAAGGTGTATGAGATTGAATGCAGGGTTGCCCTTACAGTTTTGGGCAGATGTTGTAAATACTGTTATTTATTTAATAAACGAAGGACCTTCAAGTGCTTTGGATGGTGGTATTCCAGAGGAGGCATGGACAAATAAAAAGGTAAACTACTCATTTTTTAGAACGTTTGGTTGTGAAGCGTTTGTCCATATTGATAAAGAAAATAGAACAAAGCTTGAAGCTAAATCCAAGAAATGTACCTTTATTGGATATGGGGTTGATGATTTTGGTTATCGTTTATGGGATTATGAAAATCACAAAATCATTAGGAGTAGAGATGTGATATTCAATGAAAATGTCATGTATAAAGATCAGTTGCAGGGAAAGAAACATGAAAAGGAAACCACAGAGTACACAGTACTTGATGAAATTCAAGAAAATGAAGTTCCAAAGGTGCCAGAAAATCAAGAACAACAGCAAGTACCTAAAACTCCTGCAACTGCAAAAAGATCTACCAGGTTAAGTAGACTCCCTGAACGATACTTTCCTTCAATGTATTATTTATTGATGACTGATGCTGGTGAACTAGAGTGTTATGAAGAAGCAATGCAGGTTGAAACTAGAAAGAAGTGGGAGCAAGGCATGAATGAGGAGATGGACTCATCGGTAGGAAACCAGACTTGGGATTTGGTTCAGTTTCCTGCTAGTAAAAGAGCATTGCAGATTAAATGGATTTACAGGTTGAAGAAAGAAAATGAGGTAAGAAGCGGTACAAGGCGAGACTTGTTGTAAAGGGGTTTTCACAGAAGAAAGGTATTTTGATGAAATATTTTCTTCTGTTGTTAAGATGAATTCAATTAGGACTATCTTAAGTTTAGTGGCGGTAGAAGATTTGCATCTTGAACGGTTAGATGTAAAAACATCCTTTCTCCATGGGGATTTGGAGGAAGAGATATATATGCAGAAGCCAGAAGGGTATGAGGTCAAAGGTAAGGAGAACTTGGTATGCAGGATGAAAAAGAGCTTGTATGGCTTGAAGCAAGCCCCAAGGCAGTGGTATTTAAAATTTGACAGGTTTATGACAGAACAAGGTTATAGTAGATGTCATTCTGACCACTGTGTTTATTTCAAGAATCTAGATAATGAAAGATATATTATCTTGTTACTATATGTGGATGACATGCTTGTTGCAGGGTATAACATGCAGGATATAAATGTACTCAAAAGGAAGCTAGCTAATTCATTTGCGATGAAGGATTTGGGTGTTGCAAAGCAAATCCTTGGTATGAGAATAATGAGAGACATGAAACATCACAAACTGACATTGTCTCAGAGTGAGTACATACAAAAAGTGTTGGAAAGGTTCAGAATGCGGAATGCAAAACCAGTAAGTACACCTTTGGCCATCCATTTCAATTTAAGTAAGGAGATGTGTCCCAAGACACAGGAAGAGACAAATTACATGTCCAAGATTCCCTATCAATCAACAGTTGGCAGCTTGATGTATGCCATGGTGTGCACAAGACTAGATATTGCACAAGCAGTGGGAGTTGTGAGTAGATATATGAACAATCCAGGTAAAGAAAATTGGAAGGATGTACAGTGGATTCTTAGGTATTTGAGAGGTACCACCACTCAGGCATTATGTTTTGGAGGTTTAGACACTGTTCTACACGGATATATTGATGCAGATATGGAAGGTGATAAGGATAGTAGGAGGAGCACCATATGATATGTGTTTACTGTAGGTGGAACAACAGTAAGTTGGATTTCGAGACTGTAGAAGGTTGTTGCACTTTCAACAACGAAAGCTGAGTATGTTGCTGTTACAGAGGCTAGTAAAGAGATGATTTGGTTGCTTAGGTTTATGGAGGAAGTGGGTAAGAAGCAGAAGGATAGCAGGTTGTATAGTGATAGCCAGAGTGCCATTCATATTGCAAAGAACTTAGCATTCCATTCCAGGACTAAACATATACAAATCAAGTACCATTTCATACACTCTGTTCTGGAAGATGATCTGTTGAAGCTGGAAAAGATACATACTAGCCAGAATCCTGCAGACATGTTCACAAAGGTAGTGACCAGAGAGAAACTGTGTTCCTGTTCGGTTTCAGTTGGACTTCTAGCATGAAGGTGAAGATCATAAAGTTGCCAAGTCTAAGGTCCAGCAAGTACAGCAGCGGTAGAGTTGTTGTGATCAGTCTCCAAGTGGGAGATTGTTGGTTGTGGAGCCAGATCTTCCAGTCTCATAGATGATATTGTCTTAGCCGTGCACCCTAGAGGACTGTACACTCATGCCCCTACCTTGGGGTTCGGGGGCGTATCCCCCATGAAGGGGCGTTCGGGAGCAACGCCCCCGAGAAAAAAAATTTGGGGTTGTTTTTGCCAGCTGTTTTCGGGCCCATGGTTTTGGGTAACCCGTGGTATTTTGCCATTGTATTTCCCCTATAAAAGAAATACATTATAATACGGCTAGGGTTAATGATGTATTAGGTTTTATGCATTGTAAAGATTTATGAGATCAGAAGAGAGACTGTGAGACAGTGAAGAGGAAGTGCAGTAGTTGTGTTGTAGGTTGTATCCCTTCACTTTGCTGGACGAAATAATAATAAGGACTGGTAACTTCAGTGTGGACGTAGCCCAAGTTAGGTGAACCACGATATATCTGTGTCTCTCTTGTAATGTGTATTTGTGCTTATATTTTCATTTCTGTTTATTGTTATTGCTCTACGATCCTGTTTTTCTAACACTTCTTCACCAATTTTAGAGGCATGAAGAGAATCCATATCCAAGAGATAGAGCTTTTGCTGAACACATCTATGTCCTTGAGTGAATTTATCATCACAATTATAACAAATCCATTTTTCTCTGCGTGCCTGCATCTCTGTTTCAGACAAATGCTTGATAGGAGTTGGTCGAGGAGCTAGCGGGATGGGAGGTTGTTGAGAACCCATATTTCGGAAGGGGACAAAAGTGGGTTTGGAGCATTGTTGGGATGAAATCTTGTATTCTTCCAGCTTAGCCAACCCTAGGGATTCCATCATTGTGTTGGAACATACCATTTTAACCTCTGAGCGGATTTTAGCCTTAAGACCACTGATGAAACAACTCTTGTAGAATTCATCAGACAATCCTTCTGTGTGATTGGCTAGTTTCTCAAATTCTGTCTGATACTCTCTCACAGTGCCAATTTGGTGAAGTTTAGTGAGGTATCCTATGAAGTCATCAAAAGCACTAGGACCAAATCATTGCAAAAGGAGCTGGTGAAAATCTGGCCATTTTGTCTCTTCATGAGCCTTAATTTACCAACAGTACCATTGAAGAGCTTCCTATTCCAAATGAAATGATGCAAGTGGAACTTTGATGACATTAAAAGTATTATGCAGAATGAAATACTGTTCTACATGATAGATCCATCCAGTTGGATCGGTAACATTGAAGCGAGGAAAATCAAGCTTCGGGCCATGGAAATTGATGGAAGAAGAGAACCCATTGTCTGATGAAGACTCGGACTATCGTTTGTTGTTCATGGCTGAGTGCTCAAGATGGAGGCCGAGAAATTTTTCATCCAAATCCTGGAGTTTGGTTTGGATGGCTACAAGTGCTTTCTCCATGGTTTTTGCTCCTGCGCGGGTGACAACCATAACCAGGAGTGTTTTTTTTTTTGGGGGGGGTAATGGATAGAAAATCACAAACAAAAGCTTATTTAGTAAAGGGAAATTTGGATTGGGGAAAAACTCGGAGGGGTAGTTGGGGTTTGACTAGGCTTTAGACACTTTTTAATGGACAGGGAAGCAAAAAATGGGGATTTCAGAAGCAGGGTGAAATAATGAGAAAATTTGTCAAAGAGGGACAAAGAAGCAGAAATAGGGAATGAACATGGTAGCAAAATTTGGAGGCGAGTGGGTGAAAATTTAAGAAGTTATGGAAAACCCTAAAAATAGACAAATGTGGGATTTCTAGATTTGGGAAGTAGAATTTGGGATAGGGTCCTCATGAATGAAATATGCAGAATGGGATTGCAAGGGTGTCAGTGAAGTTTCAGGGAAAACAGAGTTAAAACAAGGGAGATATGGCAAAAAAAATAGAATTTTATACCTTTTTTTTTCCCAAAATGGATCTGAAACGACTTTCAGAATGGATCAGAAACAACAGGGTCAGGAATGGCTCAGAATGGATCAAAAATGGCTGGATCTGAAATGAATTTTAGAATGGATCTGAACCGGCTTTCAGAATGGATCTACAATGACGTGGAAGTGATCGGCAACAGATGGATCTGCAATGGCGCGGAAGTGATCGGCAACAGTTCAGCTGAAAATAGATATGGACCCCAGGTATGTTCGGCTTCCTATCGGTTCAGGGGATTCACTCGACCACCAATGTTGTCTAACAGCTTGCGTGTTGGGGCATTACCCCTCACTCCATAGCTCAGGTAAAACTGATAACCGATTTACCACAAATGACAGCTCTTGGTTTACCTCACGGGTGGGAACTAGTTAATCAGGTAGGGGTCATTGCCCTTTTCGTTGGCAGGTCCTCTCAATGGGCCAGCTACTTTGGGGTTCCTATGGTACTCCTCACAATGAGTTTTAGGGCTTATGCCCAAGTACTTCCCACAGTTAAGCAGATAGGGATTATTACCAGATCCAAAGCTGCAACAAATGTAAAAAAAAAATTGGCAAAAATTTCACCCAGCGAGCCCAAGAAAGTGCTTTGATACCAGATGTGAAGAACCTGCAACAATTAATTAATGAAAATACACGAGATAGCAGAAATAAAATAACTTAGAATCACTTTTATTTATCACAGGCCAATTCGAGGGGGCAACCTCCTTTGAGCAAGCTCAATACAAATAACGGTACCTTCATTGGTCTCAACACAAACTTATATAATAAGTCTAGGCGCCAATACCATGGGTCAATACCATGTATCAATACAAACCATTGGCCAATACAAAATATGGATCAACAATTACTACGAGATGACTTACAAAGCATATGCATCCAACAACAATAATATAAACTATGGATCAACAAATACTACAGGACGACGTACAAAGCATATGTGTCCAACAACAATATACTAACAAAGTAAATAGAAGATTTGACATGGGTTCCTAACAGTTGGCTTAGCATGAGTGCTTTACCTTGCATGCTTGATAAACCCAACTGTAGGTTAGATTAGCATGAGTATGTTTCCCTTGTATGCTTGATAAACTCACTGTAGGTTCGCTTAGCATCCATGTTCTTTGGTATGCTTGATTAACCCAAATGCAGATTGGCTTAACATGGGGATGAGAGCTTGACTGTTAGAGTGTCTGTTATCCCTCCTTAGTGGATACACAACCCAACTCGGGGGTGGTCTGTCAGGTGAAAGAGTATAGGCTGGACATAAACCTAAGGGTGGGTGGAACGTTGCTCTCACTTAGCCAGTTGCTTGGACAACTTGGATTCAAAGATAAGTGTTCACGATGATGTTCAATGATGATATTTCATGTGTTATGTTATGCTTAATTATGTTAAAGTTATTGAATGAATGATTGTATGAAATGGAATGGTATGAAGGTTATGCACAAGCCTGAGTATGAGACTGAGTTATTGTGTGAACACTTCATTACTTGCATGAGTTTAATGCATTATTAATTTTACATGTGTTAGATGTACGGATTATACTTAGTTTCATTCACCATATGTGTCTGTTATGTATTGCTTATCCTTGTGGATGGATGGTATGGATTCACCTGCACATGGGAAAGGATTTAGATAGACCTGCGGTGCTTCATGACTCTCTGTGGGTCATGGGAGGATAAGAAGTCATGGCAGGAGGAAGGTAAAGTTCCTTATAGGAGACTGAAGGCATTTTGATGAGGTTATAGACCATACTTCAATTGGAAAAATTTCTAAGTTAGAATTATCAGATGGAGTGGGGATTCATATAGTGAATAGAACTCTCCAAGAGAATTCCAACGATATAGAACTTGCCCAATTTGGCTTAAGGTTGAGGAATTTATCAGCCTGGGAAGTTTGCAGGTGCAGAGGAGGTGGTTCCGCATTCCCGCATCCGCAATGCGGATTGCGGATGTCAGGAACCCATTTTGGACTCACGTAGGTGGACTTCTGCAGTTTCGAGTTCCACAAATGCGGATTGTGAATTCCGGAAGGGTAATTTTCCAATCGTGGATTTGGAATTCCGTATTCTTAAGTTTCGCAATGTGGATTTTGGATTGTGGAAGGGAAAATCTTCCGGTATGGCGATGAGGTGGTTCCAACCTTTCGAATCCCACAATGCGGATTGTAGATTTTTGAAGTTGGAAAGATTATTTTGATGGATCTAATAATTGTAGTTCCGCATTCCTAAATCCCACGATGCAGATTGCGAATCGACAGCCATTGCAGCTGTGTGTGAAAATGGAGGGTTTTTGAGAAAAAAAAGCTTCAGGTGGTCTCCCATTGCCCCAAAGGGCACTAAGGGGATCAGGGATGTGAAAGAATGGTATCAGAGCGCAATTTACAACACTAGGGGCTGCTTGGGCCGAGACACGAAGGAATCTACAGACAAAGAAGCTCCCATGGCGCCGTTTTGACAAAATTACTATTGTGTTGTTCAATGAATCGTTCTAGACTTGTATGGATGTTTTGTGTTTTCTTTATGCATTATTATAATGTATAATAAACGTTTCCATCATGCAAAATGCTTGTAGCAGTTAGTAGTTGAATTGTACAACAAAGGAAGTGTACAGAGAAAGCAGGAAAATGGTGACCATAAATGATGCTCAGGATCCTTATGAGCATCCTTATGAGCCCAAAGAAGATGTTCTAGGAGAGAATGTGCAGGAAGAACATGCCGAAACTGAATCTAATGGAAGAAAGGAGCAAGTAACTCCCCATAACTTGGTTGAGACCATGGTGAGTTTCAATGAGAGGACAATGAAGGCTTAGGAAGAGCAGCACCAACTCAATGCCACCATTTTGCAGAGCCTCACAGACATGCATTAGAGGGTAAATCTTGGGTCTAACCCAAGCAAGGTGGGAAAATAAGAATGAAATGCAAGCAGTCGCTCTTGAGACCGTTCTAGACAGAGGAATCGAAACCATAGAAGGAGTTCTGTGAGTAGAAGGCATAGAACACCCTCCTCAGGATCTCTTTCCAGCAGATCAGGTGACTCCAGGGATTCCCAAAGAATCCCAAGGAATACTTCCAGCAGAAGTGGGAGAAGAAAGAAATTCAGAGGGGTCCCACAGGGAGAATTCAGGAAGGAAAACCTCCTACCATTTGATGGAGAAATCAAGACAGGCCAAGAGATAAAGGAATGGCTTCTTGGAATGAAGAAGTATTTCAAAATGCATGATTAATCAAAAAATGAAAAGGCCAAAGTTGCCATTTACAATCTGAATGGAAGAGCTTCCATTTGGTGGGAACATCTCATGCATGTGAAAGACCCAGTGAAAGAAGGATCAGCTGGGAGCGGTTTAAAATATACTTCAAGGAGAAATACCTCTTAGCTGGGTACTATGACAACAAGAGAAAGGAGTTCAATGAACTCAGGTTGGGACAAAATCCCATGGAAGAGCATGCCCACAAGTTCTTGGAATTGTTGAGGTATGTGGAATACATCAAGGATGAAAGAGTGAAGATACAATGTTTCCTTGGTAACCTACCTCGGAATTTTAGGGATAGGATTGAGTTTGTCAATCCACCAAGTTTGGATGAAGCCATTAGAATGGCCATGTAATGTTATGAGTAGAGCAGAGGTAAGTCTGAGGTGCATCTAGCATGGAAAGGAAAGCCCAGGGGAAAGTTTGAACAAAGGAAAAGTGCATTCAAGCCACCATTCAGAAATAAACCCAGAAATTTTCCACAAGGAAAAAAAGCAAGGAGTGGATTCAAGCCAACTGTAGCAGCATAGAAGGCATCAAAAGGACCACTTCAGTGTTGGGTTTGTGGAGGAAACTGCATTCTTAGAGATTTTCAAACTAGAAGGGAGGACCCAAGGAGATTGCACAACCTTGAAGAAGCAACTACAATGGAAGATATGGCAAGGGAAACACCGAGAATCTATGCAGCATTGGATGATCATCAAGCAGACCACCAATGAACAGTGGTAGAAGTTGAAGGTAAGACTACTAAGAAATCTATTTATTTTTTTATTGATCCAGGATCTAGTCATAGTTATGTGCCTCCTAAGATGGTTGAAGTTTGTTCTCTTGATAAAGTAAAGAATAGTAATCCTTGGCTAGTTCAATTAGCCATAGGTACCAAGAGAAATATGAGTGAAGTTGTGATGGAGTGCTCCATAGAGTTGAATGGATTCCTCACAAAAGAAAATTTGAATGTCCTACCATTAGGATCTTATGATGCCCTAATAGGTATGGATTGGTTGGAGAGGAACAAAGCCAAGATTGACTACTATGAGAAGTTACTTGAATGCCTTGATGAAGGGGGGAGACCAAGGTTGGTAAGAGGAATTTCCAAGCAAGTTTCAGTAAGGCAGATTTCAGCCCTGCAGTTGCAATAGTTGTATAAGAAAGGTTGTCAATTATATGCAGTTCATATATCAGATTCATCAGAGGATAAGGGACCATGAATAGAAGAATTTCAATTGTTGCAAGAGTTTCAAGATGTGTTCTCTGATGAAGTTCCAAGATTGTCACCAAAGAGAGATATCGATTTTTCCATTAATCTTTTTCTAGGGGCAGCATCAATTTCTAAAGCTCCTTATAGAATGAGCACACCAGAACTGATAGAATTGAAGATGTAGCTGCAAGAATTAATGGAAAAGGAGTATATCAGGCCGAGTGTATATACTTGGGGAGCACCTGTGTTGTTTGTAAAGAATAAGGATGGGACTTTGAGGATGTGTATTGATTACGGGTAGCTGAACAAAGTGAAAGTCAAGAACAAGTATCCATTTCCAAGGATTGATGACTTATTTGATCAGATGAAGGAAGCTAATGTGTTTTCCAAGATTGACTTGAGGTCAGGTTACCATCAAGTGAGGATAAAGGAAGAAGACATTCACAAGACAACTTGCAAACTAGATATGGCCATTATGAATTCACAGTGGTGCCATTTGGTCTTACAAATGCACCGGCTACATTCATGTGTCTCATGAATAGTGTCTTCAGTAAGTATTTGGATAAGTTTGTGATTGTGTTCTTAGATGACATTCTTTTCTATTCAAGGAATGAAGAAGAACATGAAGAGCATTTAATGATTGTGTTGCAAGTCCTTAGAGAACACTAGCTATATGCAAAGATAAGCAAGTGTGAATTCTATCAAAATAAGGTGCAGTATTTGGGGCATGTCATTTTTGAGGAAGGTATTGCAGTGGACCCAGAGAAGATTGAGGCCATAATGGATTGGCCTACTCCAAATAATGTTGTAGATGTAAGATATTTTATGGGTCTTGCTGGTTACTACAGAAGGTTCATTGAAGGCTTCTCCAAGATAGCTCATCCAATCACTTCTTTGCAGAGGAAGAGTATCAAATTTATATGGTCTAAAAAATGTGAGAAGAGCTTTCAGCAATTAAAGAAGTTAATTACGAGTGCTCCTGTTTTGAAGATTGCAAATCCAAATAAATATTTTGTAGTGTGCACTGATGCTTGCATTGAAGGGCTAGGTGGAGTACTGCTCATGCAAGAAGGATTTGTAATTGGATATGAGTCAAGGAAATTAAAGGAACATGAGAGGAACTATGACACATATGACTTAGAGCTAGCAACCATAGTTCATACTATCAAGAGGTGGAGACATTATCTCTTGGGCATAAGATTTGAGCTTAGAATTGATCATATGAGCTTAAAGTACTTGTTTGACCAGCCAAATCTGAATGCTAGGAAAACTAGGTGGATGGAGTTTCTTTGTGAATTTGACATGGAGATTAAGCATGTCAAGGGTAAAGAGAATAAAGTTGCAGATGCACTTAGCAAGAGATTTCATGTTGTAGCAGTAAGTATTTGTAAATCAGATTTGAAGGCAAGGATTCTTGAAGCTCAAACTAGTGATGAAGCTTACCTTTAGATCAAGGAGAAATTGCAGTAGGGAAATGCGGATGAAACATGTATAGGATATCAAATTGGTGAAGGTGATGTTCTTATTTATCAATGTACTGGACTGTACATTCCAAATTGTGTAGAATTGAAGAAGTTAGTGATGGATGAGATGCATGAAATGCCATATTTTGGACACCCAGGATATCATAAGACTATAACAACAACAAGGAAGCATTAATTTTGGCATGGGATGAAGAATGATATAGAAGAGTACATTGCTAGGTGTCAAAAGTGCCAGCAAGTCAAGGCGGGACATCAAAATCCAACATGATTGTTGCAGCCTTTACCCATTCCAGAGTGGAAGTGGGAAATGATCTCTATGGATTTTATAATAGGTCTTCCCATGACTGTAAGGAAGCATGATTCAATCATGGTAGAAGTAGACAAGATATCATAGGTATCTCACTTTATTCCAGTCAAGTCTACTCATAAGACAAGTGACATTGCAAATATCTTCATGAAGGAGATATTCAAATTGCATGGATTTCCCAAGGAAATAGTTTTAGATCGTGATACAAAATTCACTTACAATTTTTGGAAGGGATTGTTTCAGGAGTTGGGCACTCAGCTGAGGTTTAGCACCGCCTATCATCCTCAAACAGATGGTCAGACTGAGAGAGTGGACCAGATTCTTGAAGACATGCTGAGGATGTATGTGATGGATAGACCATCCAAGTGGGAAGACTACCTACACTTGGTGGAATTTGCATACAAAAATGGACATCAAGCACCTTTGGGAATGAATCCTTTTTAGGTGCTCTATGGAAAAGGATGCAGAACTCTAGTGAGTTGGGACAGTCTAGTGAATAAGATAGTGCTTGGACCAGAAATGATCAAGGAGATGGAACAAGAAATTGCTAAAATCAGGAAGAATTTGAAGGCAACTCAAGACAGGTAGAGGATTTATGACAATTTGAAGAGTGTGCATAAGGAATTTCAGATTGGAGACCATCCTTACTTGAGAGTGAAAGCAAGGAATATTTCATTGAAGTTGGGGATTTGTGCCAAGTTGGCACTAAGATATTGTGTGCCATTTGAAGTCCTTGATAGGATAGGTCCAATTGCATATAGGATTGCATTTCCTGCTAACATGAGAGCTCATAATGTTTTCCATGTCTCTTTTCTTAAGAAATATGTACATGATCCTAATCATATAATTGATTGGCATGTGATACAGGTGGAACCCGAGGG
Organism: Larix kaempferi; assembly: GCA_027924585.1. NCBI lineage: Eukaryota > Viridiplantae > Streptophyta > Pinopsida > Pinales > Pinaceae > Larix > Larix kaempferi. The sequence goes on from BSBM01000221.1 coordinate 6,713,119, forward strand.
AGAGTTCCAAGTGGAGCCTATGTGCATCCTTGACAGGAAGGTTACTTTGCTCCAGAACAGAGCCATTGGGCAGGTGAAGGTGCAATGGAAGCACCTAAGTCCCAAGGAGGCTGCATGAGATCTAGAGGATTCCATGAGAGAGGCATTCCCGTTTTTGTTCAGTTGAGAATACTGAGGACAATGTTATTCTAAGGGGGAGGGAATTGTAATGTCCCCATTTTGACCCTTAAGGTTTTATTGGATTCAATGTAAATATTGTGTAAATGCAGTGTGTGTTTTCCCTAGTGTGGAGCTCAAGGCCAAGGCCCCACTAGTGGATGCTTAAGGATTAATTGCATAGGAAAGTATTTGACAATTCTGATTATTCATGGGCTTTAAGCCATGAGATATTTTAAATGATGTAATTATTAAATATTGCAATAAAATACCAAGAAGCTGGCTAAGGGGGAAACCAATGAGAAGGAGCTATGTGTATCCACTAGGGAGAGGTGAGAGGGTTGTGGGATTGGAACCCATGCCGCCACATGTGCATTTGTGAACCCATTTGACTCCCCATCCTGACATTTAATGATACTGTAAGAGGGTGTTTGAGAAGCCCTGTTCATGAGGCCGATTGAGTATGGAGCATGCCTTGCGAATCCGTATGGAAGGTTATGGCTTGTGTTTACTTGTCCCGTAAGTAGATTAACCACCTGGAAATTGGTGGACATGGATGACTATCCCGTGGTTGACCCAGAATAGGGGGGAGGGATGCATTCATTGTTTCATCGTGCCTCATAGATCCAAGCCATGGGAAGAGAAACAGTGATACTGTGATAGCTGGAATGGACAGAGTCGAATGCCCATAGAAACCTTGCGTGGAAGAATTTGTTGTGGAGTAACCCAAGAATCCAAACCTTGAGATGAATTATAGAGTGTGAGAGGCTTAGTGGAGACGTGAGAATACCTGGATTTTACTTGTAGAGAGTTGAGTTGTGGGACAGAGCTTAGTCTGCAACCCTGAGAAGAGCCCAACTTGTTTAATAGAGGTAGAAGGTCAAATTAGGGTTGGATTGCTTGATAAACCCAGTGAAGGCTGTAATCTCATAGAACTACCAGTTGGACCTTTCTATGCCCACCCTGAATAACACTGGAAGGGAAGGGACCCTGAGGGATTGCGCAGCAGAGAAGGGGGTTTTCCTTATGTTGGGTGAGGTAGGTATTATGGGTACCATGTCTAGTGAGTGTTGAGATGCCTACACCTCTGTGGTTGAGATCACTAGATTAGCACCATCCTCCCTGTTTCCCTTGAATGCTTGATAAACCCAACTGCAGGTTGGCTTAGAATGAGTCTTTTACCTTGCATGCTTGATAAATCCAACTGTAGGTTGGCTTAGCATGAATATGTTTCCCTTGTATGCTTGATAAACCAACTGTAGGTTGGCTTAGCATCCCTGTTCTCTGGTATGCTTGATAAACCCAACTACAGATTGGCTTAGCATAGGGATGAGATATTGACTGTGAGAGAGTCTGTTAGCCCTCCTTAGTGGATACACAACCTAAATCAGGGGTGGTTTGTCAGCTGAAAGAGTATAGGCTGGATAGAGACCTAAGGTTGGGTTGAATATTTCTCTCACTTAGCCAGTTGCTTGGACAACTTGGATTCAAAGATAAGTGTTCATGATGATGTTCAATGCTGATATTTCATGTGTTATGTTATGTTTAATTATGTTAAAGTTATTGAATGAATGATTGCATGAAATGGAATGGTATGAAGGTTATGCACAAGCCTGAGTATGAGGCTGATTTATTGTGTGAACACTTCATTGCTTGCATGAGTTTAATGCATTGTTAATTTCACATGTGTTAGATGTATGGATTAGAATTAGTTTCATTCACCATATGTGTCTTTTATGTATTACTTATCCTTGTGGATGGACGATACGGCTTCACCTGCACATGGGAAAGGATTTAGATAGCCCTGTGGTGCTTCATGACTCTCTGTGGGTCAGGGGAGGAGAAGAAGTCATGGCAGGAGGAAGGTAGAGTTCCTTGTAGGAGAATGAAGGCATATCGATGAGGTTATAGACCATATTCCAGTTGGAAAACTGTCTAAGTTAGAATTCTTAGAAGGTGTGGGGAGTTATGCTAGTGAATAGATCTCCCTAAGAGATTTCCAACGGTACCAAACTTGCCCAATTGGGATTAAGGATGAGGAAGTTATCATCCTAGGAATTTTGTAGGTGTAGAGAAGGTGATTCCGCATTCCCACATCTACAATGCAGATTGCGGATTGCGGATGTGGGGAACCCATTTTTGACTAGTGTAGGTGGAATTTTGCAGTTCCGAGTTCTGCAAATGCGGATTGTAGATTGAGAAGGGTATTTTTACATTCGTGGATTTGGACTTCCGCATTCTCGAGTTTCGCAATGCAGATTTCGTAAAGGGAAATATTCTGGTATGGCAATGAGGTGGTTCCGACCTTCCGAATCCCACAATGCGGATTGTGGATTGTCGAAGTCGAAAAGATGATTTCAACGGAGCTAAGAATTGTAGTTCCGCATTCCTGAGTCTTGCGATGCGAATTGCAGAATGTGGATTGCAGATCGACAACCATTGCAGCTGTGTGTGAAAATGGAGGGTTTTAGAGAAAAGAAAGTATTAGGTGGTCTCCCATCGCCCCGAAGGGAACTGAGGGGTCGGGGACATGACAAGTTTGGAATTTCTTTTTAACTCTCTTTATCTCTTTTGTTTTTAATTTATTAATATGTGTTTATCCTCACATTTGTCCTATTTTCTATTTTGGCTTTTCATTTGGCTACTACTTTAGAAGTCAACCTATCCTCAAGCATGCTTGGTCCCTCTTTAGTTGATTAATCCCCATCAGTTGGAAATTTAAAAGGAGATAAATAATATAATCATAAGGTATTTTATTGATTTGATGCTCTAGATCCTAGCAACTCAACATCAATCACACATAACAATTCTAATTAGTCTTGGTGCTCCGGTTCCTATAGCTCAACACCAACTCAAACAAGTGAGTCTACGCAATCTAGGTGCTCCAGATCCTTTACCTCAACACTAACTTAACCAAAATGAGACTAAGTAGTCTAGGTGCTCCAGAGCCTACAACTCAACACCAAATCAAACATAATGAGTTTAAAAAGTCTAGGTGCTATAGGGCCTACAAGATCAGCACCAAACTTAAACATAATAATAATATAAAGTGTCTTAGTTTTGGATATTACACATACCTTTAAGATCATTTGGTGGTGGTGCATGCCTTATCTAAGGCTAGCTAGAAGGAACATGGATGCATGCATGCTCTCCCTCTTTAACTCAGGAGTGATGCACCTCCTCCTCAAGAACTGTGTTGTTACCTCTCTAGATTCTATAGGACACAATACGATGCTGCTGGACATATGCCCAGATTTAATGCCATAAAATATTGTCCGAGGTACACTCACTAACACTCCCTCTTACAAAGGAAAGTGTTCTCCACCAAATCAAGCTGCTCTTTGAACATATTGAATTTCCCTTTTGAAAGTGGCTTACCCAAGATATCAATGGCTTGATGACATTTTGAAATTTATTGTAGAACCAAAGCTCCCTTCAGTACCATGTATTTTATGAAGTGGTAACTAATCTCAATATGCTTGGATCAATCATGAAATACTGTATTTTTCAGAGAGTTTGATACAACTTTGGTTGTAACAGTGAATCATGGTACCATCCAAAGTCTAATTGCAAATCCATATGAATTGAAAACCAACAAAACTCACTACCATATATTCTACATCTACTTAACTAAGTAATACAAAAGTTTGTTTATTTCTAAACTAGGAAACCATACATGAGCCTAAACTGAAGCAACAACCTGAAGTGCTCCTCCTATCACTAGCACTACCTACTCAATCGAAAATTGAAAAACCTTACAACACCATCTCTCCATCATTAACATACCCTAGTCCAAAATGCAATGTACTCACGTGTTTCACAAAAACCTAATGAGCCTTCCGAGGATGCACCATGTACCGACTCAAGTTGTTCACTGGAAAACAAATTTCAGGCTTGATATTTTCTAAATACATGAGAGAACCTATCAATTGTTTGTACATAAATTGATCAATCAAATTAGAACAAAAATCGACAAAGTGTTGCTAGTGTTTTCACACTAGCATGCACAAAAGTGCATCTACTAGGAGTTGTGCTATTCCTAGTAGAGTTTCAAGGTAAAAAGTAAAAATTACTAGAATGAGAATCGAAATATCTAATCTAATAGGGGAAAAAAGTAAATAAAATTGGATGCAAATCTAATCTAATCATGCATTCTTCATCAAGAAAATAAACAACACTAGAGATCCAAAACCCTCTTCGTCAGGGAAGATCTCAACTCTTATACACCCACCCCACCTTGTGACGACTAGGAGGATCACCTCATACTTTCATTTTGATCTGTCAAATTGGAACACCAAGCGTTAGGTAGAGTTCCAAAGTACTTCAGATAGTAGTGGTAAGACCTCAAGTCTCCCCTTAGCCTCCCCCCTGTGGCAAAAGACACTATAACAGATGCCCCTTAATGTGTGAGGTCAAAGGGGTAGACAATGGCCAAAATAAATTATAATTATTTCAAAGGTGAGTGAAGAAGTGACTTAGATGGAATCTCTTTGAAAATTAGCCATAGGAAGCACCTGCAATGGACCAAGATAGAAATACTCCTCCTGAGGTGGGAATACCCATGCTCATAGGATACAAAAGTATAGACGCCGATCAAGTACAATATAGATCACTAAGGTATATATAAGCAGTGATCATGACCACAAAGATACAAAATGGATCCATGTCAAAGGAAAGATCATAGCCAGAAAGATACAAAGTGGATCTATGTCTAAAGAGAAATCACAGCCATGAAAATACAAAGTGGATCTAAGTCTCAGAATCAAATGAAGATCTTTGGAGATAATATTGAACACAACAATCTCCATAAGAATCAATGCCAAAATATGGGTAAGTGGAAATACAATGCAACTCGAGCCATAGCATAATGACGTGATGTTATATATGGACTCATGTCTTCAAACCAACTGACACTAGTATGAGTCCAAACTATGTGAATAAATGTACTGAAGTCAAACACAGTAAGACACCGTGTGATTACTGGTCAATAATGTATACCATTAACACATGCAATCCAACTCACCTATAATGAAAATGGGAGGCAAGATACCTAGTATAATCTAGCAAGTGTGAATAAAGGTCTCAATGTCGAACACTTGTAGACTCTAACAATCATGGGACATTGATGTATTCCCATAGTTCCTAGTAAGGAAACTTGACACCGATGACTTCAAGCTCCAAGGTACTAAAATGAATCTAGATTAATATCCTATAATAGATGTTTTGGAGTTGATGGGATGTGAACCATTGAAAGGAGGGAATTAGGGAATCCCCCATCATCCAACACAAGGTAGTAGTAGGAGTCCAAATATTTGTTGGAACAAATTGATGATGCTAAAACATACTTGACACGGGAAGGAGAACATATAGAAGTCAAGATTTTTGAGGATTTGCATATTCAGGCAAGACAATCCATTGAACATAAGCACAACATTATAAGTGATTAAGTTGGCAGCACTGATGAGACACAGTATAAGTCAGTGATGTATGAGACATCAAAGACTGCTCCATAATGACTAGAATACTAACCAATCAATGGAGATAAACATAAACAAGCTCAGCTTCCTAAAGCCATACTATAACCCAAACTGTAGAGATAGTGACTCAAAACAATGTTCTTAGTTCAAGGACGACACAACTTGCTGCCATACATAAGTGAGAACACGACTCTTTCCCATTTGTTTTTTTTGGAATATTTGCTTTTTTTTTGTCTTTTTCATATTATAAAATCCCGAAAAAAGAATAAAATAATGCTATGTTACATGGTAAAAAATGAGTGCTAGGAACAAGTGAACTAGTTCCAAGCGCATGGAACATACCTATGCATAATTCAAGGAACATGGGCATGATAATGACACTTGGGGTGTGTTTCTTCCCGGGAAAGGGTGTGAAGTTGCAAAGACAAAATGATGCATAGCTTAGCGATAGTAAGATAAGGAATGAGGGATTATTAGATAGCTAAAAGATGGAAGCTGACATAAAGCTCAAAAGCAAAAACAGGAAGTATGTGATGCATTTACAACTTAAATACTGCCCCATGGATTTTTATCGAGCTCGGGTTGGTTAGTGCTCACCATTATTTTCAATTTTAGAGAGCCTGAAAAACTTAAAGAAGAATCTAAGAGTGTTCTTTTTTGTAAATTTAGTCTCCTACGCCCCCAAAAGCATAAAACGATATGCAGGAGAACTCTTATAACTAAAATTAACTAGAGTATTCCTTTTTTGTAACATAGTCTGCTTGGTTCGGAAAATGGGTAAACTTATACCAAGTGGATGTCCTTTTTGTTAGAAAAACAAGATCGCATATCAATAAAAGTAAACATAAATGAAAATATAATCACACAGACACATTATAAGAGAGACACCAATATATCGTGGTTCACCCAAGATGGGCTACGTCCACACTGAAATTGCCAGTCCTTATTATTATACCATCCAACAAATGAAGGGATACAACCTGCAGCACAACTACTGCACTTCCTCTTCACTATCTCATAGTCTCTCTTACACGATCTCAGATATCTTTACAATGCATAATACCTAATACATCTTACCCTAGCCGTATTACAATGTCTTTCTTTTATAGGGGAAATACAATGGGAAAATACCACAGGATACCCAAAACCATGGGTCCGCAAAACTGTTGGCCAACAAACATTCCAAAAAAAATTCTCAAGGGAACGAGTGTACAATCCTTTTGCATAACATATCAAGCTGGGGTACACGGCTGAGACAATATCATCTATGAGACTGGAATATCTGGCTCCACAACCAACACTTTCAAATACTTTAGTGAGTGTGAAAGAGAAAATACTGGTCGAGAATCTTTTCATATTTAAGGAGTCGGAAAAGAGATTAAAGGGCACAACATTTAAGTGACAGCCTTATATAGGGGGTGGACAAAAATATACCAGAAAGAGAGGCATGCAACTTCTTCTCAACATCATGGTAAAACTAAAAAGGCTCTTGAGCCTATGATAAAAAATCAGTATGGTAACCAAAATGGCAAAAGGGTGTTGACTAGGGTGACCCATGTTAGGTAGGCTCTTTTGTTAGACTAACATGGGCAGAATAATGACACTTGGGGTGTGTTTCTTCCCAATAAAGGGTGTGAATATGCAAAGACAAAATGATGCATAGCTTAGTGATAGTAAGATAAGGAATGAGGGCTTATTAGATAGATAAAAGATGGAAGCTGACATAAATCTCAAAAGTGCAAACATGAAGTATGTGATGCATTTACAACTTAAATATTGCCCCATGGATTTTTATCGAGTTCGGGTTGGTTAGTGCTCACCGGTATTTTCAATTTTAGAGAGCCTAAAAAACTTAAAGAAGACTCTAAGAGTGTTCTTTTTTGTAAATTTAGTCTCCTACGCCCAAAAAAGCATAAAACGATATGCATGAGAACTCTTATAACCAAAATTAACTAGAGTATTCATTTTTTGTAACATAGTCCGTTTGGTCCGGAAAAGGGGTAAACTTATACCAAGTGGATGTCCTTTCAAATACTTTAGTGAGCGTGAAATAGAACAATATTGCTCGAGAATCTTTTCATATTTAAGGAGTCGGAAAAGAGCTTAAAGGGAACAACATTTAAGCGGTAGTTTTATATAAGGGGTGGCCAAAAATATATCAGAAAGAGAGGCATGCAACTTCTTCTCAACATCATGGTAAAACTAAAAAGGCTCTTGAGCCTATGAGAAAAAATTAGTATGGTAACCAAAATGGAAAAAGGGTGTTGACTAGGGTGACCCATGTTAGGTAGGCTCTTTTTTCGGACTAGTGCAAAACACATATAGAAATGGTTGACACACTAATACCCAATAGGTTTGAACTTATGGAATATTCAGATAATAAAAGATTCAAATGAATCATAACAACGAGGATGCCTAAACCAATATTCAAGTTTATGAAAATACGTGATCGAATCGAGCAAAGTGCATAAAATGATCCCTGGGCAACCATGGATCGAAATAAAATTCCTATCTCCAAGAAACAACACTACCATGATCATATCTAAAAAAATCCAAAAAAAAATATCTGATACAAATCACTTTGGTAGAAATACTTTCAACTTTAGTATCTTCAACAATATGTATTACCAAGGCAAAGTTTACCAATGAAGACTCAATAACGCCAAGGCCTGGGGACCTACAAACAATTAGATCAAACTTGTGAGGATGATTAAATCTCAAAGAAGTAATGGAGTCTACAAGAACAGACTCATCATTGTGGGAGTCGAAAAATATGCTAGTAGAATCAAATTCATCAAGAACGTCAACTTGCAGCTCAATGGCAGAGTCTAGAGACTTAAAAATTAAAATGCTTGAGGATCTATAAACAGGGTGATCAGACTCAAAAGTCAAATCAGGAGCGAATTTGATTGCAACTAGGTCCAATCCAGAGCAATGATATTTGGAAAGGACGACAAAATCCAAAGGAATGTCATACTTGATCATAGCCTCTAGGAAAGATTCATCTGAAGGAAGCATATCATCCCAGAGAGACCATTGTAAAGACATTCACTTGGACTGAGAGGGTAGAGAGAAAGATCCAATGTACCCTTTGGCTGAATCACTCGATCAAGTACCAATATCAAGTCGCAAGAAGGTAAGCATGAATACATAGGATTCTTCTCAGTAGCAATTCGACACAGGAGATATAAGGCCACATAATTCACCCATGGCGGGGTAGTGTCTACTGAAGCACTAGGAACTAACAAAGGATATACCTGGCCTAAAGTTGGGTAATGAGAAGGATCAATGAATGCAAGCTGATCAATAGCTGATCAATAGTGATAATGATTCTGTTGTGAGGAAAATAAATCACCTGGAATCACATAGAAACCACATCATGAATAACATATACATAATCACACCTAAGGAGCATATTGAAGTCCAAAGGGTCCTCCATAACCATAAAATCAACTAAGATAGTCTTCCCACCTAATGTAACAGGAAATTGAGGAATACATCCCAAAGTTTCATTAGGTCTTCTATCAAAAGACAATGGTTGATAAACAGTTGGCACAAGGTTGGGAGATCCCATACCTCTCCAAGCATGTGCAAATAAAATACTAAAAGAGGTTCATGTTTAACTTGAACCTTTATTTGCTAAGGTGCAGAAGAAGGAAGATGCGGCTCAGCTAGACTATTCCAATCAAAGGAAGAAATCCTAGATCTTGGTGGGGATTTATTTGAAGTGAAATGAGTTTCCCCTTGTCTAGAATGTTTTCAATAGGAAGTGAAGAAAACATGACTACTAGATGTTGGGATATTCCTATACTCCGTCCTAGTCCTAACAACATTCTCCATTTTTGCATTTTTCGTCACGAATGCAGTCATGATTTTGGATGCATGCATCCCAGTCATCAGTCCCAACACCTAGCCTTCAATTATCTAGCCCCGAGAGCTTCTTTCTGATCAGTTTTAGCCCTCCTAGTGCTTAATGTGCCCTGCATGCAATTGCATGCATCCCATGCATCCCAGGCACCCTCTCTCACCTACCACTCAGTTGCACTTCAGTTAGTTGAGTTATATTTAGATCTTTCCTTGATTTAAGGCTAGATTGACTCTCAACTAACTGTATCAGTCCGATGGACCTCCAGTGAGACTAGACTGCCTATTATGACTCCCATTATCTCCTCATGTGCCCTCCATTGAGCCTCCTTCATTCAGTTAGTGCCTCCATGTGCCAGTTACACCTACCACACTTAGTTAGACTCAGTTTGACATCTGGTTGACAGTTACTTGTTCATTGATGACTCCACTGATTATGATCAGGACTTCTAGTTGTGCTTTGATGACACTTCATGAAGGCTAATTCAAATTGTCACCTTCGCATTCGAATCCTCTCACCATTGTATTATTTACTTGTCCATATTGTGATTAATGAATTAGTGTGTGATGTTATTCTGCTTCTATCCGAGTTCTACTGTATCATAATTATGTTTCTCCTTTACACTGCATTGACCACTCTTCTTCTATTTTCCTTCTTAATCTTAATCTTTCTTGTGAGGTATACATCAACTCTCAGATCTGCTGTGAGGATTTTCACATGGTATCAGAGCATGTTGAGAGTATTGTCTATCTCCATTCCTGAGAGATTTTGCAGGTTATTATCAAGATTTTGAGTGCAACAGCTGCAGCAGTTTCTGCACTTTTGCAGCAGTAGCAGTTGCAGACATTTTCTATTGTTTTTGCAGGTCTTCTAAAACAACTTCCATGAATTTGGAAGGAATTACTCCTCTTTATCCATTCAACTATGATGAACGGAAACCACAGATGATAGCACATTTGAAGATAAATGGTCTCTTTGATTATTGTTTTGAAAGAGAGTTCGAATCCTATGAAGAGGAGAATGATTGGTTAAATGAAGGTGACAGAGCCTCTGGAGCCATGATGCTTGCTATGTCTCGATGCATGGTACACCACTTCTTTTCTGTTGAATCTCCAAAAGAGCTATGGGCCCATCTGGATGAAAGATTTGGCAAACAAAATGAAGGGATTGGTCCAAACCATTTCGAGAGCAAGCAAAGTGATGCATTTTCCCTCCTTGATGGTCTCTTTGATCTTGAATCAGTATCAAACATATCTCATATTGAAGTTGTCCACAAAGAAGTAGAACTTGCAAATTCTACACTCATGATCCAAATTTCTTCTATTTTGAATTCTGTGTCAGCTCACACTCTAGAAAATGCAGAGGTTTTTAAATCCTCTCTTCTAAAAGAGTCTGTTGGTTTGCATCATGATCTATTGAATGTTTCGAAGGTCAAATAAGCCATTGGAGGTAATACATTCGCTCTCCTTGATCAATCACCTCTTATTTACTACTGTAAGATCATTTTTTCATGCTCTCGGAAGTTTATTGAAGATGAAGGCCATTGCCATTCGCTTGGGATAATTTCTCATGCATTTCATGGTTTAGATCTCACCTCTAATGGTTCAAAGGAGATCTTAAGAAACCATTTTTCAAGTCTTGGATCTGATTTGGATTCAAAGCATTCACTATCATGTGATGGTTCTTTTGGGCATAATATCACCTATGATGGTTCGAAGGAGAAAACAAAAGACTATCTACACATTCATGGATTTGATCCTACCTCAGCTGATTCGAATCACAGGTTCCAGGATCATCCTCATATTTTTGGATTTGTTCTCATCACATTCGATATGAAGAGCAAGTACAAGCACATGCTTTTTGAGCATGAACCACTTCTTCCCAAGAAGAAGATACCTCTAGACATATGACCAAGCATCACACCTGCTTGAGTTTGGAGCATTTATTTTTGGTGTGCCCTATAGTCTATTTTGAGGGGGTGTATTTTTCCCATGAGGTTTCCCCATTTCCTCAGTTTATTAATTGTTATTATTATTAATTGTATTGGGTGACCTTTGGTCTTAGTTACCAGGGCCCAGGATGGATTAAGGGGGGGTGTTGGGATATTCCTATACTTCATCCTAGTCCTAACAGCATTCTCCATTTTTACATTTTCAGTCATGCATGCATGCATCCTAGTCATCAGTCCCAACACCTAGCCCTTAGTTATCTATCCCCGAGAGCTTCTTTCTGATCAGTTTTATCCCTCCTAGTGCTTAGTGCGCCCTGCATGCAATTACATGCATCCCAGGCGCCCTCTCTCACCTACCACTCAGTTGCACTTCAGTTAGTTGAGTTATATTTAGATCTTTCCTTGATTTAAGGCTAGATTGACTCTCAACTGACTGTATCACTCTGATGGACCTCCACTAAGACTAGACTACCTATTCTGACTCCAGTTAGCTCCTCATGTGCCCTCCACTAAGCCTCCTTCATTCATTCAGTGCCTCCATGTGCCAACTACACCTACCACACTCAATTAGACTCAGTTTGACATATGGTTGACAGTTACTTGTGCATTGATGACTCCACTGATGATGATCAGGACTTCTAGTTGTGCTTTGATGACACTCCATTGATCTGATGATCACTCCATGAAGGCTAATTCAAATTTCCACCTTGGCATTCGAATCCTCTCACCATTGTATTATTTATTTGTCCATATTGTGATTAATGAATTAGTGTGCGATGTTATTCTTCTTCTATCTGAGTTCTACTGTATCATAATTATGTTGCTCCTTTACACTGCATTGACCACTCTTCTTCTATTTTCCTACTTAATCTTAATATTTCTTGTGAGGTATACTTCCTCTTAGATCTTTTGTGAGGATTTTCACAATAGACACATCACCCTCCAAAGGAAGAGTGGGATCGACCAAATATTGCATCGATTCGACTACTCGATGATTGGAAATCTCCAAAAGAAGAGTGGGGACTAACCAAATATTGCATTGGTTCAATCGCTTCAACATCAACATTGTCCAAGGGAGGAGTGGGATCAGTCGAAGATTACATTGACTCGATCACTTCATCAACCAAAGGTTGAATAGGCTGTTGGTAAACCATAGTTTTTTCAGGAGCATAAGATACTTTAGACTCGACCACACTCTTTGTACCTCTACAATAGTAGGGAACATATGAGTAAGGTGACATCCCTTGCAAATATTACAAGGGAACTTAGGATTTATTCATATAGGCTTAGAATTCTCAACAGTGCAACATCTTCAACATAACTCGCACTAGCTAATATACCCCCCCCAACATGACTTGCAGCAGTTGGTTGGTTTCCTCCAACATGACTTGCAGTGGTTGGTGACTTGTCCCCAGTATGAATAGCAGTGACTGGTTACTTGTCCTTAATATGACTCATAGTGATCAATGATGTGTCCTCAACATGATTAGTAGAGGTTGATGGCATGCTTTCAATATTACTTGCAGTGAATAAAATTCCCCCCCAACATGACCTCCAGAGGCTAGTTGCAGGTTTTTACTATTATTATCAGTGACTAGAAATCCCCCCAACCATGACCTCCAAGGTCGATTGCAGGTTTTCAATGTGACTTGCAGTGACTGAATGAGTGCCCCAGGGATGACTTGAGAAGGTTGGGAAATTGTCCCTTTGTTTTCACATCTTCTTTCTATTCTTCCTCCTTATATTCCTTATAGAATTTTGGTTACTAGTACCAAAACTTTTCACCACATGAGGTAGAAGGAGGAGGAGAATATTTTACTGGTGAAGAGGGTATAGGGGTTTGATGCCAAGATAAGGTGCTTTCTTGAGAAGCATCAGGGGCATTCATAGAGGAAAAAAACTAAACCAAAATCCCCAAGGTGAATTCAAGAAGATTCAAGGTGGCCATCAAGGGAGCACCAACTTTCTCAATAAATGGAAAAGTAGAAGGATCCCCTTCAACATGGATCCCTTGGTTGGTGTCCACAAAAATACTAGCCATAGTTTATGATTCAATGAGCAAGAAATCTCTAAGGAAAAGTAAGAACAAACAACACAAAGAGAACACCACTAGAGAAAGTCCTAGGAAATCAAACCAGACAAACATATGGCCTTCTGAAGTCTAGTGTGGGTTGATTAAGTCCCACCGCTAAAAAAAAAGGATGAAAGCAGTTACTAAGTGTTGGAATATTCTCACCATCATTTTTTATATTTGCATGCTTGCACGCATCCAGTCATCATGCATGCATCCAGTCATCATCTTGGTGGTCTCCCCAGCACCGCGAGCCTAATTTCATCTCCCTAGAGACTGTCTTGAAACCCCAGTAGCCCTCCTACCTACCTGATGCGCCTTGGTTTCCTCCCCTAGCTGACATGTGCGCCTTATCTCACCTACCAGGAGTTAACAGTCAGTTAGAGCATTCATTGACCAATTCTTCCATTGATTGCTCATCCTAACTGCCTGTAGCTCCCAGTTAGCTAGTTCTGGAGTGCCACTTGACCTTCTGACAGCCTCATGTGCCCTCCTTGGAGTCTCCATCCCCTGATTTGTGCTCACATGGCTCAGTTAGACTCAGTTAGAATCATTTGACTAACTATTGACCATTTATGACTGCTACTACTGATTGGACGATGTATCCAATGCCATCCAAGCCACACTTTGAGGATGATTCAGTTTTCACAGTGCCATCTCACAGTTGATGTATGATTATACTACTATTCTCCATTTTCTGTGTTCATGATTTATTATTGACTACATTCTTCTCTTCTTCTTTGCAATTCTTGAGTGAGTTTGTGTGAGGTTTGTTTCATATGTGATATATTCTTGCATATTATCACATGGTATCAGAGCTGACAACAGTTATTCGAATTGCAGCAGTTGCAACATTTCATTGAGCACAAGAAGCCTCTAAGTTTCCACAACAAATCCTGGTGCTATTACCTTGAATTCATTGGAGCAATCCAGTGAGGTCTATCCAAGTGTGAAGGACTTATTCATATGTGCTCAGTGTCCTAAGGCAATTTTCATTCGAATTGTAGCAAATCTCCATCAACAAATTTCATTGTTTTGTAGGTTTATTCATCCATTCGAATTCCTCTTCAATTCGCTCTCCACTGCTCCAAATGGATCTAAAACTCAATTCCTCCAACTATGTCGAATGGAAGGCCAAGATGGGAATCTTCATGAAGTCCAAGAGCCTCTCCAGAATATTGTATGGAACTGTGGTCGAACCTCTCAGTGCAGTAGAGAAATCCAAGTACTTGGATAGGCTTGATGAAGCAGTAGTATTAATTCTTCTCTCAATTTATGAAGATCTTCACTTCCATATCATTGATCTAACATATCCAAAAGAGGTTTGGGACAAGCTCAAATCCCTCTTTGGACAAAAAGATGATTTGAAAGGTCATAAATTGGAGAATTAGCTCATCTCATTGAGTTCTGAAAGCTTCGATTACATCAATTCCTTCTTAACCAAGTTCAAAAGCTTGATTTTAGAGTTGAAGAGATATGAAATAGTGAAAGAAGACAAGCAACTCATACTTGCCATTCTATCAAAATTGGGGCCAAATTTCTCAGTTTTTGTCTCCACATTTCAGTCAGCCAAGATGTCCATTCCAAAATGGAAGTTTCCTACACTTGATGAATTCATCCAGTCTCTCACACAAGAGGAGGAGAAGTTAATCTCCATGGGAATGATAAAACCAAAGTTGGATTCGGCCCTTACAACTGCTGAGGTCAAAAGAGCGAATGCAAAAGGTAAGCAAAAAGTTTTTGAAAAAAGAGCGAATGATACAAAGCCAAAGGAGGTTCCATATTAGTCAGATGGGGCTTTGAACTCAAAGAAGACCAAGCAATCTCAGAAAGAGAGATCCAAGTGAACCTATTGTAATAGAGGATTTCATCCCAAGAATTCTTGTATGAAGAAGACTATAGACTTGATGGCTCAATTACTTGAGAATAACAATCTCCCTATACCTGCATGTGCAAGGAAGAAAGATACTGAACCTTCTAGATATGAGGACAAAGAGAGATGCCATGCCCTCATGTCAAGTGCATCAAAATAATCCTACTTCATCATATATTCAGGAGCATCAAGACATATGTCTTCCTCCAAAGATCTCTTCTCCAACTTCGAATGCTCAATTGGCCCTTCCATCATGTTGGGTAATGATTCTGAAGTCTCCTCTGAGGGGATTGGAAGGATCAATCTTGATCATGGATACTTCTCAGATGTGCTTTATGTTCCTACTATCATTGTAAATCTACTTTCAGTGTACCAAATGAATCATATTGAAGAGCCAAGAGAGTGATATTTTCTCCAAATGAGATCGAAAAACAAAACATGGTTTCAGGTGAAATCATTGCAAAAGGAGTTGCAAATCACAACTCTAAACTCTATGAGTTTTCTCACTTCTTACCTCTCTTAAGGAAATCTACTCTCCACATTCATGCCAATGAAGAAAGCATATTGTGGCATGAAATATCTGGGCATCTTAACTATCAATACTTGCATGACATGCATATAAAGGAGATGGTTGATGGGCTGCCCAAGATCAAGTTTGCCAAGGGAAACTATCATGATGTTTGATGGGAAAGCATCCTAAGAAGAAATTTGAGAAGGGGAAGGTAAGGAGAGCCTCTCATCCACTAGATCTCATCCATTGTGATGTTGTTGGGCCATTTCCATATCTATCTCTAAACAAAGCAAGGTATATACTCACTTTTATTGATGATTATTCCAGATTTACATGGGTATATTGTTGAAACATTGTAACTTCTAAGAATATTATATTTGTATTATTCCGAAGATGTTTCATTCCTCCGATGGGCCTTTATTATGTATCCGGAGATGTTTATTCCTCCGATGGATTATGGTAACTAGCGTTATTAGATATCCCATGTGGGGGTCGGCCCTAAGTTAATTTATTAAGGGTTATTAGACTCTCTTAGGAGAGGTCGGCCCCATAGGGTAAAAAGTCAGTCGGGAAACAAGTATAAGTAGAGGAGGTTGATCCTCACTTATCTCACTCTTCCATCACTCAGAAAGTAGCACACAAGTGAGAGAGAGGTCTGCATAGGAGGTAGAGAAGGAGCTCTAGTCTTGGACTACATCTTGTATTTGGTTGATCATCTTATTGAGGAAAGCTTTGCTGGGTTTTCCACCCCATGAGGGTTTCTCAAGGTAAAATCTCTGTCTATCTTGTGATTGTGTTTCTTTCAGTGATCTTGCTAGTCAAATTAGTATAAACTTAACATGGTATCAGAGCTAGCCTGAATAGGACATCTTTCACAAGGTGAAAATCTCTCTCTCTCTCTCCTCCGGTGAAAATTAGGGTTTCTGCAAAAGTTGGTATTTTTGGATTCTGATTGCATGGATGGAGAGACCTCCTCAAAATCAAAGTTTTGAGCCCTGGATCGAGGTTTTTGGTTGGGTAGAACTCTAGGAAAGTCAAACCCTAGTTTGACCAAAAGGGTAGAAAACTAGAGAACTAGAAAAGCTGTGCACCTGTGCACCAGAAAATCAGAAATTCTATTGCAGACCCGGAAGGTGAAAAGTTGAAGTTTCCAGAAGCAGAACACACTAGAACTTTCAATCAAGCACATCTCCTGGTAAGTTTTATTCTATCTCTTGAGAAACTTCAATCTCTTTGACCCCTAGAGAAGATGGCTCCAAGCACTAAGCTTGAAGACAAGCTAGAGGGTATAGAAAATTTCTGGGCATGGAAATACAGAATTGGCCTCATTCTTGAAGAGAATGATCTTGCCCAATATATCAAGGATGAGATTGCAAAACCTGGAGAAGATGAAGCCAAAGAGAAGTATAGGAAGGATTTGATTAGGGAAAAGAGAATCATTGCTGATTCTATTAAAGACCACTTGATTCCCCATGTGGCATCCAAGAAGACTCCAAAGGAAATGTATGATGCCCTTTTCAGAATGTATGAGGGAAATTGTTAGAAAAACAGGATCGCAGAGCAATAACAATAAACAGAAATGCAAATATAATCACACATACACATTACAAGAGAGACACAGATTTATCGTGGTTCACCCAACTTGGGCTACGTCCACACTGAATTTGCCAGTCCTTTTATTATTATTACCGTCCAGCAAGTCGAAGGGATACAACCTGCAGCACAACCGCTGCACTTCCTCTTCTCTGTTTTACAGTCTCTCTCCAGATCTCAAAGATCTTTACAATGCATAAAACCTAATACATCAACAACCCTAGCCGTATTACAATGTCTTTCTTTTATAAGGAAAATACAATGGGAAAATACCACGGGATACCCAAAACCATGGGCCCGCAAAACAGCTGGCGAAAACAGCCCCAAAATTTTTCTTCGGGGGCGTTGCCCCCGGACCCCCCAGCCAGGGGGGATGGGCCCCCCTAGAACCCCGTGGGGGGGCGATGCCCCCCCACACCCCCCCGTTGGGGTGAGTGTACAGTCCACCTACACATCATATAGAACTGGGGTACAAACACGGCTAATACAATATCATCTATGAGACTAGAAGATCTGGCTCCACAACCAACAGGAAATAACATCAATAGGAAGATGAATCTAAGAGCTCAATTGAAGATCACAAAGATGAATAAAGGAGAATCTATTCAAGACTATTTCTCAAGGATCTCCTAGTTCAAGGAACAACTAGATGCTATTGGAGATAACCTTGATGAAGATGAACTAGTCATGACTGCTCTAAATGGTCTCACTAGACCATGGGAGTCATTTATCCAAACTATGTGTACCAGAAAGGAGAGCATGAAGTTTGATGTGGTATGGGAAGATTGCATCCAAGAAGAATCTAGGGTTTCCAAGAGAGAAGCCCTACTCAAAGAAGATGACCAAGCCTTGGCTACACACACCAAAAGAAGAAGGAATCAATCTTACTTCAAGAAGGACAGTCACAAGGAGTCTCAATCTCCACAAATATTTCAGAAGAAAAGAAGAAGAAAACACTCTTCTTTCCAATGTTTCAATTGCCACAAAATAGGACACATTGCTAGACATTGTCCTTCAAAGAAGAAGAAAGATCTTCACCATAGAAGACATCAAGCACATCTTGCAGAAGATGATAGTGAAGAAGAAGAAGAAGAAGAGGAAGAAAGACCTAATAAGAAAATATCTAGAAGAGAAGAATAAAAGGAAGAAAGGCCCTTCTTCAAGAGAAGCTCTAGAAGAAATGAAGAAGAAGATGCAAAAGAGTATGTTCTATTCTCTGCACTCTCTGGATCTATAACACCTGGAGAAGATACATGGCTTATTGATAGTGGTGCTTCAAAGCACATGACTGGACAAAAGAAAACTCTTTCAAAACTGAAAGAGAAGAAATCCCCACAGAAAGTGTCATTAGGAGATGACTATCAATATCCCATCAAGGGAATTGGTGAAGCAAACTACAAGCTTGATTCTGGAGCCCCCATGAAGATGAAGGAAATATTGTATGTACCAGGATTGAAGAAGAACTTGCTTTCTATCTCAGAATTGGATAAGAAAGGTTATAGAGTTGCATTCATTGATGGACAAGTATTAATGTGGTCCAAAGGTAAATCTATGAAGGATGCAATTGTCATTGGTGAAGAGGAAGGAGGTATGTACAAGCTCAAGGGCCATCCAGAAGCTGCCCTTGTACATGAAGCCACTAGCCCAAATGAGCTATGGCATAGGAGGCTTGCTCATATTAATTAAAAGAAACTACGTCATGTAAGCAAGGTAGTTATAGGTCTGCCAGACTTAAAGATTGATAATGATGGCACATGCAAAGGTTGTGCAAAAGGGAAGAATATCAAGAACCCATTTTCGAAGAGTGAAACAAAGACTAAGAGTACCTTGGAGTTAATTCATTCTGATGTATGTGGACCAATTCCCTCCACATCCTTGAGTGGATATGAATACTATCTCACATTTATTGATGACTATTCAAGGAAGACTTGGATATACTTTCTAAAATGAAAGAATGAAGTCTTTGGAAAGTTCAAGGAGTTCAAAGCCTTGATAGAGAATCATTCAGAAAAGAAAATCAAAATACTCAGGATAGATAATGGTGGAGAATATACTTCAAAGGACTTTGAAGATTTCTGTAAGGAAGCTGGAATCAAGAGGGAGCTAACCACTCCCTACAATCCCCAACAAAATGGTGTTGCGGAAAGAAAGAATAGAACCATCATGGAAGCTATAAAGACAATGAAACATGATCAAGACCTACCTATGTATCTATGGGCTGAAGCAGCTAAGACAGCCGTCTATGTGCAAAATAGACTATCCCATAGTGCTCTTGATTTCAAGACTCCAGAAGAAGTGTTCACAGGAAAGAAGCCTAAGGTAAGTCACCTCAAGATATTTGGATGTCCAGTGTACATTCACATTCCAAAAGAAAAGAGGACCAAGTTAGATCCTTCTGGGAAGAAGAGAATATTTGTTGGATATTGTGAAGCATCCAAAGCATTCAAAATTTACATCCCAAGTTTTCATCATATGGAAATAAGTAGGGATGTGACATTTGATGAAGAAGTAGCTCTCAAGAGATCTAGGAAGTGCCAGTATGAAGAAGTATATGAAGAAGATGCACCTCCCAGAACTACATAGGCTGTACCCATCCCTGAAGATGTAACACCTGAAGACCATGATATGATAGAACCACAAGAACCCCCCCTTTCAAACATTTCAAGGAAAAGAAAGCTAGCATGGGCAAGAGATATTATACTAGGAGTAGAAAAGTATGGAGCTCCTGAAGGCTCCACTAGAGTAAGAAAGAAACCAAAGCCATTCTCCAACTATATGGCTTTGATGTGTGATCTTGTAGATCAAGAACCTACTAGTTATGAGGAGGCAGTTCATAAGAAAGAATGGGTAGAGGCAATGACAAAGGAATACCAGTCAATAATGAAGAATGATGTTTAAGATATAGTTCCCAAGCCAAAAGACAAAAGTGTGGTATCCTTCAAATGGATATACAAAATAAAGCATGCTACAGATGGTAGCATTGAAAAATATAAAGCAAGATTTGTGGCCAGAGGATTCTCTCAGAAAGAGGGAATTGACTATGAAGAAACATTTGCACTAGTTGCAAGGTACACTTCCATTAGAACCATCATGGCACTTGCATCCATGATGAAATGGGATTTACACCAGATGGATGTAAAGACAGCCTTCCTGAATGGTGTGATTGAGGAAGAAGTGTACATAGAACAACCACAAGGATTTGAGGTGGAAGATGGAAGAACCCATGTATGCAAACTGAAGAAGGCCTTGTATGGGTTGAAGCAAGATCCCAGAGCTTGGTATGGAAGAATTGATAGTTTCTTGACAAACTTGGGCTTTACCAAAAGTAAAGTTGATCCTAATCTTTATTTCAAGGTTATGGATGATGAACCTGTCATATTGTTGCTATATGTGGATGATCTATTTCTGACTGGAAATGAGAAACAAATTATCGAGTGTAAGAAGAAGCTCTCATCAGAGTTTGGGATGAAATATCTCAGATTGATGCACTACTTCCTAGGTTTGGAAGTATGGAAAGAACCAAATGGAATCTTTCTCAACCAAGGTAAGTATGCTGTAGGAATCCTGAAAAGATTCGATATGTTGGAATGCAAAGCCATGGCCACTCCCATGGATTCCAACTTAAAGCTATTAGTTGATGACTCTTCAGAGTTAGTGTATGTGACTCTGTACAGATAGATTATTGGGTCATTAATGTATCTGATGAATACCAAGCCAGACATATATTTTGCGGTGAACACTCTGAGTCAGTATCTAGTGGAACCTAGACGAGTTCACCTAATTGCTGCAAAACATGTGATGAGGTACCTAAAAGGTATGATAGATTTTGGTCTCTATTATCATGGAGATCATGACTTTAGATTATATGGCTACACAGATGCTGATTGGGAAGGAAGTGTATCGGACAGGAAGAATACATCAGGTGGATGTTATTGTCTGGGATCTGGAATGATCTCATGGTTTAGCAGAAAGCAGTCAAGTGTGGCTCTCAGCACAGTTGAAGCATAATATATAGCTGCCTGCTCTGCTAGTTGTGAAGCGGTATGGCTTCGGAAGTTATTATCAGGATTGTTTGACTTAGAGATGGACCCCACTGTGATTCTATGTGACAACCAGAGTTGTATCCAGATGACAGAGAATCCAGTGTTCCATGATAAGTCAAAGCACATAGAGATCCGATATTTTTATATACGGGATATGGTGCAGAAAGGAGCTATCAAGCTCGAGTATGTAGGCATTGATAAACAAGTTGCCGATGTATTGACCGAACCTCTGTCTCAAGTAAAGTTTGAGTATTTCTGAGACAAGCTTGGTATAGTACAGAAGGACCCTCCTCGAAAGGGGGAGTGATATGGTCGATGATAATATTTGGATACTGGTATCGATGTGGATACCTGTATCGATGATTAGATTGCCTATATTGATGGTAAGGTCAATGTTAAGGATACCTGTGTGTACTTGTATTGGTGTGGATACTTGTATTTGATGATGTATACTTGTATTGGTGTGGATGCTTGTATTTGATGATGTATACTTGTATTGGTGTGCATACTTGTATTTGATGATGTATACTTGTATTGGTGTGGATACTTGTATTTGATAATGTATACCTGTATTGGTGTGGATACTTGTATTTGATATGGATACTTGTATTTGTGTGGATACTTGTATTGATGATATGGATACTTGTATTGGTGTGGATACTTGTATTGATGATATTGAGGCTACCTGTTCCAACGATGAGGTTGATGATGAGGTTGCCTGTTTCGACGATGAGGTCGATGAAATGGTCCTTAGACTTTGTCTAAGTGGACAATAAGAGGATTGTATCATCCGTGGACTTTAGTCCTAAAGTGATCCGTAGACAGATGTCTTTGAGAGTAAGAGGATTGTATCATCTGTGGACTTTAGTCCTAAAGTGAGCCGCAGATAGATGTCTTCGAGAGTGAGGGGATTGTATCATCCTTGGACTTCAGTCCTAAAGTGAGCCACAGACAGATGTCTCCGAGAGTGAGGGGATTGTATCATCCTTGGACTTCAGTCCTAAAGTTAGCCGCAGACAGATGTCTCCGAGAGTGAGGGGATTGTATCATCCTTGGACTTCAGTCCTAAAGTGAGCCACAGACAGATATCTATGAGAGTAAGGGTATTGTATCATCCTTGGACTTCATTCCTAAAGTGATCCGCAAACAGATGTCTCTGAGAGTGAGGGGATTGTATCATCCCTAGACTTCAGTCCCTGAATTGATCCGTAGACATATGTCTCCGAGAAGTGGTCCTTAGACTTTTTCTAAGTTGATGAGTGGACTGCATCGTCCCTAGACATGATATGGTGTCTTAAATAGATCATGTGTGTTGCAGGGTATGCTGTTATTGTGTTGTTGATCGAAAGGATCCAGTTGATGACGATGATGCAGATCGTGTGATGACAATGATGCAGATCGTGTGGTGACGATGCTGTGATCATGATGATCTAGATTACGATGTTGTGGTTGTGATGATCATGATGATGATGTTGTTGATCGTGAGGATCTAGATGATGATATTGATCGATAGATCGAGACGATGAGGCTATTGATCGAGAGATCTAGATGATGATGTTGTAGTTGATCGAGTGCTGTAGAAGATGAAGACTCAATACTGATGATGTTGATGTTCCAGTAACTATCTGAGTTACTGATGATGATGTATAAAGAAAGCTTCCAATTATTTATAGATGTATCATGTATCATGTAGTCGATGACTCCTTGCTCCTGCAGATGTTGTTATAATATCCTTCTCGTTAAGGGGGAGTGTTGAAATATTGTAACTTCTAAGAATATTATATTTGTATTATTCTGAAGATGTTTCATTCCTCCGATGGGACTTTATTATGTATCTGGAGATGTTTATTCCTCCGATGGACTATGGTAACTAGGGTTATTAGATCTCCCATGTGGGGGTCGGCCCTAAGTTAATTTATTAGGGGTTATTAGACTCTCTTAGGAGAGGTCGGCCCCATAGGGTAAAAAGTCAGTCGGGAAACAAGTATAAGTAGAGGAGGTTGTTCCTCACTTATCTCACTCTTCCATCACTCGGAAAGTAGCACACAAGTGAGAGAGAGGTCTGCATAGGAGGTAGAGAAGGAGCTCTAGTCTTGGACTACATCTTGTATTTGGTTGATCATCTTATTGAGGAAAGCTTTGTTGGGTTTTCTACCCCATGAGGGTTTCTCAAGGTAAAATCTATGTCTATCTTGTGATTGTGTTTCTTTTAGTGATCTTGCTAGTCAAATTAGTATAAACTTAACATATATTTTCTTAGATTGAAGTTAGAAGTATTTGGATTCTTTAAGTTTTTCAAGTCTTCTACAGAAAAGTTTTCAGATAGAAGGATCAAATCCATTCGCACTAGCAATGGAGGTGAGTACATTAAGGGTGATTTTCAAGCCTTTTGTGTTGAAGAGGGCATTGGGATGCAACATATTGTTCCCTATACACCACAACATAATGGTGTTGGTGAAAGGAAGAATAGAACATTGAAAGAAATGGCCACCTGCATGCTAAAGTTGAAAGGGTTGCACCCTAGTCTTTGGGTAGAAGCCATTAACTGTGCCTCCTATATTCAAAATAGAGTTCCTCACAAAGGACTCAAAGACATTACTCCTTTCGAAGCATGGATGGGATACAAACATAAAGTATCCCATCTTAGAGTGTTTGGATCCAGAGCATGGGCAAGGATTCCAACTGACAAAAGGAGAGCCCTAAATCCAAAAAGTAGAGACTGCCTTATGGTGGGCTATGCATTGGATGCAAAGTTCTACAAGCTTCTTGATCCTACTACCATGACCACATTCCTGGAAAAGAGTGTACAGTTTGAGGAATGGCCACTCCATGATACTCATCCAATTGAGCAAGATAGATTTCCTACCACTCCTCCTTTGATTGATGATCAAGAGAGCGAAGCATAATCACATGAGATTTCAGATTCAGAATCTGAAGATGGAGATAATGAAGAGCGAATGCTAGACCCAGATCCACAAGAACCTGAAGGTCTAGAAACTGATGATGAAGATGAGTGAATGGGCGATCAGTTTCCACAAGAACCTGATGATATTTCACTTGATGATCCTCCTCTTCCTCGATGGGAATCCATTACTCTTAGATCTTCCGGTGATTTGGTTGGTGATCCACTTGATCAGAGGAGAACTAGATTAGATTTTTAGAATGGAAGGTTTCATCCTTCTCACATTACTGATCCATTTCAGATCGATCGATCCTTCTTCGGAAAAGAAGGACACTTTCCTCCTTCTGGGGTGAGTGATGACATGCTACATTAGCATCCTTTAGTCTATTTTGAGGGAGGGATTTCTTCCCACTAGTTTTTCCCTCTTTCCTCATTTATTTTATTTAGATTGTTTTATGGGGCAGCCTTTGGTCTCATTTACTAAAGCCCTACTAGTTTCAGTTATTTTCTCATAGTATAGCTTGCAGGGGGGTGTTGGAATATTCTCACCATCATTTTTTATATTTGCATGCCTACATGCATTTTGCATGCATCCAGTCATCATGCATGCATCCAGTCATCATTTTGGTGGTCTCCCCAGCACCTAGAGCCTAATTTGAGCTCCCTGGATCTTGTCTTTAGTCTCCAGTATCCCTCCTACCTACCTGATGTGCCTTGTTTTCCTCACCTGGCTGACATGTGCGCCTTATCTCACCTATCGGGAGTTAATAGTCGGTTAGAGTATTGATTGACCAGTTCTTCCATTGATTTCTCATCCTAACTTCCTATAACTCCAAGTTAGCTAGTTCTGGAGTGCCACTTGACCTTCTGACAGCCTCATGCACCCTCCTTTGAGTCTCCATCCTCTGATTTATGCTCACATGGCTCAGTTAGACTCATTTGACTGACTATTGACCATTTATGACTGCTACTGCTGATTGGATGATGTCTCCAATTCCATCCAAGCCACAGTTTGAGGATGATTTGAATGACCTCTTGGTTAATTCAAATTCTCTTGCCAGTTATTGTATTGTATTCAGTTTTACAATGCCAGCTCACAGCTGATGTATGATTATACTGCTATTCTCCATTTTCTGTGTTCATGAGTGATTATTGACTACATTCTTCTCTTCTTATCTCTAATTCTTGAGTGAGTTTGTGTGAGGTTTATTTCATCTATGAGATCTTCCTGCATATTATCACACTAATGTTGTGCGTGTTTCCCTTCTTGGTGCAAGTGTTTTCCTAGATTGATCTAGAAAACACCCTCTAAGGCTACTAATGCTCTAGTCATAAAGTCCACCCAGGGAGGTCACAGAAAATCCTCTGCTAACACCTATGTAAAACCCTAAGGATAAGATTCTATGGCTACCAATCCACAGTCGAAATTTGGGGGAATAGTCACGGGTTGGGATCATACATATGGGAAGGGTAGGTAAGCTCGAAATATCAATAGTACATAGGTACTGGAAATATCTTCATACACACAAAATCCATAGATGCTTAGTTAGGAATTGGAGGGATCTCTCTACACCTAACCTCACATGACCTCGTCCTTAAATATGGTTTGAGTAGAGCTTCCTAGTCGCACCCTTATAGTGTTGGATTTTCCTATCCTTATGAAAGACACCTAGGTTTCACAATTTAAAGTAGCTTTGGATAGTTTACAAAGAACTTTATCCAAAGATCTAGCCTTAAGCTACTGGTGAACCATATAAAACATCAGTATAGTTGATTTTAATTTAAGCATTATTTTTTAGGTAGATTTATTACTCAAAGGATGTAGAGGTGAAAATGGTGGTGTTATTGACTGAAAATAAATGAAAATGAAAATACTTGCAAATGGAAAATACCACATAAATCTTGGAAAACGTTACTTGACTATATAAAAATTTTTAAAAGAAACAAAAACCAAGCATTACTTTTCAAAATTTCAAGCGAGATAAAACTTTTTAAGAAGGTAACTGTAACCAAAGCAAACAACTTTTTATGATTTTCATGAGATAATGCAAATGAAAGAAATATAATCTTTTCTTTTATGAAAACACTCCCAAAACATCAAGCTACCCTAAAGATTACTAGGTGAACTAGAAGCAAACTATGATTTTTTGCAAAATTCAAATTTTCTTTTCTTTCAATGCCTCAGAAAAAAACACACAAAAACATGATTTTGAAGGCTTAAAATAAAAATCTGGAAAATCTAAGAAAGATCCAAATCCCTAATGGACCTAATAAACCTAAAAAACCAATATTTTTTTTTGAAGATTTTTAGCTTATTTTTAGGCCTAACTAGGACATGTACACGACCTAGACCACTGTTAGGGTGTGTGGACGCGACCTACCTGAAGGTAGCTCGCGTGGACGTGAGGTCAACAACTAAAAACCATGTGGACGCAACTAAGCAGTTTTCAGGCGGCATACATGGACAAAAACACGTTTTTTTGTAGGACAATGCATTGTACAGGAAAAGTACATGAATGTATACACTATTACCTACATACAAGCACACGAAAAAGCAAAAAGGACACCTTCAAGATTTAAAAAAAAAACACAAAACATTTCCCTAGGGGTTTCAAAAAGGAAATTAAACTACTGCAAAAACTATAACAAGAAGAGAACAACACAAAATGAACTGAAAATCAATCAAAAACCAAAAATCCCTAACTACCTAAAATGGATATAATCCCTAGTGGAGTCATTGGTACTATTTTGGGAAATTAATACCTAGTGGATTTTGGGTCTAACCAGCATAGAGCAGATTCCTTAAAAGGAAACCTTCATCAATCAAGCAGAAATTAAGTTTACAACAATACACAAGCATACTTCTTTTCTAACATAGAAAGAAGGTTTAAAGTATGACCTACCTGGGGTCCAACATCTGATGTAGTTTTTCCACACCGGCGCTGCTTTAATATTTTCTGCAACTCTTCGAAATTCAATCTAAAACTAAGAAATATCAAATAAACAAATAGTCACTAATATAAACTATAATCTATAAACCAGCTGCCGATCTAAATATCCAAATTGCAAGAACATAAAGATTCAAAATGAGATCTTGAATTGGACAAGAAAGAGAGTTATTTTATATTAATAAACAATAAGTTAAAATTGAAATGATTTCACCTGATTTCTATTGTCGGCACTGTTCTGAAACTAGAAATATGGAATCCTCCAATCGAAGTCCTTCACACAGTCATTCCTTGTTCACTCTGAAATATATACCCAAAATAATCACTGTAATTCTTTGGTATAATAAGGTCTTCCAATGGTGATTGAAAATCAAATTTCAGATAAGGGAATAGGGGTTTTGTGGACTAACGAATTAGGGTTTCAAATCTTGTTGAATTCCAATAGCATGACGATGGTCTCTCTTATATTGAATGTATGATTTCTCCTCTCCTATGCCTCTTTTATATTGATAGGGATGTAATTAGGGAGGTTAAGAGATGGTTATTTACGGGAATTGGAAGTTGGGTAACGGAAAGAACTGCCATTTTCTTGTAAAATAACTTTACTTTTTTTATTTTTTACCCTCACATAGATAGGTACATGGGATAGACACTAGTAGATTGAGTGGACGCGGGCTAGCCATACATAGGTCACGTAACTCTTGGAAAACCTAGTTTTTTGAGAGGTATTTCCAAGGATAGATGTTGTTTACATATGATTAAGGATTAGGGAATCCTGCAAAAGAGGAACATGGGTGAGATCGACCATCATAACATCTATGGAACAATGTGGAAAAATATGCTCTAACAACTTCCATCAAAGAAATGGCGTGTTTCTAACCCAAATCCTGCATGATCAGTTTCATTATCTGTTCATAAAGGATTTCCAATGTTATTAGCTTTTCAAAATATTCAACACAAACAACCACATAGAGTTTACTACAAACTAAATCCTTCAAATTGTGACACATAATATCTCCATGCTTGATTAACAATCGATGCACCAACTTTCTACATTAAAATCGATTGTTTTGATGGCATGATAAATATGTAGTTAGAAGATAAAGGATTACAACATTCATAACTAGGATATCCCATGTGCAATCCTAAACCCTCAATCCTAAAATATATTAAGACAAAATTTTGGGGAAGCTTACCCGAGGTTAATGTTTTAGGAGCCAACAAGTTGATTTGGTGAACCTGAAGACAAACCACTGCTTGGTGAAGCTCGAAATCTACTGAATTATTATCATTGAAATCAATGATTTTGAGAATTTTATTTAGCTACCAATTCCATTTGCTCACCACTTCAAATAATATATATTTAAGAGACAAGACATATATAGACTCTTCCAATCAATCTTAAACAAAAAAATATTTTTATAGTATCAATGAAAGGGTATCAATATCTATGCGTATACATGGATAAAGAACATATTATCTACTATGTTTAATGCTCAACTAATGTAAATATTATGCCTATGCAAATAGGTTCCATATTGAGTGAGAGCATCTACACTTGATTGGGTTTTTTACTATGTTAAATTCCCTCCACAAATTTGGGGAGATCAAACAAATTTATTCAAAAAAAAATCCTCTATATCTCAAAAGAAAGGATCCTTATTCACTAAATCAGGCCAAGTACAACATTTTCAACAAAAAACTAAACCTTCCACTTTGCAGAGACCCTTGCACAATCCTAATGATATTTGCATCGGGCAGAGATAAAATATATGTACTTCCCCTACCGACCATATTAAATTATATTTATATTGTACTCTAAGCTTCGACATGATCAATCTCTGCTATTTAGAGACCATGCTACTAGGTGATTGTACTCTAAGCTTCAACGTGATCGATCTTCGCTATCATGCTACTAGGAGGCTTGACATTGATTTTTTCAGTGGGGGAGTTCAAAATTATCATGGGTTATAGGTGTAAATTGTAATGGCATTGGAAAATTATTAACAAGATTCACTGCAAATGTGTGGCTCAATGAAAACTTTGAAAAACAATAAACATAAACCAAACTCAAGGAAATGAAGTCATCTCTTTTTCTTCATGTTCAAATCTTCCATCTCTCTAAAGGAATCTAATAAGTTGACAATTCTAACATGGTTATAACTTTAGATCTAATATTTTATTATTGTTTGATAACATTTGCTAGCCTCTTGACCATTTAGCATGGAGTTCAATTTGTCAATTGGATCTAGCTCGAGTAGTTATGGGATGGAGTGTTATCCTCCTAACTCGGGTTGTATTCCTACAAGTGACATATTGAGCTCATAATGAGTATGTTGAAACAATGGCTATCGACAAGGGTTCACTTTGCACTGTCATCAACAAACCCAACCAAACACCCTTAAGCACTGGCCCAGAAAGGTTTTACCCTTTCCAGCAACACCAGCGAAGCGAGTGAAGTCTCACCCGAGATGATTAAGGGGGATGCAGGAACCAAGTTTCCGTAGTGTGGAAAGGACATGCAACCACTTCGACTCTACCGCACTAGAAACCAGATATTTAGATTTGCATACATTCATATATTCACCATTCGCATATTCATCATTCACAGAAATAATACATAATGGACATTCGCATCAACATGGTTAAATTGATCATTTGCATCAACAGAAATTACTGAACCACAAAACCTTAAACATACCGCAAACACTTGTATTCATCATTTAACAGAAACAGATACAAAAGATATAACCATAAGCGAACATCTTCATGCATTCATAAAAACCTATGGTATAACCTTCGCAGAAATAGTCAAAACATCTTATCGTGGATACAAAAGTTCAAAACAACTCATTCTTCGATTCAACTATGATTCCCTTAGGCTTACAATCATATTCCTATTTATATGAAACTAAATGGTTACAAAACGGTCCACATGACCCATTTCTAACAAACTAACTAATCTTGTGCTTCCTTGTTCTCCACGGATGACCCTTTCTTTTGTGGATGGTCCTCTTCGTAGCTGTCAGCTTCCTCACTTCATGCAGACTAATCCCATGCCAATAGGCCCCCAACAAAAACTTGTGGCTCACCCTTGATCCAACTTAGCTGGACACCTTTGGTGCATTCACCTGCTATTGGAAATCATCGTATTCATTCTTGATATGGTCGACCACTTCCTTGGCCGACATTCTGAGTTGCATACATTCTTCCACTTGCTAGTCTGTTGGGTGTTCACAACTTTTCTGTTGCACTTCCTCCAATTATTGCTTAACCTGTTTCATTGTTTCCATTACCCGAACTGCGAGAACTTCAGCTTTTGTTTGGAACTCGTCCAAATGTGTGGCCCTTCTTTGTTGTCTTTCGCGGGCCTTCATTACACATTGTTGCATGCTTTTTAGTTCTGCTGCCTTTCTCATCCGTATCAGTGAGGGCATCACTTTGAACGATCCCTTAAAGGATTCTAACTTTTATTCCGCTTCAGTGAGTTGTTCCTTCAGAGCAGTCAACTGGTCATCCTGGACTACACTTCCCCAAAACTCTGTGACACCCTCTGCGACTTCCTGGGCTATCTTTTCCAGCTCCGTGATTTTTGTCATGGCTTCCTTAATCGCATTCTACCTATCATGGATCTATTCCTGATACGAACCATTACACCAAAACCCCGAGGTGTTAGTGAAGGCCGCCCACTAGGATCTTAACATCCCACCACGCTCCACAGTCCAAAATCTGGGCTGGATGTGTGCCCATACAGTGGTGTCCCCTTTGAGCCATACAAGCCCCGGACGAACACTGCAATGCCGACATTGCCACCCGCTCTATGAATTGAACTTGGGTGGAGAATCTGATACCAAATGATACGAACCATTACACCAAAACCCCGAGGTGTTAGTGAAGGTCTTCCACTAGGATCTTAACAGTTCCGATGGTGTGCTTGGTACCACCCTTGCCTCCAGCTCTACTTTTTCCTTCCGCAGTTTATCAATAAGCACACCCAATAATATGGATTTTTATTATGGTAGTATGTCCTGCTCTACCTCAGGGGTTCTCTCACATGCCCTGGTGATTGCTTATTCCAGCCACATCCTATCCTCTGTGGCCTTCTCTTTGTCGGCTAATGTTTGGGATTTCTCTGCCTAGAACCACAGTACCTCTGTCTCACTGATGTGCCTCTGCTTCTTGTATCACACCATCTGGTCATGCATTTCGGCTTCTCGATCGTGGATTTATGCACTTGCCGTGGTTTGAATACTATGTAGTGACAACATTGGTAGCATGTTGAAATATAACTCTATTGAGCTGAGCTTTCTTATCTCCACATCCAACCCTTTGTTCCCTATATACATCGCATTTGAAAAACATTTAACTAACCTTGGGTTTGTCCCAACCTCTACTTCAACTATGCTTGTCGACGCACTCGGTCGAACTTCCCCATGCGGTACACTGGACTCTACAATTGCGTTGGATAGCAGTTGGTTTACCCGGTGGAAGTAGTCGATGGAGTGATGTGTAAATTTCACACTATTGGCCACTATGACCTCTGTTAGTGTCTCCAGGAGCCGATTCACCTGCTCCTCCTGAAGACCACCACTGGTGCTTCCTGTGTCTCGATCAATCCTCTGCTTTGTCCTTCATTCCTCGTATTATGCATCTAGGTCAGAATCTATCGGGGTTGGTACTGTTGAGGCTCCATTATGGCTGGACCCATCTGAATGCTCTTTCGCAGGGTCATCTTTTCCTGCACCTTCCTTCCGATTGGCTGAGCCCTTGTCTTTCTCGGTGGGGTTTAGTCGAGTTGTTTCCTTCCCATTTTCTAAGTTTGACAAGTCCTTCTTGTCGGCTGGGACCTTCCACTCTGTGGGACATTTTTCAATGATGGCATCTAGCTCTTCCTCAGTGAGCTTGTACTGTTTTGGTAACCATTACTGTGCCGTATCTACTCGGGATTGAAGGAAAATTGTTTGGGACTCGACTGATAGCCTTGCGATCTGTCAATACTTCATTGCTGCTTGTTCTGGTATTCGGTATATCATTTGTGTATCTATCTGCATCCTTTCCAAAAACACATAAAATTGTAGAAAATTATCTGTCTGCCGCTATTTATCAGTTGTTTCCCATAAGTTCTGTTACCGTGCTCCTTTGCGTGCCTGAGCTTCCACTATGTCCATACCTTGATAATGTTCAGGCTCCCTCCAACCTGCTAATGCGACCAGTATTATGAGGCATGAGTATGTAAACGCCTTCCCATACTCCTGCGCATTGTATGCATCATCGACCAACAGGTGCAGCAGGAATTTCAACAAGTTCATCCACTCTCCTGCGGCACATAATTCCGCGGAGGCGATGATGCCTGAAGTACATTCCCTGGGCTTGTTCTTCCACGCCACCTTAACTGCTAATATCTTTTCCCCGACCTTGACGGTCTGGTTCTTGATTGTGTAGATTAGTTGTCCTCTGGAATTTTTCTCCATACCGTACTTCATTTTCAACTGTTATGCGAGCTTCTTGTCATTATCCTTCCCCTGGAAAAATTGGGAAGGGTCATCTCCATCTTTAGGCAGCCCAGTGGTTCTTGCGATCAAGTAAACTGTGACTGGAATCTTCTCATGTAGCCATAGATACCCGCCATGAAAACACGACTGCAATTGCTTGACGCATGCATTGACTGACGCTAACCACTTGAAGTGTGGTATCTGGGTGAGGCCTAACAGCCTTGAATGCTCCAATCCCAATGCCCATCCTGTGGGTTCCTTATGGTTGGGCCTCCTTCGTGGTGGACATCGACGTATCCTTTTGTGATTTTTGGGAAATTCGCAAGGTCGTGGTCAGTATATTGTAGCTTCTGCGAATTTGCCACAATGTTCCTAACTTGAGGAACTCCTTGCGGTATTGAAAACATCACGATAGTATAATTTTCATTCTAGTTTATCCGCATCACTGGTGCCCCTTTCTGGCGTGAAGGAACATACCTTGGTACCATTGGGCCATAGTGCCCTTCTTGTAGTACTTCAGCGCCTGAAGTGCTTGCATCTTCATCCATGAACCGTGCTGAGGTCCAAGTCCCTTTCTTCGGCGCGAGGCCAGTGTCTGGGGGCCGATTGGTGCCACTCTTCTTCCTGACTAGGATGCCGGACATGACTTCTGGCTTCTCCTGCGTAATTGGCGTCGGTTCTGGCCGCTCGGTACTTGCGCTCGAAATATAAATTGCCACACACTTCTTCGCAGATTCTTGCTTAACACACAATGCATTGAGATGCTCCCTTGCCCCATATTTATAGTGGTGAATTTCCGCATCCGTCTGATCTTGGACAATAAGTTCCAAATCCAACACTGATTCCCCAAATCCATCGCATGCGTTAGGCATTAATTGTGCTAGTTTTTTAATTTTTTCCATCGGTCGTTGTGGTTTAACTACTTCACTTATGGCCAGATTGGACTCTTCCGCATCGTGGCAGCTTCCGACTCGCTGAAGCATACCGCATCTTGGTGTAATCTGTGATTAACCTGTCGACACATTTTTTTTTCATGCTGCAATACCAGGCCTTCGTTGGAGTCTTTCCCTGTTGCGCTTGTGTCACCTACCCAAATTTTGAGAATATTATTTTATTTGCAAAATACTTTATGTTAAATTATAATTACAAAGTTTTGTAATTATGACCAAGTTTGGTCAAGGATGAATGTAATTACTGATTATTATTATTTAATAAATTAAAAATAGGAGACAAACACCCAAAGGAACTGTTAAATGAGTGTTCACTAACCCACAAGGAGGAATGGAAGCTATTAGAAGGTATGGGACAGATGGCAGCATTTGCACTCCACCACTAGCTATTGGTTATGGGACAACTAACCCTAAATTTGTGGCATTATCCCCCAGGTGGGTGGCAGAGAGAAGGCAGCTCATTAATGACCAGTTAACCACTAAGAGGCCTAGGCAGCCTAGATATGGCAATTCGAATTGGGTAGGCAGCCCCCTACAATATTTTATGCAGAAATATTCCTCAAGTGCATCAGGTGATCACTGAGAGATTAGAATAGGGAGGCTATGTGAGAATGCAATTGTGAGTGTGCTAGTTATACTGAGAAGAAATCCATAGGTGCTGGTGCAGGTCTTTTTGACTGCTGAGTCTTGATGATTGGAAAATTTATATTCTACTGCAAGTTGATGTACTAAGGCTTCTACAGAATCTTCCTCCTGGTGGTTCAGTGAACAGGATCTGGGGTCCTAAGGCAAGTAAGTTGGTTGTCTTCAGGATTAGGTTGGGTGGAACAGGCTCCTTGGGTGGTTTGTTCTCCTACAAATTATCAGGTTCTATTTTTCTGTTGTTATTTTCAGTCAAATAAATTTTGCATTTATCAGTAAGAAATTATTCTATTTTCTAACCTAAGTAAGTTTTCTAAATGAAAATGATATGATAGACGAAATGATTGATAAAATGACTTCTCTGCATTTTTCCCCATGCTGGTTTCTGCATCGTACTCTAGTACAGGAAGTGGAATTAAAATCCGATAATTGATGGGCAGAATGCCAAGTGAATAGATAGATTGAGACTGTAGTGTTCTTCTAATTCTAACATTTACATGTTTTAAACTCAGAAACAGAACAGTATATAATAAATAGTTATAGAAAGCATTCTCTTGTACTTAGTTATAAAAGAAAAACAATTCATTTCTATACAGAACTATATTTCTATTTATCACTAACCATTGTTACAATCTATTACCATGTATTATTTGCAAAGATTTTTTGAATATCAGATGTTCCAGGCATTACGTTTCAGGCTTTATTAATTCTAGATTCTAATAGCTGCAAAAACTCTTGTAATCATAGTTATTAAATTTAAATAATAAATAGATATTTATCTTTCATATCATAAATTTATTTCAACAAATATATCTCATATTTCCTTTTAACTACCAACTAGGGTTTCTTTTTCCAAGTTTACATCATAGTTAGAATCCAAACATTCTATCTTGTTATCATTCTGTTTTAGGATTAAATCGGAATCCTTAATCTATCAAACAAATCAATTTCATTTTTATTGACAGAATCGAAATTGATCCGACGTTTGCAATACTTAGCAATTATTTCAAACTCTCAGATTATAAACACATACTTACAAATTCTTTCAATCAAATAGAAATATGCATTCAACATCCTATTTACTTCTTGACCAAACCCTATGTTTATTTTATTTTCGAAAAACAGTAACTGAAACCATAGATTCGATTCATTATCGAATTTGTTACGGTAGCAAATACTTAAACTGACTCTCAGCCAACACCCAAAACAATTGATACATTAACACT
Source organism: Larix kaempferi (assembly GCA_027924585.1). Classification (NCBI taxonomy): domain Eukaryota; kingdom Viridiplantae; phylum Streptophyta; class Pinopsida; order Pinales; family Pinaceae; genus Larix; species Larix kaempferi. The sequence goes on from BSBM01000221.1 coordinate 6,748,819, forward strand.
TTTCAATATAAAACATTGTTTTAAAAACAATGTAAAACCAAGGATCGAATCCTTCAAGTATTAAACTGTTTCAAGTAAAAACTATAGTTCCATTTTCCATTCAACCCAAAAATCACACAGTCCATCTATTCTTTTCACAGAGACGTTTTCAATAACATAAAACTTGTTATCAAAATAAATTGCTATTATTTCTTCATTAACAATTTGGGATACCCAACATTACACAGTAAACATTGAAGTTTTAAAACCGTAAGTGCCAATCAAAATAACGAGGGTTTATCCCTTAGGGTTTACAATTCCAAAAACAAGATACATTTCCACTAATAATTTACAATAGATGCTACATCAACCAAACTAGCCAACATCTTAGCAGCTGGGTACTTAGCATTACTGCTCACTAGTTTCTTTTAATGGACAAAAATCGTGCTAGAAATCCAAACACTTAGAACTTCGTCAAACATCATCCGTCGACCTCAACTGAACTAGGATGACCAACGAGGTAAGGAAACCACCGAGGCTTACCAGTGGACAAGCAGAACTCCTCCATCATTCTTAAGTGAATGGTCCTCTGACGAAGGCAAACCTGTCACAAAAACTATGAATGGTTAAATGAGTTACTGGATATATTTATGAAATCATTTAAAATAACAATAATGGGTTAGTAGAATACTTTACCTTCGCGTTGAGAAGACTTTCCTACAAACAAGGTTAACAAAGCCACCATCCCGCTTGGAAGAGAGAGTTCCAGTTCTGAGAAATAACAAGTTTACCACATTCTGAGAGTCGAAACCGGTGCCATCACTTCAACAAAGACCTTGGACAAACATCTCACAAACTCACGCAGTAAAACCAGCTACAAACTCAACCTATCAACATATTAACTACTGCAACTTTCACTACAGAGGCTCATCTTCTTAACATAACTTTCACTTGCAGGTTGAATACACACAGGTCACGGGTTCGATCTCGGTGAACCTCCAACTATCAAAAACCTAGAACTCCTCGGGCTGTCAGCCTCTCCCCAAGACCATTACCTAGAAAAATGAATGCCAATAAACGTGGTTCAACGTGGTTGTAGTATGCAGTTAGGGTTTTTCCATTACAATCTCAAAAATCACAAATCAACGGTGAATATTATTGCCAACCGGGAACGTTGGAAGTGGGCAACCACTACATTTAACACTTCAATAAATGTTACAACCATGACAATGCCAACACAGTATGCCAACGAACAACATTATAACCAACTTGGAGAAGGATCGTATTTCAACGATGCACAGCTCGGATTCGTAGTTGTATCATTCACTAGGTTCCACGTGAAGTGGATGATGTGGATTAACAACAATACATTCCACTATAGGGTTTAGACCGAATCATTAATGCCTGAACGGGACACTGTCAACCTGCCAATCGTGAATTTAATACCTATCAGCTCATCATCTTATCAACGAACTCGTAGTAAAGTGAAATAACATACTATATCAATACTTAGAACAAAAACTAGGTTACATTGCATAGTTCATTTTTATTGTTAAAGTCTTATCCATTCAAATGTATGGTTGCGTAGATAATAGGATGAGGGTCGCACTTCATGTAAGAGCTACACACATAGGACTTGGTTAGGGTGTATCCCTTGGTTCTTGTATTATTTGTTATATATAAACAATATTTTGTAGAATCATACCTTATTACACGGTACTAATATTATATTCTCAAAGGGTTAAAATCTATATTATGACCTTTCAAAATAGAATTTCGTAGGTAACATCATAATAGATGTGTTAGATTCACTCAGTGCTATATGCACTTATAGATGGAAAATTTAGGAGCTTTTATAGTTAATTTATGATATTCAATTGGATCAAGATACTATAGTTGGAATTATTGTATAAGCCAAATAACTCCCAAGTCAATTTATATGATGGTATTGAACGACAAAATAGAAATAGTATCATTTAATACTTGACGTTCGTAACCTAGTATTTATACTCCAGAAATTCCTAAGCACAAGTAATTTCTATTTGATGATATTACTAATGAATGTATTCAGAATATCAATCATTCTAACTTTCTCATTTTGTATTTCTTTAGCCAAGTATAACATCTAGGATAGACATAGATCCATACCTGAAGCAAGGGAAGAACTTAGAAATTCTACCAAACATTGACGGCTATTGGTAAAACATAAATACTTTTAACACTTGTTTTGTTGCATTCTCTTACCTGAATTCTGTGCAAGAGGAACAAGAACAAATGCTTTAGCTAAACATAGCTAAGTAAGCCTCAGGGACCTCGTAGGACCCCTTTCATCACCATCCAAAAAGAAAATTGTCAGTACATTGTCAAGAAAACATAAACACATGATTTTCGAAATACTGTTAACACAAGCAGAACTAATGACATAAGCATGTTAAAAGAAGTATGTCGTGTCGTTGTCATTTCAAATATCTTTAGTTATGAAACTCAGTAATTAATATGTTTCCTGTATTAATGACTTATTAATTCAAGGTTGTCTTGTCAAGCTTGTATTATTTCCGCAATCGCAATTTATGTTACATTTAATGCTATTATAAAATTTTTAAATTTTTATGAAAATATTGGGATGTTACATGTGGTATCAGAGCTCACGTTCGAACTCTAGGCCTGAAAAGTTCCAAGAACACGCAACAGAAAATTTATTTACAGCAAAAATCTTATTAATTCAATTTAAATAATTGTGTTGTACATAAATTATTTTTAAGCTATAGGTATGGAAGGATCAACTAAACATATAGAGGACATATTTCGACCCAACAGTCATAGCATGGGACAACATTATGAAGAAGAAGTCCATGGAAAATTAAATGACAATTCGTCAGAATTGCTATGTGCATTTCAAGAGTTAAAAGCAAAAATCAGATCTGTAAAACAAGACAATGAGAAAATTCTGAAGGCACAAGAGGAACTTAATCAAGTACTATTCGAATAATGCCCAACTGATGAACATGATAGAGAAATTGAAAATACCTCTAAAATTGAAGATTTACCTCATCAAGACAGGGGTAAGAAAATGAAAACTGATGATGTGAACATCCTTTCAACATCATCAGAAGCTGCCCATGACAAACACAAAAAGAAAAGAAATTATTTAAGTGATAGCAGCGAAGGAGACTACAAACCCAAAAGAAAAAGTCACAAACAGTATGAACATATTTCTGGGGAGTTTAAGAAAATCAAACCCCCAAACTTCAATGGTGAAACTGAGAAATGAGAGATAGTAGAAGCTTGGTTGTCCGGCATGAAGAAGTACTTCCAAATTTATGATTACTCAGAATCATTGAAGGCAAAGATGGAAATATACAAATTGATTGGGAAGGAAGATATTTGGTGGCAGGACATCAAAAGAGTGAAGGGCATCAAAGACAAGGATGTGAATTGGAGCACTTTTTAAAGATATTTCAAGAAGAAGTTCTTATCTGAACAATACTACGAAGAAAAATCAAAGGAGTTCTATTACTTAAAGCTAGGAACTATGAACATGAAAGAGATGAACAGTAAATATCTGAATTTACTGAGGTATGTGCCATACCTCGTGGAAGAAAAACTGAAGTTTCAAAGATACCTGAGTTGTCTACCTTTCAACATCAAGGACAGAATCGAGTATGACAATCCAAAGACCTTAGAAGAGGCCATGAGGAAAGCAACTTTCTGTTATGACACTAATCAGAAAAGAGAAGGGATATCAAACTGGAAAAGTCATAAACCCAGCAATTTTGAGCTGAAAAAGAAAAATTTCATGTTTAGTGGAAATTCTGGTTTCCAAAAGAAAAAAATTTCAAAATCAGAATTTTCAAGGAAATAATCCCAGAAACAATCAACAGCAGAATTTTACAGCTCCTAGAAACACTCCCAATGCTACCAGAACTAATGATCAAAAGGAACCTATCAAATGTTTTGAGTGTCAAGGTCCTCATTATGCATCAGAATGCCCCAAGAGGAAGCGAACAACTAACAATATTCATTCCATATAGACCGAACCTACTGCGGGAGACTTGGTAAGGGAGATGCCCAAAATTAATGTAGCACTAGACAACAGGCAAGCAGAACATCGTCTCTATGGTAGAGATTGAAGGTATGCTACAAAACCACCCTGTTACTATGTTGATTGATCCAGGTGCTAGCCTGAGTTATAATATATTACTAGATGTTGTAAAAAGTTTTAATTTGAAAACAGAAAAATTCAATGAATCCTGGTTAGTTAGACTAGCAACAGGAACAAAAAGGAAAGTATCTAATTTTATTGAAAGTTGTGCTTTATCAATGAATCAATTAAAGACACAAACCAAGTTGAATGTTTTACTTTTAGGATCCTATGATATTATAATCAGAATGGACTGGTTAGAAGCCCATCATGTCATTCTGAATTGTTAAGAGAAAAGTTTTACATGTTTAAATGATGAAGGAGAAACTGTAGAATTAAAAGGTATTCCAAGAAAGACATCCCTTAGACATATTTTAGCCATGCAAGTAAAGAGGGCAGTTAGAAAATGATGTCAAATGTTTGCAGTAAATGTAGTGAATGATGAGTCGATTACTAAAGAGGACAAACTAAAACTAGAAGATATACCTGTCCTAAAATATTTCAAGGATGTTTTTCCTGAAGAGATTCCAAGATTACCTCCTAAGAGAGATCTAGACTTTACCATCGAGTTAATACCGAGAGCAGTACCGAATTCTAAAGCTCCATATAAGATGAATATACTGGAATTAAATGAGTTGAAATCACAGTTGAAGGAACTGATTGATAAAAACTATATAAGACCCAATGTGTCTCCTTGGGGAGCACCTATTATATTTGTTAAAAATAAAGATGGCACCCTAAGGCTTTATATAGATTATCGCCAGCTGAATAAGATGACAATCAAGAACCGATATCCGTTGCCCTGCATAGACGATCTATTTGATCAGCTGCGTGGACCAACGATATTTTCAAAGATTGATTTAAGGTCAGGATATCATCAAGTGCGTGTGAAGGACGAGGATATTTTTAAAACAGCCTTTAGAACGCAATATGGACATTATGAGTTCATAGTCATGCCATTTGGATTGACTAATCCTCCGGCTATATTTATGTGTTTAATGAACAATATTTTGCACAAATACTTGGATAAGTTTGCTATTGTGTTCATAGATGACATTCTAGTGTATTCTAAAAGCAAGGAAGAGCATGACGAACATCTATGTATTATCTTACAAGTTTTGAGAGATCATCAACTATACGCTAAGTTTAGTAACTGTGACTTTCACAAGGACAAAATTCAGTATTTAGGACACATCATTTCTAAGGAAGGAATCTCGGTTGACCTCGATAAGATAAAAGCCATTATTGATTGGGTCTAAGATATCTATTAGATCAGACAAATTTGAACGCTAGACAATCTACATGGTTAACTTTTCTAAGTGAATATGATTTCGAAATTCAGCATATTAAAGGGAAAGAGAACAAGGTTGCTGATGCTTTAAGTCGTAAAGCAAAGCTGAATTTTATTTCAGGCATCAGTACTTACTCAACAGATCTGGAAAATCAGATTGTTGGAAGGATGGAAATAGATGAAGAATACAGAAAATTACAAGAGAAGACAGTAAATAGCAATTCTGAAAATTCTATGGCAGATTACAGTTTAAAGGAAAATGGATTGTTATTATACAAAAACAGATTGTATGTACCCAACATACCAGAAGTAAAAATTTTGATATTAGATGAGATGCATAAAAGCCATTATTCTGGTCATCCAGGTTATCAGAAAACCATCACCATGTTATGGAAATAGTACTATTGGCCCAGAATGAAGGATGAAGTAGCAGAGTACATAGCCAAGTGTTTGGACTGTCAAAAAGTGAAGGTTGAACATCAACATCCGGCTAGACTGTTGCAGCCATTGCCTATACCTAGCTAGAAATGGGAAGTGATAAGCATATATATTATTACCAGACTACCCAAAAATCAGAAACAAAACGACTCTATCATGGTGGTAGTGGATAAACTCAGCAAGGCAACACACTTTATACCTGTAAAAACTACTCATAAGGCTCCAGACATTGCAGAAATATTCATGAAACAGATTTTTCGATTAAATGGGATACCAAAAGTGATCATTTCAGACCGTGATTCTAAGTTTACTGGAAAATTTTGGAGGTCTTTGTTTAAAAGGTTGAATACAACCTTAAACTTCAGCACAACATTTCATCCACAAACGGATGGATAGACAGAAAGAGTGAATCAGGTATTGGAAGACTTGCTTAAGATGTATGTTAAGGATCAACCTGGTAAGTGGGAGGACTACTTGCATTTAGCAGAATTTGCATATAATAACCATTATCATGCATCAGCCAGGCTTATCCCATTTGAAATTATTTATGGTAGGAAATGTGATACACCTGTTTCTTGGAATGACCCAATAAATAGAGTTATTTTAGGACCTGAATTGTTGCAGGAATTAGAACTAATTGTGAAACAAGTACAAAGAAATCTTAAAGCTGCCCAAGATAGGCAAAAGAGTCAAGCAGGTATTAGAAGGACTCATAAAGAGTACCAAGTTGGTGAACATGTTTTTCTTAAGGTGAAACCGAAAAAGAGTTCATTGAAATTGGGAAGCTGTGCCAAGTTGGCACCCAGGTATTGTGGTCCTTTCGAAATATTGTCAAGGGTTGGACCAGTGGCATACCAACTGGCTTTGCCACCAAATTTAAAGATACATAATGTTTTTCATATATCATTTTTAAAGAAGTATGTACACGATGCTACTCATGTTGTAAATTGGAATGATGTACAGGTGGTACAAGACAACGATTTTTAGGTGGAACCGGACTGTATCCTCGAAAGGAGGGAAACTCTACTCCGGAATCGCACCATTGGGTGTTAAATTTTCTGAATTTACTTCAATATGATCTAGGATCTTAACTGAGAGAACAACATGTACAACATATCTACAGCATATCAATCATGGAGACAATAATGCAAGCACACAAGAGACACAAAGATTTACTTGGGGAAAACCATAAAGGTGAAAAACCCCAATAACTTCCTCAGAGATAGATAGAGCAATGATAAAACCAACCAATAGAGATATCCATAACCTAGCAGCAATCCTCCTCCTCCATAAGTGCACCTCTCCTACTTGAGTGCATGTGTAAGAAGTGAGTGAGTAAATAGAGTGCCTCCCGCACTCTATTTATACTTGACTTGACTTGCCTTTTTACCTAACTCATGTCGGCTCGAACTTAACCACATAACATAATGCTGAGTGGGCCGACCCCCAATAGGGTGGTCTAATAACCCTTTGACCCACATGGCCGACCCCCAATAGGGTGGTCTAATAACCCTTTGACCCATATGACTTATACAGGGCCGACCCCAAACAAGGTGGTCTAATAACCCATCAAGTATAAGTTACGACACTTACAATATAAATGACGACACTTCCTTATAGAGGAATAATACCATCTCTATAGGAATACAATATACATATATGTGAAATACATTCCGAAGTTACATATACATCAACACTCCCTCTTAACTAGGAAGGTATTTCTCAGCACAGTTCTTCTAGCACAAGTCATCTTCTCTGGATCATCGTCACTGGATAATCGTCATCGAGTCATCATCATCGTCACTGCTGCTGCTATCTCAATCAATCTCTGAATCTACTCGTCATAGGAAGTTCTACAGAGCCAGTCCTTTTTCATACTGGATGTAGGCCCACCACCTGCAGGTCTTCATCATCACTGGCCATACTGTGGAATCCTCAGGACTTATTACGTGCGTCACAAAACCTCGAAAGAGCATCCCAGGCTGTTACGAGCACACAGCTCTACCTATAGGATCTCCCAGGGCACCGAATTACATGTGACCTCACCACAAAACCTCGCAAGAGAATCCCAGGCTGTTACGAGCACACAGCTCTACCTATAGGATCTCCCAGGGCAACGAATTACATGTGGTCATGGCAAAACCTCGCAAGAGCATCTGCCAGATATCCCAGGGAACCGAATTACATGCCATAGGCAAAACCTCGAAAGACTATCTGCAGATCTCCCAGGGCACCGAATTACATGCCATAGGACAAAACCTCGAAAGAGCATCTGCCAGATATCCCAGGGAACCGAATTACATGCCATAGGCAAAACCTCGAAAGACTATCTGCAGATCTCCCAGGGCACCGAATTACATGTCCTCCCAGAGCAAAACCTCGAAAGAGCATTTGCCAGATGTCCCAGGGCACCGAATTACATGCCATAGGCAAAACCTCGAAAGACCATCTGCAAATCTCCCAGGGCACCGGATTACATGCTCATCTGCACAACCTGATCCACGGCCACAGAGTATCAACCTGATACTCACCATACATCATCCTGATGTATCCATGATCATCCTGATCATCATCACTGCAACGTCCTGCTGCATGTCATCTGGAGCAACATCCTGAAGCTCGTCATCTATGATCATCCTGATCATCACTGCAACATCCTGCTGCATGTTCCACCTGATCATCAATGCATCTACCTGATGCATACCAAGTATCTACCTGATACATATCATCATACATGATCCTCCTGATCATCAATGTATCCACCTGATACAAATACATGATACATATCATCATACATGATCCTCCTGATCATCAATGCATCTACCTGATGCATACCAAGTATCTACCTGATACATATCATCATACATGATCCTCCTGATCATCAATGTATTCGCCTGATACAAATACAAATACAAATACATGATACATATCACCATACATGATCCACCTGATCATACAATGTATCCACCTGATACATATACAGATACATGGTCCAAGCATCCAACATGATGCATATACAAAATGATCCAACTGATCATATCCAAGCAGAAACCAGAACATCATCCTGATGCTCATCATCCAGCGCTTACATCCACAGCCATGTGAAGGATCCTCTTTCCAACATGCTTGGAATGGCTTCAGCAAATGTGTCCATCACTTCTTCCTCGAAGTGTCCTGGATCTGAAGAACGCCAAGCCTCTCTCTGAAGTACTCGAACTTCACTCTGGCTAGTGGCTTCGTCAGCACATCTGCAATCTGCTTGTCCATCGCAACATACAGGAACTTCACAGCTCCTCTCTGCACCATATCCCTGATATAGTGATATTTGATCTCTATGTGTTTCGACCTGTCATGAAACACTGGGTTCTCGGACAACTTCACACAACTCTGGTTATCACAGAAGATACCAGTAGCCTCCAACGGGAGATCAAATAACTCAGACAGTAGCTTCCGTAGCCATACTGCCTCACAACTAGCTGAACAGGCTGCAACATACTCTGCCTCAGCTGTACTCAGTGCTACGCAGGACTGCTTCCTGCTAAACCAAGAGATCACACCTGATCCCATACTGAAGCAACACTCAGATGTGCTCTTCCTGTCTGCAGCACTGCCAGCCCAGTCTGAATCAACATAACCCTGCAGGTTAAACATTTGATTCTCCTCATACCTGAGCCCATAATCCACTGTACCCTTCAGGTACCTCAGAACATGCTTTACAGCAACCAGGTGAACACTCCTCGGATCCGTCAGGAACTGGCTCAATGTGTTCACAGCAAAGCAAATGTCTGGTCTCGTGTTCGTCAGGTACATCAAGGACCCAATCATCTGATGATACATAGAGACATCAACCGGCTCAGATGAAGCATCACATAGAAGCTTCATATTCGATGCCATAGGTGTGGCCATGGCCTTGCAATCCATCATCCTGAACCTCTTCAGGATCTCTTACTGCATACTTCCCTTTTCCAAGGAAGATTCTATCTGCACTCTGCCACACCTACATGTCAAAAACAAATAGTGCATCATCCCCAAGTTCTTCATCTCGAACTCGGTAGTAAGCTTCCGCTGCGTGTCGGCAATCAATCTATCTTCACCATACCAAGTTCTGCACATATATGATTTCCTATCATGTGTCTCAGAACCATCTGGTGCATCTTCTATTTCATCTCAATGCTGCCATCTGCAACATGCTTGATCTGATAGTTCCATTTGGAAGTCATAGCAAACTTCCCTTCATGTCTTGGGATTACATCCCAAACATCATTCTTCATGATCGACGGATCAAGGCATTTCATTTCTTCATCCCAGATCCTGGGAACTTCAATATCTTCAATATCTTCAATATCTTCAATAGATATCTTTGTTGCTGGAACAAAATGTTGTAGTTCTTCTTTTGTAGGAGATGGCATACGATCTTTCCTACACAACAAGTTAAATTGCATGATTAGAAAACATCTCATAGTTTTCAGAACAAATTCTTACACATAAATAAATATGCCATACAGTCATGCAATTATCTTAGCCAATGCTTCAATACAACATTTATCCATATTCCGTAACTTTCTAGATGCCTTCCAATCTCTACCAGAACATTGTTAAGAGTGTGCACAACTCCCAACATGTCAGCAAAGAGGTTTCATTCTAGATAAGTAGCAATGGAATGTTGTACAGTGCCATAGGCCACTTACCCATGCATATTAGGAGTATACTGTTCATCAATGCAATTATTCTAATATGCATAATACACAACCTAATTCTAGGAACATCAGTATATACATTATTGAACAATTTTATTTAAACAAACAAATATGCAAGAAATGATGATTAAAATACTTATCTTTCTTTGTTCGTTGGGTGGACTCCCTCTGAGTCTTTGCTTCCTTGCAGGAGCTGTTGGAGTCCTAATCTGAGGTAGCTTCTTCTACACCTTTCTATTGTGAAATGTAGAGAGATGATCAACTCCCTCTGAATATCTGCATCCTTGCAGAAACTACTGAAGTGTGCTCCTTTGCTTTCTTGCAGGAACAACTAGAGTGTGCTCCCTCTTGATCTTTGCTTCCTGAATTACCTGTTCTTGAACTCATATTCATCCTTGGTCCCTATGCATGCTTATTAGTATCATGATTGTGTTATCCTTGTGATTTCATATAAAATCATACATTCATTAGTATACTATTAAAACACAATAATTTCAAGCATGTATACTCATGATCATTTCAAACAGAAATAATAAGCATTAGCATTCAAGGTTTATGTAGTATTCTTATGGTTAATCAAATCATAAGGAACATAACATGTCTAAAGCTATAATTACTCAAACCTATGACACTTCAGGTTAGTTGAATTATCAATCAAGATAAGAGATATAATATGCATAAAACCATGACTATTCAAACCTATGATTTCATGATTCTTCTTGGTTAGTCAAATCATCAAACAAAGTAAAAAAGCATAATATGCCTAAACCCATGATTACATAATCAATCATGCCAAGTATACTTATATAAAGGATCTTATCACAAGATGAGATTGTAACTTGATATAGGAAAAACATACCTGGATTAGCATGCTAGCTATTTATGTCTAACATACTCACATGATGTCTTCTTGTTCTTCTTCAATGACTTGTGCTAGTAACCTGTATATCTATTACAAAACCAAGTTATACATACCTCGTAAATGGATCTTCTATGAGATCCATGACAATGGATGAATCTTTGTTCTTGAACAAAAACATGATTTGTCCTCTTGGTGTACCTTTCATGTTAGTAGACAACATAAAACTCATACAACATCAAAATGTGTTAGTACAAACATAAGTTTCATACTCCTAATAAATGAATGACTTCTATCATGCATTCATAATTTTATTAAGGTGATATGATAAGTCTAAAATCAAGATTGTACTAACCGTGATAACATGAAGACAAACATACCATAAACTTAATTATGAACAAATCTCAAAACATACCTCGATGAGTCATACCTGTCGAGATCACTTGTAATCTTCTTATGTAAGGCCTTAGCCTCATCTCCCTCTGAAACAGGAACTTCTTCACTTATGCAAGTGACCAATCCATCTTCTTCTAGGATTAACCCAATCCACTTGATTTGCAAGAACTGGAACTGGAGCTGGATATGGGTTTGTCAGAGAAACCCCAAAAATTCAAACTTTGAATTTCAAACTTCTGACAGGATAGAAATATGCGCCTTGATGAGCTGATCAAACTGGTATATTCAGAATTTGAAAACTGCAAAGTTTCACTCCTCAATTTTGCTTTTGAAACTTCTGGATTCACTGGACGTGACCCTGAACTGGGGTTTGATGAAGCCCACTCTTCTGCCCAATCAAAATGTTTGATCCAAAGCTCTAAGCTTCTATTTTTCTGAGGAGCTTCCAGCCATGGTCACAGATTTCAAAAATTCCCATTTTTACAGAAGCCCTAATTTTCCACTTTTCTGATCAAAGTCCCGAACTAGGGTCTAATCAAGCCCGGCCTTCTGCCCAACCAAAAATTCTGATCTTGGTCTCTAAATTTCTATTTTTATGAGTAGCATCCAGCCATGGTCTCCGATTACAAAAATTCCAACTTTCTCCAAAGCCCTAAATTCCGGAAGCCATGAATGAAGGTACCAAAAAATAATTCTGTTTTGACAGAAATATGTACCTGATTGTTTCTGGTGTAACTCCAAAATTTTTGATCCACAGGGTCTGAAAAAGTTTTCTGAGATATCCTGACCTGTTATCTTTCCATCCTGACAGGTCTGACCTCAATTGGATTCTCTGAGAGAGAGTTATGCGAAATGTCGCAACGTGACCTGTTTTGGGATAAAACAGGAGAGCGAAATTGTACGGCGTGCCACGTGTCACTGTTTTAACTTCGGCCTCTGAAAAAGTTTTCTGAGATAGCTCGGCCTGTTACCTTTCCATCCTGACAGGTCTGACGTCAATTGGACTCTCTGAGAGAGAGTTATGCCAAATGTCGCAACATGACCTGTTTATGGGATAATACAGGAGAGCGAACTTGTACGGCGTTCCACGTGTCACTGGTTCACCTTCGGCCTCTTAAAAAGTTTTTTGAGATAGTACAGACTGTGTACTACCTGTCTCTTTTTACGAAATTTCATTTGGAGCTTCCTAGCCCAAGTTATGACCTTTTTCCCAAGGTCACCTGATTTTGACTCAGATCTGGAAGAGGCAGAAACCCTATATTGCATAGATCATAAATCACAAAGTACAACGAATTAGAGGTTTTCCTTTGGACACAAGATACCTGGAGATCTTAGCTTCGGCCTGTAACAATTTCAGATCCGAAAACTTCACCAAAACGGATTTATAGCGAAAGTGCTACGATGACTGGTTTTTGCTATATCAAGCCCTAGCATCGTAAGTGCAACAAGTGTCATACATGCCATATCATGCCTTCTTTCAGGCTAGCTCTGATACCATGTTAAATTTTCTGAATTTACTTCAATATGATCTAGGATCTTAACTGAGAGAACAACATGTACAACATATCTACAGCATATCAATCATGGAGACAATAATGCAAGCACACAAGAGACACAAAGATTTACTTGGGGAAAACCATAAAGGTGAAAAACCCCAATAACTTCCTCAGAGATAGATAGAGCAATGATAAAACCAACCAATAGAGATATCCATAACCTAGCAGCAATCCTCCTCCTCCATAAGTGCGCCTCTCCTACTTGAGTGCATGTGTAAGAAGTGAGTGAGTAAATAGAGTGCCTCCCGCACTCTATTTATACTTGACTTGACTTGCCTTTTTACCTAACTCATGTCGGCTCGAACTTAACCACATAACATAATGCTGAGTGGGCCGACCCCCAATAGGGTGGTCTAATAACCCTTTGACCCACATGGCCGACCCCCAATAGGGTGGTCTAATAACCCTTTGACCCATATGACTTATACAGGGCCGACCCCAAACAAGGTGGTCTAATAACCCATCAAGTATAAGTTACGACACTTACAATATAAATGACGACACTTCCTTATAGAAGAATAATACCATCTCTATAGGAATACAATATACATATATGTGAAATACATTCTGAAGTTACATATACATCAACATTGGGCAGGTAAAGGTGCAATGGAAGCACCTTATCCCAGAAGAGGCAACCTAGGAGTTGGAGAGTAGTATGCGGGAAGCATACCCAAATCTGTTTCATGAACACTTAGAGAGTGATTAAGCAACATCGAGGACGATGTTGAGACTTAAGGGGGAGTGTATGTCACCCACCCAAATTTTGAGAATATTATTTTATTTGCAAACTACTTTATGTTAAATTATAATTACAAATTTTTGTAATTATGACCAAGTTTGGTCAAGGATGAATGTAATTACTGATTATTATTATTTAATAAATTAAAAATAGGAGACAAACACCCAAGGGAACTGTTAAATGAGTGTTCACTGGCCCACAAGGAGGAATGGAAGCTGTTAGAAGGTATGGGACAAATGGCAGCATTTGCACTCCACCAATAGCTATTGGTTATGGGACAACTACCCCTAAATTTGTGGCATTATCCCCGGGGTGGGTGGAAGAGAGAAGGCAGCTCATTAATGACTAATTAACCACTAAGAGGCCTAAGCAGCCTAGATAAGGCAATTCAAATTGGGCAAGCAGGCCCCTAAAATATTTTCTGCAGAAATATTCCTCAAGTGCATCAGGTGATCACTGAGATATTCGAATAGGGAGGCTATGTGAGAGTGCAATTGTGAGTCTACTAGTTATACTGAGAAGAAATCCAGAGGTGTTGGCGCAGGTCTTTTTTATTGTTGACTCTTGATGACTAGAAAATTTATATTCTACTGCAAGTTGATGTACTAAGGCTTCTACAGAATCTTCCTCCTGGTGGTTTAGTGAATAGGCTCAAGGGTCCTAAGGCAAGTAAGTTGGTTGTTTTCAGGAGTAGGTTGGGTGGAACAGGCTCCTTGGGTGGTTTGTTCTCCTACAAATTATCAGGTTCTATTTTTCTGTTGTTATTTTCAATCAAATAAATTCTGCATTTATCAGTAAGAAATTATTATATTTTCTAACCTAAGTATGTTTTCTAAATGAAAATGATATGATAGATGAAATGATTGATAAAATGACTTCTCTGCATTTTCCCCCATGCTGGTTTCTACATCGTACTCTAGTACAGGAAGTGGAATTAAAATCAGATAATTGATGGGCAGAATGCCAAGTGAATAGATAGATTGAGACTGTAGTGTTATTCTAATTCTAACATTTACATGTTTTAAACTCAGAAACAGAACAATATATAATAAACAGTTATAGAAAGCATTCTCTTGTCCTTAGTTATAAAAGAAAAACAATTCATTTCTGTACAGAACTATATTTCTATTTATCACTAACCATTGTTACAATCTATTACCATGTATTCTTTGCAAAGATGTTTTGAATATTAGATGTTCCAGGCATTACATTTCAGGCTTTATTAATTCTAGATTCTAACAGATGCAAAAACTCTTGTAATCAAAGTTATTAAATTTAAATAATAAATAGATATTTATCTTTCATATCATAAATTTATTTCAGCAAATATATCTCATATTTCCTTTTAACTGCCAACTAGGGTTTCTTTTTCCAAGTTTACATCATAGTTAGAATCCAAACATTCTATCTTGTTATCATTCTGTTTTAGGATTAAATCAGAATCCTTAATCTAGAAAACAAATCAATTTCATTTTTATTGACAGAATCGAAATTGATCCGACGTTTGCAATACTTAGCAATTTTTCAAACTCTCAGATTATAAACACGTACTTACAAATTCTTTCAATCAAATAGAAATACGCATTCAACATCCTATTTACTTCTTGACCAAACCCTATGTTTATTTTATTTTTGAAAAAGAGTAACTGAAACCATAGATTCGATTCATTATCGAATTTGTTACAATAACAAATACTTAAACTGACTCTCGGCCAACACCCAAAACAGTTGATACATTAACACTTTTCAATATAAAACATTGTTTTAAAAACAGTGTAAAACCAAGGATCGAATCCTTCAAATCCTTCAATTATTAACCTGTTTCAAGTAAAAACTATAGTTCCATTTCCAATTCAACCCAAAAATCGCACAATCCATCTATTCGTTTCACAGAGACGTTTTCAATAACATAAAACTTGTTATCAAAATAAATTGCTATTATTTCTTCATCGATGATTTGGGATACCCAACATTACACAATAAACATTGAAGTTTTAAAACCGTAAGTGCCAATCAAAATAACGAGGGTTTATCCCTTAGGGTTTACAATTCCAAAAACAAGATACATTTTCACTAATAATTTATAGTAGACGCTGCATCAACCAGACTAGCCAACATCTTAGCAGCTGGGTACTTAGCATTACTGCTCACTAGTTTCTTTTAATGGACAAAAATAGTGCTAGAAATCTAAACACCTAGAACTTCGTCAAACATCATTCGTCAACCTCAACTGAACCAGGATGACCAACGAGGTAAGGAAACCATTGAGGCTTACCGGTGGACAAGCAGAGCTCCTCCATCATTCTCAATTGAATGGTCCTCTGACAAAGGCAAACCTGTCACAAAAAATGCAAATGGTTAAACAAGTTACTGGATATATTTATGAAAGCATTTAAAATAATAGTAATGGGTTAGTAGAATACTTTACCTTCACGTTGAGAAGACTCTCTTGCAAACAAGGTTAACAAAGCCACCATCCCGCTTGGAAGAGAGAGTTCCAGTTCTGAGAAACAAGGAGTTTACCACGTTCTGAGAGTCGAAACCAGTGCCATCGCTTCAACAAAGACCTTGGACAAACATATCACAAATTCACGCAGTAAAATCAGCTACAGACTCAACCTATCAACATATTAACTACTGCAACTTTCACTACAGAGGCTCAGCTTCTTAACTTGACTTTCACTTGCAGGTTGAATACATGCAGGTCACGGGTTCAAGCTCGGTGAACCTCCAACTATCAAAACCCTAGAACTCCTCGGCCTGTCGGCCTCTCCCCAAGACCATTACCTAGCAAAATGAATGCCGAGAAATGTGGTTCAGCGCTGTTGTAGTATGCAGTTAGGGTTTTTCCATTACAATCTCAAAAATCACAAATCAATGGTGAAGATTATTGCCAACTAGGAACATTGGAAAGTGGGCAACCACTACATTTAACACTTGAATAAATGTTACAACCATGACAATGCCAACACAGTATGCCAACAAACAACATTATAACCAGCTCGGAGAAGGATCGTATTTCAACGATGCACAGCTCGGAATCGTAGCTGTATCATTCACCAGGTTCCACGTGAAGTGGATGATGTGGATTGACAACAATACATTCCACCATAGGGTTCAGACCAAATCATTAATGCCTGAACGGGACACTGTCAACCTACCAATCGTGAATTTAATACCTGTCATCTCATCATCTTATCAACGAACTCGTATTAAAGTGCAATAACATACTATATCAATACTAGAACAAAAACTAGGTTACATTGCATAGTTCATTTTTATTGTTAAAGTCTTAGCCATTCAAATGTTTGGTTACGTAGATAATAGGAGGAGGGTCACGCTTCATGTAAGAGCTACACACGTAGGACTTGGTTAGGGTGTATCCCTTGGTCCTTGTATTATTTGTTACATATAAACAATATTTTGTAGAATCATACCTTATTACACAGTACTAATATTATATTCTCAAAGGGTTAAAATCTATATTATCACCTTTCAAAATAGAATTTCGTAGGTAACATCATAATAGATGTGTTAGATTCACTCAGTTCTATATGCATTTATAGATGGAAAATTTAGGAGCTTTTATAGTTAATTTATGATATTCAATTGGATCAGGATACTATAGTTGGAATTATTGTATAAGCCAAATAACTCCCAAGTCAATTTATATGATTGTATTGAAACGACAAAATAGAAGTAGTATCATTTAAAACTTGATGTTCGTAACCTAGTATTTATATTCCAGACATTCCTAAGCACAAGTAATTTCTATTTGATGATTCTACTAATGAATGTATTCAGAATATCAATCATTCTAACTTTCTCATTTTGTATTTCTTTAGCCAAGTATAACATCTAGGATAAACATAGATCCATACCTAAAGCAAGGGAAGAACTTAGAAATTCTACCAAACATTGACGGCTATTTGTAAAACATAAATACTCTTAACACTTGTTTTGTCGCATTCTCTTACCTGAATTCTGCGCAAGAGGAACAAGAAAAAATGCTTTAGTTAAACATAGCTTAGTAAGCCTCAGGGACCTCGTAGTACCCCTTTCATCACCATCCAAAAACCAAACTGTCAGCACATTGTCAAGAAAACATAAACACATGATTTTCAAATTACTGTTAAGACAAGCAGAACTAATGACATAAGCATGTTAAAAGAAGTATGTCGTGTCGTTGTCATTTCAAATATCTTTAGTTATGAAACTCAGTAATTAATATGTTTCCTGTATTAATGACTTATTAATTCAAGGCTGTCTTGTCAAGCTTGTATTATTTCCGCAATCGCAATTTATGTTACATTTAATGCTATTATAAAAAATTTATTTTTTTATGAAAATATCAGGATGTTAAAGCTTGTCGCGCTCCTGGAACCTCAGGTTCAACTGATACTGTTGTTGCACTCTTAGGTCGACACTGATTCTAACTTCACTGGTTTTCTTATCCTGGACCACCATCGGGCTGATCCACTCTGATTCTTCTACGGGTTCTATAATGTCTGCTTCTAGCATTCTTTCAATCTCAGCCTTCACCCCCTCTTTGTACCTTGGATTCAACCGGTACGGCCCCTGATTGACTGGATTCACATTGGGTTTCAGGGGAATTTTCATTTCTACTAAGTCCCCAGAAATTCCTTTCATCTCCGAGAATTTCGTTGGGAACAAATCTTGAAACTCATGCAACAGATCAGGCATCTTTGCAATAGTCGAGTGATCCCAATAATCTCCAATTCTTGTGAACTTCAGATTCTCCTTTGACCCAATGTTCACTTTCTTGATTTTCAACAGTTGTTGAAACCTGTCGGAAGGTATTTCTGGTGCCTCTACATGCGACTTCCTTCTGACTCCGGTACATACGTAGCCCTCAGATCATCCTCATCATCCAAATCTCGTGTGATATTGTAGCATTCCATTAACATTTCTAGTGTCGCAGTCCATTGAAGCCCCAATGGTTTCTCTGTCGGAATTGCTTCAAATACCTTCTCCCGAATAGCCTGTAATGCACTATGGATGAAGGGGTTTTCATCCAAGAAACTGAACATTTGGCTAAAGCCAACTGTTAACTATTCCCAAGAGATTGTTCCATGTCGCAGTTCTGCTGCGATATACCAACTTCATGGTACTTCATCCAGTGTGTGAATAAATGCATGGACCCATTCATGTTTCCCTCGTGGTCTCCATTTGCTTTCACATTTGTCCAAATGCGCCTTCGGGTCACCTCTGCCTTCAAAATTCCTTCTGTCATATCCTTTCGCATCGCCGAACCTAACCATCATTAGGTGTAGACATAGTGGCCAGTTAGCTATGGTGGACTTGTGCGTTTCCCACCATCGCACTGGTGTACCCTTCAGAACTTCTTCCAAGGCCAAGAGACACTATGGTTCTGCCACTTTTTCTTCAAATTCAGTGAGAAATGTAGTCAAATTGGGAAATCCCTCGTATGTTGGTAGCTCGCACTCTTCGATGGATACCTTTCAGAATGACTGAGTGATCCTTGCACACCTCCTAAATGACACTTCGTGTAGCCGGTTTTGCCAATTTTCAAGTGCTTCATCCGAATCTGATGATGCCGAACTGCTACTGCGCCACCCTAATTCTCCATCTGCAGTAGGGTTGATGTAATATCCGTAAATGTTGTAGAGATTATCCCATCCCTCGGTGAACTCATCCATCGACGACTCTACATACCTTTTCCCTTCTGCAGGGTCAAGAGGTGCGACTACCCTTATCTCCTGGTTCTCGAATGACATAATTCTTTTCTTGAAGTTGATAATAGCTTGATTATCCATCTCCTAGTCTATCCCTAGCAGCACTGGGTATGGGCTATATTGTCCACAATTTTGATCACATCGAAATCTGCATAAGTCCTGAGGCCCTCGATCTCAACAGGGACCTAGCATAGTCGACTGATCGGGGTGACCTTACTTTGGTTTGATAGGCGCAATTGCATTGGGATCTAGACCAACTATGGTTTCCCCATCGTTTCCCACATATTTTTGGTCAAGATGTTCACGTCTAACCCCAAGTCCAAGATAATGGAGTCGACATCGAACGCTCTGACTTGCGTAGACATCTGAATCTCTCATCCTGTTTTTCTCTTATGTATGCGATTGAATGTCCACTCCTATCATGCACCTTCCCATCGATGCGGCAGGTTGGATATCTCCGCTAATGCGTCCTGATCTTTTCCCAGCTCCACGCAACTCTCTTGGAAGGATCGTAAGGTGTTCGCCTTTCTCTGTAAATTTGTTGTGTCGAATATCGATGACATGTCATATGTAACTTCTCTCTGCTGAAGAGGTGGCTACCTCAATTGCCTTATTGCTTCCTATGCTTTCAGAAAAATGTGACTTTCTGCTTCCACATCAAATGTGACTTGTTTCCTTATTTTCGCTCGGACGCTTGTGTTGGAGAAAACTCACTATGGCTTGGGGTAGACCACAACAGACAGCTAACTACCAGAAATTAACTCTATTCTCAGTATTATGCTATGTAAATGATAAGATAATGAAGAATATAACCAAGCTCGATCCAAACGTTTGATGTAGATCCCCATTGGAGCTTTCAATCCATGCACTTGAATCTGAAAATTAGTCTTGATAGCCAATATACAACAAGTACATAATATATATAAACGACATTAACATCATCAATAGAAATGGTCCATGATATTATAAACAAATGCAACCCAATGTAGAATAAACAGCATTCACAACATTAATGGACGAGAATACAAGTATTTCTATTAATAAACAAGAAAAAGTACAATGTGATACAACCTCTTGCCGGCAACCAATATGAACCAAGATCTGGATCAATCCACTTGTGCCTCCACCACTTCAATCCTCCATGAATGGCAAACTCAAACTATGAAAGGATTTTGGAAGGTGAACATAATGGTTCACAACTACAAGGATCAATGAGTGTAGACTCAAGATAGGGCAAGAATCCACTAGAGTTCTCTTGCTCTTCTTTCTCCTCCCATCCATAAGCCATATGTGCTCAATATATAGTCCTCCCAAAGGTAAGTGAAAGGACACATCGAGGCGTTACTTTGGCAAATGAGGGCCAAAGGTCACCCTATGACCGCTTTTTGGGAGTAAAAAGTAATTAACTAGTGATTTTTACCATTTTACATGCTACCCGCGGGCTATAGTGATGCAACTCGCGGGTACGCCCGCTGTAATGATGCAGCAAGCATATAAGGGAAAAAGTGAGGAAATAGTGTGTCTAAAGGATATAAAGTGGATCTAAGTCAGTGAAATGGATCCTATAGGCCAAAGGGTGCTGATGCTCACAAGGTGGAAGATTACGTTGTAACAGATGCCCCCTAATGTGTGAGGTCAGAGACTGATGCTACGATGGCCGAAATGCATTATAAAACTCAGAAGTGGAGTGATGGAAACACAAGTGGAAGGAGCATCTCACTCGTCATAATACAATAGTATCCCTGAATACATGTCGGTATAGTACAACAATCTGATACAATGGCCATGAATAGGCAGTACATAATGAATACATGTCATAAGTGATCATAGCCATGATCCCTCTACAGTAAGATATGGTCTCTTGCTGAAAAGGAGACAACTGGTGCAAACTGGAGGTACAAACTACTGATATCTGAGAGGTGATATGTCAGATGTAAATTCAAAGTCATAAGTAGCATACTGAATGCCAATATCTCCTAGGGTCTTCTACACAAGTCTTCGATGGTGCAAGTCCCATCAAGTGAATAAAGGAGTTGAAGTCGAACCTGATGTGACATCATCTGATTACCGGTCAATAATGTATATCGTTAACAGACGTGAGATAACCCACCAATAATGAAAATGGGCATCAAGGCACAGAGTACAATCATCAAAGTGTGAATAGATGTGTTGAAGTCGAACACTAAAATGAATCCATCGATCAGCAGACATTGATGTATTCCCAAAATTGTCGATGGTGAGAGAACCTACCACTAATGACTGCAAGCCTCAAGGTACTCAACCGAACTCTAAGCCTCAAGTCCTGGAATAAATGGGTTGAATTCAATGGAACGAGACTCGCTGGAAGGAGAGCATTAATGCATCCCCCATCAACCAGCACGAGGTACCAGCTAGGCTGAAAGATTTCGAAGATCTGAGGTGAAATGGACTGACCCAATAAGGATGGTTGACATGCAATAGTCAAGAGATCTGAGTGGCCAACATTGGTTTCAAGACTTCCTTTGAACAAGAGCATGAGTAGATGGATAGACTCAGGCAGCAGAGACTTAATATAAACTGTGCGACGTAGAAGGCATCACAAAGGGCTCCATAATGATTGGAAGCTTAACCAATCAATGGAGAAACTAAGAAACAAGTACAGCTCCTGAGGTCCAACTATAGTCCTGACTCATAGTGTATGGAGTGGAATGAATGCTCTGTTCAAAGGCGACACAACAGCTGCCAATAAGAAGTAGTAACCATAATCCCGTCCGACTTTTTGGAATATTTGATTTTTTTGGTCTTTTTCATATTTGGAAAGCTTGAAAAAGAATAAAATTGCTTATAGTACAACAAGTGAGGGAACGAGTGTCAAATAGCGAGCAGACTATGATCAATGCAAGGAAGTGCATGTAGGATGTGGACACTCGGGGGGTGTTCCCTCAGGGTTAAGAGGTCATCAAATTGTGAAGGACAAATGGAAGCTCTGCAGGGATCGGCAAGGAAAAAGTGTTGAAGCACCAGGCTAATATCTGAGTAAGCGAGAGCCAGCACAAGGCTCAAGCACAAGTAGGATGATGCAATGCAATCACAATCTGATATAAACAGGTAAGTCCTTATGGGAGATGGCCAGCATAAGATAAAGTAGAGTATGTGTCTTCATCGCAAAGTCTTGGCGTGACTATAAAGGACTCCCTATCCTAAGGACAAACAACGGCATGGGCACCATAATGCATAAAGGGTGTCTAACTAGGGTACCCATGTTCCGAAAGGCCCTACCGCCACATAACGACACTTCTATAATAGTGTGAAGGTTCCGTGTCGATTACGAAGCGGGTTCACACCTAGGGTTTATGAAAATGGTCAAAAGGTCAAATGAAAAATGCGTGTGAAAAGGGCATATAACCTATATGTCAGGTGTGAAATATACCTGCCGCAGGTGCGAAATGGTCCAAAACAACTCTCGATGAAGAAATATGGTCAAAAAATGATACTCCAAGACATTATATTAGTCCAAAACAGTGAAAAAGGATGAAAACTATAGACAAGTGGGTTTCAAAAATTATAAATAGTAACAAAAATTTACAATTTACAATTCATTTTTACTATTCATCCATTTGGAGCTTTGTGGTTAGTTTTCACCTCGAATTTCAACTGTCGGTTCTGCGAGCTACAAGCGTCCGTTCATTGAACCATCCGGAGCAGGTTGGTAGTCTCATCAATACCTTTAATTTCATTGCATTAATTTTAGTTTTCAGCGGTGGGATTTTTAGTTTGTCCAAGCTCTAAATGGCTTTGACGCTACCCGCAGGCTATTTCTATGCAAGTCGTGGGTAAGGCACCATACTCGTAGCTAACGCACAGGTTGACCATGGGTACCCTCCACTGTATACAAATCTGCTCGCGGGTATGACCGTGAAGTTGATTTTGCAAAAGAATTTGACCGAAATATTTTTTTTTGTCAATCCAAAATGGTTCTAGAGTGGAGGGAAAGGGAGCATGACCAAGTAAATGAGGCCGTGCGCAATGATGTGCAAGCATAGCAAGCATTACAAGCATGTGGGTTGTACAAATTCTGGAGTATAGGGGGTTTGAGGGCCCAAAACCTACTACTCCACTGCTTGATAGATTATTGGGATGTTGATGCACAGAACTTCAATCTCAATGTGCAAATCCTCACACTGGAAGTGGAAGACATCTACTTCATTACCGGTTTGTCCCATCGAGGTGAGGTGGCTAGTCTTCGGTCTCGTACTGTGGGTGGTGGGATCACTGTCCTTGATTACATAGCGCGGTATTGTCTCGCAAATACACGAGCGGTGGGGATTCATGTGCCCATCAATGCCATAGTGAATCTTAGCATGAAGATCATTGTGGCTACCTTAGTGCGGATAACGGGTTCAAAATCTCTGCACCAGGAATCCAGGCGAGTGATGTTCTATGCATCACAATGCATGCAGCCTATAGTATTTGATTGGTGTACCACACTACTGGGGTCTATGAAGACCCAACTGACAGAAGGAAAAGAAGGGAAGGCAAAAAACTTCGGGTATGGCAGTATCTTGTGTAGCTTCTTCTTTGAGAGAGTTTCGGGGCTTAGTCCGAGGGTGGATGTCCCTCCTCATAGTCTCCGTGATCCAGCCCTGATCCGATGGGCTGAGATCTTGACACGACAGGGTGGTGGCCGTCTGGCATCACCATATACTCAGGAGTTCTTCCTTTGGTGGGCCGACAATTAATTTCCATAGAGGACTATCCCTATGCAGGGATAGACTTCTGCTAGGATCGGGACATGCCACTCCCACCAGATGCAGCGTTCGGAGACATTGGTGAGTACTCTTTTTAAATTTTTGTTATTAAATTTTTATGGATTTTTTATTATAGATGTGAATGCAAAAATATTTTTGGTGGTAGTATCATATGCTAATGTTTGACTGTTTGCTCGCAGACAAGGGCCCAGTGAGACCCGATGGCTTCCCGAGACATGGTTGTCGAGGCAGGGGTGATGAGGCAGGTGGTGCTGCAGCAAAGCGCACTCTACAGACCATGCGGCGCAACCTATCACTGATGGTTTCCAGGGTTCCATAGATAGAGGTGGCGCGACTACCTGAGGCCATGCAGCGCCACGTAGTGGGGGTTCCAGGTGACTGGGTGCGGCTACTGTAGCGGGTAGCTAATGTCGTTCATTATTTCTATGAGACACATCCTATTGGGGCGGAAGCTAGGCCTCCTCATAGGGAGTAGATATCCCAGGATCTCATTTTTGGATCGATATGTATATTTTTTTAGGACTACGGGCTCCAGTTTTGTATGGCACTACCATTTTTGGACATATTATTTATAAAAAACTTTGGTTTTTTGGTTCTACTATATGTGTGTATGTACAAATGTGTGAATGTATTCTTTTATTTGTGTGCTTCATGGTGAATGTGACAAATTCCAATCTAATACATAGTTAGCGTATGCATCAGATATATGATTAACACTTCTCGGAATATGTATGTATGTAATTGAAACAAAATGTCGTTCCAAGAGTCTTACCCTTAGGAATTTCCATAGTAACGTAGGATCCTTCACACAGTACTGAGCATTCAGCTGAGACACAACTAGTTGTGAGTCCAAGAGGACTTCTAAAGACTGGATACCATGTGAAATAGCATCCCGAAGTAGCTCGATCATGGAACTATACTCGGCCACATTGTTAGATGTAGGACCGAGACAAGCACCTCCTAAAGACACAACTAGGTGGTCATGTGAGAAAATAACCCAGGCAGCAGAAGCAAGCTGCTGCGTATGATGGCTAACACCATCCGCAAACCCTAAGAATGTAGGAAACTCTACTGACATCTGACAATCAAATGGAAGCTAACTAGCAGACCCGAAAACCAAAAGAAAGCTAAAATATGTACAGAAGTAACTATACAGTAGTATACAAAAGTACTATCCTGAACCAGAGGTTCAAGCGTAATACCGCTTGAGGTAGAGCCCATTTCTAGGCTCCTTCAAGATAGTCCCCTCATAATCTTCCAACCCATAGGATCCCTTTTCCAAGACATGCCTCACGATGTAAGGACTGTGCCACATGGGGTTAAACTTGCTTGCCCCCAGGGGTTCTTTAGCTTGGTCATATAAGAGGACCAAGTCACCTTCAGCATATTGTCGGGGGCAGACAGACCTATCATACTGAACCTTAACAGTACATTTGTTGGCATCTATAGCCACAGCGGCATCTCGACGTTGCTCATCAAGCTGCTCAAGGTGGATCAACCGTTGCTCAAAACCTGTCGTATCAGGGAGGAGCTCTATGGCCAATTTGAGTGAAGGGATTTCGCATTCAATCAGTAAAATCAACTCCACACCGTGAAAAGGTGAGAACCCGGTGGCAATCTTGACTGTGGTTCGATACACCCACAAAGCAGGATATAACATGATGTGCCAGTTGTTCTTGCTTTGTTGGATGGTACGTTGGAGAATGGTCTTCAAAGACTTATTAACTGCTTCAACCTGACCATTGAGTTGGGGATAATAAGAAGATGAGTGTTCTTGATGAAACCCAATCTTGAGAGACAAATCCTCCATCATCTTGTTCTGAAAGTGACTGCCATGGTCAATGACAATCTCTTTTGGGATACCGAACCGAGTGATAATTTGTTGAACACAAAATGGGCTAATGTAGCACCATCGGCTTTTACAGTAGGCATGGCCTCAGCCCATTTGGAAAGGTAGTCCATGACCACTACGATATGGTGATTCCCCCCAGCCGAAGCTGGTTTTCAATCCATGAAATCCACCCCCCACTTGGTGAAGGGACCGATGGTGACGACCAGATGAAGGGGCGCTGTATGCGAGCATATGTTCCAATAAAACACCTAGCAAGGGTGACATCTCTTCACAGCATTAACACAGTCCTTAAAGATGGAAGGCCAAAAGTAACTGGCTCACATAATACGTTGGGCTATAGCAAGCCCGGATAAGTGACCGCCACATGCCCCTGCATGGCAATCATTAAGCACCCGCTTCGTTTCTTCGTTTGTTAAGCAACGATGGAGGATAGAATCCTTACCTCGGTGATACAAAGTGTCACCGATGATAGTATAATCTTTAGCGTGATGTTTCACACATCATCGCTCGTCTCGTGAATAATGCAGAGGAAACTTCAAAGTTTGGAGATATACAATGACATCCCCATACCAAGGGTCCTCGGACGAGATAAGAAATAAGTGCTCATCCACAAAGGATTCTTCATGAATGATATCCTCGTCAAGTCTCGGAAGGTCCGACATAAGCTCAGCAAACACCAACGATTTCACTGATTTCGCTGAAGTAAAATCGAGATAGAACTCCTGAAGGATAAAAATCCATTTATTGTACTTCCCCCCTATAAGGCATCGTGATAGCACGAACTGAAATGGATTGATATGCGCTACAACTGTGGTAGTTCTAAGCAAAATTTAATGTCGTAACCGCTAGACTACATGGATAGTCGCAAGTGCCAGCTTTTCTACGTGAGTATATCTTAGTTCAGCGTCTACTAGATTTCAACTAAGGTAATAGATAACATCCTCGACGAGCGTGTGATTAAACTGAACTAAGACCATGCCAATCGTCTCTTGAGACGCAACCACATAAAGGATAGAATCTCGCGCAAAGTCTGGTGGACTAAGCATAGGGGCTGATACCAAAGCTTTCTTAAGGGCATCGAAAGATTGTTGGGATTGCTCATCCCAGATAAAAGGTGTGTCTTTCTTCAATAAGCGCGTGAAACATTTGGTAAGATTAGCATAATTGACTAAAAATCAACACAGAAAAGTAGCTCTCCCTTGGAGGATCTGAAGTTGTAACAAATTGCACAGAGGAGGAAACCGAAGTATTGCCTCAACTTTTAGAGGATCGACTCCAATACCCTCTTTTGAAACTATGAAACCTAGAAGGAAACCAATCCTTACAGCGAAGATGCATTTATTGGGATTCAATTGAATTTTGTAGTGTATACATCATTCGAGAATCATACGGAGGTGATTGGGGTGGTCTGCTCTCTTGCGAGAATGGACAGCAAGATCATCCAAGAAAACCTCCATAATTTCCTTAAGATCATGAAAGGCGTAGGTCATAGCTCGCTGAAATGTAGCTCCGGCATTTTTAAGGCCGAAGGGCATCTTCCGATATGCAAAAGTTCCCCAAGGACAAATGAAAGTTGTCTTATGTTGGTCCTTGGGTTTGATCTGAATCTGATTATAACTCGAGAAGCTGTCCATGAACGAAAAATCTCACTCCCAGCACAAGCATCCAAGATCTAATCGATGATGTGTGGGGAAATTATCTTTCGGACATTCACAGTTCAAATCTCTAAAATCAGTTCATACACGGATCGTTCCCTGCTTCTTATCCATAGGAAGGGAGTTTGACACCCATTCGGTAAGGGGAACAGGGTAGATGAAACCAGCTTTGAGCAGTTTCTCCACCTCTGCCTTGATAGCAGCTGCCTTTCTAGGGTTCACAGCATGTAAGTGTTGTTGAACTAGTTTAGCATTAGGATACGTTCTAATCTCATGTTCAACAATGCGGGGGTCTATTCCTGGCATCTCCTTGTATGACCAGGCAAAAGCCTCCCGTAGTTCTGTAAACAAGTCAGTGTAAATAGCAATCTCCTCAGGAGTGCAATCAACACCAATGTAGACATTTTCCACTTTTCCAGGAGTACGAGAGATGTTGATCGACATAGTTGGGGAAATATTGGCCATATTCCCCTCCGCAAAAACATCATGTGACCCTAAAAGAGCCACAGGGTTACCAACTATCTCTGCTAGAGTAATCCTAAACTCTTCCTGATCAGTGAGCTCGAGGTTGGGAAGGAAATAAGAGCAATGGTGCATATCCTCCCAAGGCTTCTCACAACCACACATGGCCTC
This sequence comes from Larix kaempferi, assembly GCA_027924585.1. Lineage (NCBI taxonomy): Eukaryota > Viridiplantae > Streptophyta > Pinopsida > Pinales > Pinaceae > Larix > Larix kaempferi. Next base: position 6,777,523 of record BSBM01000221.1, read on the forward strand.
CATAATAGCTTCATCAGAAGGCAACGTATCATCAAGGTAGTCGTGTGAACAAGATGAGTTGGCTTCCCAAACTAGCAGCGTAACAGGATCTTCTCTGACTGTCTGTGAAGGAGAGAGATCCGGTTCTGTAGTGGCTTGTTGAATATGCTAGTAAGCAAGCTCAGCTACAGATAATGGCATAAACATCCCGACATGCGTAACATCTCCAGACGTAGAACTTGTGGACGGTAAAGTCCATGGATCATTAAAATAGGAAGTCCGGAATGGCATACTATGCAAAGGAGGAGACACATCGTCGGAAATGGTTCCGATGAAATTCACATTTGCAGGAAAAATATAAGTTCCCATCAATGAAGGATACATACCAACACCTATGTTCCCAGTTTCCAGCTGAGAATCAGTAACTTACGGGACTATGGATCCCACGAATGCTGTGGAAGGAGTGTTAACGAAATCCAGTTAATTGATGGTCACTATCTTTCCTTCATGGGGAAAGCAGATAAATCTGAATACAGTCGACGTGACAGCCTTCATAGCGTACATCCAATTCCGACCCAGAAAAAGGTTGTAGTCGATAGGCGCATCAACCACCTCGACTTCAATAGGCACAGATTTACCTCCCAAGGAGACAACAAGGGAAGGGATAACTCCATGCAGCTTAAATGACCGACCGTCGAATGCAGTGAGCGTGGTTTGAGACGCGAGAAGAGGAGGAGAGCCAAGAGCTTTCCAACAAGTTAACGACATTACTGATGCAGAAGTGCCTTCATCAACCATAGTACATTTAAAAAAATTCTGAAGGCACGCCACCTGGATTTGAAAAGCCACGTGGTAATGTAAGCGAGGTTGAACATCAGTAGTATCGAACTTGATAACACTGGGACTTCCCCCATCCTGAACTCCTAATGCACTCAAAAGGGCATGCTTTTGAGAAGGACATGCCTGCAAGACTTCAGGAGCCGACATGGCACACGGAGTTTGGCCCAAATCTTCCACAATTGAGTAGTTATGGGCGGCTCGAGCATTAGGATTATGCATAGAGCACTTAAGAACACCTTTCGGTATCCGCGGCATATTAGAGGGCTTCTCGGTATCCAAGGAATTGTTAGGAGGAGGGGGAGGTTCACTCCCCATATTAGGTTGTGGTGCATCATAGTCGCGTTGACAAGTGGCAACACTAACCTTTGATTGAACCACATTCACACATCCATAACCACTAATATTGGAAGAAGCCGTTGTCATCTCAGTAGGTCCATAACCAGTGGTGGGAGCATGCGAAGCCATGTTTTGATGATGAGGAAGGGGATCCTTTAGCACAACTGGGATCTATTCCAAATGCTTCGATGCTTCTTCAATTCAAGGACATAAGTGAGTAAGATGGTCTTCCCCACAGAGCTTGCAAGGAAGCTTCACCTTACGCCTAGGTTTACGGTCCTCACCATCATTTCTGTCTTCCCGAGGAGGGTTGGCATTCTCTTTATGAGGAGTATTGCGATTGCTATTATTGTTATTCCCATTGTTTCCACCCCTACGGTTGTTTCTCCCCTTTTTGTTACCACCAAGTTGCTGGTTACCTAACGGTTTCGTTGATTGCACATTGTGTACATCAGATGATGGGGTGGAAGTGGACAAGGTGTGAACCTGTCCGGGAGTAGACTGGTTTAGGGACAAATTTTGCATTTGATTGGCCACCAAATCTACAAGGTGAGTACTTGCGGATCCCACGATGCCATCGGCATGCGGTACAGGAGCTGACTTGGGCTCATGGCATGTTCTCGGTGCGTCAGGAATAATGTCATATAGAATGCCATACTGAGAGTATAGTAGGTCTAACTGCTGGACTTTCAAGATGGCTTGTTCCTCGGTCATAATGCCGACATCGAAACATCCTTAGCGATGTATGGGAGTAAGGACTTGAGGAACCATTCCAACAGAAATTCTGGAGGAATGTTGGCTTTCACTAATCTCTTCCGTCGATGCCACTCTTGAACATGGTTAGAAATATGTGTGGCTTTATTCTGACGGAAGGTAGACAAAATTTCAGTACCAGTATCATAGCGAACCGACAACTGGAAATGGTCCAAGAAAACCAAAGTGGTCTCATTGAATCCCCTATAGGTGTTCCCAGGAAACTCAACATACCACTTCGCGCCTGCCCCCATGAGGGTGCGTTGAAATAGTCGTAATCTAACCGAATCGTGATTCAATGAGTTGGAAGAGCACCAAAGGTGAAACGTTGTGACATGATCACCCAGATCCTCACCACCTTTCCCCTCAAACTTAGGAATGTCAGAAAGGAGCTTGGTAGGGACCGGAGGCCAATTAGGGTCGTAACACACCAGATCATTCGTGAGCTTCGAAAGATTCAGAAGATTCAAGCGTGCAAGGAATGGGAGTTGCGGCTGGAAAGCTTGATTATAAGCTCCCATAAAAGGTTGGTTGAACTGAACCGAATTGTAAGGTGGACCAAAAGCTTAACCATGAGCATTAAACTGCTGATAATGAGGACCTGGCAGACCATAAGCTTGACCATGGCCATAGGGTTGATAACCTCCTCCAACCTGACCCATATGAGAGTAAGCAGGTATATAAGTATTTTGGTCATCGTACTAAGGTGGGTTGAATTGGTGGCCAGCACCAACTGTTTTGTAGTAAGGGTTGCCACCATAAGTATGGGGCATATACATACTATTCGTAGCGGGAATCGAGTTGTAATGATCATAATGGTGAGGCATGTTCCCACCCCCAGCATTAGGATTAGCATGAGAAGTCGTGTGGTGACTATGAGCATGAGAAGTGTTCCCAACCCCAATGTTAGTGTTACTAGTAGCAGGAATGGTGGCATTATGACCATGAAGATAAGATATATTCCCACCTCTTACATTAGCATTACTAGTAGTGGTGGTGGACACAAAGGTATGCGGTATATGTCCACCCCCGTGATTAGGAGGAGCATTAACATTCGCAAAAGTGGTTCTGGGTTGACAAATAACGATATGTGTGTTGGGTGGTGGATGGTGAGTCGTGTTTCGAACAGTGTTCCTATTAGGTTGGGCAGTCCTAGGAGGTGGTCTTCTTCCAACATTAGCATTGTTAGGAAGATTATGACCAGTCCTCATATTATGTGTGTGAGTGGACAACGTGGTGCTTCCGGTGAGGGTATTGCCCCTAGTCGGTGCAGTGTTGCTAACACGATGACTAATGCCAACATGACTACCAAAAGCAGTGGGAGGATCAACTATGTTGAAACAGAGCATAATATATGAGAACGGGTTAACATTGATCACAGGATCTTCATCTTCAGGTAAGGTTGGCATCCCATAAACATAATTATCCGGATTCAAAGGATCGAACGGTTCGTTCTCGAGTGGGTTCGGCCAAATCGAACCAAGTTGAGTCTCAGGTGGATCACCCCCCCCGGCCTCTCGAGGTGTGGGGGTGTCTAAAGTGTGTTCGACTCCACCCGATGGAATCGTGGGGATTTCCTCTGTGTCGGAATGTGCATCTGTCATAAAGTCAGCTACGTATGTCTCGTAAGAATCTGAAGACTCAGAGGAGTCCACCGGCATCCCCGAGCAACATGGCGTGAAAGTTAAGCTGGTTCTAAACCAGCTAACTGACGGGATCGACGGAGAGTAGGACTCCGCGCCACGATATCTCCGGAGAGAATATCAAATCACAACGTCTCCTACAGCCAACTATCGATCAAAAACAGTAAATCAAAAGCACACACCTAGAGAAACTATAGCCAAGAGCAAACAAACATAGTGGCTAAATGAGATCCCGACACTAGAGCTGGTATGTCTCGCCTAGGAGAGGCTTGAGACTCCCAAACTATAGCCGAAGGTAACATAATCAGTTATAACGGCCCCCAGACTTCACTACGTGCACAGGGTCAAGTCCATTGCACAAACACAACTGTGTTGTCCGACCGCTATCTGACTCAGGACACAAACAACATAACCACTACAAGTACCCTATGCGATACCTAGGTAAGGAAACTATGGTCACCGCAATATAACCAATGCTCAGGGGGATAGTCGCAGGTGGGATCTGTCGTATGGGTAGGGTAGCTGAGCCTGAAACTCAATGAGGGTCAAATCCCCCAAGAGTCCCCAGATACGAACAAATCCTGGAAATATCTCCCATGTTCAACCGGTATCAGAGGGATATCTCCTCAACCAACCTACCCTGACCTCGTGCTTAACTCTAGTTTGAGTAGAGCTTCCTGAGAACACCGATATATACCATAATTTCCTCCACTCCCTGGTCAGACACCTAATGTTTCGTCTAGTAGTCTTGGATTGTTAACTCACAAGGATCTATTCCAAGACTCTAAACCTATGCTAGTTGGTGTACCCTATAAATAAAATCGGTCTAAGCAATTTTAAGATTAAGTGTTAATTTTAGTGGATGTGGTTACTCAAGGGATATGGTCATGAAACTAGTGATGTGTATGACTCAATAGTATGCAAAATTGTCAAATCCTAGACTCATCTATCCAATAAAACAATGTCACTAGCATGCAAAATCAACCCAACGGTTTTGAAATAAAAATGCAATCCTTTTATATTTTCTATGCACAGGCAGAACCTAAATGAAGGCAGCAAGCACTCAATGCAAGATGCAGTACATGAAAGTAATTTTTTTTTTGTATTTTTTCTTATAAGCAAAAGGAAAATGCAAAACTATATGTTTTTTTTTTGTATTTTTCAATATAAGGAAATGAAAAATGCAAGCAAAATCCTACTATCTAGTCATTGATATGTCAAGAAGATCACTAAGACAACCTGGAAGATACCAAACAGTAAGACTCAGCCAAAGGAATGAGCTCAAAAGGAAAAAACCAACAAGGCTAAATCCAAAGATGGGTAAAAAACCAACAAGGCTCAACCAAGAGAAAAGAAGAGTTCTGGTCACAACCAAGGCATGGAATAGTCAAGAAACAAGCCAACAAAGACTCATGATCATCCAAATCCAACCCAGCAACAACCAAAAGTCATAAATCAACCAAAGCCATAGTTATATGCTACTGTCGAAGGAATACCTGCGGGTACCCACGAGCAGTAGAGTAAACAGAGGCGGGTGTACGCGGGTAGAGCTAAGCTAGCCCGCGGGTAAGGAAAGGTAAATGGGCAAATAAAGAGTCCAATGGCTTAGAAAAAGCAAGTTTTCTATAGTGTATCTCAATGACCAATCACTGACACAGAGCTTCGACAAACAGCAACTCTAATTACGGACTAATGCTCAAAAAATCCCCAAACATGGATGTTTTCCCTAGCAGAGTTGCCATTTCTGTGTTGGAGAAAACTCACTATGGCTTGGGGTAGACCACAATAGACAGCTGACTACCAGAAATTAACTCTATTCTCAGTATTATGCTATATAAATGACAATGCTAAGATAATGAAGAATATAACCAACCTTGATCCAAATGTTTGATGTAGATCCCTGTTGGAGCTTTCAATCCGTGCACTTGAATCTGCAAATTAGTCTTGACAACCAATATACAACAAGTACATAATATATATAAACGACATTAACATCATCAATAGCAATGGCTAATGATATTATAAGCAAATGCAACCCAATGTAGAATAAACAACATTCACAACATTAATGGACAAGAATACAAGTATTTCTATTAATAAACAAGAAGAAGTACAATGTGATACGACCTCTTGTCGGCAACCAATCTGAACCAAGATTTGGATCAATCCACTTGTGCCTCCACCACTTCAATCCTCCATGAATGGAAAACTCAAACTATGAAAGGAGTTTGGAAGGTGAACATAATGGTTCACAACTACAAGGATCAATGAGTGTAGACTCAAGATAGGGAAAAAATCCACTAGGGTTCTCTTGCTCTTCTTTCTCCTCCCATCCATAAGCCATATGTGCTCAATATATAGTCCTCCCAACGGTAAGTGAAAGGACACATCGAGGCATTACTTGGGAAAATGGAGGGCCAAAGATCACCCTATGACCGCTTTTTGGGAGTAAAAAGTAATTGACTAGTGATTTTTACCATTTTACATGCTACCCGCGGGCTATAGTGATGCAACTCGCAGGTACACCCGCTATAATGATGTAGCAAGTGTATGAGGGAAAAAATGAGGAAATAGTGTGTTTGAAGGATATAAAGTGGATCTGAGTCCGTGAAATGGATCCTATAAGCCAAAGGTTGCTGATGCTCACAAGGTGGAAGATCACGTTGTAACAACGCTAGCTTGTGACTTGTCAGCCCCTGTCACAGCTACTCCTCGAGTCACTATTATGACAGTCACACTTTGAATTCTAGCTTCTGCTGCAATCTTCTGTACCACTGGTAGATTCTGGTTCTGATTTTGATTTTACAGAGGTGGGGGAAGGTTCTTAGATTTCCACTTTGCGATGAGCTAAGGACAATCTTCGACCCCATGGTCCACAGCACTCCAATAAGTGCACTGTGGTGCTGGATTCGGGAAATCCCTCTGATAATTCCCCTGCTGCCCACAATTGTAACATATGATGGGTCCTCGACCTCATCCAACAGATCCTCCTTGGTCGGCATGAGCACCTCGGTCTCCGCGGAACCCCTCTCTGAATCCTCCTCGCAGTGACCCATATGACAAGTATTGCAGTTGATCATACTGCGATTGCGGATATTGCAGTTGACCATATTGTGTTTGAGGATATGTCAGTTGGACATACTGTGACTGACCATACTACGGCTGCTCATACTGCGGTTGCGGATTATATTGAGGATATGGTTGATTATATTGTTGCTGCTACTGTATCGGTGGTTGCGCCTCCCCTTTCATGAAGAAAGTGTCTGCAGTCCTTTCTTGGAGTAGTTCATAAGCTATGCAGTATTTCTCATCGTGACCAACCGATCGACAAAACTTGCAATACAAGTTCACTGGTTTCGACACCATCTTCTGCATGTACACACATTCTTCTGGCCAATGTCCTCGTGACTGACAGACACAACACCAAGGCATCCCTTCCTGACTGGGGGGATTCAGTACACCCGATTTCCAATATTCTCGAAATTTTGGGCACTGATCCTTGTGATGTCCTTTTATCCTACACCTAGTGCACCATATATCTTCACGGGCATCTTTTCCTTTCTTCATGTCTTGTAACTGGATCGTCAAGTTTTCCAGCTGTGCTTGTATTTGATCCATGCCCAAACCCGTTTCGTCGATTGGTGAATCCTCCATCTTCATTATGATCTCCAGTGCTTCTGTCTGAGTCGCTACCTTCTATTGCATCAGTGGCTCATGAATGTGCGGCACCAACCTAGAAATAAACCATTCTTTATGGTGCATATCTTTCATCCCAAAACTCACTTTTTCCATTAGTGTTTTGTATCTCCGGTCGAAGTCCCATACTGACTCATTGGGAAACTATTTGATTTCTTTGAGCTCAGTAATGTACTGCGGCTCGGATTTTGGTTTTCTAAATTCATCGATCATCCCCGCTTTGATCTCTAGCAATGTTTTACCTGGAGTTCCTGTCGGTACCTCAGTAAAATTCATATACCAATCTAGTGCACATCCCATGAGGATCTTCACTATTTGTCCCTTTTTTTATCTTCATCTTGGACCTGCTTCACGGTCCATACTGCTTCACATAAAAACCAGTATTGCTCGGGACCCTCGGTCCCATTACCTTGGAAGGTTGGCATCTTCACTTCATCACCCACCATTCTTGTACTTATACTATTATTATTTACTGATGCACTACTTTTACTACTGTTCTAGCACGTAGGATAGCTCTGCAAATAACTTGTATTTCCTTTTATCAAATTCTAAGTAGTGCATAGAGTTGAAGGTACTTTGTAGCTTAGGGTTTTTCCTTCTTCAGCTTCTGGGGTAGCTTGTTCACTTTCTTCATCACAATAAGGTCGCTTCCTCCCTTGTTGTCCTGTTTCACAGTCTTCCATTCCGTTCCTCTCAAGAGACTCTCTCTCAGTCCTCCTCTTCTTCTCAGGAAGCCGGAATATCACCCCACTCCTCAAGGTACCACACTCTTCCTCCGCTTCCCTTAAAAATTTGCCATCGCTCATGTCCGTCTACGCTGCATCTTTCTATCGAACTCGCATCTATGTGGTACTCACAAATTACGCACACTGATCTTCTACTAGTCAGAGTTCATCCTTAGTATGCCCTTTTCGCAGACAAGCATCTTAATCCACAGTTTCAATGACAACATGAATCTCCCCCTGGTTCCTTTGAAAAATTTCCTTTCTGTGTCATTGTATGATTTGATCGTGTCCACAACAAACTCAATGATGTATCCTTCTAAAATATTGTCTACCCATAAGTCAATAGCCCGTGATGGCTTATTGTCGACCTGTTTCAGATGTCGAATCAATTCTGGAGTCCAATGGTCCGGCTCAGTCTTTTGGCAATGGTTCTTCTGAAACATTAGCTGCGCTAACCACTCATGCAACAATATTGAGAATTTGCAGAAGAATATCTCATGGATATCTGAATAAATATGTTTTTCTAAACAACTACCTGTCGTCTGCTCGAGGTTTTTCTTTTCTCCTTCCGCGAATTATTTTGCTTTCTTGTCAAACCAGTCCTGAATCTCCAGTTTCTTCGGGTGCCACAGCATGTCCTTATCTTTCTTCTTCAGGGTCCTGGCAACATAACCATTTGTTGACACAATGACTATCGACAGGGGTTCACTTCACACTGTCGTCAACAAACCCAACCAAACACCCTTAAGCACTGGCCCAGAAAGGTTTTACCCTTTCCAGCAACACCCGCGAAGTGAGTGAAGTCTCACCCGAGATGATTAAGGGGGATGCAAAAACCAAGTTTCCACAGTGGGGAAAGGACATGCAACCACTTCAACTCTACCGCGCTAGAAACCAGAGATTTAGATTTGCATACATTCATATATTCATCATTCGCAGAAATAATACATAATGGACATTCGCATCAACATGGTTAAATTGATCATTTGCATCAACATAAATTATTGAACCACAATACCTTAAACATACCACAAACACTTGTATTCATCATTTAACAGAAACATAGACAAAAGATATAACCATAAGCAAGCATCTTCATGCATTCATCAAAACCTGTGGTATAACCTTCACAGAAATAGTCAAAACATCTTATCGCGGATACCATAGTTCAAAACAACTCATTCTCCAATTCAACTATGATGCCCTTAGGCTTACAATCATATTCCTATTTATATGAAACTAAATGGTTACAAAATGGTCCACATGACCCATTTCTAACAAACTAACTAATATTGCGCTTCCTTGTTCTCCGCGAATGAACCTTTCTTCCGTGGATGGTCCTCTTCGCAGCTGTCGGCTTCCGCACTTCATGCGGACTAATCTCGTGCCAACAGAGTATAATATTGTTGTGACAACGTCAATCCCTGTTGTTGAGTTGGCCTTGTGCCCTGAAGAATGTAGGGTTTTTACAACAGTTCAAAACAACTCATTATCTAATTCAACTATTATGCCCTTAGGATTACAATAATATTCCTATTTGTATGAAACTAAATGGTTACAAAACGGTCCACATGATGCATTTCTAACAAACTAACTAATCTTGCGCTTCCTTGTTCTTCACAAATGACCCTTTCTTCCGCGGATGGTCCTCTTCACAACTTTCGGCTTCCTCACTTCATGCAGGCTAATCCAATGCCAACAGAGTATAATATTGTTGTGACAACTTCAAATCCTGTTGTTGAGTTGGCCTTGTGCCCTGAAGAATGTAGGGTTTACCCTCGGTACCATTCTCAAAATGAGGGGAAATTCCCACGGGTTTCCCCCAAAATAATTTACTTATAAAAACAATGTTGTTCATGGCATCATCACTATTGCAATACTTAGGGGAAAAACACATAATTAATACTTAAAGGTAAATCTCTCATCAAACCATCAATCTTTTGCAGGTTTGGTCAACTCATAATAAAGATAATGCATTGGTCTTTTTTTGCACAAAAATATGTTAATGATTTTGTTTGGGATAAAAAACTCTATTAAGATCAATGATAACTTCTATAATCTTCACTAAGTTTATGTATCAATTTGCACAAAATGGACCTTATCGACATCACAAAACCTAAAACTGGGATTACGACAATGAGAGTTATTATTCTTTTCATTCACTTGTATGAATCATCTGTTCCTTATTTGATCCTTAAATTGTCATGGATATTCCACTAAATCAAATCGTCATAAGGGATCTTACAATTTAATTCATTTTGTTAATTTAATTCCATAAAATATTGAATACAATGGAATTGAGAGAGAAATAACTAGCAAATAAGTACACAATACACACAATTACACAATATATACCATGGGAATACACACTATGGGAAAAAACCCAACCACAAATCAAGACTATGCCTTTCTCTTTATGTCAAGTTGCAAATACAAAGGAAATAGTACTCTCTATGGAGTTACCTATGACTCTGCGGCTAGAATAGCTACTACAAGACATCATATATCCTTTGTTCTGCTCTAATATCCACTCTAGTGTTGTTGCTCAACTATGGAACAATACAATACATCAAAGAATGGAACCTCCTTCTTTCCTAACAGCCCAATATTTATCATAGATCGATAATTGTTTAGAGTTAATTTTAAGGTTTGTACATGCCTCAATTCCAATTTACGGTTAGGGTTTTGAACCTTCTATAACGTTCTTCAAAGTTCACACACAAGTAGCTCCACATGTGCAAGAAATGAGAGCTAGTGTGGAATCCTCTTAGAACTATGATGGTCAACTGGATATGTCAACTTGCAAGAGGCATAACTTCTTTGTACGGATTTCGATTGAGACGATTCTTGCACCATTTAAAAGGTATCAATCTATAGAATGCAAAAAAACCCTCCAATATTTTTGGGGAAAAAACTAATTGTTGAACTTATGCTTATACTAAGAGAGGGGGGTGAATCAATATAATTTATTTTTCCTCACTTTAAACATTCATCACTTATTCAATAACTTGAAAACAATAAGCATACCACAAAGTGTGCATCATAAAATACACCACATAAAATGCAAGACATTCAAGCACATAATGAATATGGTATGATAACGGAGTTCACTAGTTATACTGGCTACGTCTCTGGGCCTACTCTAAATGAGCAACCGATCCATTATACACGATGAAAAAAACATAAAAAGTACATCAAATGGATCCTCTACATGATACTCTCAATGGACTACAAAATGTCTGCATAAACAAGTGCATCAAAAGAACCAAAGTCACACATGTTGGAATATTCTCACCATCATTTATGTATTTTCATGCATGCATCCAGTCATCAATATGGTGGTCTCCCAGCCCCTAGTCCTCAGTTTTGAGCCCCCCTGGAGCCTGTTTCTAGCCAATAGTTGGTCTCCTACCTACCTATTGCGCCTTGTTTTCATCACTTGGATACTAATGCACGCTACTACACACCACTAGGACCTCATCAGTTAGTTCATACACTGATCAGTCAGTTCTTGCATTGATTGCCCAGTTAACTGACTGTAGATCCTAGTTGTCTATATCGGAGTGCCACTTGACTACTGACAGTCTCTCATGCTCCCACCTTGGACTCTCCTTCCCTATATTAGTGCCACATGCAACAGTTAGACTTAGTTAGACTCATTTGACTGATCTTTGACTATTGGTGGTCACTACCATTGATTAGGTGATGATTCCAATGCAGTCAAGCCATGCTATTGAGGAGAACTCGAATGACCTTTGGGTAATTATAATTCATTCTATTTTACTCTCATTGTTTTTCCAGCTTACAACTGATGAATGACTATACAACAGTTTTGATCATTCTTTGAGTTTAATGTGTGAATACTGATTCAATTCTTCTTCTTCTTCTTTGCAATTCTTGAGTGATATTTGTGAGGTTTGTTCAAGCTGAGTGATCTATCCTATAGAATATCACATGGTATCAGAGCTTGATACAACTATTCGAATTACAGCAGTTGCAATAGTTTATTGAACAACTGTTTTTAGTTGAGCACCATAAGCCTCTGGATTTCGATAGTAAATCCTGGTGCAATTGTATTGAATTCACTGGTCAATCCAATGAGATCTAGCCAAGTGTGAAGGATCCAGACACATGTGCTCAGTGTCCTAAAGCAGTGTTCTTTATATTTGCAACAAATCTCCATAAAAAATTTCATTTGTTTTGCAGGTTTACTCCATCTTCAATTCAACTTCAACAGCTATCATGGATCTAAAACTGACCTCTCTCAACTATTTCAAATGGAAATCTAAGATGGACATCTTCATTAAGTCCAAAATCCTTTCTAGAGTGTTGAATGGTACAACAGTTGAACCCACTAGTGCAGTTGAGAAATCAAAGTATCTTGATAAACTTGATGAGGTAGTTGGACTGCTACTCCTCAGTGTTTCCAATGTTCTACATTTTCATTTCATTGATCTCAAAAATCCATTGGAGGTTTGGAACAAGCTAGAAACTCTCTTTGGGAAGAAATATGATTTGAAGGGTCACAAATTGGAAAATGAGCTTATCTCCCTGAGCCCCAGCAGTTTCGACTCAATCAATGAGTTCTTTACCAAGTTTAAAAATCTGATTTCAAAATTGAAGACATATGGAATAGAGAAAGAAGAGAAGCATCTAGTCCTAGCTATTTTATCAAAAGTGGGCCCTGATTACTCAGTTTTTATCTCTACCTTCAAGTCAGTGAAGCTATCCATTCCAAAATGGCATTTTACCACTCTTGAAACCTTCATCTAGTCTCTCACACAAGATGAGGAAAAGCTAGTACACATGGGAGTGATCAAACCAAGGTTGGATTCAACACTTTCAACTACTAAAGGGAAGCGAGCGAATGGAAAAGGAAAGCAAAAAGATAAAGAAAGAAAGAAGAATGAGAAGAAGCCAAGAGAGGCTCCCTATCAGTCAGAAGGGGTTTCAAATTCAAATAAAGGAAAGGAATCTTATAAGGATAAATCCAAATGTCCTTACTGTAATAGAGGATTCCATACTTAGAGTAGCTACATGAAGAAGACAATATATCTAATGGCTCAACTTATTGAGAAGAACAACCTTCCATTACCTACAGGTGTTAGGAGGAAATAAGTTGAATCTTCAAGATATGAGAACAAGGAGAGGTTCCATGTACTCATGGCAGGTGCTTCAAAATATTCCTCCTTCATCATTGATTCTGGAGCATCAAGACACATGTCTTCCTCCAAAAATATATTCTCTGGTTTCGAATCCACAGTTGGCCCTTCCATCTTGTTGGGGAATGATTCTGATATCTCCTCTAAGGGGATTGGAAGGATCAACCTTGAGCTTGGTTACTTCTCAGATGTGCTCTATGTTCCTCCTCTTATTGCCAATCTACTTTCTGTCTACCAGATGACCCATACTGGAGTTCCCAAGAAGGCAATATTCACTCCAAATGAGGTCGAAATCTAGGAGATATCAACTGGAAATATCATAGCAAAAGGTGTTGCTAATCACAAGTTGAAACTCTATGAGTTTTCTCACTTCCTACCTTTCTCCAAATAATCTGCTCTTCACACACATGCAAATGAAGATAGTAGACTATGGCATGAAATAGTTGGGCATTGTTGTATTCAAGCAGATAGTAAGCACATACACGTAGAGATAATCAAGACAAGAGAGATGAGTCGAATGCATCCAACTGGTTATATTCATCTTGATGGTATTATTTATACATCTTTAGATATGGTTGGAGCGGTTACACCTACTCCAACTGCTTCTTTAACTATACTATTACATAAGTAACTAATGACAATTAAGGAACCCAAAGGGTCCCCTCCAACATCTCCCCCACCTCAAAATCTTTCTTCGTCCCGAAGAAACAAGAACAACCACGAACTGTGATTCCTTTAGTCTTTGTCAGCAGTCTGGTAGTGGCCAATCGAGCCGCTTACCCCTTTCACCTTCCTGCCAAATTCTCTTCCACGGTCCAGGAGCATTTGGGATTCCACACTCTGCCATTGCACCAACTCACCAACTGCTTGAAAAACATCTGAAATGACATTGAATAGATGTTTATGTGTGTCAGTACTGGGGGGATTGATCAATTTAAGTTTTCTTTTTTCATTATTAACGTGAAGCGCTTTCTCTATGTGGTATAGATGTCTTCTGCTTGAACAAATTGTTTTCGTAGACTCAGCTGTCGTGAGGCTTCCTGCAAGTTTCGAATGTGTCGCTGCTACTTGTGGTCGATACCGACTGATATTGGTCAAATGGACTCTACTCTACTCGACATGACTTACTTGAGTCGACATGACTTACTAAATCGGCTAGAGACCGACTGAATTACAAAATTATAATACAAAGAGGGTCGGCTCTCGACAATATTAACATTAAAAGACTCGACCACTTACAATGTCGACCAATGACTCGACTATTTTGAGTTTCGACCACTTTTAGTACCCCAGCCATATTTACATATCGACCAACTGACCATAACATCGAAAAAGTTCTGACCTATTTTAAAGAATGACTTTGACTATGCTGTCGACATCGACTTCATTTAGACTCAACAACTACTTACAATATTTTACAATTCTTTGTAAGCATAAGCTAGAATAAAATCACTCGTCGACCAACCATCATATCGACCAGATAGTATTAACCCTTCAGCGACTTTTCTTAAGAGTGAATCCACTAAAATTTTATGAATTCGACTGACTCCATATCATTACAATAAAAATATTAGTAATGATACTTTTTCCCTGGAAAGTACGGCTACAGACGAAAAAACACCGATGGGCCCGACCAATCTAAATTGGACCAACTAATAGAGTCTAGTTGAGTATAATCTGACCATTACCCATTCTATCTAGAGACTGCTTTAATAGTCGTCTTCTCCATTTATGTAAGGAACAGTCGTCGAAGAGAAGAAATATTCTAGTGGTTAGGAGTCGTTTGGCTTAATGCACTGAAAGATTATGCCGACCAATAAAATTATTTTGCAACAGTCGAGTTCTCAGTTTCAACGAGTAATATAGATGTAGTATGGTAAAAAAAATGCTTCAATCGGTAGAATGTCTTGGAAAACTAGGACCATAATTCAAAATCTACTTCTAGTCGAGCAACTTCCAGTCAAGCGGAATGGTCACAGGCATGAGCAATTTTGTTGGTTTTCCACGCTATCTTCCAAGTGCGCTCCACTCCCGTCCATGGCAATGTAATGTATAATCAGTGATCTTGCATTCAAATCGTACTCTGCAAACTTCACCAAGATTCTTTTTCAAAGAAACCACGTTTTCAAGTGCAAAAATATTCAATGCCAGCAAAAGTGGTCAGGATGTCGAGCTAGCTTGACCATCGATCCTTGACTCGAGCGCATGCATCTTTAAAATTTCTTGCAGCTTTCTCTTCACTTCGGACTTCTTTTCAGGTTTGAACCCATCAATTACAACAATTTTCTACCAGTGCAAGCAGGCAGTAAAAGTCATCTTCCTTCAATCTCTCACAAATTTCTTTGACAACATCGCATTTGCAACACATTTCTCACCCAGAGATATTCTTGAAATCATAACAGATTTCAACACGCTTGAGCATTCATCCATAAGCAACAAAGTTTACAATCTTTAATCTTTTGCAGGTTTGTATTCCAGGTTTGAGCGCACCATCAGCGACAACCAGCACCATGATTCTTCATGACTGCATCATTTTTCTTGGACATTTCTTCATACTGATGGCAGTGATGGAAGTCGATCATACGCACAAGCAATAGTGTATAATATTCCTTGTAGGATCTTCTTCATTGAGCATCATTTCATTCTTTATAGAAACATAGCACATGCCAATCGTTACATTGACAGGAGCAATGGATTTCTTCAATGCACTAACAATCATCTTTCTTGCAGGTTCTTGATTGCTCCCATCAACTTCTTTCTCTTGCACGCAGGAAAGTCTTCAACAACGCCTCAGCAATTGATTAGCATTATTATTCTTTGATCCTTGCAGGGAGGCTTTCTCCTCACGATCTTTTGTAGGTTCGAACTGGCTCCCTCTGCTGCTGCTGACACCCAGACCAGAAGAAGACGGCAATGGCACCAAATTTTGTATTCAAGCAGATAGTAAGCACATACACACAGAGATAATCAAGACAAGAGAGATGAGTCGAATGCATCCAACTGGTTATATTCATCTTGATGGTATTATTTATACATCTTTATATATGGTTGGAGAGGTTATACCTGCTCCAACTGCTTCTTTAACTATACTATTACATAAGTAACTAATGACAATTAAGGAACCCAAAGGGTCCCCTCCAACATCGCAGCAGCAACTGCAATGCAAAGAAAGAGAATCGCAACAGCAATTGCAAATGCAACAAACACAAATAAACCAATCAGAAAATACTCTTTCCGTATACTTAGATCAATTTGGAGTTGCTACAAGCTATCAACCACAATTGGCATCCCAATAAGAGCTTGATTTACTTGAAGACGCAATCTTCAAAGTGCAAAGATGTCACTGACATGAGTCAGACGAACAGATACTACAACTAAAGGAAGAAAGGACTACATTCCTCGCTAAATGTGAAAACTTAGCCCAACAAGTTATCCTGATTCCAGCCAGTTCCGACATGACATCACCTCTTAATAAAGCATATCAGTTATTTGAATCTGTTGTGTCGATGCTACAATATGAGCGTCTCAAGAAACAACAATATCAAGCTATCTAGGTAGCTTCCCTCATGACAAATCAGTTTACAGCCTTTTTAGAATCTCTCAAGGTACTCAAGCAATACGATAGTCAAGCAGAAAAACTTACAAAAGTCATGAACAATTGGTATGTATATTATGGCGACGTCTACAAAGATCTTCAGAAAACAAGATCACTATTAAGCAAACTTCAGCACCAGCGCTTGACTGCAGAGGAAGCCATTATTGAAAAACTTGATAGTCATATTATCATGGAAAACAAGAGATTGGATAAATTAGAAAAACAAGAAGTTAAGTGGATGTCTCAAGCCTGAGGTAGCCTCAACAAACTTGGAGAAGTTCATCCCCAATTCCATTAGTTACTTGCTGTTGTTGAAAGAACAATTAACACATTCGGTCCCGACATGATCCATTTATAGGCTACATCCACTCACGACAAGATGGAAAACTTGTCGAAACTTACAACTCTGACCGTCGACATCTAGAATTTGCTACGCACTTGGGAAGAGTTTCAGCACCACCTCTCTGTTTCTGCCGAAGTTATTCTTGAATCCTGTCTCTAGATACCTAATACTACTGATTCTAGTGTACCCTCGTCATAACCGTCTGCATAACTCTTTTTGAAATTTTGATCTCTCCATTTCTTCGGGACAAAGAAAGATTTTGAGGTAGGGGAGATGTTAGTGGGGCCTAGGTCGGCCTGTCAACTAGGCCCTCCGCCCGACCACTCTACAGCACATGTCAATAGGTCGCGTCGACTAGATAGGTCAGGTCGGTTGGATAAACCGACAGACGGTTATGTAACTGTATTTGCATATATATATATATAGTCTGGTGAGCCGATGTACTAGTTAAGATTGGTTCTATGATTGTATTCTGCTCTTGCTTGTTAATATAAAGGCTTGTGTTCTCCCTCTCTGTCTTGTCTCTTGTATCTGTATCACTATGTATGCTTTGCTTATATCATGTACTGTATCTATGGAAACCACATGAACCTTGGGACTACAACAGGCATCTCAACTACAAGTATCTGCAAGACATGCACACTCAAAATATGGTTGAAGGTCTACCCAATATCAAGTTTTCTAAGGGAAACTGTAAAGGTTGCTTGATGGGAAAGCATCCATAAAATAATTTTGAGAAACGGAAGTCAAGGAGATCCTCTAAACCTCATCTAATTCATAGTGATGTTTTAGGTCCATTTCCAGATCTGTCTTTGAACAAGGAAAGGTATATTCTAACTTTTATTGATGATCATTCCAGATTTACTTGGGTATACTTTCTTAGATTAAAATCGGAAGTATTTGGATACTTTAAGTTTTTCAAGTCTTCTGCAGAAAAGTTTTCAGACGAAAAGATCAAGGCCCTCCACACTGATAATGGAGGAGAGTATGTTAAGAGTGACTTCCAATCATTTTGTGCTGATGAAGGCATAGAGATCAAACATATTGTTCCCTACACACCACAACAAAATGGTGTTGCAGAGGGAAAAAACAGAACATTAAAGGAGATGGAAACCTACATG
The DNA here is from genome assembly GCA_027924585.1 of Larix kaempferi. Taxonomy (NCBI): domain Eukaryota; kingdom Viridiplantae; phylum Streptophyta; class Pinopsida; order Pinales; family Pinaceae; genus Larix; species Larix kaempferi. The sequence continues at coordinate 6,795,716 of BSBM01000221.1, forward strand.
CTAAAGTCGAAAGGATTGCATCCTAGTCTTTGGGCAGAGGCCATCAACTATGTTTCCTACCTTCAAAACAAAGTCCCTCACAAAGGATTGAAAGGGATAACTCCTTTCGAAGCATGGTTGAGTTACAAACCCGATGTATCTCATCTTAGAGTGTTTGGATCCAAAGCTTGGGCTAGGATTCCAACAGAGAAAAGGAGAGCCCTAGATCCACAGAGCAGAGAGTGTATATTGGTGGGCTATGCTTTGAGTGCAAAGGCCTACAAATTTCTTGATCCTTCTACTATGCACACATTCCTTGAAAGGAGTGTACATTTTGAGGAATGGCCACTGCAAGATGCCCATTCTGCTGGGCAAGAGAGATTTCCTACCACACTACCACTGCTTAATGAGGAAGAGAGCGAAGCTTCATCTCAAGAAAGTTCGGATTATGAATCTAAAAATGAAAGTGATGAAGAGAGAATGCTAGATCCAGATACACAAGAACCTGAATATCTAGAACCTGACAGTGAAGATGAGCATATGATAGATCTAAATCCACAAGAACCTGGAGATCTTGAACCTGAATATCCTCGTCTTCCTAGATGGGAAACCACTACTCTTATATCTACCAGTGATCTTGTTGGAGATCCACTTGATCCAAGGAGAACCAGATCAGATTTTCAGCATCGAAAGTTTCATCCTTCTCACATTGATCCATTTCTTGTCGAAAGATCCTTTCTAGGTAAAGAAGTTCACTTACCTTTTTGGGTTAGTGATGTACATGATTGATTAGCTTACCAAAGTCTATCTTGAGGGGGGGATTTCTTCCCACTGGGTTTTCCCTCTTTCCTCACTTTATTTATTTAGATTGTTGTACGGGGTGACCTTTGGTCTCAGTTACCAAGGCCCTACTACTAATTTTCAATTATGTGTTTCCTCATAGTCCGGCTTGCGGGGGCTATTGGAATATTCTCACCATCATTTATGTGTTTGCATACATTGCATGCATTCTACATGCATGCATCCATTCATTAGTATAGTGGTCTCCCAACCCCTAGTCCTCAGTTTTGAGCCCCCTGGAGCCTGTTTCTAGCCAGCAGTTGGTCTCCTACCTACTGTTGTGGCCACAACAGATCCCATGCTTAGATTAAGCACGGGAGCCCCATTTTTTTTTTGAATAAACACAAAGGTATTTGGGTGATTTTGTCTTGTAAATACCAGATTTTGATTTCCATCTTAAAGATTCATTTCCCATGCCTTTGGTCTACTTCATTACCATGTTTTTCAATAATTTTTCTAATAGTTTTGGTCCGGAGAAAGCTCAAATTCTAAGTATTATGCATTCTACATGCATGCATACATTCATCAGTATGGTGGTCTCCCAACCCCTAGTCCTCAGTTTTGAGCCCCCTAGAGCCTATTTCTAGCCAGCAGTTGGTCTCCTACCTACTGTTGTGGCCACAACAAATCCCATGCTTAGATTAAGCACGGGAGCCCCATTTTTTTTTTGAATAAACGCAAAGGTATTTGGGTGATTTTGTCTTGTAAATGCCAGATTTTGATTTCCATCTTAAAGATTCATTTCCCATGCCTTTGGTCTGCTTCATTACCATGCTTTTCAATAATTTTTCTAAGTGTTTTGGTCCGGAGAAAGCTCAAATTCTAAGTATTCTGTCATTCGCTTTCGTCAACCCGAAACCCAACATTTTGGAAACCCAAAACGCACAACCCGACAGGTGCAGGTTGCAGGATTGCTCTTTTTGTTTTCTGGTTTTTGCAAACCCGAAACCCGCAACCCGCAACCCAACAATTGCGGGTTACGGGTTTAGTTGTTAATAAGTTTGGGAAATCTTCTACCCGAAACCCGCATCTGCGGTTTTCGGCTTTCGGGAATTGGTTTTTTATTTAATTTTGTTGCGTGTTCCGAAACCCGCAACCCACACCTGTCGGGTTGCGGCTTCCGAGATAAGCCTTTGGATTTGCGATTGTTTTCATTCCCGAAACCCGCAACCTGCAAGTGTCTGGTTGCGGCTTTCGGGAATCCTGTTTCCTGCTCTCTATTTTTGCAAACCCGCAACCCGCTAGTGTCGGTTTGCGGCTTTCGGGAGTCATAAATAAAGCCTGCGAATAAACCCCCATTTCGATTTTGTAAATACCTTGCTCTTGCTTGCTTGTTTAAATCTTGAGTATGGCTTGGTTTCTATTTTTTGGACAATGATTTATCTTCTGCTTATCAATTTTGTGATCGTGCTTTCATGAGATAATGGTTTGGTGGTTTTGACTATTCTCTTGATTGATTCTTTTAGCATCATAGTTGATTGCATGATACTTTTGGGATTATTCCATAATTCAATTATGGCCATTATATGTAATTAAGAGACCATAATTTGAACAAAATAAATTTGAAAATTTATTTGATTGGGACAAATACTTCATCACCTTTTTCAGTAATTAGGTGATCGATCATTAACTCCTCTTTGAGAAGTTTTCATAAAGATTTTTGGCATGCATTCACTTTGGGATAAAAGATTATTTTATTAAAGAATTAAAAGATGCTTTTAATTACTTCATTTGATAAAGTTAATAAACAAATTATTAATAATCTTAATTTGATACATATATCATTTTATTGTTATAGTATCAATTTTATATATTATAACTTTATCACATTATTTTATTGAAAAAGTATTCTTAAAATAAGAATCCATAGTTTTTCATGGGAGATGAATTAAGGTCATATTTTTTTTACATGAACGTGGCATACATTTAAGGAAAAACAAAAAAAAGAAAAATCATAAAGTGTTTTATGCCAAAATATGAGTTTCCAGAATGGTTGGTTTAAACTTAATACAAAACTGATATAATAAAATATGTAAGGTATTTGCCATTCTCTTTTTAACTTTTATGGCTATACAAGAAATAAAATCCTACCCAGGAAAATATCCTATGCATAGATCATGAAAGTAAAAGTCAAATAACTTATCATTATCACCATTACCATGCAAGCAAGATTACGTGACTTGATCTTATTAGATTTGTTTTATCTCACATTGCGATAATATCATTATAATCAATCTTTGAATTGTAGTTCTTATTTTCTTTGGAATGGTTGCCAGGTTGTGTGAAGAAGGATCGTGACTCCGATATGGGATGTTTTTACTGGATTACAACATTGCCAGCTGCCATTCTTATCAAGATTGTTTTTAAATTTAATATAGATTCACAAAGAAGATCACGCCGCAATGTTAGATTGGCATTAGTACACTATAATTGAAATCTGAAGATATCACAGAACATTTTCGATGCAATAAGATTTGATTGCATAAAGGATGGCAATGAATAATTTCAGTACAAGACATCCTAATACAGTAATGTTATCTTTGGATCTATCTTCTGATTGTTACTCAAATTTTTTTGAGAAGTTATGATTTTATACTACCAATTGTAATCTCTTATGTATGTGGTCTTTTGCTTATATCAATTTACACATAGATTGTAACGTCCCCTTCTGTCGTCAAACGCAGGGAAGGAAACATTAACAACACACCGGGACTTTTGGCAGACTTAGCCCCAATATTACATTACTCATAAATTCATAACAATTAAAAACTTCTATATGCAGATTCATCTCAATATAAACACAGCGGAATTAAACATAATAGCAAGCACACAAACAGTAGTGCCTAACATATATATATATATATATATATAACAGCGGGGGATGATTCAGCATATAGAGACTCAATCTCGTTACAATGCCATGCATGGATTCCAAATTAAGATAATCAACTCATTTCATTAAACATGGACAATTTAACATATTGCAGAACACAAAATGCAAATAATTTATAATACACAGAACACTTATCTTGAAGATGAAGCTGTCCAAACAACTGGCTATGTGAGAGCAACGTTCCACCCAACCTTAGATCTCTGTCCAGCCTATATTCTTTCAGCTGAGAGATCACCCCCGAGCTGGGCTGTGTATCCACTAAGGAAGAACTAGCTGGGCTCACTCACAGCCATGGGTTCGGTCATCAGCTATGCTAAGCCAACACCCCGTTGGGTTTATCAATCATACAAATGACAAATGAGGAGGATGCTAAGCCAGTGAGCTCAACCACAAAGCTACAGGCATCTCAAATGAACTCAGCAGTCATGGCACCCACAATACCTACCGCACCCAACACAAGGAAGGTCCCCTTCTCTGCTGCACAGTCCCCCAGGCGTCCCTTCCCTCCAGTGCTCTTCAGGGTGGGCATAGAAAGGTCCAGTTGCTAATTCCTTGAGATTCTAGCCTTCAATGGGTTTATCAAGCAAACCAAACCTCTGCTCAGTCATTCACACTTGGATTTCTCACAGTTCTGTTATCCAATAACTCAATCCCGTCACTTCATTTCTGGGCTGTAAAAACTGGGATTTCCAATGGATTTCGGGGTAGCTAATGCTCCCAAATTCACCCCAAGGTTCATACCAATGGATCCCCCATTGGATTTCACTGTCCAATACCAGATCTTGACATTTTTGGCTTCCCAAAACGCGGGTTCTTTCAAAGTCGCGATTTCTGGTTTTTCACTCTGCTGGCAATTCGTTTTTGGATGGAAAATGGTGCTGGAAACTTCCACAATGGAATGGGGATGAGGAAGAAGCAACATCCATGAGGTAGAGTAGCTTGTGGTACAAGAAAACAGAGCCCATACTCTGCCATACGAATTTCTGGGCTGCCTATGCTCCATTGAAGCCATGGAATGACTTCCTCAACCACTTCCTTACAACATAATAAATGTCAGCAAGGTAAGTCAAATGGGTTCTCAAGGTGACATATGGCAGCCTATGGTTCAATCCCATAGCCCCCTCACCACTCCCTAGTGGATACACATGGCCCCTTCTCATTCGTTGCCTCCATAGCCAGTCTTGGAACTTTATATTGCATGATGTTTATTTACATCCTATTACAATTTCCATGGCTTAAGAGCACATGGGCATCAAATATCAATGCTTGTCTTTTTAAATCAAAATTCAGGCTTTCACTAGCGGGGCCTTGGCCTTGAGCTCCACGCTAGGAAAACATACATCACATGTACACATTATTTACATGAAAGCCAATATTTCCTAAGGGTCAAAATGGGGTATTACAATACTCTCCCCCTTAGAATAACACCGTCCTCGGTGTTCCAGGACTTAGGCATACATATACAATTTATACATGTCCAAAACTTCAAAAAAAAAACTTTGCAGATCTGCCTTGCATTCTGTTCTTTACTTTGAACTTTCAGGACCAAGTCCTTTGATTTTCACGAGCTGCTCCTGCTGATTCGGATCTTCCAGCTCATCCATAAGTCTAAAAACTTTATGGCTGCTACCCTCTTGAGGTTCATCTCGTTCTGCTGCTTTTGCATCTTGAGCAACTCTCCAAGATTTTCTTGGGTCTTGGCACTTGCTTGAAGAAGACTTCCAGCCAATTCTAATAGCCTATGGTTTGCTGCCATGGTCATTGTGCACAGCTGGTTCTCACTTGGCTCACAAGCAACACTTGCTCATAACAACTGCAACCAGTTGATTTAATTTCCACCTGTGAAATTCATCATTACAATTCTCATTAGGCCAAGCATAACCCAAACATAAAAAAAAAATCAGTCAATGGTTTTTCCCCAATTGACATGGAGGTCCCATGCTCTATTCATGAGACTTTCACACTTTTCATGTTTTCCCAACATACACATGAATTCCTTCATGTTCATCCATTCACAGGAAATTCATTAATAATCATTCACAATTCACTTTAATAAAGTAAACACACTTTTACTTTCAGTCATGCATGCATTCAGCAATTTTCTATGTTTATAAATGCATCAATAAAAAGGAAAGAGAGAGCAGTAAGAGTTTCTTCTCTTAGTCTTGTTCCATTATGGAACCCACACCACCACTGTGGTTTTCATGCTCCTAGTCTCTTTCACCTCAACGTGAATGCTTGACCTGCCCTTCTTGGCTATGACACGTAGTGTCTATGGTCTATTCCAGACCTTTCAACCATGGAGTTCCTCCACTCGGTTGGTCTAACTCTTGGCTGCTAGGACTCACATAGTTCCACTAGCCCCATCTTTCATTACTGCTCATGCTGAGCTCTTTAGGACGGTTACATGTCCGCACGCATCCTTGAGATGCTTTCATAGTCATTGCTTCTAGCAATACCTACACTCAAACATTGAATTAATTCACATGTTTAGTTTATTTTCATAGGAAATCATAACCAAATCATATACACATGTATATTCATAAGTAAGAAATTACAAGATAACCAAATACTTATCTGCATTGGATGTCTTCACTTTATTCCATAGGGTCCTTCTTTGCTTTACAAGCCTTGGATCTCCTATGGGTATAATAACGAATGTTGGGATAGCACGCAGGCTACTCCTCAACATCAAATAACCTTGTATGTTTGGCCAGCACGCAGGCTGCTCCAAATCACCAATAATCTTGCATGTTTGGCCAGCACGCAGGCTACTCCAAATCATCAAATAGTCTTGCATGTTTGGCCAGCGCACAGGCTGCTCCACAACATCAAATAGTCTTGCATGTTTGGCCAGCGTACAGGCTTCTCCACAACATCAAATAGTCTTACATGTTTGGCCAGCGCACAGGCTGCTCCACAACATCAAATAGTCTTGCATGTTTGGCCAGCGCACAGGCTGCTCTACAACATCAAATAGTCTTACATGTTTGGCCAGCGCACAGGCTGCTCCACAACATCAATTAATCAATGCTCAACCAGTCACTTCTGGATTTACCAAGCAGCTTTTAGTTCTTTCAGGGTCCTTGCTTCCTGCATTGACCAAGGTTTCCAACAAAGAAACAATAATGCATCAGCTCACTGTTACAAGCTTTATGCTTGAAACCTTCATTATTTCAAATAAGAAATGAATGAAATTGAATACTTATCTGTATTTTGCATTTCCTCTCTGGTCCACAGGGTCTTGCTTTTACTTTATAAGCCTTGGGATCCTCCTGCGGACTAGGATGTTTGGCCAGCGCGCAGGCTGCTCCAAATCATCAAATAATTAATGCCCTACCAGTACACCTTCACGCCGACTGGGTTTACCAAGCATTTGGTGGTGCCCAACCAGTCCCATACCTGGTTGGCCCTCTCCATTGCCGAGCCAGCACATACGTCTGGGTCATCGGCCAATGGAAGGTAACTGCGCCACCGACCATTACAGGTCAAGGCTCCACTACCCTTTGCCTTAGGCTTGCATCAGCCTTTCACATGTATCACAATCCCTCAATGCGCATAACAATTCTTCACCCACACAAGGGTGGCACTTCTTTTCTTGTGTAAGCCAGCGGTTCCATTAAGGAATTCTTTAGGTGACTTTCTTAACTGTAGGCTATCATGGCCCCATGATACCCACTCACCCTACACAAGGGTTACCACTGCTCATACAGTCCTCTTGAGTATTCTTTTCTTCACTTTTCCCTTTAATGTGCAGCACTGAATTTCATATGTATAATCTGTCAGCACAGAATGGATAGCAAGCTCATTAGTATTGCTGCTCTAGAACTGTAAACATATTTCATGACATCCACTATCCAACCTTGAAACACCAGGAATGCGTCCATTCCCTTAAGGCGTAGTCAATATTGGCATCCCTAACATAATTCAGCACCAGAAAGGCGTGCACTCCTTACTGATGTGAACTATGAAGGTCCTAATCATACTTCAAGCAGTCTGCCATAATGGAAATAAAATCAAAACATGCTCTGCATATTAACTCTAATAATTAGACATGCATGTATGTATACATATATATATCAATCAGGGTTTATGGAACACTTATCCATTTGCAGATGTTATTTCTCTTCTTTAATGAGGAATGGGGGCTCCTTCGCTGAGTTGACAGTCCCTCGGTTTGCCATCCCAATTCCTTTTGATGTTACATGCCTCTCACATGTCTTACTGACATAATCTTCACCATCTCACTCATATTGTTTACCAATCATGTAGTGCAGATGAGACATTAATAATGTCTTATGGCGTTTCACCTGAAACCCACTTTCAAATCATGGAGTCCCTTCCCATGAAGTTTGGCTTTTGCAGGACCTCTCTCTCTCGGTCTTATTGCAATGTGTCTCCCTGGCACACTTATTAAACAGCCAAACAGTCAGCAACATTTAACAATACCATTCAAATCTGATTGTTTCATAACCAATCCATGGCACTAATAATTAAATTCAGTATGAATTTGCAACTCTGTCTACTACAGAAATTAGTTTTCTTATCCATGAGGCTATCCTCATATTGTTTGGCTCCTGTAAGTGACACCACTCTGCCCGTTATGGTCTTATGCCCGCTGCCATACATGAGCATCCACTTACAGCATGTCCCCCTGACACATTTTCATGTAAGCCAAACAGTCATTAGCAATTATTAGCAAAATTTCAAATCTGAAACACTTACAAATCTGAGATTTACAACTGTTCTTACTAACAGAACTTAGAGCTCTCAACCATGAGATTCCTTCTCATAAGTTCTAGATCAAATTTCACAGTCATATCATTCATACAACTCTGTCCTTCCACAGAGCATTCTAGCAGCCCATCGATCATGATTGGGCTCTTCATGCACTTACTATTCTGCATTCATAACAGCCCATGAAATGATCCTAGAATTATCATCAATTCATCATTTCATTCATTATTTATTTTGCAATAACATATGCATCAGTTCTATGCATTCATACAATGCATCACAAGATTTATGAAATCTCTTAATGCACATCTACTCAATGCTACCTTGCATTGTTTCATGAGTACTATGCATTCAAGCATATTATGATCAAAACATGCCTATCTCATATAACTTGCATTACCATAATCAGGACCACCAGTCCTCACTTGCTTTGGTTATTAAGCACACAACCAACATACACCTGGCATGATATAATTTCATATGAATGCATTGATATTTCTAAATAGTCATAGGGTGTAAGGATCATTTCCTTCACTTACCCACACCTCACCAAGCTTGGTAGGTTATCAGTCCCAATCAGTATTCAATATCACATGCAAACTAACTCATCACAGCTCAAACATAGTTGAAGAGATCTTACCAAATCCTCTTTCAACATTCATGCAATTTGGCACCAATAATCATTACCTGCATGGTTACCATTAACATCATCTGATGTTACCTGATCAGTTGGCCTCTTACCAAGGCTGCTCAGTCATTTTGCCAACTTTATGATTATAGATTTGTTGTACCACCCTTTCTGCATAAGGTTGTTGGCTTCATGCAACAACATCCTCAACACATTTAGCCATGCTCTTTGTTATCTTTGGTCCTACAACCAATACCAACATCAATAGTGATTATCAACCACAATATTCTCCATTAGTGGTTCATTGCATATGCAGACTTCATTATTCCACCAATATGCAATATTCCATTTATGCACAAGCATTTCCATATGCACTATGCAATGTTTGTTAAGATGCCATATAGTGCATATATATATATCTATGTAATCCCTTACATTTTTAACATTTTTATGCCATATGACAATTTCATAATTATAAGTATGATAACAAACAGGGGTTTAAAGAATTCTTCCCTTTTCGATCCCTCACTGTAACATGGAATTCCTCTTCCATATCATGCAATTGTAGAAATTGCCCACATTGACAACAAAATTTGTTTGTCAAAACAGCCACTGGCACTCTTCTGCACTAAATATTTATGATATATGTAGACCTCATTCAAACTCTGGTCATGCATCATTGTTCCCTGCTGGACAAGCTTTCCAATGCCTGTCTTCATGCTCCATTCCGACATCAGGTGCGGGAACTGCATCTCTTCAAAATGACAACTTTTACTCCAATTCTGCACATTTTACACAGTTGTATTTTGGTCCAGAATGCCAACTTCAGCCACCTGTGGAAGAAAATCTATGAAGAATCGCAAAAACTTTTATATCGGGCAAAGTTAGTCCATATAACAAGGAACACTCGGCACTTCGCGGATCTCAATTCTGATGCACCATTCATCTTTTATAAAATTCTGGGTTTAACCACTTTCCCTTTTTAACTCCCTTTGCAACCTGTGCTCCACCTGTGCGCCACCTGCGCACAACCTGCGCGCAATCCGCGCACTATCCGCACGCAACCTGCACGCCATCTGCACGCAATCCGCGCGCAACCTGTACGCCATCTACGTGCAATCCGCGCGCAACCTGTACGCCATCTGCGCGCAATCCGCGCACAATCTGTGCGCGACCCGCACGCAATCCGCGCGCAATCTATGCGCGACCCGCGCGCAATCCGCCCGCAGCCCACACGCAATCCGCGCACAACCTGCGCACAATCCGCGCGCAATCTGTGCGCGACCCGCGCGCAATCCGCGCACAACCTGCGCACAATCCGCGCGCAATCTGTGCGCGACCCGCGCACAATCCGCGCGCAATCTGTACGCGACCTGCACGCTTGCGGGGGTCATATCTCCCTCGTCCCTTAACCAAATAAGGCAAGTTTGGTACCGTTGGAAAGATCTTGGAGAGATCTATGCAATGGTGTGATCCTCTGCTACATCTGAGAAATCTGAACCTGTCATTTTTCCAAATCAAAATTCCGCCCCCAACTTTCCAATTCCACATCAAAACCATTCTGTCTCTTGCCTGCAACTACAACTTTTCACAACAGTTAGAAAATTTTCTGGAATGTACCCTTTCATCCCCTTACAGAGGTGAACTACTACAGATCAGACTTGCATAAAAACTTGCATAAAAACAGTAAGAGAATGACAAGAACTTGCATCTCTAATAAGGGATTTTCTTTTCATTTCACATTCAACAATCCAACCAATGGATTCACAATTAATCTCCAAGCAGCCAACAAGCATGGGTAGGGAAACTCATGAGCATAAGGGCGTAATTTGCAGGCTTTCCTCACTTCCGAAAAACATCGATCAGACACACAATGTGGGTTCATTGTAAGTAAAAATCATCATTAAGACATGGGGCTGTAACAACTGACTGTTCATGCTTTTATTCGGGAAATTAACAAACAGAACTCATTTCCAGTCATGCTCAACATTCAGATTCATGCATTCAAAGCATCATGGACATTCAAGGAACATAGATTCATCATTAATCAAGGTCTCAAGCACATGATGCATCATCTCCTATGCACAGCAATTAACAACAACCACAACAAAACAATATAAGATGGCAGAGGTTGCCCCCTCCTTTCTCTCCTCCATGGAGGCAAACAGACAATTACAAACTAAATGCTACAACATTGGGGACAAATTAGAGCAAGCATTCATCCTGAAAATGAATTTTCTCGCTCCTTCCTCTATTTCATAGAATGCAATCAATGCAAGCAGCTTGCAAAAATCCCCAAACAGTCATGGAAATGATTTCCCATTCCAACAAATAGAAGCCATGCAATCTTGAGGTTTCTTTAATGCATTTTAGTTCCAAATACAAAATGCATGTACACACAATGATTTATATCTCTGTGAAGGGCCCAACAGCCGTAGTGTTGAACCTAGAGCTCTGATACCACTCTGTAACGTCCCCTTCCGTCGTCAAACGCAGGGAAGGAAACATTAACAACACACCGGGACTTTTGGCAGACTTAGCCCCAATATTACATTACTCATAAATTCATAACAATTAAAAACTTCTATATGCAGATTCATCTCAATATAAACACAGCGGAATTAAACATAATAGCAAGCACACAAACAGTAGTGCCTAACATATATATATATATATATATCACAGCGGGGGATGATTCAGCATATAGAGACTCAATCTCGTTACAATGCCATGCATGGATTCCAAATTAAGATAATCAACTCATTTCATTAAACATGGACAATTTAACATATTGCAGAACACAAAATGCAAATAATTTATAATACACAGAACACTTATCTTGAAGATGAAGCTGTCCAAACAACTGGCTATGTGAGAGCAACGTTCCACCCAACCTTAGATATCTGTCCAACCTATATTCTTTCAGCTGAGAGATCACCCCCGAGCTGGGCTGTGTATCCACTAAGGAAGAACTAGCTAGGCTCACTCACAGCCATGGGTTCGGTCATCAGCTATGCTAAGCCAACACCCCGTTGGGTTTATCAAACATACAAATGACAAATGAGGAGGATGCTAAGCCAGTGAGCTCAACCACAAAGCTACAGGCATCTCAAATGAACTCAGCAGTCATGGCACCCACAATACCTACCGCACCCAACACAAGGAAGGTCCCCTTCTCTGCTGCACAGTCCCTCAGGCGTCCCTTCCCTCCAGTGCTCTTCAGGGTGGGCATAGAAAGGTCCAGTTGCTAATTCCTTGAGATTCTAGCCTTCACTGGGTTTATCAAGCAAACCAAACCTCTGCTCAGTCATTCACACTTGGATTTCTCACAGTTCTGTTATCCAATAACTCAATCCCGTCACTTCATTTCTGGGCTGTAAAAACTGGGATTTCCAATGGATTTCGGGGTAGCTAATGCTCCCAAATTCACCCCAAGGTTCATACCAATGGATCCCCCATTGGATTTCACTGTCCAATACCAGATCTTGACATTTTTGGCTTCCCAAAACGCGGGTTCTTTCAAAGTCGCGATTTCTGGTTTTTCACTCTGCTGGCAATTCGTTTTTGGATGGAAAATGGTGCTGGTAACTTCCACAATGGAATGGGGATGAGGAAGAAGCAACATCCATGAGGTAGAGTGGCTTGTGGTACAAGAAAACAGAGCCCATACTCTGCCATACGAATTTCTGGGCTGCCCATGCTCCATTGAAGCCATGGACTGACTTCCTCAACCACTTCCTTACAACATAATAAATGTCAGCAAGGTAAGTAAAATGGGTTCTCAAGGTGACATATGGCAGCCTATGGTTCAATCCCATAGCCCCCTCACCACTCCCTAGTGGATACACATGGCCCCTTCTCATTCGTTGCCTCCATAGCCAGTCTTGGAACTTTATATTGCATGATGTTTATTTACATCCTATTACAATTTCCATGGCTTAAGAGCACATGGGCATCAAATATCAATGCTTGTCTTTTTAAATCAAAATTCAGGCTTTCACTAGCGGGGCCTTGGCCTTGAGCTCCACGCTAGGAAAACATACATCACATGTACACATTATTTACATGAAAGCCAATATTTCCTAAGGGTCAAAATGGGGTATTACATAGATCTGTTATGAGGATTTTTCTATCTAACTGGTTTATGTTTGAGAATGTCTAATTAAGTTTATTTAATTGAGATATTTTCCTGAATTATTTATGCAAATGATTCGTTGCTTAATTAGTCATTATCAATTTTTCAATTAATGAAGTGACTACAGATTCGATTTTGAAATAAGTTTTAAACACTTAAACTGTCTTCAGTTAATTTTTATTAGTTGATTTTGGTTTAAGACAACAAGTAACACAACCTCAAAGGCATTTCTGTCCTGAAGCAATGATCTACTTGTTCATCATACCTTCAAAACCGATCTGCACAACATCAATTTTTCCCTTTAGATTAGATCTGACTTAGTTTAGACTTCATTCTAGATAGAATTAACCTAAGACTTAGATTAACGTTTAGAGTTTGGATACCTTTGTCTTACATCTCTGTAGGACAGATCCATTTTGGATCAAAACCACAAGTGTCAGCGGAGGCCTTTGTATCCGTGGGTGATCACCACACCAAACAGCTCGAGGATAGAATTGCCCTTGCGCAGGGTCTTTCGAAGCCTTTGGTTGGGTTTTCATCCCCTATTGTATGCCTTGGAACCCTTTCCAGCACCTTGCAATAATCTACACATCCAAGGCATCAACACCTACCTAGTGCACTTTATTTTCATCACTTGGATACTAATGCACCCTACTACACACCACTAGGACCTCATCGGTTAGTTTATACACTGATCAGTCAGTTCTTGCCTCGATTTCCCAGTTAACTGACTGTAGCTCCTAGTTGTCTATATCGGAGTGCCACTTGACTACTGATAGTCTCTCATGCGCCCACCTTGGAGTCTCCTTCCCTAGATTAGTGCCACATGCAGCAGTTAGACTCAATTAGACTCATTTGACTGATCTTTGACTATTGGTGGTCACTACCACTAATTAGGTGATGGTTCCAATGCAGTCAAGCCATGCTATTGAGGAGAATTCAAATGACCTTTGGGTAATTAGAATTCATTCTATTGTACTCTCATTTTTTTTTTCCAGTTTACAGCTGATGAATGACTATACAACAGTTTTTATCATTCTTTGAGTTTAATGTGTGAATACTTATTCAATTCTTCTTCTTCTTCTCTGCAATTCTTGAGTGATATTTGTGAGGTTTGTTCAAGCTGAGTGATCTATCCTGTAGAATATCACAACACCCTCACCAGTCCCTTCACCTTTGTCCTTCGGAAAAAGAATGTAATCGGTCGACACTTGCATCCAAATGCAAACTAAAAGCTGCCTTCTTCAACTATCTCTGCCTCTTTGTCCCATAAGTTGGATAAACTCAGAAATATAATGCTTCATAATGTAGCTAGACATGCTCTCTCAATAGCCTCCACGAGCTTAGATCCTTGAGCAAAGTGACAATATCCAACCAACATATCAAAACATTATCTCCAACATGCATGGAGTCAAAAGGAAGTCTTTCTCAGATCAAACCTCCAAGAATGATAACTCTAACAAGAGTCATAAACATCAAGCCCTCTCAAATGGAACTTCAAGAACGGGGTCTCCTCAAATCATTTCAAAGGGTCACTCTCATCTCTCACAAATGGAGCTCAAAGAAGTAAAGAAGAACTCTTACTTGCTCTCCAACAAGATCTCCATAGCCATTGCCATTCTCCATTCCCCTTACAATGCATATAGAAAGGGCTTAAATAATTGTATGACCCCTTGGTGTCATATAACATGTAAATCTCCCAAATCGAGACTTAGTTACAGCTTCTTTGGATTTTAATAACATAAACCAAAATATGGTTCTTGCCATATTAAATTAGGGCTAAGTGGTTTCACCTTTTGTTACTTCCACTAGCCTTACATTTGGTTGGCATCCCATTAAAAAATTTGGTAGAAAAACAACCATAAACAAATGGTTATCCTCCATACTTCATGTCATATAAAAGGGATGGATTTTAAATATGGTTAAAACCATATTATAATAATAACCATAGAAAAAACCCACTTTTATCCATATAACATGTGATAAATAGGTGGCATATTTGTTGGGCATTACAATTCGTTGTTTTATATTCTATAATGATCATAACACATAAAACCATTTTATAAATGTCATTTGAACCAACATAAAATATATGGTGATAATCCCCATGATTCGTGGCTTGATCCCATTTTGGCATATTCCCAAGTCAAACTTATATGGTCCAACAACCATGTAATAAGGCGGATTTGTTAAATCTCCATGGTGGCGCATTATTTGTCATGTGATTACGTTGGTAGGAATTGGTTACATAGGTTACCATATCACATTTAAACATGGGCCAATGTGTCACAACCACAGTTTGCTATTTGTCTCCACTTGCAATTCTAAACTGTGCGGCACTACCCAGGAACACCTTGAGGGCATGGAAAACTCAAGTGCGCATTGACATACTACACCTACAACCTGTGGAATTGTTTTACCCTTAACACTTGAACTGGTTACATTTCACTTATTAACACTTAGCCATTTTAACCAAAAATACAATTGCATGCAGTAAATGAACACAGTTCAATTGGGTGGGGTTTCCCAACTAGTGAACCCCCCACAGTCATATATATATATATATATATATATAAAGCAAAGTTACATTGAATGGAGATTCCAAAACCGGCAGAGCTCTATGTGCACCCAACCAGCTAACCTTGAGGTCATGGCTAACTCAAGTGCGCACCAACATACTACGCCTACAACCTACGGAATCGTTTTATCCTTAACACTTGAACTGATTACAATTCACTTATTTAACACTTAGCCATTTTAACCAAAAATACAGTTGCATGCAGTAAACAAGTAAATGAACATAGTTCAATTGGGTGGGGTTTCCCAACCAATGAACCCCCCATAGTCATATATATATATATATATATAAAGCATAATTACATTGAATGGAGATGCCAAAACCGACAGAGCTCCGTGTGTGCCCAACCAGCTAACACACAAATTACAAAACTACAAAGAGTAAAACATATGTCGCTTCCTGCCTGCGGACGGACAACGCATCTTCTCCCTCGAAAGTTAGACCCTCTTCGCGTCTAGCGAACTCTCCTCTACTTCCTTCTTTAGCCTTGGTTGAATCCACCTTTATATATGCTTTGTCGCGTGGGTGGGTGCAACCTAAAGTGCGCCCACGCTACCTTACGTCGGCCCGTCCAAACTTCCCCAGGTTTCGCGCTTTAGCCCATCTTGTGAATCTTCCAAGTGACCGACGCGCCCACTATCCAATGTCCGTCGAGGTTCCCTGTGCCCACCTCCATGTGGGTTGAGCACCCAACGCTCCATCTACTTGGCACCTCTGTTCCGCATCGTGCGTTGCACGCCGAGCTTCCAACACAAGATGCGGTCGGGCTTCCAACCCGATTTCCTCATTGGTTTCCAACCCGAGTTCCTTGTCGAGCTGTGAACCCTTGTTAGAGTCTCGACTGCAAAACCAAGCTCATATTTCAGCTTCCAACCTAAGTTCCTCATTGAGCTGCGAACTCGTGTTAGAGTCTCAACTGCCAACCCGAGCTCATCCTCTAGCTTCCAACTCGAGCTGCAAGGTGATTTACATGGGATTTCCAAGCACCACGATAGTTTTTCTGGGGAACACGTCCACCTTGCAAGTGCGTCCCAATTGTTATATGCGGCATCAGGTGGATGGTTCGGCAGGGCTGTGACAACCTCCCCCACCGGACTAGTCGCCGTCCCGACGACGCTGCTTCTGTGGATTTTGTCGAGGTGGTAGCCCATGCTCTTCTTGGAACAATTTGATCAAATCTTCCGACTTGCACTCCCAACTGTTCTCTTCATCCAACAAGTCTTTCCACTTGATGACGTACTCCAACCTTGATTCCTTCCAACATTTATTGAACTGGTGTCCCAAAATTGCCTCTGCTTCCCGATCAGGCCTGTCAATGATCATCGCAGAAGCTCATGTGGGAACATTTCGTTCCGGATCATCTTCATCAGCTCAACACCTCCGTAACTGACTGACATGAAAAACTGGGTGATAGGCTCGCCTGTGTTCCAGGAGTCTCATCTTGTAGGCCACCTTGCCCACACTCTCAACAATCTTGAATGGGCCATCATACTTCTGCATCAAAGAGCTTGCCAGGCCCTTTGGAGGAACAAACTGCTCATGCCCAAGTTTGAGAAGGACGCTCTCTCCAATTTGGAATTCTTCATCTCGGTGTTTCATATCTGCCCACTTCTTCCTTCTTTCGGCTGCCCTATCTAAGTGATTCTTAGCCGATTTCAACTTGTCTTCCCATGATTTCATAAACTCTGTTGCAGCAGGGTTCGGTCCCACCTCACCAGTTGCTATGGCCTGCGCACCAGTTGCTATGGCCTGCAGTGTCAACGGCTTCTGTCAGGTTTCCAACTCGAACAAACTGTAACCTATCGCTAAGCTCATGTGCATATTGTAGCTAAACTGTGTTGCATCCAACATCTCCGGCCAGTTTTTCTGATCAGTGTGCACAAAGTACCTCAAGTAATTTTCCAGACCTAAGTTAACTCTCTCCATTTGTCCATCCATTTATGGATGAAAGCCCAAACTCATGAGCAATTCCGTCCCAATCAACTTAAATAACGCTGGCCAAAAATTCTTTGTGAACCGCGCATCTCTTTCAAATACAATATTCAGTGGCAAGCCCCAGTACTTAACCACATGTTTGAAGAATAGCTTCACCACATCCACTGCTTTGGATGGATAATTCATCGACATGAATGTCACATACTTGGAGAAACGGTCTACCACCATAAAGATTCCATTATATCCCTGCGCGACTGGTAGCAGTGTGATGAAGTCCATGGATACGCTTACCCAAGGCCTCTCCGGAACCAGAAATAGTTGCACCAACCCTACTTTCTTCTTCATACTTGAATTGTCTTGTTGACAAATGAGACAGGTGTGAATGTGATCCTCAACATCCCACCATAAGTGTTTCCAAAAGAAACTCTTCTCAACCAAGCCATGCATCCTTATATGCTGCCCCGGATGTCCTAGACATGCAGAGTCGTGACACTCTCATAGCAAGTATTTTATGAGATGAGATGCCTTCGATACATACAAGTGTCGATCGAAGAAGTGAAACCCATCTTTCTCATGGAACATGTTTGTCTTTCCTCCCTTGACTTGCATCATGATGCTTCTGGCTGTCGGGTCCCCCAACAAGTTCTCCAGAATCCTTTTCCACAAATCAAACACAACTTGAGTTGACGGGTCAAGTGGTTGTTCATCCAAGGCTACGAGCTCAGCTTTCTTGCTCAAAGCATCCACAGCTTCGTTCAACCTTCCTGGCCGATACTCTAAGATCATGTCAAACTCAGCTAGGAAATCTTGCCATCTAGCTTGCTTGGGAGAGAGCTTTGGATGAGTGGCAAAGGAACTAGTAGCCACATTATGCGTCTTCACCATGAACGACTTACCTAACAAGTAATGCCTCCAAAGTCTCAAGAAATGCACCACCGCTGTCATTTCTTTCTCATGAATCGGGTACCTCCGTTCTCGATCCTAGAGCTTTCGACTTTCATACGCCACCGGATGAATTTCCTACATAAAAACTCATCCAATAGCGAAATCGGACGCATCCGTCTACACTTCAAAATAGTTTTCAAAGTCAAGAAACCGCAACACCGGAGTGGTTGAAATTTTGTGCTTTAGCTCATCAAACGCATCCTGGAACTTCTGTGACCACTTCCATGCTGTTAGGAACCCATGTCAACTCTTCTATTTACTTTGTTAGTATATTGTTATTGGACGCATATGCTTTGTAAGTCGTCCCGTAGTATTTGTTGATCCATAGTTTGTATTATTGTTGTTGGACGCATATGCTTTGTAAGTCATCCCGTAGCAATTGTTGATCCATATTTTGTATTGGCCCATGGTTTTTATTGACCCATGGTATTGGCGCCTAGACTTAGTATATAAGTTTGTGTTAAGACCAATGAAGGCACCATGAAGTTATTTGTATTGAGCTTGCTCAAAGGAGGTTGCCCCTTCGAAGTGGCCTACGATCAATATAAAAGTGATTCTGAGTTCTGTTATTTCAGCTATTTCTTGTGTTTTCATTAATTAATTATTGCAGGTTCTTCACATCTAGTATCAGAGCACTTTCTTGGGCTCGCTAGGTGAAATTTATGCCAAATTTTTTTTTCGCAGCTTCAGATCTGGGAATAATCCCTATCCACTTAACTATGGGAAGTACTTGGGCATAAGCCCTAAAACTCATTGTGAGGAGTACCATAGGAACCTTGAAGTAGCTGGCCCATTGAGAGGACCTACCACCGAAAAGGGCAATGACCCCTACCTGATTGACTAGTTCCCACCCATGAGGTAAACCAAGAGCTGTCGTTTCTGGAAAAGTGGTTATCAGTTTTACCTGAGCCGTGGAGTGAGAGGTACTACCCCAATACGCAAGCCGTCAGACAACATTGGTGGCCGAGTGAATCCCCTGAACCGATAGGAAGCCACACATACCTGGGGTCCATATCTATTTTCATCTAAACTATTGCTGATCACTTCCGCACCATTTCAGATCCAGCCGTTTCAGATCCATTTTGACAATCATTCTAGATCGAGCCATTTTAGATCCAGCCATTTTTTATCCATTCGGCATCATCTGTTGCTAATCCCTCCCCCCCGTTGCAGACCTATGTGTTTCCGATCCCTTCCGCGCGTTGCAGATCCATTCATGTAAAAAAAAAAATTCCGTTTTTTCACCATATCTCCCTTGTTTTAACTTCGTTTCCCTTGAAAATTCCTGGACACCCCTGCAATCCCATTCGACATATTTCATTCCTGAGGACCCTATCTCAAATTCTACTTCCGACAAATCTCACATTTTTCTATTTTTAGGGTTTGCCATAACTTCTTCAATTTTCACCCACTCGCTTCCAAATTTTGCCACCATGTTCATTCCGTATTTCTACTTCTTTGTTCCTCTTTGACAAATTTTCTCATTATTTCACCCCGTTTCTGAAATCCCCATTTTTTGCTTCCCTGTCCATCAGAAAGTGTCCAAAACCTAGTCAAACCCCAATTATCCATCCGAGTTTTTCCCAAATCCAAATTTTCCTTTACTAAATAAGCTTTTGTTTGTGTTTTCTATCCATTCCACACCCCCCCCGCAAAAAAAAAAAAAACTCCTGGTTATGGTTGTCACCCGCGCAGGAGAAAAAACCATGGACGAAGCACTTGCAGCCATCCAAACCAAACTCCAAGATCTGGATGAAAACTTTCTCAGCCTCCATATTCAACATTCATCCATGAATAATAACCGACAGCAAGAATCTTCTGCAGCCAATGGGTTCTCTTCTTCCAGCACTTTCTGTGGTCCGAAGCTTGAAATTCCTCGCTTCAATGGTACTGATCCAACTGGATGGATCTATCGTGCAGAACAGTATTTCAGTTTGCATAATACTTTTGATGTCCAAAAATTTCCACTTGCATCCTTTCATTTGGAACAGGAAGCCCTTCAATGGTACCGTTGGTACATCAAGGCTCATGACGAGCCAAAATGGACAGATTTTTGCCAACTCCTTTTGCAACTATTTGGTCCTAGTGCTTTTGATGACTTCATCGGAGCACTCACTAAACTTCGTCAAATTGGCACTGTGAGAGAGTATCAGACAGAATTTGAGAAACTAGCCAACCACACAGAAGGATTGTCTGATGACTTCTAAAGGAGTTGTTTTATCAGTGGTCTTAAGGATGAAATCCGCCCAGAGGTCAAAATGTTCTGTCCCAACACAATGATGGAATCCCTGGGGTTGGCTAAGTTGGCAGAAGACAAGATTGCCGCCCAACAACGCTCAAAACCCACTTTTGTTCCCTTCCGAAATATGGGTTCTCAACGACCTCCCATCCCGCCATCTCCTCGACCAACTCCTATCAAGTATTTGTCTAAAATAGAGATGCAGGCACGCAGAGAAAACAGGCTTTGTTATAATTGTGATGAAAAATTCACTCGGGGACATAGATGTGTTCAACAAAATCTCTATCTCTTGGATGTGGATTCTCCGCCCACCTCTGAAGTTGGTGAAGAAGCTCCAGATAAACCCGATGATTAGGTTGACATTTAGGAGCCACCTATTGACTTCCCATCTTAGGAAGACCACCCAGAGATATCTCTCCATGCTTTATCTGGCGTCACCACCCCCCAAAAAATGTGGGTCAAGTATTACTTCAAGAAGCTTCCTCTTCCAATATTCATTGATTCTGGTAGCACTCATAACTTCATTGACCCTCGGATCGCCAAACATGCTGATTGTTTTGTCCATCCTTGCTCCAACTTTGAAGTCATGGTTGCTAGTGGGGGCACCTTACCTTGCAAGGGAAAGTGTCACAATGTGCGTATCTCTCTGCAAGATTATAACCTGCGCTCTAACTTGTTTTCCTTGTCCTTAGGCAGATATGATGTGGTTTTGGGTGTTCAATGGTTACGCACAATTGGCCCCATCTTATGGGATTTTTATGAACTTTGGATGTCATTTTCAGTCAATGGGACACAACAAAAATTTATGGGCTTACAACCAGGGTCACTCTGCATCATTGGTTCACATCGCCTGGAAAAGATCCTTAAGAAGAATTCACATGGTGTCATCGCTCAGCTCCATTCCATTCAGATGCACCCACCAACGGTCTCCACTACTTCCTTGGATAGATATGCAGGTGTCTTTGTTTCCCCAATGGGCTTTCCGCCTTCAAGAGACCTTTCCAGTAAGCATTTAGCCGCATCTACATCTCAGCAGGACATGATGGCTATTTTGCATGCAGTAGAGAAGTGGCAGCCATCCCTATTAGGAAATTATTTCTGCATCAAGACTGATCTCCAGAGTCTGGAACATTTTCTAGAACAATGGGTCTCCTCACCAGCACACCGAAAATGGGTTATCCAACTCATAGGTTATGACTATGCGATCACTTACAAGAAGGGTAAGGATAATATGGTGGCAGATGCTCCTTCTCTCCAATTTGATGACCCAGTTTCTCTTATAGATATTTCTCTGCTTGTTCCAAATTGGTTGCAATCTATTCAACCGGGCTATCTCTTCTATGAACTCCATGCTTCTTCATCGGAAGGGTCCTCTGGGTTCCTAAAAACCTATGACCGGGAACAATGTAACTTCTTTTGGCAGGGACTGAAAATGAAAATTCACCAGATGGTGGTTGAGTGTGATACTTGCCAGGTCAACAAGGGTGAAACAACACTCCTTTCGGGACTTCTCAAACCCTTGCCCATCCCTACAGAGATGTGGACAACTATTTCTATGGATTTCCTAGAAGCACTCCAGTGGTACAATGCCACATCTAAAAGGACACCATATGAAGCAGTTTATGGACAGGCAATGCTAGTTCTTCTTCCATACACGCTTCGCAGCTCCCCGGTTCAGGAAATCGACTCGGTTCTTTGAAACTACGATTAGATTCTTCTCATTCTGCAGGACAATCTTCACATGGAAAGAATTCGACTGAAACAACAAGTCGATCAGCACTGTTCTGAGCGCACTTTTCATGCAACTGATATGGTCCTTCTTTGTCTACAGCCTTCCAAGCAATCCTCCCTAAAACTCAAAAGGGGTCAATGGGCCGGAATGCAACCCGAGGATGCTACAGGGGAACCACTCCTTCAGATTCTGCATCAATTTCCACATCTAAAGCTTTGAGGAAAAATCTTTTTCTAAGGGAGAGGGGATGTTAGGAACCCATGTCAACCCTTCTA
Organism: Larix kaempferi; assembly: GCA_027924585.1. Classification (NCBI taxonomy): domain Eukaryota; kingdom Viridiplantae; phylum Streptophyta; class Pinopsida; order Pinales; family Pinaceae; genus Larix; species Larix kaempferi. The sequence goes on from BSBM01000221.1 coordinate 6,818,632, forward strand.
TTTACTTTGTTAGTATAATGTTGTTGGATGCATATGCTTTGTAAGTCGTCTCGTAGTATTTGTTGACCCATAGTTTGTATTATTGTTGTTGGACGCATATGCTTTGTAAGTCGTCCCGTAGCAATTGTTGATCCATATTTTGTATTGGCCCATGGTTTGTATTGACACATGGTATTAACCCATGGTATTGGCACCTAGACTTAGTATATAAGTTTGTGTTGAGACTAATTAAGGCACCGTGAAGTTATTTGTATTGAGCTTGCTCAAAGGAGTTTTCCCCCTCGAAGTGGCCTGTGATCAATATAAAAGTGATTCTGAGTTCTGTTATTTCTGCTATTTCGTGTGTTTTCATTAATTAATTATTGCAGGTTCTTCACACATGCCTTGTTCTTTTTCAGCAACTTAGTAAGAGGCGTCTCTATCTTGGAGTAACCCTCCACAAACTTGTGGTAGTAGTTTTCCAAGTCGAGGAAGTTGTGCACTTCCTGCACTATGCGAGGTTCTTCCCAATATTGGATCACAACAAAATTTCTCTCATCCATGCAAACCTTTCCTTGTCCAACTCGATGGCTCAAGAATGAAATTTCCTCTTTCCCAAACATGCACTTGGATTCCTTCAAGTACATCTTGTTATCCTGCAACGCATCAAACACCTCTTTCAAATGTTGCTTGTGCTCCTCCATCGTTTCACTATAGACAACGATGTCGTAAAAATATACCACAATGATTGGTCCAAGAATGGCCGCTACACATCGTTCATCAATGTGTAGAACGTCGCAGGAGTGTTTCACAATCCAAACGGAATAAGAAAAAACTCAAAGCTTCCATATCGCGTCACGTACGTCATCTTGTACTCATCACCTTCTGCGATTCTGACTTGATAGTACCCCTCCCTCAAATCCAGTTTTGAGAAAACTCTTCCTTGTCTAACTTATCAAAATAGTCAGCCGCCAACGGAAGTGGATAATAGTTCTTGATGGTTTGCTTGTTCAAAATTCTGTAGTCTAAGCACATCCACAACTCTGGTGTATCTTTCTTCCCTTGGAACATCATTGGGGCACTGTACAACGACCTTGAAGGCCATATGAAACCAACATTCGTCATATTGGTGAGTTTTTGTTTCAACTCCTCCAACTCTGGTCCCGACATTCTGTATGACGATTTAGCCATAGGTATGGAGCCCGACTCCATTTCAATTCGATGATCAACATTCTGTCTCTGAGGAAACACCTTAGGAAAGTTATCGGGCATCAAGTCCTCATCGGTAGCCAACATGTCAGCGAGAATAAGAGGAGTAGGCATCCCCACACTTCCCGTTTCAGACTCGTCCAACAATGCTACAACATACATCCACGAACTTGACCACCAAGCCACTTTCTTCATACTTAGCACAGAAATGAACTTTTCCTGTCTTCCTGCTTTGCTAGCAACGATGCGCACCACACTTGCATTTTATCCACTTAGAATCACCATCTTATAAATAAATGACAACAACACCGCTTGATGTCTTCGTAAGAAGTCCTGACCAAGGATCACCTCAAAATCATCGAGAGGCATCACGATGAAATATGCCTTTCCCGTCTAGCATCCCAACTGAACATGCACTCCTTAAGCAACACCTGCAAATACCTTTTCCATAGGGTTCACTACCTTGACACGGACGCCATAGTTCTTCCTCCTTAGAATGATCGCATCTACAACTTATCACTTCATGATGTTGTGCGAGGCACCCATATCAACCAGGGCCCTCACTTGCCTTTCTTTCACCACAACATCCACAAATCTAAGTGCATTCACCTACTGGTCCCTTCGCATGACACCAAGGTGACAACAAAAGCAACTCGTCACCTGGTCGCACCTTTGTTCTGTCATCGCAACCTTAACGATCTGCACCGCAACCTGTGCCTGTCATCGCATGTCTGCAGCAACCCCAAGCCTATGCGCTAGGGATTCCATGGAGTCTTGATTCTTCCAACTCCACATGGTCTTTGTTTCCTGCACTCGCAACTGAGCCAACAAATGTTAACGGACAATCCACTCTACCGGAGGCGAGCCGTATCTCCCTAGCTCAATGCGAGTCTAGAACAAATAGAACAGACTACAAACACATTTCCTAAATCTACTTAAGGGTCAAATACTAGATGTCTTACCTCTTTGATTCGCTATCCTTTCTCCCGAATGTTGCTCCACGTCCCAAGGTCATCAGATCCAAGCTGCAAGACCTGTCAAGACACATAAAAGAGAAACGAGTAAAGAGAATCTATACAATAAGAGATCTATGTAAACAGTTAAGCAGGTAAACAACACAACATCATTACACGTAAGAACAATATTGGTGGAAAGCATTTGTATTACTGGAAATAGAGGAGTACATGATAGAGATATAGAACTACAACCCATGACTTAACGTAGCAGCCCTTCTCCACACAAGCCAATTGCCAAGCCCTTCCAAGGAAGCATGCATTCTCCAAGAGGTGAGTGAAGGTGTCCCAAGAGAGATTTCACCAGCATGTAGATACCATAGTCTTCCCCCCTTTGGTATGGGACTGAGTCTCACTTATATAGGACTAAGTGGATGAGGTTATGGATAGGATAGGATGAGAGATGGTAGGAGAGAGATAGGGGATCCTCCCAATGAGTTAGGGGTCGAGTACCAGCTCTCCAAGAGATCAAGGATAAGCCCCAAAATGGGCAAGCTTCGAGAAAGATCTCAGAATGGCTATTTTTTCCCATTAACAAACCTCGTCACACCTTTCTATGAAGCAACCTGCGACATCGCATGTTGCTAGTGTGCAACCTGCAACGACCTCTTAAAAGGTTGTACAAACTGAGTACAAATCCTCTCAAATGAAAACTTGCTCCAAATGACTTCAGGGATGTATACACTAAATCATGACGATGGGTAGATTTTAGGTGTAACAGAATGCCCCCAAAAGCATGAAGCTGTTAAGGATGTACAAGTGAAATGCTTTGATAGAAATAATGGCAAAAGACTTGTCGGATGAAGGACGCTACTGCAGTACAAATGACTCTGAACTGACAATCTCATATGTAGTACAACATGGCTGCCGACCAATACATTGCAGATCCATGGGAGTAATGACCAACTGAACACAATCATGGCTACTAGACACAAGCGTAGATCCATGATGAGATGATAACACAACCACGACAAATACAAAAGTGGATCCGTGTAATATGACTCAATACAAACTCCATCGCAACCTGGGTAAAACATGACTCCCCAGGGTCTTCAAGCTGAACCCGCAATGATACAAATCTATCCATGTGATTACAAAAGTCTTGACGTCGAACATGGTAGAAACCACTTGATTACCGGTCATTGATGTAAACCGTTAACAAGTGCGAGAGAGATCACCATTAATGTCAATGATTCCCAAGGTATCACGGTACATATCATCGAGCGTGAATAAATGAGTTGACGTCGAACGCAAGATGAAATCTTTCCATCAAGAGTCAATGATGTAAACTCATTATGAAAGCAAGGTAACCTGCCATGGAGGCATGCAGGGCCAAGGTACTTGGTTGGTTTCTAGATTCAATCCTTGGATGATGAGTTGAAGTTGACAAGGATGAATCCGTCGAAGGAGGGCCATGATGAATCCCCCATCAATTGACACAAAACACGACAAAAGATGTGTAGAGTGGATCGGATGGTACAGTAACATGTGAGACTAACTCAAAGTAACAACGGCATGGAGACTGTGTACTGACTGAAAAATGATGAGTGAATGTGTTCTTGAACATGGGCATGGCATGACTTGGCAGTATTGACATGAGAATGACGCAAACTTCTAATGCAACTGATAGTGGAAGCTTTCTCCGAATGACTCAAAGGAGTAACAGGACTCAGAAAGTAAGTGGGGACTCATAGACAAACAAATGACCCAAGTATCGGTATGCAAATGTAGACGAGTGCCATGTTCAAGAACGACTATATACTACCACTAAGGTATGTAACAAAAACACTTTCCTTTTTCCCCATCATGAATGATGAGTGCCTCATGTGTTTTTTAACGAGCTTGATGAGGGTAACCAGATGCTCGGTATAGCTCATCTCATAGATGAGTCCAATCCCAAATGTTTTCCGAACCTAGGATAGGAGGGGTTCGTCCCACAACGAGCCCTTCAATGTGAAAATTTAACGAGTCCATAGAAGGCAAACTTGGTCGTCATTTCATATTTAGAGAGTCTGAAAAGAACTAAAGAAGACTCCAACGGTCCTTTTTTGTAAAGTTAGCCTCATCGCCCGAAAAAGGGTAAAACAATGCGGGAGAGGACTCTTCCAATCATGATTGGTTGGAGTATTCCTTTTTCGTAATTAGTGCCCCCTGGTCCGAAAAAGGGGTAAACTATCACCAGGAAGACGACCATTCAAATACTTTAACAAGCATGAACGCGACAAGTTCGCTTGGCAATCTTTTCAATTTTAAGGAGTCTGAAAAGAGCTTAACTATGGACATCGGGGGGGTGTCCTTTTCTGTGGAAGTTTAACGAGCCCGAAAAAGTGATAAATCATAACTCGGTACTTGTTTTCATGATTTGATGAATATGAGAACAAACGAAGAGTAAACTCATCCTCATGCAATAATCACGACTTAACCAAAAACAATAATGACAAAACGTTCAAAGGAGTGTTCATACCTGTAATTACCGTTGGTAATGCGAGAAACGCTACAAAAAACCACTTTACGACTCCTGTACACTAGAGAAAGTGTCAAATAGCCCCAAATATAATGACAAACGGTCGAAACTATAGTAAATGGTCCAAAAGCATCAAAATATTTGAAAAGGAATATTCCATTCTATTCTATAAATAGAAATATGGGCCAAAAATAGAAACATTGTTCAAATTGCCGATTTGGGTGGAGAAGTACCAATTTGGAGCCAAAACTTCCACTGTCGATTTCGGGAGCTACGATCCGCCATTTCACCAACCATCCAGACCAGGTAGGCCTAAATCTTGTCTTGCAACTTTGTAGTGGTTTACTTTTTGCATTTTTGTTCATTTTTTGAGTCTTTTGATGATTTGGGGAGGGGCAAATGCACCCTCGGCTTGTCACAAGTGGCCCTTTCGGGACTTGCGACGAGCCTAAGTTGTCGCAATCCTCGAAAATGGGACCTGCAACGACGTCACCCTGTACCTGAAGGTAAGGTGCGATAGCGGAAACCCACAACTCAAACATCAAAAAGATCTCAAAAAATGAGTTTGTGCAAGTTGGGAAAGGACCTAACATGTTTTAAATGCCCCTTTTGGCAGGTTCCCAGCAAGCAAACATGGTATTAGAGTGGCGAGAGAGATAACATGAAGTGGAAGATGAGCAAGCTGCAAATGATCCACAATGTGTGGAAGCTTTGAGAAACTGCGGTTTGCTCAAGTTCTTCGAGATACAGGGGATGAGAGCCCAGATCCCGTTCCTGACACACATGCTCCAGAGTTGGGATGCGGCCCAACAATACTTTGTTATAGGTGAGCATATCCTCACAATTGACATTGAGGATATCTACTTTCTAACCAGTTTGTCCCAAAGAGGGGATGTTATACAATTCACTGCGACATGGGCCAGTGACCGTACAGTGGAGGGCATGGTGGCACAGTACTGCATAGCTTCTTCTCGTCCTTCCAGCGGAAAGATACTCATCAGAGATGTGGTGAGTCGTCCACTGAGGACCATACTGCTCACTATTACCAGGGTGGCGGGTAGCCAAGCTCCACATACGGCTACTTGGACTTAGATGTTGTATGCGAAAGACTGTATGTCTCCCATGGTGTTCAACTGGTGCGAGGGTCTCCTCGCCAACATCCGAGCTCAACTGACCAAGTGTCGGCATGGGGAGCTCAAGCAGTTTGGGTACGGATAGATCATAGTGTTGTTCCTCTTGGAGCGGGTTCCTCTCTTACGCCCGCAAGTGGTACTGGATGACAGGGATCTGAGAGATCCACACATGCTCAGGTGGGCAGAGGTGATGACCTGCCATGGTGGGGGTCCTATCGTCAGTTTTGGTCCCGAGTTCTTTAGCTGGCTGGAAGGCCAGTTACTTATGGCCGAGGACTTTCCATACAGTGGAACAGACTTTTGAGAGGATCCCGACTTAGTGCTGCCAGAGGGTGCATCATGGGGTGATATCGGTAAGAACAAAACCCTTGTACTTTTTAGTTCTGTGAGTTATATTTTTTTTTTTACGTAGTGTCGACAAGTGCATAATATGTGTGTGCAGATGTGGTCCCTATGCGACCAGTAGGTCTCTCCCTTCTGGCGAGGAGAGACAGAGGTGGGGAGGCAGTGGTTCCTGCAGGTGCTCATGCTGCCATTGAGGAGATGGAGGAGGTGTACCGGAACCTATCCGGGCTGACTGTGGAGGTACCAGAGCCATCCATCGATGACCTACCGAGGCCCATGCAGATATTTGGGGTTGGAGTGTCCGTGCGCTTCAACTCCTTACTCCGCAAGGTAGCTCATACTATAGACTGCTTTCTCACCCAGCATCAGAGAGCTGTTAGAGCTAGGGATGTATGGGTCAGGCATCCAGCTTTATTGCACTTTTAGACTTGTACTGAGAGCTTAGAGGCCTTAGATTTTTGTACTTACTAAAAGCGATGATGCTTCAGATTTTTGTAGAGACTCACTGAAATCCATAGTGCTTCAGATTTTGTACCAGCACTACTTTTGAGCGATTTATATATATATACATTATCGGCGGTTTATACATTATGTGTTCTTCAAATGATTAGTGATCTGATCTTGTTTATATGTTTGCTTCTGTACATTATATTTACATGTTGTGAATGCTTTTACATATTATGGATGTTATGTGTGTGCAATGTACCAATCCAAAATGAAATTGGCCATCGAGTCAGCAACTGTGTTTAACTCTCGTGGAATGTGTAGGTATTGAACAGATTCAAATGACCTTTCTAGGAGACTTACTCGTCTGAAGAGACAGAGTAAGATGGGATCACGGATGGCATAGACCCGGTTAAGATGGGAAACCAGTAATTGAGAATCCATGTGGATGACAATGTGGTTCATACCCAAGGAAATGGCATCACCTAGGGTTCCGGTTACTGCCTGATATTCTGCAGCATTGTTGTTCGCAAACCCTAGGCAACTTCCTCCTGAGCTAATGAGCTCACCTGTTGGGGAATATGGTACCCAGGCTGCCGAAGCAAGGTGAAGGGTATGTCGGCTGGCGCCGTCCACGAATCCATAGCACGTTGCCATCTGCACATGCAAACAATACATGGTATGAGAAGCGGAAACAAGATCAAAAGACACTCGAAAAGAAATGCATCACACCACACAAAAACATGCCATGTACAGTATATACAAGCAATTCTATGCATGAGAGATCAAGCATAGTATCTCTTCAGGTAAATCCCATTGTGAGGTTCACCCAAGGGGATTCCATCATAATCTTCAAGCTCGTAGGCACCTTTTTCCAACACACGTTTTATGACGTAGGGTCCATGCCACATGGACTCGAACTTCCCTGCTCCTAGTTTACTGTGCTTCTGGTCATAAGTGAGGACTAGATCACCCTCGTTAAAGATACAAGGTTCAACCGACTTATCATATTGGGCCTTGATGCATTTCTTATGTGCTTCATTCGCAAGAGTGGCATCTTGGCGAGACTCGTCAAGCTTTGCTAGGTGCAAGAGACGTTCTTCCTCAGCAGTAGTGTTAGGAAGAAGTTCGACCGCGAGCTGTAAAGATGGGATTTCGCACTCTATCGGCAGAATAGCCTCCAATCCATATACCAATTGGAAGGGAGTGAAGACTGTGGTGGTTTTAACGGTAGTTCGGTAGGCCCATAATGCTGAAAAGAGCATATTATGCCAGTTGGACTTTTGTGTCCCTACCATCCTCTGGATAATAGTTTTCAAGACCTTGTTAATTGTCTCGACCTATCCATTGGATTGCGGGTAGTAGGGTGTCGATTTTTCATGGCGAAAACACAACCTGTCACTCAATTCATAAACCATATGGTTTTGAAAGTGAGAACCATGATCGGTAAGTATGGCCTGCGGAACTCCAAACCGTGCTATCACATGATTAAACATCAAGAGTGCGGCGGTTTTGCCATCGTTTTGGTATGTAGGCATAGCCTTGGCCCACTTTGTGAAGTAATCCACAGCTACGATGATGTAACTATGCCCCCCAGCCGAGGTAGGCTTAAAGTGCATAAAATAAATTCCCCATTTTGCAAATGGGCCAACAGTAATAACCGGATGTAGTGGGGCAAGATGAGTGCGCTTCTTCGTGTGGAAGTGTTGGAAAGGAGGACATTTTTTAACATCCTCAATACAATCTTTGAAGATAGTAGGCCAGTAATATCCTGCATGCAAAATCTTCTGGGCTATAGCCATCCCAGAGAGATGATCGCCACATGCCCCAGCGTGACAGTCATTCAGAACGCATTCAGCCTCATCATGAGTGAGACAACGTCGAAGAATTGAATCAACGCCATGACGATACAAAGTATCATTAATGATTAAGTAATACTTTGCATAGTGACGAATCTTACGACGATCGTCGAAAGAAAGTTGAGGATCGAAGCGTTGGGTTTGAAGATACAACAAAATATCTCCATACCAGGGATCAGTCGTACTGATGAGAAACAATGATTCATTCGGAAATGAGTCATTATGCTCAACTTCTACATTAGGATAGGGAAGGTCGCAAATGAGCTCAGTAAACACCAAAGACTTCTTAGACTTAGCTTTCTCGAAAAGAAGATCGAATTCTTGCAGTATCACAATCCAGCGTGAATACTTGCCCCCAAGCACCTGACGTGTCAGTATGTGGTACATGGGGTTTGAGTCGGCAATGATAGTGGTGGTGCGGAGCAAAATGTAGTGATGGAACTTCTGGATGGCAATGACGGCCGCGAAAGCAAGTTTTTCAACATGTGAATATCTAGTTTCAGCGTCAGCTAGACCCTTACTTGCATAGTATATCACATGTTCCTGAGCGTTTTGATCCTCCTGTACCAAAACCATGGCAATAGTGGTAGCAGAAGCGGCGAGATATAAGATGTAATCTCAATAATAATTAGGCGGTTGGAGCGCAGGGGCATGAGTGATGGCATGTTTGATACTGTCGAAGGGTTTTTTAGCTTGATCATCCCAAATGAACGGGACATCCTTCTTAAGAAGTCTCATATAGCCCTGAGTTTTCTCCGTGAAATTACAAACAAAACGTTGTAAGTAAGTTTCCTTCCCTTGGAGACTTTGAAGTTCCGTAACATCAGTCAGGGGTGGTAGGTTGATGATGGCCTCCACCTTTAAGGGATAAATGTGGATCCCATCCTTCGAAACGATAAATCCTAAGAGGCATCTGGACTCAATGCAAAAGATACACTTGTGAGGATTCAGACGAATATTGTACCGTCTGCATCTGAGGAAAATGGCCATCAGATGATCAATGTGGAACTCGTGCTGCTTTGAATGAGTAGGGAGATTGTCCAAGTAGGGTTCCACAAAGTCCTTAATATTGTGGAAGGCATACGACATAGCCCGCTGAAACATGTTGCCAGCATTTTTAAGGCCAAATGGGAGCTTGCGAAAAGCGAATGTACCCCATGGGAAGATGAAAGTCGTCTTATGTTGGTCGGCTGGGTTGATCTCAATTTGGTTGTAACCAGAAAAGCCATCCATGAATGAGAAGATGACGCTTCCGGCACAGTTGTCGATGATCTGGTCGATGAAGGGGGGTCGGGTAATTGTCTTTTGGACAAGCCCAATTAAGGTCCCGATAATCAACACAGATGCGAATCGTGCCCTGCTTTTTGTTCATAGGAATGACATTTGAGACCCAATCCGTCAATGGGACAGGATAAATAAAGCCATCCTTTAAGAGCTTTTCAATTTCTGCCTTTATTTCCGCAGTCTTCCGAGGGTGTACCGGTCGCAACTTTTGACGTATAGGTTTGATGTCAGGATAGGTTTTTATTTCATGAGAAACAATTGCTCGGTCTATCCCAGGCATCTCCTCATAGGACCAAGCAAACACGTCTCGAAATTGCTTGAACAAGGTTGTGCTAACAACGATTTTTTCAGGGGAACACTTCTGGCCTATGCAAATGTGTTCCACTATACCAGGTTTCACCGAGATTTCTACCGGGGTGGTTGGATCAATGTTGGCCAAGTTTCCCTCTGTGTCCTCAAGACATGTAAGGATGGGGGACTGAGGGTATGGGTAGATATCTGGTGAAAAGAGGGTATGGATGTTGTTCTCTATGTATTCAAGAGGAAGAAAAGATGACCTATGATGGAGATAATCCCACGAACTGTCGTCCACATTCATTACTTTCATGATGGACTCGTCTGAATGAAAAGTCCGAAGTAAGAGATCAGGTAGAGAGGACATCCATCGTAGAGAACAATATGAGGAGGCCATGGTTAAAAGGTCCTCCGAAGCTGATTGGATAGCCTCATAAATGCGTTCAGTGGGTGAAAGAGGCATCATATCTCCAAGCAGGTGCGTTGTGGCTTCATCCAGTACAAGCCAAGCATCGTTGGAGTGAGATAAAATCTTAGTGGAGATCATGTTCACCGTAGCAACATGATTAGGGGGTTCTGCGGCTAGAAAAATGCCCATGAGAGATGAATCTTTCAATAAGCCAACCCCTACACTCTCATACTGTTTTGACATCTGTCCAATGGAAGGAACATGGTCACCAGGATGAGTAGTGGCGTTTAGTGTACAAAAATCTACCTGGTCGATAGTAACAATTCATCCTTGGTGGGGGAATTGTACTGTGCTGAAGACTGAAGAGGCTACCACCTGCATGGTATAAAACCAATTGCGACCAAGCAAGAGATTATAATCTAACGGGGCCGAGACCACTTCCACGTTAATGGTTACGTTCTTTCCGCCCAACTCAACTGCAAGAGCTTGTAAGAGCCCATGAGGTTGAAAGCCACACCCGTCAAATGCTTTCAACGTGGTTGGAGAACTATTCAATTCGGGAGAGCCAATGTCTCTCCAACAAGCGATGGACATGACAGAAGTGGAGGCTCCTTCGTCCAAAAGAGTGCAATGGACAGCCTTCCCAGCAAAGTTCGTAGTAACTTGGAATGCGAGCTGGTGTGAGAGCCTCGACTTAAAGTTGTCAAGACGAAACATGATGGTGTTTGAGGAATCCGAGTCAACTGCACCAATGGCTGCAAGGAGAGTTTTGCGATGATTGGGACAATTCTGCAAAACCTCCAGGGTAGACATGGTGCAAGGAGCTTGTACCAAGTCCTCTACGATATTGTAATTCTGTGCCGCGTGAGCATTAGGATTGAAAACTGCTTTTCGAATCGTACTCTTGGGCGGACGCAATATCAAATCTAAAGAGGGTCTCTCTATGGTGAGAGAGGTTGATGGTACAGTGACATCAGGTAAAGAGTCGAAAGCTTTTTCAGTATTACTTCCAGTGGGTTCCTTCGAAGGGACCTGTTCGTAAGATCACGAGCGAGTATTTAAATTGATCGCCTCGTTACGCAACATGAGAACATGCGGGGTGTTAGATGGTTCCCCCTAGGCTAGAGGGGTTTGAGCAATCATCTACTAGTTTTGAGCAAGAAACGGATCGTTAAGGACTGCGGGAGTCGGTTTACCCCTAGGAAACTTTTGCACTTTGTCTCTATGGGGACACTCTTTGGAGAAATGGTCTTCTCCACACAGTAAGCAAGGATACTTTAGTTTCCTTTTCTGCTTGGTATCTTCAAGAGTGCTCTTCGTTTCTTGCTGGGCAGAAGACTTCTTGGGTTTCCCCTTGTTCTTCTTTTTGCCATTAAACTTTTGAGATGAAGTTGATTGAATAGAATTCACCTCTTCAGTTACAGCAGGAGTGGTGGACTTGGCGGTGCTGTGGCCAGCCGGAGTTGGGTTGGATGATCCAACAGTGCTAACAGCAGGCTGGGTGGTAAGGGAACCTATGATCCCATCAGCTTGGGGTCCCTTATGTGGTTTCGTGGGATCGTTAACGTCCCAAGGTGCATCAGGAAAAATATTGAACAGAGTGCCAGACTGAGTGTAGACCAGGTCTAACAGATGAGCACTCGCGATGGCTTGTTCTTCGGTGACAGCACCTCGCATGGTAACATCTTTTGCTGTGGTGGGAATGAGCGATTTAGTAAACCAGTCTACTAGGAGCTGATATAGAATGGGAGCTTTCATGAGACGTCATCTCTTTCACCACTCATGGATATGATCCGAAATGTGAGTAGCAGTATTCTAACGGAGCAAGGTTAAAAGCTAAGTACCAATCTCATACCGTATAGGTAGCTAGAAATGCGTCAAAAAGTTCATAGCAAGAGAGCCAAAATCAGGAAAAGAGTGTGGTGGTAACTCAATGTACCACTTGGCAGCCGAACTGGTGAGATTCCTTTGGAACAATCTAAGATGAATTGAATCATTCATTAAGGAATTAGATGAACACCATAAATGGTATGTCATCACGTGGTTCTTGGGGTCTTCACCCGGCTTGCCGTCAAACTTGGGGATATCAGACGGAAGTTTCACCGGAATCGGTGGCCAGTTAGATCCATGGTAAATAGGGTCGTTGGTTAAACGAGAGAGGTTAGGTTGGTCCAAAGTAGCCAGAAAGGGCAGCTGTGGATTATGCTGCGCGTATTGATAATACGGATAAGGCATGTAAGGACTAAACTAACCATAAGGTGTACCAGGATAAAACTGACCATAGGGGTGTGTGTTTCCTGGACCGTAAGGAGGTCCACCACCATAAGGCGGTCTGTTCCAATAGGGTGGGGGTCCACCTCTGCTTCTGGGAGGGGGTGGAGGTCTACCGCCACCACCGGGAGGAGGTGGGGGTCCATAACCATAATAAGGTGGCCCACCACCACCTCTGCCTGGAGGGTGTGGTGGACCACTTCCATTGCCAGATGGGTGGGGACCCCACCACCTCCGCTGCCGAAAGGATGAGGGTTCCCACCACCGTAGTAATTAGGTCATCCACGGCCTCCGCCTGGAGGGGGTGGTGGACCATTGTCGCCACCCAAAGGGAAATGTCCTCCTCCACCATTATAGGGTGGTCCGCCATCGCCTCCGCCTAGAGGAGGTGGTGGACCATTCCCGCCACCGTCTGAGGGGTGAGGGGGGCTGTAGGTAAAATGAGATGGGCCTCCACCAACATTAGGTGGGGACCCGCTGCCTCCAACAGGAGGTGGGGGAGGACCGATCGGGGGTGGTGGTACTTGAGGGATAGTCAGTTGAGGTCTACGTTGCAACACAGGTTGTTGCCCCCACAGAGTGTACATATTTCTGGGATAAGGTATCCCATATGGTGCGTTTCCGGGATTAGGTTGTCCTAGCATAGGATTAAAAGAACCTGGATACTGTTGACTCAATGAGGGTTGGGTTACATTTGACGGCCCTCCAACATGAGATAATCCCGTGGTGGACGGTCTAGCGGGTTGGGAAGGTCCAACAGAAGGTCCGTTGGGGACTCCACCGCCTATGTTCTGGTTAGGAAACGGGGGTTTCCCCCCAACCACAATAGGTTGACCACTATTCAAAGATTGAACCAACGTGGGTTGTTGACTAGCTACCGTGTTAATAACATTACCAATAAGATAATCCGTAGGAATGGAATACCCTCCCCTTGAATTTTGAGGTGGGGGAGGAACTGGTAAAGTTTCCGTGGTAGTGACAGGTGTGTTGGACCGTTTTCCTTCCACTGGTTGGTTCACTTGAGGTGCAGGACTGGATTCCTGCAAGGGTTGACCAATCTCATTAGTGGTCACCTGGTGGGGTGGTTCAGGTGATCCGAAAGATATCGAATGAACTGGGATGTTTCCGTTGTCAAGTCTTATTTGGAAATGACGGTTGTGGAACTCTTCAAAGTGTCGTTCGAGACTTTGTCTTCGAAGCTCATCTCCTTTAACACGTAATTGTTCCAAATGTTCATGGATGGGGCTGAAAGTCTCGGCAAGGTTAGGCCTATGGTAAGGCCTAGTGAACTCTGGAGTAGTCCAGTTAGGTGGGGATGAGATGGAAAAATGAGCCACTAGATGGTTTGTAGAAGATGTCCAACAAGCTGCTGAAGGACCAACAGCTGCAGTAGGGTCGTCCTGGGGTCGGTTTATCCATTCCAACGATCCAGGTTCTCCTAGGATGAAGGGAGGAAGGTTTTGAGAAGTGGGGGTGTGTGCTTCTTCATCCTACGTGGGATGAGAGGCAGGTGAATCTGGTGGAAACAAAAGTCCACCAACATTCAAGGTGGGGTTCCCTACTTCAGTAGCTACGATCGCGTTACGTTGATCCATTCTTACCCTTGAAATGACCTCTAGATTAAGGGGAAATTCGAGTGGCAAGTTCAAAATCCCACGGGACCTTCTCCAGGGAAAATTTGCCAGAGTATCAGGAAAATCAGCCAAAAAAGGCCGAAACAACGTTTCTCCTAAAGGTGTACTAAAAGAAAAGCAGTCCAAGAAACCTACTCAAACTAAGGAAACAAGCAAACTTATGTGACAGTGTGGATTCAAAAGTCTAGAACCTCACGGGATTATCAAGGCATCGCAAACCAATATACTGTAGGGTCTAACAATATGATGCGACAAGGAGGATTGGGACCGTACCCTTGCCTGCATACCCGACTACCTGGAAAGGACGTGCATGCTAATCTCCTCGAGTGTTGTTCTCGGTGTATTGCTTTTCCAAGATGGCCAAATGGTTAACTCGGTTGGTTTCAGGAATCCTAATGGTGTCTCCCGATATACGCAAGGTACGTGGGAGCTCAAATCTGTAGTGGTGCTATCTAATGCAAATCCGTTGGCATGAGACCTTCTGATATACGTGTCGAGTACGTGATACACCCTTCGATATACACCAAGTACAAATTATAGTACTTGGTGGGTATGTGAAGGAGCTCGATATACCAATGTACATGGAAGACTACAATACCCCCAGGCTACAGTGCTGGAAAGTAACGACAGCTGCCACGCTTAACGACGCCGGAACACGTCTCTAACTTACACACAAGTTGCTAAAAATTTTACCTAGTTATACCGTTAATTTTATCTTGGACAGTTAGGTGAATGCATGAGGTGAGTACATAATCGGAAACAGAATGCAAGCCCTAGCTACATGCACAAAATATTCTTTTCTTTCGATGAGTTCTACCTATGGTAAGGAGAAATCTTTTTCCAATGGTATTGCCAAAACAAACTCAATGCAACACAATTCCCAATGCAAACAAATTCGACAATGAAAGTACTCTTTTCTTTTTTCAATGAAACACACAAACATACACAACACTACTATCCAAATCAAAGTATTTTTTCTTTTCTTTTATTTTTCAAATCAAAACAACACTAAGTAATGAAATGAGAGGATTCTGAAACGGAAAATGCAATCTTTTCTCTTTCTCTTTTCAATGATGTAAAGGCAACAAAAATAAAAAATGCACCTATCTTTCCCTAGCACGGAAACAACTTTTGAAAAAAAAAAACGAAATGTGCTAGAGATTTTCAAGAAGATGAATAATTTATAATTCAAGAAAAACACAATCAATCATATTTCCATTCATCTTTTCCAAAACATTCCAATGCGCAATGATCTTTCTTCAATAACTTTTTTTTGAGAAATAACGAGAGAGAAGCACTTTTAATCTTTCAATGGATGAATCAAAGCAATAAACTTGAAGACAACTTTGCTTTCACATCTAAATGACTGAAAAGAAAATGCTACCCGCAGCATTCATACACTTAGAAAACTCAAGAAAAGAACAAGCACTCAACCAAGCAAAAAGACACACTTGACTCAAAATCAAGAGGCAACGTACAAACTAAGCAAGAAAATCTCAAAACGAATGTAAATGAGGTCTGGAAGGTGATCCAATGCACTGATCATATCAGGAATGGAAGGAAGGGAAAGCAAGAGTGAATGGATGAAGGTGGGGGAGACAAAAGTATCCGTCACTACCAATTTCAAACTTGTCCAAAGCGGAACCCAAAGTCAATCCAAACAAACCAAACTCTCAACACACAAATCAAAATGGGATCTCTGGCTGGATGTTGCAGCACAGAGGGACTTCATACATCAAAACAAGGCTCGAGCTGTCAAACAAGAGGATGGATTCCTATATGATAAGTCTCGATAGATCGACGCACTCTGGCTTTGCAGATAGTGTGACGTTGCAGGTTACCTGCACGAGATCTGCGACGATGTCGCAGTCTACTAATGAACAGGACGTGACGAGCAAGTAACAGTCAAAGAACAAAGACCCAGAAAAACATAGTGTCGCTCTGTTTTCACTGCCCAGGTGCGACATGTGAGTTCTAGATTCAAAAATGAGTCAGATCTCCTGATAATGAACCATCAATAGGTTTGAAACTGAGTTGTATAAACTCAAAGGAAGAAGATCAAGATCTTCAACGTGAAGATCTGACTATGGAATCAATCCTAAGAAGGAAAATGGCAAAAGAAATGACAACAAGGATTGTGTCAAGTAATCAACTGAAAATGACTCAGATTAACAATCACTAAACAAGAATACTCCCCAGTATGGTCGCCAGATTTGTTAACGGACAATCCACTCAACCGAAGGCGAGCCGGATCTCCCTATCTCAATGCGATTCTAGAACAAATAGAATAGACTACAAACACGTTTCCTAGATCTACTTAAGGATCAAGTACTAGATGTCTTACCTCTTTGATTCGCTATCCTTTCTCCCAAATGTTGCTCCACGTCCCAAGGTCGTCAGATCCAAGCTACAAGACTTGTCAAGACACAGAAAAGAGAAACGAGTAAAGAGCATCTATACAATAAGAGATCTATGTAAAAAGTTAAGCAGGTAATCAACACAACATCATTACACATAAGAACGATATTGGTGGAAATCATTTGTATTACTGCAAATAGAGGAGTACATGATAGAGATATAGAACTACAACCAATGACTTGATGTAGCATCCCTTCTCCACACAAGCCAATTGCCAAGCCCTTCCAAGGAAGCATGAATTCTCCAAGAGGTGAGTGAAGGTGTCCCAAGAGAGATTTCACCAGCATGTAGATACCATAGTCTTCCCCCCTTTGGTATGGGAGTGAGCCTCACTTATATAGGACTAAGTGGATGAGGTTATGGATAGGATAGGATGAGAGATGGTAGGAGAGAGATAGGGGATCCTCCCAATGAGTTAGGGGTTGAGTACCAGCTCTCCAAGATATTAGGGATAAGCCCCAAAATGGGCAAGCTTCGAGAAAGATCTCGAAATGGCTATTTTTTCCCATTAACAGACCTCGTCGCACCTTGCTATGAAGCAAAGCAACCTGAGACATCGCATGTTGCTAGTGTGCAACCTACGACGACCTCTCAAAAGGTTGTACAAACTGATTACAAATCCTCTCAAATGAAAACTTGGTCCATATGACTTTAGGGATGTATACACTAAATCATGACGATGGGTAGATTTTAGGTGTAACAACAACATTCTCTTCCAAGCTACTGCATCATCCACCAACGACGCCAACAATGGGAGATCTGCAACCACGGTCCTAGTCTCACCTGCAACCCGTTCCAACCATTTTTCTAAGGACTTCGTATTTGGAAACTTCAGAGGCTTCAATAGAAGAAAATCCCATACTCGTCGACTTCTATGTCGCAACCTTCGCATTCTTGACATCCTAGCCCTACCATGCGGTTCAGCGCTGGTGCATAGCATCCAAACTAAACGCTCTGATACCATCTATCATAGGCACAGTTTTCTAGTTGTCTCCACTTGCAATTCTAAACTATGCGTCACTGCCCGAGAACACCTTGAGGGCATGGCCAACTCAAGAGCGCACCGACAGACTAAGCCTACAACCTACAGAATCGTTTTACCCTTAACATTTGAACTAGTTACACTTCACTTATTTAACACTTAGCCATTTTAACCAAAAATACAATTGCATGTAGTAAACAAGTAAACGAACATAGTTCAATTGGGTGGGGTTTCCCAACCAGCAAACCCCCCAGAGTCATATATATATAAAGCAGAGTTACATTGAATGGATCTTCCAAAGCCGGTAGAGCTCTGTGTGTGCCCAACCAGCTAACACACAACTTACAAAACTACAAAGAGTAAAACATTTGTTGCCTCCTGCCTACGAATGTACAACGCTTCTGCTCCCCCAAAAGTCAGACCCTCTCTACATCTTGTGAACTCTCCTCTGCTTCCTTTTTTATCCTTGGTCGAATCCAACTTTATATATGCTTCGTCACAAGGCTGGGTGAAACCCAAACTGCGCCCATGCTTGGTGCCCACACTACCTTACGTCGGCCCATCCAAACTTCCCCATGTTCCGCACTTTAGCCCATCTCATGAATGCTCCAAGTGATTGACACGCCCACTAGGAAATGCCCGTCGAGGTGCCTTGCGCCCACCTCCGTGTGGGTCGAGAGCCCAAAGCTCCATCTACTTGGCGCCTCTATTCTACATCGTGCATTGCACACCGAGTTGACTCCTCGGTGCAAGCTTCCAACAAGAGTTGTGGTCGAGATACCAACCTAAGTTCCTCATCAGATGCCAACCTGAGTTCCTTATCGAGATGCAAACTCGTGTTAGAGTCTCGGCTTCCAACCTGAGTTCATCTTCCGGCTTCCAACCTAAGTTCCTCGTCGAGTTGCAAACCAGTGTTAGAGTCTCGGCAGCCAACCCGAGCTCATCCTCCGGCTTCCAACCTGAGCTGCAAGGTGATTTCCACAGGATTTCCTAGCACCGTGGTGGTTTATATGGGGAACACGTTTACCTTGCAAGCCCGTCCCGATTGTTTTATGCGGCATCAAGTGGGTGGTTCAGGGGGGGCGTGACATAATGTCCTTTCATGTGAACCTACCTTTGAAAACATGACGTGACCTTGGTGCATTGTTGGCGGGATTCAACATAGTTTATGCCATAAATATTTAATAACCCACATATCCATTGTCAAATACGTTGGCACTTGTCGAGGGGAGACCTGGGGTCAAACCTATGGGCTTCCCCTTTGTTTTTTTTTTTATATAAATCCACCCATCAAAGATAAATATCAAATTATCCAATGATTTTACCAAGTGATATGGATTGCGCAATGGTAAAGTCGTTGGGATAGTGTAAAGGATGTGTTTGTTCAAAACCTATGGCTTAACAAATTTTTGGAATTGATTCCATATTGGGCATTTCGACATCGCCATGTGTCAGTTGTTTAGTGGTCCATATCACACCAACGAAGTGCCAAATCATCTTCCAACTCAACAACACATCCTTGAAACTGTCAAATCAACCTACCATGTATCACCATGAAATTCTGCCATGCAGGCTCCGTAATTCCACATGGCAGTGGTGCCAGAGTTGCACTCATTTTGCCACTCTGCACATAAAAGTATTGTTCTATCGATACTTCAGAACGCAATAACTTCTGCATCCAAACTATGTTTGATGCACCATTTGCACCGTTGGAATTAGATTGATGAGCTCTTCACGATGGTACTATTTTTTGCATGATTTGAAGACTATGAATTTCTAGGTTTTCTGAAGACACATGGATCATATACAAAAACCCCTACTTCCAAAGGGCATATCTCCACAACTATACCAAACCAGTATTTGTTTAAAGTTGATTTCAGGATCATTCATAAACCCTAAATTTCCAAGATCCTATCTTCAAAAATATAGTGAACAAACATTTGAAACTTATACCATAGGTTTTTCAAGATATCTACTTCATCTACTCCAAGGGGCACTCTCTAAAGCTTCCGAGAACAAAATTTATAGCGAAAATGCCACACTGACATGTTTGAGGTTGATTTCAAGACCATTAAGAAACCCTAACTTCTCGAGATCATATATCCAAAAATATAGAAAAAAAGCATTTGAAACTAGTACCACAAGTTCTTCAAGAACTCGTCTACATGTTCTCCAAGTGGCATTGTATGAAACATCCCCCAAAAAATGTTACAACGAAAATTCCAAGATGACCTTAAAAACTCCTCCTTTGGAATGATGCTCAATATTTTCTCATCTTCTTCTTCAAATGTTGCAACCCTTTCCACTAGTGCGCCTCTCCTATGAGATGAGTGAGTGAACAAATGAGGAATTTATCCTCTTGTTTATACTCTTCTTAAATCACTTTTTGGGTTGACATAATTGTTGGTTGTGGAGCTTGATCTTCCTAATTCAGAGATGATGTTGTTTCAACTGTGTTTGTACCCCTGTTTTATATGATATGCAGATGGACTATACACTCACCCCAGAGGGGGGGCATCGCCCACCATGGGGATTCGGGTAGGACCCCCCCCGGTTGGGGGTCCGGGGGAAACACCCCCAAAATAAATTTTTGGGTTGTTTTGTTGGCCAACGAATTACGAGCCCAAGGTTTTAGATAGCCCGTGGTATTTTCCCCTAGTAATTCACCATTAAGAGGAAGACATTGTAATATGGCTGTGTAATGTAATATATCATTGTAAAGATCTTTGATTTTGTAAGAGAGATTGTGAGAGAGTGAAGAGGAAGTTGCAGTGGATGTGCTGCAGGTTGTATCCCTTCATTTGCTGGATGGTATAATAATAAGGACTATAAATTTCTATGTGGACGTATCCCATCTTGGGTGAACCACGTTATATTGGTGTCTCTTTTGTAATGTGATTTATGTGATTTATATTTGCATCTTGTTTATTTTTATTGCTTCGCTATCCTGTTTTTCTAACAATCGGCATCAAAGCCAAAGGTATAATTGGCATATAAACACGCAGGGAAGAAGGGTTCCTGGTTTGAGTGGGAACAATGGCAGAAGAAGACAAGTTTAAGTTCTATAAATTTAATGGCCAAACCTACCAGTTATGGAAGATGAAAATGGAGGACTATCTGTATCAGAAGGATCTATTCCTACCGTTGGGAGGAAAAGCAAAACAATCGACGACTATGAAAGACGAAGAATGGGAGGTTCTTGACAGAAAGGCACTAGGAACAATACGGTTGTTCCTAGCTTCATCGATGGCTTTCAATATCTCAAAAAAAAGACAACAGAGGGTCTGATGAATGCATTGGGTAAGCTGTATGAAAAACCCTCAGCCTCCAACAAGGTATTTCTAATGAATCGTTTGTTTAATATAAAGATGTCAGAAGGTGGATCTATTGCTGATCATTTAAATGAATTTAATACGATTACAAATCAGCTAAGTTCTGTAAAAGTGAACTTTGATGATGAGTTTAGGGATCTTATAATATTGTGTTCATTTCCATAAATATGGAATGGCTTGGTCATGGCTATAAGTAACTCTGTCTCTGGTTCAAACACTTTAAAATTTGATGATGTTGTTGATGTTATTCTTAGCGAAGAAATGTGAAGGAAAAACACAGGTGGGATATTAGGTAATGCATTGACCATGGAGAGCAGGGGAAGACAATGGGAGAGAGGAAAGAGCCCAAGTAATCACAACAAGTCTAAAAAAGGAATATCCAAGTCCATACTGGGAAACATAGAGTGCCAGAACTGTGGAAAGAAAGGACATCTAAAGAAAGACTGCAGATCTCTAGAGAAGAAAGGAGATGGATAGTAGGAGACTACTTAGGAAGCAAATGTAGTAGGTGATGTGTTACAAGATGCTTTGATTCTTGCATTAGATATTACTAGTGATTACTAGGTAGTATATTTCAGGGGCTTCATGTCATGATACATCCCATAGGAAATTCTTTCATGATTATGTTCTAGGCAATTTTGGACATGTTTTATTGGGTGATGATGAGCCATGTAAATTGTTGGGATGGTTAAGGTATGGATAAAGTTACAGAATGGTGAATAGCCATTGAAAGATGTAAGGCATATTCCTGCTATGAAAAGAAATCTGGTCTCAACAGGGCAGTTGGGAGATGGTGACTATTTATCTACATTTGGATAGACGTGGTGGAAGATCACAAAAGTATCGATGGTGATTGCAAAAGGAGACAGGATAGGTATGTTGTATTTATGTCCTCGTAATACTGACTATTCTATCTCTTTATCTTCCACAGGAACATTTACAACATTGTGGCATCATAGGATTGGCCACATGAGTGAGAAGGGGATGTAGATTCTCCACTCAAGGAAGTTGCTACCAGATCTGAAGCACGTAAGTTTGAAATTATGTGAGAACTATGTTTATGGAAAACAAAAGAGAGTCATATTTCTCAGGGTTGGGAACAAAAGAAGAGTGAAAAGTTAGAGCTTGTGCATACAGATGTGCGGGGACCGGCTCAGGTACAATATCTTGGTGGCTCTCATTACTATGCAATTAAGAAAACTTGGGTTTATTGCATTAGACATAAATCTGACGTGTTTTCTACTTTCAAGAAATGGAAATCTTTGGTTGAGAATGAGACAAGAAAAATGTTGAAGTATCTCAGAACTAATAATGGAGGTGAATGTTGCGGCAAGGATTTTGATAGTTACTGTTCATACCATGGGATTTGAAGAGAAAATACAGTCCCAGGAGCACCACAATAAAATCGTGTGTCAGAAAGGATGAACAGAACAATCATGGAGTGTGCAAGGTGTATGAGATTGCATGCATGGTTTCCCTTACAATTTTGGGAAGATGTTGTAGATACTATTGTTTACTTAATAAACATAGGGCCTTCAAATGATTTGGATAGTGGTATTCCAGAGGAGGCATGGATAGGTAAAAAAGTAAACTACTATTTTCTGATAAATTTTGGTTGTGAAGCATTTGTCCATATTGATAAAGAAAATAGAACAAAGCTTGAGGCTAAATCCAATAAATGTACCTTTATTGGATATGGGGTTGATGATTTTGGTTATTGCTTATGGGATTATGAAAATAACAAAATCATTAGGAATATAGACGTGGTATTCAATGAAAAGGTCACGTATAAAGATTAGCTACAGCGAAAGAAGCTAGAAAAGGAAAACATAGAGTACACAGTGCTTAATGAAATCAAAGAAAATGAAGTTCCAAAGGTGCTGGAAAATCAAGAACAACAATAGGTACCTCAAACTATTGCAAGTGTTAGAATATCTACTAGGTTAAGTAGACCCCTTGAACGATTATATCCTTCACTGTATTATTTATTAATGACTGATTCTTGTGAACCAGAATGTTTTGAAGAAGAAATGCAGGTGGAAACTAGAAAGAAGTGGGAACAAGGGATGAATGAGGAGATGGACTCATTGGTAAGAAACCAAACTTGGGATTTGGTTTAGTTGCCTGCAGGTAAAAGAGAATTGCAGAATAAATGGGTTTACAGGTTGAAGGAAGAAGATGGAGGAAAGAAGTGGTACAAGACCAGACTTGTTGTAAAGGGGTTTGCAAAAAAGAAAGGTATAGATTTTGATGAAATATTTTCTCCTGTTGTTAAAATGAATTCAATTAGAACTATTTGCGATGAAGGATTTGGGTGTAGCAAATAAAATCCTTGGTATGAGAATTACAAGAGATAGGATAATTCACAAATTGACATTGTCTCAAAGTGAGTAGATACAAAAGGTGTTGGAGAGATTCAAAATGTAGAATGCAAAACCAGTTAGTACAACTTTGGATAGCCATTTCAAACTAAGGAGATGTGTCCCAAGACACATGAAGAGATAGATTACATGTCCAAGGTTCCCTATTCATCATCAGTTGGCAGCTTGATGTATGACATGGTGTGCACAATGCCAGATATTGCACATGCAATGGGAGTTGTGAGCAGGTATATGAACAATCCAGGTAAAGAACATTGGAAGGTAGTACAGTGGATTCTCAGGTATTTGAGAGGTACTACCACTCATGCATTATGTTTTGCAAGTTCAGACACTATTCTACATGGATATGTTAATGCATATATGGAAGGTGATAAATATAGAAGGAGGAGCACCACAGGGTATGTGTTTACTATAGGTGGAACAATAGTAAGTTGGATTTTGAAGCTGTAAAAGGTTGTTGCACTTTCAACAATGGAAGTAGAGTATGTTGCTACTATAGATGCTTGTAAAGAGTTCATTTGGTTGCATAGGTTCATGGAGGAATTGGGTAAGAAGCATGAGGATAGCAGGTTGTATAGTGACATCTAGAGTGTCATTCATCTTGAAAAGAACTAAACCTTCCACTCTAATGCTAAACATATACATCTCAAGTACCATCTCATGCGCTATGTTTGGAAGATGAACTTTTGAAGCTAGAGAAGATACATACTAGCCAGAATCCTGCATACATGTTGAAAAAGGCAGTCACCAGAGAGAAACTGAGTTCCTGCTTGGTTTCAGTTGGCCTTCTAGCGTGAAGGTGAAGATGAGAAATTTTCCAAGTCCAAGGTTCATATCATAGTCCAACAGCGGTGGAGTTGTTGTGATCAGCCTCCAAGTGGGAGATTGTTGGTTGTGGAGCCTGATCTTCCCAATTCAGAGATTATGTTGTTTTAGCCGTGTTTGTACCCCATTTTTATATGATATGTAGATGGAACTTACACTCACTCCAGTGGGGGTTCGGGAGAGAATCCCCCGAAAGAAATTTTTGGATTGTTTTGTTGGCCAACAGATTATGGGCCCATGGTTTTGGATAGCCCGTCGTATTTTCCCATAGAAATTACCTTTTAAAAGGAAGACATTATAACACGGCTGTGTAATGTAATGTGGCAATGTAAATATATCTGATTGTGTAAGAGAGACTGTGAGAGAGTGAAGAGGAAGTTGCAGTGAATGTGTTGCAGGTTGTATCCCTTCATTTGTTGGATGGTATAATAATAAGGACTCGAAATTTCTGTGTGGACGTAGCCCATCTTGGGTGAACCCCGTTATATTGGTGTATCACTTGTAATTTGTTTTATGTGAATTATATTTGCATCTTGTTAATTGTTATTGCTTTGCGATCCTTTTTTTCTAACAATAACATTGTTCAATATCCTGACAAGGATTACCTAAACTTCTAGCTGGGTTGACTTTACAAATCCTTTCATATGTCCTCATTCCTATGGAGTTAGAGAGAGTTCCATATACCATTGGAAAGGTATCAAAATAATATTTCCAACCATGCAACCTATACTCCAATTTGATATATGTATTTAGATTAAAAATGTCTTCAAAGACAATGTATTCAAACTGGGCATCATTGATACAATATTTCCAACAATCTTTATATTCCTTTGGTTTTCCTGCCTCCACAAGTGGAAAAGTGAGGTGTACATCAATATCTTCACTTGGAATCATCATTACTTATATTTGAAGTGGGTTCAAATCACTATATTCACTTGGGAATCATCATTACCTGTGGGAACACATCGATATCTTCACTTGGGAATCATGTTAGGATCATCTTTTATCCTTATTGGGGTTTCCTATTGGGGTCATCTTTCATCTTCATATTAGACATATGTAGTATCAAAAAATAATTGACATAAATGACAACAATATTTCCTTGCATTTGACATCAATTACAATTATGTTTCCAACACTAATGTCTAAAACCCCAATATGGCCTCGAAAGGTTTCATATGATTTTTTGACCCCAAATCTAAAAGTGAGACTTGCCCCTTGGATGGGCACTACAAGCCAACTCATCCAATATTCTGACCCTGAAAGCTCCAAATAGGTGACATATTATCTATTGATCCTTTTCAGATCACACCTCCCCATTTTGGGAGGCTTTTGGTCCCAAAATATTTACTGAATGAGGCAAGGAAATTTTTCCTCCACGTTCTCCTCGGAGTACCATTTAGCCTTTCCTGAAAGCTGGCATTTCAACCCCACCTTATAGAGTTCATACCATCCCCACCTGGTATTTCTGTAATTCTTTTACAACACTATCCCTTTTGCTAAATCTACCCGAACCTCTAGTTCTAAGTCCTCTATAGAAGGTAAGAACTGCTCAGGTTCCTGATTCAACATTGAAGGTTCATATGGTTTCATTTTTTCCAAATTTACTATGGAGTAAAGGCATGTATGGGGGTAGTCTGAGTCTATAGGAATTATCTACCACCTTCTCCAATACCTCAAAAGGGTCATACCTTAGAACCTTGATCTTCTTACCAAGACCTTGTAGTCTTTCCTTGTTCAAGTGTAATCATACTTTGCCTCCAACTTTGAATGTTTTTTCAACCCTGTGTTAGTCATGCCTGGCCTTATATTTTTCCCATGACTTATTCAATGTTTCCTATACTTGTAAATGGATTTGACTAATCTTATCGATTATTTTCTTGGCTCATAACACCTCACTTATGGTGTCTTCCCTCACCCCCCCCCTTGTTTTCCATAAACAACATCTAGAGGTGAAGGTGGAAAGCATCCAAAACAAGTTTCAAAATGTGGCATACCAATGGAAGTGTGAACTGCTTTGCTATAAGAGTCTTAAATGTAGATTAAGTTTTCATCCCAAGTATTTGGATGCTTCTAACTATAACCCCTCAAAAGATGCACCGAAGTTCTGTTGACTACTTCTGTCTACCCATATGTCTATGGATGGAATGTTGTAGATATCTTCAACTTCGTTTCCATTTTCTCCCAAAGTGTAGTCCAAAAGGAAATAAGAAATCTAGCATCCCTATATAAAATGATGCTCTTGAGTATCCCAAAGAACACAAACTTGTTCAAAGAATATGTTTGCTACTTCTTGTCCTTTGATGGCCTTTTTACAAGGCATAATAATCAACATCTTGTTGAATATGTCAAATACCACAAATAAAATAATCGTGTCCCTTCCTAGTGGTTGGAATACCACCAAAAAATCCATGGATATTCTCTCCCATGGTCTCGTAGGAATAGGTAAGGGATGGAATAGACCTCACTTCCTATTACTGGGCTTGCTTGTACAACAAAGCATGTATCCTCTAGTAAATCAAGCTACATCTTCTTGCATTCTAGGCCAATAAAAATACATCTATAAGTTTGCAACTATCTTCCCTCCACAAAAAATGTCCTGCAACTTTAGAGGTGTGCACCCTCTCTGATAAGCTGGAATCTCTCACCTTTAGAAACATAGAGCTTGTCCAAGTTGTAGAGTAACCCATCTTGGAGATGATAGTTAGCCTTGCTATCACCTTATTATACTGATGGAATTGGCATTGTAGTTGTTAAAATACCTCCTTGAAGTCCCCATTTCTTGTGTATTCCTCCATGTATACATCATGGGTAAAAGGTTCCCTGTGCATAAGAGTTCCCAAAGCTGCAATATTGGTTGTAGGTGTCCTTGAGAGCATGTATTACAGCTTGTTTGTACTTCCCTTCTTATACTCGATGATTAAATGGAATTTTTGTAAGAATCCCATCCACTTATAATGTCTAGTCCATTGTAGCTTACTCTAGGCCTACAACTACTACAGTGGCTGGTGATCAGTGTGAATGATGGTCTCATTGACCATCAAATAGTGCTTCCACTTCTTAACAACTTGAACTAGGGCATAGAGTTCCTTATTGTAGGTAGGGTAATTTAGGACTTCCCCATGAAATATTTTAGAAGGAAAACATATTGGCCTCCCTCATGGCATCAAACCACTCCCAAAACATACCCACTTTCATATGTCTCGAAAACGAAAGGCTTCTATAGATTAGGCGATGCAAAAATTGGCACTTGGATAATCTTTCACTTGAGCTCTTCAAAGGTTTTCTGTTGATTCTTTTCCCACTGGAACCCCTTGTTGCTAGTTGTTATGGCACAGAGGGGTGCATACACAGCCAAAAAAGAAGCTATGAAATTATGAAGGTATTGTATCACCCCCAAAAATCCTAAATTCAGTGACAATTATAGGAGTAGGACACTTAGTGATGGCCTCCATATTTGCAAGATCAATTCTAAGTTCTCCTCCACCAATCATATACCCTAAATACACCAAAGGTTGTTAAAAAAAATCACTTTTCTTAAGGTTTGCCATCAATTGATTTTTTTTTAAGGTCTCCAACACCTACTTGAGATGTGAAGTATGCTCTTCCCATGCAACACTGTAAACCAATATTTCATCTAGATATACTATAAAAAACAAATTAAAAAAAAGGGTGTAATAAATCATTCTTCAAATGAATAAATGTAGTTGGTGCATTACATAAACCAAACAACATCCCTAACCATTAATATAGCCCTTACCTAGTTTTGAAGGAGGTCTTCCATGTGTCTTCTTTGTTCACTCACACCTGGTGGTATCTCGATTTGAGATCCAACTTGGTGAAGTAATTGGAATGCTACAACTGGTCTAACAGACCATCGATCCTGGGTGGAGGGTGTTGATTATTGAGTGTGATATTGTTCAATACTTTGTAATTGATGCACATCCTCCAAGTCCCATTCTTCTTAGGTACTATGATGATAGGTGACCCATAAGGTTGGGTGCTTGGTTGGATCATGCCCTACTCCAACAACTACTACAACTGCTTCTGTTAGGTTATTTATATGTCATCTAATAAGTCCTAGGTACATTCATTTATCAATATAGAACATAAAATGTATGAGCTATAAACATAATATGCGCAAGTAAAGTGATGCAATTTAAAATACTTTATTTATAAAGAATTAGTAACTTGAGAGTAAGAAGGAAAACCTTAAGTAAATAAAAATAGTAAAGGTACAAAAACTAAAGTACATGAACTCACTTTAAGAAATAAGAGACATCTAAGATTTAAACATTCTTATTCTATATTCATAGATCTGATGTTGAGTATACAAGCTTATAATAATGATGTATGCCATATTCATATTTTTTATCTTAGTATAAGCATAACTTGAATAAGACCTTGTTACTCATTAGACTATCCATGAACATACTATGTCTCTTATATATGATGCAAAATGAATTACCAAAGTCCAAACTAAAAGCAATTATTAGTCTTATTGATATGATTTCATTAACAACTCGAAGTACAATATCTCTCATAAAGGTTAAGTGTTTGTGTGCTTTGAAAAATGATTAATACATTATACCAAAAGGTTCCAATGACCATGTTTAATGGAAAGTCTACATGATTATAACTATGCAAAAGAAGTGCAAGTACATACATGAAATGTGAGCTTCCTTATTTGCTAAGTGATCATACACCAAGAATGAAAGAGCAATTGTTTAAGCTAATCTAGAATAGAAAACAGTATATAACCTTATCTAAATAATCAAAGACATTCAATCCTAAATAATTTTGTTTTTGCATTCATAGATTTAATACTTAGTACAATTTTTAATGGCTTTGCATTATATTTAGATCTTGTTGACTTACTACCAAGCAATGCACATTTTATGTGTGTTATCACTTAGATTTTACCCTTTGGTTGTGGAAGTATAAACCTAAAGTAACTATTTCAAACCAACCTTTAGGAGAGAAATTAGCCCTTTTCTCTGGTAGAGAGGGCTCTCTCAAAAATATGTAAATGGCTAAAGATAATAATTAGGACTTTTTCAAAATAAGTATGTGGTTGAAATTCACACAAGATTCATTGGGCATGGAGTCAAAACTATGAAATTTATGGACTAACAGATAAACAACAATAAAGATTTTCACAGAGGCAAGGTAGTCGTCACATTACAGTCAAATATTTTTGCAGGTGGTTTAGAAAGAAACATAGACAGTCCATCAATAATGGGCACCAATTTTTAGATGAATCCACTATCAATTTTAGAGAAGTAATGGATACTCACATCCGATAAATCAAGGCACAAAACATATGAATCTTGATTTATTATAAAATTATATATGAGCATAGAATATATGACATAATGGAAAGTATAACGAAGAAAAGTAAACATGCACATATGAGAAAAGAAAAATACAGACTGTAATTCTGATCAACAAATGAATCTCTGATTCTGTAAAGATATGTTATTTTCTGTGTAGTTCTTTTATATAAAAAATATATCACTCCGATACAAAAACTCTTGTCTTCAAAAAGGTTTCCAACCCTTTCAAAAATAACTTACATTGTCTTTTATACAAAACTTCTTCGAAGCAAAACCTAACTCCTCCTTTTAACTAAAAATTAAATAACTTTAACTGATTTTCCAAATGTCATTTGAGTCAAAGTTTATACAAAATTATTACAATAAAATTCTTCGAAAGTCTTCATTTTGCTAATAATTGTTTGATGAACATCTTCAAGGACGAATGGTATATTTCATTTTTCCAAACTTTTCCACATAGCTCCATTGGTCAGCAGTAATAGTTTCGTACAATATCATTTCTTTTGCCAATACTTTCAGCTCCATGCTTTCTTCATTTGACATAGGGGGGATTTCCTCACTCAGGGTCTTCATCATATCCATGATTTCAAAATCTTCTGCAAGATTTTCTAATAAGACTTTACCTGTAAGAACATGAGTCAATTTCTGAAACTTATCATGATTCATTCTTATTGCAAATAATAAATTTTTGTAATCATTCTGGGGAATCAATTCATCATTTTCATTCCAAAAAGCAGGCAATCCTTTTTGGAACTTTTTCTTGAAATCAACAACTTGTCTTTTCATCACTGCACACCGATATTCGACACTTTCCAGATGTGTATATTTTC
The DNA here is from genome assembly GCA_027924585.1 of Larix kaempferi. Classification (NCBI taxonomy): domain Eukaryota; kingdom Viridiplantae; phylum Streptophyta; class Pinopsida; order Pinales; family Pinaceae; genus Larix; species Larix kaempferi. Next base: position 6,849,074 of record BSBM01000221.1, read on the forward strand.
CTAATATCCTTCTTGCCCAAACAATTATTGAATTTCTGTTTTTGATTCCCAATGTCTTTAACTCGTCTTCTGATAAAATTCTCAAGAAATCCATGGCATTCTGAGCTGTCTCTTTCGGTTTTTTACTTAAATTTTGTCTTATTGTTGTACAATACTTTAAGGCATCTTCTATTGTTTTCTCCTTTGTTTTTACAAAATTTAAATAAGGTCTAAGATTGGTAACTTTCTCAATGATAATATCCCAAATCATATGCTTACATCCTTGCATTGGGACTTGCCCAATCACTTGGGAAGTGAACCTTTGATTCGTATCTGATAACTCTTTATTCTTGTTCAGCAATCCCTTTATCTCTTCATCTTTCTTCTAATTCTGCTCTTCTAACTTCCGCTTCTCTTCTTTCAATTCTTTAATTTCTACCTCTTTAAGACTCACTTAGGACATGGATTGCACGAGGTCAGCTATATTAGCTTCTTCGCTCACCTGGTTAGTACTTGAATTTTGTTGAGCTAAAACTGTTAGCTTTCCTTTCAGATCCTCGATTTGCTCTTTCAAACTCATTTTGTCATTTTCCCACTCTATTTCTTTTTCAGCAAATTTTAATAATTCTGCTTTATTATCACTGATTTCTTTGGACAAAACTTATTTTTCTTTCTCTAACTTCGTTTCTTCAGGAGCTTGTATTAACTGAGTGTTTGGAATTTTCATATTCTTTTGTAATGCTTGAATCATATTATCTTTTTCCATCAATAATTTTTTTCTTGCCTTGCCTCCACCATCACTTGTAACCAAGTCAATTTGTAGTTTTTTTACTTGTTGTTGGTGAGCTTTATTTTCCAGTCTTTTTTGTTTTATTTGACTCTCCATATAATTTACAATATTTTCCAATTTAGCAACTTTCAAAGTTGCTTGTACAAAATAATCATATATTACCTCTCTTATTTGCTTGTGCAATTGAATCTTATCAGGCACCGTTATTTTCTTCAAATTAACCTTTATCTTGGTCATTTTTTCTTCAGTTGATACTTCCAGGTTTAAAGTATTTTCTTTGATATCTCTGCTTGCTACTAAAGTAACATCTGAACTTGTCAAATCTCTAACTTTTGGCAATAAACTATAAATCATTTGGGAAGAATCTTGTTTATTTTGCCCATATTTTTATACAGTTCAATTCTGGACTGAAATCTATTTATATCCCCACCTTCCTTAACTTCCTGAAAGTTATATTCCTGTACTTGGACTTCTGGGACTGACAACTCCTCTTTTTCACCACTTTCATTATCTATTGAAATAACCAATTCTTGTTGTATCTCAATCAATTCTTGATGTGTCTCAATTTTAAGTCTCTTTTCTCCATCTCTTTCTTCATCATCCACACCCATTATTTCTTGAAAACTTCTTTTTTGTCCAACTCCTATAGTATTTGGTATAGGAGCTGCCTCTATTGTTGATTCTATCAAAATGAGGTCTTCCACCTATGAACTTGTAATTGTTTTGTCATCAGGTTCATACTGCAACAAATTTTTTCCTTTCAACAATCCCTCTATTTCTTTGTGTTCAAAAGCCTTAGTGTTATTTTGATTTATCCTCTCAGAAATGACATGAAGATGATCATATTCAACTGCTACATCTTTCTTGAACTCCATATTTTCCAATAACTTCTTCACATCTGAAAGAGCATCTTTACTTCTTCCAATAAATGGGCCTATTTTCCACGGATATTTCAAATCAGAGGCTTTTTTTAACTTCAAAAAATGTTCATCTTCTAAAATCAATTTATGTCTAATAAATTCCAGAGTGAAAATTCTTAAAGTTAAGAAGGCAGGAAACACATAAGGTTCATGTACAAAACCGTACAATCTAATTACTGTGTAATCCTTCAATAAAAACCAATCTCCCACTGCTACCTCCTCCTTCAACTGCATCAGGGACTTCATTTCAGGCAAAACCCTTTGTAGTTCTTCTCCAAAATCATTCTATACAACTCAGATAGAATGTAATTCATATAATTGAACATGTTATCATCCAAAGTACCCGTGTAGAGTACTTGTGAAAAATGTAACTCTTCTTGACTGTTAAACATTACCATTTTCATTAACTATGATTGAAACATGAAATATCATGTGTTGGAGAAACTTGTCAACTGTGAGTGAATACTATATGTTAAAAACTATTCAAACTTGACACTCGACTCTGAATTGTACTCAATTACAGGCGAACCAACACTTATTCTGAATAAAAATCTCAACTGTAACTCAGTCACCAGGGTATCAATATCTAGACCTAAAAACTGGGCTATCAAGGAAAGGACCAATTGAGTATTATCGTTGAAAAAATTAACATCCAAAGGGTATAGGGTACTTTCAATTTCCAAACGGGGCTTAAGACAGGCGGTCAAAAAAGCTTGTCGATTCTCATGAGAAAGATGACGATACATGGCGATGACAGAATCTTCAGAAAAACTTTCAGACTCAAATGTTTGGGGCACATGGATTCCAAAAGAATTGTTGACAACTGACGGCTTTATGGAACAAACAATTCTAGTCTTCTGAGCATTCATAATGACTTGCTAGGTTTCAGAGTAATTAGACGCACACTAGGATACGAATTCAAGGAAGGCATAATTTGGTCAAGGCAGAAAAGGATAAAGGATGATTCAAACACTTTATGTACGTCTACACCCTTTGTATGCAAATTCTTTAACCTCTTTTTAATTTCATGAACAGGAAACCAAATTTATGTATCAAATACATTAAAATCTCTATCTTCCAGATCGTTCTTAACCCTAACACTATTTAAACTTGAATCTTCTTCCATTTTCTTATTATAAACAAGTTTAGATTACCAACAACATCGGTTACAAGACCCTACCTATTACTGGCAATCTCTGAGAATGACTTGCCCTGTCGCCTTCTTCGTCCTACACACATACAGAAGCTTCTGACTCTGACATATTCGAATAAGAAATGTCAACTTCATGTGCTCATTTCTATATATAACCTCTCTTCTATATCTTTCGGTCATCTTTGCCAGCGGTCAATTTTCTCATTCGTCGATCTTTCGTGCGACAATCTTAGCCATTGGATTTAATGTTCTTTTAACGCTTTGACAACCTTTCCCTATCAATCGTCCGATTGTTTTCATATTGTGATCTCCGTCGTTCATTATTTAGCACCATACCTCTATCTCAGTGGTTTCGTGGCTCTCTAAGACGGTCTTCATTACCACTTTCATCCCTTGCGACAGACTGTGGTGTTGACACCTGACAAGCTGTTTCGCTTTTCCTCTTTATCATCCACACTTCTTCTTAATGCGTCGATCATCTAGAACCGTTGATCAACCATACAGTAATATGGACCATCGCCTTCTTTACTGCACTTGCGCTCTTTGAGACATTCGCTCCTAACAGTTGGATTCCTTTAGCGCTCATCTTAACCGTCCACATGCCTAACATTTCATCCATCGCATAACATTTTCGCACATCATATAAGTGGGTTTACAATACCACTTTTCCTCCACGCGACATGTTTCGAATGTGACACATAGCAGGTTGTTTTGGTTTTTGCAACAGCTTACATCCTTTATACGTCCATGCATTTTGGCAATGCGACATCACACGAGGACCGCCAATCTCCTTCTTGTGCCCAATCAACGTTGCATCTTGCACGACAGTTAACGTTTACAAAAATTGCTTTCAAACTATGCTTTTTTACATTTCTTTGCTCTTTTTGATCAATTTTTACATTTCTCCTTTGAAATTTCCTTTGCTTATCTTCTTAGTGTCTCCATTTACAATCTTTGATCATACCTTAGCTCCATATTCATGAAAACAATCACATTTTAGGTTTTCTCAAGAAATTTTCAAAACATCTCTCTACTACACATCATCACTTGAGTTGTTGAAAATTAGGTGTTAACAATGTGTATAATGAAACTAGAATATGATAATAAAAAATCAAATCTACAACAAGTATTAGTTCATCGACTCAAATCCCATTGTTAAACTCATGACAAAGTCGTTCATTGTAGACACTAAGTATTCCTGTATTCAAAATGATGATTGATTTACTCAACCAATGAATTCTAAATGTTGTATGCTTCAACTACGAAATTTGTAATTGCATGCATTGCTTACATAAATGAATTATTGATGCAAACTATGACTACTCTTTACTTGTGAAAATGATAGGCAATCTATAAAACATAATTGATTTGTGTTAAACAATTTGTACTATTGAAATCGAAATGAGCAATGAACACACACACTTACTAAACTAACCATATAAAATACAAATAGCAACACGGTCTAGTATGGTTGGTGCTTTCCAACTCGTCTGCGAGCTAACTACTTACATTCACACAATGAAGTAAAACGCCTTTCTCCAAAACTCAAGTTTGCATTAAAAGGAATTGGTCAAGTTATAGTACGGTCATCACTCGATACAAATTGCTACATGTATGAAACTATCAACATCACTTTATCAATTAACCGCTTAACCCATTATATCAAAGTATGAGTATATATATACAAAGAGAAGGCAAGTCATAAATGTAGCATTCCCCTATTTCAAAAATATAATGCAACAAGATAAATAGTAGTAAAACTGCTAGTCCCTGCCTAAAGGTTACGGGGTCTATGAAAAATCCGCAAAGATTTAGAAAAAAATTGGAAGCTCATCTACAAAATTTGAGAGATAAATAGAAGTTGCATAAGGCAACATTCCAAATCCTATTTGCAGCATAATTTAACATCAGAGTTTATTGTAGTTAATAACTGCTCCTAAGGAAGATACATTTAAAAGTTATCCTTAACCTTTAAAAGAAAATAAGTTTAAACCAGCACATAACATCTCTATCCCCAAAGAATAGGAATTGGTTGTATACAAACATTTTCAATTTTCAACTTGAGAACAAAATCAGCACACCAAAAATTGTCAAAAGTCAAACTTAGTTCATAAATGCATGTTCAGGATATTGAACTCAACAATAACAATAATAAACTCATATAAGGGAACACAACTCTCCAATAAAGCAATAAAGAAGAAAAGGAATAAGTGATTAGTAGTACAAACACATTATAGCTGAATCCCAAGGGAATTTACAACCATGAATTATCAAGCCAATTAACAATGAAATACATGAGATAATATAAGTCTATTGTGTGCTTCTTTTATTGATGTGACAAATGCCAATCTAGAACATAATTAGCATATGCATCAAGTACATGATTAAAACATCTTGGAACATGAATGTATGTAATAAAAACAAATTGGCACTCCAAGAGTCTTACCCTTAAGAAACTCCTTAGTAATGCAGGATCCCTCACATGGTACCAGCCATTCAATTGCGACACAACCAGTTGCGAATCTAGGCAGACTTCTAAAGACTGGATACCATGCGAAATGGAATCGCGAAGTAACTCGATGACAACACTGTACTCAGCCACATTGTTGGATGTAGGACTGAGACAAACACCTCCTGAAGACACAATCTGGTGGTCGGGCAAGTAAATAACCCACGAAGCAGAAGCTAGTCTCTACGTATGACGGCTAGCCCCATCCATGAATCCCAAGAACACTGGAGATTCCGCTGACATCTGTCAACCAAATGGAAGTGAATCAACAGACCCAAAAAAAATAAAATCTAAACTATGTACAGAAACAAATATACAATACTATACAAAAGTATCAACTTGAGCTAGAAGCTTAAGCATAATACCACTTGAGCTAGAGCCCATTTCTAGGCTCCTTCAAGGCGTTCCCTTCGTAATCCTCCAACTCATAGGATCCTTTCTCAAGGACATGCCTCACTATGTAAGGGTCGTGCCACATTGGGTTGAACTTGCTTGCCTCGATGGGTTCCTTAGCTTGATCATAAAGGAGGGCCAAGTCACCTTCAGCATATTGTCGGGGACAGACAGACCTATCGTACTGAACCTTAACACGACGTTTGTTGGCATCAATTGCTACGGCAACATCCCCACATTGTTCGTCAAGTTGCTCAAGGTGGACTAGACATTGCTCTAATTCTGAAGTGTCAGGTAGGAGCTCTATAACTAGTTTCAATGAAGGGATTTCGCATTCAATCCGTAAGATAGACTCCACACCATTGTAGATTTTTCTGGGTTTTACTGCTTGCTAGTTTATGTTATCTTTTCAAGTGTTTTTTAGCAACAGTTGTTTTTGCATTGGCTGAAGGTTACTTATGAAAAATACTGAAACAATTAAACACACAGTAAACTACCACTAACAGGCTAAAAGTAAATATTAACACATGCACACCATAAATAGTAGACACTCAGATTTTTCGGCAACTGTGCCCTGGGAAAACCCCCACGGGGAAAACCAGTAAGAGAGAGAGAGTTTTATTATTTTCCTCAGTAAAAATTATAGTACAGCGATACATTGAAAACATGAACTTATCTCCACCATTAAATGCACTGGAGAACTGCCTCGGTTTCTGTGTTGAAGCAGCCTTGAATACTGTGCAAATAATCTCCTCGAAATTTGTGCAGAGAGAAAGGACTGAAATCTGAACCCTCGATTTCTGTGCTGTCCTTTGTCTCGATTTCTGTGCTGTACCAACCCTTGATTTCTATGCAAAATTAAATCTTGAAAACTGTGCAAAAAATCAGCCTCGATAACTGTGTCAATTCGTACCTCGAAAACTGTGTAGGAAAGGACAGTACCGTATAGTACGGTCTCGATTTCTGTGTAGCAGAAACTTGTCTCAAAAATAGTGCCCAGAATCTCAAGATCTGTGCCCAAAGATTCCTCCTCAGGATTTTTACCAGGGTGCTCCTTGAAATTTGTGCAGGTTGCTTGGAAACCCGTGCCCAAAAATTGCTTGGAAACTTGTGCCTGTGTGATGCTAGGAAATCTCACCTCGGGATGCGTGCCAACTGAATAAAAACTCAGCTATGAATCCGTATTGTTCATAAATGCTTAGAAAGTTCCTTGAAGGTCGTGCCAAAGAAAAATGGCTGCCTCGATATTCATGCAGGAGCTCTAGCTCTCTCTTCTCTCTTCACTTCATTCACTTCATTCACAAAAGTGAGCGCTCAAGCCTCCCTCAAGCTTTTTGTTCTAACCCTAAGTGGGTATCTAATCCAACGGTGGAGATAGATCCAATCCAAGGGATAAGAATCAATGAGAGTGAAAAGTCACTTTTATTTAAATCACTTAAATAAAAAATCACTCATGCACTTAACTTTAGCAAAAAGTGACTTTAAAGTTATAAAGTCTCATTAATGACAATTAATGTGAGGGTCACCTTTTTCCCCCTTCTAAGTGACATTAGGTTATTGTCACTTGGGGAACACTTCCCTAGGTACAAAACTAACACTCCCTCTTACCGAGGAAGGTGTTCCGCACCACTCCCAACTTATCTCTGAAGAAGACAAACTTCCCCCTCCTTCATCAGGACATCTGCTACTTGCTCCTCAGTGGAAATATACTGCAACAACTACCCCTCTCTAGATGTAGTCCTGGATGAAATGGTACCTAATCTCAATGTGCTTCGACCTGTCATGGAACACTGGATTCTTAGAGAGTTGAATGCAACTCTGATTGTCGCAATAGATCACCGTAGGTCTCAGCTGCTAATCAAATAAATCTACCAATAACTTACAAAGCCACAGTGCTTCGCAAGTCACCTGAATGGCTGCCATATACTTAGCCTCAGTAGAACTCAATGCAACGGACTTCTGTTTCCTGCTAAACCATGACACTACTGCCGAGCCCAAGCTGAAACAGCAACCAGAAGTGCTCTTCCGGTCCCTCACACAACCTTCCCAGTATGAATCTGTGAACCCAACCAAGCTGATTCCACCCGAACTCCTGTAGTCCAAACCATAATCCACTATCCCTGATAGGTATCTCAAGATGTGCTTTGCGGCAGTCCAATGCACACTCCTAGGCTGCACCATGAACTGGCTAAGAGTGTTAACCTCAAAACACAAGTCTGGCCTGGTGTTGACCAGATACATCAACGATCCGATGAGCTAACGATAGAGTGTGGGATCCACCAACTTACCCTCTGAAGCATGAAGTTGCTTCAAGTTGGTGATCATAGGTGTAGACATAGGCCTGCAGTCCTCCATCCGATAACTCTTCAGAATATCCACTGCATACTTCCCCTGTCCTAGGAAAATATGTCCAGGCTCCTGCCAAACCTCCATCCCCAAATAGTAATGCCTCAGCCCAATATCAATCATCTCATACTCAGCTGCAAGGTCTCTCTTGCACTGTGCAATAAGACGCTCATCTCCAGTGATAAATAAGTCATCAACATATAACAGAAGAATGAGAGGATCTCCACCAAACACAATGTAGTATAGGTTGGGATCAACCTCAATCTTCTGAAATCCCACTGAAGTCAAATATGCATTGATCCTGGAGTACCAAGCTCTAGGAGCTTGCTTCACACCGTACAAGGCTTTCCTAATCCTGTACACATGAGAATCTCTACCATGTATCTCGAATCCCTATGGTTTCTCCAAATATACCTCCTCCTACAGAAGACCATTGAGAAACGCGGTCTTCACATCCATCTGGTGGATCTTCCAACCCATCTCTGCTGCTATAGATATCATTGCTATGATGGAGGAATACCGAGCAACTGGAGCAAATGTCTCATCATAATCAACTCCCTCAACCTATGAGAACCCCCTAGCCACAAACCGAGCCTTGAATTTCTCCACACTGCCATCTACAGCATGCTTGATCTTGTAAAGCCACTTGGAAGTCACCACTAACTTCCCCTCAAGTCTCGGCACAATCTCCCAAGCATCATTCTTCATGATGGAATGGTACTCTTCCATCATGGCATATCTCCATACCTGATGTTGAGAAGCCTCCTCAAATGTGGAAGAGGCAGAGTCACGAAGACTCGCAACAAGGGCCATCCCATATCTATTTGGCTCAACTACTGACCCGATCGCCTCCTGAAGTCTACCAAATGATTCTGCTTCCTTCAAGGTGTCCTGAAGCCACTTAGGCTTCTTCTTCCTTGAAGGATCCTCCCAAATTGGTCTATCCTCATCCGAGGAACTCCCAGAAGCAGAAGGTCTAACACCCTGAGGACCAGTGACTGATGAACCAGTCCCTGAAGACCCTGTAACCTGTGAACCTGAACCTGTGCCTATCCCTGAACCTATCCCTGAAGTACCTGTAACCTAAACCACTGATCTTGTAGAAGTTGTGCCTGTACCCTGTGATCCAGTCACTCCAAAAACTTGTGGACCTGAAACCTGTATCGAAGAAGCCTATGTCAACTGAGGTGTGGGAGCTGGTGGCTCCCTTTGCTCCATCTCTCTTGACTTCCCAAAGGCCCTCTCCTCATCAAACTTCACTTCCCGCCTCACTACAACTCTCCTCCAGGAATGTAAAGTCAATATGCCTTCGAAGTCTCATTGTAGCCAACAAAGATACCTCTCTCTGCAGTGGGCTCAAACTTCGTCCTCTTCTCAGAAGGGATGTGAGAGTAAGTTAGAGAGCCAAATATCTGAAAATGGCTCACCTCAGGCTTCTTTCCTGAATACATCTCCTCTAGAGTCATCCTCCCCAAATCACGGTGAGGACTCCTGTTCTGCAGATACACTGCAGTGTTACATGCCTCTTCCCATAGAAAGAACGATAACCCCTGATCATGAAGCATGGCTCTCACTGCTCCCACGATCGACCTGTTCTTTCTCTCTGCTACTCCATTCTGCTCAGGAGTGTAGGGAACTGTCAACTGTCTCTGTATACCCTCTTGACTGCAAAAAGCATTGAACTCCTTGGAGGTATACTCACCCACATTGTCCGATCTCAACATCCTGATCTTCCTCCCCATCTGCTTCTCCACAAGGGCTTTGAACCCTTGGAAGACACTCAACACTAGTGGGGACTTCTTGTTCCTCAAGAAGTAGATCCAGGTCTTCCTGGAGTAGTCATCAATGAAGCTAATATAGTACTCATGACCAGTCAAAGATATTGAAGAAATAGGACTACAAATGTCATAATGGATCAAGTCAAGCACTCCTGTTGCTCTCATGTCACTGCTTGGAAAAGCAGTCTTGGTGTACTTTCCCAAAGCACACCCTCTGCACACATCACTCTGCTCAGTGTCGAACGCGGGTAAACCTGTAACCATGCTCCTCAACAATCTCAGAGCTGGGTGATGTAAGTGGGCCATCCTCATGTGCCATAGCTCACATAGCTCACTGCTGCTGCTATGTGCTAGAGGATGCTGCGGCTGAAACAATAACTTGTAAAGTCGTCCACATCTAACTCCAATATCCATGGGGGTAGATACACCTGTAGTCCTGGGGAACACCTACACTCTCCCATCTGAGAAACACACACCAAGACCCCTGTCCTCAATAGTGGAAACTGAAACAAGGTTCTTTTTCAACCCAGGGACATACAACACATCCCTCAAAGTCATGGGACTCATGGACTCCCTCTCAAATGTAATGGTCCCCTGACCAACTGCTCTAACAATGGTATTGTCACCAAGTACCACCTCCACATCTCTAACTGTCTGCGATAGCTCGGAGAACAACTCTCGAGCACCTGTCATGTGTCTCGAGGCTTCGCTGTCAATGTACCACGTACTAGTGGTGGATGGACCTGTCTGATGCCCTGTCAACAATGAATGCTCACTCTCCATATCCATATCTGTGCTAGTGGCTAAGGAGACTCTCTCTCTCTCAATCTGTCCAGCATATAGGGAAAACTCCCTCTGAAACCTGTCACCAAAATCATCAACCTTTGTTGAGGCTGCTATCTGTTGTCCCTGTCCCTTCTTCTTCTTCTTGCTTGGACACTGTGATGCATAGTGCCCAAACGCCTGATAGCAATAGCACTTGATTTTACTCAAGTCCTTCTTCTGTCCACCCTACAGTTGTTGCTGCTGCTGCCTCTTGGCCCCACCCTTCTTGGGACCCTTATTCTTCTTCCCCTTGGCTGTCAGTGCCACATTCTCCTCATCCACCCCACTCTGTGATGAAATTCCCTGTACGAGACCCCTCCTGGTCTCCTCCTGCACAAAGTCATCCCACAGTCTCTCCCAAGATGGTAGGTTCTCTCTACCCACTATGGCCTGCACAAATACACTCCAAGACTTTGAAGCCCCATTCACTGTTGTGCGTACAAGCTCAGTAGCAGATACCATTTCACCAACTGTTGCCAGTTCATCCTGAACTACAAAAATCCTAGTGAGGTAAGTTGTGACTCCCTCTCCTCCATTCATCTTGATAATCTTGAGTTTCTCTTTGAGAACCATCTTTCTGTTCTCATTGGAACTCTCATACAAGCTGGTCAAGGCACTCCACATCTCATGTGCTCTGGTCTTACCAGAAATGTGAGGGATTATGTGGTCTTTAACTGCGTCAAGGATGATCCTCCTAGCCTTACAGTCCTTCTTGTTGAAGGCTGAAAGAGCTGCTGCATCTGTGCCATCTGGAATGACAATGGGGTTAGCAGTAGTACTTTTAACCGCCTCCACCCATAGTTCATTCTCCTCCAAAATCAACAAAATTCTGGCCTTCCATGGAACAAAATTCTCAGTCCCATTCAACCTATCCTCAATCCTCAGACCTGTAGCCATATCAACTTCAACCCAATAGAATGTTGATCACTAACAGAAGAAAATCTCAAAAAATACCGAGTTCTGGAAATTTCTGTGTGATGCAAAAATACTACTGTTTTTTGCCCCTGCGCTCTGATACCATGTAGATTTTTCTGGGTTTTACTACTTGCTGGTTTATGTTATCTTTTCAAGTGTTTTTCACCAACAACCGGTTTTGCATTGGCTAAAGGTTACTTATGAAAAATGCTGAAACAATTAAACACACAGTAAACTACCACTAATAGGCTGAAAGTAAATATTAACACATGCACACCATAAACAGTAGACACTCAAATTTTTCAGTAACTGTGCCCTGGAAAAACCCCCACAGGGAAAACCAGTAAGAGAGAGAGAGTTTTATTATTTTCTTCAATAAAAATTATAGTACAGCAATACAGTGAAAACATCAACTTATCTCCACCATTAAATGCACTGGAGAATTGCCTCGGTTTCTGTGCTGAAGCAGCCTTGAATACTGTGCAAATAATCTCCTCGAAATCCATGCAAAGAGAAAGGACTGAAATATGAACCCTCGATTTTTGTGCTGTCCTTTGTCTCAATTTCTGTGCTGTACAAACCCTTGATTTCTGTGCAGAATTAAATCTTGAAAACTGTGCCAAAAATCAGCCTCGATAACTATGCCAATCCGTACCTCAAAAACTATGTAGGAAAGGATAGTACTGTATAGTACGGTCTCGATTTCTGTGTAGCAGAAACTTGTCTCGAAAATAGTGCCCGAAATCTTGAGATCTGTGCCCAAAGATTCCTCCTCGCGATTTGTGCCAGATTGCTCCTTGAAATTTGTGCAGGTTGCTTGGAAACCCGTGCCCAGAAATTGCTTGGAAACTCGTGCCTGTGTGATGCTAGGAAAGCTCACCTCGGGATGCGTGCCAACTGAATAAAAACTCAGCTATGAATCCGTACTATTCATAAATGCTTAGCAAGTGCCTTGAAAGTCGTGCCAAAGAAAAATGGTTGCCTCGATATTCATGCAGGAGCTCTAGCTCTCTCTTCTCTCTTCACTTCATTCACAAAAGTGAGCGCTCAAGCCTCCCTCAAGCTTTTTGTTCTAACCCTAAGTGGGTATCTAATCCGACGATGGAGATAGATCCAATCCAAGGGATAAGAATCAATGAGAGTGAAAAGTCACTTTTATTTAAATCACTCACCCACTTAACTTTAGCAAAAAGTGACTTTAAAGTTATAAAGTCTCATTAATGACAATTAATGTGAGGGTCACCTTTTTCCCCCTTATAAGTGACATTAGGCTATTGTCACTTGGGGAACACTTCCTTAGGTACAAAACTAACAACCATGAACTAACTGAAACGGTGAGAAACTGGTGGAAGTCTTTACTACGGTTCGATATTCCCACAAAGAAGGATATAGCATAATATTCCAATTACTCTTGCTTTGTCGGATGGTTCGTTGAAGAATGGTCTTTAAGGACTTATTTACTACCTCGACATGACCATTCGCTTGGGGATAGTATGAAGATGAGTGATCTTGTCGAAACCCAAGCTTAAGTGATAATTATGCCATCATCTTGTTTTGGAAGTGACTGCCATGGTTAGTGACAATCTACTTCATGATACCGAATCAAGCTATAATTTTATTGAATATGAAGTGGGATGCTATGGCACCATCTACTTTTACGGTCGGCATGGCCTCAACCCATTTAGAAAAGTAATCAACAGCCATGACAATATGGTGATGCCCTCCAGCCAAAGCTGGGTTTCAATCCATGAAATAAACCCTCGACTTGGTGAAGGGACCAACGATGATGACCAAATGAAGGGGCACAGGATGTGAACATACATTTCGAGAAAACACCTGGCAAGGGTGAAATCTCTTCACGACATTAAAAAAATCTTTGAAGATCATAGGCTAGAAGTAACCTGATCACCTGGATCCTCACCATTCTTCCCCTCAAACTTTGGAACATCAGAAGGGAGATTGGTAGGGACTGGAGGCCATGTGTAGTCGTGACACACTGGATCATTCATGAGCTTCGAAAGATCGGGTAAATTCAATCTAGCAAGAAACGGGAGCTGCGACTGTGAAGTTTGATTATAAGCTCCCAAAATAGACTGGCCTTGCCAACCGTAAGGTGGGATTGTGTTCATAGAATTCGACACTTGAGGTGCCAATGAACTCTGGTAGTAACCATGACCGTGACCATAAGGATAATAACCTTCTCCAAACTGACCCATGTGAGGATACACAGGCATATGCGTGGAATAGGATCCATGGAGGGGATTGGAATAAGGGCCAAAACCAGTTGGATGACCATAAAAGTTACTTCCATGAGTATGGGGTATATAACCACTAGTCATAGAAGGAGCAGTCAATTGATGGCCACAAGAAACTAGTATGTTCCCAACCCCAGGAACCGTAGTATTAGGAGGAGGATGATTCAGAAGCAAAAAATCATTTGTGGGAACAGACATATGTATAGAGGCATAAGGGTTGATGGATGGGATGTAAGTCGTAGTACCAATTCCTACCGTAAAACCTCCAGTAGGGAAAATATTCGTACTAACACTAGGGGATATCATAGGAGATGGTCCTCCCCCAACATATGGCATAGATGGAGGGATGTGACTGCTTCCAAACTGATATGCAGTAAAAGGGGGTGCAGTTCCCCCAATCCCAAGGCTAGCACTAGCATGACTACCGCACATAGTGGAGGTAGTGGTTGGAAAAAATCTGGGCATACCCAATGAAAATGGGTTTCTGGTCGTAGAGTCAAAACCTGGCATACCATAACATAAACATGGTGTATGAGTATCATCAAAAGGATTCGTACTAGTGGGAAAGGATTCCCCAAACCCAAGAGGAGTGTTGTGTGATGAACCTCCCCCCTGTCCAATCCTAGGAGTGTATGAACAAGGAGGGGAGTTTCTCTTTGTGCCACTAGACAGAGTCGTGGGGACTCCCGTCGTTCCAGATGCGGAACTCATAATAGGATCTCTTTGAAGCTCGTGCGATGTAAATGAAAGACTAGCGGTAGCCTTTCGATGCTTCTTAATAAAAGAATGCAACAAATCGCTAGCTGGTAAACCAGCCAACCGAAGAGACCAACGAAGAGGCGGACCTCAATCCACGACAACTCCAAAAAATTAACAATTATAAACGTCTCCTAATAGCCAACTGGAACGTCACAGAGCACACACCTAAAGAAATCTACAGCCAAATGCACACAAACAGGACTAGCTCAAGGGACCTCCCGACACTACAGCCAATATGTCTCACCTAGGAGAGGCTTGAGCCTCCCAAAATATAACCGGAGGTAACAGAATCAGTTCTAAGGGCCCCCAGACTTCATTGCATGCACAGGGTCAAATCCCTATACAACCACAACTGTGTTGTTCGACCCCTATTTGACTTAGGACACTCACAGAATAACTATTGCAAGTACCCTATGTGATACTTAGGTAAAGAAACTAAGGCCACCACGTATAACCAATGCTCAGGAGGACAGTCGCAGGTGGGATCCGTCGTATGGGAAGGGTAGCTAAGCCCAAAACTCAAGAGGGCCAAATCCCCCAAGAGTCCCCAGATACGAACAAATCGTGGAAATATCCCCCACGTTTAGCTAGTATTGGAGGGCTATCTCCGCAACCAACCTCACGTGACCTCGTGCTTAACTCTGGTATGAGTAGAGCTTCTTGAAAACACTGATGTATACCATGGGTTTCACCACTTCCTGGTCAAACACATATAGTTTGTTTAATAGTCTTGGATTGTTAATTCACAGTGATATATTCCAAGACTCTAAACTTATACTAGTTGGTGCACCCTATAAAAGAGAAAATAATTTCTAATCAATTTTAGATTAAGTGTTAATTTTAATGGTTGTGATTACTCAAAGGATATGGTTGTAAAACTAATGGCATGAATAGACTCAATGAAATGCACACCTCAAAAACTCTAGACTCAACTACCAATGAAAAAGTATGCCACTACAATGACAGTCAAACCAACGGTTCGTTTTTGAAATAAAAATGCAATCTCTCTATAATTCCATGCTCAAGCAAGTCCTAATGAAAGCACAAGTACTCTAATGCAAAATGCAGATAACATAAAGCAATTTTTTTTTGTATTTTCATAATAAATGAAATGAAAATGCAAAACAGTGTTTTTGTATTTTTCAATATAGATGAATGAAAAATGCAAGCAGAATCAGAACTCTTCAGAAAAAATTCAGAGCATGCAAAGCAGACAACCCAACAAATCCCAAAAAGCAAGACTCGGCCAAGCTAATGAGCTATAAAAACAAAAAATGGTTGAAAACCAAAAGCTCAAAAACTAAAGAAAGAAGAGTTTCTAGTCAATAAAGAGGCATGGAACAGTTAGAATACAAGCCTACTAAGACTCAGGAACACCCAGATTTCACCCAACAACAACTAAAGATCACAAACAAGACAATCCCGAAGTTGTACGCAACTAACTGTTCATAGAACAATAGCGTGTATACGGAAGCTATTGTACTAATAGTCGCGCATCCACCCGAGCTAAGAAAGGCTGACCCGCGTACAGGGAAAGGTAGGTGGACCAAAAATGAATCCAAAAACCAAGAAAAATTAATGTTTTATATACAGATCCTCACATCCAGTTAATGACACAGAAACTTGACAAAACAGAAACTCAAAATAAGAAAAAATGCTCAAAATCCCCAAAATGGAGGTTCATCCCCAGTGGAGTCGCCATTTCTATTACGGAGAAAAACTTCCTATGGCTCAGGGCAGACCACAATATACATATGACTACCTTTAATCAACTCAATTCCCAATGCAATGTTCTATAAATGTAAATGCTAAGATGTGGATAGAAGACCAACCTTCAACCGGACGTTTGATGTAGATCCTCGTTGAGCTTTCCAATTTCTACACTTGAACCTGCAGCTTAGTCTCAACAAAAAACATAAGCAAGTGCATATAATATATGAAATATATTAGCATAAACAATAGCATGGTCCATGATATAATAAGCAAATGTTACCCAATGTAATTAAACAACCATTTACAAGATCAATTGGACAAGAAAATGAGTATTTCTATTGAATTGAACAAGAAGTACATGATACAACCTCTCTCTGGCAACTCATCTAAACCAAGGACTAGGTCCCTCCACTTCAATCCCCCATGCAATGGCAAACTCAAGATATGGAAGAGTTTGGTAGGTGAACATAAGAGGTTCACAACAACAAGGATCAATGGATGTAGACTCAAGCTATTTCAAAAATCCAATAGAGTTTCGATGCTCTCTCTTTCCTCCTCCTTCCATGCACCATAAGAGCTCAATATATAACCCTCCAAGGTAGGTGAAAGGTCGAATCGAGTCGTTTCGGGATACATGGAGGGCCAAAGGTCACAATGGCCGCTTTTTGGAGTAAGAAAATAGAGTTTTTACTATCATTTACCATTTAACTCGATGTACGCGGGCTATAGTGAGACAGCCCGCGCATGCGCGAGTTGCAGTAAAGCAGCTCGCGCACAGGAACAAAAATAGGGAAAAAAGGTTCCTGGAGGGCAAAAAGTGGTTTTGAGTCAATCAAATGAATAACAAAGGCCAAAGAGTATGAATGCTCACAAGGTGGCAAAATACGTTGTAACAATCCAAACACATGCAAAGCCATTTCTTTAGAGCATTACAATCTGACCAAACCTTTGGCCAAATTGTTGAGTACAAATGTTGAACTAAAAAAAAATACTAAATTGTCTTGAATTTAATTACAATTTCGAGAATCAGCGTTATTTTTTAGTTCAAATTATGCATTCCACTGAATCAAAATGTTTCCTAGGGTTTCAGAAATCTAAAGACCCAAGTAAGTAGGAATAAGTTCTATAATCTAAGGCACATATTTGATAAATGAGAATAAAAGAACCATAATACTTCAAATCCATTTGAAAGAAATGACAACAAACCGGACTGAAAGTGCAAAATAGCAAACCCTTAATTTTTAACAACATAAATGATATTCGAAAACCAAGTAGAGTAAGAATACCTCACCAAGTGAATTAAAATTGTCAGCTATTCAAGAGTATCTCCTTTGTAACTTTTGTTTAGCCGTTGGTTGTACATAAGTTTTCGATGGAACTTCTAGTGAAGGATCATAGGATGAAGAATCCCATGCTGGTGAAGGGCCATGTGATGAATAATTATAACACCTAGGGCAAAAGATTTTTGAATGCTTGCCTCCCATTGCCTAGACTTTGAATGTTGGAAGTAATATTTGCAAGGTTTGGCATGTATGGCACATAATATTCTCCACAAACCCTACTTAAGGGAAGATAAACTTGCCTTAGAAAACATAAACAGAATCCAAGAACTTGGATCTGAAATTTGCAACATTTAAAAAGGATAACCAACACGATAAATTGAAATATTACCAAAGAAAACAGTTCCAGACATGTGCATTACATAAACTAAGTACAACTTATTTGAAATTTTTATTTTGTAGGGCAAGTAAAATTTTAAGATTAATCAAGCTAAGCATTGTTGCTTTTAGACACATTTATAAAAACATCTATACCTTAAAAAGAATCCCGAAAAAAGAAGTGGATACAGCTTCCAAGGTAAAGGAAAAATGTTTGCTGTAAAACCAGGTCTGGTACTAAAAGACAACTTCACAACACAAACACCCCCCAATGCTCGCCGATCTCAGGCCAATGAAACAGAACAATAGTATAGCGTCCTTCAATTCCCAGAGCTTAAAAAACAAATTCCAGGGCTATTTCAAGTATTTCAAGATAATTTAGGGAACACATTTTGAAATTGCAACACATAAGTAATTATCAACTCATTTAAATGCAGTATCAGTAACTTAACTACTATATTTTAATTGATTTTGGTTGCAATAACAACTTATTGAATCTTAATATAAAAGTGGTTGGAATTTAAAGAATTAATTTGATTGTAATTAAAAAAATTAAAAACTTAATTGATTTTGATTGCAATAAAAACTTATTGAATATTAATGTAAAAGTAGTTGGAATTCAAAGAATTAATTTGATTGCAATTTAAAAAATTAAGAACTTATATGTTTATGTTATTTTTTTAAGTTGTACAAATAAACTTACATGTAATGGAAACTTATATATGGAGATATAATGGATTATGAAATTACTGGTTGTAACTTAAAGAATTGTGATTAATTTTAAGTATTTTTTAAATATTTTATCAATTAAATGTTTACAAAATTTACAAAATAAAATTTGAGTTTATTAATTTTAAGTATTGCAAAATAATTTAAATATTTCTAAATATTTTATCGATTAAATGTTTACAAAATTTACAAAATAAAATTTGAGTTTATTAATTTTAAGTATTTCAAAATAATTTAAGGAATATATTTTGAAATTGCAACACATGGGTAATCATCAACTCATTTAAATGTAATATTATTATCAACTCATTTAAATCATTTAAATGCAATGTCTCACTCCCGTTCATACTAGCATTCCATAAATTTGTTTAATTACATCTTTTAATTATTGTTAAAAGTTCAACAAACAAAATGTGTGCTTGTTATTTGCTTTCATTGTATCCAGTGAAACTAGGTGCTCTACAGCTCAGTATGGGGGAGATATTGTAATCTTTATGATGTAACATACAAAATAATTAAAAAAATTCATGTAACCCGGATTTATCAATTAAGAGAGATCAAATTTCTTGAGTTTAAATTTAAAAAAAGAAATACACCTCAAGAAATTGAATCCCTCTCCATGCTTGATTAAAAGCTCGACAAACAAAATGTGTGCTTGCTATTTACTCTTCTGGTTACTTGTAATTTGTGAATTTCCTCAAAATAGATTTTTATAAAGGATTGGTTCCCATAGTGATTCAATGGTAATACAAGTATCAAAGTTCAGAGACCAAACATGCTTTCTAACAATGAGACCAAACATGCTTTATCCAGAGAGCATCCATCGCAAGCTCTCTCTCTTTAGAGGGCATATGTCCCAAGCCGGCCTCTTCTCTTTAGTGTTGCCTGAACAGTTCCTTGACTGTATATTTGCTTAATTAAAAAATTACATACTGGAAAAGGCACTCCCACTGAAGGAAATTGTACTCCAGAAACACCACTAAGCTGAGAGCCCAATTGAAAACGAGTATTATGTAAAACCGGTTCAAGTTAGCTTAAATAAGTGTTGTAATTTAAAAATTGACATCTAAGTAACAACATTGCCATTGGAAGATATGATTCAACTTATAGAACAACAAAAAAATATATGCCTTTTTCAGAAACTATACGTCTTGTATTTAATTTTTTCCATTCTGTGTGATTTCTGTTGGCTGTTGTCCTTGTGCCTGTAGAGGCGATTTAGTTGCATCGTGAGCTCGTTGAATATTTTGGGATCCTATCAGAGGTGATTCAATTGCAGCTTGAGCTAGTTGCACATTTTAGGATGGAAGTATTGAGCTGCAGAGTATTAAATGCGATGGCTTACTGTTTTAACAGATCCTAAACACTGAGCTGCGGCATTTAATGTTTTACAGCTCAATACTTAGCTTTCACCTGGAGAAACAGCAAAGACACAGTCTCAACACAAACATAGGCCAGCCATTCTAAAAGAAACTAGAACAGTCAACAGTCAGCCATTCTAAACAAAACTAAAACAATTAGTACCTCGATCAATCATTGCCTCTGCAATTGATACGATGCATCTAGCATATTCTTCAAAGCAATTAAATGATAGCAGAGCCTACCTTCTATAATATTATGCTCTGAAGGCAGCAGGAGAGAATTTTCTCTGTCCAAACTCTCGGTACTGCAAATGAACTGAGATAATTCATCATCAAAAAAATTATTTTAAAACCCATTCTAATGTATTAAAAACATAAGAAATGATGGAAACAAACAAAGTTTACCTCCTTATGCTTATTAAAGGGATTTGTTCTTATAAATGTGGAAATATAGGTGGTATCCGGGAACCATATGGGAAATGGTAAAAAGGCATCTGAATAATGACAAAAATGGGAGGCCAACATCTCCCCCAAGCCTAAGTACTTGCATGTCCTTGTGCAAAACAACTCCCAAAAGTTGAACAAAACTATAACTCCACGAATTCCTATTAAATCCCAACAACACTAATTAAGATGTTGAGACCATTGCTCTTCCTATATCTTTTCTCTCTAAGCCTTCTCTTCAACACTGTATTATAGGCAATATGTTTTTTAGCCTCCTTAGACCATTACTTTGCCATCCTAGGCAACTTCTTGTTTCTAACAATTTTTCAAAATTTTCAATGAAGCTTAAAACTTTGTGCCTTCAACCTTTCATTTTGTGCTTTGACACCCCTGTCTAGAGTGGTAAACTCATTAATTGCATCTTTCAATTCCTTAATCTTCTTCTTCAACCTAAGAATTTATGAACCAACCATTGAACTTGAAGAGGATACTTATGGATTAGATCCTTCATGTGCTATGTTATCATATTGAGGTTCAAAAGTCAAAAGATCATTTTCAACCAAATTATACATATTTGATTGAGGAGGTACAATACTTTTGGGATTTGAACATTCAACCCATTTTTGCTTTTTATAAGGTGTATGAATACCATAGGGTTTATGTATATTTTCCTCCCGGACTTCTAAATCAATCACTGTGTGCTAGGGAAACTGATGTGGAGTAGCAGGAGCTAGATTTTGGACAACACACACCTTTCTTGGCTACGTCATACACCTAGTAATTCATTGATCTACCAAATTTTTTAATGGAGCATCCCATGTTATTCTTAACAACTTCCTTTTTCTTTCCCATCGTGGTCTAAAAATTAAACCCTCGGCTCCGCTCCAATGGAGCCGAGGTTTTCATTATCAATCGGATTAGCATCTAGTTTTGCATGGTATTATACCACCACTTCATTAACCTATTCTGGACAATCCTTTGCCACCTCTACATTATCTTGTTTTGGACTATCCTCTGCCACCATTGCATTATGTTGTTGGTCTATATTTCGACTCAAAAATCCATCCCATGTATCATTCCTACTGTTTAATTCTGCCACAATCGACATCTTAACTAAATCATGGCGGTACATGCTTTTATGAGTATCTTTAGTGTTTCTTTTAACTTGAGTAGACATTTTGCACATGCACTTCAATAGATAATGGGGAAAAATTAACCATAAACCAGACTCAAAATGCATCAAAATATGAATATGGTATGGGAACGTAAGAGCATACCGACCTTCACATGTAATACATTTTCGAAGAGCCACCAGAGGTTTTAACAATTCATCTTTAATCCAAATCCTTGGTATCCCTTTAAACCAATCGACATCCTGAAATTCTAGCTTCAAAAATCGATTGTAGATATGACACTCTATTGGTTTGTTTTTAAACCATTTTCCCCTTCCCTAGGAAAACCAATAGCTTGAGCCAATTTCTTCTTAAAAATTCCATCATCAATTCCCCTATGTATGGAACTCATCCATCAAAATTCATAGCAAACATCATCAAAGCCATGAAACTTAGCGAAAAAGGAATGTCATCCCTCAGCCCTAAATATTTCTCAATAGACATTATACTCTGGAAGGGCTTCAAGGGCATGTATGGACATTGGTTCATGATGATGAACTAACATGTTGGTTGAATTACAATCGATGAGCATAAAATAAATTTCAACCCTTATACTTCACAATGAGAAGCGAAAAGTTTAAATGAAGAGTATGGATTTAATAGACCATACATGATTTATTAAGCAACTCATTTCGAATCACTTCCAATGATTCGAAATGAGTTGTAATAGTCATATATGGAAGGATCATACTTACAAAGATAGTGTGAAATAGCTAACAGATAAATTGTGGCTAGTGTATGACATCTTACAGTTAATAGCGAATGAGTCATTTAATATATGATAAGAGGATGATAGGCATAACATGGTGTTGGAAGGTGTAATATGATGATGGGTGGTAAGTAAAATCATGGAGAAATAAGGGTCTATAAAGATAGGATAAGCTAACAAGCTTTAAGAGAAAGTTGCATATGTCTAATCTTTCCTTTGCCTCTAATATATCAAAAAGGATTTAAAATATATTCTTACCTCATAATTTTCCCAATTACAAATACTTACAAACATAAATGTGGATATGAGTAGGTACAAGAAAATTTGAAGTTGTCAAGACCACTTAAGACAATGACCGTACTCGAAATTTGATGTGGATGGTTGAACTTCGAGGTTGATCAAGCATATATGAAGTGTATTTGATGTCATAATAGACCTCTGGATTGCTTAAGGATTGAAAAATAAAATCTCACCACCATCCATACTTGTTCAAGTGATGAAAAACACCAAAAATGCACCTATAGGCCTTTTGATACCCTCTATACAGTTATGGTACAAGAAGTACAGGAAACTCTAAAAATTGAACCAATGCTACTCTTGAAGAAGACTATGGATGATAGAGTAAATACTGATGCTGATAGAGATTTATGAAAGTTGTGCTTTAACAAGAATGAATGAAACTTGACCTCTCTACATGCTTGAAAAATTGAAAATTCTAGAAATGCTTGGAAATTCTAGAAATGCTTGGAATGTCGAGAATGTTTATAATGATGGAAAATATACATTATTCATGATGTACTACTGATTGAAAAGTATGAGCTGATGTTAGAAATTGAGTCAACTACATAAATACACCATTTGCTGAAAACAATTTGAACCTAGTACCAAAATTGAGAAGACAAAAGAAATATAGTTGTAGTGGAAATAATGAAGGAAGGAACTGAAAAGTCAAAACAGAATCGTGCTTAAAGCTTTGTAATGAGGGAGAAGAATGATTCTACTAAAAGAACTACCAAGGAAACAAAGAACATATCCTTTTTGAAACAATCTGCATGCTTTGACTACCCTGCATATTATTTCGTCTTTATAATCTTACTGCTGAAATTTGCAATCCGTTGTCAGGATCACGAGCCAAACAATTTGCATCAAAAATTCAAATTCTTGTCCAATTCAAGCTATGCAAATATATTTTAATGAATTTGAACATAGGAAGAAATCATTGAATTACTAACCATTAATGTATGTTTTTAACCAATGCAATACAACTCACCATTAGTGTCAATGAGTGTCAAGGTACACTAGTACAACTTGATAGTTACAAATGAATGAGTTGAATTTGAGTCACCTACAATATATGATGATCAAGGGATATTAATGTATTCCCACTATCATCAGTGAGAGAACCTACCATTGATGCATGCAAGCCTCAAGGTACTAAAAGGGGGTCTCTAACCATTAAGCCAAATAAAGTATTGATGTCGATGGGACAAGGTTTGCTAGAATGAGGGCCTTAATGAATCCCCCAATATCTAACGTGAGAACAAAATATAAATATTTTAAGGGCAAGGATGAAACCAACAAGTGAATATAGAATTTTACAATGAAGTATGCCTGTCAATTAACCAGTTTTCAAGCAAATCCCAAGCCTAGTTGTGCCAACAAGTTGGGTTTCACAACTAAACATATTTTTCTCTTTACTTTTTTATTGTTTTATAATTTTTTTAAACATAATTATATGTACATATTTACACCTAAAAATATGAATAGAAAAGAACTCAACTAGAGGTAGAAGTGGGAGGAGACTTCCTACTTACAACCTCCATCTCTAATTGTTGCAAAATATCATGGACAAACTCTGCTCATGACATAGACTTATGATAAATCCATAACTGAAGACCATTTACCACAAAAGAAACTAAATCTTCATCAATTGTTTTAATTCTAACTAAACCATTATCAAACACATGCTCAATTTCATAAGGGTCACCCCCATGTAGTGAGCCTCCCCTTAGTTTTTTTGAACCTTGAGTAAAAAGGAGGGCCCAATCACCTAGTTTAAAATGTTTTTTCCTCGTAAATTTGTCATGCCACTTCATTCACTACTCCTGGAAAAGCATAATGTGTTGGATGGCATCTTGTCAGATCTCATCCAACTCATTCAACCGTGCCAATATTTGCTTCTAACCATTAGAAAAATCTATACCCAACTGTATAGATGTTCTGAATGTCTTCACCTAGAACGCAATCAGAAGAATAACCTGCTTTCCAAATACTAGTTCATAAGGAGTGTACCTAGTAGTGTTTCTCCATGTGGTCCGGTAGGACCAAAGTGCTTCTGGAAGTCTATCCCCCCATTCTTTATGATGCAATTGTATTGTCTTGGTGAGGATGGCTTCCTGAACTTTGTTAGTGGACTCCACTTGTCCATTAACTTAAGGATGGTATGCAAAGGATTTGCAGTGCTTTATTTGGTATTTTTGAGTAATGGATTGAATTAGCTTCGACATGAACTGTGCTCCTTGATTTGTCACAATCTCTCTAGGAACACCAAAATGGGTAAAAATTTCGTCAAAAAGAAAATCAACAACTGCTTTTTCATTAGCTTAATAAAGAGACTTTGCTTCTGCCCATTTAGTGTCATAGTCAGTACAAACTAAAATATACCTCTTTCTCCATGACATGGGAGAGATTGGTCCTACAAAATCAAGAGCCCATTTTTCAAAGGGCTCAATAAGTACCTGGGGTTGTAAAGCTTCAAAAGCAATTGGAGGACGAGACACATACATGTAGAGCCATGTTTAGCTAGGTAAAGTTATTTTAATGAAACATGTGTAATTGTATTTTAAAATTTTTGGTATTTGATTATTATATTTTCTATTAAACATTCACATATAAAAGCTAAACCTAAAAATTACATATTACTTCATAACCCATATTACAAGTGAATATGAAGCAAACCCTACCACTTCACAATAATGTGATTGAGATCTATTAAGCACGAGATCCAATTTGTTGTGTAATTTTTTTCTTCATGTGTCATCCTCCAGGTTTTTAATAGATTTGGGTTTAAGATAAATCTATGTTTGGCTTTAAATATTTAATTTCCTTTTTAATTCAAAAGGGTAGTTCACGGTTTGTTAGAGTGCTAGTAAATTACTTTTTATTTTTGATAAGTTAAGAGACCACGTGATTTTTTTTAATATTTTATTTTTTATTTTTGGGGCAACATCTTCCCCATATGAACACCTAGCTACTATTGATGCAATCACATTGCTTAAATTGATTAACCTTAATTATTTTTAAATAGATTTGGGTTTAAGATAAATCTATGTTGGTTTTAAATATTAATTTTTTTTTTAATTCAAAATGGTGGTTCACTATTTGTTAGAGTGCTAGTAAATTACTTTTTATTTTTGATAAGTTAAGAGCCGACATGATTTTTTTTAATATGGTTTTTAATTTTTGAGACAACATCTTCCCCATATGAACACCTAGCTATTATTGATGCAATTACATTGCTTAAATTGATTAAGCTTAATTATTTTTATAAATAATATGAATAATAAAAAAACCTTAAATTCACCTCGAGGTCCACACTTTCCCTCCCAACAATATCGATAATAAAAAATAAAGTCAATTGAAACCCCTAAATTCCCATTGAGTTTTCTCTTTTCCTACCAAACAAGATCATTGGGTCCCACTTTTCCTACCAAGACCAATAACAAAATGTAAAATCCCTATGTTTTTTTTAAGTAGTTGATTATTTATAAATGAGTCAAATCTCAGTGTAATGCTCCCAATGGTAATAACTTTCTGAGTATCGTCTTATCATTCTTCGCATTGTTTGAAAACTTCACTGTAGAATTTGCAAGGTTTGTTGTTTGTTGCAACACACAATAAAAGAGGTGGCTTTTTGGCGAGGTCTGTTGTTGCTATAGCGCTTTGTATTGTAAAGCCATTTATTTTCAAGAGAGGTATTTATTTTCCAGTTGTATATCCTGTGATACATTTTTCTTTATTATTTTGCTTATGTAGGAAAAGAGAATCAGTCAATTGTGTTTAAAATTCAAATTGTAGACGTTATACATTATTATTTATTTGTTTTCGAAATATTTGTTTTCCAATTTCGAAAGATTACAAATTTGAACTCTTTTTACATTATTCAATTCCTTTTGCGAAAGTTTGGAGTCTGTTTTGCCTTCTTCGTCTTGTTCGTCTTTGATTTGTTTCTGAAAATTTGTGGATCCGTAGGAAGGTAGGCCTCGTCAGTGAACAAGATGACAGACAATAACAAGAACGAGAAGGGCACGCTGAAGAGATCTGAGCAAGAAAACGCTAAAGTTGCAAATGGACAACCTGAAGATGATAAAGTATTGCACCTGAAGATACTCAATGACAACCTGAAGATACTCAATGATATCAATGAGAAGCTTGTTAAAAAAATCACCGGCGTAAGAGAAGAGAACATTGTTTTGTCAACAAATCTCACTGAAATGCGATCAGAAATTGAATCTGCAAGGAGAATGACCGAAGAATGGAAGGAGAATGAAAAGGAATTCAGAAAAGAACTTGGAAGGAAGGATGCCAAATACCAAGCTGCGATTTCTCAAGCAGGCAAACAGTTGCTGGAAGCCGAGGAAAGATTCAATACCGAAATTTCTGCTCAAGAAGATAAATGTAAAACGAATTTGGAGGCTACTGTTTTGCAGTTGAGAAATGAAATTGAGGCCAGATCTGCAGAATTAGAGGAAACCAATAAAGGTCGGAAATTGGAAAAGGATAAGTTTTTATCACAGATTACTGCAGCCGAAAAGGAGACTGCCGAGATCAGTAGAAGTAACCAAATGGCACTGGAAGCTTTTAATGCCGAGAAGCAGCAACTATTGAGTAGGATTGCGGAACTACAAACAAACCTCGAGTTGACGGTTAGCGAGAAAGGGTCATTGATAGAGACAAATAGAGAGCTAAGTACTGAAGCGGAGTCTTTGAAGGCCCTTTTGAATGAGTACAGTGAAAAGCTGGTTAGCATGGAAGATGAAAAGCAGGCGTTGGAAGCTGTGTCTGTAAGCACAACAGAAAGGTTGGAGGATTTACTTAAACAAAATGCAACGATGGAAAAAGAACATGGAAGGAAGCATGGGGAATACCAAGCTGCGATTTCTCAGGCAGATAAACAATTGCAGGAAGCTGAGGAAAGATTCAATACAGAAATTTCTGCGAAAGAAGATGAGTGTAAAGCAGTGAATCTTGATAAAAAGAATTTGGAGGCTACTGTTTTGCACTTGAAAAATCAAATTGAAGCGAGATCTGCAGAATTAGAGGCAAACAATAAAGGTCGGAAATTGGAAAAAGATGCGCTTTTATCACAGATTGCAGCAGCAGAAAAGCGGATTGCCGAGATCAGCAGAAGCAACCAAATGGCACAGGAAGCTTTTAATGCGGAGAAGGAGAACCTATTGAGCAGGCTTGCAGAGCTACAAACAAACCTCGAGTTGACGGTTAGCGAGAAAGGGTCGCTGAACGAGACAAATATAGAACTAACTACTGAGGCAAAGTCTTTGAAGGCCCATTTGAATGAGTACAGTGAAAGACTGGTTAGGATGGAAGATGAAAAGAAAGCGTTGGAAGCTATGTCTGTCAGCAGGGCAGAGAGTTTGGAGGATTTACTTAAACAAAATGCAACGATGGAAAAAGAGCATGGAAGGAAATACGGGGAATACCAGGCTGCGATTTCTCAAGCAGGTAAACAATTACAGGAAGCTGAGGAAAGATTCAATACAGAAATTTCTGCGAAAGAAGATGAGTGTAAAGCAGTGAATCTTGATAAAAAGAATGTGGAGGCTACTGTTTTGCACTTGAAAAATCAAATTGAAGCAGTGGATCTTGATAAAAAGAATTTGGAGGCTACTGTTTTGCACTTGAAAAATCTAATTGAAGCCAGATCTGCAGAATTAGAGGCAAACAATAAAGGTCGGAAATTGGAAAAGGATGCGCTCTTATCACAGATTGCAGCAGCAGAAGAACGGATTGCCGAGATCAGTAGAAGCAACCAAATGGCACAGGAAGCTTTTAATGCGGAGAAGGAGAACCTGTTGAGCAGGCTTGCAGAGCTACAAACAAACCTCGAGTTGACGGCTAGCGAGAAAGGGTCGCTGAGGGAGACAAATAGAGAACTAACTACTGAAGCAGAGTCTTTGAATGCCCATTTGAATGAATACAGTGAAAGACTGGTTAGGATGGAAGATGAAAAGAAAGTGTTGGAAGCTATGTCTGTAAGCAGGGCAGAGAGTTTGGAGGATTTACTTAAACAAAATGCAACAATGGAAAAAGAGCATGGAAGGAAATATGGGGAATACCAGGCTGCGATTTCTCAAGCAGGTAAACAATTGCAGGAAGCTGAGGAAAGATTCAATACAGAAATTTCTGCGAAAGAAGATGAGTGTAAAGCAGTGAATCTTGATAAAAAGAATGTGGAGGCTACTGTTTTGCACTTGAAAAATCAAATTGAAGCGAGATCTGCAGAATTAGAGGCAAACAATAAAGGTCGGAAATTGGAAAAGGATGCGCTTTTATCACAGATTGCAGCAGCAGAAAAGCGGATTGCCGAGATCAGTAGAAGCAACCAAATGGCACAGGAAGCTTTTAATGCGGATAAGGAGAACCTGTTAAGCAGGCTTGCAGAGCTACAAACAAACCTCGAGTTGACGGTTAGCCAGAAAGGGTCGCTGATGGAGACAAATAGAGAACTAACTACTGAAGCAGAGTCTTTGAAGGCCCATTTGAATGAGTATAGTGAAAGACTGGTTAGGATGGAAGATGAAAAGAAAGCGTTGGAAGCTATGTCTGTAAGCAGAGCAGAGAGTTTGGAGGATTTACTTAAACAAAAGGCAACGATGGAAAGAGAGCATGGAAGGAAATATGGGGAATACCGAGCTGCGATTTCTCAAGCAAGCAAACAATTGCAGGAAGCTGAGGAAAGATTCAATACAGAAATTTCTGCGATAGAAGATGTGTGTAAAGCAGTGAATCTTGATAAAATGAATTTGGAGGCTACTGTTTTGCAGTTGAAAAATCAAATTGAAGCGAGATCGGCAGAATTAGAGGCAAACAATAAAGGTTCGAAATTGGAGAAGGATGCGCTTTTAACACAGATTGCAGCAGCAGAAAAACGAATTGCCGAGATCAGTAGAAGCAACCAAATGGCACAGGAAGCTTTTAATGCGGAGAAGGAGAACCTGTTGAGTAGGCTTGCAGAGCTACAAACAAACCTCGAGTTGACGGTTAGCGAGAAAGGGTCGCTGAGCGAGACAAATAGAGAACTAACTACTGAAGCGGAGTCTTTGAAGGCCCATTTGACTGGGTACAGTGAAAGACTGGTTAGGATGGAAGGTGAAAAGAAAGCGTTGGAAGCTGTGTCTGTAAGGAGAGCAGAGAGTTTGGAGGATTTACTTAGACAAAATGCAACGACGGAAACAGAGCATGGAAGGAAATATGGGGAATACCAAGCTGCGATTTCTCAAGCAGGCAAACAATTGCAGGAAGCTGAGGAAAGATTCAATACAGAAATTTCTGCGAAAGAAGATGAGTGTAAAGCAGTGAATCTTGATAAAAAGAATTTGGAGGCTACTGTTTTGCACTTGAAAAATCAAATTGAAGCGAGATCTGCAGAATTAGAGGCAAACAATAAAGGTTGGAAATTGGAAAAGGATGTTCTTTTAACACAGATTGGAGCAGCCAAAAAGGAGACTGCCGAGATCTCTAGAAGTAGCCAAACGGCACAGGAAGCTTTTAATGCCCAGAAGGAGAACCTGTTGAGCAGGCTTTCAGAGCTACAGAAAAGCCTCGAGTTGATGGCTAACGAGAAACAGTCACTCAGCAAGACAAATAGAGAGCTAAAGACTGAAGGGGAGTCTTTGAAGGCCCAGTTGAATAAGTACAGTGAAAAACTGGTTAGCATGGAAGATGAAAAGCAGGCGTTGGAAGCTGTGTCTTCAAGCAAGGCAGAGAGGTTCGACGCTTTACTTAAACAAAATGCAACGATGGAAAAAGAAATTAGTAGCCTTCAACAACAGGTGGATGAAAATGTCAAGCAACACTCTCATGTAATTCAGCAGTACAAGGTAGAAGAAAATTCTCTGAAACAACAGAAAGAAAGGTTAGAAAAAGAGGTTCTTACTGCGAGGTGTTTGCTTGAAATAAGGGATAACAGTATTAACGAAAGGATAGTTGAAAATAACAAACTTAGCAACCAGGTGGAGGAGTTGAGAAAAATAATTGTAGAGTTGCAGGAAGCAAATGTCAACGTAGTGCAGGAAAAGGACGAATTTGAATCACTTCATACAGAGTCTGTCAAGAAATATAAAGTGATGGAGGAGAAACACTCTGAATTGTTCAAGGAAAGAGAAGAACAGGCAGAGACAATTAACTCATTGCGAGGAGAGATTAATTATCTTATGGAGTATGTCAAGAAATATAAAGCGATGGAGGAGAAACAGTCTGAATTGTTCAAGGAAAAGGAAGAACAGGCAGAGACAATTAGCTCATTGCGAGGAGAGATTAATTCTCGTATGGAGTCTGTCAAGAAATATAAACTGATGGAGGAGAAACACTCTGAATTGTTCAAGGAAAAAGAAGAACGGGCAAAGACAATTAACTCATTGCGAGGAGAGATTAATTCTCTTATGGAGTCTGTCAAGAAATATAAAATGATGGAGGAGAAACATTCTGAATTGTTCAAGGAAAAGGAAGAACAGGCCAAGACAATTAACTCATTGCGAGGAGAGATTAATTCTCTCATGGATGAGAAAAGATCGCTTTCTCGAGATCTCAAAGAAACAGCTAAAAAACATGAAGATTTTCCAAAAAAATGTATACAGAGTCAGCATCCAGCCATAGCACAGGAAAACAGGACTAAGTTACTTGATACTGTAAACCATATGAATTTGAATAAAACACCTAAACCGACCAATGTGAATGGAAAGCAAAATCGCAACAATGGCATTGAAAAGCCAAAACCAACCGATGTGAATGAAAAGCGAGGTATGCAGGAAAAGAGAACCCCCAATGGCGGGCACCAAAGCAAAGCGCAAAAAAGGCCGCATTTCAGGATTTAAAGGGACTGTATTTCTTTCTACGCTGGAAAAGAGAACCCCCAATGGCGGGCACCAAAGCAAAGCGCAAAAGAAGCCGCATTTCAGGATTTAAAGGGACTGTATTTCTTTCTACGTTGATATTTTTGTGAAATCTTTGATTAGACTGTTTTCTCATCATGTTATGTGTAGTATAATAAGATATAAATTTTTGGAAAGATATTTTTTTTTAATTTTGAAACTCTCTAGCAGACTAGAAGTTAGATGATAGCAAAGGCTTAAGTTTTTTTTTGAAGTTGAGAAGATCTCACGTCTCATGTTTTGATATATTTGCTAATACAACTTTTTATTACTATAAAATTGTTTTTTTCGAGCTGAAAAAAAAGAAAAACAGACCACTCATTTTACTATCTAGACGATTTCAAAAGCTGGCCGATTACTACATTGATTATTGTAGGTTTTCTGGGAGTTTTCAATTTAGTTTTCTTAATATAATCCAATACATTCAAACCTAGTCTTTTGTCAAATTCGGTCTGAGCATTAATATTTGCTCTTACTTTTTGTAGCGTTCTCTTAATATAATCTCATTCTGGCTATCATTTGCACACAAGATATCCAATGGCGTTTTGGCCAATCTCATTAAAATCTAGGTAGCACTGATAGAGACTGTTTTTGAAAACGTGTAATGAGCATAAAAGTTGAATAAAATTTGTGCATGTGTTACTTGGATTTATTAAACATATTTTTTTTATTTGAATCTATTGAAGAAAAACGTTAACGTGAAATAGATGTTGATAGTTATCGACCATATTACTAGATGCATTCAATTTGACTAGCTCTTTTGACAAAGTTGTTCCTGTAAGTTATATATTATTTTATTTTGTTTGCAATCAATTATATTTACTTTATATATATATATGAGCAACTTCAAATTGAGATCAAGAAACACATGTAAACCTTATACAAGTCTGTATTCTTATATATATTCTGAATAATCCAATTAGAAATTCTAACAATAATCTGAAGTGTACATATGATAACCAACAATGTAAATTAATGTCTCGATAATCCAATCCATTAAAAGATCAAAAAACATAGGTAAACCATATACAAGTCTGTATTCTTATATATATTCAAACCTATTGTAGATTAGAAATTCTAACAATTCTAACAACTGAAGTTTCATTAGAAATTCTAACAACAATCTGAAGTTTACATAGGATAACTAACAATGTTAAATGGTTTAAGCAAGTCAATTAAAGGATAACAATAATCCTGTGAATTAATGCCTCGATAATCCAATGCATTAAAAGATATATTCAAGAGTGTAATATTCTTATTTGAATGCGTTAACCAATTATTAATGGTTATAATTTTTATTTTTTTAAAAGAACTATTGTTCCTCGCACATAACACTTGTCTCTAAACTTTTTGCGCTCGTTCAGTGGTTGGGATTCATTTTGAAATAGGGGTACTAGTTGGATCAATAGAGGGATATATGTGTCTCAAATTCAAGATTAGTGGGATAAGAGGTTTGAAGAGTTTATGCTACAAGAATCCCTATTGAGAAAAGGGAGCTCTACATGATACAAAGATTTTATAGTGTATGAGAGACCATCACGAGATCAATATGAAATATTTTGGTGCAAGTTCACGATGAAACTATACAAGTGGATAAAATGACTTGTGAAATCCCTTAAGTACGAGAATCAATGCCATAAATCTATATAGTGGAACCCTCGAGACTTGGATACATTGCATGGCTTAGATCATCAATCAATGAGAGTCGTGGATTTTTGGGTAGACAATACCATTAATGGATGAACATAGATTTTGATGTAGAGAATCACCAATCCTTCTAAAATGAAGAAGTTGACTTTAAGCAAAATGCTCGTGGGAGATTGGTCAAGGAAATGCTATTGTGGATGAAAGTTTGGATGGTAGAAAAGGGGTTTCTTCCATTTAATCAGGCCTATATGATGGCATAAGTAGTTGTTATGTGGGGAGTGGCCAAAAACTATGCTGAAGAGACGTGGAAGTTGAAAAGGACTTGATGATAATGGGGCACACATTTGAATACCAAGAATAGGTCGAGCGAGCAGCAAGGAGGTCGAGTATTTGAGAGAAATGGTGGAATAAATGGATGAGGCAGGAAACTAAGATGAATGAGCAGTTGCGGAAGGAGAAGTTTGGTACAACACAAGATGAATGGATGATGAATGAGTTGTAGAAGGTAATGAGATGTGAAGAGATGGCCAACTCCTCGTTGAAGGGAAATGGGATAATGGTAGTCGATGACCTAGTATGGGAGACTGCGATAGAGATGGATGTATGGAAATGAAAGACAAAGACAATACCATGAGTACTATATATCTTGGAATACAAACTAATGATGCATAGGTAGTCTGGTTGTAGGTCATGGATCTTCCTAATTGGCGTCAAGACAAAATCAGACCTTTCATTTGGAGCTTTAATGGAGTCTTTATTTGCAAGTGTAAGCTATAGGGCAGCTCATGGTTTCTTCTAGTGCAACACATTCTCTCAACCGTTTCCAATTTTGATGGCATATTCTTGGTCCTTGAGGAAGGGCGTTTTTGGTGAGATATTGTACTCTTTGTGGGAGCTTCCCATAGCCCATTTATTTTATAATATGAATTAAATACTCTTTTCTTCATCTCCAGAAAGTTTCAGGTCGAAATTCCAAGTGGAAATGTATAAATGCGATTTTTAATGAAGAAATGGTGCCATTTTCCCCATAGCTCTTGCATAGCACTCTTGTGGTTGCATATAGTAGTGAAGGAATTCCATTTAGAATTCATGTAAATGTCAACTAATATATATCTCTATAATAACCATCTCATAAGATCCACAAGTCGAGATTCCAATAAAAACTATGTTAAATTGCTCATTAATGGACAAACAGTGCCATTTCCCCACTACCTTGTTGTGAACCAATGTAATGTTGATGGATTTGAATGGATAAGTAAAATACTGATGGTTTATTGATGAATGTACTGTTATTGATGTATTATATGAGTTTAATTCTCAGTACATAAGCATTTGGGGTCATTTTGTTGAGTTTCATAGCATTCGGAGAAGATTGCCTATCATCTCCCCCAAGGTTGAAACTAGTCTTTCTACATCTGATTTAAGGGAGTTATAGAAGCAATTAAAAGTTGAATGGTGATACATATGAGTCCATTTTTATGTCCTTTATATCTCCCCTACTTCCATTCAGAAATTCGAGTTGGATTGAGTGCATTTGGAAAGCCATTTTCATCGTCTACCCCTAGGGGATTTGAACCCCAAATTGCTAGTAAAAACTCCTATCTTGGCCAAAATCTTAAAGGGGTTTGCAGAATTATTTTGATGGTCCAAAATCATATTTGAACATCATAATCAAGTCCTAATATCATTAATACACCTTCTCTGAAGATTTGGTAGCATTTGGAGCCAATTGGAGACCTAGAGACCAATACTAGTCAAAGGGAAATTACTAGTAAATTTCCCTACATTGGCCATAATTGAAAGAGGATTTGCGGAAGTATTTTAAAGGCCCAAAAGAATCCCTGAAACACATATGTATGTCCTAACATCATCCATACACCTTATCATAATATTTGGGAGCAATTGGAGCAACTTGGAGACCTAGACATCAAAACTAGTCAAAGGTCGAACTAGAGAAAAAGGTGAAAAATTGGTCATTTGAATAAAATTCTTAAAAAGGTACATTACAGTGGTATCATAGCATGGTCCTTGCATTTGTGAATTAATATCATACATTGAAGAATAATTTTCAGCCATGTCTCACTATTATGAGGAATCCTATGAGTACAATTCTTATGAGGAATATGCAGATGCTTATGAGCAATATGAAGCAGAATGTGAATGGTTTGAGGAAGAGGTGTCATCATGCAACACTTCTTACAATTTCAAGAGGAATGAAGATTATGATTATGACCCTATGTATGATAAATATGAGTATGTCACACCACCAAAGGATAATGCTATGGATGAGTTACAAAGGTGGAGAGCAACATATAAAACCTTGCCCCAACAATATCAAAAATATCAAGAATATCTTGATTTGTACAAGGAAGATACACAAAATGCCATGTCTTTTGAGTACTATGCTGAACATATTTTTGCAAATAGGCCCAAAAATGAAGATGTGGAGTTAGTGAAGAAAGGTTTATGCCCTTCTTGGAAAAGACCTTGGAGAGAAAATCATGTGTGTGTGAGTGAAAAGAGCAGTGAAATATCTGAACCTCCAGAGAATAGATCTATTTCCTACTGGATGAGAGTTTTTGGATTTTCTTCATAAAAAGATTCCAAAGAAATTGATCCTAAGGAAAACAAAGGGCAAAATGCATCATCTTGCTTGAAGGAGAAAAAGGAAGAGATATCACAAGAGCATGAAGAAGAACCTATTGAAAATATTGAAGATCAAGTCAAGACACCTTCTACCTT
The DNA here is from genome assembly GCA_027924585.1 of Larix kaempferi. Lineage (NCBI taxonomy): Eukaryota > Viridiplantae > Streptophyta > Pinopsida > Pinales > Pinaceae > Larix > Larix kaempferi. The sequence continues at coordinate 6,885,041 of BSBM01000221.1, forward strand.
GGACATGAATCAAGGAGCATCTACCGGTGTATGCTTGAACTATGAAGAAGTACCTACTTATGGGTGCTCACACCTATACGTTGGTGACATAGAGATCAATTTTGACAGTATTGCTGCAAGACAAAATTCCCCTAAGCATGAAAATGAATACCTTGTAGCAGTTGAAGAAGAAACAATATCAACTTCCACATCACCACTTGAGCTTCATGAAGTTGGTCCAAGCAAGAAGGAAGAAGATGAGGAGGTTCATTTGCAAGATCCTCATTTTCTTGAAGGGTCCTTAAAGATGAATGAAAAGAAGATCTAAGAGTCCCTTAGCATTCTCCATGACACTCGAGAATTCAAAGTCTTGTTGGAGAGCTACTTCAATATTGGAGGAAACATCCTTCCTTGAAGACATGGAGAAGATTCAAAGAGCAATGTGCCACATCAAAGGTAATTTCATGTCTTTGCTTTTTGATAGAAACGATTTATTTGAGCTTAATGAATTGTTACATGATGCATACTTGAAGAATAATGAAGATAATCATAAGCTCACAATTCAAAATGATCAACTTCTTGAAAAGTTGCAAGATACTTGTTTTTCCTCCTATGTTTCAAATTGTCAAATGGTGGATTGTTTGGAGGATTCTCATGACATGGTGGATCATGAGAAATGTGGAAATTTGAATGTGCTTAATGTGTTTGAAGATGAACTTGAAGAGATCCAAACACTTGATGTGGTGGAAGAGGAACTTGAATTGTCTCTTGATGAAGGTTATGCAATTTTTAAAGAAGAGCATGATTCCTCTACATTGGAACTAATATACAACAAAGGTTTCACACTTTTGAAGGAGCTGCATGATACTACCCACATGGATCCTTTCCATGATGAAACTCCTGCATTTTTTATCATTTGGGTGAGTTATTTCATTCTCCTACATCCTACAATTCCATGTTTTGTAGCATTAGTCTCAATGAAGAATGGGTGAAAGGGTTCTTTTTGTTGGTGCCACATGAGGAGTATGGAACTCCTAGATTTACCTTTTATGATGACATGGTTGGAGCACATTCTTATTCACATTTGCAGCAGTATCATTTGTTACTTTATGATGATGCACATCTACATGGATGCACCTATAATATGCATTTGAGTCACTTGAAGACTCATGATTTTTCGAAAACGAACCTCGAACGCCCACATGTTGTTCGACGTTGCAGTCCACGGCTCCATTCGGAATAGACCTCAAGGGAAACAAGTTACCTACAGTCAAATTGGCTTATTTCCGCAGTAAACGAACTGGCTCGTGTACATACCCTCCGCCACTACGAAGAGCTCATTGTGATGCTTGTAACAGAATGCATGCTTGAAGGTCACCTTGCACAGGGGAGTGCCGTAGCCCAGGTCGTGTATGACGTATGTCACGATTCCCCTGATGTAGCCAATACAAAGTGTAGAGCCAAGTATCATTGCCGAGGATGGACGATTATACACTCCATGCATGTATCGACAATTTCACAAAGTCCGAGGAGTAACATCGGGCCCGATGGCTCGTGAAATTTGATAAAAAAATTGGCTAAGGTATTATGTTTTCATTATAGTTTATTTTAATTAAACTATTGTAAAACTAATTTACCATTTTCCTTAAAGTTGGCTCGAAATTCAATAAGGGCATTTCTTAGGCTTTGATGAAAGTAAGAGGAAATTTTTCCACTTTTTGTAGTAAGAGTTTAAGACCATAAAGTTTAGCCACTCGTAAAGATGCAAAGAGTGAGAGACATTGCTTTTATGTCTAAAGCATGGTTGAAACTTTGTAAATGGCTTTGTAGCCACAATTGAGTGGAATACATTAGGCCTAAAATCTTTACTGAACATTTTAAAAGCATTAAAATTGTAAAATTGGGTGCATGATCAGTGGTACCCGACACCTTGAAAATGGCTATAAATGCAAATAAATCTGTCCAAGTGAAGCCAAAGGCATCCATGGACAAATCTTTGAAGGATATGAAGACAAAGATCCTTCTACGGTTATGAATCAAAACGTTTTGGAGGTCCAAAAGTGCTTTCAGTGGGTAGATTTGATCCAGGAGGATCATCTCAGTCGAAGAATGAAGAAGGTCTTCATTTTCTTCACAGGTGCTCAATCAATGAAGAGCTCACGGAGAGCTTTCTAATGCAACTTGAACATGGTCAAATGGTCTTCTCATATGGGAGAAATTCCAGGTTGAAGTTACGACCAAAAAGGAGGTTTTCTTCAACTAAAAGTTCATAAAGAGTTTCATTCGAAATTCAATGAACAAACTATGTAAAAGGGAATTTGATGTTTATGCCTACAATAATTCTCATTTAATTAGTTAAAAGGAAATTAAAAAGGTGAGAGAATCAACCTCATCAGTTGGTTTCCTAGTCCTAAGGGGTGTTGAGATCTTCATGGAGGAAGATGAGTCCTTTTCTCCGCATGCCCCCTTAAGGTGTCTCCTGATCCTACTTTAGGGTATCATGGGAGAGATTTTATCCTAAACATGAGTGATGACTAATCATCCATGAGAAAGCTATAAAAACTCTCATATGGAGAAGGAAGTAAGCTTGGTTGGAGAGCATTCTTTGTAGTCTTCCCTTTGCATTGAAGAAGTTAAGTAAGGAGGTCTTGCTTATGAAATTTCATGTGAGAGCCTTAGGAGAAGGCTTCCCAACTTGGGAGAGAATGCCACATGATTATGTATATGTAAATTCATGCATGTTGTGAAGGAATATTAATAAGAATGGTTCGGAGGTTGACGAACCCAGAGTCGTAGTTAGGAGGCTTGATGAACTCCGTTATCATTTGATTGTCATCCTTTAGTATGCACGTTTTGATTATATTCTCATTTCTTAAGTAAAGATGTCATTTCAAGATATACGAATGATTTTGGTCAATTAATTATGTTTAATGAGGCATATGAATTGGAATGCTCATGATTTCACAAAGCAAATAAGTGTCAGTAAAGATTTTGTTTATTGAAGATTTATGTTAGAGAAAGTTCTCAGCTAAATTTTCAGATCAATAACTAACACATACAGTTTGAGTTTAATCATAGAGATATATAAACGGAATTAAATAACCTGTCAAATTAAATCATAGTTAATATCAGTCCTACAAATAGACTAAGATAAATTCAACAATACTTCAATTAGAGGCCAAAAAGCTATTAGAGCTGCAATTACAAAAGTTAGTCAAATAAACAGAATTAAATAAATTCAACATACATTTGTAGGACATCATTAGAACAAAATTTAAGAAATAAAAGATACTTATCAACCTTTTAAGTGACCAACTAAATGTGGAGCTTCCACGTTCCTCCCAACCATAGACCTCAAACAATTCATTGTTCATTCCATAGGTCACCCCCGAGCCAAACCAAGAAAACCAGAGTAAAGAGACTAGAATCAAGTTGTTTATCTTGATTACTATAGCAGAGTAGCCACAAGGTTTTTTACCAGCTCTATGTAGAGTCCTGTAATTTATTTCCCCTTGTTCATCCCACAATCCTTCTTTGATTTAGCCATATTCTTTCATGGAAAACTGAGCACTCATGGACCTATAGCTTAACCCTCTAGTGAGCTAGGGACCATTACCCCCTATAATGTCCACTCTTTGATATATGTATTCTTAAGGAAAAAGGATCCTATTTTTCATTCAGACAACTTTTCTTTTATTTAGGAAAATCATGCTTTATGTTTTCTTTCCTTCCTTTTTATGTTTCTTTAGAAAATAGTTTGGACTTTTTTTTTAACTCTCTTTATCTCTTTTATTTTTAATTTATTATTATGTGTTTATCCTCACATTTGTCCTATTTTCTATTTTGGATTTTCATTTGGAAACTACTTTAGAAGTCAACCTACCCTCTAGCACGCTTGGTCCCTCTTTAGTGGATTAATCCCCATCAGTTGGAAATTTAAAAGGAGATAACAATCTAATCATAAAGTCTTTTATTGTATTTGATGCTCTAGATCCTAGCAGCTCAACATCAATAACACATAAAAAGTCTACTTAGTCTCAGTGCTCCAGATCCTTTTGCTCAACACTAACTTAACCAAAATGAGACTAAGTAGTCTAGGTGCTCCAAAGCCTACAACTCAACACCAAATCAAACATAATGATTTTAAATAGTCTAGGTTCTCTAGGGCCTACAATCTCAACACCAAACTTAAACATAATAATAATATAAAGTGTCTTAGTTTTGGGATATTACATATACCTTTAATATTATTTGGTGGTGGTGCATGCCTTATCTAAGGCTAGCTAGAAGGCACATGGATGCGTGCCTGCTCTCCCTCTTTAACTCAAGAGTGATGCACCTCCTCCTCAAGAACTGTGTTGCTACCTCTCTAGCTTCTATAGGATACAATACGATGCTGCTGAACATATGCCCATATTTAATGCCGTAAAATATTGTCTGAGGCACACTCACAACACTCCCCCTTACAAATGAAAGTGTTCTCCACCACAAAAAGCTTCTCTTTGAACATCTTGAATTTCCCTTTTGAAAGTGGCTTACCCAAGATATCAATGGCTTGATGACATGTTGAAATGTATTGTAGAACCAAAGCTCCCTTCGGAACCATGTCTTTGATGAAGTGGTACCTAATCTCAATATGCTTGGATCAATCATGAAATATTGGATTTTTCAGAGAGTTTGATACAACTCTGGTTGTAACAATAAATCATGGTAGCATCCAAAGTTTAATAGGTCATCTCTCCTAGTAACTTGCAAATCCAGATGAATTCACAACCAACAAAACTCACTGTCATATATTCTACCTCTACTTAACTAAGTAATACAAAAGTGTGTTCCTTGCTAAAATAGGAAACCATACCTGAGCCTAAACTGAAGCAACACCCTGAAGTGATCCTCCTATCACTAGGACTTCCTACTCAATCGAAATTTGAAAAACCTTACAACACCACCTCTCCATCATCAGCATACCCTAGTCCAAAATGCAATGTACCCTTTAAGTACTAGAGCATGTGTTTCACAAAAACCCAATGAACCTTCCTAGCATGCACCATGTACTGACTCAAGGTGTTCACTGGAAAACAAATGTCGGGATTGATATTTGCTAAATACATGAGAGAACCTATCAATTGTTTGTACACAGATGGATCAATCAAATTAGAACAAAAATCAACAAAGTGTTGTTGGTGTTTTCACACTAGCACGTGCAAAAGTGCATCTACTAGGAGTTGTGCTATTCCTAGTAGAGTTTCAAGGTAAAAAGTAAAAAAAAAAGAATGAGAATCAAAATATCTAATCTAATAGGCAAGAAAAAGTAAATAACATTGCATGCAAATCTAATCTAATCGTGCATTCTTCATCAAGCAAATAGACAACACCATTTAAAGAATAAATAATTTTATTTTCATTATAAAAATGGATGTTACATGAGTAAGTTTCACTTTTGAATTGTAGTAGAAGAGGCCCCTGCAACTGTCTGAGGGAGGGTCTACTTGATCTCCTAGCAGTCCACAATTCTCCAGCCACTTGTCATGTATACAATCTTCAGCAATGTGAGAAACGAACACAAGAGGGAGTTCGGATCTCAGGGAGATTTTTGCAGAGTAACATCTTAAGCAATGAATGGAGAATCGATGTTGAGTGATGGACCCCGAGGATTAATTTATAGGCATAACAGATAGCTCTAGGATAAGGACTAGGCTTTGATTTTTTTCTTTTCTTTTGCCTTTTAATTTGTGCCTTTCATTTTTTTATCCTTTTATCCAATTTGGGCTATCATGAAAATCATGCCAAGTTTCTTCTTTCCGCTAAGGGTAAAAATATAGAAACATCCAAAAATCAAGTCAGGCCAAAAGTTGCTCATTTATTTCGAGATAATTGAGCAATTTAATTTGGAAAATAGCCCTTTTTGGTGCACGACTTTGATTTTTATTTTAATGAAGGTCCAACGGGTAGAAATGAAATGTGGTAATGATGTAAATGTGTGACGAGGCTAATGACATGGTCGGTGGAAAAAAATTAGGTGTTAACACAAAGGACTTCAGATTTGATACCATAGGATTAGCCATGGGCTTGCATTCCATCATTTAAAATCTCTTCAAAATATCAACTACATACTTACCTTGTCCAAGGAAAACTTCACTTGATTTTTAACACACCTCTAAACCCAAAAATTAATTCATCAAGCCAATATCCTTCATGTCAAATCCTCTCGCCAAATTTTTCTTGCACCATTATATGAGTTTCTTTGAAATTCTTGTAAGTATGAGATCATCTACATACAAGACTAAAACAACCAAATTAGAATGATCAACCAAATAGTAAGGATTGGAACATGCCTCTATCTTGAAGCACTTTGTGTGGCTCAAGTCCTTCTTTCCCTAGTTAGAAGAACCCAAATCCTCTTTCTTCACTCTCTAAACCTTATTGGGTCCTCCTTTCTTGTTTCACTTTTTCTTCTTACTGATGAAGGAAATATTCTACTCACCCTCCATACCTACATCAGTCTCTAATCTTGTCTCCTCCTAAATGAAGTCACCCCATAATCTCTCAAATGTGGGAAGTTTTTTCCAAGCACAAACCTCATAGGAAAAAGGTTTCCCAAAAGAAGGCAACCCATTTAATGTGATGGGTACTAGCTCTTTACCCTTGACATCCTCTCCAACTGCTACAAGTTGATCACAGGGTACAATAATCCTCATCAAGTAGGTAGTTCTGATATATTTCTTGGTCATCCCCGTGGCTCTAAGATTATTACTCAACAACAAATTCCAATTGATGTTGTCACTCTAATATAGTGACTAGAGCATAGACATGTCCTTTATTGTGGCTCTCTCAACGATGTGAGGGATCAAATGATCCTTCACATATTCAAAGATGACTCACTTGCCATCTTTTTCTTATGATCAACCAACAACACAAGATCGATATTCGCTAGAATTTGTTTCTAAACAACGTCCCATAGATCTTGGTCCTCCAACAACTTCTTTACCCAACACTTCCACGAGACGAAGTTAAATAAACCTTCCAATATGTATTCATATTTGAGACCAGATGTAGTCATACCACTACACTAGAATATTATTCTAAAGAAATTAGATTAAAAACCTAATAAAAATGAAACAATATTATCATAGAACCATTGTGCTTTTCTCAAGCAAGGATCATGTGCATCTCACCCTTGAAATCTCTCGATAGTTCCCTTTCACATGTAGAAGCTCTACATCCATTCAAGGATTCCTAGAAGGTTTCAGAAAACTACTCTAATAAGTTTTAGAAATTCTATAACTCATGGTAAATAAATTATGCACTATAATACAATTCCTGCATGAAACCAAAACCAACAAAAACTAAAAATCTATCAAAACAACTCTACTAGTAAATGCTAGAATATATAAACACTTTTGTAGAAAACAATCAACATAATTCAATAGACAATTGTCAAAAACTGTCATTGCTTTCATTATTTCTAAACATGAAAAAATATGCTATATGAAAATATCCCTAATATGCTAATTGCTATACTTAGACTTAGTGAATGAATTCGTACCTTTGCCCTATCTCTTATTGATTTGAGAAGGGCATACTAGGGTTTAAAAATTTAGGTTTGCATGTGACTCCAAATCATAAAAAGAATTGGTTGTATCTTTAGTCAAAGTCAGAAATATAATTTATTAAAACAAAAACCACACTAAATTTGATAAGATAAGATAATTTTATTAATGTCCAACGAATGACCACAAAAGTAGGTCAATGGGACTAAAATGATATATACAAACAGTACGAGTACAAAGTGGGAGTGCAAATGCAACTCCTAGATACTTCTGGTAGTAAAGCTAATATAGAGTAAAATAAAGAAAGAATGATACATCAATGGATTGGCCAATCTCTTTTTTATGCTCATCAATTATCTTCATTGTTTCATCCATATCATCGTTTCTTAATCTCAATAGTGCTTTCCATTGACTCTCAAATTCTTTAGTTATCTTGTTAAGACTCTCTCTAAATATTTTGGACATCTCTTCCATTATCTTGTTAAGACTCTCTCATGGAAGTGATTATCAAAACCGTAGTACTCTATGGCTCTGAGATATGGGGACCGAGTTTTTAAAATAGATTGGGGTCAAATGGAGATATTTCATACCTTGCTTGTCGGGCGCATCATCTGATGCAAGTGTATAGTTCTGCAGCCCATTATTTATACAAAGTTTGATGTCCAACCATTTCACCTTGAATTTATCTTCCCAATGGTCTCTTTATTACACAAAGTTGGATATTTCAATGTCTCTACCACCGAGAGAGTGGTACTCTTACCTTGCACTTTTCTCCTCATAAGACCTTGCCTCAGATATCCTCACAGGTCATGCACAAGGTTGGTTTGTAGATGTGTTGTGGCCTCTCTAATCAGTGACCATCTCCCCATAGTAAATTTACCCCTTCAGGTACTGTTTAGATGTGTCGAACTATCTTAGATCGAATAAATTGATACTAAATCAAGACATGAGAGAGGACATATACATATTTTACATTTAAGTCACTTGGACCTCATCTATGACGAGCTTAGGCCTGAAGATGTCTTTCTATGATAACTTTTTGGAGTTGCAGGATGGTTTCATTATCTGCCCCTATACATGTACATACATTGGATGCATTTGCTCAGGATCTCTCTTGGACAACTTCAAGTCATTTTTCATTGATTATGGGTAGAGATTGATCACCATATCCCTTTATATGATGGGATCTATCAGATGTGCCACACATAGGAGCAAAAGACATAGATGCACCTCATTTTTAGGTGCCCCTTATACTATGAAATTATAGTACATTACTACTACCTATATAGGAAGTTAGGCATTTACCTCTCTACTTCTGTTGGCACGGGATAAGTCCACAAGAAGTGCGGAAGCTGACAGGTGTGAAAGGTACAATTCGCGAAAGAAGGACCATTTGCGGAGTTTGAGGAAGCACAAGAATAGTTAAATTAGTTAGAGTTGGTCATGTGGACTATGTTGTGACCGCATAGTATCATATAAATAAAGTAGGATTGTAAGCCTAATGGCATCGATAAAGTTTGATAAATCTTCCCATATTTTTGATCTTCTTTGTATCCACGACATGGTGTATTGACTGTTTCTGCGAGGTTCATTCCGCAGGGTTTAATGAATGCATGAGGATGTTCAATTATGGTTCTATTTCTGTCTCTGTCCTTATGTGACAATGAATGTGAATGTTTGCAACATGTTAGTATTATGTGAATTGAATGATTACTGTTGATGCGAATAAGTGGGTTGAATATGGTGTGAATGTTTACTTTGTGAATCTGCGAATGATAAGTTGGTAGTATGATGCGAAGGATATAACTTTTGGTTTCTGCGATAGATATATGGGTGAAGCATATCCTCAAATCCACTGTGGAAACTTGGTTCCTGCAGCCCCCTTATCCATCTCGGGTGAGATTGCACCTACTTCGCAGGTGCTGCTGGAAAGGGTTACACCTTTCCGGGCTGGTGTGTAAGGGAGTTTGGGTGGTGTTTGTTGGAAACAATGTGAAGTGAACCCCTGTCGAGAGACGCTGCATAAACAACTTCCTTTCGATATTAGGATTAGAGATGCCTAACCCTCTTTGTCAGGGAAGATCTCAAATCTTATACACTCGCCCCATCTTGTGACGACCAAGAGGATCACCTCATACTTTCAGGTTGATCCGTCAGATTGCAACAACAAGCATTAGGTAGAGTTCCAAAGTACTTTCGATATTAGTGGTAAGACCTCGAGTCTCCCCTTAGCCTCCCTTCTATGTAAAAAGACACTATAACAAATTCCACTGAATGTGTGAGGTCAAAGGGGAAGATAATGGCCAAAATACATTATAATTATTTCGGAGGTGAGTGAAGAAGTGACTTAGATGGAATCTCTTTGAAAACTAGCCATAGGCAACACTTCCAATGGACCAAGATAGAACTACTCCTCCTGAGGTGGGCATACCCATACTCAGAAGATACAAAAGTATAGTCGTTGATCAACTACAATATAGATCACTAAGGTATATATAAGCAGCGATCATAACCACAAAGATACAAAGTGGATCCATGTCAAAAGAAAGATCATAGCCAAAAAGATACAAAGTGGATCTATGTCTAAAGAGAAATCACAACCACAAAAATACAAAGTGGATCTACGTCTCAGAATCAAATGAAGATCTTTGGAGATGATGTTGAATAGAGCAATCTCCATAAGAATCAGTGCCAAAATATGGGTAAGTGGAAATCCAATGGAACTTGAGTCATAGCATAATGATGTGATGTTATATATGGAATCAATGTCTTCAAACCAACTGACACTGGTACGAGTCCAAACTATGTGAATAAATGTCTTGAAGTCGAACATAGTAAGCCACCATGTGATTACCAGTCAATAATGTATACTGTTAACACATGCGAGACAACTCACCTATAATGAAAATGGGAGGGAAGAAACCTAGTATAATATAACAAGTGTGAATAAAGGTCTTGACGTCGAACACTTGTAGAATCTAACAATCATGGGACATTGATGTATTCCCATAGTTCCTAGAAAGGAAACTTGACACTGATGACTGCAAGCTCCAAGGTACTAAAATGACTCTAGATTAAAATCCTAGAATAGATGTTTTGGAGTCGATGGGATGTGAACCATTGGAAAGACGGCATTAGGGCATCCCTCATCATCCAACACAAGGTAGTAGTACGAGGCCAAATATTTGTTGGAACAACTTGATGATGCTAAAACATACTTGACACGGGAAGGAAAACATATAGAAGTCAAGAGTTCTGAGGATTGGCAGACTCAGGCAAAACAATCCCTTGAACATAAGCACAACATTATAAGTGACTAAGTTGGAAGCACTGATGAGACATGATATAAATCAGTGTTGGATGAGACATCAAATAATGCTCCATAATGACTAGAAGACTAACCAATCAGTGGAGATAAACATACACAAGCTCAGCTTCCTAAAGTCATACTATAACCCAAACTGTAGAGATAGTGACTCAAAACAATGTGCTTAGTTCAAGGGAAATGCAACTTGCTTCCATACATAAGTAAGAACACGACTCTTTCCCATTCGTCTTATTTTGGAATATTTGATTTTTTTTGTCTTTTTCATATTATAAAATCCTGAAAAATAATAAAAGAATGTTATGTTACATGGTAATAAATGAGTGTCAGGAACAAGTGAACTATTTCCAAGTGCATGGAACATACCTATGCATAATGCAAGGAACATAGGAAGGACAATGACACTTGGGGTGTGTTTCTTCCCAAGAAAGGTTGTGAAGTTGAAAAGACAAAATGATGCATATATTAGTGATAATAAGATAAGGAATGAGGTCTTATTAGATAGATAAAATATCGAAGCCAACATAAAGCTCAAAGGTGCAAGTAGGAAGTATGTGATGCATTTACAACTTAAATACTACCCCGTGGATTTTTATGGAGATCAGGTTGGTTAGTGCTCACGATATTTTCAATTTTAGAGAGTCTGAAAAACTTAAGGAAGACTATAAGGGTGCTCTTTTTTGTAAATTTAGTCTCCTACGCCCAAAAAATCATAAAACAATATGCAGAAGAACTCTTATAACCAAAATTAACTAGAGTATTCATTTTTTGTAACATAGTCCGCTTGGTCTGGAAAAGGGGTAACCTTATACCAAGTGGATGTCCTTTAAAATAATTTAGTGAGCGTGAAAGAGAACAATATTGCTCGAGAATATTTTCATATTGAAGGAGTCAGAAAAGTGCTTAAAGGGCACAACATTTAAGCGACAACCTTATATAGGGGGTGGCCAAAAATATATAAGAAAGAGAGGCATGCGGCTTCTTCTCAACATCATGGTAAAACTAAAAAGGCTCCCGATCCTATGAGAAACAATCTGTATGGTAACCAAAATGGAAAAAGGGTGTTGACTAGGGTGACCCATGTTAGGTAGGCTCTTTTGTCGGAATAGTGCGAAACTCATATAGAAATGGTTGACACACCAATATCCAATAGGTTTGGCCATATGGAAAATTCAGATAATAAAAGGTTCAAATGCATCATAACAATGGGGATTCCTAAACCTATATGAAAGTTTATGAAAATACGTGATCGGATCGAGCACAGTGCAGAAAATGATCCCTAAGCAACCATGATTCCAGCTAAAATTCCTATCTCCAAGAAACAACACTACCATGATCATATCTAAAAAATACAAAAAGAAAGATCTAATACAAGTCACATTGCTAGAAATACTTTCAACTTTAGTATCTTCAACAATATGTATTACCAAGGCAGAATTTACCAATGGAGACTCAATAACGCCAAGGCCTTGGGACCTACAAATAATCAGATCAAACCCGTGAGGAAAATTAAAGCTAAAAGAAATAGTGGAGTCTACAAGAACAGACTCATCATTGTGGGAATCAAAAAATATGCTAGCAGAATCAAGCTCATCAGGAACGTCAACTTGCATCTAAATGGTAGAGTCTAGAGACTTAAAAATGCCAATGTTTGAGGATCTATAAACAGGGAGACCGGACTCAAAAGTCAAATCGGGGGCGAATTTGATTGCAACTAGGTGCAATCCAGGGCGATGATATTTGGAAAGGATGTCAAAATCCAACAGAATGTCATACTCAATCATAGTCTCAGCTAGGAATGCTTCATCTGAAGGAAGCATATCATCCCAAAGAGACCATTTTAAAGAGATTCACTTGGACTAATAGGATGGAGAGCATGATCCAATGTCCCCATTGGATGAACCACACGGTCAAGTACTAATATCAAGTCCCAAGAAGGTAAGCATGAATACATAGGATTCTTCTCAGTAGCAATTGGACAGGAGAGATATAAGGTCACATAATTCAACAATGGTGGGGCAGTGTGTATTGAAACACTTGGAACTAACAAAGGATATACTTGGCCTAAATTTGGGTAATTAGAAGGATCAATGAATGCAAGTTGATCAATAGTGACAATGCTTCCGTTGTGAGGAAAATACATCACCTGAAAGCGCATAGAAACCACATCATGCATAGCATATACATTATCACACCAAAGGAGCATATTGAAGTCCAAAGGGTCCTCCATAACCATAAAATCGACTAAGACAATCTTCCCACCTAATGTAACGAGAAATTGAGGAAGACATCCCAAAGTTTCATTAGGTCTTGTATCAAAATCCAATGGCTGATAAACATATGGCACAAGGTTGGGAAATCCCATACCTCTCCAAGCATGTGCAAATAAAATACTAAAAGAGGCTCATGTTTAACTTGAAACTTTATTTGAAAAGATACAGCAGAAGGCAGATGCGGCTTAGCTAGACTATTCCAATCAAAGGAATCAATCCTAGAGCTTGGTGGGGATTTATTTGAAGTGAAATGAGTTTCCCCTTGTCCAAAAAGTTCTCAATAGGCAGTGAAGAAAATATGACTAGTAGACACATCACCCTCCAAAGGAAGAGTGGGATCGACTGAAGATTGCATCAATTCGACTATTCAATGATTATCACTCTCCAAAGGAAGAGTGGGACTAACCAAAGATTGCATTCGTTCAATCGCTTCAACATCAACACTATCCAAGGGAGGAGTGGGATCGGTCGAATATTGCCTTGACTCGATCACTTCATCAACCAAAGGTTGAATAGGCTGTTGGGAAACCATAGGTTGTTCATGAGCATAAGATACTTGAGACTCAGACCACACTCTCTGTACCTACGAAATAGTAGGGCACATATGAGTAAGGTGATCTCCCTTACAAATATTACAAGGGAACTTAGGCTTTTGTCATATAGGCTTAGAATTCTCAACGGTGTCAACATATTCAACATAACTCGCATTGGCTGACAATTTGCTCCCAACATGACTTGCAGTAGCTGGTTGGTTGCCTCCAACATGAATTGCAGTGGTTGGTGACTTGTCCCTAGTATGACTAGCAATTATTAGTGACTTGTCCTTAATATGACTCACAGTGATCAATGATGTGTCCTCGACATGACTAGCATAGGTTGATGACATACTTTCAATATGACTTGCAGTGACTAAAAGTCCCCCCCCAACATGACCTCCAGAGGTTGATTACAGGTTTTTAGTATGATTAGCAATGAATAAAAGTCCCCCCCCCCATGACCTCCAAGTTCGGTTGTAGGTTTTCAATGTGACTAGCATTGACTGAAAGAGTTCCCCTGGGATGAATTGCAAAGGTCGAGAAACTGCCCCTTTGTTTTTGCATTTTCTTACTATTCTTCCTCCTTATATTCATTTTATACTCCCGGTTACTAGTACCAAAATTTTTCACCACATGAGGTGGAAGGAGGAGGAGAAGAGGTTACTGGTGAAGAGGGTATAGGTTTTTGATGCCAAGATAAGGTGCTTGCTTGAGAAGCATCAAGGGAATTCACAGTGGAAAACAACTAAACTGGAAGCCCCAAGGTGAATCCAGGAGATTCAAGGTGGCCATCAAAGGAGCACCAACTTTCTCAACAAATGGAAAAGCAGAAGGAGCCCCTTGAACATGGATCCCTTGGTTGGTGTCCACAAAAATACTAGCCATCGTTTATGATTCAATGAGAAAGAAATCTCTAAGGAAAACTAAGAACAAACAACACAAAGAGAACACCACTGGAGAAAGTTCCAGGAAATCAAACCAGGCAAACATATGGCCTTCTGAAGTCTAGCGTGGGTTGATGAAGTCCCACCACCAAAACAACAAAGGATGAAAGCAGTTACTAAGGTTGTGCATGCTTCCCTTCTTCGTGCAAGTGTTTTCCTAGATCGATCTAGAAAAAAACTTCTAAGGATACTAATGCTCCGGTCACAAAGTCCACCCACAATAGTCACATAAAATCCCCTTCTAACACTTGTGTAGAGCCCTAAGGATAATATTTTATGGCTACCAATCCGAAGTCGGTGTCTGTGGGAACAGTCGCGGGTTGGGATCATACATATGGGCAGGGTATCTAAGCTCGAAATATCAACAATACATAGATACTGCAAATATCCTTGTACACACAAAATCCACATATGCTTAATTAGGAATTGTAGGGATCTCTCTGCAACCTAACCTCACATGACCTCGTCCTTAACTCTGGTTTGAGTAGAGTTTCCTAGCCACACCCTTACAGTGTTGGATTTTCCTATCCTTATGAAAGACACCTAGGTTTCACAGTTTAAAGTAGCTTTGGATATTATACAAAGAACCTAATCTAAAGCTCTAGCCTTAAGCTACTGGTGAACCCTATAAAACATCAGTTTAGTTGATTTTAATTTAAGCCTTATTTTTTAGGTGGATTTATTACTCAAAGGATGTAGAGGTGAAACTGGTGGTGTTCTTGACTGAAAATAAATGAAAATGAAAATACTTGCAAATGGAAAATACCACATAAATCTTGGAACAAGTTACTTGACTATACAAAACTTTTAAAAGAAAGAAAAACCAACATAAATTTTCAAAATTTCAAGCGAGATAAGACTTTTTAAGGAGGTTACTGTTACCAAAGCAAACAACTTTTTTATGATTTTCATGAGATAATGCAAATGAAAGCAATATAATCTTTTCTTTTATGAAAACACTCCCAAAACATCAAACTGTCCTAAAGATTCCTAAGTGAACTAGAAGCAAACTATGATTTTTTGCAAAATTCAAATTTTATTTTCTTTCAATGCCTAATAAAAAACACACAAAAACATGATTTTGAAGGCTTAAAATCAAAATTTGGAAAATCTAAGAAAGATCCAGATCCCTAATGGACCTAATAAACCTAAAAAACCAATACTTTTTTTGAAGATTTTTATCTTATTTTTAGGCCCAACCAGGACATGTACACAACCTAAAGCACTGTTAGGGTGTGTGGATGCAACCTACCTGAAGGTAGCTCATGTGGATGTGAGGTAAACAACTAAAAACCACGTGGACGCAACTAAGCAGTGTTTAGGACGCATACAGGGACAAAAGCACATTTTTTTGTAGGAAAATGCATTCTACAGGAAAAGTACATGACTGCATACACTATTACCTGCGTACAAGCGCATGAAAAAGAAAAAAAGACACCTTCAAGATTAAAAAAAACACAGAAACTTTCCCTAGGGGTTTCACAAAGGAAATTAAACTATTTCAAAAACTATAACAAGAAGAGAACAATACAAAATGAACTGAAAATCAATCAAAAACAAAAAAATCCCTAACTACCTAAAATGGAGATAGTCCCTAGTGGAGTCTCTGGTACTATTTTTGGAAATTAATACCTAGTGGATTTTGGGTCTAACCACAACAGAGCAGATTCCCTGAAAGGAAACTGTTATCACACAACTTGTAGTTGTCCCTAATGGTATCCCATCCGGGATGGTAGAGGAGATGGACAACTAAAGAGGTGACCCAAGAGATGCCACGGTTCCCAATGCAAGCTGGGATTCACGACAACCGAGGCACTCTTCACTTTAGATCGAGATGAATCAAGACCAAGGGGGAGACCCCATAGCCAATCAAAGATGATTGGATCAAAGCAAATGTTTCTAGGGAAGTGTGAAAGATGAGTTACAGAAACCAATGCAAGGTTAGGTGGACCTAGAAGTTTAAGTATGGTTGAAAGAGGCTTAATGGATGACTAGTGTTTCAACCAATGAATGATTTAGGCCACATGATGAGATCAAATGACAAGATCTAGTACCATGAAATACACAAGTGGGACCCACTTCCTTGGGATATGGAAATGGTTCAAATGGGACCCACAAGGTGAAGTTAAGGGTGCAAATGGTACCAAGGGGTGTGTAAAGAGTAGATCTATGGATCTAAGATGAAATTAGAAACACCCACATATGGGATCTAACACTTGACACTAATCCCAAGAAGTGTGAATTGCCTTAGGTGGACTAGTGCCTTGCAATGGATGGGAAAATGGAGTCAAAAAGATGTCAAAATATAGATCGGGACACTTAAGAGGAAAATCAAGGGTATTGTTCAAGATCAAGTGAATAGGATGGTTAGATCTTACTAGATCTGATGTTTCACTAAGTGGCCCAAGTGGGCAAACAATTCCCCAAAATGAGGAATGATACCCCCAAGGCAGAACTCCACAAAGTGAGACACTAGATGTAGGTTTCAAGGTATGCTCTTTTCAAAACAAGTAGGATCTCAACTACCCAGTTCCTCTCAGTGGGACAACTCCTACCCCCAAGAAGTGCGACCTTTCCCAAGGAGGGCTAAATGCATGGTGAAGTGTATCAAATCGAGTCCAAAATCCATGAAACTTTAGATCCGGGTAGTTAAGTCAATTATCAATGTGGATCTTGAAAATCAAAGGCATCCAATGGCTAGATCTCCATAGATCTGAGATTCAAAATGCATCACCAAATTGACCCAAGTGGGGCACAACCCTCAAAATGAGGAATGGGGCCCGCAAGGCAAAAATCAAAGAAGTGAAGCACTAGGGGTAGGTTATCAAGTGAGAGGAGTTCAAATCAAGTGGGATCTCACCTACCAATTAGCTTCTCCCAAGGGGTGCGATTTGCCTCAAGGGGGATATTTTTCCTTGGAAAGTGTGTCAAACGGAACCCAATCACCACCAAACTATAGATCTGAATTATCGTGGATACTATAGAGATGGGTTTTCAATATCTTTCCAAAAGCTAAGCTAGATCCAAGTAGATCTAAGAAAAACAAAAAATGAGGGTTTTGATTTTATGTAATTTTTTACCAATAGGATGGATAGCAAGCGAAATCAATACTTACCTTGTAGATCTTACCTCTAAAGCTTGCGACCTCTTAGCATATGGAGAATTCTTGTGCTAATTACAATTCCAAGCTTGATCCAAGTGTCTTCAACAAAAAAGGTCCAAGCCCTAGGAGGAAATATGTCCCATGAAAACCTGCAAATCAAACTACATCAAGTTAGATTTGATCCACAAATCCATAAGATCTAAGCATTTCATATCAAGAAAGCCATCAATGGACAAAGCACAATTGAAAAACTCCCTCTCTATGAAGACGTCTTGCTCATGGGGGATGTGAGCAACCCCTACAATCTTCCCACAAAGCAAATCGTTGAGCTATCTTCAAGCAATTCATCCTCCCTCTCTTGATGTCAATCTCACCTGTAGAAGCAAAGAATGTCTAGAAACAAGATGCAAGAACATATACAAGAGCAACCCAATCAAAGCCAAGAAGTAGATCTCCAAAATATTCTTTTCATTCCAAGTTTTCCAGAGCCCAAAGGTGAGCTATACAATAGGGGGTCTCCTCCTTATATAGGATAATAAAGACCAAAACCCTAGATCTCAAAACCACTTTACAAAACATAAAGATGAGTGGTTGAGATTAAAAGATCTCAATACATGATCAATCGATAAGATGAAACATAACAATATAACACATGGATCACTCAAATAATGATGACGTCATAGCTAAAAGATACTCATGGAGGGTGACATCATCCGCTAGAGCGGGAAAAAGTACATGGGCCCACCTCATATGACTGGGACATGATATACGGAGCTCATGGTGGGGCTAGGAGGCATCAATCCTTGCTAGCTCATCCCCATGGCACAATAAAATAATATAATATGTCCAAAATAATTACAAATGATCAAATCTGTCCTCAAAATCTGTGAGAGACATGTAGTATAAGGCCTCTCATGGCCTCTGTGGACCCCCCCACATGATGAAAACTGGCTTGAAGATAGGGGGTTCACCCTGGAAGACCTCTGTGAAAACCAAGTGCCAAAAGCTTGCCTCAATTTCCCAATTCGAATTCCTCAGTGACCCTTTTATCCCATTTTTGGACTGCCTCGGTAACTGTGAAAGTACTGAAACTGCCTCCTAGGGCACCTACGCTGTCAAATTGTCAAATTGAGCCTGGGCACCTGCGCTATCAAACTGATCCCACCAGGATCTCCAGAAGAGGGGTTAAATGGTAATATCAAGTGGCTATACCACCCCCTCCTCATACAGCGCCCTAGGTGAACTGGCCTCTCATGGCCCCTGCTGCTTAGGCTGGGAAATCAGCCCCAAATCTAGTCAACAAGTGGAAAAATGCATCTCTCACTATCAGAAGTGCCCGGAACTAAGTGATAAGTGTCTCATTGGATCCAGAAGACCCAAATATACCAAGAATGTGTACTCATACACCATGGGTTGCCCCAATGGGCTAGCTGTAGGGTCACCATATAAGGACAATGCATAATCTGATGATCTAAAGAAATAATAAAACCTGTTGAACTGCATCAATCATCATCTGGACCATATGTCCATCATATAGCATCATCATCAAGAGTATGTGGGCCCATACATCATCATCAATAAGCCTACATGTCCCACATCATCACGAATCCCAAGAAATGACCATAGTCAAACTGGGTTTGACTAGGTCAATAAATAACCAAGGATAATCATATCAATAGACTAAGACATGTTCCTCTAATCATGCTCACAGCTTAACTTAAAGTATAACATAATTTAGTGGCATTAATCATATTTGTTCATTCCATTGTTATTTATATTTACTTGCACAATAGCTTAAATGACAAACTCACCCATTGGACATGGTCTAACTGCTAGCTAAGGATGAAGTCTAGGAACAAGGTTGGGAAAAGGGGGTGACTTGTCTAAGCTCAAATAAAAGACACTTTGGACTGGGAGAAAAGGGGAAGCTACAAACTCTGTGCAGGACAAAATAAACATGGGGAATGGTTGTGCCTCACAAATGGGTAAGTTGTTTAGAGAGTGCTTATTCAACTTAGGCATCATGTCTACTTTTATAAAAGATGATCCAGTTTCATTAGGATCCATTGATTTCATTTCATGGCCTTTTTGGCCTACATAACCCTTCGGATATCAGGTGTGCTGATAAGCACAACTAATTGCAGCTTGCATCCAAGGCATGTTTATGTATATAAGGTCAGCAATTGTTTAGATATAGAATTTAAGAACCATTGCTTTTTGGACCTTTCTTATACTCTTCGAGGAGTATTTTTAGCAGTTCATCGCTCTTTCCCTTTTTATTTTCCATGGGTGAATCTACATAAGTTTCCATAAGTAGTACATGAGCTTTCAGTTTTAGCCAACAACATCTCAAGTGACTAGGGGGAGTTCGTGCTAGTGCCAAACATCGGGACAACCGACCGGAATGATTTAGGCCTACAATCCAACTTACCAAAGGCAAGTTCTATCACCAACTTAGAGCTGAGACACTAAATTAACAGGGATGCGGTCCAAACACAGAGGTAGTAAAAAAGGGATGTCCTCAATATCAGAAAGTCAAGTAAGACAAGTCAAAGGTTTAAAGCCAAATAGGAAATTCATGGATGGATGGAGTCAAGTGAAAGTGGAGCCTAAGCTAGAAGACAACTGGTGTCAAGAAAGACCATATCTATGCGAGGTAGTAAACCAGTGAGTTTTGTCAAACAACCTAAATGTCCAAGTAAAATGTTCATTTTATAATTCATCATCAAGATAGTCCATTTTAAGTTTACCAAGTTTGCCACATCATGAATTATATACCAAGCTAATGTTGTGAACATGACTAAAGCAACAAGATAATAATCCACAAGCAATGATTAGAAATACATAGGTCTTACAACATCATCATAAGAATAATCATCATATTTCATCTGAAACACTGCTGCAATACATCTCTAGGCACTGAACTGAAACTATATGGAATAAAGGGTCTCATCGGTCATCAAATTTGAACTCTCAAGGCTCAGCCTTGACACAAGGTCTAACATGAGTCTAAATAATACACTGCTCTGATCATGAGTGATCTCAAAATATAAAGTCATCATAGCCAAGCTTTGAATAATCTAAGCTCTGGAATGTGCAGATATCTGCTAAGCAAGAATAGTACCCCTGCTACTATGGTGTGATAACAGAAACCCTCATCAATCAAGCAGAAATTAAGTTTACAACAATTCACAAGCAGACTTATTTTCTAACAAAGAAGGAAGGTTTAAAGTATGACCTACTTGGGGTCCAACATCTGAAGTAGTTTTTTCACATTGGCACTGCTTTAATATTTTCTGAACTCTTTAAAATTCAATTTGAAACTAAGAAATATCAAATAAACAAATAGTCACTAATACAAACTATAATCTATAAACCAGTTGTCGATTTCAATATCCAAATTGCAAGAACATAAATATTAAAGTGAGATCTTGAATTGGACAAGAAATAGAGTTATTTTATATTTTATATTAATAAACAAGAAGTTAAAATTGAAATGATTTCACTTGATTTCTATTGCCGACGTCGTTTTGAAACTAGAAATCCGGAATCCTCCAACCGAATTCCTTCACGCACTCATTCCTTGTTCACTTTGAAATATTTACCCAAAGAATCATTGCAATTCTTTGGTATAATAAGGTATTCCAATGGTGATTGCAAATCAAGTTTCATATAAGGGAATAGGGCTTTTGCAGACTAAGGAAATAGGGTTTCAAATCTTGTCGAATTCCAATAGCATGAGGATGGTCTCTCTTAGATTGAATGTATGATTTTTCCTCTCCTACACCTCTTTATATTGACGGGGATGTAATTAGGGAGGTTGTGAGATGGTTATTTATGGGAATGGGAATTTGGGTAACATAAATACCCACCATTTTCCCGTAAAATAAATTTACTTTTTTTTTACCCTCGCATAGATTGAGTGGATGATGGCTAGCCATACATATGTCGCATAACTCTTAGAAAACCTAGTTTTTTGAGAGGTATTTCCAAGGATAGATATTGTTTACAGATGATTAAAGATTAGGGAAGCCTGCAAAAGAGGAACATGGGTGAGATCGACCATCATAACGTTTATGGAACAATGTGGCAAAATATGCTATAACAACTTCCTTCAAAGAAATGGCATGTTTCTTACCCAAAGCCTGCATCATCGGTTTCATTATATGTTCATAAAGGCTTTCCAATGTTATTAGATTTTCACAATATTCAACTCAAACAACCACACAGAGTTTACTACAAACTAAATCCTTCATATTGTGACATAATAAAATATCTCCATGCTTGATTAACAATGGATGCACCAAATTTCTACATTAAAATCGATTGTTTTGATGGCATGATAAATATGTAGTTAGAAGATAAAGGATTACAACATTTATAACTAGGATATCCCATGTGCAATCCCAAATCCTCAATCCTAAAAGATATTAAGAATTTTTTTGGGGGAAGCTTACCTAGGGTTAATGTTTTAGGAGCCAACAAGTTGATTTGGTGAACCTGAAGACAACCCAATGCTTGGTGAAGCTCTAAATCTACTGAATTATTATCATTAAAATCAATGATTTTGAGAATTTTGTTTAGCTACCAATTCCATATGCTCATCACTTTAAATGATATATATTTCAGAGACAAGACATATACACACTGTTCCAATCAATCTTTTAAAAAAAAATCTTTATATTGTATCAATGAAAGGGTATCAATATCTAGGTGTACACATGGATAAAGAAATCATTATCTACTTTGTTTAATGTTCAACTGATGTAAATATTATGCCTATGAAGATAGGTTCCATATCGAGTGAGAGCATCTACACTTGATTGGGTTTTTTACTATGTTAAATTCCCTCCACAAATTGGGCAGATCAAACAAATTTATTCAAAAAAAAATCCTCTATATCTCAGAAGAAAGGATCGTTTTTCACTAAATCAGACCAAGTACAACATTTTCAACAAAAAAATCAAGCTTCCACTTTCCAGAGACCCCTGCACAATCCTGATGATATTTGCATCGGACAGAGATTAAATATATGTACTTCCCCCGCTGACTAGATTAAATTATATTTATATTGTACTCCAAGCTTCGACGTGATCAATCTATGCTATTTAAAGACCATGCTACTAGGTGATTGTACTCCAAGCTTCGACGTGATCGATCTTCGGTATCATGCTACTAGGCAACTCGACATTGATTTTTGTTGGTGGGGGAGTTCAAAATTATCGTGGGTTACAGGTGTAAATTGTAATGGAATTGGAAACTTATTAACAAGATTCACTGCATATGTGTGGCTCAATGAAAATTTTGAAAAACAAACAATAAACATCAACCAAACCCAAGGAAATGAAGTCATCTCTTTTTCTTCATGTTCAAATCTTCCATCTCTCTAAAGGAATCTAATAAGTTGACAATTCTAACATGGTTATAGCTCTAGTATCTAATATTTTATTATTATTTGATAACATTTTCTAGCTTCTTGACCATTTAGCATGGAGTTAAAGGTGTTAATTGGGTCTAGCTCAAGTAGTTATGGGATGGAGTGTTATCCTCCCCACCGAGGTTGTATTCCCGCAAGTGACATATTGATCTCATAATGAGTATAATATTGTTGTGACAGCTTCAAGCCCTGTTGTTGAGTTGGCCTTGTGCCCTGAAGAATGTAGGATTTACCCTGGGTACCATTCTCAAAATGAGGGGAAATGCCCATGGGTTTTCCCCAAGAAAATTTACTTATAAAAAATGTTGTTCATGGCATCATCATTAATGCAATACTTAGGGGGAAAACACATCATTAATACTTAAAGGTAAATCTCTCATCAAACCATCAATCTTTTGCAGGTTTGGTCAAATCATAATAAAGATAATGCATTGGTCTTTTTTTTTGCACAAAAATATGTTAATTTTGTTTGGGATAAAAAAAAACTCTATTAAGATCAATGATAACTTCTATAATCTTCATTGAGTTTATGTATCAACATGCACAAAATGGACCCTATCGACATCACAAAACCTAAAACTGGGATTACAACAATGAGAGCTATTATTCTTTTCATTCACTTTTATGCATCATCAGTTCCTTATATGATCTGTAAATTGTCATGGATATTCCACTGAATCAAATCGTCATAATGGATCTTACAATTTAATTCATTGTGTTAATTTAATTCCATAAAATACTGAATACAATGGAATTGAGAGAGAAACAACTAGCAAATAAGTACACAATCCACACAATTACACAAGATATACCATGGGAAAACACACTATGGGGAAAAACCCAATCACAAATGAGGACTATGCCTTGCTATTTATGTCAAGTTGCAAATACAAAGGAAATGGTACTCTTTACGGAGTTACCTATGACTCTGAGGCTAGAGTGGCTACTACAAGACCAACATTTTTGGGGAAAAAACTAATTCTTGAACTTATGCTTATACTAAGAGAGGGGGGTGAATCAATATAATATATTTTTTCTCACTTTAAACATTCATCACTTATTCAATAACTTGAAAACAATAAATACACAAGAACTCAAATCACAATACATAGAATCTAACATGGAAACCCTTTTTAGATAAAACCACAAAATCTTATACTCATAAATTCATGTAGGCACCAACCTATTGTTACAATGTTTGTAGGAACCAACCAATTGGAGACACCAATCCCCTCAAAAGAGCACCGACTCAACAATATGTAGGCACCATCCTACTAAAGACATCAATCCCATCAAATGAGCACCAACTCAACAATATGTAGGTGCCAACCTACTAGAGACACCAATCTCCTCAAATGAGCACCAACTCAATAATATGTAGACACCAACCTAATGGAGACACCAATCTCCTCAACTTAGCACCAAATTAGTAATATGTAGGCACCAACCTACTGAAGAATTGGGTACAAGAATACTGACATAATTACCTCAAAGATAACTTCATAATCAACTTCAATATGCTAGACAATCAACCTTGGATCATCTCCATAATCTGCCTTTGATCTACTTCATAATATGCCTTTGATATACTTTATAATCTTCCTCTGATCTATTTCATAATTTGTATTTGATATGCTTCATAATCTACCTCTGATTTGATTTGTAATCTTCCTCTGATATGCTTCATAATCTATCTTTAATATGCTTCAAAATATCCCTTTGATCTACTTCATACTATACTGATCCGGACTTGGTGAGAACCGTCTCACATCAAAGATTTGATAATGATAGTTTTCCTAACATCTTAGTGCAAGTGAACATAAGCATACCACAAAGTGTGCATCATAAAATCCACCACATAAAATGCAAGACATTCAAGCGCATAATGAAGATGGTATGATAACAAAGTTCATCATTTATACTAGTTACGTCTCAGGGATTACTCTAAAGGATTCACTGATCCATTGTACATGATGAAAGAAACATAAAAAGTACATCAAATGGATCCTCTACATGATAGTCTCAATGGACTGCAAAATGTTTGCATAAACAAGTGCATCAAAAGAACCAAACTCACACCCTCACCAGCCCCTTCACCTTTTTCCTTCGGAACAAGAATGTAGTCGGTCCACACTTGCATCCAAATGAAAACTAAAAGTTACCTTATTCAACTGTCTCTGCCTCTTTGTCCCATAAGCTGGATAAAATCAGAGATATAACGCTTCATAATGCAACTAGACATGCTTTCTCAATAGCCTACAGGAGCTTTGAACCTCGATCAAAGCCACAATCTCCAAGCAACGTATCAAAACATGATCTCCAACATGCATGTAGTCAAAAGGAAGTCTTTCTCAGATCAAACCTCCAAGAATGATAACTCTAACAAGAGTCATAAACATGAAGCCCTCTCAAATGGAACTTCAAGAATGGAGTCTCCTCATAACATCTCAAAGGGTCACTCCCCATGGAGTCCTCTCTCACAAATGGAGCTCAAAGAGGAACTCTTACTTGCTCTGCAACAAGCTCTCCATGTCCATTTCCATTCTCCATTTCCCTTACAATACATATATCAAGGGCTTAAATAGTTGAATGACCCCTTGGTGGCATGTAACATGTAAATCTCTCAAATTGAGACTTAGTTACAAGTTGTTTGTATTTTAATAACATAAGCCAAAATATAGTTCTTGCCATATTAAATTTGGGCTAAGTGGTTTCACCTTTAGTTACTTCCACTAGCCTTACATTTGGTTGGCATCCCATTAAAAATTTTGTTAAAAAAACAACCATAAACAAATAGTTATCCTCCATACTTTGTGTCATATAAAGGGGATGGCTTTTAAATATGGTTAAAACCATATTATAAGAATAACCATAAGAGAACCATACAAAAAACCCACTTTTATCCATATAACCTGGGGTCAAACCTATGGGCTTCCCCTTTGGTTTGTTGTTTTTCATAAAAATATGCCAATCAAAGATAAATATCAAATTCTCCAATGCTTTTACCAAATGACATGGATTGCACAATGGTAAATTCGTTGGGATAGTATAAAGGAGGTCGTGTGTTCAAAACCTGTGGCTTAACAAATGTTTGGAACTGAGTCAATATTGGGCATTTCAACACCGCTACGTGTCAGTTGTTGAGTGGTCCATATCACACCAAAGAATTTCCAAATCATCTACCAAATCAACACCACATCGCTTGAAACTGCCAAATCAACCTACCATGTGTCACCATGAAATGTTGTCATGCAGGCCTCGTAATTCCACATGGTACAAGTGCCATGGTGGTACTCTTTTTGACACTTTGCACATAAAAGCATTGTTCTGCCGAAACTTCAGAACGCAATAACCTATGCATATGAACTCCGTTTGATGCACCGTTGGAATTAGATCAATGATCCATTCATGATGGTTCTATTTTGTGCAGGATTTGAAGACTTTGAATTTCTAGGTTTTTCGAAGCCACCTGGATCATATACAGAAACCCCTACTTCCAAAGGGAAAATCTCCAAAACTATACCAAACTAGTATTTGTTTAAAGTTGATTTCAGGATAATTCAGAAACCCTAAATTCCCGAGGTCATATCTTAAAAAATATAGTAAACAAACATTTGAAACTTATACCATAGGTTCTTCAAGATATCCACTTCATCTACTCCAAGGGGCACTCTCTGAATCTTTCGAGAACAAAATTTATAGTGAAAATGCCACACTAACATGTTTGAGGCTAATTTCAAGACCATTCAGAAACCCTAACTTTGCTAGATCATGTCTCCAAAAATATAGCAAACTAGCATTTGAAACTAGTACCACAAGTTCTTCAAGAACTCCTCTACATGTCCTCCAAGTGGCATGATATGAAACATCCCCAAAAAATTTACAGTAAAAATTCCAAGATGACCTTAAAAACAACTCCTTTGGAATGATGTTCAATCTTTGCTCATCTTCTTCTTCAAATTTTGCAACCCTTTCCACCAGTGCACCTCTCCTATGAGATATCCATGTCATGGATGAGTGAGTGAACAAATGAGAAATTTATCCTCTTATTTATACTCTTCTTAAATCACTTTTTGGGTTGACATAACATTGTTCAATATCTTGATAGGGATTACCTAAAATTCTTGTTGGGTTGACTTTACAAATCCTTTCATATGTCCTCATTCCTATGGATTTAGAGAGAGTTCCATATACTATTGGAAAGGTATCAAAATAATATTTCCAACCATGCAACCTATAATCCAAATTGATCTATGTATTTAGATTAAAATTTTCTTCAAAGACAATGTATTCAAATTGGACATCATTGATACATTATTTCCAACAATCTTTATATTCCTTTGGTTTTCCTGCCTCCACAAGTGGAAAAGTGAGGTGTACATCAATATCTTCACTTGGAATCACCATTACTTATATTTGAATTGTGTTCAAATCAATATATTCACTTGGTAATCATCATTACATCTGGGACCACATCGATATCTTCACTTGGGCATCATGTTAGGATCATCTTTTATCCTTATTGGGGTTTCCTATTGGGGTCATCTTTCATATTCATATTAGACATATGTAGTATCAAAAAATAATTGACATAAATGAAAACAATATTTCCTTGCATTTGAAATCATTGACAACTATATTTCCAACACTACTGTCTAAAACACCAAAATGGCCTCAAAATGTTTCATGTGGTTTTTTGACCCCAAATCTAAAAGTGAGACTTGCCCCTTGGATGGGCCCTACAAGCCAATTCATCCAACCTTCTAACCCCGAAAGCTCCAAATAGGTGACAAATTATCTATTGATCCTTTTTAGATCACACCTCCCCATTTTGGGTGGCTTTTGGCCCAAAATATTTATTGAATGAGGCGAGGAAATTTTTCCTCCACGTTCTCCTCAGAGTACCATTTAACCTTGCTTGAAAGCTTCCCTTTCAACCCCACCTTATAGAGTTCATATTGTACCCACCTGGTAGTTCTAGAATTATTTTGCAACACTATCTGTTTTACTAACTCTACCTGAACCTCTGGTGCTAAGTCCTCTATAGGAGGTAAGAAATGCTTAGGTTCCTGATTCAACATGGAAGGTTTATATAGTTTCATATTTTCCACATTTACTATGGAGTAAAGGTGCATGTATGGGGGTAGTCTGAGTCTATAGTCATTATCTCCCACCTTCTCCAATACCTCAAAAGGGTTATACCTTAGAACCTTGATCTTTTTACCAAGACCTCGTAGTCTTTCCTTGTTCAAGTGTAATCATACTTTTCCTCCAACTTTGAATGTTTTTTCAACCCTGTGTTAGTCATGCCTGGCCTTGTATTTTTCCCATGACTTCTTCAATGTTTCCTATACGTGTAAATGGATTTTCCTAATCTTATCACTTAAATTTTGTTGGCACTTATACAACTGTATTGAGGTTTTCTATAAAGACCTAGGTTCTTCGCGGTTCAAGGAACCAACAAAACCCCTTTTCACCGACCCTTTCGGAAACAATCTGCAAACAAATTGAGGTCTCACCCGAGGCGAAGTTATGGGGAGGTTGCAGAATCAAGCTTCCACAACCGGGTGATGAGTTCTTCAAATAGACTGATGAGCGGCATGCTATGGGGATTGCGCTACAGGTTGAGGACTGCGTGAAGTTCACCTTCTTCATGGTTTAATACTTATACAAGCTAGGGCATTTGCACAACTCACGCATCCAAGGACCGCGCAGTTCAGAGGGTATTCGACAACAGGATAGCGCAACCGATAACTGCGCTTCCTCCCTGGACTTAACCAACTTCAACAAACTCTACTTAGTGTTTCCTATCCATTCAATGATTGCCTTAGGTTATTTATCTTATGACTTATGCAATATGACAAAACACAATATACTACGCACTTCCGGTGCTTCGCTTTTCGAGGGAATCACACGACGCGAACTCTACTTACTTAAGTGTTTATGCAATCAACTTATGAAATCATTCAGGATTAGAAATACTTGTGCATCTAACATCCATCCACATATGCGCTACTTAACATATTATCCCCATATTCATTCTTTATGACGAATACATATAAAAGCAAGAACATATAAACCGATAAATGAGATCTTAAGCATTCATTGAAAGTAAATATACAGATTCAAACACATTAACAGTCACACAACACAAGATTTAACGTGGTTCACCCCCAAGATGGGAGCTACGTCCACAGGAATTGTTGTTATATTATCTTGGGAAGGGTACAATAGTTCTAGTCTGTGCACTCAGCTGCAGACTCTCTTCTCTCTCAATAGGTCTCTGCGCACGCAGCTGAAGAGCCTTTACAATGGCATTCAACACTTAGGAGATTTTACAAGGAATATTGCTCACTACTAGATATTATTCAACCATTTCCCTTACAAAATTGTGCCCTTTTATAGATCATGCCCGTAGGTAATGTCTTTACAATGCATAAGAAAAACCCTAAGGTTTCCCAAAACTGTCGTGGTTTTCCCTTAACCAGAATGTTAGGCTTTAATAGCGACTCCTCCATTGTGGCCATCCTTTGCGCATGGTCACGTCGCTTTCAGCCTGCCCTGTCAACTGCATGTCGACTGTCGTTTTCACCTAGTCGTTCCTTCTCTAACAGCTTTATGCGATCGGTTCACGTCGTGCTTCCTCTACTCGTGTGGTTGGTTTCTTTCCTTCCACACCACTCCTTACCCGCATTCTAGGGAATCATGGAGTGCTTCGACAAAACAGGTCGCTTTCGTAGCTCGACCTTCCCTTCATTCTTTACCCAAAATAGGTTCCCTACTGGAACTTCGCGGTGCTACTACTTCACGGAATCGAACCTCAGCTACCCAGTTCCCATTTTGTCGGTACTGCGCTGCGCTCAACTTCGCAGCTTCCAAAACTAACATACCAAAATTGCCTTCATATGAGCTGCGCTGCAGCTCCAAAAATATTCTCCTAAAAAATTTCTTACTTGGGCCAAGCCCAACAGGCCCCTAACACTTACATGTGGCTCATCCCCGAGCCACTTTCCACTTCTGCTTCTCCGAGCTGCTCTTCCTCCCTCAGAGCTAACTTAGGGGCAAATTCTTGATAGGTTGTGCTCATCTTAGCAACCGTATCCTTGACATCTTGTTCAATAGTTTTGATGGTATCTAGTACATCCGGTTCTATATCATCCTCAGTGTGCTCTTTGAATGAATCATACGTGTCGCGGAGCTCTGTCAGTTTTTGTTCAATCTTCTGCGATAGGTCGTGGGATTCCTCTCGTAGGGACTGTGATTTATCTACGGCTTCAACCTACTTGTCTCTCAATACTTGAAGTTGTTTTCTCAATTCTCTGACTTCTGGATACCTTTTTAGTCTATCTCTTCACTGCAGTGCCTTCACCTCCATGTCCAGGGCCTCTAATGTGGCCTGCTTCTCCTTCAAAGTGTTCTGGACTTCCAGCAGCTCTGGGTCCTCTTCCAGCGCAGTAAAATTTTTTGTCGCCTCATCCAGCAAAGTTTGGCACTTAGCCATTTCACTGGCTATACTCTCTGCTGCAGCTTTCACTTCCGCTGCTCTAAGTTGTTGCTGATCAGGTGGTGTTTTTGGTCGATTCTGCGCTTCTAGGGCGGTGATATTTTCCTAGTAGTCGATATCCATATCTTTCATCTCAGCCTTAAGATCGCTGACCACCAAGCTACCACCAAGACAATATTAAGGATAGTATCTACGGGCTCTGGTTGTTCTTCGCATTCCGATATCTTCGCTACTACCAAAGTGACAGTATGCTCTATTCTCCTTCACCGGTCCTTCTCATCTTGAAGTGCCATGGTCCTCTTTAAGCTTGCTTCTTGTAGCTACTTATAATTATCTTGCAATTGATGGTGCTAGGTCAGAGCGACCAAAATTCGATCATGAATATCTTCGACAACCTGCAAGTGCAGATTGTGTAGGTCTTCTAGTGGCAACATCGCAATGTCGATGTCCACATGCTCTATGTCCTACGCACCCGAAGCTAACTGTTCGCGCAGTAACCTTATGCTCAGCGGGTCAAGTTGGACTATGCGTGACTTTGGTGGAAAGGTCAGGGATAGAGGCATTTTCTTTTGCTTCGACGTATCCCCTGACCTTCCTTCCGATTGTGAGTCTCGTGGAAAGGGAAAGTTGCGCTGGACTTGCTCAAACTTTTATGTTATGCCTTGCAGCGTGGTGAGATTTCTATGTAGACTTGTTTGAATCGCCTCATCCTTTTTATCTTTGATGGCCAACAGGTCTTCCATCTGAGCGGTGACCGTGGATGGGATCATCTCATAATCATCATCGTGGAGCTTTACTTCTGATTGGGTCTTAACAGCTTTCTGCTTCTTTTTCTGGGGCTTCTCCTGCGTAAAACTCCCAGGTTCCTTTCTCTTTCCCGACGGAGATTCTGGTACAATAGGTGTAGGTATTGGATTAATCTCTTTAGATTCACTGTCGATAATGGTAGGTCCTTCGACTTTGTATTCAGGTATCCATTCCTTCATAATTCCATCGATATCTTCTTCGCTCATATGATAGTTCTCTTGGAACCATTCTGGGTTCTTCTTCTATGCTTTTGCTGAAATGTAGATAGAATGCATGTCAGCGAAAAAAATGACAGTGCGAATATATTTAGCTGTTAACTCTTTTGGTATCCATGGATTTAGAACAATGACACCACGCAGCTGCTCGTAGTATGTGTAGAAAACTTCAGCTGTCGTGCGCTGTCTCTCTGGCATCGAATTCGCCCAAAGGTTTGCATATCTGGCTCCTCTACAATCATTGCTATTAGTGACTAGGCCAACATAATGTTTTGGGTCCTCCCACCCTACAAATGCAATCAATACCATCAACCAGGTATAGTGAAAGTTGCTGCCATGTCTCTGTGTATCTCTCAATTCTTCTAGAAATTCATTCAATAGATACTGACACTAGTTAAATCTTCCTCCCGTCGCGGTCTTTGCTCCAAGTAGCACTGGGCCTACGGGTACTTCAGTAAGTCTTGCTTTTCACATAATCTTCCCTGGCAGCAGTTGTGTTACAAACCGCATAGCATCATCGTCTATGTCATCTGTGACGAAGCCTCTCTTTCCTTTGATGACAGTGTGTATTTTCTTCGTCTTCATGGAGACCTCCTTATCCCTGTTCTTTCCTTGAAAGAATTGCTTGGGGTCCTCGCCTTGCTTGCTTAACCCCGTGATGTGATGGATCAGGTCGATGTTCAAATCGTTGTTCTGATCCAACCATAGATAGCCTTGGTGAGTGCGCGACATAACAGTGTGCACCACCGCATTCAGTTCTGGTGTTCGGTCGAAGTGCGGGAGCCTCAATAGGTTGAGAAATCCCGATTCGACAACTTCGGATAACCAATTCTGTGCGACCAGCACATAGTTTCCTTTCACATCCTTTTTCTAGCACATATACTAATCTGGCTGAAATTTTGGGTACTTTGGTTCGGTCGGGTCCTTCTGCATCTGGAGTAGGTCAAAGTCTTCAAACTTACATTCTGTAATTTTTCCCAACAGATTTCCTTCCATTTTGACATGCTTCGAGATAGGCGGAAGCGGAATCTCGTACTTGGCATT
The DNA here is from genome assembly GCA_027924585.1 of Larix kaempferi. Lineage (NCBI taxonomy): Eukaryota > Viridiplantae > Streptophyta > Pinopsida > Pinales > Pinaceae > Larix > Larix kaempferi. The sequence goes on from BSBM01000221.1 coordinate 6,917,758, forward strand.
CTTCAACAACTTAATGGACGGTGCATCCTCTACACGCGGTGAGACATACTAAGGGGTCAACTTAAGTGGTATTTCCTTCTCGCCCAGCGGAACTTCCAGCACTGTGGAGCTCATCACCGTCGGCTTCATATTTTCTATGGTCGGGTTCTTTTCCTTATCTAGTATAGCTGTAGAGTGTCTTGGCGATCATCATGAACCCTGACCTTGCTCTATGACAAATTTCTTAGCGAGGGTTCTCGTCAAACCTTCAATACCTCCGTATTTAAACAGCTTCACAATATGCGCAACTGTGAATTCTTCATCAATCGAGGAAATTTCAGACATTCACTGGAGAATCTCTCAACAGATCGACGAGATCACTTAGCGTTCACTGTAAACAATTTCAAGTTATGGCTTGCAGGAAAATTTTAAGAGGCTCGGTAACGCTCGCGAGTCCAACTACAACGGTATTTATAAGCGCAGTTAGGCTCATCTGCACCCCTCAACAGCTAGATAAGCATTAAATGTTATGGCCGTTGGCCAAATCCAACTAAGATTTCGGTCCTTTTCTTCATTAACTCCTTTAAAACGGTTATTTCCATGTCTAATGCTCAAGCGATCGTCAACAAAATCATTGTATAACGGCTAGTTTTCTGACCGAAATTCTAACGGTTAGTTTTCTGTAGTGTTGCGTCGAACTGCGCGGCAGGTCGTCACTACTCTGGAGTAGTTACTTCATGGTGCCTGATTTATTGCTTCAGAACTTTACCTTTTTCCCGTTTCCTTTGAGCTTTGCGGTTGCATTTTGAACTTCGCAACTGCACGATTCTTCTTTTTCTTTTTCTCTTTTCTTCTTTTTTTATTTTACTATTTTTTTTTTTTATATCCGCATCGCTTCACTTCTTAACAAGTGTTGCGCTGTACATCTTCTTCAATGAACTTCGCGTACAGACTCTTCCCCATTTCTAGTGCCCAATTTCAACTGTACTTGACACTTAGAAATTTTCTGTCTTTCCTGTTTATTGAGGGTTTTGCGAAGTAGCACTATCCCGATAGGATTTCATCCTACTTCCATTCACCAACCTAAGTAAGGTATCTTCGACTAACGTGGCTAAATGAACTGCACCACCATTAGTAACATGCATAACAGTATATGGGCCAAGCCAATGCATCTTAAACTTTCCAAGAAATTTCATAAACTTGCTATCAAACAGGAGGACTAGGTCACCTACCTAAAAGGACTTGTTCTTGATATGGTGATCATGCCATGCTTTTTCTCTATCTTGCTGCACTTGTTGGTGAAATCCTGTGATGAAGCGATCTTCCTCCAACCCAACCAAGTGTAGAAGCCTTTCTTCTAGCTCCTCTTGATCTTCCATGCCTGTAAATGCAACTATTCTCAATCTGGGAACAAGATACTCCATAGGCATCACTGCTTCTTGTCCATAGGCAAACCTAAAAGGTGTATGGCCAGTCAAATTTTTGCAAGTAGTTATGTACGCCCATAACACAACTGGAATGCGTAGATCCCAGTCATCCCTATTCGCATTGCATACCTTTTGCAGTGCATGCTCCAATACTTTGTTGAAAGCTTCAACAGTTCCATTTGCTTAAGGGTGTTACAGATACTCCTTTGATGATGAATGTGTAACTCTTCAGTTAGGGCCTCGATAGTTCTGTTCATAAAATGAGTGCCTTGATCACTCATCAATATCTTCGAGTAGCCAAATATAGTAAGGATGTTCTCGAATATGAACTGCGCGGTAGTAACTACGCTACAGTCCTTCACTGGCTTAGATTTTTCCCATCTGGTGAGATAATCAGTCGCAGTGATAATGTATCTCGCACTAGTTCTCTTTCTCAGTGGGTTAATGGGTCCCACGAAATCAATATCCCATTTCTCAAATGATTGAAGTGTCAACTGCGGATTCAATGGCATTTCATCTCTTCGCGACGGCCTTCATGTCCTTTGACAGACATCGCAGTTCTGGCAATGATCTTTCGAATCTTTATGGATGGTAAGCCACCATAGTCCTGTTCTCAATATATTTTGCGCAATGGCTCTTCCTGCGTAGTGAACTCCTGATACACTTGAATGTGCATTAACTAGTATGAATGGCTTCTCATGCTCCAACACACATCTGCGCAACACTTCATCTAGTCCCAATTTGTATAGTTGTCCCGCGATGATGGTGAAGTCTGCTGCTCTGACTACCACCTGCTTCTTCTGTTGCGTAGTGAGCTCTGTTGGTGCCAACCCAATAGTTAAAAAGTCTACAATGTCTTTATAATAGTCATCTGTAATCTGTATAGAAAATAGCTACGCATCAGGCAGAGTGTCTTCAAGATTGGTGGGTTCCTCGCCTGACTCAATCCTTGAGAGATGGTCAGGTCCTAGGTTTTTTCTGCCTGGCTTAACCACAATTTCGAAATCATATTCCTAGAAGAGTAACAACCATCTGCAGATTCTCCACCCTAACAATGGCTTATTGACCAGGTATTTCAAAGCTGAATGGTCAGTGTACATAGAGAAGTGCCCACCCAACAAATAATGCCTGAATTTCTAGAGTGCGTAGACCATAGCTAGACCTTCTCTTTCAGTGGTCGTATAGTTCTTTTCAACCGAGGACAACTTTCTACTTGAAAATGAAATAGGGTGATCAATGCCCCCTTCACCTAGTTGAGCAAGAACAATGCCCAATGCTATACCTGTAGCATCAACATGTACATGGAACGTTTTCTCCCAATCTGGAAAAACTAGGATTGGCGCAGTTACCATTTTTCTTATAGCATGTCCAATCCCTGCTCACATTCAGCATTCCATATAAACTGTGCTTCTTTCTTAAGCAGTTTCTCCATCGGCACGGTTATCTGCGCATAACCCTTGATGAATTTCCTATAGTAACTTGTATGCCCCAACGTGGTGCGAAGCTGCTTCACTGAGGTTGGTGCAGGTAAATTCACAATCACTATGACCTTCACAGGATCAACCATCAAACCTTGTCTGCACACAATGTGTCCTAAGAGAATACCATAAGGTACACATAAAATGCTCTTCTTTAAATTTAATGAAATTTGATGTTGCCTGCACTTACCTAACATCATTCTTAGGTTTTCACAGTGGTTTTTCAGCAAACCAAAGACAGTCCAATCATCAAAATATGCTTCCATAAATTTATGCATAAATTCTTTAAATGCTGCAACAACAACTCTGGAAAAAATGGCAGGTGCATTCTTCAATCCAAAGGGCATAACAGTGTACTGAAACGAGCCCCATTCAGTAGAAAAAGTTGTCTTGTGTCTATCTGCTGGATCAATCCTGATCTGATGATATCCATAGAAACCATCAGTAAATGAGTAGGCCTCATTTCCTCCCACATTGTCTAGCACTTCATCTGTAAAACGAGTAGGAAATGGGTCATGCAGCGAAGCATCATTTAGCTTCCTAAGATCTACGCAGATCCTGATCTCACCTTTAGTCTTCTTGTCTTGGATAACCATCCGGCTTATCCACTCTGATTCTTCAACTGGCTCAATGATTCTTGCATCAAGCATCTTATTAAGTTCTGCCTTGACTCTTTATTTATATCTGGGATTCAGTCTATAGGGCCTTTTCTTAACAAGCTTCGCACCTGGCTTGAGAGGTATTTTCATAACCCCCAAGTAGCCCAAAATGCCTTTCATTTCAGATAAATTTGTCGGGAACATATCCTGATGTTCATGTAGAAGGTTTGCAATCCGCGGAACCGTGGCATCATCGCAATAATCTCCAATTGATGCGAACTTCGGTTCTTCACTTATGCCAATGTTCACTTTTCTCGTCTTCACAGGTCCACTCATGTCTGGAATTTCTAGTGGAGGTCCCTCTACGCCACGCGCTCCTTCTGACTCAGGTATATTGACTTTGCGTGGATCCTCCTCATCACTCTCTTCTTGTTCTTCGTTTTCAGCGAGGTTATAGTATTCAAAGGCATGTTCTATTTCTCTTGCCCATTATGGATGTAGGTTCACAGGTACTTTTATATCTTCAAACACTCTCTCTTTGAGATCCCCCAATGCCTCGTTTATACTTGGGCATTATGTTTTGAATATGCTTTCCGTGATGATCTCCAAAGCTTCATTTATACTTGGACTTTAATTTTCAAATCTAAAACTTCTGTTGAAGTTCGCAGTTAAGGTAGACCAATCTATAAATCCTCTGCGCAATTCCATGTCTAGATACCAATTCTTTGGAGTATGCTCCTCCAATGTGTGCACAAACAGATGCACCCATTCTGTTTGTGGTCTCTCTTCCCATGCTCGTGAATATATTTCAATGTGATCCCTAGGATCCATCTATCCATTATACTTCCTAAATGTCAGCATGACCTTCTCAGTGAACCTGATCTGCATCATGTGTCTTCACTGATCCCATGTTGTCAATGTCTGTTTGTGCGCAGCCCACCATCTGGAAGGTGTCTCGCGCAGTGCCATGTTTAGTGTTGGTATGCGATGCTCAGTTGAAACTGATACAGTATATTCTTGGATAAATGAATAACATTAGATGAACCATCATAGGTGGGAATTGGACTTACCTCTCTTCCAATCCAGCGCAGTGACTTCATGATCTACGCGCATCTTCTAGTAGATACTTCATGCATACGCCCTTGCCAATTCTCTAGTCTTGCGTCGGAGCTTGAGATGCAAGAACTGTCACATCGCCAACTGAGCGTTCCATCCGCCGTAGGATTAATGTAGTCATCTTGATTCGCAGTCATATTGTAAATGTGGTCGAGATCCTGTGCTCTGGATTCTTCTTGAATCAGCTCACTGTATATTTCTCCTTGTGAAGGGTCCAATGGTGCGATGACCCTGATATCTTTCCCTTCAAATATCATCTTCTTGGTCTTCAAGTTTATGATGGAGAGATTATCGATAGCCCATTCTATACCCAACAGTGCTGGATAAGGCCGACTATCATCCACGATTTCAATAACCTCAAAGTATGCATGACTTCGCACTCCATCGATGTCAACAATAATATTGGATAAACTCCCAAAAGGTATGACCTTCTGCTAATTTTATAACCTCAACTGTATGGGTGACCATGAAAAATTTGGTCTACCCATCTGTTGCCATGTCTACTTAGTCAAGACATTTACCTCTGACCCTTAGTCAAGGACAATCTCATCCATCTCGTAATATTCTGTCTGCACACTGAGCCTCATTTCTCTTCCTATTCTTTTATGGATCTTGATGTGATGAACTATGCTCTGGGAAGTCTCTGTCTCACTGCATGGTTCATATTGATTTAACAATTTTTCTAATTCCATTACAGCGTTTACCCTCTTCAACAATTTCATGCAGCTCCGTAGGAATTGCGCAACAGAAGTGCCTGTTTCTATTGTGTTGCACATTTTGTCATAAGCCGCTGGCATATCTTGTATATGCACTATTTCACTGCGCAATGGGATTCTTGGTGTCCTAGGTGTTGGCTCTTTGAATATGTCTCGTGCTTCTTCAAAGACTTCCTTGTTCTTCTCCAGGTTAAAAGCAGGTGTTTTCCCACTAGCTTCTGATCCAGATTGTTTCAACAGGGTTCTAATTAGTCTCAAAATTTCCAGAAGTCGAAGCTTCTGCTTGCCTATCCCTTCCTGTCGCAAGTCCAGTTCGCGTCACCACGTTAATTCTTAGATCCGTAGCCCTTTTCTCTGCTGCGATGAACTGAATGTTCGGGTTAGGGACATCTTGCTTTCTCTTCTGCATTTTTTCTGCTAACACTGGGCATGCTTCAATAACATGATCAAAGGATTTACAATAATTACAGGTAGTACACTCATTGATACAATCTCTAGATAAGTGATCTGGCTGGAGACAGTTGTAACAAATCATCTAGCCTCTTCCCCTTCCTTGTCCCCGGCCAATATTTCTTCCTCTACTGCAGTATCCTCCACGGCCTCTGTATGCGGCTTGGTCATACTACACATTCTCTTGTTTCTGCGAAGTTTCTTATTGAACTCTGTATACTCCACCACCTTGTATATGCTCTAGGTCTCGCTTTCTCTCCATCATGAGCTGATATGCTCTACAGTTGGATTCATCATGTCCAACTAATTTACAGAAATTGCAGTATAGATTCTTAAGAGTGCGCACATACTTCTGGATTAAGTAGCAGTCTTCTGGCCGGTGTCCTCTAGTTCTATAGATCTCACACCATGGTGCTTGGTTTTGATTCAGTAGATTTGGCGCTCCATTGTTAAGGTATTCTGAAAATAAAGGAAAATTCTCTCTGGTGTGCCCTTCTCCCTTACATCCTGTACACCAGATTTCTTGTCTTTGTTCTTTTCCTTTCTTCATATCCCGCAACTATAATGTCAAGGTAGCTACCTGGGTCTGGATCTAAGACATTCCAGTGTTGGTCTCACCAATCGGTGAAGCTTCTAATTTCATCGCGATCTCCAAGGCTTCTTCCTGCAAAGCCACCTGTTGTTGCATCAACGACAGTCTGATATGGGGCAACAACACGGCTATAAACAATTCGTGGTGTTGTTGCAGTGCTAAACAAAGCTGACCTGGTCTAACAATGTCTTAAACTTCTGGTCAAATTCCCAGACTGTCTCATTAGGTTTTTGCTTGATCTCTTTCAGTTCTGTTATACACTGGGATTCTGACTTCGGCTTCTTGAAGTCGCTCAATAGTGCAGCCTTAATCTCCACTAAGGTTCTATTATGTCCATGGGAATACTTCATGAACCAGTTCAAGCCTCTATCTATGAATGCAGTGACGAGCTATGCTTGCTTCACAGCATCATCCTAAACCTGTTTGACACTCCATACGACTTCACATAGAAACCAATGTTGCTCAAGGTCCTCTAGACCCGTTCCTTTAAATATCGACAACTTAATATCGTCAGTAATTCTTCTTCTTCGCGGTTCAAGGAACCAACAAAACCCCTTTTCACCGGCCCTTTCGGCAACAATCTATGAACAGACTGAGGTGTCACCCGAGGTGAAGTTATGGGGAGATTTTGGAATCAAGCTTCCACAACCGGGTGATGAGTGCTTCAAATAGACTGATGAGAGGCACGTTGCAGGCTGAGGACTGCGCGAAGTTCACCTTCTTCACGGTTTAATACTTCTACAAGCTAGGGCGCTTGCACAACTCACACATCCAAGGACTGCGCAGTTAAGAGGGTATTCAACTACAGGATAACGCAACTGATAACTAGGCTTCCTCCCTGGACTTAACCAACTTCAACGAACTCTACTTAGTGTTTCCTATCCGTTCAATGATTGCCTTAGGTTATTTATCTTATGACTTATGCAATATGAAAAAACACAATATACTGTGAATTTACGGTGCTGCGCTTCGAGGGAATCGCACAGCGCAAACTCCACTTACTTAAGTGTTTACGCAATCAACTTATGCATTCATTCAGGCTTAGAAATACTTGTGCATCTAAAATTCATCCACATATGCGCTACTTAACATATTATCCCCAACTTCATTCTGTATGGTAAATACATATAAAAGCAAGAACATATAAACCGATAAACGTGATCTTAAGCATTCATTGAAAGCAAATATACAGATTCAAACACATTAACAGTCACACAACACAATATTTAACGTGGTTCACCCCCAGGATGGGAGCTAAGTCCACAGGAACTGTTGTTATATTATCTTGGGAAGGGTACAATAGTTCCAGTCTACGCACTCAGCTGCAGACTCTCTTCTCTCTAATAGGTCTCTGTGCATGTAGTCGCAGAGCCTTTACAATGGCATTCAAAACTTAGCAAAATTTACAATGAAGATTACTCACTACTAGAGATTATTCAACCCTTTCCCTTACAAAATTGTGCCCTTTTATAGATCATTCCCGTAGGTCATGTATTTACAATGCATAGGCAAAAACCCTAAGGTTTCCCAAAACTGTTGCGGTTTTCCCTTAACCAGACTGTTAGGCCCTGATAGCGACTCCTCCATCGTGGCCATCCTCTGCGTGTGGTCACGTTGCTTTTGCCATGCCTTGTCGACCGCATGCCGACTGTCACTTTCATGCATCCATTCCTTCTCTAACGACTTTATGCGGCCGGTTCACGTCGTGCTTCCTCTGCTCGTGTGACCAGTCGCTTTCCTTCCGCACCACTCCTTATCCTGCAAGGGAATCATGGAGTGCTTCAACAAAACATGTCTCTTTCGCAGCTCGACCTTTCCTTCATTCTTTACCCAAAATAGGTGCCCTGTTGGCACTTTGCGGAACCGGACCTCAGCTGTGCGGTTCCCATCCTGTCGGTACTGCGCTGCACTCAACTTCGCCTCACTTATGGTGTCTTCCCTCATTCCCCCTTGTTTTCCATAAACAACATCTAGAGGTGAAGGTGGTAAGCATCCAAAACAAGTTTCAAAAGGTGGCATACTAATGGAAGTGTGGACTGCTCTGCTATAAGAGCCTTGAATGTAGATTAAATTTTCATCCCCAAGTCTTTGGATGCTTCTAAATGTAACCCCTCAAAAGATGCATTGAATTTATGTTGACTACTTCTATCTACCCATATGTCTATGGATGGAATGTTGTAAATCATATTCAACTTCGTGTCCATTTTCTCCCAAAGTGTAGTCCAGAAGGAAATAAGAAATTTAGCATCCCTATTTAAAATGATGCTCCTTGGTATCCCGAAGCACACACAAACTTGTTCAAAGAACATGTTTTCTATTTCTTGTCCTCTGATGGCCTTTTTGCAAGGCATAAGAATGAACATCTTGTTGAATATGTCAACTACCACAAATAAAATAATCGTGTTTCTTCCTAGTGGTTGGAATTCCACCAACAAAATCCATGGAGATTCTCAAATTATAAGACCTCTGCATTGCTTAAAGATTGAAAAATAAAATCTCGCCACCATCCATACTTGTTCAAGTGATGAAAAACACCAAAAATGCACCTACATGCCTTCTGATACCCTCTATACAGTTATGGTACAAGAAGTACAGGAAAATTTTTAAAAATGAACCAATGCTACTCTTTAAGAAAACTATGGATGATAGAGTAAATACTGATGCTGATAGAGATTTATGAATGTTTTGCTAAACAAGAATGAATGAAACTTGACCTCTCTGCATGCTTGAAAACTTGAAAATTCTAGAAACGCTTGGAAATTCTAGAAATTCTTGGAATGCCGAGAATGTTGATAATGATGGAAATTGTAACTTATTCATGATGTACTACTGATTGCAAAGTATGAACTGATGTTAGAAATTGAGTCAACTACAGAAATACACCATTTACTGAAAACAATTTGAACCTATTACCAAAACTAAGAAGACAAAATAAATATAGTTGTAGTGGAAATATTGAAGCAAGGAATTGAAAAGTCAAAACAGAACCATGCTTCAAGATTTGTAATGAGGGAGAAGAATACTTCTACTAAAAGAACTACCAAGGAAACAAAGAACATCTCCATTTTGAAACAATCTACATGCTTTGGCTACCCTGCATATTATTTCCTCTTTATAATCTTAGAGCTGAAATTTGCAATCCGCTGTCACAATCACGAGCCAAACAATTTGCATCAAAAATTCAAATTCTTGTGCAATTCAAGCTATGCAAATAGATTTCGATGAAGTCAAACATAGGCAGAATTCATTGGATTACTAACCATTAATGTATGTTGTTAACCAATGCGAGACAAGTGATAACTCACCATTAGTGTCAATGAGTGTCAAGGTACACTAGTACAACTTGATAGGTACAAATGAATGAGTTGAATTTGAGTCACCTACAATATATTATGATCAGGGGATATTAATGTATTCCCACTTTCATCAGTGGGAGAACCTACCATTGATGCATGCAATCCTCAAGGTACTAAAAGGGGGTCTCTAACCATTAATCCAAATAATGTATTGATGTTGATGGGACAAGGTTTGCTATAATAAGGGCCTTAATGAATCCACCGATATCTAATGTGAGAACAAAATATAAAGATTTGAAGGACAAGGATGAAACCAACAGGTGAATATAGAATTTTACAATGAACTTTGCATGCCAATTACCCAGTTTTCAAGCAAATCCCAAGTCTAGTTGTGCCAACAAGTTGGGTTTCACAACTAAACATATTTTTCTCTTTACTTTTTATTGTTTTATCATTTTTTTAAACATAATTATACGTACATATTTACACCTGAAAATATGAATAGAAAAGAACTCAACTAGAGGTAGACGTGGGAGAATGAGACTTCCCACTTCCAACCTCCATCTCCGATTGTTGCAAAATATCATGGACAAACTCTTCTCGTGACATAGACTTATGATAAATCCTTAATTGAAGACCATTTACCACAAAAGAAACAAAATCTTCATCAATTTTTTTAATTCTAACTAAACCATTATCAAACACATGCTCAATTTCATAAGGACTTGCCACCATGTAGTGAGCTTCCCCTTAAATTTTTTGAACCTTGAATAAAAAAGGAGGGCCCAATCACATAGTTTAAATTTTTTTTTCCTGATAAATTTGTCATGCCATTTCATTCACTACTCTTGGAAAAACATAATGTGTTGGATGGCATCTTGTCAGATCTCATCCAACTCATTCAACCGTGCCAATATTTGCTTCTAACCATTAGAAAAATCTATACCCAACTGTATAGATGTTATGAATGTCTTCACCTGGAACACAATCAGAAGAATAACCTGCTTGCCAAATACTAGTTCATAAGGAGTGTACCTAGTAGTGTTTCTCTATGTGGTCCAGTAGGCCCAAAGTTCTTTTGGAAGTCTATCCCCCCATTCTTTATGATGCAATTGTATTGTCTTGGTGAGGATGGATTCCTGAACTTTGTTAGTGAACTCCACTTGTCCATTAACTTAAGGATGGTATGGAGATGATTTGTAGTGCTTTATTTGGTATTGTTGAGTAATGGATTGAACCAACTTCGACATGAATTGTGCTCCTTGATCTGTCACAATCTCTCTACGGACACCAAAATGGGTAAACATTTCCTCAAAAAGAAAATCAACAACTGATTTTTCATTAGCTTAATACAAAGACTTTGCTTCTTCCCATTTAGTGACATAGTCAGTACAAACTAAAATATACCTCTTTCTCCATGACATGGGAGAGATTGGCCCTACAAAATCAAGAGCCCATTTTTCGAAGGGCTCGATAAGTACCTGGGGTTGTAAGGGCATCTCATAAGCTTTTATGGGTCTTCCCATTCGTTGGCAGCTGCCACAACTTTTAACATACATTTTTGCATCTTCGAAGAGTGTAGGCCAATAATATCCAAGATGAAGGACCTTATAAGAAATCCTTTTGAAAACAAAGTTCCCTCTGCATGGCTTGTCATGGAAATATCTCAGTATATCAAACATCTCATCCTCTCAAATACATCTTCTGATTATCCGATCAGGTCAAGTACGGAAGAGATATCCCCCAATCTAGGAGTGAGTAGCACTAAGCTTGACAATCTTCTGCTTTTCTCTTAGTGAAATATGTTGCAACAGTTTACCTAAATACAAATAGTTAGATATATATGCAAGCCACATAGATTTAGTATATATAGAAAATAGATGTTCATCAGGAAAATTATCATTTATGGGATTTGTTTCACTTCCCTTACAAATTCTATAAAGAAAATCTGCCACTAGATTTTCACTTCCAAGTCTATCTACCACAATGATATTAAATTCATGTAATATTAATAACCACCTACTAATTCTATCATTAGTAATTGGTGGAATAATGATCAATATGTATGAAGAAATCATAGCTAGTTATGTAATGTCTAATTTTATTTATGGCATGTACAACAACTAAAAAATCTTTCTCGATGACAGAATAATTGAACTCAATTGGCATTAAATTTTTTCTCATAAAATAAATGGCATAAGAAAATTGATTTTCCCTTTGTCCTAAGACAAATTTGAGGCCCGTGTCTAAAGCATCTATATAAATATGAAAAGGGAGGGACCAATTTGTCCCCCTAAGTACTGGTGCCACAGTCAAATTTTCCTTCAAAGAGTCAAAAGCAATTGGAGGACGGGACACATACATCGTCGTGTGCCTCAAAAATTCATTAATAAAAAAAAATTCATATGTAAATAACTTCGTAAGCAGTCCTATGATAATGATATTCTTTTTACTACATAACCATATTTTCTATAGATAAACAAATGTCGTCAAGTCTGTAATATTTTTAATTTTAATTTATATAATGTTCATGTACATGATGCAACTGCGGTGGAAGTTCTTACCACAAAGGGGGCGTAATGTCAACGCAAAAAGAAGGTGATGCTTGCATTTCCTAAACTTGTTTTTTAAAATTATAAAGGGCATACCTAGACCTAAGGTTAAGCTTGGATTGAAGATTATTACCCTAACTATATACCTTAACATTTTAATCAAAGTGTTAACGAGGGAGTGAAGACTAGGCTAAAGTCTAGTTCCCAAAAAATATATATATAAGTATTAAGGTCATGCGACCAACTCTACCCTACCTTATCCAAGGTAAGGTTGTAATGTACGGTTTACGTTTATGAATTCGTGTGAAGAAATAACATGGAGATTATGGGATTTGCCATGATCAAGGCTTGGTTTATGAGGTTTATGTTACGTACCACTCGTGGTTGCTGGTTAATTAAACTGTGGTTGGTGAACTTCTTTAATGATCCACCTAGATGCGGGTTGACAGCACAGCCAAGTCTTTAATGCTCACGGTGGAAGTGATCCTGGCCGTCCAACCATTCCTAGGGATCATGAGGTTTTGGGAGTAGGGTTTAAGTTTTCTCCAAGGATGTTCGAACCCTCATTATTGTAGTTTTTTCTGGTCTGCAAGCTCTGTGGGAAGAAAAATATGGGTCTGTCATGGTGAAACTGTGAAAAACATAAGAATCTATACTGCAAAATGGTAATGGAAATTGTTTGGTTGTATTTCGAGGTTGATACAAGGCTGGAAGGTCGTCATTCACCCTTCTTCCTGGTAGATGCGACAGAAGCTTGAATTCGATTGAGTCGCCATTGCAAGGTAAGGACCGGACCCTTTTCCAGTAATTATATTGTTGTAACTTCTTTCATAAGCAGGGTCTAACGCGTGCATTTCCATTGCAGGTGGCTTGGAGTAATAAGGGTGCTAGGAGGAGCCAACCCCTGGCCATAAAAGACCACTGCTCAGGTAAAGTAACCAACTCTCATTAAAATATACAGGTTACGATTTTCATTAAGGTTTGTTTAACAATAATGTATTCTTGTTTTGTGATGACAGTGGTTTATAAACGCATAAGATGAGTGCCTATGGAGAAGGCGGCAGTGTCACCTCCTCCAAGGCCCACATATTAGAATGCCCAAGGTAAGAAAAGGAAAATGATCCTACTCTATCAATTAATAAAAACCAAAATCTTAATAGCATTCCCAGGTTTCTAACTACTTTGGTTGTTTTGTTGTATGTGAATTTTGATACAAGGTCGGTGTTATGGAAGAGGTTCCATCTTCGCTTTCAACAAATAAGTCTTGGCCTCGAAAATGGTCTTTTTTTAGATTTTATAATCTGTCGTATAGGGCCTCGCACCTTCTCGGCTTAGTTATCTACGTTTGCTTGTTTTGCTAGTTTAAGTGGCTGGCAACGTATGATCATGAGTATCATCGTGCATGTAATTTATTTTAAGTTTCTTGTTGAAGTATAGGGTTTTAGAGTGATAAGCAAATTCCATATGAACAATGGATTACGCCCACAGGGTTTGAAAAGGTGGTTTCAAAACACGGGGGGGTCAGTTGTGTTAGGATTGGAATTGTACATAGTCCCTTTTTGGTCTTTTCTTAATTTTTCATTTCTTATTGCTTTTTATCTTTTGTTTTTATCGTAAGTTATCTTGAGTTTTTCATTTTTTATTATTACATGAGCATTGATTTATTATTTTATCCCACTCTTATTTCATGTTATAGGTGTTGGCTTATAAAATATTTCATTTCTTTGTAATTCTTCAAACACTTATTAATATTTGGCCTAATTCCTATGTTGAAAACTTAACTCCTATGTTGAGAGTTTGCAAGAATTTTCATATAAAAACATTCCCACAGCATAGTTACCATATTGCATATGCATAAGCGCTGTTGGAATCCAAAATGATGGAAGATCATGGTTAATTCATAGTAAGTGTTGGCACATTCTTTTTTATGATGATCGAAGACCTCGAGGGAGCTGTTTGTTATATCATAACATTTGTCAAGTTCATGATGATTCATCAACGAAGGAGTTGAAGACAGGGGAAGTCACGCGCATGGTTCAGAGGATACTAAGACAGGATTTTGCAAATGATATTGAAAGTGTGAACATTGTTGAGGCTTCATGCTATAATCCTTGGAAGGGGACTGACAGACAGAGTGCCATCTATCACAACATAATGCATAAAGATCATGAAAGATGCATGGTCATGGTCTGTTTTTTACTGTTTTAGTCATGATCATTGAGCGCAGATTACGAGGAGATGGAATAGAATTTTTAAAAACCAAGAGAGGTTTTTGTTCATTATGAACTCATTCAAAAAAACCTCTCTCATTTTTGCGTGTCATGGTTGGAAAGATTCAAATTGATCTTTATGGCCTATTTTTCAGGGTTTAAAAAAAACATTTAATATTTTCCTATTTTAGTCATCATCTTGTGGTGCATATTTTGGAGAACAAGTTTTAAGAAATAAGATAGGTTTTTGTTCATCATAGACTCATTCACAAAAAAATTCTCTCATTTTTTGCACAGGTGTCCCGGATCAAGAGATATGGAGGGTTCTTTGAGACCCATTTTTCATAAATTCGCCAGATTTTGCTATTTTGGGCATATTTGACCCTAGAATTTCGGATTTGATAACTACTAAATGTAACTGCTGAATGGTTTCGAAACCTGACCTAAAGAATTGATTGATGAAACTACTTCATTTTGTAATTATAAAAGAAAGAACAAGATACATTATGTAGGTTGGGTTTTTGTTCAGGAGAAGGGCTTTGGGACTGATGACGCTGTTTACACTTAGGCATATACTGAATACTCTCATGTAAGTGTTTTGAAGACTGAGGATTGATCTGAATATATTATATAAGCCATTTATTGACTCTTATTGTTGGTTTATGTTTATGATTTGTTTAATCACCTGGTTGATCATTTCATTTATGGATAAAGGTGTTTATCTTGTGAATGCTTATGAACTTGTGGACAAAACTAGTTTTCTTGATTGGATGAATGCTCATGGTTTATATCTATATCTCAGCTTTTTCAGGATTTCTTTATGATTTAGTGCATGTATATGTTTCATATTTAATGACCCCCCTTCTTGTGAATGATTCCTTTAAACAAAAATTACAAAAACAAATTCATTTTCCTTTAGTTTTCTTGAGATTGTTCTAGCTTGTACTCTTTGTAGTCTAGGGACAATTTCTAGCACAAACAAGTTGGTAGGCAATATCCTATCACATCCATTCATATTGGGGAGTAAAATATGATACATAAATGACAAAATGTATTTCCCTATATTAAGGGGCCAAGGGGGATTAATTATGATATATGGCAATACAAATATTCATGGTATATTTTATGAAATTCCGTGTAGAAGCGGTGGAGGGGTGGTAGAGGGAAAATTCTGTAAATATAATAGTTAGTATGATATCCTAAGTATTGATTTGATGTCTTAGGTGAGATGTAATAAAAAGGAAAACATTGTAAAAGTTATCACTTTAGTAGTCCAGGAACTACATTGCATGGATAATAATAATCCTAAGTAAAAATATTAGTCCATGGTTATGGACTTGAGTCCATCTAAACATATTGGCGTTAATGTTTTATACTCTCGATTCAATCCTTGGAATCGTGCACAAAATTTTTCACACTATATTGTAATTGGTTTCATTCTACATAATAAGTATAGCATGGGATGCACTGCAATACAAGAGCCATGAGGTGGCAATGTCCTCGACGTTGTTGCTTGTTTGTTGTGAGGGAGCAGATGCTATAGGAGGAACGAGAAGAAGCTATTAGCTAAGGGATGAACTATTTGTGCAAAACAGTGAGCAATTGGTAGAGGTCAACATGAACATCTCTCTCCTTCACCAGGAAGTCGACACAAACTCACAATTTCCCTTCGAGAGGAGGTCAAGTGTTTTGTGTATCATTGTTGGTTCCCTATATCGCTTTGATGTAATGAAATATTACATTATACTTCACCTAGAATATATCAACTTCAATCCTACAAGTGACTCGTGAGCATACCTGTGTTTATATTTATGAGTGCATATGTATGATGCACAAATTATATGGAAGTGATTCCTCATAAACTTCTTTTCTATACTTTCCAAGTGCTCACCTTCTCATGAGCCGAGCATAAGCATGACAGGTGTACTGTGTAACGCACATGAAACCCAAATCCACGGTATCTAGAATCTGTGAAACTAGTGCCATCTCCCTTGAAAATAAATATGGTTGGCCAATAAAAGAATGTGAATCTGCATTGATGGTTGATATTTGAAGGTTTCAACTTTTTCTTTTCTGAGACACGTTACGTTATACTGACTTTTCTCATTTTAAATGGTTTTATTCCTTCCATTTCTCTTTTACTAATGTTCTTTCCTCTAACCATGGCTGATCCACATCTAGAACATGAGGCAGACACAAAACAAACCAGCCCCACCATGCACAGAGGAATCTCCTTAATATTTTGATTTTTGAATTAATATCTCTCGACCTTCTACATGGATAATAAGACTAACATAATCATACTTTTCAAACTGTAATAGAGCTTAACACAAATCTACGGGGCATATTAACCAATTAAAAGTTTGCATTGACTTGCAACCTGCACCATGATTGATGTGGCTTACCCTGTGCAAACTACTATAAGCAATTTGAATTTAACAATTAAGGGAGCTAACCAAGTAATCAAGTTTATTAAGTAAGTTCATAATGTTCAATGATGAATTCATGGTATCTTGCATATGACACAATGACACACACATATAAGTAATGTCAAAATCAACACCTCACACTCCATTGCTACAAAGGTAATGACCAAAGCTAGTTACACAATCATAAGGAGTGATTCAAAGGTCAAACAAAAAATTGTTTCCACTATGATATGGTCCACATGCCATGACCAAGTCAATTGGTAAGTATGCATTTTAGTTGGATCTATTATCATACTTGGAACTTCATCCTATTTTCAATGTGGAACTACTGTGACCTTATAACACAACATTATTAGATGAGTCTACAATATAACTAGATCCATAGATTGACATCAATCCAAAATTTAATGCTTTGATAAATTAGGACCATATCATAGAGATAAAGGTTAAGCATACATATAAGAAGTTGATACCCCTTCATCATGCATTGTCCATTTAGGTTAACACCTTACTTAAGTAAGGTGGTTTATAACATATCAAATTGAAAATATTTTTTTATATTTATATGTAGGTGCAAACTTAACAAATGTTGAATCGAACAATGTCAAGGAATTAAATCTAGTAGTAACTCAATTTCCAACTACAATGGAAAAACAAACATCGAAGTAAATTTGAACCTCAATGCAAGCACAACTTAGATTCTCCACAAGCTTACTACATATTAGATGAAAAAAAATTTAACATTTTTATGCATACACAATCTAGCTTGAATCATTCACTATCACTTTATAGTAAATACCTATGAAATTAAGTACCACTTTATTTCATTATAAAAATTAAATATTTGTCCAATATAATTATTCTTATTCAATAAAAATAATTAACATCTTTAATCACTTCTTCATTAATAAGAACTTATTAATTAATCATTAAAATTGATTACCTCTCTTAAATACATAAATATAGTGAATCATTAATTTAAAATAATAATAACTAGCTTTACTCACACCCTCATAAGTCATATTGACATTTAAGTAAAGTTTGATAAAGATAAATCTGTAAGGCATGTCTTTTTTTAAGAAATTAGTGAAAATGAAATCAACTCACACCCTCATAGGCCCCTAAAGTTTGAATAAAGTTGATAAAAAAATAAACCTATAAGACAAGTAATCGATCATGTAATCAATAAGATAAACTTATAGTTGAGCCTTTGTTTGTTTGTTGGTAATTCCATTTATTATATCAAACACTCTCCACTTCTTCCATTGGGTATTGTTCACATGTCCAATAAATAAGAGGATGCTATATTAGAGAGGTGTTGAAACTTATAATGCCAAATCATTTATAATAAAAGTGTTCCCTTTAGTTCTTTTACTAAATAAGATCCACTTAAATTGAGCTTGATTTGAATTCTTATATTATTTACATAAGGATTGAGCAATCTTTTTTCTACACAATGTTTCATAGGCTTACTAAAAAGAAACATTCACTATAAATTTTTAGCACTGGCTCTAAATATAATTAAATCACAATTTGAAAACGATATGATGTTGTCTACAAACATAAACCCCTCTTTACTCCATAAATTTTATAACATCATCTAGGCAGCACACAATAATTACGTCGTAGGCGTTTCACCAACGAGATGCATAAGCATCCACGTCGGCTAGATTCCTCACTCATAGAGTGAATAGAATCCTGCCACGTAGATGCTTATGCATCTACGGCCGCCACGAGCTCACCGCTGCCTCCTCCCGCTGCCGACCTCCTCGACCTCCTCCACCTCCTCTCTGCGCGAGCTCCTTCCTCACACAGTCCACCTTCACGTGGCTCTCATTCATCCCCTTTCAACGCTGCCCTCTAACTCACGCTGAGGATGCCCTCCTTCTCCATGCTCAAGCTGCCCCCTTTTCGGCTTTTCCACGATGCTCCTATCTCTGAGGCTCACGCCCAGTTCTCCCATATACCTCACGCCCAGATTCATGGCTCTCAACTCACGACCAGCACCCTTCTCCATTCACGCCCAGCATCCATGGCAAGCTAAGGAGATTAGAAGTCAACCACGTTGTTCAACAATTAGCCAAAATAACATGAAATAACAAAAACTATGAAAAAAATGACGGAAGTCAGCATTATATAAAAAATAATTGGAAAAATAAAAAATAACGTGGAGGAGAAGAAGAAGCAGAAGCAAGTATAGAGGTCCACAGAAAGGCATCTACACGAACTATATATATTCAACCCACAGAGAGTCATGAAATCCTCCCTTTAAATTTTGTCTTCGGGCATGCATTTCTGACAGAGGCTTCATTCTCAGTATTAAATTTAAAGGGAGGGAAATGGCTGCGGGTTTCAATTTCAATGGTGAGTTCGATGGCGTCGATGAGCTCCCTACGGTCTTTTCTTTTTTCAATTATTAATTTTATTTTCAAATTTGTCTTTCACTTAATTCGATTCAATTCTGTGAATTCATGCCTGCAATTTCCGAATGCAGTTCGAGGATTCAAGTTCGAGCAGCCCCTTGGAGCCACAGAGGAGTAATATATATGATCTCATGTTGCAAGGCAACAGAGCATTTCAAGAAAACAGGCTCGAAGATGTAAGTCTCAGAGATTTGTTCAGGAATATTTTCGTAAAGAAAGCCTTGCGATGTAAATCAGAGTTGAATAATTTGTTTGAGAAATTGGAGTTATTTTGCACTTTTGCTTCAGTGCCATGAGTTGCAATGAATTTTGATGTCCTTTGAGACCTACCTCGTTTGCAGCGCCTCTTTTCATAGAAACAGAATTTAAATTTAAAGTTAAACAAGGATTTTTCACAATTTAATCAGGTTTTGATGACAATTTAACTAAGATTTAATGAATCATTAAAAATACTGATGTTATTTCTTTGCAAGATTTCGTTCTTATGGTTGAACCACTCTGTCATGAAATTTACCTGATGATCCTGTAGCCTCAAAATCTGCCCTGGAGCCACCGAACTTTCCCCACTATAATAATGGCCGCCGAAACCCTGAGTTGGCAATATGCGGACACATATTCATCCACACGCTCAATTCCTTGTATTCTCTCAAAAGAAATTCGTTGAATTCAGAGGGCAAATTGTACATGTAAACGTACCTTCCATTGCAATCTTCTGCAATCAATTTTTCATTTTTAATACCTTTGAATGTGTTCGACACATTTTTAATCATTGTTAACTTACTTTGCCTTAAGCAACATTGCTCCTATGGAATCCTTATGCGATCTGGCTAAACCAGAATGCAGAGCCAAACCAACAACAAAAGCTATCAAGAATGAATCCAACGTGTTTTTAACGGCGTCTGTTCATGTGTGGACAGTTTGAGCCCATGCACAAAGAAAACCAACACTTGTTTCTCCCTAATCATTTACCTCTCTTCCACATTGTCTGCATGCAATAACAAACACTGTGGTCTAAGCATTGTCGTAAAACATATGAACTCTTAACAATGTTTGGAATGACATGTTTTCCGGGATTTGTGTATATGGCCCACTTGTCCTTACCCACCTCGGAACTTACTCAAGAATTTGTAGGGTTCTAAGTCTTAATTCGTACACTTGAAAGAGCTTGGGTTTAGCTCTAGCTTTAGTTGTTAAATGGCGGTTATGCCCTAAGAAGCAGCTGGAAGCCTAGACCCAAACTAATTCTTATAGCTGTTGTGGAGGCCAGTTGCATTGTGGTGTAGACATTTAATAATTGTTTTATGAAATGGGTTGAAGGTGACAATGGCTATGGTTTTATTCATTTATTCACAATATCCACCTACTCATTCATGGTTTTGTCCAAGTCCAAGCAAGCAATGGTTAAGAATTTGTGGTTTTGTCCGATTTGAAACCTTATTTAATACTTTTTATAAAGAGTGAAAAATATTTTGATTTTGAAATTTTATTAATGAAAATAATTAAATTTATTAATGTAAACTATAAATTTATTTTTAAAAACTTAAATTATATAATTATAGATATAATAAATAAAATTTAAATTATTGTAATATAAAAAGTTTGAAAACTAATTTTTATTTTTAATTCATAATAATTATAGTGATTTAATAATGTTTCTTTTAAAGTTTTTTGTTATAATTTTTTTTAATAAAGAAAATCAAGTCATTTCTTTCATTTTTAAAGATTTATAAACAAAGGTAAGTGAATCTTAATAAATATGATGATGATTGTTTAAGAAGATTTCTTTTTAATTATTTAATTAGGAGATTCAAAAAATGATAAAAATTAATTAATTCACTTTAATCTTTTGTTTTTAAGATCTAAGCTCATCTTAATTTTTATGATTTTTGTGAGTTTTTGAATTTTAATGTGGGTACATACTAAGGATTATAAGAGAGTGTTTTTCATCCACCACCTTCTCACAAAAGACAATTTATTTTAACCCAATAACACTATTTCATCTTAAATTTAGATATTATAATAATATCTATTAATATCCATGAGAGTGACCTCCTCTTTTATTATCTTGGCCAAGAATTAACATATTTATCTTAATTCTACATACTATATGCATGTGTAAATCCATATAGATCCATGTTTATCTCTTTGTATAATAATTCTTGTTTTTATATGCGAAACTAATGTATATATTTCATATATATATAATTCCTTTCATTTTTAAAGATTTATAAACAAAGGTAAGTGAATCTTAATAAATATCATCATCATTATCATAAAAGTATTAAATACAAATATTAAAAATAATTTTTTTATTATTGAAAAAATAGTATTTTTTATATAACAGTTTTTTTATGATGATGATTGTTTAAGAAGATTGCTTTTTTAATTAGTAGATTCAAAAAATTATAAAAATTAATTAATTCACTTTAATATTTTGTTTTTAAGATCTAAGTTCACCTTATTTTTTATGATTTTTGTGAGTTTTTGAATTTTAATGTGGGTATACTAAGGATTATAAGAGAGTGTTTTTCATCCTCCACCTTCTCACAAAAGACAATGTATTTTAGCCCAATGACACCATTTCATCTTAAATTTAGATGTTATAATAATGTCTATTAATATCCATGAGAGTGACCTCTTTTATTATCTTGGCCAATAATTAACATATTTATCTTAATTCCACATAATATGTGCATGTGTAAATCCATATAGATCCATGTTTATCTCTTTGTATAATAATTCTTGTTTTTATATGCGAAACTAATATATAGATTTCTTATATATATATATATGATGAATATTGATTAAAAAATGATGTTAAGCTAAGCCTTGGTAAATTACTCGTCAAAGAGTATATATAATTATGTAATCTAAAAAATTATGTAGCACTTGGACCTTCCCCACTAATATGTATATATAGATACCTTTTTTACTTGTAACTAATAAACCCTTTGGATTTCAAGCACCAAGAAGAAGACAGGTTGAAAAGTGAACAGATAAATCATAAAGCTATAAGTACCTGAAAAAAATGAATGAGGCACCGAGTCAAATTGGGGAAGGGCAAGGAACCCCACCTGAAGAAAATGTATTGGTCGATTTAAACTCAAACCATCAAACAATAACTCCTACAGTGATGTTGGAAATAGTAAGGAGACTGTAGGATGAACTATGAAGCTTCAAGTAAAATGTAAAGGACTTCGAAGAACAGTGTGAGATCAATGTTAACTTATTGCAGAAAATAACTGAAATAAGAAATATTGTACAACCTGCTCCTACCTTCAACAATGGAGGCAAAAAGGAATCCCAAGAGAAAGGTTCTCGGAGTAAGGAACCAAGGTCAAATCCTCCACCGAAGGAAAATGACAAAGCAATAAATAGCAAAGAGGTTGTCTCAGACAACTCATACAATGAAAGTGCAATAAGATCACCTCCCAAGAAGAAACAGAAATAGAATTTTTTTAATGAACTTTAGGGGGGAATTCAAAAAGATCAAACCATCTACCTTCAATGGCATGGTAAAGACAATTGAAGAAGTTGAGGCTTGGTTATTGGGAATGAAAAAGTATTTCCAAATCTAAAATTTCGACGGAAACATGAAAGCTTAGTTGGTTGTGTACATCCTCACCACCAAGGCGTATATTTGGTGGGAAGATGTGAAAATCACTAAACAACTGAAATAAAAGGATCTCGAGTAGAATGAATTCAAATAATGTTTTTGAAATAAATACCTATCAGAAAGGTTGAAAAACAGGAAAATAAAAGAGTTCCATGAACTCAAGATGGGACAGTTGAATATGGAGGATCTGATTAGCAAGTTTCTAGAACTATTGTATTATGTTCTCTACATTTAAAGAGGAAAAAGTTAAAATCCAGTGATTCTTGAGTTGTCTACCCCATCCATTGTGAGATAGAATAGAGTTTGACTATCCAAAATACCCGGAAGAGACCTTTCACAAGGAAATACTTTTTTATGAGCAGAGTCAACACAGAGCTGAGAACCAACAAAGTCTGCAAGACAAGAAAAGACAAAAGACTCAACAACGAAAGAAGGGATATAAGCCCCCTACCATAAAAAATCAGACAAAATCATTTCAGAACAGAATGATTTTGGTAGAAATAAATTGCAACAGACTGATCCTGCTCAGAGCATAAATCATCCTGGTGGAACTATCAGAAGGAAACCAAAAAGGTGATAACATTAAACCTCTTCGATGTTGGGGATGCAGGGAAAATCACCGACACATGAATTGTCCTCAAAGTGATGACACTAATAAGATTGTTCACAATCTAAAAGAAGCTACTACAATAAATGGCATGGCCATAGTTCCATATATCTATACATCTTTGGACAGTCAACAAGTTGAACATCAATTGTCGATCGTGGAAGTGGGAGGTAAAATTTATGATAAATCCATTTCCATCCTCATTGATCCAAGATCTTGTAAAATTTATTTTTCCCCTAGAATTGTTGACAAATGTAAGATGCAAAAAAACAAATTAGCATGGCCATATTTTTCCCCTAGAAACAATCGACTCTAAATGGCTAAAAAGCTGCGATCATTTTCGGCCAAAATGATCGAAAAGATGCAAAATGAGTTGACATGTTTATACCTTCATAAAACCGTATCTGTAGATGGCGACTTTTGATAAATACTTAAAATCAATATTATATTTTTTTATACCCAATAGTTCTATGAAAGAGTTGGATTTTTCCAGCATTCCTTTTGCCCCTCCAGAAGCAAATGCTAATAGATACATGCTTTTCATCTTTGGTCTAGAGCTCATAATAAATCAAATATAAAAATGTTCATATATTTCCCTCTCACACTAGAATTATAGTTGCAAATGAAAATTCCCTCCCTAAGCTAAACCCATAAGACATGTAATCGATCACGTACCATCTTCGTCAATTTACCTTACAGCCACAAACTCATATATTGGTTTGCAACCCTAAAATTCAAGCTCACTCCTTACTTTATACATGTGTGAATAATAAGTCACGTATCTTTATGTCGTCGTTTTCTATTTGAACAGTGCTATGTTTTTTTGGGGCTTATAGTGCTTTTTCATCCCTTCTATTGAGTTAGAGAACCATCTAGGTAGTCGATCCTCTATCTTTCTGCACATTTGGGTTGTCGATCCTCTATCTTTGTGCACTTCTTTCAATGCACCTCTTTCAATGCCAAGATCGTTGTGCCAAATATTTCACTTCTGTGCCTTCAATGAACGTGCGGTTTCTATTTGAAAAATGTTATGTTTTGTTTGGGCTTATTGTACATTTCCATCCCTTCGATTGAGTTAGACGATCATTTGGGCCATTCTGGCCGTCGATCCTCTATGTTTGTGCACTTCTTTCAATGCACCTCTTTCAATGCCAAGATCGTTGTGCCAGATATTTCACTTCTGCGCCTTCAATGAACTTGCTTGCAATCGTTCTGCAGATCTGCATAATATCTTTTCTCAATGTACCTAGATCTAGAGAATATCTTTTTTGCTTGGCCTATCGACATTTTTGAGGCCGTGCATTCTCAACTCAACTCTTCGGAGAGGCGGTGTTCAACAAATCTTTGTGTGCATACCTTTGCCTCCTTTTGCAATTCACATTTGTTTCATGTTCACACTAGCAATCTTGGTCCAATTTCCGGGAACACCAGAGTCTGAGAATTCTAGAAGATAGCCGTCTGGTTTCTTAGCACTGCAATTCCATAACTATTGATACGATCGGCTCATTAGCATACATTAAGTATGTTCTGGATTTGACCTTGCTAAAATTCGAGTGGATAAACTTGTGCAATCCCTGTTATTTAATTTCATTGGAAAACTCTATAGGTTCTCTTGGTTTCTTTGCATACATGCTTGTTGCTTTCTTTGCATAAATGTTTGTTAGAGCTGAAATAAACATTGCCAAACTCACAAGACCCAAATAAATTATATGCTACTTGCTCTGCTACATGTTTGTTGCAGCTGAAATAAACACTACTAATCTCGCAAGATCCAAATTACTTATATGTTGCTTGTTTTGTAGTTATGCTTTAGGTAAACTCTCTCTCACAAATTCATTAATAAGTCTCTGTAGTTATGCTTTAGGTAAACTCTTTAGATCGATTGGCTGCCTGTAGATGCTTATGACGATCAATTAATATATTTATTAGATAATTTTGCATTCTTGTTGATCAGGCCTAAATAACTTTTCATTTGTAAAACCCTAATATAGGAGAAAACACTTCATGATGGGTTCAAATCAAATTATGTTTATTTCATTTATTTTTTTTATAGGGGAGGTGTTTAATACATATATAATGTTAGTAAGCTGGGCGATATATGTGTCTTAAGTAGGTATAAGCATAGAAGTAGGTGTGGGCGTTCTATTTGTCCCTTGTTATGTTGTAAAGCGAAAGAAACAAGAGAATCCAGATAAACAGAAGTTAAAAGGTGGGATCCATTTATAGTAGTCTACTACGGAAATAGTGATCTCGATCCATGGAAGTATGGAGGCCAATAAATTCTTTCCTCATGAACAACTTCTCATCAAAATAATGGTAACTCCTAAAATAGTTGTATGTTTCATCTTTGTCATGGTTATTGTTACTATGGATTCTTTCCCTGTTCTTTTTTAGGATTTTTATTTGCTCTCTTATCAATTTTGATATCTGACTATCTCAAGATGCTTGAAGAAATCTGCAAGAGCATTCTCCCTGAGCTCGAATAGTCACCAAAGATTTTTAAATACTGAGCTTGCAGTTCAGAACCAAACATCACATTACATGCTTCCCGAAACAAGTGCAACTTAAAGTAATGTGTTTTCAACTACAGGCCAAGTGGGTTTTATTTTCAAGCTCACGAAGAAGTTTTATGGCGTTTACCCAAGCTTTAGCGGACTACACTGGCCATGTCCCCAACAATTAGAAAAATATCAATGTCTTCATACTCCTTTCCTACAAACATCAACTCACCCTTTTCCTACAAACATCAACTCACCCTTTTGGCATTATTTAGATTGTATGTAGATTCTCTAGATCCAACAAACCCCAAGCACTAAACTGCCGCATTTAATGCTCTGCAGCTCAACGATTAATTCTCCCCTCGGCTTTGGTGGGGTATTCAAAACTTATTTCTGAGACGAGTTTGGAACTCGAACAAGTGCTCTTTTGTCACGTCCCCATTTTTACCCCCTTCGCATTAAATCGTAAATGATGTAAATATTGTTATTTAATCATGGTGAGGAGCTCAAGGCCAAGGCCCCACCATTGATTTAGCGTTTTATGTATCGGAAATTAAAAATAGATGCCTATGGTTCTTGTGCTAGATAGGCACAATGTAAATTAAGACATCATGTAAATACGAATTTTAATGAAAAACCCACAACTAGCTATGCAATGCAACAAAGAGATGGGGGCATGATTCTACAAGGAATAGGGAGGGAAATTATTCAAACCCTTGAGCCAATGGTGTTAATCCATGTGTAAATGAGAAAACCCATAAACCCTCAACTACCAATTCTGACTTATACACCCAATCATTTAATTCTTCCAGAAATTGGTTGAGGCAGTTAATGCCTTGGGAATGAAGAGGCATGGCAGCCAATTTCGTGCATGGGCAAGCCATCAACCTGGAAAAATGTACTTTTGCTTATGGGTCAAGAAAACACCCACGAAATGGTGCCCAAAGCCATTCTGAACCCATAGTCTTTTCTCTCTCACGCAGTCTGAGCTAGCTGGGCTTTCCCCATCACGTTTTTTACCAATTTCCTGCATTTTTCCATAGCTAGGAGCTCGTTTTTGTGTTGCACAGTGGCTGGGAGAAAGGGAGTCACGTTTTGGGGGTTTATAGAGGTCGTTTTTGCCCCTGAAAGGCAGAAAAACGTTTTCTGAAAACGAATTTGCTCTCCCAGGGTTTATTCCCCATCTACCAGTTCGTTTTGGTTGCCCACGTTTTTCAGCACTTGTGTTTTGTTGTAGGGTGCATCCCTGTGTTGGTTGGAAATTATGAGCAAGAATTAGGAGTGGAAGTGGACAAGAATTGGCTTAATAAACCTAGTGAGGAGGTAACCTCTCAAGAGTATCAAAAGGGCTAGTTGCTCTTCTATGCACACCTTGAAGAACACTAGAATGGAAGGTATGGCCTGAGGGATTGTGTACTAGTGAAGGGAATACTTCCTTGTGCCAGGTGTGCAGGTATTGCGGAGACCAAGCTAGATAGATCTTGCAAAGGGTGCCCATATCTCTATGGATGATCCCACTAGCTTAGCAATTCTTCCTTCCATTGCCTAACAGCCCGATAAACCTAACTGTAGCTTGGCTTGGCTGATTTGGTGTATCTTTGAGCTATGTGTGAGTTTGTTGTTCCCTGATTCCTTGTAGAGATCATGCCCAGCTCGAGGGTGGCAGTGTGTTGAGATATTGATGATCACAACTGGCCTATGGTTGGGTGGAATATTGGAGTTGCATAGCCAGTTGCTTGGCACTACTTTGTTATAAGATAAGTATTCTCTTGTGTAACTTTGCAATTATTTATTTGATGAATATCTTGAATGTATGATGGATGTGTAATTGAAATTACTTCCGTTGTGTTTTATTATAATTATACATTTCCATATGTCTTTCTATATTATGTGAATGCTTATTTAATAAGTTCATGGGGCTAGATGCCCAGTTTTAGCATCACGATCCTCTCCATCGCACTGGTATGATGGGAGGGGACGTGACAGAATGGTATCAGAGCTGCTGGTTGCAGCATTGGACCTCTATGGGCCAAATCCGATTACAGTCACATGGGAAGGTCCCTTCCTGATCACCACAGGTATCAGCATCAGGACTAAACTGGCTAAGTTGAATAAAATTACAGAGGCAAGATCACCTCCTACTGAGCAACAGTCATCACAGAAAGAAGGAAAGATTTCAAATTTTCCTAAGAGTTTTTGAAAATTTTGTCTCAGTGTTTTTCGGTGTTGAAAGGGAATTTTCAGAAGAACTCCGTGAGTTGGTCCGCAATAGCGGAAGAACTCCGTGAGTTGGTCCACAACAGCGGAAGAACTCGCCAAGTTGGCCTGAAAAAAAAATAAAAAAAATAAATAAAAATAAAAAATAAAAAATAAAAAATTATTCTAAGTGTTCGCCGTCAAAAGGAAATTTTCAGTAGAACTCCGCGAGTTGGTCCACAACAGCGGAAGAACTCGTCGAGTTGGCCCGAAACGGCAAAAAAAATTTCAAAGTGTTCGGCGTCGAAAGGAAATTTTCGGAAGAACTCCGCGAGTTGGTCCGCAACAACGGAAGAACTCGCCGAGTTGGTCCGCAACAGCGGAAGAACTCGCCGAGTTGGCCCAAAACGGAAAAAAAAAATTTCTAAGTGTTCGGTGTCGAAAGGAAATTTTCGGAAGAACTCCGCGAGTTGGTCCGTAACGACAGAAGAACTCGCCGAGTTGCCCCGAAATAGTGAAAATTTTCTAAGTGTTCGGTGTCAAAGGGAAATTTCGGAAGAAATCCACGAGTTGGACCGAAATTGTGGAAGAACTCAACAAGTTGGCCCACAATGGCGGAAGGACTCAGCGAGTTGGTCCGAAAAATCTCAAAATTTTTCTGAGTATTTTTCGGCGTCCAAGAGAAATTTCGGAAGAACTTGGTGAGTTGCTCCGAAATAGCAGGAGAACTCAGCAAGATGGTCCGAAACGGCGGAATTTTTTTCTAAGTATTTTTCGGCGTCCAAGAGAAATTTCGGAAGAACTTGGCGAGTTGCTCCGAAACAGTGGGAGAACTCGGCGAGTTGCTCCGAAACAACAGGAGAACTCAACAAGATGGTTCGAAACAACGGAAGGACTCGGCAAGTTGGTCCGCAACGGATCGGAAGGAAAAATTGATTCTTCGACCGAAAGAACTCGGAGAGTTGGCCAGAAACAGGTCGGAAGAACTCGCTGAGTTGCTCCGAAACAAGGAATTTCAGCCATTTTCCAAGTGCCGAAAATGGAAAAATTGCCATGGAACTTATGCGCCAGACCCCCTTGACCCCTTGAACCCCGTCATCCCCCCCCATATGTCGTTGATTGTGAGAAAATTCTATGATTTGACAAATTGTCAATATAATACTTTCCCACGTGCATGAAAGTAATTTATGAATTTCTGAGAATATAATGCAGCTAACAATTGTACTGATGAACACATTTTGCAGAATCATAGTTACATCAGGGCAACACTCTAGATAGTACAGTTGGAAAGTTTTGAATCTTGGTTGGGCCAAGAAAATCAACATCATGGATGATGCACAGGATCCCTATGAGCCTGAGACAGATGCCATGGGGGAGAACATACATGTTGAAAATGCTGAAACAGAATCTAATGGGAGAAGAAATCAAGAGACTCCTCCAGGTATTGCATCCACCATGAGAAGCTTGAGGGTGGAGTTGCAAAGCTGTAGAGAAGATAATGAAAGGATGATTAAAGCTCAAGAAGAACAAAATCAGTTGAATGCAGCCATGCTGCAGAGTTTGACAGACATCCAAAGAAAAATAAACTCTGGGCATCAGACATCAAATCTAGAAAGGGGTGGGAGTAGTTCTAGAAGGAATTCCCATAAGAGGTCCAGTAGCTCAAGAAGAGTTTCTACAGACAAAACATATACTCCAGAAATATCTTCTAATGAATCATCTGACTCTGAAGAATCCATTGAGGGTTCAAGCTCTTCATCCCGCAGAAGCAAGAGGAAGAGGCACTACAAGAACAATTCACATGGGGAATTTAAGAAGGCGAAACCCCCTACATTTGACGGAGAGGTAAAATCTGGTCAAGAAGCTGAAGCTTGGCTTCTTGGGATGAGAAAATATTTCCAATTCCAAGACTACTCTGGGAATATGAAGTCAAGGGTATCCATCTTCAACTTGAATGGAAGAGCATCTATATGGTGGGAACACATCAGGTAAGTGAGGAAGATCAATGAAAGGAAGATTGTGTGGAAGCAGTTCAAGAGATACTTCAAGTAGAAGCACCTCTCTGACAGGTACTATGATGATAAGATCAAAGAGTTCCATGAGCTGAGATTGGGACAATTGACCATGGAAGAATATGCAAACAAATTCTTGGAGCTGCTAAGATATGTCAGGTACATTCGAGATGATAAGGTGAAAATTCAGCGTTTCCTAAGTGGACTACCCCAGTCGTATAAAGATAGAATTGAGTTTGATGAACCTCGAACTCTAGAGGAGGCCATAAGAAAGGCCAAGTATTGCTTTGATCAAAACAGAAGCAAACCAGAATTCCATAAGGTATGGAAGGATAAGAAAAACGAAAAGTTTGATCAAAGCAAGAAGGGGTTCAAGCCTCCTCAATTCCGGAATAAGCAAAGGCAACCATCACAGGTTGTGACTAAGCCAACTAGGATGATGGAAGACAAGCCAAGAGATCCAAAGGAGCCAAGAGAACCACTTCAATGTTGGGGTTGTGGAGGAGACCACATGCTTAGGAACTGTCCACATCGGAATGAGAATCCAAATCAAGTTCACAACATCCAAGGAGTTGAAACGGTGGGTCAAGTGGCGAGAACAATCCCTAGAATCTATGCAGCTCTAGACGACCGCCAGGAAGATCATCAATCAACTGTGGTTGAAATTGAAGGTAAGATTGCTAAGCAATCTGTTTCTATTTTGATTGATCCTGGATCTACTCACAGTTATGTCACTCCTAGAATTGTTGAGATGTGTGCTTTCAAGAAATTAAAGCATAGTAAATCATGGTTAGTTCAACTAGCCACTAGAACCAAAAGAAAAGTTAGTGAAATAGTAGAGAAATGTCCATTAGAGATGGATGGGCTATTCACTTATGCAGATCTGAATATTTTGCCACTTGGTTCCTATGATATTCTCATTGGAATGGATTGGTTAGAAGCACACAGGGTTAAACTTGACTGCTACAATAAGACATTTGAATGCATGGATGAAGAAGGAAACCCAAGGGTTGTAAGAGGCATTGCAAAGGTGACTTCTATTAGGCAGATTTCAGCCATGCAGCTGAAGAAGTTTTGTAGGAAGGATTGTCACTTGTATGCAGCCCACATTTTAGAGGCAGCAGAGAATGAAACTCTTAAATTGGAAGACTATCATGTATTGCGAGAATTCAGGGATGTTTTTCCTGATGAGATTCCAGGACTCCCTCCAAAGAGAGACATTGATTTTACAATTGAACTTGTTCCAGGAGCTACACCAGTGTCTAAGACACCCTACAGGATGAGTACACCGGAATTTCTAGAATTGAAAATGCAATTACAAGAGTTGCTGGAAAAGAAATATATTAGGCCAAGTGTGTCCCCGTGGGGAGCACCTGTTCTATTTGTGAAAAAGAAAGATGGAACACTCAGGTTATGTATTGACTACAGGCAGTTGAAAAAAGTCACTGTGAAGAACAAATACCCATTGCCCCGAATTGATGACCTTTTTGACCAAATGAGAGGAGCAAAGGTATTTTCAAAGATTGACTTGAGGTCTGGTTACCATCAGGTAAGAATCAAAGAAGAAGATATTCATAAGACAGCCTTTAGAACGAGGTATGGACACTATGATTTTGTAGTCGTACCATTCAGTCTCACAAATGCACCAGCTACATTCATGTGTCTCATGAATAATGTTTTTAGCAAGTATTTGGACAAGTTTGTTCTTGTATTCCTAGACGACATTCTCATCTATTCTAAGAATGAAGAAGAGCATGAAGAACATTTGAGAATGACAATGCAATTACTAAGGGAGCATAAGATGTATGCAAAGTTGAGCAAATGTAACTTTTATAAAGATAGAATTCATTACTTGGGTCACATCATCTCCGACGAAGGAATATATGTAGACCCTGAGAAGATTGAAGCCATTATGAATTGGCCAACTCCAAGGAATGTGACTGATGTGAGATCTTTTATGGGCCTTGCTGGTTACTACAGGAGGTTTATCAAAGGATTCTCCAAGGTTGCAAACCCGATCACTTCTTTGCAAAAGAATGGGATAAAGTTTGAATGGTCACCAAGATGTGAGGAAAGTTTTCAATGGTTGAAGAATCTTCTTACAAGTGCACCAATTTTGAAAATTGCAAACCCAGAAAAAGACTTTGTGGTGTGTACCGATGCATGCAATCAAGGACTTGGAGGAGTTCTTATGCAAGACAACCACGTGATATGCTATGAGTCAAGAAAGTTGAAGGAGTATGAGAAGAACTATGCTACTCATGATATAGAACTTGCACCATAGTACATACTTTAAAGATGTGGAGGCATTACTTAATGGGAAGAAAATTTGAGTTAAGGACAGACCATTGTGGTCTGAAATACTTGTTTGATCAGCCAACTTTAAATGCTAGGCAAGCTAGATGGTTGGAATTTTTTTGTGAATTTGATTTTGAAATCAAACACATAAAAGGGAAAGAAAACAAGGTGGTTGATGCACTCAGCAGGAAGGTACATGAAATGCATGTGGCAGCACTTAGTACTTGCCAACTAGATTTGAAGCAGCAGATTGTTAACCATATTGTTGAGGATGAAGTGTACGTGCAGATAAAGGACAAATTGCAGCAGCAAGACCTTGGCAAGAAGTATGAAGGCTATCATTTGGAAGGAGACAAAATTCTTACTTATAAGAATAGAGTCGATATTCCAAATGCGGCAGATTTAAGGAGGATCGTTATGGATGAAATCCATAAAGCTCCATACTTTGGTCACCCAAGATATCAAAAAACAATTGCTACAACAAGAAAATATTATTTCTGGCCAGGGATGAAGAAGGATGTCGCTGAATACATTTCTAAGTGCATGAAATGTAAGCAGGTGAAGGTTGAACACCAACACCCCGCAGGTTTATTGCACCTAGTGCCAATTCCAGAATGGAAATGGAAAATAATTTCCATGGATTTTATTACAGGATTGCCAAGGACTATGAGACAACATGATTCCATCATGGTTGTGGTGGACAAGTTAACAAAGGTAGCACATTTTATACCAGTTAAGTCCACACACAAAGCCGATGCCATTGCAAATATTTTCATGAAGGAAATTTTCAGATTACATGGGTTGCCTAAGGCAATAATTTCTGACAGGGATACCAAGTTCACTTTCAATTTTTGGAAAGGTCTCTTTGTAGATTTGGGTACACAGTTGAACTTTAGCACCGCATACCATCCTCAAACAGACGGACAAACAGAAAGAGTAAATCGGGTGCTTGAAGACATGCTTCGCATGTATGTAATGGACAAGCCATCCAAGTGGGAGGATTATCTACACCTGGTAGAGTTTGCATATAATAATGGGCAGCAAGAATCATTGGGAATGAGTCCATATGAGGCTTTGTACAGCAGAAGGTGTAGGACACCAGTGACTTGGGACAATCCAGTGAACAGAATTGTACTTGGGCCAAAATTGCTTAAGGAAATGAAACAAGAGGTTGCAAAGATCCGGCAAAATTTAAAAGTAGCCCAGGATAGACACAAAATCTATGTAGATAAGCATAGGATCCATAGGGAATTCAGTTTTGGGTATCATGTGTATCTTAGAGTGGGGCCAAGGAAGGGTTCCTTGAAGCTTGGGAGTTGTGCCAAGCTATCACCTAGATATTGTGGGCCATTTGAAGTGCTTGAAAGAATAGGTCCAGTTACATATAGACTTGCATTTCCTGCTAGCACTAAAGCTCATAATGTTTTTCATGTCTCTTTACTTAAGAAATATGTACATGATCCTAACCATGTGATTAATTGGGATATGATCTAGGTGGAACCCGAGGGAGAGTTCTAAACCGATCCATTGCGCATCCTAGACAAGAAGGTAACATTGCTCCGGAACCGAGCCATCGGACAGGTAAAGGTGCAATGGAAGCACTACGGTCCCGATGAGGCTACATGGGAGCTCGAGGATGCCATGAGGGTGGCATATCCATTTTTGTTCAGTTTTGATGAGCACTGAGGACAGTGCTGATGTAAAGGGAGGGAAATTTCACGTCCCCATTTTGACCCCCTTCGCATTAAATCGTAAATGATGTAAACATTGTTATTTAATCATGGTGAGGAGCTCAAGGCCAAGGCCCCACCATTTATTTAGCGTTTTATGTATCGGCAATTAAAAATAGATTCCTATGGTTCTTGTGCTAGATAGGCACAATGTAAATTAAGACATCATGTATACGAATTTTAATGAAAAACCCACAACTAGCTATGCAATGCAACAAAGAGATGGGGGCATGATTCTACAAGGAATAGGGAGGGAAATTATTCAAACCCTTGAGCCAATGGTGTTAATCCATGTGTCAATGAGAAAACCCATATACCCTCAACTACCCATTCTGACTTATGCACCCAATCATTTAATTCTTCCAGAAATTGGTTGAGGCAGTTAATGCGTTGGGAATGAAGAGGCATGACAGCCAATTTTGTGCATGGGCAAGCCATCAACCTGGAAAAATGTACTTTTGCTTCTGGGGCAAGAAAACACCCATGAAATGGTGCCCAAAGCCATTCTGAACCCATAGTCTTTCCTCTCTCACGCAGTCTGAGCTAGCTGGGCTTTCCCCATCACATTTTTTACCAATTTTCTGCATTTTTCCATAGATGGGAGCTCGTTTTTGTGTTGCACAGTGGCTGGGAGAAAGGGAGTCACGTTTTGGGGGTTTATAGAGGTCGTTTTTGCCCCTGAGAGGCAGAAAAACGTTTTCTGAAAACGAATTTGCTCTCCCAGGCTTTATTCCCCATCTACCAGTTCGTTTTGGTTGCCCACGTTTTTCAGCACTTGTGTTTTGTTGTAGGGTGCATCCCTGTGTTGGTTGGAAATTATGAGCAAGCATTAGGAGTGGAAGTGGACCAGAATTGGCTTGATAAACCTAGTGAGGAGGTAACCTCTCAAGAGTATCAAAAGGGCTGGTTGCTCTTCTATGCACACCTTGAAGAACAATAGAATGGAAGGTATGGCCTGAGGGACTATGTACTAGTGAAGGGAATACTTCCTTGTGCCAGGTGTGTAGGTATTGTGGAGACCAAGCTAGATAGATCTTACAGAGGGTGC
The DNA here is from genome assembly GCA_027924585.1 of Larix kaempferi. Taxonomy (NCBI): domain Eukaryota; kingdom Viridiplantae; phylum Streptophyta; class Pinopsida; order Pinales; family Pinaceae; genus Larix; species Larix kaempferi. The sequence goes on from BSBM01000221.1 coordinate 6,953,030, forward strand.
CCATATCTCTATGGATGATCCCACTAGCTTAGGAATTCTTCCTTCCATTTCCTAACAGCCTGATAAACCCAATTGTAGCTTGGCTTGGCTGATTTGGTGTATCTTTGAGCTATGTGTGAGTATGTTGTTCCCTGATTCCTTGTAGAGATCATGCCCAGCTCGGGGGTGGCAGTGTGTTGAGATATTGATGATCACAACTGGCCTATGGTTGGGTGGAACGTTGCAGTTGCATAGCCAGTTGCTTGACACTACTTTGTTATAAGATAAGTATTCTCTTGTGTAACTTTGCAATTATTTATTTGATGAATATCTTGAATGTATGATGGATGTGTAATTGAAATTACTTCCGTTGTGTTTTCTTATAATTATACATTTCCATATGTCTTTTTATATTATGTGAATGCTTATTTAATAAGTTTATGGGGCTAGATGCCCGGTTTTAGCATCACGATCCTCTCCATCGCACTGGTATGATGGGAGGGGACGTGACATCTTTGTCATTTTAAAAGTTACCTCCAAAATAGTTTGGCACTCCATTTACTGTGGAACTATGCCATTGAACTATGCTCCTAGGGATTTTGACCCATTTTAAGACGACCCAAATCGTCAAAATTCCAAAAAAAGTGGAACTGTGCCTCGGCGGAAAAGTTTCCGTTGCCGAAATACCAAGGCGATTTGAGTGGCAGTTATCACACGCGCCAAAAGTTTAGCATAAGAGCTTCCAAATGAGTGGTCACATGGCTACTGTCGGCGTGAATCCTACAATTTTTTATAATCACGTAAATGCAACCTGCCTCCTTATCTAGAAAGTCAAACTACTCATTTTCACAATTGCATACACGGGCATCGGAATTGTATTTTAAATTCTTGAAATTAATAGAAATTGACGGATATTACCTTGATTCCATGGAGCTGTAGTGCAGAGGACGCATAAAGTAGAGTTGGAAGAGCTGCCGCATCCTTCCATCGCTGAAATAGTAGATTTATCACCGTCGATTGCTAGAGAAAGGAATGCTATTCGTTAAAGTTAACCAAAACTTGTTTAAATAAATTTTTGAGAATTGGATATAAAATCATTTAAAATGAATGTTATGTGTTCATGCCTAGTTGTTAGTTTTTTTGGTCAATACATTCTTCTAGCCGATGAGGGCAGAGGAATAACCGCTGAGGTCAGAGGAATAGCCGTAGACCTCAAGTGCAATGTGACTATTGGAGTTGGAAAGAAAAAGCTCACATATTCTGCCAGCATGAAGAAAAGAATTATAGTCTAAGGTCGCGGGTTGGAAGTGATAAAGAAATGTTATAAGCTAATATAACAGATAAAGTCCCATTGGAAGCTCTGCCTGAGCAAGAAACTGCATTCCTGAGCGTGAGGAGAGGACAACCAGTTTAAAATTTTTGCATCCCATCTTAATGAGATCTATCATAAGAACCAAAACTGGAGAAAGACCTATCTTAATGAGATCTATTTATAGTAGTCTAATACGGAAATAGTGATATTGCGCATCAATCTATTTGTTCCATGTAGAAAGAAAGAAGAAATAAAATATTTTAAAGTCCGCGACGCTAAAAATAGCCTATGGAACAGACCACTTCACACGCTGTTTTCTGCAACTCAGTCCTTTGCATATTCAACCTGATGATGAGTGCCCCCAATTTTTCCACGGTCCCCTCGTTGAATAAATTATCCCAAGATTTATCTGCCAAGACACTTGCATACCTATCCCTACTATCCTTAAAGGCTTCACACTCTAAAATGAAATGTTTTTCTGTCTCCACTTTACCCGAGGTGCAGAAAATACACACTCTTTCTTCCCAAGCTTCTTTTGGCCTTTTCCAGCGCCCGGTCTCACAACGGAGTTGATGGGAATTAATTCTTAATTGAGCAATAAGTATTTTGGCTTTCCAAGGTATATTGGCCCCTATGTACCGCCTTTTGAAGCTGACTGTAGGTAGGGTTAAACTCTTCAATATAGTACTTTTTCTTTCTACCTAACTCTTTATCCCAATTTTGCTTGTGGAACTTATTGATAACAAAATCTTTTATCTCATTTGCTAAGCCATTTAATGTTTTGCCGCATCCAAATCTTCTTTCTTTTGCACAATATGTCTTTGAAGATGACCTTGGGCCATCTACCTTCTTCCATTTGCTCAACTTTTTTTAGATATCGTATTAGCCGCACCATAGCAATTGCTTCAATAGAAGCAACCCCCATTTCACTCAGCATGATCTTGTATGGCACTGAACTCTTAATTTTGAACTTGCTTGTAATCATGTGTTTTTTAATCTTCTCTATTTGCCTCCACTGTAAGTCTGAGGTACTACTGGCCCATAATTCACAACCATAGAGAACAATCGAGATCACTAAAAGCTCAAAAAGGGTTTGCATAGTTTTCCAATCCCATAGCTCTGCCTCTCTGCATCTATTTTAGAGAGCATAAAATGCTTTCCAACCTCCCATTGTTCTTTTTTTTCTACAACTTTCCCAACTCAAATTTTTATTGAAGTCGATTCCAAGGTACTTGTAATCTGCCACTTCTTCAAGAGTGTTGTTTTCAAAGTAGAACTTCTGATGTTTATGTTTTCTTTTGCTAGAGAAAACTACCACTTTCGTCTTGCTAGTATTTACTTGCATCCCCACTATTCTACAAAAGTGCTCAAGGGAAAACAAGTGCTCTTGCAATCCAAGAGCAGACTTAGCAATCAGAATAAGGTCATCCGCATACAAAAGGAGCCTTATCACAAACTCACCCACGAGGCTGCCATCCCCATCCTCTAAGTTTAATCACTCTTCAAGTTTGTCAATATATAAGCCAAAAAGGGTAGGAGATAATGGGCACCCTTGTTTGACCTCGATATCACTTCTGAAGCTTTTAGAGATACCATCTGATGTTCTGATTTTGACTTTGACCTCCTCATATAGCCTATGGACAGCTGCTCGAAGATGTATAGGAACCCCAAGTTCCTCCATTATGTGCCAAAGCTTATCTCTAGGAACCATGTCAAAAGCTTTTTTGAATTCGACAAAGTAACAAAAGGCTTCCTCTTTTTTTTCCCACACTTTTTCAATGATGTGCCTTAAAGTTATACCACGATCCACCGTGGAATGTTTGGGTCTAAAACCTGCTTGTCCTTTAGCACGCTTGCCCCTTTCTTCCGCCCACTTGATAATTCTATCTTCCAACATACTTCCAAATAGCTTTTCAAACAAGGGGTTTATCATTATGGTCCTATAGTTAGAGGGATCGTTGACAGCTCCGCTCTTGAAAAGAGGTATTGCGAGGCTAGTTGTCCAATCTGTAGGGAATCCTTGCTGAATGATGTTGTTGAATATTCCCGTAATGTTGAGGTGCAAGAGTTTTTGAACCCCACTTTAAATATTCTGCTTGAAGTTCTACTAAATCTTTGGCTTTTCCAGCACCCAACTTCTTAAGTCCCACCTCAATCTCTTGCACAGTGAAAAGATTAGTAATGGTGGTGGTGTTGACTAGAGGGGGGGGTCAACCTTAGGATCCCGCTCATAAAGTTGCCTTGCATATTCAAGCCACTGGTCCGCTGTAATATTATTTTCAGTTTGCTTCTTGCTTGCTTGGAGTTCCTTCCAGAAAAGTTTGGGATTATTTTTCCCAAGGAAGATTAGTTCTTCCCTCCTTGAGACCATGAAATCAACTTTTTTCTTTCTTAAAATCTGCTTGTAACCTTTTAGGTCCTTTTCTTTCCGGTTTGACTCTCTCCACACTTTTCTTGCTTTTTTGCACTCCTCATCGAACCAAGCATTAACCGGAAAGCAATTTGTTTCAAGTTTCCTATTTTTTGCTCTTTTGCATTTTGTGAGTGCCCTTTGGCTTAAATTAGTTAGTTGCTGATTATTAAGGCCCTGGGATGGAATTTCCTCCTTCTTACAAATCTTTCTAGCGCTGTCCTAAAGATATTACAGTTTTCTTGAGTCAAAAGAATTCTGCCCTTTGTCGGAGGTTGTTGAATGTGCTGATTTTTTGTCCCAAACTGTTTCTTTTCAATCCAAGAAAGACTTAAATAGTTCGGTTTGTGATCAAATTTTAAATCCCAGAGTTGTTCACCGACCATAACTTCCTCCATCTTCTCACATAGGCCATGTGAACAAATTGCATAGTCCACCACACTTGCGCCATTGTAAGTATTACAAGTGAAATTACCAGAATTTACCCATCTAGTCAATCCATTGCAAATTACTAAATCAAAAGTCCCACATAAGGTAAGCAACTGTTCACCAAAGAGATTGCAGCTTTTGTTGTCCTTTGAAATTCTTGTCCATTGATGATTTCTTTCTTCCGTAAGCCAAATAGGGTTGCAATCTTCCTTCTGACAAAGAATGCTAGCTGGTTCACTTGCAGTCCTGGCGTTGAAATCCCCTACTAGAAGGACTTCACCTACCTGAGAAAACTCCGCAATATTATTTTTTAAGGTTGCAAAAGGGTCTTTATGGTTGCGCCGCCTCCTTTTGTAAAATTTTGAAACTTGTGGGGTGAAGTAGCATGCCGCAATTCTAATGACATGACTATTTTCTGATATTTTAAATCATATGAATTGTTTATTTGGGTCTTCCCTTTCTAACTGGATGCAACAATCTTTCTTTTCCTTCACTAAGACCATGATACCTCCGTGACCTTTTCCATTCTCTGCTGCCTTGTTCCACACTGCCATCTTCATATACTTTTCAAAAAGAGGTGTCTTGCACCCTTCATGTTCATGTGTTTCCAAGAGACATATTATGTCCCTATCTTCCACAATGGGCCCTAGCCCAGGTCCACGCCTCCAAGGGTAGCCTCTGCAGTTCCAACATACTTGGCTTGGGGGAACCTGGGTAGATCTTGATTGCTATTTGCTTTGGCATACAAGACTCAAAGTTAAGTCTTCACTCCTATTTTCCCACCTTGGTCTTACTGCGGTATTTTTTGCTAAGGGATTTGCTGACACTTCTTGACTCCTGTTTTGTTGTCTTGCTTTAGAAGGAGGACCAAAAACAACAATAACAGCTTTACCTTTGTGCAGCCATGCTCTTTTTCCCTCATCTCTTACTGCTCTGACCTTTGACAACTCTTCTCTTCTTTCCTCTTGTTGCATGATAGTTAAGTCTTCCTCTAGAAAAAAGCGAGAGCCCTTTAAGAAATGCTTTTTACTTATAAGGGTTTGCTTGTTACGTGCACTTGACATGATGACTTTTATGGGCTTGGTTCTCTCATCACTGGGTCTTCCTACACTCCAAGCTTGGAAAATTTGACCTTGCCAATGCAGCTTGTCTTTCAAAAAGTCACTTGCAAGCTTGAGAGTCCATTCACTCTTACCATAATCTCTCACCCCTTTAATTATTATGTTTGTTGCTTTGCCTTGCCTTTCTTTGATTTTTTTTTATTTTTCTTGGTTGTCTCCTTGGTTGCTTGACTCTCTTTCTTTTTCCATATTAGCAAGCTTTCTAATAGCTTGTGCCCAAGTTCTGGAATTTTTTATGAAACCACCCTTTTCTTCTTCTCTTACTTTCCCTCCCTGGTTATTTGTTTGTTCAATTGTTTTCCCTTCAGCTTTGGATGTTTTAGGATTTACCACCTGTCTATCTTCCCCTGCTCATTTTTTCATGCTTTGCCAATCTGCCTTCATGTCTTGCCACTCAGTCTTACCTACCAGAATAGCTTCTTGCAACAGTGCCACTTGACATTTTAAAGCCTTGTTGTTTTCTACTAATCGTTGATTTTATACTGTTAGCATATGGATGTTAAGGTCTCTCTCTTGCTCTTTGACTTCCAAAATCTCCAATCTCATCTTGGCATTGAGTAGCTCTTGTACATACATGGCAGATGACCAGGTGGAGGTGTGGATGTTGGACTGTATAAAGCAGGATCAGTATTTCTTTTACCCCTATTGCTACCACATCCTTGCAAGGAAGACTTGTTTGACTGTTTATTTCGGAGGGTCGGGATAGCCTTCTTTTGAAACTGTTTTTTTCTTGTCTCCTCCCACTTTATATGGGCATCTCTCCTTTTTAAAATACACCTAGACTTCTTGGCATTAACTCAAGCCCACTTCCCTGTTTTGCTGGAAGATGCAATTTTCACTTGACCTAAATGGTTCGTTTCAACCGGAACAGGTACCACTAGTCTGTTTTTCATGTGTGGTGCCATGTGCATTTCCATTGTTATAGGGGACCATAAAATACACAAGTGGGAGATAGGATTGAGTACCTGGCTGCTGGTTGGGATCGAAGAAACTTGTTGCTAGTGCTTACACGCCCCTCCAAGCAGATTTCGAGCACTGTTCTGAGCACAGTTCCGTTTCCGAGCATCACCTGTTCCAGGCACCTATTCCGAGCACTGTTCACATGTTCCGGGCACCTATTTCGAGTACTGTTCACTTGTTCCGAGCACTGTTCACCTGTTGACGGGTAACACAAATAAAAAACGGCTACACTGTTCACCTATTTCGAGCACTGTTCCATAGTTGAGTTTAGTGACGAACCCAGTATTCAAAATTGGGTCAAATGTGTTGTGACATCTTTTATCAAGCTTACCTCGGCTTCTTACCCTAGTCTATGATAGCCACTCTAATGGTGCACGCCTCCCACAAAAATCAAGGTAAGGTGCACTTGCTCATTCCCCTGGTCAGGTTAAAGTTGAGAATTGTGTAGTGAGCTTCATGCTATACGTTCTATCCCCTTCATCTTCTCTGTAGGTATTCAAAGTTGCATCCTCACGTGTGTCCCTCCATGTGAACCTCTAACCCTATAATGGAGTCTTCAGATCGTACGTGTGATCCAAGTCTCATTCCAATCTCCAGCTCCAAAGCTAAGTCCCTGTGTGATGTGCGTGTGACTGATAAATTGACTAGACGAAGGCCACTTAGTTCGGGATATTTCGTTCACTTTGTTTTGATGACTGAATGAGGAGTTGCATTCTTTCTGGCAATTGATCTACCACTACAAAGAGGAATTGCTCGCTGCGGCACCGCTAAGCAGTAATATTTGGGCTCTTTTACAATGGGAATTTTCAGTGTTTCTGGGTTAAACTCTGACATTATGGTCTTGCAGCTCTTGCTTTGAATACCAAAATAGGAGCATCATGGCATTATTGTTTGGCAACAAAGTTCACAATGGACTGTGGATCTTGTGGAAACTGAATTTTCTTGAGCATTATTATTGCAGCAGACATGGTGCGTTTCCAGGAGGAATATCCTTGGTATAACTCCAATGACTATTGTTAACCCCAAGAACAAATTAAAAGGGGCATTTGATGGCTTTAGTGCTCTTGTTTCACTTATGATTACGCTTTCCAATGTTCTCAATTGGCCTCTATTTAAGCAAAGCAATAATAGAGGTCCCCAACCAAAAAATATGCAAAGTGTTGCTCCTATCCTCCTCATAGGGGGAGTAATATTCCCATTTCAGTTAGTTCTTTATACCTTAGTTCATAATTTATTTTAAAAGTATACCACCCTCCTTTCTTAATAAGCTATTGAATCTCCTTATAATCAACAACAATTGCTACTTGAACATTAGAAGGTAAGAATCCTGCAATAGAAGAGGGATTAGTGCTTCTTCCCCTTTATTATGTGCTATTATAGCCGTTGTAAACAATAATATAGGCTGTAGATATGGTTATTCATACAACTCAATATTACAACGATCGGAACCGGAATGTTCATCACTGTCACATCCCCATCTTGCCCTGTTGCATTGAAATTGTAAATGATGTAATATTGTTATAAAATCATGGGGAGGAGATCAAGGCCAAGGCCCCACCATCGATTTATTGATGCATATGGCTTGCATGCTCGTCAGGCACATTGGAATTTCAAACATCATGTAAATACGCATTTTAATAAAATACCCACAACTAGCTATGCAATGCAACAAGAGATGGGAGCATTATTTTACAAGGAATTGGGAGGGAAAACATTCAAACCCTTGAGCCAATCAAGTCAAGCCAAGTGTCAATGAGATAACCCATCAAACCCTCAACTACCCATGTTGACTTTTGTACCCAATCATTCATTCTCCCAAGAGTTGGTTGAGGTAGTTAATGCCTTGGGAATGGAGAGATATGGCTGTCCAAATTTGAGTATGGGCAAGCCACCCTTCATGGAAAAACATGTTTGGTTTCTTGGGCAAGAAAGGAGCAACGAAATTGCCCCAAGCCATTAAAAAAAACCATCAGCTTTGCTCTCCCATGAGTTTGGAGCTACCTGTGTGTTTTTCTCCATGGGTTTCCTGTGTTTTTCCTTCATCTTTCAAGCTGGGAAGGGCGTTTTTGTTTTGGTTACGAATGGGGAAGAGAACAAATCGATTTGGGGTTACAATGAAGCTGTTTTGGCCATTTGAAACGCTCATAACTTGTGGAAGAATTGGGTTTCTCCCTGGGGACGAATTTCCCTTCCCATAGTTCGTTTTGGGTGAGCCACGAATTGGGGAAAACCCATGGCCATCCTGTTTGTAAATCCCATTGTTGGAAATGTGTATCCATGCCCAGTTTTTGAGTTTGCTGTGTGTAAGAGAGGGTTGTGGTTGAGATGGGTATCCATTGTTTTGGCTTGAGCATTGAGTGCAAGAATCCAGGGTTCAGATCTAGCATGACAAACCCAGTTGTAGACTGGCTTGGCTTAGATGAAATGATTATTTGGCTGTGTATGAGCTTGAATGTCCCCTTTTCCTTGTAGAAATCATGCCCAGCTCGGGGGTGGTCTATGAGTGCTGAAATAATATAGGTTGGGCAGAGACTTACAATTGGGTGGAACAGTGCAGCGACATAGCTAGTTGTTTGGGACAATTGTATAATGAAGATAAGTGTTTTTCTGTCTATGTAGTTACTTTTGCAATGTTTAAATTGATTATTGTTTTTTATATGTTGTATGCATATGATATGTGTGTGGATGAATTTTAAATCACGCCGTGCATATTTGCTTAATTTGCATCTGCACACATTTATTTTATTGCTATGAATCTAATGAATGGGCCGAGTTTTTGTAAAATCTCCAAAGATTGATATCATGTTCCCTTCCTTGAATTGGGTCCACGGGAGGGTATGTGACAATCATCGTAGTTGTGATGGCCGAGAGAGGTGTTGGCTTGGAACCACCTCTATTTCATACATGTATTTGTGTTATGACAACAAATAAAAAAAATTAGAGACCATTAATATCCATATAGTAAAAACATAATTCCATGTTCAAGCGTAATGCAGTTGTTAAGGATTCTAGAAAGCTCATCTCTGGACATGGTGGTTTGTATTTTTAACTTCTTTGATAATTTCTTAACTATAATCTCATCCACCAAAATTGCCTATACAAGACAAAGACCTCAACCAACACTATAAGTTGCAAGATCATTAACATTGCCCCCTATGAGAAACTGCCCCTATATTTAATAATCCAATCGAACCTGCATGTGATTCCAATCAATCCCACATTGGCCAAGCCCTTCGTGTTGTAATCCAAGTTTGATCTGATCAAAATGTACAAAGATATAATGTTATCTTAGCAACATTGTGCTCCATCATATTTCATAATTTATTCATTCATATTTAGGACCATAGTTTCTTTAGTATCACGGTGAACACACATCTCAAAGCTTTTAAATTTTAGTAATCAATTTAAAAAAAAAACTTTTAAATTTTAATATATTTTAATTTGAAAAAACAATACATTTTTATATATTTCAAAAAGACTTCAAATTTTGATATACATTAATTTTAAAAAAATTATTAAATTTTAATATATTTTTATATTAAAAAAATTAAAATAATTTTGAAAAGACTTTAGATATACATTAATTAAAAAAAATTACTAAATTTTAATATATTTTTATATTTTTATTTATTACAAGAAAAAATTATTCAATAAAAATTGCTAAATTTTAAAAAATTTATTTATTACATCTTGAAGAAAAATTAAAATTGAATAATTTTTTTTCTAAAATATTTAAATATTAAAAAAAATTATTAAATTTTAATATATTTTTATAACTTTATTTATTACATTTTGAAGAAAAAATTAAAATGGAAAACAATAATTTTAAAAAGAATTCAAATTTTGATATACAATCATTTAAAAAAAATTATTAAATTTTAATATATTTGTATATTTTTATTTATTTAAATATTAAAAAAAATTATTAAATTTTAATATATTTTTATAACTTTATTTATTACATTTTGAAGAAAAAATTAAAATTGAAAACAATAATTTTAAAAAAAATTCAAATTTTGATATACATTCATTTAAAATTTTTTTTATTAAATTTTAATATATTTGTATATTTTTATTTATTACAATTTGAAGAAAAAATTAAAATTGAATAATTGATTTTCTAAGATATTTAAATATTAGAAAGAAAAAAATACATCTATAACAATTTGAAAGTATTTTTTCTTTAATTATTTTCTAAAAACATTTAACTTTAATTAGATACATGAAACTAAATATTAAATAAATAAAATTAATATGTTTTATATAAATCTAACAAATTAAATTAATAGTGTAGAATCCATTTTTTGCATAGAAGCAATGACCTAATGACTCTTGTCTCCTCGAGTATGCTCTTTCTCACACTTTTTGTGAGCTTGGTGAATTAGAAAGGGGTGAGAAGTGTGAAATACCTCCATTGCACACTTTTACTTCATTAGCACTTTGTTTGCAAAGCACCCTTGGCATCTTTTAGAGTTAAAAGTTGATCTCCATTTTGTATTTACTTTGTACTATTTTAGTTAGTTTGCAACAATCAATTTGTTTTCCTCACGTGTTTGCATTACTGGCACACACTAAGGGACCTAAAAACTTTTTCACTCCAAGTATGCTCTTCACCTCACACTTCTTGTGAGTTGGTGAATCAGAAAGGAAGGGAATTGTGAATTACCTCCCTTACACTCCCTAGGTGAATTCAAGACCCTTAAAATCAACTTTGTAAATTTCCAACCAGCTAAAATCCTCCACATGAGGTGACAAAACAATATTTTAGTTAGGTAGGATTGATTGGGATAGGCATCCATTAATTCCCACCAATCTAGTTTCATTAGCAATATTTTAAAACATAACATTGTTGACTTATAGGGTACTATCAAAATCCTGCTATAAGCAAGTGTTCAAAGAAAACCCGAATCAGAAGTGCGTCGTGACCAAGGAGGTGAAAGTGAAGGTATATTTTCCCTGCTCTCCCCTGCGAGTCACTCAACTCGTTGTAGGGAGACAACACTATATCGTGCAGAACAAACCACTGATCCACACTTGGTGCAAGGTATCTTAGTGGCCAAACTTAGGACATCTCCAAGGAGCAATTGTGGGTGCAATTGACTCCTAAAGTCAGCTATTGTCGTTGGGAGGTGTTTCCAAGTATTCTTGATTGGAACATTGGCCCCATCGCCATTAGAATTGGCTCTTTGTTACCTTCACTAGTCAATTGGTGCGTGGATCCCATCATCACCATCAGTTGTGCTTTTGGAAGGCTCGGTTACATTTGAGAGGAAGGAAATTAGGTCTTTTTAGGAAATTTACACTTTTTTTTTAAAATACAAGTTCACTAACTCGTAATTAAAAAGAACCTACATGTGGGAACTCTTGCACTAAATTGACTTTGCACATATCACTCAATTTTTGCACCATATTGCATTTGTTGTAGTTGGTATATTTTGGCATTTTTTCAATTGTGTTTAAATTCCACCTTCACTCTCATTTGACACAAATCCTTCACCATAGAGGAACAAACCAACCACTTAAGGTATTCCCAAAGACTACAAGGCCTATCCCCTCTCTCGAGGAGTATTTTTACACCATCTCACCATGGTTCACGTGGAAGATACTCTAGCCAGGGTCGCTTCCAGGCCACATTGATGGGATCATTAGGCTGAGGTCGCTCCTTTCTTGGTTCATTTTCTCCTCTTAGAGAGAGTGTTAATCCTTCTTCCTACTCCACTACTAGAAGAGGTTCAACTTCTTTTCTCTCCTTGGAAAGAATATACAAACATTTGCCTCCCCTCCTCTTGGAAGAGGTTATGCTTTGGATTCTCCTCTTGGAGATCCTTTTGACTATTTTGATCCATCCTCTCTCGTAGGAGGTCATTCATTATTTTCAACACCAACCCGGTCTCCCCCGCGTGGACACCAAACACAACATACAATGGCAGGACCAAATCCTCCTACCCTCCCTTTCATGGCTAGCGTAAATCTCTCATATTTGGCCAAACTGATCAATGACCATATTGCACATGATCCAACATGGCCAACTATGCCATATAAACTTCCATTCGATATTCTTAAATTCAAAGGGAAGCAAGTGAATGATCCTGCCAACCATGTCTTGTCCTTCTACCTGTGGTGTTCCTCCAACAGTATATTGGAATACCCATTGAGGCTTTGTCTCTTTCAGGGAACCCTCATCGGAACGACAACCAAATGGTATATCAACTTAACAAGATCGGCCCATGCCACCTTTGCATTAGGCTTTTTTAGCTTTATTTTTATCTGAGATTCTGTCAGTATTGATCCCCCGAGGTGTGCTCGAGGTACTCTAGAAGGATTTGGGGCTAGCCTCCTCAGTACGTTCTCTTAGACCATATGTTCAGCCATCACCCTTAGTACGTCATCTTAAACCATACATTCGGCTCTTCATGTTGAATATTATTTCAACACACTACACGGTCACCAGAGCACTCCTTCGAGTTGTCATATTTTGACTCCTCATAGTTAGGATCACCCACACAGACACACATTAGTGGCACTATGGCTACTGATATTCCCCCGTCGAGTGGAGGAAACCCTCCTCCAAGTAATCCTTCGTTGAGGAATCCTCCATAGGGTAACCCTCCTATAGGAAACCCCCTAATGGGAACCCCCCTCCAGGGAACCCTCCTCATGGGAACCCTCTACCAGGTAATCCTCCTCCTAGGAACCCTCCACCAGGGAATCATCCTCGAGGAAACCCTCCGCAAGGAGGTCCTAATATGTGAGCTTGCAATTTATGGATAGCCTCAATCTCCCCTATTTAACAAGGTTGACCAATTATTCGATCCAACATGATCCAAACTGTAATGTCCCATTCGTATAAAATTTCCCAATGTGCTCAAATTCACCAAATTTCAACTCTAGGTATATGTATACAACTGATTCTAAACTCCTCCAAATACTTTCAAACTTGGTGAGGAATGTCATGAGGGGTCATGGGACACATTAACACATCTATCAAACATATAATAAACTGATACACCCAACCATGTTCTGCAATTTGCAAGGGAATTAGTTTCGGGACAAGACTAGTCAATTTGGGAAGTGGAAGTACCCCCTAGGTCTTGGAACAAAGCTCTTCCAAAAATTGTACAACCTTCACTAATGATGGGTCTGAGAATTGGATCTGTTTTTAGACATTAAGTAAAGTATATTTTCAGCATTATATGTGGTTTTGGGGTCAAATAGGTATCCAAGAGAACTCAGGGAATTTACTAGTAATTTTGAGGCTCAAACCCCCAAGGGTAGATGGCTCCAAATAGCTCCAAATGATCTCAAATTGTACCAGAAGGTGTATGGATGATTTTAAAATATAATAAGGGTGTTTATAGGTTCCTTCCAACCTTCAAATGACTTCTATAACTCACTTTGGTAATCTGGTCAATGTAGGGAGTTTTACTATCAAATTGTGGTTCAAATCCCCTTAGGGTAAATGACAAGTTGGCTCTCCAAATGCAATAGAACCCTCTCGAAATTATGAATAGAGGCTGGTGACATATAAAGGACATAAATGGGATCTCATATGCATCATCATTAAGCTTATAATATCTTCCACAACTCTCTCAAATCAGATATAGAATTGCTAGTTTCAACATAAGGGTAAATGGTAGGAAACCTTCACTAAATGTTACGAAACTCAACCAAATGCCTACAAATTCTTGTCTAATGAACATGGAACTCTTTGAACACATAAATTACAGTCCATTTATCATAAATCCATCATTCATTCACTTAACCATTTGAATTTATCAACATATCATTGACTTGCAACAAGGTAGTGGGGAAAATGACACTGTTTGTTCATTAATGAGCAATTTTACATAGTATTTCTTGGAATATCGACTTGTGGCTCTTCTGAGCATGAAATACAGAGCATATAAATCAGATTACAAAATAATGGGGCATCAGAAGCTCCCCCAAAGATAATAGTATCTCACCAAAGGCGCAATTGCTCAAGGATCAAGAATATGCATAAACAACTTGAAATGGTTGAAGAAGCAAGCTGAACTAGAAGTGACCATGATCTGCCCCATAGATTACACCTGCAACAAATGACTCCATTGAAGCTCCAAATGAAAGGTTTGAATGGCCTTTCCAGTTACCAACTAGGATGGGAATCTTTCACCCTTGAAATTGGTGCTAAGGCAAGTAGAGTAGCACTCCATTAGCTCTTCTCTCGAAATGCAATTGCAAATTCCAAAAAATGATCAAAAGCTGCTTTAATTCTTTGTTCTTGACATTTATAAAGTTTCCAATCTCTCTATGGGTCGAATTCCTTCCAAGAGATGCATTCCAACTCAAGTTGGGAAGAGATTCCAAAGAAAGCCACTTGTACAACAATTCCTAGTCTCCCACTTCCACCAAATCACATGTGGAAGCATCTTAGCTTCCCTAACTCCCTTGAGCACCCTCTCGAAGGCTATTTTTAGCCCTAACATGTCATATATGTCAGATGTCAGCCAATAGGTCTAATTTGTGTCATAGGTGTCATAGCATCTTCATCATTGTTGTCATAGAAGCTAGGGAATCTAGCCCAAGTGTCACAATTTCTCTAAGATGCCTCTTCCTCTTCCATGGGAGTTCCTCTTCCACTCCAATTCAACCTTGGATAAGTAACTCCCATGGAAGACCTTGGATGGTCTTCCATGGGATCACATTTGTTGTGTAAATTTTTCTTCAAGTTTAGTATTCTAAAAGGGGTTGCATCTCAAAGGATTTGATACCTCTCAACTCTTGATAGAGCCAAAAGATGGTCTTCCATGGGATCACATTTGTTGTGTAAATTTTTCCTTAAGTTTAGTATTCTAAAAGGGGTTTGCATCTCAAAGGATTTGATACCTCTCAACTCTTGATAGAGCCAAAATTAAAGTAAATCTATGCTAATTTGTAATTATTTTTTTGAAATTTTTAATTGGATGGATGAAATAAAATTAAAAAATCATTTTCCAATTGTAAGTTGTTTGTAAACTAGCTACTATCCTTTTGTAAACTATATACGATCCTTTCATGTGCTATCCTTTTGTAAACTATCTACGATCATATATAAGATAATCAAAAGCATATCTAAGATCATGAAAAGCTTGGTATTTTAATTATGTCGTGTCTTTTATATAAACATTACCACATTATTGGGTTATATATATATATATATATTTGTGTTTTGTTTTGTATTAGTTATTTTAGTTATATAAAATAAATTTGAAATCTACAAATAAATTTAAAAGTATATTATGTTTTTCATAAAATCAAAATTAATTGTTCTTTTCCTAGAGATATAAAAACGATTATTTACAACTTAAGTGGGCTTAATGGTGAATACCATGTGTTTCCTCTTGCAAATGCATATCATACACCTTTAGTAGCTATTTTGTTAAAAATCCAATGTCAATTTTAGTATCATGGTGTGGCTTTTATTGGTGGTATTTATATTTATATTACTCGTGTATTAATTATCTAGATTATGTCATTGTATGCATATATTTCTATTAATTTTTTGTTTTTTTTCAACTATAAAATGTATTGTGCATTAATTTTTACACCTTTACATGTCCCATGATTGGATTCTAGAGAAATTTTACTATTATGTAGAGGATGCATAGTGACTACGTTTGGAAGTCTCCCTCCATCTCCACATAGATCATATCCCAATAAATCACATGGTTAACATGGAAGACAATGTGATATTTAGAGGTAGATGTTGTTGGTTACTTCGCCTTGTAAACCTGGTTGTGGAGTATAGGTAGATAGTCAATGTAGAAAAGGTTGTGAGAAGGGGACATGGGGGAAGATAAGATGGATAATTAATGCACCCACAAAAACAACTCAAAGTTGGAAACTACCTTGATGTGGTAAAAAGCATCCACTTGAGTAGTATAAAAAGGGAAGAGGAGCCTATGAAAGAGGTTCTTATTAGATATGGTTGGGTGTAAGGATAGGGTTTTGTAACTAACAACATGATGAGAACAAAACACAATAAGTTCTTTGATGTAATAGGTGGGATTTGGGAACCAAGGGGATGGTTGTGAGACACAGATGTCTATAGATTATGTTGTCCACCGAGATGCACACCAACATCAGAAATCTTTCGAAAGATGTTCCCTCACTACAAGTGGGGAAAGTGTGGCCTTGGGGGCAAGCAATGAGCCAGGTACTGTCACCTGAATCTCAGCTCCTCCGTTTAGGCTAACTCCTAACGAAGCCAAGGGGGGTAGTCCCTACAAAGAGTTGTCTATGGCTCAATGTGTTTTAATGTTTTTGGTGTATGGTGATGCGGATGGGTGTTTTTAGGAGTTTTTTAAAGATGAGAGATCATAGATTACTTAAATGAAACACAAGATAAAGCAATCCACGTTGTAGATTACAAAATACGAGACTAACAGTATATAAAGAGTTGCGAAATAAAAAGCATCCACAGATAGATGGTTTAAAAATAGAAAATCCAATGGAAAAATGGCCTAACTTAATTAAAGCATAAAAATGTAAAGTGACCAGTGCCAAAATGGAGTCAAACAAGTGTGTAGTGCTGGGGGATGCTGAAGATACAAGTATTGGTAATTGTTCGTGAGATCGTTTTGCAAATTATCTTGTAAATTAAAAGTTTTAATGATCTGGATTATTAGGCTAGAGAGAAACAAGGTATGCGTCCAACCATAAAGGTATACTTTCAGTGGCTTCCCCTCTGATGGTATGACGGACCGTCCAGTTATCAAGGAGTAAGTGTCTGAAGACTTAACTACTTCGAAGTCTAAGACAACAGTAATTTCTGACCCCACCAGGTTTAGGAACTTTGCTCACTACCTGAGTATTTCTCGAATGATCAACGTCGGTTCGTTGGTT
Organism: Larix kaempferi; assembly: GCA_027924585.1. NCBI lineage: Eukaryota > Viridiplantae > Streptophyta > Pinopsida > Pinales > Pinaceae > Larix > Larix kaempferi. Next base: position 6,970,104 of record BSBM01000221.1, read on the forward strand.
GTGGGGTGAAAATTTTATTATGTTATCAAAAATTAACAAATCCAAAACCTTTATGAGTACTAGCCCAACCTTTCAGGGTTGGCAGAGCATACAATTGTTGGATAGCAATGAAGATAAATTATTGAAGTGGGTGTGAGTTGGAATTTTTTATTATTGAGAGCACACAATTCAACTCTCCGACAGAGAGCGCTCTTGAATTCGTCTTAAGATAGAAGTTCAAGAGACTTAGCTAGTCTATATGCCTAATGCAAGGAAAATGCAATACTATTATGCTCTCCGACAGAGAGTGCTCTTGACTTGGGTTGTTGCAAGTTCAAGAGGCTTTGGTTCTTTGTTAAAATAGAAGCCGTTTGTGAACAAGAACGCATATGATAGCTCAATAGGATAAAAGTTGAAGCAAGACAGTGATATGAACTACTTTGCAAAAAATGAAACTAGTGTTCTACCACAAGAGAGACTAATATAACAAGTGAAGTCAAAGTGGCTTCTGCACACCGCTCATGAAACTTCCAGCTTAGCCAGTCCTACGCAGTACATGGTGGGGAAAGAGAAGCAGCACGCAGTGTTAATGCGGAACTTGGGATCAAATCCCAAGAGGCTTCTCAAGTCGAGACTTGAAATAAAAATTACTCTAAGTACAAGAATAAAAATTAATCTAGAAAAATTGAAGAAAAACTAAACTAAGCATGCACAAGACACTCTTCCCCAAATGGGGAAGAAGAACCAAAATGTGGGAGGCCTTATCCCACCTAACCTTTTTATTAATGAGTTACAAGTGAGGTATTGAAACCCTTGAAATCAAGAGCAACTATAAATGAAACTAAAACCCTTTTGAGGGTTTGTACAAAGGAGATTGTTTATATTTTTTGTCTTCTTGGTTCAAAATCTTCACTTTGGGTTATCTCCAAAAGGTCTTGGTTTCAACTTTTTCTTGCTTCACCTTCCAACAACTTGTTCTCTTCTCAAAACTTGTAATAAACAATGAACCAAAAAACTCATGCACCCATTAGTGTTAGTGCAAAATATCAAAACAAAACTAACTTTAAGATCTTAGATGCAAAAAGTTAAACTAGATGCAAACTCTCACTATCTTATATGCTCACCCCTTTTTCAATGCAAGATTTTAAAACTTTTAAATGAGATCTAAGTACCAAAAGTAACTAAACACAAACTAGATGCAATTAACTTCTAAACTAGAAAAGAACTAGATACTAACTTCTGAAAAGAAATGCAACTATTGAATTAACAAGCTCTAACTACTAACAAGTTTTTTGTTTGTTTTTTGTCTTTAGGGCAGAAATGGAGGTGGACGAGAGGAGATTTGGGGCAAACCCAAGGGGAAACGAAAGCTAGAAAATGGAGAAATAAAAGGCAAAAACGAAAGGTGAAAGGGGACCCAAAAAGACTTGGACGAGAGGAAGGAGGAGAGGAAGAGGAGGGGAGACGAGAGGAACAAAGGAAAGAAGACAAGGTTGGAGGGAGGATCTAAAGAAGAAAATGAAAGGGAGGCTAGAAGGGAGATCTAAGGGGGACGAGAGCAAAAAGGAAGGGAGGGAAACTGGGACGAGAAGGAGGGTAGCAAAGGAAGAGGCTAAAAAGAAGACTAGGACGAGATAAAAAAAAGAAACAAAGTCAAGGCAAGACCACAAGCAAAAGGCAAGCTTGACAAGGCTCTAGGCTTGGATAAAAGTAGAATTTTGGGTTTCCACAGCTTAGAGAAGTAGATCTAGTAACCAGTTTTAAGAAAGTTTTGAAACTGAGGATGGAGCTTAGGAGTAAGATCTCCTTATGTTTTATCTTCTTGAAATAAACCCGACTTAGTAGATCCTGAAAGACAACAATGTTAGAGCTTCTTATAATGAAAGAGACGAGATTGACGCAACCGAGCTCTCACCCTTCTCTAAATGGCAAGATCTGCTAAGACAAACAACTTGGAAACCAGTGAGATCAAACGAGATAACTAGTATGCTAGGAAAATTTAAATCGAGATCATTACTTCATATGACCGAATATTTGTATTCATCTAGATTATAACAAGCTTTGCATAATAATCCAACTTGACAACTGCAAATGGAAAATCTTATGTTCTAAAAATAGACCTCTAAAGCTAGTTGTTTGATCCACACATAGTAAACAAATTGAAAGCAAGAAGAGACGTCACCTCATAATAAGCACATCCACCAATGAAGAAACAAATCACATAGACCTCCAAAGTCAAAAAGCTTTATTCAATGAAAGATTGTTTACAAATTTAGCAGAGTTTCTATGCCCAAAAGATCCATGTGAAGAGAGCCAAAATGGCTTCTCTTTATAGCAAAAACTAAAGCTCAATCTACCCTAATTCGAATTGGCATGAAGGAAGCCAGTAGCCTTGAGTCATCAAATCGAATTTCCATCAAATCCCAATCACCATCCAGCTTGGAGTGGAATACTACCACACAACTCGAATTAGTATTGAATGAGGGTGAGGAGGTGGCCTCCACCTAAGCAAGGTGCCCCCCATCCTTTCCTTGTTATCTCCACCATCTTATAATCCATTTCCATGTGTGACATTCAATCCCATACCCTAACTTGATGTGAGGGAGGAGAGAACACGTGATCCCTTTGGTAGGTGGCTTGGAGTTTAACACAAATTTGATTGAGATATTTGGTAGTTGAGAGTGGGAGGTGGCCTCCACCTAGGCAAGGCGCCCCCACTCCCATTCAATGCAACTCAAAACCAACCATATTTCCATTTAATAACCCCTCCACATCACTAAATCGATTTCTGCATGCATGGAGCGAATTCTCTTGGAGCTAATCACTAATTGTTGACTGGATAGTTAGCTGAGTGGTGACTGAGATGATTGGAATCCTCTTTAATGCCCAGTGCCATGTCAATTAGATTTTTATTTTAATCCATTTGGATTATTTTGGAGAGATTTGGATCATCTCCAAATCATCATTTTTTAATACTTTAATTAATAATTTCTTTGTGAATGACTTTTTGAGAAATTATTAATTATGAGGTTGAATTAACATCCAAAACTTAGGATAAACTGGTCTGGGGATCGTGAATGATTTTTGGCTTAAGGTTGGAGCCTTTAATCACTGAATTTGGATCTTGGATGACTGACATATTACAAATTGAAAATTTTCTATTTAAACCATGGAAAAATTGATTAAAAATTAAAAATAATTAAAAACCCAAAATCGGAGGACCCAGTAAAAAAATTTTGAATTTTTTTCTGAGGGTCCTAGTGACTTAGGACATGACCAAAACCTATTCTAATAGTGTCTAGTAGGATTATATATATCAGTTAACCCCCCATGGCTAAAATTTTCAAAATCGGGCATTCCAGCTTTGGAGGAAGCGGGAGAAAACCTCATCGATTATAGCTCGGCTATAGGCAAAGTATAATTGATAAGGGAAAAAAATGCCTGAAATACCTTAGTTGCTTAACCAAGTCATGGGGAACCGAGCCACTCAAAATCCTACTAGTACACTTTATTACAAACCCCGTGGGGCCATGGTCATGTCGACTTAAAAACAAAACTGACTAGCCAAAACTGGCTAGGCACAAAGGATGGATCATCTGATACACTGGAGTACAAACACTTATCATGTTTTTGAAATGGAGGCTCTTTAGATAATCCAACTATGGTACAAAAAAGTTGGTAACAGATTGTAATCTTTGTAATATGCTCTATTCTGATTAATGAAAATAATAATTGTTCATTCCCCCTCAACATTTCATGCTGGATATGTGGATGTGTAGAATCTATTTGCATTTTCTATTTACCTGCAATACATGATCAATAGAGGGAGATAGTTTAGTTTCTCTCCATTGTGCAGCATAATAACTGGTTAAAATGAATCCTAGGAATCCTCCCTTTCTCTTCATTAGTACTTCCCTCATCTTTCCTTAGCCCTAGAAACACTTTTGGTCAAACGTTCTTCTCCTTGGGGAAGAATGAAAATGCCAATGCAACTAGACTACAACTATCCTCTATTGTCCCTTGCACATAACACTGGTCTCTAAACTTTTTGCACAACAAATAGTTCAATATGAGAATCAATGCCATAAATTTATATAGTTGAACCCTTGAGACTTGGCTACAATGCATGGTTTAGATCATCAATTGATGAGAGTCGTGGATTTTTGGGTAGACAATACCATTAATGGATGATCATAGATTTTGTTGTAGAGAATCGCCAATCCTTCTAAAGTTGAATTTAAGCAAAACGCTCGTGGGAGATTGGTCAAGGAAATTCTATTGTGGATGAAAGTTTGATTGGTAGAAAAGAGGTTTCTTCCATTTAATTATACCTATATGATGGCATAAGCAGTTGTTCTATGGGCAATGGCCATAAACAATGCTAAAGATATGTGGAAGTTAAAAAGGACTTGATGATGATGGGGGACTGTAATACCCCCATTTTGACCCTTGGGATATATTGGCTTTAATGTAAATATTGTATACATGCGATGTATGTTTCCCTAGCGTGGAGCTCAAGGCCAAGGCCCCGCTAGTGGATGTTCGGATTTTATTTAAAATGGCAAGTATTTGATATTACACTATCCATGTGCTATTAAGCCATGGAACATTGTAAAATGATGTAAATATTAATATTGTAATAAAATACCAAAAACTGGCTATGGAAGCAACTAATAAGAGGGGGCCATGTGTATCCACTAGGGAGTGGTGAGGGGGTTGTGGAGTTAAACCATATGCTGACAAATGTCATCTTGAGAACCCATTTGACTTTCCTTGGTGACATTTAATTCAGTTGTAAGGAAGTGGTTGAAGAAATCAATCCATGGCTTCAATGGAGCATTGGCAGCCCATAAATTCGTATGGCAGGGTATGGGCTTTGTCTCCTTGACCCACAAGTCACTCTACCTCATGGGAATTTGTTTTTTTTTTCATTCCCATTCCATTGTTGAACATCTAAGCATTGTTTTTCATCCATTACATAGTTCCAGCATTGAGAAAAACCACAAATCGCAACTCTGAATTTAACCACGTTTTGAAGTGCAAAAAATGCCCAGAAAATTGTGTGAACAGTGAAATCCAATTCGGGGATCCATAGACCCGAACCTTGGGGCGAATTTGAGAGTTTCAGATGCCCATAAATCCATAGGAAAACTTCGATTTGATAGCCTGAAAATCCAATTACGGGATATAGTCATTTGGACATAGAATTGAGAAAATCCAAGCATGAATAACAAAGAAGAAGATAGAACAGAGGTTGGGATTGTTTGATAAACCCAGTGAAGGCTAGCATCTCAAGGATTTAGCAGCTTGGACCTTTCTATGCCCTCCCTGAAGAGCACTCGAGGGAAGGGGTGCCTGAGGGACTGTGCAACAGAGAAGGGGATCTTCCTTGTGTTGGGTGTGGTAGGTATTGTGGGTGCCAAGGCTATTTGAGTTTAGCTTGAGGTTCCTATAGCTCTGTGGTTGAGGTCACTGGCTTAGCATCTTCCTCCTTGTCTCTTGCATGCTTGATAAACCCAACTGTGTGTTGACTTAACATGATTGTTTGTGTGAAACCATGGCTGTGAGTGAGCACGTTTAGTTCCTCCTTAGTGGATACACAACCCAGCTCGGGGGTGGTCTCCCAGCTGAAAGAATATAGGCTGGACAAAGATCTATGGTTGGGTGGAACATTTCTCTCACATAGCCAGTTGCTTGGACAAATTCATCTTAAAGATAAGTATTATCTATGTGTTTTTAATTCTGCAATGTTTTACTTATTGATGTCTATTATGATTATATGTTGAATGCATGATGCACTTGTGTGTGGATGATGTTTATTTCCGTTGTGTTTATTCGAGTATGAATCTGCAGACATGAGTTTTTATTTATCATAAATTCGTTGTTGATGAATGGGGCTGAGTTTCCCAAATAATCCTAGAATCTTAGTCATGTTCCATTCCTGGCATCGGATGGACGAAGGGGACATGATAGGGACATGTTTGAAGACCAAGAATGGGTTAAGCGAGCATCAACGAGGTCAAGTATTTCAGATAAATGGTGGAAGAAATGGATGAGACAGGAAAATAAGATGACTGAGTAGTTGTGAAAGGAGAAGTTTGGTACAAGACAAGATGAATGGATGATGAATAAGTTGTAGAAGGTAATGAGATGTGAAGAGATGTCCAGTTCCTCATTGAAGGGAAATGGGATAATGGTAGAGGATGGCCTTGTATGGGAGACTGTGGTAGAGATAGATGTATGGAAATGAAAGACAAGACAATAACATAAGTACTAGAGATCTTGGAATACAAACTAATGATGCAGAGGTAGTCTGGTTGTAGGTCATGGATTTGCCTAATTGGTGTCAAGACAAAAGCATTTAGAAGCTAAACCCCTATTGTTGAAGAAGAAAGATCAAAGAACCACAACATCAACCAATTGTCAACCACTCTCGAGGCATTCATAATCATGTGGTACTCTCTTTTTCTAGTTCTATTTTGTGTGAGTCATGGTATAATCAGTGTCCTAGTAGTAGTTATTGGTTTACTCATACAGTCATAGGAGGGAGTAGTAGTTGATTCAGTGCTATTACAGTGTTAACGAGTTCTCAAAATAGTAGTATTTCAAGCCCAAACATAGCTTCAAACATGATTTCACAACTCGGTCATAGGGGATTTGTGTTGGTAGGAGATATAGTGACCATAATGGTTGGATTGCATGGAGTTTCTTCCATGCAGTACCCAAATTTTTTGGGTAATGTAGCTAAAGAAGATGCAAAACAACATCGGTTCTTGTGTGAATCCATTTGGAGGTCTAGGGGATTTAAAAACACATCCAAATTAATTCAATTTCAGACTACATTACAAGGACAAGAACTACATTCGTACATGAAATGTGTGTCTCTCTTCCCTCCCAATGTAGCACCTCTTTCTTTGGTAGAGGTGAAGCAGTTGTGTATTGAAGAATTTCAATTTCCAAAATCAAAACAAAAAGGGATTGTAGAAATTTAATAAATCCAAAAATATGAAGGAAAATCAACATAGGAATATGTTCATATATTTAGGGTGTGATGAATAGGTTGTCTTTTAATAATCATTATTTGCATCACAATGAGTGATTTTTTGAAGGGTTACTACCACTAACTTGGGTACCTCTATCCCAACATACCATTGACACCCCTGGAACTGCACTACAGCAAGATATAAGGACTAAATCCTTGGTTATGTACGCAAGAAGTAGTCAAACATATAGATATGTAGTCGGATCTTACTTATCACTAATACAAAACTAATAGTTGTCTTAATTGAGAAAAAATAGGAATTGATTATCCCCGCAATAGTTAGAGAGCAAGTATGGTGTACTAGATGTATGGCAGAAGTTCATCATGCTTTTCAATGCCTAAGGTTGATAGGGGGAATTGTTCCTAATCCCCTTATGGGACTAGGCTCAGTAAGACCTTCCATAAGTGTTCCACGAGTTGGTGCTCATAATCATTGTCATGCTCCAAGACTATGTTTTACTCAAAATTTATAAATCAGATGGGCAGTTTGCTCTCCTATTCCCCCTCTTGCAAAAGTATTCATTTGTCCTGAATATTGTTCATTGTGAATTTTGTGGGTGTACTACTCACATTGCAGATAAATGTAGAGCTTTGGATGCATTAGTGGATAGGTTGGATAATTCTTCATATTGAGTTTATAATAATTCCATCCTTGGGGAAAAGGGGGGATGTCAAGTTCAAGGAGTTGATTATCAAGGAGGTTGAGGATTTGTAATAAGTTGTTATAATTATAATTAAATTGGATACGTGGATCGAAAAAAGGAAGACCACAAAAGGCCCAACCCTGGATTCAATGATGACTTTACTAGGGTTAATTTGTTCCTGTGTGAAAGGCCCCTATAGTCTGGTTAGTCTTGATTAGGACATTGACTAGACCTCCCAAGGAAACGAACTAGCTCGAGCCTACTAACATCTGCTTTTATTGATTATTCCTTTAATTTAACTGATAGACCCACCTATACCGAGAGCATTTTGACTAAGTAAGGCAGGGATTAAATCAATTGCCTTGATGATTATGGTGTTCTTATTGTTGGGTAAAAACACATGGTACTAAATATTTCCCATAACTAATTATGACATGAGAAGAACATATGTAGAACCGATTAGCTAATTTAATCAATTCAAGACCACAAGATGCTCACCAGATGATTAGGCCCATGATTATTGATGTCACATGTAGAGTAACTAATAAGAGCGTTGACTCCAACTCTCCTAATGACCCAAAAATTTAATGAGATGGCCCAAAAGCACCTAAATTTGATATGGCCCAGTGTACAGAAATTTTCACAGTGGATGATGAGATGTTCCACTGGATGGTTTGCCCTCCTTCACCATTGGTTGCAGAAGAAGTAATTTTTCAAAATGAGGGATCAAAGCTACATTTCTCGATTTGTGGATAAGAAGTAGACATTGAACCTCTAGGTGCATCTTAGAAACTGATTAGTCTTTAGTTCAATATGCTTGCTAATATTTTGGATAATGAAGACCTAAGTCATTTTTTTTGGAATACTCTTCAAACCTTTATGGGCATAATAGAGGAGGATGGCCTTATCTTAGCTAACATCCCTGAAAGAAAGGATAATAATATAAGTCAAAGAAAGAAAAGTACTACTAAGGAATTTTGGTTAGATGTGCAGGTAGATGGATATAATATTAAGGATGTCATGTTAGATTTGGGTTCATATGTTAATATTTTTCCTAATAAATCATGGGAGGATATGAGCAGCCCTCATTGGTTTATTCTCACATCTAACTATGTATGGCCAATCAATATTCGATCTTACCTACTCCGTCCTAACCCTCTCATTTACAGAGCCTTCATTCTTCATTTGTGTTGAGGCTAGGTCATGAGACTTCATTTCGCTTAGGGTTTCTACCCTTCCATTTGGCCTCAAGTTGCAGGGGTATTTTCTAGTCATCGACTCCATTTCTAATTTGGTTTAAGCTTAGGGTTTTGATATATCCTTCTTGATTATAGAGAGTAAGAATTACTTGGTTCTTGTCTTGTTGAATAGTGGGGTTCTACAATGCCCAACTCACTCCAATGGCTCCAACGCATGGAAACTCTTTAATAAGGTAAGAATATATTCAACACTTGTTATTTTGGTATGTTCACTGTATTCACGTGTTTGTTTTGTTTGCAATAGAAAATACAATGTGTGGAGCGTGGCTCGTGAAGTTACTGGTTCGAATGAGATTATTTGATAAGCTCATGGCACTAATGGCCATAGTCCTCTCTCGAGGCTGAATTTTCTAATGAAAATTCATGGCTACGATTCCCATGGCATTATGTCCCAACTGTTATTGGTTTTAAGTGTTATTGTTGTAATTTTTCCAAGTTTATGAGGGCATTCTGCCTCTGTTGAATGACAACAATGATTGGTGTTTTTACAATGTTATTACAACTCTGTGTATCGACCTTGGGTCTATTTGCCCCCCCTGTGGCATTAACTTGTATTAATTGGAGATTGAATGTGTTTTAGTGTTTAAATGGCATCCTGGCTTTAAATATGTACATTCATACACTTTTATTTAAAGACAGTTTTCCCTACAGGGCGTACAGACTTGTTGGTAGCATTAAACGCTCTGTTGATAATTTCTACGAGCATATCATTGTACAATTTATGAATTAAATATATGACATCTCATGAAGCAATGATGACAGCTCATTAAGCAATGATGTAAGTCCTACAAGTACAATCTATGTTTTTTTTTTTTTTTTAAACGATTAAGAGCTTTTATATATAAAAAAGAAAAACAAAGATTACATAGTTCTAAAGACAGGCAGATCCCAAGAGAGGACTACGTCAAAGTCTCCTTGATCATCTACAACCAGTCTTGACTCATCCTGATACTTTCCTATTCTATGGAGAATGAAACTTCTAACATACTTCCCAAGGAGGAACTGAGCTAAAATTACTACTAGCAAGACAAAAATTGTTGTCCTACTTCTTACATATAACACGATACAATCCAGAGATTAACGATATGAAGTTTGTTGGCTTCTTGTTTTTCTTGGAGAAGTTAAACTTTCTTTTGGCTTCAAAGAGGGTGAAGCTCCTCTTTTCTTTTTGTAGACTTTGGTCCAATTTGATGGCTTGACAAAGGATTCAAGTATGGGGACTGTATTTTCGGGGGCATCCTGTGGGGATGGACTTTTCAGATCCATCAGTTGGATAGCACTATCCCGTTGAGCTACAGGTGGATCTTTGTCTCTGGCGGGGATCCTTTGTTCTTCTAGAGTGTCCTCTGTTTTAACCTGAGAAGATTCCTTAGCTTGTGATGGAGCCTCTTCGGATAGATCTTCATTTCTGCTTACCGTATAATGCTTGGGGTTTGCTCCATCCCACTAGGTGGATTTGCGATGAAGCTTTTTGGATTTGGGGATCTGAGAGGCTTTTGGGCAGTCTTTTACAAGATGTCTAGTTGCGAAGCAAGATATGCATATAAACATCACATTTTCATAGTCTATATTTTGTACCCACACATAATCCTTGCTGGTCAAATGGATCTCAGCAGGAAAGACAATGTTAAAGTCCATTTCCACACAGATGCAAGCAAAGGTAGTTTTGATGTAATCCTTTGTTTCTAGACTTCGATTGTAGAAGGAACCCAACGCATTGCCAATAACTTCAAGCGAGGCCAAGTTCTAGAGATGAAAGGGAAAATTTGGAAGCCGAACCCAAACCGGAGTAGAAGAGATTTGATCAGTAGTTGGATCAAAAAGAGGGCTCCATGGTTTCATATAGAGCCCTGAACTTCCCCAAAACCACAGTCCAGAGTCAAGAATGATCTGTTTTTCCTCAGGAGAATCGAAAGCCACAAAAAAAAAACCAAGCAAAGGGGTAAATAGAAATTTCTTCTGAAACAAGGGGTTTCCATACCTCAAAGATCCACTTATGGAGAGCAACCGGGTGAGGCCAGTACCCACTGAAGTGAAAAACCAAGTTTGATTCTGCAAAATTCCTTGCTTCAATCAAATATTCTTCTACCACCACAATAGATGGCACAGGAATTTCCTGAACACACAAGGGAGGTTGGCCGCAAGCTGCCTTTCCCCCATTGGATAGCAAAACCGGGATCGAATCCCTGGCTGGAGACAAATAGATGCGGACCGCGGAGGCGTAGCTAGCCGTCATGATGGAACGTGAACGCAGGGAGCACGTAGAGCGAGCAGGCTTGCAGCGGCGGCCGAACCCTAGCCGTTCAACTAGACGAGAAAGGCCGTCATGCTGGAAATGCAGGGAGCAAACGTGGGGAGGCGAGCAAGCTCGCGGTGGCGGCCAAACCCTAGCCGATTCAACGAGACCGAAAAAGAACAAAAAAAACAAGGACAGTCTATGTTATTCTATATGAATAACTGATTTTTTTCCTTGGAAAATATATATATATATATATATTGCAGAGTTTATAATTAATAATGTGATTTTATAACCTATGGGATTTGTTACCTTACAATCTACCGAAAGCGGACTTAAGGCATGATCTCCCTAGTTCAATGCGATTCTAGAACAAATTAGACAAAACACATATCTACCTTCCTAGATCAAATTAGAGATTAAGTGATGTAAACATGTTACCTTTCAGATCTGTAGATCTCCTCCTTTTTCGCTCCAGGATCCATGGTCGTTAGATCCGTAGCTACAAGACCTGTCAAAACATGCAAGAGACAAACAAACAGTAATAGTACATCTACATGATAACTGATCTAAGTAAACAGTTAAGGAAGTAAACTATAAATATCAATGAACAACAAGACATTTATGGAAAGATTTTTGTATTATTGTATAAAAGTGGGAATACAAAGAAGAGAGATGATTACAACCAAGCCCTAACGTTGCAATCTTCCTCCAACAAGCCAATCCAATGCCTCTAAGGAGAAATGGGTGCCTCCAAGAGATGAATGATGATCTCCTAAGATTATTCCACCAACATATGGATGATATAGCCTTCCTCTCTTTGGAATGGAGAGGAGATTCATATATATAGGACTAGGAGGATAGAATAGGTTGAGAAATAGTGGGAGAGGACTAAGAGATCCTCCCAAGGGGTTAGGGAACCGAAGGCCAGCTCTCCTACAGGTTAGGGATAGAGATCCAAGTCATACACCTTCGAGAAATTACTCGAAGATGCCCTTTATCCACATTAACTGACATCAACGCAAGTTGTATTAGGACAACCTGTGTCTGATAGGGACAACGCATGCTGCACAAAGGTAACATGGGTTATTGGCGCAAACTGGCAGGTAACCACCTACGCTTGACCTAGTTAGGCGCAAGTTGCTAGGGAGAAACCTCTGCTGACCCAACTAGATCCTATGGTAAGGGGTCAGCAACTTCTCCAGTTGGACTTCCTAGTCATGGAACTCCAGGGGTGTTTGCACTGAGTCTTATGATGGCAAGATTTTAGGTGTAACAGAATGCCCCCCAAAGCATGAAGCTAATAAAACTGGACAAGTGAAATGCTTTGATAGAAGGATGGAAAGGACTTTTCGGATGGAAGATTTTTTTGCAGTAGAACTGACTCTAAGAACACAGTCTCGTATGACTCACAACATGGTTGTCGACCAATACAATGTAGATCCATGGTAGTAAAGACCAACTGAACACAATCATGGCTACTAGACACAATCATATATCCATGATGAGATGATAACACAGCCACGACCAATACAAAGTGGATTTGTGTAATATAACTCAAACAATATCCATCGTGACCTGGGTAGAATATGACGCCCCCGGGGTCTTCAAGTTGAACCCATAATGATACGATTCTATTCATGTGATTACAATGTTTTGGAGTCGAACATGGTAGAAACCACTTGATTACTGGTCATTGATGTATACCATTACCGAGTGCAAGGGAAATCACCATTGATATTAATGATCCCCAAGGTATCATAGTACATATCACCAAGCACGAATAAATGAGTTGAATTCGAATGCTTGATGAAATCTTTCAATCAAGAGTCAATGATTTAAACTCATGGTGAAAGCGAGGTAACCTACCATTGAGGCATGCAGGCCCAAGGTACTCGATTGGTTTCTAGATTCAGTCCTCAGATGATGTGTTGAAGTCGACGAGGATGAATCTGTCGAAGGAGGGCCATGATGAATCCCCCATCATCGACATGAAACTCGATAACAGATGTTTGGAGTAGATTGGATGGTCTAGTAACATGCAAGACTGACTCAGAGTAGACCGACATGATAGAGGGTGTACTAAATGTAAATGATGAGTGGTGAATGTATCTTGAACATGGGCATGGCATGACTTGGCAGTGTTGACAGGACGAGAGCGATGCCAACTCCTAATGCAACTGATGGTGGAAGTATTCTTTGGATGACCCAAAGGAGTAACAAGACGCATGAAGTTAGGTAGACTTGATGACAAACAGATTGCTCAAGTACTGAATGAAAATGCAAATGAGTGCCATGTTCAAGAACGACTAAGTACTGCCACAGGTTAAAGTGTAACACAAAAAAAATTCATTTTTCCCCATCATGACTGATGAGTGCCTCACTTGTTTTTTAACGAGCTTGAGGAGGGTAAACAGATGCTCAGTATAGCTCATCTCATAGATGAGTCCAATCCCAGATGTTTTCTGAACCTGGGAAAGGAGGGGTTCATCCCATGGCGGGCCCTTCAATGTTGAATTTTAACGAGTCCATAGAAGGTAAACTCGGCGTCATTTCATACTTAGAGAGTCTGAAAAGAACTAAAGAAGACTCCAAAGATCCTTTTTCGTAAGGTTGGCCTCTTCGCCTGGAAAAGGGTAAAACAACGCAAGAGAGGACTCTTCCAGTCATGATTGGTTGGAGTATTCCTTTTTCGTAAGTAGTGCACCCTGGTCTGAAAAAGGGGTAAACTGTCACCAGGAAGACGATCATTCAAATAATTTTACAAGCGTGAGCGCATCAAGTTTGCTTGGCAATCTTTTTGTATTTAGAGAGCCTGAAAAGAGCTTAAAGAAAAACTCCAAAGGGTTCCTTTTTCAAAGGAGTTTAACGAGCCCAAAAAAGTGATAAACTATAACTTGGTGACTTATTCTCATCGTTTTACGAGCACGAGAAAGAACAAAGAGTTAGCTCGATGTCATTAATAATTTGAATTTAATGAGCGAAATAATGATATAAAAATCATTGATGAGTTTTTCATACCTAATAATACTCGTGAGATGATCATCATGACGAAAAATGGTATTAATTAGGCACCTAACTTCACCTGCAAGTTTAAAGACTAGGTCGAAATAGTTAATAACTCAAACTATAGTAAACAACCCACTAAAGAATCAAATTAAAAAAGGAATATTCCCTTTTTAGTTATAAAATGGGCAAAATAGTGAAAAAGAACCACAATTGTTTTTCACCAAGTTGGAGTGGTGTGAAGTGCCATTTGGAGCCATTTTTCACTTGCTGATTTCGGGAGCTACAGTCGATCGTTTCGCGTGTCGTTAGAGACAGGTAGGCCTATCCTTTGCTATTTAACTTTCTAGTGGATCACTTTTATGTTTTTGGTGCATTTTAGTAGGTTTTGAGTTGATTTGGTGGGGGGATATGCGCTTGCGGGTCGACGCAATACCTCCTTATGGGATCTACGCCGGGAATTAGCCGACGCAAAACCCGTAAGGGTAATTTGCATCGGTGACACCCTGTCAGCAATGACGTCCTGTGCCGGCGCAAACCCCCAAATACAACCCAACACCCAACCCAAAAGAAAGTCTTTTGATGATTGGAAAGGATTCTAATAATGTTTTAAATTCCCTTTTGACAGGTTCACAATGACAGATATGATTCTCGAGTGGCGAGAACGAGAGCATGAAGTTGATGATGCTCAAGATGAGAATGACCCTCAATGCATTGTTGCATTGAGTCAATGTGGGTTGCTTAAATACTTTAGAGTGCGGGCATGAGGGCCCAAGTTCTGCTGCTGACGCACATGATCCAATGTTGGGATCCGATGCAGCAACATTTTGTGATCGAAGTGCATACACTGAGCATAGATGTCGAGGACATCTATTTCTTGACAGGTTTATCCCGACGGGGAGAGCCTGTATCTCTTATCGGATCACGAGGAGGTGATTGGACAGTGGATGATATAGTTGATCAGTGGTGTACCCTAGGCACTGTGGCTATTGGTGGGAAGATCCCATCAAAGATAAACGAGACCGTGCTCTACGTACCGTGCTCTTCACCATAGTGAGAGTAGCGAGAAGTCGATCTTCTCACCTCGTGAACAAATCGCAGTTGATGTATGTGGAGGAGTGTATGGGTCCTCAAGTATTCAACTATTGTGAGAGACTCCTCACCAACCTCCGGAGTCAGTTGACCAAATGTCGGGGAGGGGCGCTGAAACAGTTTGGCTATGGGTCGGTGGTGATATCATTTATGTTGGAGCGGGTGCCTCATCTGCGTCTGCACGTGGACTTGGATGATCAAGATGCTCGGGATATGCACATGACCAAATGGTCAGAGGTGACGGCCCGCCATGGTGGCGGGGGTCCCATCATAGGCTTTGGTTCAGGATTTTTAACTTGGCTGGAGGGACAACTCCTCATGATAGAGGACTATCCATACAGCGGGACAGACTTCAGAGGCGACCCTGACCTAGTGCTTCCCGAGGGAGCACAATGGGGTGATATCAGTAAGAACAACAATTATTGTGTTTTTTCATTTTATGCATTTATGATTTTTTTGAAGTAGTGCTGATGACTGAATAATGTTTTGTGCAAATGTAGGTCCATCGCGACCAGTTGGAGTCTCGCTCATTGCGAGGAGATGAGAGGTGCCTGTCATGGGTATCACAATGTGTGATGCCATCAAGGATATGGAGGAGGTCCATGATAACCTCCATAGACGGACACTGGACATCCCAGAGCCAGGTGTCCATGATCTACCTGGGGCTATAAGAAGCTCACCGTCGGGGTGTCTTTATGTTTCGGCACGCTGCTCCGTAAAGTGGCGAGGGTCGTAGTCTACTATCATGGACGACCTAGGGATTAGGCTCATGTTTGTGTATGTACTGAAAGCTTATGAGCTTCAGATTTTGTTAGAGATGACTCTTACTGAAAGCTAGTATGCTTCAAACTTTTTTATATTAGCACTACCATTTTGTATCGATTTATATATATATACAGACACTTCTGGCGGTTTTATACATTTTGTGTTCTATGGATGATTAATGAGCTTGTTTACATGTTTTCTTATACAATGGATGATAACATGTTATGTATTTCTTTATATTTTATAGATATGTTATGTGTGTTCAATGTACCAATCTGTTATCTCTAGGGTTGTATTCTAGATTTACTTTAGAATTTTGACTTTATGTAGCTACCTTTCCTAATTGCACCCTAGCTTGCCTTTGAATTTCTGATTTTCTTTTTCCCAATTTTTATTCATTTTATCATTATTTCATTTATTAAACCAAAATGAGGCTCATTTTCATTTAATTTTCAAAGTGTTTTATTTCTTGATTGAAACAATGCAAATGTTATTATGATTAATGTTATGACATTTGGAACATTATGAGTTTTATTTCATATATGATTTACAAATGTATACTCGTAGCATGTGGAAAATTGTGAAAGGTAATAATTGTTGAAACATTGTAACTGCTAAGAATATTATATTTGTACTTTATTATTTTGGACATGCTTCATTCCTCCGTGAAGACCTTATTGTATATCCGGAGATGTTTATTCCTCCGTCGGAATGTGGTAACTTGGGTTATTAGACTTCCCTAGTGGCGGTCGTCCCTGTATGTGTATGTGGGTCAAAGGGTTATTAGACCACCCTAGAGGGGTCGGCCCAGTCAAATGTAATGGGGTGTTTAACCTAGTGGTTAAGTTGGGGCCGACCTAGTTAATGTAAAAGACAAGTTAGAGATGTGTATAAATAGAGGAGGTGTGTTCCTCATTTAACACACATTACACTCACTTGTGAATAGCGCATAGGTGAGGGAGAGGTCTGCTATGGAGGAGAAGGAGCTCATGTCTAGGGTTTACATCTTTGTATTTGCTGTTCATCTATATTGAGGAAGCTTTGCTGGGTTTTCTTCCCCATGAGGGTTTCCTAGGATAAATCTGTGTCTCTTGTGTTTATGCTGTGCTTGTTGTTCTTTCAGTGATCCTGTATATGCTATTATTGTGAAATGCAATGTAATGCTAATATTTTCTGTCTTAGCATATTGAACCTTAACAATAATGCTGCAAGTTTCGATTTCTGTAATGAAAACAAGTGGCAAGGTTTTGTACAAATATTTTAATTGATACAATTGTTTCATTAAAAGAAGAACAACAACCCTGAGGTCGTGTCATGCAATGAGTTTTAATCACTCATCTCGAAGATGTACCTACAGTAGTGCGACATTATCAAAAAATATGGACATGGATTTTCGGTTTTCAAGCTAACCCTAGCTATCATTCCTTTGCTATGGTTTGTGTTTTGTGGAATTTGACAGGCATTTAGGGTAACAAGATAAACAACTGGTGAGAAATTCATAACACCATGACTAAAACTAAGAAGTCGGGTGGAATAATTTGCAGACTCGAACCAGATAATCTTCAGTGGGCCGATCAATTTCCCAGTTCTGCAGAGATGAGGAGAAATGCAGGTTGTTTCCCCTTCTATGAAAAAATGCAGGGTCACAATGTGCAAGTAATAAAGGCTTTTGTTAAAAATTGCAAAGATTCAGTGGTACATTTTGAAACCATAAAGATTGTGGTGGACGAAGACACCATTTTAGAAGCCATTGGAGTACCAGCATAGGGTGAGAAATGGTTCAAGCAACAACCGTTTGAAGTTGATTACATTAAATTCTTGCTACCAGGGTTTGAAGAACTAAGTTGGAAAAATGGCATTCATGTAAGTAAACTCAAGCCAGTGTGGAGAACTCCGTTGAACATGGTTCAGAGTTATATAACCCATGAAGGTCACTATGATAGGGTTCTCAGATGTCATTTGCGATTTTTAATGCATTTCAATGGAGATTTAATGTTAGATTTTCCATTTTATTTGTGTAAAAGTATGCAAAAGATGATTGCTAGGGTTCAAAATCATCAGGAACACACACCTCGTTCTCTTTTTCATCAAGGATTGATCAAGTTATTGATAGTTTCTCAGCTAAATAAAAGGGGACAAACTTAGGACTTGTTGTCCGCCGAGATGCACACCAACAATAGAAATATTTCGAAAGTTGTTCCCTCACTACAAGTGGGGAAAGTGTGGCCTTGGGGGCAAGCAATGAGCCAAGTACTGTCACCTGAATCCCAGCTCCTCTATTTAGGCTAACTCCTAACGAAGCTAAGGGGGTTTGTTCCTAACAAATAGTTTCTATGGCTCTATGTTTTTAAGTGTTTTTGTATGTGGTGATGCGGATGAGTGTTGTTTAGGAGTTTTATGATGAGAAATCATAGCTTTGCAATAATTGGAAATTAAGCAACACAAAGATATACTTGCAAGATTATTTAAATGAAACACAACTGATTGATAAGCAAAAAATCCACAATTTAGATAATACAATAAATTCAATGTATGCACTTCAGATAGAAAATTGAAATAAATAAATAACCAGTGCCTTATCTGTTGGGAAATGGAGTAAAAAAAGTAGAGTGCTTGGATGCTTGATTCAAGAGTTCAGTGTGTTCGTGAGATCGTTTTGCAAGTGTCCTTTGTAAATTTTAAAGTAAATTTTAGTGATCTTGATTATTAGGGCTAATAAAGCAAGGATGAAGTCCAACCGAAAAAAATATACCTTTAGTGGCTTCCCCTTGGTGACATGACGGACCATCCAGTATTCAAGGCTAGGTGTCCAGTAGATTTAAAGGAGTATTCAAGTAATTTTAAAATTCTACGGGACCTTCTCACAGGTTGTTCAGCCATAATGACCGAACCAGAAATTCTCCTAAGGGTATACTAAACAAAAGAAAAGCAATCCAGAAAAATCTACACAAACTAAGGCCGCAAGCAAACTTATGTGATAGGTGTGGATTCAAAAGTATGGAACCTCACAGGATTTTCAAGGCTTCACAACTCGCGATATACTCCAGGGTCCAACAGTTATACTCGGCCCATTTTTTCATAGCACTAACCAGGGAGGATTAAGACCGTACCCCTAACCATATAACTCGACTACCTGATAGTACATGCGTAATAGTTCCTCGAGTGTTGTTCTCAGTGTATTGCTCCGCCAAGACGGCCCAATGGTTAGCTCAGTTGGTTTTAGGAATCCTAGGAGTGTCTCCCGATATACTCAAGGTACGTGGGAGCTCAAATCCATGTTGGTACTATCTAATGCACAATCGTACGGTAAGAGCCTTCCGATATACTACCGAGTACGTGAAACACCTTTCGATATACGTTGAGTACGTAAAGTGCCTTTCGATATACCCTAAGGTACGTGAAAGAGCCTTCGATATATCGGCTGGTATGTGAAAGAGCTTCGATATACCAGTTGGTACGTGGAAGAACTACAATACCCTTGGAATGCAGTGCAGGCAAATAACGACAGCTGCCATGTTTTAAGATGCCGGAACACGTCTCTAACTTAACACACAAGTTACTAAAAATTTTAACCTAGTTATACTGTTAATTTTATCTGGACGGTTAGGTGAATGCATGAAGTGAGTACATAAATGTAGACATAATGCAATCCCTAACTACATGAAAAAAGCACTCTTTCTTTTGCTAAAATCTATGTACGGGAGGGAGAATTTTTTTTCCAATGGTCTCATGAAACAGAAAATTTCAATAACACTCTCAATCTACCAAAAATGATAATGAAAAGCACTCTTTTCATTTTTCTAGCAAAACATGAAAGTCAACAACACATCAAATCCAAATCAAAGCATTTTCTTTTTATCTTTTCAATTATAATGAAACTAAGTGATGAAAAGAGAGAATTTCTACTTAGAGCACACTAACTCTTCGATTTTCACTATGATAGCCTAAAAGCCTGAAAACCAAAAATGCACATAACTTCTTCA
This sequence comes from Larix kaempferi, assembly GCA_027924585.1. Taxonomy (NCBI): domain Eukaryota; kingdom Viridiplantae; phylum Streptophyta; class Pinopsida; order Pinales; family Pinaceae; genus Larix; species Larix kaempferi. The sequence continues at coordinate 6,990,110 of BSBM01000221.1, forward strand.
AGCATGGGAACACTTTTGCAAAAGTTTGACCTCACTTGGATTTTTTCAAGAAAATGAATGGCTCATAATTCATGAAAAACACACACAACTAACTTCTTTTCAAACTTTCTAAAAGATTAATGAATGATGAATTGCAATGCATGAGACAACTTTTACTACAATTCTCAAATGAACTTGAAAAATGGTAAAAATGAAGCACTTTTTTTATTTTCCAATGAATGCGCCAAGACAACACTTGATAATAATAACACTTTTGAATATAAATGGCTGAAAATAAGAGACTATTTGCAACACTCTAATCACTCAGAGATTCTCAAGAAAATGACAAGCATCCCATTAAACTAAAAACACACAAGACACTCAAAATCAACCAGATGCAAGCAAAACTAAATGGCGTGTGCAGAAAGAGGTCTGGAAATAGATCCAATACAATGACCAGATCAAGTGAGAGGAGGAAATGCAAGGTCAAGCGGATGAAGGCGGGGGAGTCTAAAGTGTCCACTACTACCAAAACTCAAACTTGTCCAAAATGGAACCCAAAACCAATCCAAACAGGTCCAAACACCATCAATGCAAAATCAAAAGATCTATGACTGGAAAGTGCAGTACAGAGAGGTCTGCAAATCAAACCAACCTCAAAAAGTTGGAGAGGGGATGACCCAAGCACTAGGCTTGACTGCTCGGGGCAGGCTGTGGCCAAGCTCAGAGCACCCGATGCGGGTGATAAGTATATGGTTTGCGCCGGTGGTGCAAGATGCAGATCTGAACTGAGCATCGAAGGCGCAGGTTGCAGGGAAGCAGAATGTGTCCATGAGGGTACGACGCTCTAGCTATACTACCCAGGCGCGTTGGGCGAAATCCTAATGCAAGGATTAAAAGATCTCCAAGAATGAGCAACTGAAAGGTTTGATGATTATGCACACATACTCAAAAGAAGTCAACAGACTCTTCATAGAGAAGATTTGGTGGCGAAAAAGTATTAGGAGGCAAATGAAATGGCTCACAAAGAAATCAAAGAAGATGACATTCAAATTGAAAACTTAAAACAATGTACGTTTCCCCAGTATGGTTTCCAAATTTGTTACCGGACAATCTACCGAAAGCGTACTTAAAGCATGACCTCCCTAGTTCAATGCGAATTTAGAACAAATCAACAGAACACAAATCTACCTTCCTAGATCAAATTAGAGTTAAGTGATGTAAACATCTTACCTTTCAGATCTATAGATCTCCTTCTCCTTTGTCGCTCTAGGCTCCATGGTCGTCAGATCCGTAGCTACAATACCTGTCAGAACATGCAAGAGACAAACAAGCAGTAATAGTACATCTACACAATAACTGATCTAAGTAAACGGTTAAGGAAGTAAACTATAAATATCAATGAACAAAAAGACATTTATGGAAAGAGTTTTGTATTACTGTATAAAAGTGGGAATACAAAGAAGAGAGAGGATTACAACCAAGCCTTAACATTGCAATCTTCCTCCAACAAGCCAAGCCAATGCCTCTAAAGGAGAAATGGGTGCCTCCAAGAGATGAATGATGATCTCCTAAGCTTATTCCACCAGCATATGGATGTTATAGCCTTCCTCTCTTTGGAATGGAGAGGAGCTTCATATATATAGGACTAGGAGGATAGAATAGGTTGATAAATAGTGGGAGAGGACTAAGGGATCCTCCCAAGGGGTTAGGGAATCGAAGGCCAGCTCTCCTACAACTTAGGGATAGAGATCCAAGTCATACACCTTCGAGAAATCACTCGAAGATGCCCTTTATCCACATTAACTGACATCGACGCAAGTTGTATTAGGACAACCTGCACCTGATAGGGACGACGCATGCTGTACAAAGATAACATGGGCCATCGGCGCAAGCTAGCAAGTAACCACCTGCGCCTGACCTAGTTAGGTGCAAGTTGCTATGGAGCAACCTGCGTCGACCCAACTAGATCCTATGGTAAGGGGTCAACAACTTCTCCAGTTGGACTTCCTAGTCATGGAAACTTCAGGGATGTTTGCAATGTGTCTTATGATGGCATGATTTTAGGTGTAACAGGATTCGATCCCAGTTCATTGTTTTTATTGCATACGCTCTAACTGTATAGAATGGTCAATGCCTCCCTCATGGGAATGGATGCACGTTTAACGCCCAATTGGACACCCTAAGGTTCGACCTCAAGTCCTTGGGCTGCTCCTCGATGCAATAAAAAGAGTATAGGGTCTTCGACACTCTGTTGGATTCCTTGTTTACTAAGCCAACTTGGCTTCTATAATTGTATTCTCAATTTAATATTTGAATGTGGTGTATTTAGTCTCTTAGTTTCCCATGATAAATGTTAGAGAACCTACTATTATTATTCTAGAGTTGATTATTCAAACCTGTGATGATTTTATAGATTTGTTATATAATTATGATGGATGTATAAATATTTTTTATAATTTTTTACATCCACGATGAGGCTAAGAGGCCATAATCATTATACCCATAATGTTGACAACTTAACTCAGAATGGGATTGCCCCTTACAAGATTTGATCTCTTGGCTCACTCTATGAGTCGAAATGTCTTCACTGCTCATTGTATCGATCCACTTGAATACAATTCGATCTCCTTTCAAAAATCGTGTTAATGATTTTCTAAGAGTTTATATGCTTGAGTTTGTTTTTGGATAATGCTTATGTAGGATCAAAGCTTTGATTTTAAACTAGTTTGTTTTATTTAATTAATAAAAGCATTGGATTATATAGTATGTGTTGGCTTTAAGCTTAAAAGGCTTGCATGCCTTTTGATTTATGTTGTAGCTTTTGTGTAAAATCTTGGCCCACTTATCATGGTATTACATTAGTTCTATTTGGCTTGCATTGTGTTTATTATATTATATTGTATCGTTTATAAAAGTTCTATGTATTATATTTATTACTTATAACATTAATATATTATTAAAGCTAGGTTGGTTAAGGTCTTGGCTCTGGATACTTAATTGAATCCTCTCCCTCCTATGCTTGATAAAGAGAGTTTTCTTTATAAGTCAGCAAAGCTATAATATCATAATTATTTACTTAACTATGTGTGTGTGTGTGTGCGTGTGTTTATTTATGGAGGTTAAATAACTCATAATAGATATGATATTAAGACTAATAATTTACCCTGCATATACAATTAGTCTATAAAAATCAAGTAAATGATAATTTATATCCATGACAAATAATCAATAGAATTACTTCTAGGTTGCAGAATAAACAATAAAATATATGGTTATCATAAATCAATTTAATTTAACCTCTAAGTCAATATAATTCAAATTTGATCTATAACTAATACATACAGTCTGAGTTTAATCACATAGATATATATAAACGGAATAAATAACCTTTCAAACTAAATCATAATTAATATCAGTCCTACAAATAGACTAAGATAAATTCAATTAGAGGCCAAAAGGCTATAATTAGAGCTGCAATTGCAAATGTTAGTCAAATAAACATAATTAAATAAATTCAACATACATCTATAGGATATCATTAGAACAAAATTTAAGAAATGAAAGATACTTATCATCCTTTTAAGTGACCAACTAAATGGGGAAATTCCACGTTCCTCCCAACCATAACCTCGAAAAGTTCCTTGTTCATTCCACAGGTCACCCCCAAGCCAGACCAAGAACACTAGAGTAAGGAGACTATGATCATGTTGTCTATCTTGATTACTACAACAAAGTAGCCATAAGGATTTTTATCAGCTCTATGTAGAGTCCTGTAATTTATTTCTCCTTGTTCATCCCACAATCCTTCTTGGATTCAGCCATATTCTTTCATGGAAAACTGAGCGCTCATTGACCTCCAACTGAACCCTCTAGTGAGCTAGGGACCATTCCCCCTGTAATGTCCACTCTCTACTATATTTATTCTTTTAGGGAAAAAGGCTCCTATTTTTCATTCAAGCAACTTTAATTTTATTTAGGATAACATGATTTTTGTTTTCTTTCCTTTCATTTTTATCTTTCTTTAGGAAATAGTTTGGACTTTGTTTTTAACTCTCTTTATCTCTTTTATTTTTAATTTATTAATATGTGTTTGTCCTCACATTTGTCCTATTTTCTATTTTGGATTTTCATTTGGCAACTACTTTAGAATTCAACTTATTCTCTAGCATGCTTGGTCCCTCTTTAATGGATTAAGCCCCATCAGTTGGAAATTTAAAAGGAGATAAATAATATAATCATAAGGTCTTTTATTGTATTTGATGCTCCAGAGCCTATAGCTCAACACCAACTCAAACAAGTGAGTCTAGGAATTCTAGGTGCTCCAGCGCCTTTAGCTCAACACCAACTTAACCAAAATGAGACTAAGTAGTTTAGGTGCTCCAGAGCCTACAGCTCAACACCAACTCAAACACAATGAGTTTAATTAGTCTAGGTTCTCCAAATCCTACAAGCTAAACACTAAACTTAAACATAATAATAATATAAAGTGTCTTACTTTTGAAATATTACACATACCTTTACTATTATTTGGTGGTGGTGCATGCCCTGTCTAAGGCTAGCTAGCAGGCACATGGATGCATGCCTGGTCTCCCTCTTTAACTCAAGAGTGATGCACCTCCTCCTAAAGAACCGTGTTGCTACCTCTCTAACTTCTACAGGACACAATACGATGTTGCTCAACATATGCCCATATTTGATGCCGTAAAATATTGTCTGAGGTACACTCACTAACACTCCCTCTTACAAGGAAAGTGTTCTCCACCACAACAAGAGTCTCATTGAACATCTCGAATTTCCCTTTTGAAAGTGGCTTACCCAAGATATCAATGACTTGATGACATGTTGAAATGTATTGTAGAACCAAAGCTCCCTTTTGAACCATGTCTTTGATGAAGTGGTACATAATCTCAATATGCTTGGATCAATCATGAAATACTGGATTTTTTCAGATAGTTTGATACAACACTGGTTGTAATAGTAAATCATGGTAGCATCCAAAGTCTAATATGCCATCTTTTCTAGTAACTTGCAAAGCCAGATGACTTCACAACCAAAAACACTCATTGCCATATATTATACCTATGTTTAACTAAGTAATACAAAAGTTTGTTTCTTGCTAAACCATGACACCATACATGAGCCTAAATTGAAGCAACACTCTGAAGTGCTCCTCCTATCACTAGCACTACCTACTCAATCGAAATTTGAAAAACCTTATAGCACCACCTCTCCATCATCAACATACCCTAGTCCAAAATGCAATGTTCCCCTTAAGTACTTCACAAAAACCCAATGAACCTTCCTAAGCTGCACCATGTACTGACTCAAGGTTTTCACTAGAAAAAAAATGTCAGGCTTGATATTTGCCAAATACATGAGAGAACCTATCAATTGTTTGTATACAAATGAATCAATCAAATTAGAACAAAAATCGGCAAAGTGTTGTTGGTGTTTTCACACTAGCACGTACAAAAGTGCATCTACTATGAGTTGTGCTATTCCTAGTAGAGTTTCAAGGTAAAAAGTAAAAACAACTAGAATGAGAATAAAAAAACCTAATCTAATAGGCAGGAAAAAGTAAATAACATTGAAATCAAATCTAATCTAATCATGCATTCTTCATCAAGCAAATGGACAACACCATTTAAAGAATAAAGAATATTATTTTCATTATAAAAAATGGATTTTATAGGAGTAAGTGTCACCTTTGAATTGCAGTAAAAGAGCCCCCTGCAACTATCTGAGGGAGGGTTTACTTGATCTCCTAGCAGTCCACAATTATCTAGCCATGTGTCATGTATATGATCTTTAGCAAGCTGAGAAACGAACACAAGAGGGAGTTTGGATCTCATGGAGATTTTTGCAGAGTAACGTCTTGAGCAATGAATGGAGAATTGGTGTTGAGTGATGGACCTCGAGGATTCATTTATAGGCACAATGAATAGCTCTAGGATAAGGACCGGGCTTTGATTTTTTTTTATTATTATTTTTTTTTTCCTTTTGCCTTTTAATTTGTGCCTTTCATTTTTTTATCCTTTTATCCAATTTGGGCTATCATGAAAATCATGCCAAGTTTCTTCTTTTTGCTGAAGAAAAGAGAGAAACATCCAAAAATCAAGTTAGGGCAAAGGTTGCTCATTTATTTGGAGATAATTGAGTAATTTAATTTCGAAAATAGCCCTTTTTGGTGCGTGACTTTGATTTTTGTTTTAATGAAGGTCAAGGGGTGGAAATGAAATGTGGTAATGATGTATATGTGCGACGAGGCTAATGACATGGTAGGTCGACAAAAGGACTTCAGATTTGTTACCATAGGATTATCCATGGGCTTGCATCCCATCATTTAAAATCTCTTCAAAATATCGACTACATACTTACCCTGTCCAAGGAAAACTTCACCCGGTTTTTGACACACCTCTAGACCCAAAAAGTAATTCATCAATCCAATATCCTTCATGTCAAATCCTCTCGCCAAATTTGTCTTGTACCATTCTATGATTTTCTTTGAACTTCTTGTAAGTATGAGATCATCTACATATAAGACTAAAACAACCAAATTAGAATGATCAATCAAATAGTAAGGATTGGAACATGCCTCTGTCGTGAAGCACTTGATATGGCTCAAGTCCTTCTTTCCCTAGTTAGAAGAACCCAAATCCTCTTTTATTCCCTTTCTAAACCTTCTTGGGTTCTCCTTTCTTGTTTCACTTTTTCTTCTTACCAATGAAGGAAATATTCTACTCACCCTCCATACTTGCATCAATCTCCAATCTTGTCTCCTCCAAAATGAAGTCACCTCATAACCTATAAAATGTGGGAAGTTTTTCCAATCACAAACCCCGCAGACAAAAGGTTTCCCAAAAGAAGGCAACTCATTTATTGTGATGGGTAATAGCTCTTCACCCTTGATCTCCTCTCCAACTTCTACAATTTGATCATAGGGTACGACAATCTTCATCAAGCAGGTAGTTATTATTTATGTCTTTCTCATCCACGTGGCTCTAAGCTTATTCCTCAACAACAACTTCCAATTGATGTTCTCACTCTAATATAGTGACTAGAGCATAGGCATGTCCTTTCTTGTGGCTTTCTCGACAATGTGAGGGATCAAATGATCCCTCACATAGTCAAAGATGACCCTTCTTGATCCTAGCCATCTTTTTCTTATGGTCAACCAACAACACAAGATTGATAGTCGCTAGAATTGGTTTCTAAACAACGCCCCACAGATCTTGGTCCTCCAACAACTTCTTTACCCAACACTTCCACGAGATTAATTTAGAGGGACCTTCCAATATGTCTTCATATCTAAGACTAGATGTAGTCATACCACTACACTAGAATATTATTTTAAAGAAAATAAATCAACAACCTAATAAAATTGAAATGACCTTATCATAGAATTATTGTGCTTTTCTCAAGCATGGATCTTGTGCATCTCACCCTTGAAAGCTCTCGAAAATTCCCTTTCACATGTACAATCTCTACTATCCATTCAAGGATTCCTAGAAGGTGTCAGAAAACTACTTTGATACCTTGTAGAAATTTTATAACTCATGGTGAATAGATTCTGCACTATAATACAATTCCTACATTAAACTAAAACCAACAAAAACTAAAAATCTATCGAAACAACTCTACTAGTAAATGCCAGATTAAATAAACACTTGTTGTAGAAAACAATAAACATAGTTCAATAGACAATTTTCAAAACCTGTCATTTCTTTTATTAGTTCTAAACATGAAAAATCTGCGATATGAAAATAACCCTAATATGCTAATTGCTATACTTAGAGATAGTGAATGAATTCATACATCTTCCCTATCTCTTATTGATTTGAGAAGGGCATACTATGGTTTACAAATTTAGTTTTGCATGTGATTCCAACTCATAAGAATAATTGGCTGTATCTTAAGTCAAACTCATAAATAGGAGTTACTAAAACTAAAACCATACTAAATTAGATAAGATAAGATAATTTTATTAATGTCCAACGAATGACCACAAAAGTCCCTATCGACACCCCAACCATAAAAATGATATTCAAAAAAATGGGAACCATCGAAACCTAATGGTACTAATATGATCAATGCCCCTGATGACAGATCAGTATGGAATCCCAACAGTCCACAACAAATCAATTTGGGATGGATTGATCCATCCACATACTAGAAGTTATGCTCGACTCTTAGCAGTTCGCATCGACATGTTTTGTCACCTACGACACCACAGAAAATGATGCATAAACATTATAAGTTTTTGAGGACAAATCCTTTCTAAGAGAGTGGCAATGTAACGAACACAAATAAAGATAATAATTAAATAATTAATAGTTAGGTTATTAGGAAAAGTCGTGTCTCCTCATCTTAATGGTCCAACCACATTTAAATGCGGCCAAACCTATGTAATAATCATATTTTATCTATTCAATATTATTATATCCATTATTCATGGCTTATTTAGTTTACCAAGTCTTTTGGTGAATGTTATTGTATGAGCGAATAATTATTCGCTTCAAATAACAGAGTTCACGAGTTATACTGGATATGTCTCTGGGCCTACTCTAAATGAGTGACCAATCCATTATTCATGATGAAAAAAACACAAAAAGTACATCAAATGGATCCTCTACATGATAGTCTCAATGGACTGCAAAATGTCTGCATAAACAAGTGCATCAAAATAACGAAAGTCACACCCTCACTAGTTCCTTCACCTTTGTCCTTCGGAACAAGAATGTAGTCAGTCGACACTTACATCCAAATGCAAACTAAAAGTTGACTTCTTCAACTGTCTCTGGCTCTTTGTTCCATAAGATGGATAAAATCGAACATATAATGTTTCATAATGCAACTTGACATGCTCTCTCAATAGCCTCCATGAGCTTCGAGCCTCGAGCAAAGCCACAATCTCCAAGCAACATATCAAAACATGATCTCCAACATGCATGGAGTCAAAAGGAAGTCTTTCTCAGATCAAACCTCCAAGAATGATAAATCTAACAAGAGTCGTAAACATAAATCTCTCTCAAATAGAACTTCAAGAATGGAGTCTCCTCATAACATCTCAAAGGGTCACTCCCATGGAGTCCTCTCTCACAAATGGAGCTCAAAGAGGAAATCTTACTTGCTCTCAAACAAGCTTTCCATGGCCATTTACATTCTCCATTCCCCTTACAATGCATATAGCAAGGGCTTAAATAGTTGAATGACCCCTTGGTGGCATGTAACATGTAAATCTCCCAAATTGAGACTTAGTTACAACTTGTTTGGATTTTAATAACATATGGTTCTTGCCATATTAAATTTGTAGTAGTAAGTGGTTTCACCTTTTGTTACTCCCACTAGCCTTACATTTGGTTGGCATCCCATTAAAAACTTTGTTAAAAAAACAACGATAAACAAATGGTTATCCTCCATACTTCGTGTCATATAAAAGGGATGGCTTTTAAATATGGTTAAAACCATATTATAATAATAACCATAAGAGAACCTAGGGTACAAAGTAACCTGAAACTTAGCGAAAAATGAATGCCATCCCTCAACCCTAAATATTTCTCAACAGACATTATACTATGGAAGGGATTAAGGGTATGTATGGACATTGGTTCATGATGATCAACTACCATGTTGGTTGAATTACAATCGATGAGCATAAAATAAATTTCAACCCTTATACTTCACAATGAGAAGAGAAAAGTTTAAATGAAGAGTGGTTTGAACAATTATGGATTTAATGGACCATACATGATTTATTAAGCAACTCACTTCGAATCACTTCCAATGATTCGAAATGAGTTGTACTAGTCATATATGGAAGGATCATACTTACAAAGTTAGTGTGCAATAGCTAACAGATAAATTGTGGTTAGTGTATGACATCTTACGGTTAATAGCGAATGAGTCATTTAATATATGATAAGAGGATGAATCATAGTTTTATAATATATAGGAAGTGGTCATAATGATATGTATAGCATGGTGATGGAAGGTATAATATGATGATGGGTGGTAAGTAAAAGCATGGAGAAATAAGGGTATATAAGGATAGGATAAGCTAAGGAGCTTTAAGAGAAATTTGCATATCTCTAATCTTTCCTTTGCCTCTAATATATCAAAAAGGATTTAAAATATATTCTTACCTCATAATTTTCCCAGTTACAAATACTTACAAACATAAATGTGGATATGAGTAGGTACATGAAAATTTGAAGCTGTCAAGACCACTTAAGACAATGACCGTACTCGAAATTTGATGTGGATGGTTGAACTTCAAGGTTTATCAAACACATATGAAGTGCATTTGATGTCATAACAGACCTCTGGATTGCTTAAAGACTGAAAAATAAAATCTCACCACCATCCATACTTGTTCAAGTGATGAAAAACACCAAAAATGCACCTACAAGCTTTCTGATACCCTCTATACAATTATGGTACGAGAAGTACATGAAACTCTAAAAAATGAACCATTGCTACTCTTTAAGAAGACTATGGATGATATAGTAACTACTGATGTTGATAGAGATTTATGAATGTCGTGCTAAACAAGAATGAATGAAACTTGACCTCTCTACATGCTTGAAAACTTGAAAATTCTAGAAATGCTTGGAAATTCTGGAAATGCTTGGAATGCCGAGAATGTTTATAATTCTAAAATATAACTTATTCATGATGTACTACTAATTGAAAAGTATGATATGATGTTATAAATTGAGTCAACTACAGAAATACACCATTTGCTGAAAACAATTTGAACCTAGTACCAAAATTGAGAAGACAAAAGAAATATAGTTGTAGTGGAAATAATGAAGCAAGGAACTCAAAAGTCAAAATAGAACCGTGCTTCAAGCTTTGTAATGAGGGAGAAGAATGCTTCTACTAAAAGAACTACCAAGGAAACAAAGAACATATCCTTTTTTGAAACAATCTACATGCTCTGACTAGCTTGCATATTATTTCCTCTTTATAATCTTACTGCTGAAATTTGCAATCCGCTGTCAGGATCACGAGCCAAACAATTTGTATCAAAAATTTAAATTCTTGTTCAATTCAAGCTATGCAAATATATTTTGATGAAGTCGAACATAAGAAGAATTCATTGAATTACTAACCATTAATGTATGTTGTTAACCAACGCGAGACAACTCACCATTATTGTCAATGAGTGTCAAGGTACACTAGTACAACTTGATAGGTACAAATGAATGAGTTGAATTTGAGTCACCTACAATATATGATGATCATGGGATATTAATGTATTTCCACTGTCATCAGTGAGAGAACCTAACATTGATGCATGCAAGCCTCAAGGTACTAAAAGGGGGTCTCTAATCATTAAGCCAAATAATGTATTGATGTCGATGGGACAAGGTTTGCTAGAATGAGGGCCTTAATGAATCCCCCAATATCTAACGTGAGGACAAAATGTAAAGATTTGAAGGACAAGGATGAAACTAACAGGTGAATATAGAATTTTACAATGAACTTTGCTCGTCAATTACCCAGTTTTCAAGCAAATTCCAAGTCTAGTTGTGCCAACAAGTTGGGTTTCACAACTAAACATATTTTTCTCTTTATTTTTTTATTGTTTTATAATTTATTTAAACATAATTATATTTACAGATTTACACCTAAAAATATGAATAGAAAAGAACTCAACTAGAGGTAGAAGTGGGATAAGGAGACTTCCTACTTATAACCTCCATCTCTGATTGTTGCAAAATATCATGGACAAACTCTTCTCGTGATAGATACTTATGATAAATCCTTAACTGAAGACCATTTACCACAAAAGAAACTAAATCTCCATCAATTGTTTTAATTATAACTAAACCATTCTCAAACACATTCTCAATTTCATAAGGACCTAACCACCATGTAGTGAGCTTCCCCTTAAATTTTTTGAACCTTGAGTCAGAAAGGAGGGCCCAATCACCTAGTTTAAAATGTTTTTTCATGATAAATTTGTCATGCCACTTCATTCACTACTCCTGGAAAAGCATTATGTGTTGGATGGCATCTTGTCAGATCTCATCCAACTCATTCAATCGTGCCAATATTTGCTTCTAAGCATTAGAAAAATCTATACCCAATTGTATAGATGTTTTGAATGTCTTCACCTGGAACATAATCAGAAGAATAACCTACTTTCCGAATATTAGTTCATAAGGAGTGTACCTAGTAGTGTTTCTCCATGTGGTCCAGTAGGCCCAAAGTGCTTCTAGAAGTCTATCCCCCATTCTTTATGATGCAATTGTATTGTCTTGGTGAGGATGGCTTCCTGAACTTTGTTACTGGACTCCACTTGTCCATTAACTTATGGATGGTATGGAGAGGATTTGTAGTGCTTTATTTGGTATTGTTGAGTAATGGATTAAACCAACTTCGACATGAACTATGCTCTTTGATCTGTCACAATCTCTCTAGGAACACCAAAACGAGTAAAAATTTCCTAAAAAAGAAAATCAACAACTGATTTTTCATTATCTTAATAAAAGAATTTGCTTCTGCCCATTTAGTGACATAGTCAGTACAAACTAAAATATACCTCGTTCTCCATGACATGGGAGAGACTGGCTCTACAAAATCAAGAGCCCATTTTTCGAAGGGCTCGTTAAGTACCTGGGGTTGTAAGGGCATCTCAAAAGCTTTTATGGGTCTTCCCATCTGTTGGCAGCTGCCACAACTTTTAACATACCTTTTTGCATCTTCGAAGAGTATAGGCCAATAATATCCAAGATGAAGGACCTTAAAAGCAATCCTTTTGACAACAAAGTTCCCTCCACACAACTTGTCATGGAAATCTCTCAGTATATCAAACATCTCATCCTCTCAGATACATCTTCTGATTATCAGATCGGGTCTAGTACGAAAGAGATCTCCCCCAATCTAGGAGTGAGTAGCACTAATCTTGACAATCTTCTGCTTTTCTCTTAGTGAAAGATGTTGCGACAATTTACCTAAATCCAAATAGTTAGATATATACGCAAACCACATAGAGTTAGTAGATATAGAAAATAAATGTTCATCAGGAAAATTATCATTTATGGGATTTGTTTCACTTCCCGTACAAATTCTATAAAGAAAATCTGCCACTAGATTTTCACTTCCAGGTCTATCTACCACAATGATATTAAATTCATGTAATATTAATAACCACCTACTAATTCTAACATTAGTAATTAGTGGAATAATGATATGTAATATTAATAACCACCTACTAATTCTATCATTAGCAATTGGTGGAATAATGATCAATATGTATGAAGACATCATAGCTAGTTATGTAATGTTTAAATTTATTTATGGCATGTACAACAACTAAAAAATATTTCTTGATGAGACTATAATTGAACTCGGTGTTAAAGTTTTGCTAATAAAATAAATGGTATAAGAAAATTGATTTTCCCTTTGTCCTAAGACAACTTTGAGGCCTGTGTCTCAAGCATTTATATAAATACTGGTGCCACAGTCAAATTTTCCTTCAAAGATTCAAAAGGAATTGGAGGAGGGGACACATACATGTAGAGCCATGTTTAGCTATGTAAAGTTATTTTAATGAAACATGTGTAATTGTATTTTAAATTTTTGGGTATTTGATTATTATATTTTCCATTAAACATTCACATGGAAAAGCTAAGTGTAAAAATTACATATTACTTCATAACACATATTGAAATTGAATATGAAGCAAACCTACCACTTCACAATAACATGATTCAGATGTATTAAGCACTAGATCCAATTTGTTGAGGTGTAATTTTTTTCTTCACGTGTCATAAATTTCTTAATTGGATCACCCTCCAGGTTCTTAATAGATTTGGGTTTAAGATAAATCTATGTTGGTTTTAAATATTTAATTTTTTTTTAATTCAAAATGGTGGTTCACCGTTTGTTAGAGTGCTAGTAAATTACTTTTTATTTTTGATAAGTTAAGAGGCGACATGATATTTTTTAATATTTTTTTTATGAACACCTAGCTACTTTTGATGCAATCACATTGCTTAAATTGATTAACCTTAAGTATTTTTAAATAGATTTGGGTGTAAGATAAATCTATGTTGGTTTTAAATATTTAATTTCTTTTTTAATTCAAAATAGTGGTTCACTGTTTGTTAGAGTGCTAGTAAATTATTTTTTATTTTTGATAAGTTAAGAGCGGACATGATTTTTATTTTAATATTGTTTTTAATTTTTGGGACAACATCTTCCCCGTATGAACACCTAGCTACTATTGATGCAATCACATTGCTTAAATGGATTAAGCTTAATTATTTTTATAAATAATTTTAATAGTAAAAAACCCTTAAATTCACCTCGAGGTCCACACTTTCCCTCCCCAAGAATATCAATAATAAAAAGTAAAGTCAATTAAAACCCCTAAATTTCCATTGGGTCCTCTCTTTTCCTACCAAACAAGATTATTGGGTCCCGACTTTTCCAACCCAAACAAGACCAATAACAAAATGTGAAATCCCTTTGAATAAGTTTTTTTTTTTTTAAAGTGGTTGATTATTTATAAATGAGTCACATATCCGTGTAATGCTCCAAACCGTAATAACTTTCTGAGTGTAGTCTTATAATTCTTCGCATTGTTTGAGAACTTTGCTGTAGAATTTGCAGGCTTTGTTGTTTGTTGCAACACACAATAAAAGAGGTGGCTTTTTGGCGAGGTTTGTTGTTGTTGTAGCTCTCTGTATGGTAAAACCATTTATTTTCAAGAAAGAGGTATTTATTTTCCTGTTGTATATCCTATGATACGTTTTTCTTTATTTTGCTTATGTATGAAAAGAGAATCAGTCAATTGTATTTGTTTTCGAAATATTTGTTTTTCAATTTCGAAAGATTACAGATTTGAACTCTTTTTACATTATTCAATTCTTTTGCGAAAATTTGGAGTTTGTAATCTAAAATTTGGACATCTGAATCTAATCTACTCTATATTGGTCTGTTTTGCTTTCTTCGTCTTGTTCGTGTTATAAATAACTTTATAGCAGTTACTCTATATTGGCTTGTTTTGCCTTGTTCGTCTTTGATTTGTTTCCGAAAACTTGTGGATCCGTAGGAAGGTACGCCTCGCCAGTGAACAAGATGACAGGCAAGAACAAGAACGAGAAGGGCACGCTGAAGAGATCTGAGCAAGAAAACGCTAAAGTTGCAAATGGACCCTCTCACCCTCACCCCACCGAAGATGATAAAGTATTGCACCTGAAGATACTCAATGACAACCTGAAGATACTCAATGATATCAATGAGAAGCTTGTTAAAAAAATCACCGGCGTAAGAGAAGAAAACATTGTTTTGTCAACAAATCTCACTGAAATGCGATCAGAAATTGAATCTGCAAGGAGAATGACCGAAGAGTGGAAGGAGAATGAAAAGGAATTCAGAAAAGAACTTGGAAGGAACGATGCCAAATACCAAGCTGCGATTTCTCAAGCAGGCAAACAGTTGCTGGAAGCTGAGGAAAGATTCAATACCGAAATTTCTGCTAAAGAAGATAAATGTAAAGCAGTGAATCTTGATAAAACGAATTTGGAGGCTACTGTTTTGCAGTTGAAAAATCAAATTGAGGCCAAATCTGCAGAATTAGAGGAAACCAATAAAGGTCGGAAATTGGAAAAGGATAAGTTTTTATCACAGATTGCTGCAGCCGAAAAGGAGACGGCCGAGATCAGTAGAAGTAACCAAATGGCACTGGAAGCTTTTAATGCCGAGAAGCAGAAACTATTGAGTAGGATTGCAGAACTACAAACAAACCTCGAGTTGATGGTTAGCGAGAAAGGGTCATTGATAGAGACAAATAGAGAGCTAAGTACTGAAGCGGAGTCTTTGAAGGCCCTTTCGGATGAGAACAGTGAAAAGCTGGTTAGCATGGAAGATGAAAAGCAGGCGTTGGAAGCTGTGTCTGTAAGCACAGCAGAAAGGTTGGAGGATTTACTTAAACAAAATGCAACGATGGAAAAAGAACATGGAAGGAAGCATGGCGAATACCAAGCTGCGATTTCTCAAGCAGATAAAAAATTGCTTGAAGCTGAGGAAAGATTCAATACAGAAATTTCTGCTAAAGAAGATGAGTGTAAAGCAGTGAATCTTGATAAAAAGAATTTGGAGGCTACTGTTTTGCACTTGAAAAATCAAATTGAAGCGAGATCTGCAGAATTAGAGGCAAACAATAAAGGTCGGAAATTGGAAAAGGATGCGCTTTTATCACAGATTGCGGCAGCCGAAATGCGGACTGCCGAGATCACTAGAAGCAACCAAATGGCACATGAAGCTTCTAATGCGGAGAAGGAGAATTTGTTAAGAAGGCTTGCAGAGCTACAAACAAACCTCGAGTTGACGGTTAGCGAGAAAGGGTCGCTGAGCGAGACAAATAGAGAACTAACTACTGAAGCAGAGTCTTTGAAAGCCCATTTGAATGAGTACAGTGAAAAACTGGTAAGGATGGAAGATGAAAAGAAAGCCTTGGAAGCTATGTCTGTAAGCAGAGCAGAGAGTTTGGAGGATTTACTTAAACAAAATGCAACGATGGAAAAAGAACATGGAAGGAAGCATGGGGAATACCAAGCTGCGATTTCTCAAGCAGACAAACAATTGCTTGAAGCTGAGGAAAGATTCAATACAGAAATTTCTGCGAAAGAAGATGAGTTTAATGCAGTGAATCTTGATAAGAAGAATTTGGAGGCGACTGTTTTGCACTTGAAAAATCAAATTGAAGCGAGATCTGCAGAATTAGAGGCAAACAATAAAGGTCGGAAATTGGAAAAGGAAGCGCTTTTATCACAAATTGCAGCAGCCGAAAAGCAGACTGCCGAGATCACCAGGAGCAACGAAATGGCACAAGAAGCTTTTAATGGGGAGAAGGAGAACCTGTTGAGCAGGCTTGCAGAGCTACAGAAAAGCCTCGAGTTGATGGGTAACGAGAAACAGTCACTCAGCGAGACAAATAGAGAGCTAAAGACTGAAGGGGGCTCTTTGAAGGCCCAGTTGACTAAGTACAGTGAAAAACTGGTTAGGATGGAAGATGAAAAGAAAGCGTTGGAAGCTATATCTGTAAGCAGAGCAGAGGGTTTGGAGGATTTACTTAAACAAAATGCAACGATGGAAAAAGAGCATGGAAGGAAATATGGGGAATACCAAGCTGCGATTTCTCAAGCAGGTAAAGAGTTGCAGGATGCTGAGGAAAGATTCACTGGCGAAATTTCTGCGAAAGAAGATGAGTGTAAAGCAGTGAATCTTGATAAAAAGAATTTGGAGGCTAGTGTTTTGCAGTTGAAAAATCAAATTGAAACAAAATCTGCAGAATTAGAGGCAAACAATAAAGGTCGGAAATTGGAAAAGGATGTTCTTTTAACACAGATTGGAGCAGCGAAAAAGAAGACTGCCGAGATCTCTAGAAGTAGCCAAACGGCACAGAAAGCTTTTAATGCTGAGAAGGAGAACCTGTTGAGCAGGCTTGCAGAGCTACAGAAAAACCTCGAGTTGATGGCTAACGAGAAACAGTCACTCAGCTTGACAAATAGAGAGCTAAAGACTGAAGGGGAGTCTTTGAAGGCCCAGTTGAATAAGTACAATGAAAAACTGGTTAGCATGGAAGATGAAAAGCAGGCGTTGGAAGCTGTGTCTTCAAGCAAGGCAGAGAGGTTCGAGGCTTTACTTAAACAAAATGCAACGATGGAAAAAGAAATTAGTAGCCTTCAACAACAGGTGGATGAAAATGTCAAGCAACACTCTCATGTAATTCAGCAGTACAAGGTAGAAGAAAATTCTCTGAAACAACAGAAAGAAATGTTAGAAAAAGAGGTTCTTACTGACAGGTGTTTGCTTGAAATAAGGGATACAAGTATTAACGAAAGGATAGTTGAAAATAACAAACTTAGCAACCAGGTGGAGGAGTTGAGTAAAATAATTGTAGAGTTGCAGGAAGCAAATGCCAACGTAGTGCAGGAAAAGGACGAATTTGAATCACTTCATACAAAGTCTGTCAAGAAATATAAAGTGATGGAGGAGAAACACTCTGAATTGTTCAAGGAAAAAGAAGAACATACAAAGACAATCAACTCATTGCGAGGAGAGATTAATTCTCTTATGGAATCTGTCAAGAAATATGAAGTGATGGAGGAGAAACACTCTGAATTGTTAAAGGAGAAAGAAGAACAGGCGACGACAGTTAACTCATTGCGAGGAGAGATTAATTTTCTTATGGAGTCTGTCAAGAAATATAAAGTGATGGAGGAGAAACACTCTAAATTGTTCAAAGAGAAAGAAGAACAGGCAAAAACAGTTCAATCATTGCGAGGAGAGATTAATTCTTTTATGGAAGAGTCTGTCAAGAAGTATAAAGTGATGGAGGAGAAACACTTTGAATTGTTAAAGGAGAAAGAAGAACAGGCAAAGACAGTTAATTCATTGCGAGGAGAGATTAATTCTCTTATGGAGTTTGTCAATAAATATAAAGTGATGGAGGAGAAACAGTCTGAATTGTTCAAGGAAAAGGAACAGGCAAAGACAATTAACACATTGCGAGAGATTAATTCTCTTAGGGATGAGAAAAGTTCGCTTTCGGGAGAGCTCAAAGAAACAACTAAACATGAAGATTTTCCAAAAAAATGTATACAGAGTCAGCATCTAGCCATATCACAGGAAAACAGGACTAAGTTACTTGATACTGTAAACCATATGGATGTGCATAAAACGCCTAAACCGACCAATGTGAATGGAAAGCAAAATCGCAACAATGTCATTGAAAAGCAGAAACCAACCGATGTGAATGAAAAGCGAGGTCTGCAGGAGAAGAGAACCCCCAATGGAGGGCAGCAAAGCAAAGCGCAAAAGAAGCCGCATTTCAGGATTTAAAGGGACTGTATTTCTTTCTACCATTTTTTTTTTATGTTTTTCATTCGCTATAGTTTTGATGTGTTGCTGTAAAATACGACAGTTTGGATGTGTTCATGTAAAACACCAGTTTTTTTATTTTTCATTCGCTACAGTTTTGATGTGTTGCTCTAAAATACGACAGTTTGGATGTGTTCCTGTAAAACACCAGTATTTGATGTGTTCCTGTAAAACACCAGTATTTGCTGGAAATGTGACAGTTTTTTATGTATTTGTTCAAAACAATATGTACGTTATATTTAGTCCAGTGTGTTCTGTTATAAGGTTGTGGAATGCATTATAAGGTTGTGGAATGCATTGTGGAATAAATGCGATGGTTTTTTTTTAAATTGTTAACAGAGGTGAAAAATGTTAAATTGTCTTTTTCAATTATTCAAAATTTTAAAATTCTGTTACAAATGTATGTGGTTTGTAATAAATTATCTTTAATTCTTTTAAAATTGTATGTTGTTGGGCAGAGAGGCACCTTCTACGTCTGTAAACATGTTTGCTTAAAAAATATAACAAACACCAATATATTAATATATATAGATACAACAGATTCCACTCATTTTACTATCTAGTCGATTTCAAAAGCTGACAGATTACTACATTATTGAAAGTTATAGTTAATGTATGAAAATTGATTATTGTAGGTTTTCTTATAATATGGGTTTTCAATTTAGTTTTCTTAATATATAATCCAATTCATTCAAAACTAGTCTTCGGTCAAATTCGGTCTGAGCATTAATATTAGCTCTTTGTTGCGTTCTCTTAATATAATCAAATACATTGAGAACCTGTTTTCTGTAAATTCGTTCTTAAAATTAATGAATTAGATCCATATCTGGCTTATGAAAATCACATAGGGCAATCATTATCCAATGGCGTTTTGGGCAATCTCATTACAATTTAAAACAAACTCATTAAAATTTAGATAGCATTGATAGAGACTGTTTTTGAAAACGTGTAAGTATTGGTATTAGATGCATTCAATTTGACTTTGACATAGTTGTTCTGGTAAGTTATATATATATATATGCATATGAAAAAAAAGTTATATATATGTATATATATACATATATATTTCAAAGAAAAAAGAACTTGCTTTAACACATTTTACATGACTAGAAATAAGTTTTGCTTTAACACATTTTACATGACTAGAAATAAGTTTTTATATTAAAGTTAGCATATTTTATATGACTATAAATAAGTTTCTTAATAATGTATTTATATTTAGTATTCATGGCATGTAATCAGAGCTTTCATCATGTCAAATATATTATTCTTTTAAAAAAATCTGTCATATAGGGTTAAAAATCCTGTAAAATAAAAAAAATTAAACACTAATAAAACCTGAATCATCTACAATGATGGAGTCGATGAAGCCTTCCCATTTCTGCCATAGCCCGCCATCATATAGAAGGCCCATATTTGATAGGCGATCAGCCTGTAAGTTACATATTATTTTATTTTGTTTACAATCAAATATATTTACTTAATATATATATTAGCAACTTCAAATTGAGATGAAGAAACATATGTAAACCATATACGAGTCTGTATTCTTATATATCTTCAGAACTGTTGTAGATTAGAATGGGATAATCCAATTAGAAATTTTAACAACAATTTGAAGTTTATGTATGATAACCAACAATGTTTAATGGTTTAAGCAAGCCAATTAAAGGATAACAATACCCTAGTGAATTAATGTCTAGATAATCTAACGTATTAAAAGATATATCCACGAGTATTGGAACGTGAGCTAAGAGGTCCTTTCTAGAGTTCAATATATACTCAAAATTTAAATTGGCTAAATTGTAAAATACATTTATATAAATATACATTGAATTTCAATTTCAATTTCTATTAATGCATCCTCATATTTTAAATAATTATACATTGAATTTCGATTTCAATTTCCATTAATGCATCCTCATTATACATTGAATTTCAATTTTCTCACATTTTAAATATTTTTTTTCATAAATAGTTACAAGATCAACTATTGTACTTCATAATCAATGAACCTGGTCAATTTTTGCACATTTGTAGGGTTTATGTGTTAATTTTTAGGATCCCAAATTTGGGTAAATAACTATTTTACTTCATAACCAATGAATAAATGCAATGTTTGCCTATTTCTAAGATTGATACATGTTATACTTTAGAACATGTAATAGTGGGCACTTCGACCATTAAATTTGGGTAAATAATTATTTTACTTCATAATTAATTAATTAATGAAATTGTTGCTTATTTGTAGTATTTATATGTTAGCATTTACAACATTTACAACATGATTCCAAATTTGAATAGTTGGTGGTTAGATATTAGTTTTGGGTGAATATCTATTTTACTTCATAATTAATTAATTAATTAATGCTACTTTGGCATATTTGTAAGATATCCAAATTGGAATAGTTGGTGCTCAAATTGCATACTAATAAATGAGCATAAATCCATCTTAACGGCGGAGACCATTGATCAAATCACTTGAGGTGCAAACCCTTTTTAGAGTCCTAAACTTCCTCAAGAGATTTGATCCCTATCGGCCCTTGATAGAGCCAGAGTTAAGATGGATCTATTTTGGTTTATTAGTTGTACTATTTTGAATATATTAGAGAACAATATTTTAGTAGAATTGTTAAGAGTGTGTAAGAATCTAAATAGATGGATAATTTAATTTTAATTTTGATACTTTTAGTGAAATATGGTTATTGAAGTATATATAAATGTATAACCAACACAGATCCATTTTAACTATGGCTCTATCAAGGGCCCATAAGGATCAAATCTCTTCACTAAGTTTAGGACTCTAAAAATGGGTTTGCAGCGCAAGGGATTTGTCCCTATCTCATGGGCCCATAGGGATCAAATCTCTTCACGAAGTTTAGGACTCTAAAAAGGGGGTTTGCACCTCAAGGGATTTGATCCCTATGGGGGTGCTTGATAGAGTGTTAAGATGGATCTATGTTGGTTTATTAATATGCAATTATTACAAAACTATTATTTAGCTCATTGTTATATTATCAACTTAAAAATACATTTAATCTAATATATTTTAGGTTATAATCATTCGAGCACCAATTATTCCAATTTGGATATCATACAAATGTGCCAAAGTAGCATTAATTAATTAATTGTGAAGTAAAATAGATATTCACCCAAAACTAATATCTAACCACCAACTATTCCAATTTGGAATCATGTTGTAAATGCTAACATATAAATACTACAAATAAAATAATTATTTACCCAAATTTAATCTCAAGTGCCAACTATTTCATGTTGTAAATTATATCATATAAATCCTACAAATACACAAAAGTTGCATTTACTAATTAATTGTAAAGTAAAATGTTTTCAATTTACCTAATTATTGGTTAATTTGCAATTACCACAAAACTAATATCTTACTTATTGTTCTATTATAGGCATGAATGGAAATTGAAATTGAAATTCAATGTATATTTATATAAATGTATTTTACAATTTAGTCACTTTAAATTTGGAGCTGACATGTGACATATGTGACACATCTCATCCACTTTGGGCTATAGAAAGGGCCTATGGGCCCAATAATAGATTTATTAAGGATAAATATAATTTTTAATAGGATATAATAAAAAGTTATACTAAAAATCATATAGATCTATTTTAACTTTGACTCTATCAAGAGTAGGGATCACATTTGTGGTGTAAATTTTTCCTAAAGTTTAGCATTCTAAAAGGGGTTTCCATCTCAAGGGATTTGATCCCTCTCAACTCTTGATAGACCCAAAATTAAGGTAGATCTATGTTGGTTTGTAATTATTTTTTGGAAATTTTTAATTGGATGGATGAAATAAAATAAAATAAAATAATTTTGCAATTGTAAGTTGTTATGTCATTGTATGCATATATTTATATTAATTTTTTGTTTTTTTCAACTATAAAATGTACTGTGCATTGATTTTTACACCTTTACATGTCCCATGATTAGATTCTAGATAAAGTTTACTATTATGTAGAGGATGCATAGTGACTACATTTGGAAGTCTCCCTCCATCTCCACATAGATCACATCCCAATCAATCACATGGTTAACATGGAAGGCAATGTGAGATTTAGAGGTAGAGGTTGTTGGTTACTTCGCCTTGTAAACCTGGTTGTGGAGGATAGGTAGACAATAAATGTAGAAAAGGTTGTGAGAAGGGGACATGGGGGAAGATAAGATGGATAATTAATGCACCCACAAAAACAATTCAAAGTTGGAAACTACCTTGATGTGGTAAAAAGCAACCACTTGAGTAGTATAAAAAGGGAAGAGGAGCCTAGGAAATAAGTTCTTATTAGAGATGGTTGGGTGTAAGGATAGAGTTTTGTAACTAACAACACGATGAGAACAAAACACAATAAGTTCTTTGATGTAATAGGTGGGATTTGGGAACCAATGGGATGGTTGTGATACACAAATGTCTATAGATTGTAATCTTTGTAATATGCTCTCTGATTAATGAAAATAAGAATTGTTCATTCCCCCTCAACATTTCATGCTGGATATGTGGATGTGTCGATCTATTTGTATTTTCTATTTACTTGCAATACATGATCAATAGAGGACAATAGTTTAGTTTCACTCCATTGTGCAACATAATAACTGGTTAAAATGAATCCAAGGAACCCTCCCTTTTTCTTCATTAGTACTTCCCTCATCTTTCCTTATCCCTAGTAGCACTTTGGGTCAAACGTTCTTCTCCTTGGGGAAGAATGAAAATGCCAATGCATCTAGACTACAACTATCCTTTATTGTCCCTTCCACATAACACTGGTCTCTAAACTCTTTGCGCCAACAAATAGTTCAGTTGTTGGGACCTGTTTCAAAATAGGGGGATACTAGCTGGATGAATAGAGAGATATATAAGTCTCAAATTCAAGACTAGTGGGATAAGAGGTTTGAATACTTTATGCTACAATAAGCCCTATTGAGAAAAGGGAACCCTACAAGATACAAAGATTTTATATTGTATGATAGACCATCACGAGATCAATATGAAATATTTTGGTGCAAGTTCACGGTGAAAATATACAAGTGAATAAAATGACTTGTGAAATTCCCTAAGTATGAGAATCAATGCCATAAATCTATATAGTGGAACCCTTGAGACTTGGCTACATTGCATGGCTTAGATCATCAATTCATGAGAGTCGTGGATTTTTGGGTAGACAATACCATTAATGGATGATCATAGATTTTGTTGTAGAGAATCACCAATCCTTCTAAAGTTGACTTTAAGCAAAACGCTTGTGGGAGATTGGTCAAGGAAATTCTATTGTGGATGAAATTTTGGATTGTAGAAAAGAGGTTTCTTTCATTTAATTAGACCTATATGATGGCATAAGAAATTGTTATATGGGGAATGACCAGAAACAATGCTAAAGAGATGTGGAAGTTGAAAAGGACTTGATGATGATGGGGGACAAGTTTGAAGACCAAGAACGGGTTGAGCGAGCAACAACGAGGTCAAGTATTTGAGAGAAATGGTGGAAGAAATTGATGAGACAAGAAAATAGGACGAGTGAGCAGTTGCGGAAGGAGAAGTTTGGTACAAGACAAGATGAAGGGATGATTAATGAGTTGTAGAAGGTAATGAGATGTGAAGAGGTGGTCAATTCCTCGTTGAAGGGAAATGGGATAATGTTAGAGGATCGCCTAGCATGGGATACTATGGTAGAGTTGCATTTATGGAAATGAAAGACAAAGACAATAACATAAGTACTAGAGATATTGGAATACAAACTAATGATGCAGAGGTAGTCTGGTTGTAGGTCATGGATTTGCATAACTGGCGTTAAGACAAACACATTTAGAAGCTAAACCCAGTATTGTCGAAGAACAAAGATAAAAGAATGACAACATCAACCCAATGCCAACCACTTATGAGGCATTCATAATCATGTGGTACTCTCTTTTTCTAGTTCTATTTTTTATTTGTCATGGTATAATCATTGTCCTAGTAGTAGTTATTGGTTTACTCATACAGTCATAGGAGGGAGTAGTAGTTGATTCAGTGCTATAATAGTGTTAACGAGTTTTCAGAATAGGAGTAGTTAAATCCCAAGCATAGCTTCAAACACGATCTCACAACTTAGTCTTAGGGGATTTGTGTTGGTAGGAGATCTGGTGACCATGATGGTTGGAATGCATGGATTTTCTTCCACGCAGTAAATTTTTTGGGTAATGTACCTAAAGAAGATGCAAAACAACATTGGTTCTTGTGTGAATCCATTTGGAGGTCCAAGGAAATTAAAAACAAATCCAAATTAATTCAATTTCAGACTACATTACAAGGACAAGAACTATAGTGGTACATGAAATGTGTGGCTCTATTCCCTCCCAATGTAGCACCTCTTTCTTTGGTAGATGTGAAGCAATTGTTTATTGAAGAATTTCAATTTCCAAAATCAAAACAAAAAGGGATTGTAGAAATTAAATAAATCCAAAAATATGAAGGAAAATCAACATAGGAATATGTTCATATATTTAGGGATTTGATGTATATGTTGTCTTTTCATAATCATTATTTGCATCACAAAGAGTGATTTTTTCAAGGGTTACTACCACTAACTTGGGTACCTATATCCCAACAGACCATCGACACCCCCAAAACTGCACTAGAGCAAGCTATAAGGATTGAATCCTTGGTTATATACCCAAGAAGTAGTCAAACCTATAGATATGTAGCCAGATCTTACTTATCACAAGTACAAAACTAGATAGTTGTCTTAATTGAGAAAAAAATAGGAATTGATTATCCCCACAATAGGTAGAGAGTAGGTATGGTGTACTAGATGTATGGCAGAAGTTCATCATGCTTTTAAATGCCTAAGGTTGAGAAGGGGACTTGTTCCCAATCCCCCTATGCGACTAGGCTCAGTAAGACCTTCCATAAGTGTTCCACAAGTTGGTGATCATAATCATTGGCATGCTCCAAGACTATGTTTTACTCCAAATTTATAAATCAAATGGGCACTCCGCTCTTCCCCCTCCTGCAAAAGTATTCCTTTGTCCTGGATATTGTTCATTGTGAATTTTGTGGGTGTACTACTTACATTGCAAATAAATGTAGAGCTTTGGATGCATTAGTCGATAGGTTGGATC
This sequence comes from Larix kaempferi, assembly GCA_027924585.1. Classification (NCBI taxonomy): domain Eukaryota; kingdom Viridiplantae; phylum Streptophyta; class Pinopsida; order Pinales; family Pinaceae; genus Larix; species Larix kaempferi. The sequence goes on from BSBM01000221.1 coordinate 7,016,121, forward strand.
ATTCTTCATATTGAGTTTCTAATAATTCCATCCTTAAGGAAAAGGGGGTATGTCAGGTTCAAGGAGGTGATTATCAAGGAGGTCGAGGATTTGTAATCAGTTGTTATAATTGTAATTAAATTGGACATGTGGATCGAGAAGAGGAAGACCACAAAAGGCCCGACCCTGGATTCAATGACGACTTTACCAGGGCTAATGTTTTTCTGTGTGACAAGGCCCCTATAGTTTGGTGAGTCTTGATTAGGACATTTGCTAGAATGCCCAAGGAACTGAACTAGACCGAGCCTACTAACATATGATTTTATTGATTGTTCCTTTAATTTAACTGATAGACCCATCTGTACCAAGAGCAGTTTGACTAAGTAAGGCAGGGATGAAACCAATTACCTTGATGATTATGGTGTTCCTATTGTGGGTTAAAAACACGTTATACTAAATATTTCCCATAACTAATTATGACAAGAGAAGAACATATGCAAAACTAGCTAGCTAATTTAATCAATTCAAGGCCAAAAAATGCTCACCAGATGATTAGGCCCATGATTATTGATGTCACATGTAGAGTAACTAATAAGAGGGTTGACTCTAACTCTCCTAATGACCCAAAATTTTAATGAGATGGCCCAAAAGCACATAAATTTGATATGGCCTAGCGTAGAGAAATTTTCATAGGGGATGACGAGATGTTCCACTGGATGGTTGCTCCCCCTTCACCATTGGTTGTAGAAGAAGTAATTTTTAAAAATGAGGGATCGAAGCTACATTTCTCGATTTGTGGATAAGAAGTAGACATTGAACCTCTAGGTGCATCTTAGAAACTTATTAGTCTTTAGTTCAATATGCTTGCTAATATTTTGGATAAAAAAGAACTAAGTCATTTTTTTTGGAATATTCTTCAAACCTTTACGGGCATAATAGAGGAGGATGGCCTTATCTTAGCTAACATCCCTGAAAGAAAGGATAATATCATAATTCAAAGAAAGAAAAGAACTAGGAAGGAATTTTGGTTACATGTGTAGGTAGATGGATATGATATTAAGGATGTCATGTTAGATTTGGGTTCAGATGTTAATATTCTTCCTAAGAAATCATGGTAGGATATGCACATCCCTCATTGGTTTATTCTCCCATCTATCTATGTATGGCCAATCAATATCCGATCTTTCCTACTCCGGCCTAACCCTCTCGTTTCCAGAGTCTTCATTCTTCATTTGCATTGAGGCTAGGTCGTGACACCTTATTTCGCTTAGGGTTTCTACCCTTCCATTCGACCTTAGGTCGTATGGGTATTTTCTAGTCATTGACTCCATTTCTAATTTGGTTTAAGCTCAGGTTTTTGATATATCCTTCTTGATTATAGAGAGGAAGAACTAATTGGTTCTTGTCTTCCTGAATAATGGGATTCTACAATGCCCAACTCGCTCCAATGGCTCCAACGCATGGCAGCTCTGTAATAAGGTAAGAATATATTCAACACTTGTTGGCTGCTTTCTTGGGCAGACCCGGGTTTTAATGAAGCGCAGCAACAAAACCCCTTGGCGCACTGGCCCTCTCGGCAACGAGCTGCGCGGCAGCTCGAGGTCTCACCCGAAGTGGCTATGGGGGGGTTAAGGAATCAGGTTTCCTTAACCGGGGTGACGCGGAGATAGCTTTTCCTTGAATGGTTCCTGCGAAATCGGCGGTCGGACCTTCCTGCAGGCCGCTCGGCGCAGCTGCGCGGGTCCCTTCCTTGGCAGGTCTACTGCGCAGTTTCTCCTTTCCAACGCAGCAGGCAACTATTTCTTGGGTCGACGCGCGACACACTTTCTCGCCCTTCGCATCTAGCGCAGTAACGCAGTCTGCTCTCGCCGCAGCGACTGTGCGTTACTACCTCTTTAGTACTTAAGATACTTATAGTTATCAAGGGATCTTTCCAACTCGCTCAAACAGTCACAAAGATAAGACAGAAGTCTTGCATACACAAATACTGAACTCGAAATAGTTATCATTCACACAAACATTATAACAAGAAGATATAAGTGAAGCTCATCTCCTCGAGGAAAACCACGTCCTCAGGAGTTTTATATTAACCAGAAAATGATAGAGTTATACAATATGCTGCGCACACAGCTGCAGCCTTAGAACTTACAGGAAACTCCACGCACACAGCTGGGAGCCCTTTTCTCAAGCTTGTCTCCTCTCTATGGAGATTACAAAGGCACAGACGTCGACTCAGACTGTCTGGCAACTCAGGGATTAGCTCCTCGGCTATCCGATTTCCTCTCTCTAGTTCTACACACCAGGTAGAAATTACAGTGAAAGATAATCAACACATGATCTATCCCTTTAGACTGGCTCTCTAACAGTCTAGCATCTAACTCTCTAACTCTCCAAAAAGGGAGGAACTGAAGGAAGGGAGGAAGAACCCTCTACCCATTACAGTGATTCATCTATATAGGTAGCCATGACGGTCACACCTTTACAAAACTGTGGGCCTTTCCCAACAGTGATTCCCAAAAACCCTAACCACGCACATGGCTAGGTGTACTGTAGGCGCCGCTTGCAGTCACGTCGCCGCTTCCTGCAGGCTCCATGAATTCCGGCGCAGATTGTGGGTATGGGCGATCGTCCTTCGCCTTCAATGTTCTGGTCCGTTGCTCCTCCTTGATCCGAGCAACCATAACTTCTGTACTAAGCCTTTAAATGAGGGTAGCTAAGCCCTCTACTCCATCACCTTATTTATTATGGTAGCTGAGCCACCTTCATTCTTCGATGACGTGCGCGCGAGCTCCGCAATTTCCGGTCCGTGATCTGCGCTGAGATCATCCATCTGGCACCGTACTGCGCACCGTCTCCTTCTTACCCAAAACTTAGTGCTTGTCCCAAAATTAGCACTTTCCTTCCATACTCGTGCTTTTTCCCAAAATTCGCAGCTTTTACTATAGCTGCGACCTTGGCCCCAACAGGCCCCCAACACTCACTTGTGGCTCGCCCTCGAGCCACTCGCACTAGCGCGTGGTCTTTGAATTTGCGCATCTGCGTTTGCTTGAGTCTCCGCGAATGTTTTCTGCCATTTCACAATAGCGGAGTCCAATTCCTCAATACACTGATCGGCTGTTTGTACTGTTTCTGCGGTTGTTTCTTCTTTAGTGAGTGTATCAATGATCTCTTGAGACTCGGCAATTTCTTTGATTTTTGTCTCAATCTGGCCAACAATTTCAGCATACTCATCCATGAATGGCTGAATGCTGTTGGTGAGCTTCTCATCTTCAGTTCTGAGCTTGTGCAGTTGCTGCTGCATTTTGCGCACTTCGCCCATTTTCTTCATCTTTGGCAAGCCTGTTAAGGACTTGGCTTCTTCATTCAGAACAGTGAGGGACTGTTCTGCAGCTTGCACCTGTTCTGATAGTCCCACTTTAAAAGGGAGGTTCACAAGCTCTGTCCAAGCTTCCATAGCCTGGTTCATCAGGTTCTTGGCTTCCTGTACTCGACCTTTCATTCGTGTGGAAGCTCTGCTCAATGCTTCAAACTGTACCTGCGCATCATCTGTAAGATGCGCAGCAACGCGAGCTTCTAGCTCAGCGATCTGGGTTTTATGGCCTTCTGCCATAGCAGCTATTTCTTGCTCCAGGGTTTTCGCCCTTTCGCCAATAATTTGAACTTTTGCAACCAGAGGGAGGTCTGGTTGAATCTCGCAAGCCGGCAGTTCCTGAGCAATCTCTTCTATTGCGTTTCTGATGCCGGTGTCTTGCGCCTCATAGAGTGAAAGCTTCGCAGAGATATTCTTATGACTTTCCTTCAGCTCTATCTCCTGCGATTGCAGTCGTTGGTTTGCCTGGAAAGTAGAGAGCTCTCTAGCTCTCAACTCAAGAGAAACTTTCTCCTGTACTAGCTGTAGAGTTTCTATAGGAATCATAGACAAATTAATTTCTACAGGTCCAACTGTGCTTACCTGCAGTTCAGCTAGGGGATCTGGAAGTGTCATGCTGGTAGGCGGAATATGCACGACAGTGTGCCTTTCTGTGAGTTCTTCAACTCGCTCGCCAGTTGGGATTTCTTGTGGCACCTGCGAAGTAGATGCTGGCGCATGGGTCTGCGCAATCCTTCCTGCGAGACCTTTTAGTTCTACAAATTGTAAGTCTAGAGCACCTCGGATGTGAGCATGCATGTTCCGCATCTCACGAAATTGCTCTTTCAAATATTTGTCGACCTCCGAGGGAATGGCCTCAGTGGGATGCGACACTTTCTGCTTCTTTGTGGCTGGTTCTGTTGAGCCTTCGTCGCTTCTTTGCTCAGGGGCTTCCTTGCCCTTATCTTTTTCTTGCGCAGCGGCGGGTGGCATCGCAGGTGCGATGTCAGCTGCTGCTCTCCATTCGTCCGACCAAGACTTAATGGTTTCTTCGACATCTTCTGTGGTCATCCTGTAAAGACCTAGCGCCCAGTCACCTGGAATGTCGCAAGGCCGAAGGTAGAGTTGATGGATGTCGGCAGTAAAAGCCAACTTCCCGTCGTACAATGTGGCTGTCTCCGCGCTCAGCCTTGGCATATCTTGTATGGTATCGCGGAGGAGATAGTAATACTCACAAAAAACAGCGCGATTCATCTTGCGCTTCGCGGGATTAGGGGAATCCCAGAGGTTGATGTAGCGCATGCCGGCAACCTCTCCTGCGCGGCGTGGACGGAACTGAGTATTCGGGGGCTCCTTCCACCCGACGAGAGCACATAGAATTAAAAGCCATGAAAAATGGAATGATTGGACTGCATTGTCCTGCACATTCAGGCAATCAGCCAAAAAAGAATTCAGCAGGAAGAGAGACCAGTTGTACTGTTCTCCCTCCGCAGCTGCGATAGCGAGCTCTACGACAGCTCCAGTAACTTCTTTTGGTCGGCACTTGGTGAGAAGTCTGCCTGCAAGCAGACTTCCTGTGAAGCGAAGTGCCTCATCTTCTACGGTCGTGAGGTCATAAGCCCGACCTCCTCTTGTCAAGTTATATTTCTGGACCAGCTTTGCAGCTAATTTTCGGTCCTTCTCTTTTCCCGCAAAATGGATATTGGGATCCTTACCAACCTTAGATAGGCCGGTGATACGGTGTATCAAGTCAACATTTAGATCAATTGGCCTCCCGAGCCAAAGGTAACCTCCATGAACGCAGGATAGCAGTGTTTTAACGACTGCGTTCACTTCATTGCTACGCCCAAAGTGCGGTAGCTTCAACAAATTCAAGAGTCCAGGGCGCTCAAGATTTGCTGCAAATCCCTTCGGGATAAACTCATCAACGTTTCTGGTGGGATTATGGACGATATCCAAATATCGGTCCAACTGAAACTGAGGATATGTCTTATAGTCTCCAAGGTTAAAATCAGAGAATTTAACCAGTGGAATGTTTCCCAATAGTTGGCCTTCTACCCGCACACTAGCCGGTAGTGGCGGTAGCGGAATTGGATACTTTGCATTCTTCGGAATCTGGACATCCGGCGCATCGTCTGGACGCGGCGGAAGGTAGTTCACCATAGACGCGAGCGGTTCTGGAACAGGTTCCTCCGGCTGCTGCTGAGATGCTCTTGTGCCTGGAGATGTTCTGGGATCAGTAGCACCAGGGTGTACGTAGGCCGACGGCGTCACCGGAGTGGCCATGCCGAAATCTAAGCCTCGGCGTAGAAATTGACGAATAACTTCTTCAGTCGATAAATTCTCCGTTGTGAACCAATGTAAATAACAAGACTCTGGACAGCAAATGGCGGAACTGCGTAGGGTATAGACTCTGAAAACAAGGGAAAATAGTCTGCACACTCGGCTCTGAAAACAATAGTGCAGATCTTCAAAGACAACTTATGCAACTCGAGACAGTAACCCAAAATTGATACAAGTGTGAGGTATTTATAGCCAGCGGGGCTAGTAAATGCGACCAAGTGGGGTTACGTAGCTATAGGCGGCTACAGATGAGTTGACAACACGCTATCCTCCTTGCCGTAGCGGTGCATTTAGCGTGATTGACGGGTTCTGACAGCCTTCCGGGAGAAGTTAATGGTTTCGGCGCCTGAGTTAAATGCAAATCTTTCGGAGATTAAGCCGAATCCGTCAGAACGGGTAGAATTAAATAGCGGCCTTATCCTTCATTTATTCAAACGCGGCTACATAACTGCTGTAATTCAAAATTTTCCGGCGGGTCATTTCAACTTAGGAAACTGTGCCTCTAGGGGTCCACAACAAAACTCTTTTCAGCGGCAAATTATGAAAGGGGACTTCGCAAGAGCGATAGTCCAATGGTCCATAAAGCAAAACTTCGCCAGAGCGGACCGCTAAGCTTTGTTCAAGCAATTTTTATTCAGGATGCGCGGATATTTCAAGGAACTGCGCAGGAAGCTGGAAACTGAGGGTGTGTCGCAGCTTCCGTGTAGACTAAATGCGATGTCTCTTTCAACTACACTGGGCATCTGCATTCCTGAGTACTATATTATGTCGACAGGGCGGAGTGGCCGTCGCAATAAAGCTTAAGCCGACTCCCGTTTATCATTGTAGGTAGTAGTTCTCCATTCAGCTTCGCAAGCTGAACTGCGCCTCCGTCTGTTATTTTTATTACCTGAAAAGGACCTAACCAATGCACACGAAACTTGCCTGGAAACTTGATGAATTTACTATCATAAAGGAGTACCAAGTCTCCTTCTTCAAAGTGCTTATGCCGAATGTGCCTGTCATGCCAAGCTTTCTGTCTTGCCTTCTGTACCTGTTGATGAAATCCGGCCATAAGTCTGTCTTCTTCTAAAGAAAGCAGTTGCGAAAGTCTTTCATTCATAGTGTCAGGATCTGCCATTTCTGTAATTTGCGCAATTCGGAGACTGGGAACAATGTATTCCATGGGCATAACTGCTTCTTGTCCATACACCAAGCTGAAAGGTGTGTGACCTGTTAATTTCTTGCAAGTGGTTCTGTAAGCCCATAATACAGCTGTGACTCTAAGGTCCCAATCATCTCTTTGTTGATTACAGATCTTCGTCAGGGCATTCTCAAGGATCTTATTGAATGCTTCCACCGTACCATTAGCTTGAGGATGGTAGGGTGTAATCTTATGGTGATTAATTTGAAATTCTTCAGTAAGGGCCTCTATAGTCTCATTGAGGAAATGTGTACCTTGATCACTCATGAGGATCACTGGGCATCCAAACCTAGTGATAATGTTCTCGAAAATGAACTGCGCGGCAGTAGCAGCGTCGCAGTTCTTAACTGGCTTCGCCTCAGCCCATCGGGTGAGGTACTCAGTAGCTGTAATGATATATCTTGCGCCAGTTCTTTTTCCTGGTGGGTTAATAGGTCCTACAAAATCAATGGCCCATTTATCAAAAGCACGCAGTGTGATCTGGGGTCTTAGCGGCATTTCATCTCTCCTTGAGGGTTTTCCTGTGCGCTGGCACACATCGCAACATTTACAGAATTCCTTAGTATCCTTGTGCAATGTCGGCCACCAAAGTCCTGCGGCTAATATTTTCTGCGCAGTCGGCTTTCCTGCGAAATGGCCTCCTGCGGTACCTGAATGTGCTTCTGCGATGATAGAGCTCTTTTCATGTGGTAAGATACATCTGCGCAAAATTTCGTCAGGGCCCAACTTATAAAGCTGGCCTGCTATCAAAGTGAAGTCTGCGGCTCGAACAACAAGTTGCTTCTTCTGCTGGATTGTAAACTCAGCCGGCGCTTGTCCGGTAGTGAGAAAGTTAAGAATATCAGAATAATATTCGTCTGCTGCTTGGATATAAAACAACTGTGCGTCAGGAAGATTGTCCTCCAGACTCGTAGGTTCCTCTCCTGACTCTATTCTGGATAGATGGTCAGGCCCTGCATTCAATCTGCCTGGCTTTACAATAACCTCAAAATCATACTCTTGAAAGAGTAGTAGCCATCTGCAAATTCTGCCTCCTAAGACTGGTTTATTGACCAAATATTTCAAAGCAGAATGATCAGTATACATTTTAAAGTGAGCTCCTAACAGATAGTGTCTGAATTTCTGTAGGGCATACACCATGGCTAGTCCTTCCCTTTCTGTAGTGGTGTAATTCTTCTCAGCTGTAGATAACTTTCTGCTGGAGTAAGCAATTGGGTGGTCAATACTTCCTTCTCCAGACTGTGTAAGCACGATTCCCAATGCTATGGAAGAAGCATCAACATGAACATGAAAAGGTTTTCTCCAATCCGGGAAAACTAGAATAGGCGCTGTGATCATCTTTTCTTTAAGTGTGTCCAAGCTCTGTTGGCATTCCTCTGTCCATTGGAACTTCGAATCCTTCTTCAGCAATCTTTCCATAGGCGCTGTGATCCTTGCATATCCTTTGATGAATTTTCTGTAGTATCCTGTATGTCCCAATGTAGTGCGCAATTGCTTAACTGAGTTGGGCGCAGGTAAATTAGCAATGATGGCAACCTTCGCAGGATCCATCAAGAGTCCTTGTCTGCATACAATATGTCCCAACAAAATACCAAAGGGCGCACAGAATATACATTTTTTCAAGTTAAGGGAAATCTGATGCTGTCTACATTTTTCTAGCATCATACGCAGATTCGCAATATGGTTCTTTAGTAAACCAAATACAGTCCAGTCATCAAAATAGACTTCTAAAAACTTGTGGATAAATTCTTTAAAAACAGCAACAACAACTCTAGAGAAGATAGCAGGTGCGTTTTTAAGACCAAAGGGCATTACCGTGTACTGGAATGAGCCCCATTCAGTTGCAAAAGTAGTCTTGTGGCGGTCATCCGGATGGATTCTAATCTGATGATATCCCGAAAATCCATCAGTGAAAGAGTAAGCCTCTTGTCCTCCAACATTATCAAGTACTTCATCTGTGAAAGGAGTGGGAAATGGGTCGTGCGCTGATGCATCATTGAGTTTGCGCAAGTCGACACAAATTCTTATTTCACCTTTCGTTTTCTTTTCTTGGACCACCATAGGACTAATCCAATCGCTTTCCTCTACTGGCTCAATAATACCTGCTGCAAGCATCTTATCAATTTCTTCTTTGACTTTTTCTTTGTAGCGCGGGTTCAACCTGTATGGGCGCTGCTTTACTGGCTTGGCGTCTGGTTTCAGAGGTATGCGCATCACTCCTAAGTCTCCTAGGATGCCTTTCATTTCTGTGAACTTGGTAGGAAAGATATCCTGGTAATCACGTAATAAATCTGAAACATGCGCAACGGTTTCATCATCCCAATAATCTCCTATAGAAGCAAACTTTGGGTCAGCTTCTGTGCCAATGTTAACTTTCTTGAGCTTGACGTGTTCTGCGATGGCAGGAATATCAAGCTCAGGACCTTCAATATTGCGTGTCCCTTCTGATTCTGGGATATTGAGGTTGCGAGGATCGTCCTCCTCATCTTCGGCGGTAAAGTTATAACATTCCAGGGCATGCTCCATCTGAACAGCCCAATCTGGTTGGGAATATTCTGTTACTAGACCTGGTTCAAATACCTTCTTTTTAATACACTTCAGAGCCTGATCAATGCTTGGATGCTCTGACTCAAAGCTGAATGTAAGTTGAAAACTTTCTATCATAAGAGCCCAAGTAAGAGTGCCTTTGCGCAATTCTATTTCAGTATACCAATTCCTTGGAATTGTATCTAATGTGTGGATGAATTGGTGAACCCATTCATCTTCCGGAATATCTGACCATTGCTGAATACATGCTTCAATGTGTGACCTGGGGTCACTCTGTCCTTCATATTTGCGTAGCGCTTCGGCTGTGGTGTCCTGAAATCTGCGCAGTATCAATCTGCGACAGTCTTTCCATGTATGAATATTCTCCTTGTGCGCAATCCACCATCTTGCGGGTGTAGCGCGCAATGCTATATCCAGTGCCTGGATGCGCTGTGGTTCTGGAAGCTTTTGTTCATATTCCTGTATGAATTTAGTTACTTTGGTTAGACCATCAAAAGTTGGAGTGTCAGTTAATTCTGTGCCAATCCATCGAATGGATTTAGTCATCATGGCGCAACGTCTTGCAGAAACCTCATGTAGACGATTCTGCCAATTTTCCAATCCTGCATCTGAATCTGATGTGCACGAGCTATCACATCGCCAGCTGATATGGCCGTCTGCTGTGGGGTTGACATAGTCACTGTGGTTAGTGGTCATCTGATACAGGCTTTCCATGTGGCGCGCTTCCTCTTCTGCGCGAATAGGTTCTATATATCTTGGTCCTTGAATAGGATCAAGAGGTGCGATGACCCTGATCTGGTCATCCTCAAAGGTCATCTGTCTTTTCTTCAGGTTAATGACAGCCAAATTATCAAGTGCCCAGTCTATTCCTAACAGCGCTGGGTATGGTCTACTATCATCCATAATTTTGATTACTTCAAAATCTGCAGAGCTTCTTACTCCTTCAATATCAATAGGTACATTGGGTAATCTGCCCAATGGAGAGACTCGTTGCTGATTTGCGAGTCTTAGCTGGATAGGGGATCTTGTAAGCTGAGGGCTTCCCATCTGTTCCCATGTCTGCATAGTGAGAACATTGGCTTCTGAGCCCAAATCTAACATGACTTCGTCCATTTCAAATGCTCCAATCTGCGCTGTGAGCCTCATCTCTTTTCCTGTTCTAATGTGACTCCTAATCTGGTGAACAGCACGCTGTGGTGTGTTCGTCGAAGCAGAGTGTTGGCACCGATCCAACAGGTGTTGGAGTTCTAGAGTTGCTTGTTCATTGCGCAACAATTTTAAACATTGTCGCAGAAACGCATGAACACTGCCTAGGGCATGCTCCTTATCGTCGTCAGGTCTTCCAGCTGTAGTGGCCTGTTCTTGTACCAAGTTGTCTTGTCTTAGCACTGGCGATCTACTATTGTTCTGCGGAATTGCGGTAGAACTTGAAGCTCTCGGGTCTGAGAAATACTCTTGAGCTTGCTTAAATGCTTCTTTTTGCTTCTGTAGGTTAAGTGGGGCTGGTTTAATGTTAGCGCGGCGCACCCATTGCGTCGCTTGCTTTCCCGTTCCCATCTCTTGCGCACCAGTTGTAGCTCCACTGCGTGTCACTATATTAACTGTAGGGTCTGGTTCTCTTTTTTCGGCTCCAATCAACTGGATATTCTGATTGACCTGTGGTGTCTTTGCTTGCATCTTAGCCTGTAACTGAGGGCATTCTTCGATGATATGGTCAGAAGATTTACAATATCTGCAGAGGGTTGTAGGATTTTGGCAATCCCTAGCAAAATGACCTTGTTCTCCGCAATTATAGCAAGTGATCTGTCCTCTTCCACGACCCAAATTTGTTGTGCGTCCGCGTCCTCTGTAATTTGCTGCTCGGGCGTCCCGAGATTGGTCATAAGGTGGACCTGCTGTGGGTCCTTGTGTCTCTGCTTGTACCCTATAAACATCATGCTTTCTTTCTATCATAAGATCATATGCTCTACAATTGTTCTCATCATGACCTACTGATTTACAGAAATTACAATATAGATTCTTTGGAGTTTGTACATATTTCTGAAGTAAGTGGCATTCTTGTGGTCTATGACCTCTAGTTCTGCAGATTTCACACCAAGGCCCTTGTGCCTGTGGTAAAGGATTAGGTGCTCCAGTTGCAATGTAGTCTATGAAAACAGGACAATGGTCCTTTGAATGACCTTGGGCTTTACATTTTGTACACCAAATTTCTTCCTTAATCTCCTTGCCTTTCTTAATATCATGCACTTGCAAGGTTAAGTTTGCTAATTGGTTCTGTAAATGCGCAACATCGTTGCTTGTTCCTGCAATTGGCGAAGCTTCTAGTTTCATAGCCATTTCTAGAGCTTGTTCCTGAGTATTGAGATTCTGTTGCATAAGAGGAAGTCTAATGTGTGGGAGCAGCGCAGCAATGAACCATTCTTTATGTTGCTGTGGTGCAAACTCGAAGCTTACTTGATCTATCAAAGCTTTGAACTTCTGGTCAAAATCCCATACTGATTCTGTAGGTAACTGTTTGATGTCTTTGAGCTCTGTTATACACTGTGATTCTGACTTAGGTTTCTTGAATTCTCTAATCATGGCATTTCTTACCTCAGCAAGCGTCCTATTCTGTGCTGCTGAGTATTTCATGAACCAAGTCAAGGCTCTTTCTCTTAGTGTGGTTGCTAACTGAACCAGTTTAACAGCATCATCATTAATTTGCTTAATTGTCCAAATGGCTTCACATAAGAACCAGTGCTGCTCAGGGTCCTCTATCCCTGTTCCTCTAAAAGTTGGTAGTTTCATGTCATCACCCATCCTTCTTGCGCGGGTTTGAGGTGGAGGTACTGTAGCAGTGCCTCCGGGATGGTTAAACAAAGGTGGTACAGAGGTACTAGAAGTAGCGTGTGGGCTACTCGAAGGTGTTACTGTAGGATTATACTGAGCTCCGTCTGGTTTTTGCGGTGTAAAGGGGTAATACGGGATATGAGCACTCCCCTGTCTTTCTATATGGCTTGCTCTAGGGACTTGGCGATTGTCTGGGCTAGACTCAAAAGGATATTGGTCAAGGCCTACTTTATATCGTTTTCCACTACGAGTGCAACCAATAACTTCAGGATCACTATCAGAATCTACGGACATTACTTGACTATGCTATTCATCAGAAGCAATACATAGCTTTCCTTTTTCATACAGAAGCATTTTAATCCATAAGTTCAGAGAATTTAAGAACTTACCTCTGTGTACTTGGAAGAAACTCCTCTCAGCTTCACTGAAACTCTTTCTTGTATCGACTGCAAATTCGGTAATAAAACCTTCCAGTAGACTATTCAACCAAAAGTCTACTGCGCGGGACACAGGATTGTCTATCCGCTTCACAATACTAGCTAGCTCAGGCGTCCACGTGACGGGTCGATCAACATGCAGCGTAGGTCTAGAATCTGCTAACTTGGCTATCCAAGCGTGTAACTCCAATGCAAACGTAACAAAGAAAATTTCGTAAAGGTCAGCATAAATATACTTCTGTAACCAATCTTCTGTTTGAAGCGTAGGGCTTCTATTTTCTTGTTCAGCAAACTCTTTAGCCTTTAAATCAAACCAGTCTCCAATTTCCTTAGTTGTAGGGTTCCAGTAACACATTTGGAACCATTTGTTGGTCACTAGGCAACGGAACCATTTGTTGGCTCCAACAGTATCTCACACGTTGCTGAAAGAACAAGTCTCATCCGCGCGGCAACGGAACCATTTGTTGCACTGTTCTATCTCACGCGTTGCCAAAATAACAAGTCTCATTCGCGCGGCAACGGAACCATTTGTTGGCTGAGCAACAAGGTTCAGAGCAACGGAAGTGACGTGATCAAAAAGTCATGAGGCAACGGAACCATTTGTTGGCTGCTTTCTTGGGCAGACCCGGGTTTTAATGAAGCGCAGCAACAAAACCCCTTGGCGCACTGGCCCTCTCGGCAACGAGCTGCGCGGCAGCTCGAGGTCTCACCCGAAGTGGCTATGGGGGGGTTAAGGAATCAGGTTTCCTTAACCGGGGTGACGCGGAGATAGCTTTTCCTTGAATGGTTCCTGCGAAATCGGCGGTCGGACCTTCCCGCAGGCCGCTCGGCGCAGCTGCGCGGGTCCCTTCCTTGGCAGGTCTACTGCGCAGTTTCTCCTTTCCAACGCAGCAGGCAACTATTTCTTGGGTCGACGCGCGACACACTTTCTCGCCCTTCGCATCTAGCGCAGTAACGCAGTCTGCTCTCGCCGCAGCGACTGTGCGTTACTACCTCTTTAGTACTTAAGATACTTATAGTTATCAAGGGATCTTTCCAACTCGCTCAAACAGTCACAAAGATAAGACAGAAGTCTTGCATACACAAATACTGAACTCGAAATAGTTATCATTCACACAAACATTATAACAAGAAGATATAAGTGAAGCTCATCTCCTCGAGGAAAACCACGTCCTCAGGAGTTTTATATTAACCAGAAAATGATAGAGTTATACAATATGCTGCGCACACAGCTGCAGCCTTAGAACTTACAGGAAACTCCACGCACACAGCTGGGAGCCCTTTTCTCAAGCTTGTCTCCTCTCTATGGAGATTACAAAGGCACAGACGTCGACTCAGACTGTCTGGCAACTCAGGGATTAGCTCCTCGGCTATCCGATTTCCTCTCTCTAGTTCTACACACCAGGTAGAAATTACAGTGAAAGATAATCAACACATGATCTATCCCTTTAGACTGGCTCTCTAACAGTCTAGCATCTAACTCTCTAACTCTCCAAAAAGGGAGGAACTGAAGGAAGGGAGGAAGAACCCTCTACCCATTACAGTGATTCATCTATATAGGTAGCCATGACGGTCACACCTTTACAAAACTGTGGGCCTTTCCCAACAGTGATTCCCAAAAACCCTAACCACGCACATGGCTAGGTGTACTGTAGGCGCCGCTTGCAGTCACGTCGCCGCTTCCTGCAGGCTCCATGAATTCCGGCGCAGATTGTGGGTATGGGCGATCGTCCTTCGCCTTCAATGTTCTGGTCCGTTGCTCCTCCTTGATCCGAGCAACCATAACTTCTGTACTAAGCCTTTAAATGAGGGTAGCTAAGCCCTCTACTCCATCACCTTATTTATTATGGTAGCTGAGCCACCTTCATTCTTCGATGACGTGCGCGCGAGCTCCGCAATTTCCGGTCCGTGATCTGCGCTGAGATCATCCATCTGGCACCGTACTGCGCACCGTCTCCTTCTTACCCAAAACTTAGTGCTTGTCCCAAAATTAGCACTTTCCTTCCATACTCGTGCTTTTTCCCAAAATTCGCAGCTTTTACTATAGCTGCGACCTTGGCCCCAACAACACTTGTTATTCTGGTTAATTATTTTCATTATCTACTTGGTATGTTCACTTGTTATTAGTTTTAAGTGTTATTGTTGTAATTTTTCCAATTTTATGAGGGCATTCTGCCTTTGTTGAACGAAAACAATGATTGGTGTTTTTACAATGTTATTACAACTCTGTGTAACGACCTTGGGTCGATTCCCCCCCCCCCCTGTGGCATTAACTTGTATTAATTGGAGATTGAATGTGTTTCAATGTTTAAATGGCATCCTGGATTTAAATATGTATATTCATACACTTTATTTAAAGATAGTTTTCCCTACAGGGCGTAGGGACTTGTTGGTAGCATTAAACGTTCTGTTTATCATTTTTATGGGCATATCATTTTACAATTTATGAATTATATATATATATATATATATAGATATAGATATTGCAGAGTTTATAATTAATAATGTGATTTTATAATTTATGGGATTCGATCCCAGTTCATTGTTTTTATTACATACACTCTGACTATATAGAACAGTCTGCGCCTCCCTCACGGGAATGGCTGCACGTTTAACGCCCAATTGGACGCCATAAGGTTCGACCTCAAGTCCTTGGGCTGCTCCTCGATGCAATAAGGAGAGTATAGGGTCTTTGACACTATGTTGGATTCCTTGTTTATTAAGCCAACTTGGATTATGTAATTATATTCTCAATTTAATATTTGAATGTGGTGTATTTAGTCTCTTAGTTTCCCGTGATAAATGTTAAAGAACCTACTCTTATTATTCTAGAGTTGCTTATTCAAACAGAACCTACTATTATTATTCTGGATTCCTTATTTACTAAGACAACTTGGATTATGTAATTATATTCTCAATTTAATATTTGAATGTGGTGTATTTAGTCTCTTAATTTCCTATGATAAATGTTAAAAAACCTACTATTATTATTCTAGAGTTGCTTATTCAAACCATGTGATGATTTTATAGACTCCTTATGTAATTATGATGGCTGTATAAATATTTTTTATAAGTTTTTACACCCACGATGAGGCCGAGAGGCCATAATCATTGTGCTCGTAGCGTTGACAACTTACCTCGGAATGAAATCGCCCATTACAAGATTCGATCTCTTGGCTCGCTTTATGAATCAAAATGTCTTCACTGCTCATTGTATCGATCCACTTGAATACAATTTGATCTCCTTTCAAAAATCGTGTTAATGATTTGCTAAGAGTTTATATGCTTGAGTTTGTTTTTTGGATAATGCTTTATTTGTTTTATTTAATTAATAAAAACATTGTATTATATAGCATGTGTTGGCTTTAAGCTTAAAAGGCTTGCATGCCTTTCGATTTATGTTGTAGCTTTTGTGTAAAAGCTTGGCCCACTTATTAATTATGGTATTACATGAGTTCTATTTGGCTTGCATTGTGTTTATTATATTATATTGTATCATTTACAAAAGTTCTATGCATTATATTTGATACTTATAACATTAATATATTATTAAAGCTGGGTTGGTGAAGGGTTGGTCTCTATTCTTAAGTGAATCATCTCCCTCTTATGCTGGATAAAGAGAGAGAAGTTTAGTATATTATAGTGTATCATTTACAAAAGTTTTATGCATTATATTTTTTACTTGTAACATTAATATATTATTAAAGCTAGGTTGGTTAAGGGTTTGGTTCTGTATTTTTAAGTGAATCTTCTCTTTCCTATGCTGGATAACGAGAGTTTTTTCTCTAGGTTAATAGGTCTATGATATCATAATTATTTATTTAATTATATATATATATATATAATATATATATTGTTTATTTACCAAGGTTAAATAACTCATAATAGATATGATATTAAAACTAATAATTTATCCTGTAGATACAATTAGTCTGTAGAAATCAAGTAAATGATCATTTATATCCATGACAAATAATCAATAGAATTACTTCTAGATTGCAAATTAAACAATAAAATATATGGTTATCATAAATCATTTTAATTTAACTTCTAAGTCAATATAATTCAAATATGATCTATAACTAATATATATAATCTGAGTTTAATCACGGAGATCTATATAAACGCAATTAAATAACCTTTCAAACTGAATCATAATTAATATCAGTCCTGCAAATAGACTAAGATAAATTCAATTAGAGGCCTAAAGGCTATTAGAGCTGCAATTGCAAAAGTTAGTCAAATAAACATAATTAAATAAATTCAACATACATCTGTAGGATATCATTAGAACAAAATTAAAGAAATAAAAGATACGTATCATCCTTTTAAGTGACCAACTAAATGGGGAACTTCCACGTTCCTCCCAACCACAACCTCGAACAGTTCCTTGTTCATTCCACAGGTCACCCCTGAGCCGGACCAAGCACACTAGAGTAAGGAGACTAAGATCATGTTGTCTATCTTGACTACTACAACAAAGTAGCCACATGTTAGGATCCTAGTGGGCAGCCTTCACTAGCATATCGGGGTTTTGGTGTAACGGTTCGTATCATTTGGTATCAGAACCTCCACCTAGGTTCTTGTCACAGAGCGGGTGGCAACGTCGACATTGCAGTGTTCGTCCGAGGCTCGTACGGCTCAAAGGGGACACCACCGTATGGGCGCACATCCAGCCCAGATTCTGGACTGCGGAGCGTGGTGGGATGTTAAGATCCTAGTGAGTGGCCTTCACTAACATCTCAGGGTTTTGGTGTAACGGTTCGTATCACCACAAGGTTTTTTACCATCTCTATGTAGAGTCCTGTAATTTATTTCCCCTTGTTCATCCCACAATCCTTCTCGGATTCAACCATATTCTTTCATGGAAAACTGAGCGCTCATGGACCTCCAACTGAACCCTCTCGTGAGCTAGGGACCATTACCCCCTGTAATATCCACTCTCTACTATATTTATTCTTAGGGAAAAAGGTTCTTATTTTTCATTCAGGCAACTTTTATTTTATTTAGGAAAACCATGCTTTGTGTTTTATTTTCTTTCCTTTTTATCTTTCTTTAGGAAATAGTTTGGACTTTCTTTTTAACTCTCTTTATCTCTTTTATTTTTAATTTATTAATATGTGTTTATCCTCACATTTGTCCTATATTATATTTTGGATTTTCATTTGGAAACTACTTTAAAAGTCAGCCTATCCTCTAGCATGCTTGGTCCCTCTTTAGTGGATTAATCCCCATCAGCTGGAAATTTAAAAAGAGATAAATAATATAATCATAAAGTCTTTTTTTTATTTGATGCTCCAGATCCTAGCAGCTCAACATCAATCACACATAACAAGTCTACTTAGTCTCGATGCTCCAGAGCCTATAGATCAACACCAACTCAAACAAGTGAGTCTAGGCATTCTAGGTGCTCCAGAGCCTTTAGCTCAACACCAACTTAACCAAAATGAGACTAAGTAGTCTAGGTGATCCAGAGCCTACAACTCAACACCATCTCAAACACAATAAGTTTAAATAGTTTGGGTGCTCCAAATCCTACAAGCTCAACACTAAACTTAAACATAATAATAATATAAAGTGTCTTACTTTTGGGATATTACACATACCTTTAAGATTATTTGGTTGTGGTGCATGCCTCATCTAAGGCTATCTAGCAGGAACATGGATTCATGCATGGTCTCCCTCTTTAACTCAAGAGTGATGCACCTCCTCCTCAAGAACTGTGTTGCTACCTCTCTAGCTTCTACAGGACACAATACGATGTTGCTGAACAAATGCCCATATTTGATGATGTAAAATATTGTTCGAGGTACACTCACTAACACTCCCTCTTACAAAGGAATGTGTTCTCAACCACAACAAGATGCTCTTTGAAAATCTCAAATTTCCCTTTTGAAAGTGGCTGACCCAAGATATCAATGACTTGATGACATGTTGAAATGTATTGTAGAACCAAAGCTCCCTTTTGAACCATATCTTTGATGAAGTGGTACATAATCTCAATATGCTTGGATCAATCATGAAATACTGGATTTTTTCAGATATTTTGATACAACTATGGGTGTAACAGTAAATCATGGTAGCCTCCAAAGTATAATATGTCATCTTTGCTAGTAACTTGCAAAGCCAGATGACTTCACAACCAACAAAAATCACTACCATATATTCTACCTCTGCTTAACTAAGTAATACATAAGTTTGTTTCTTGCTAAACCATGAAACCACACCTGAGCCTAAACTAAAGAACCACCTTGAAGTGCTCCTCCTATCACTAGCACTACCTACTCAATCGAAATTTGAAAAACCTTACAACACCACCTCTCCATCATCAACATACCCTAGTCGAAAATGCAATGTACCCTTTAACTACTTCACAGAAACCCAATGAACCTTCCTAGGATGCACCATGTACTAACTCAAGGTGTTCACTAGAAAAAAAAATGCCAGGCTTGATATTTGCTAAATACACGAGAGAACCTATCAATTGTTTGTACACAAATGAATCCATCAAATTAGAACAAAAATCAGCAAAGTGTTGTTGGCGTTTTCACACTAGCACGTGCAAAAGTGCATCTACTAGGAGTTGTGTATATTCCTAGTAGAGTTTCAAGGTAAAAAGTAAAAACAACTAGAACGGGAATCGAAATATCTAATCTAATAGGCAGGAAAAAGTAAATAACATTGAAAGAAAATCTAATCTAATCTTGCATTCTTCATCAAGCAAATAGACAACACCATTTAAAGAATAAAGAATGTTCTTTTCATTATAAAAAATGGATTTTACAAGAGTAAGTGTCACCTTTAAATTGTAGTAGAAGAGGCCCCTGCAACTGTCTGAGGGAGGATCTACTTGATCTCCTAGCAGTCCACAATTCTCCAACCACGCGTCACGTATACGCTCTTCGGCAAGGTGAGAAACGAACACAAGAGGGAGTTTCGATCTTAGGGATATTTTTGCAAAGTAACATATTGAGCAATGAATGGAGAATTGGTGTTGAGTGATGGACCTCGAGGATTCATTTATAGGCACAACAAATAGCTCTATGATAAGGACCAAGCTTTGATTCTTTTTTTCTTTTTTTCTTTTTTTTTTCTTTTTCCTTTTAATTTGTGCCTTTCATTTTTTTATTGTTTTATCCAATTTGGGCTATCATGAAAATCATGCCAAGTTTCTTCTTTTTACTGAGGTAAAAAGAGAGAAACATCTTAAAATCAAGTAAGGGAAAAGGTTGCCTATTTATTTCGAGACAATTGAGCAATTTAATTTGGAAAATAGCCATTTTTGGTGCGCAACTTTGATTTTTGTTTTAATGAAGGTCCAAGGGGTGGAAATGAAATGTGGTCATGATGTATATGTGCGACGGGGATAATGACATGGTAGGTCAACAAAATTTAGGTGTTAACACAAATGAATTTAGATTTAATACCATAGGATTAGCCATGGGCTTGCAGCCCATCATTTAAAATCTCTTCAAAATATTGACTGCATACTTACCCTGTCCAAGGAAAACTTCACCCGATTTTTTACACAACTCTAGACCCAAAAATTAACTCATCAAGCCAATATCCTTCATGTCAAATCCTCTCACCAAATTTGTCTTGCACCATTCTATGAGTTTTTTTGAACTTTTTGTAAGTATGAGATCGTCTACATACAAGAATAAAACAACCAAATTAGAATGATCAACCAAATAGCAAGGATTGGGACATGCCTCTGTCTTGAAGTACTTGATATGGCTCAAGTCCTTCTTTCCCTAGTTAGAAAAACACAAATCCTCTTTTCTTCCCTTTATAAACCTTCTTGGGTCCTCCCTACTTGTTTCACTTTTCCTTCTTACCGATGAAGGAGAGATTGTACTCACCCTCCATACCTGCATCGATCTCCAATATTGTCTCCTCCTAAATGAAGTCACCCCATAACCTCTCAAATGTGGGAATCTTTTTCCAATCACAAACCCCACAGACAAAAGGTTTCCCAAAAGAAGGAAACCCATTTAATGTGATGGGTACTAGCTCTTTATCCTTGATATCCTATCCAACTTATACAAGTTGATCACATGGTACGGTAATCTTCATCAAGTAGGTAGTTATGATATATATCTTGCTCATCCACGTGGCTCTAAGCTTATTCCTCAACAACAACTTCCAATTGATGTTCTCACTATAATATAGTGACTAGAGCATAAACATGTCCTTTCCTATGGCTTTCTCGATGATGTGAGGGATCAAATGATCCCTCACATAGTCAAAGATGACCCACTTGATCCTAACCATCTTTTTATTATGATCATCCAACAACAAAAGATCGATAGTCACTAGAATTGGTTTCTAAACAACGTCCCACAGATATTGGTTCTCCAACAACTCCTTTACCCAACACTTCCATGAGATGAAGTTAGAGGGAACTTCCAATATGCCTTCATATTTGAGACCATATGTAGTCATACCACTACAGTAGAATATTATGCTAAAGAAAATAGATCAACAACCTAATAAAATTGAAACAACCTTATGATAGAACCATTGTGCTTTTCTCAATCATGGATCATGTGCATCTCACCCTTGAAAGCTCTCGACAGTTCCCTTTCACATATAGAATCTCTACTATCCATTCAAGGATTCCTAGAAGGTTTCTGAAAACTACTTTGATACCCTGCAGAAATTTTATAACTCATGGTAAATAGATTCTGCACTATAATACAATTCCTACATGAAACTAAAACCAACAAAAACTAAAAATCTATCAAAACAACTCTACTAGTAAATGCTAGATTATATAAACACTTGTTGTAGAAAACAATAAACATAATTCAATAGACAATTGTCAAAACTTGTCATTGCTTTTATTAATTCTAAACATGAAACATCGGATATATGAAAATAACCCTAATTTGCTCATTGTTGTACTTAGACATAGTGAATGAATTCATACCTCTTCCCTATCTCTTATTGATTTGAGAAGGGCATACTAGGGTTTAAAAATTTAGGTTTGCATGTGACTCCAAATCATAAAAAGAATTGGTTGTATCTTAAGTCAAACTCAGAAATAGAATTTACTAAAACTAAAACTACACTAAATTAGAAAAGATAAGATAATTTTATTAATGTCCAACGAATGCCCACAAAAGTAGGTCAATGGGACTAAAAGGATTCAAACAGTATGAGTACAAAGTGGGAGTGAAAATGCAACTCATAGATAATGTCAGAACTAAACCTATTATAGAGTAAAATAAAGAAATAACAATACATCAATGGATTGGCCAATCCCTTATTTGTTCTCATCAATTATCTTCATTTTTTGTCCCTATCATCGTTTCTTAATCTCAATAATGTTTTCCATTGACTCTCAAACTATTTAGTTATATTGTTAAGACTCTCTCTAAATATTTTGGACATCTCTTCCATTATCTTGTTAAGACTCTCTCATGGAGGTGATTATCAAACTCGCAATACTCTATGGCTCTAAGATTTGGGGACCGAGCTTTTTATAAATAGATTGGGCTCATATGGGGAGAGTTCATACCTTGCTTCTATGATGCATCATCCGATGTAAGTGTATAGTTATGTAGCCCATTATTCAGGAAAAGTTCAATGTCCAACCATTTCACCTCGAGGTTATCTTCTGCATGGTCTCTTTCTTACATAGAGTTGGATCTTTCAACATCTCTACCACCGAGAGAGTGGTACCCTTACCTTGCACTTTTATCCTCATAGACCCTTGCCTCAGATATACCTACAGGTTGTGCATGAGGTTGGTTTGCAGAGGCATTATGGCCTCTCCAATTAGTGACCATATCCCTAGAGTAACTTTCCCCCTTCAGGTACTCTTTAGATGCATCAAACTATCTTAGACCGACTAAATCGATACTAAATCGAGACATTAGAGAAGACATATACAGATTGTACATTCAAGTCACTTGGACCTCACCTCTGACGAGCTTGGGCCCGAATATGTCTTTCTACGAGAACTTTTTGGAGTTGTAGGATGGTATCATTGTCCTCCCCCTATACATGTACAAACATTGGATGCATTTGCTCAGGATCCCTTTGGGACAAATTCAAGTCAATTTTCATCAATTCTAGGTAGATATTGATCACCATATCGCTCAATTTGATGGGATATGTCAAATGTGCCACACACAGGAGCCAAAGATAGAGATGCACCTCATTTTTAGGTGTCCCTTATACTATGAGATTAGAGTACATTACTACTACCTATATAGGAACTTAGGAAACTCCCTCTCTACTTTCTTCCGGTATGAATATTAGAGATGCCTAACCCTATTCATTAGGGAATATCTCAACTCTTATACACTTGCCCCAACTTGCGATGACTAGGAGGATCACCTCATACTTTCATGTTCATCCATTAGATTGGAACAATAAACGTTAGGTAGAGTTCTAGAGTACTTCAGATAGTAGTGTCAAGACATAGAGTCTCCCCTTAGCCTCCCCCCCGCTAGGAGATTGACATATATCATTGAGACTAGTACAGAGGTGCCAGACCATACATCCAATCACACATCCTCATAGTGGCAGAGGGATCAACTCCAGATGGATCTAGAGAAGGTCACCCCCAACTCGTCAAATTGCCTCCCATCCCCAAATAAGCATCCAGAGACCAATTCAAAGCTTCTTCCCTTCGACCTCATATGTAGGAGAATGATTTCTCACTTATACATCCCCCAAGGCTGTACAAGAGGATCCCACTATAGTACCCGAGGACAATGATAATGATCCAGTTCCCTAGTCACCCCCATTTCTCTCAATCATCTGACCCAGGAGACCTTGACATTACAAACCCCATCTTAGCCTTCATATCTCTCTTTCTCTCTTCTTAGTGATCAATATCAAGTTGTCCACTTTAGTCTATGACACTCACTTTGTACTATAACACCTATTCTTTTGGTGTCGTCTAGGCCTAGTGATTAGCTTAGTCAAATACTTATCTAGGCGGTACCGTTACTTCATTTATCTTTCTTTGTCTTGCTTTCAACATTCTCTACGAGCTAGTTTAACACTCCCACATTGTACTCTTACTGAATGTATCCTCTAGTCCCATTAACCTAATTTTGTGATCACTTAGTGAACATTAATACAATTATCTTATCTTATCTTTATTTCCAAATGTTTTAGACACCTCTTCTATTAATGTGCCACAACGATAAACATGTGCTTCTTCATTAATACCCATTTTGGTAATCGCTTCTTGTCGGGTCCACTTTCTTTTACTTTACATATAATTTAGATATAAAGTTTAGAAAGAGAAACTCCCTTATTAAATAAGGGATTGAAAGTTAACTTTTTTTTAATAACTCGACCCTATAACCAAGCCAACTTTACTTTATAATTTCCAAATTAATAAAAAATAATTAAAGAATGAGTGGTTGTGACTTATCCTAAAAGTGTCGTACGAAAATGTAAAAAAGATCTAAGTGTATGGTTTAATTACACAATTGTATAGATTGAGTTAAAGAGTGGCAATTGAGTGTACATCACACACAATGGTACAATTGTATAAACCTATATGAAATTTTTAACTTTTTTAAAGCAACTTATGGACTGACCATTGAGTAAATAATTAATGGATGCTATTGGTGTACGACACACTACGAAAGAAATAGGATGTCATCAACAACTAGGCATATATCGAAGAGCAATCTACTACTTGATTCTACACAATAGTGCAAGCTAATATGTAGGGAAGAGGTATTTTTTGCTGGCTTGTATTGAACAACATGAACAATCTACAAGTTTTTCTAGTACCTTGTACAAAATTTGCAATAGCTAAAATTAACTAGGAATGGTACAAATGTATGGATCACTGTTGCATGTAATTGGGATGTACAGAACAATGATTGTAGTTGTAACCTATATGGAATTTATAAGTGGCCCGATGTTAATTTAACCCACAAGATTTAAGCTAAGTTGGCTCTGATATCAATGTAAGAACAATCCTTGTTCTTATTGAATTTGACAAAAAATTTCCACAAGGAATATATTGAATAAATAATTGATAGACGATAGTTACAATAGCCTCGTGACAATATAAATATATGCTTGACTAGTCACGAGGTAAGAGGTATATCCTTTGACCTTTCATTTAGCTTAACTATTTATTTATTTTATTATTATTATTATTATTATTATTACATTTATATCTATTATTAAGTTCATAACATTGTAGTTGAGATCTATGGCATGCCCTTCAACCTTCAGTCAACAAGGGCTATAGATCCTTATCCCTCCTTGAGAGATAGTGTTTATGGAACCATTTGTAGGACATAATGTCCAAAATGTTTCCCATGGACACCCTTGTTCGACCCAAAATGCTCTATGGTTCATAGGTTTGGGCCCTGGGGGCACTATTTGCGAGAGTCCAAATAGGCCTCGATAGAGAGAGTGCAAAACCTCCTCCTTCGTCACATCATCTTATAACAATTTTGGAGTTTGGTGCCCAGCCCTTTCAACTTGAGACTATATTTAACTTTGTCTCACTCCTACATCATATTCAATTCTATATTGAGTCAACAAAGGGATGAGACCACTTGTAATGTCCCTAAAATACAACATTTTTTTTTTTTGTATGGGTCCTCTAATCGGATAATTGATCTTTATAAAATTAACTTCAAAACTGTAAAGTATATTGTTGAATACTTAACTCTTCTCTTGGTGTGTTATCTAGAATGTAACTGTGTCTGATTGTCTATGTAACTATCTGTTTAACTATGTGACATTTATCTCGTCTACTATGCTAGTCATGTAGCTGATATGGTTGTATTACTAATGATCTTCTATTGGTTTCGTCTACGGATGTTGCGTATTTTATTTGAGTTATGAATGTGTGTCCTTATAGATATTTATGTTTTTAAGCAAGAAGTGTAAAGGTCTGCATGGTTCAAACTTACTTAGCTGGAAAGCTAATTCATGTTGTAAAATTTCTATAGGCTCCTAAGGCTGGCTTTGGGCTAAGATGTACCTATGCTTGGCAGGCAACAATCCTACTCACAGGTTATGAGGCTCTAAGGTTAAATGGCCTCTGTGAAAACTAAATTCAAGGTACTATAACCCTGGCTGGTCCTAAAGGAGGGCATGCAATCTTTAGAAATAATAACTATGTTTAAAAAGGAGGACTACACGAAATAATACCTATCCTAACTAAGGTGGCTTAAACAAATGCGCTAATGGCTTTATTGCAATGCTATCCTAAGTAATACGATGATGTTGGATGGGAAAATAATGTAATGGGAAGTTGGTGACTACATTGAAAGCATTCACGTGATGTTTCAACCACGTAGATCCAAAATGTGTTAGAGTGTATTTATGAGGGTAGTGTGGGAGGGAAGCTTTAACGCTTCCTCTTCTGTGTTTTGGCTGTGATGAGTTGGGGTTTTCATAGCATTTCTCTTCTCTGTGGTTTGACTGTGGTGAGTTGGGGTTTTAAGAGCGTTGCTCTTCTTTGCATTTAGACTATGGTGATTTGGGGTTCTCATAGAGCGTTTCTCTTCTCTGCATTTAGACTGTGATGAGTTGGGGTTTTCATAGAGCGTTGCTCAGCTATGTTTGACTGTAGTGAGAATGGGGTTTCAAAGTGTGGTTCTTGATGCGTGTTGACTACAAAGAGATTTGGGGTTTCGACCTTACTGGTGGCGAGATGAGGTCGTGATCATGCCTTGGGCATTTTCATCTCTGGCAACACAAAGCTTAGGTAAACAATCAATTATGTTAGTTCTCTATTTTCCATTGAACCTTTGTTTCTTTAGCTATCTTTATAATTCTATTTCCAAGTTTGTAAGGATACTAATGCCATCTATGTGGTTTTGATTGTAGGCACAGAGGGAAACTGTGGAGTTGTTTACAACCTTCGGTACTGGCATCAATGAATGGTAAGTTCGCAACCTTCAGCCCCTTGCCTTCGTCACTATTGGGAGACAGACTTGGGTTTAAAATGTGATGAGGTTCTTCTATGCCCTGGAGTGACAAGGTGTTTTGGGAATTATTTCTTTATGCACAGGGTTGATGTTACTATTCTTTGAACCTAAATCTGGAAGGTTTAAATGTAATGTTCTTTTGGAGTTTTAAGCTTGTGGAGGCGTTTATTTGGATAATGTAATTTGGCCCTCGGCCTGTGTAAACTTGATACATGGAAAAATACTATTGAAGTGTTACTGGAGCATTTTATTTTGGATCTTTAATCTATTTATTAAATGCCTATCTGTTTGGTATTTGTGTCTATTTGACTACTGTGTAATTCCTTACTTTTTGATGTAATCAGTCTATGGGATGCGTTGGCTCTGACTGTGTTATTTTCCTATCGTTTTTTATTTGTTTCTTGTGTAAATCATATGCTTATGTTACTAGTTGTTTCGCTATGTTGAAATGGATCGTATTATGGGTTTTGTTATTGGTAGTTCTAGTTACGGGACTCTCTTTTTAATTATGGGATGACTGAGGATCGATCCCTGGTATATGTGTTTTAATGTACTTAGGGCATAGCGTAATATATAGTGGTATTGAAATGTGTTGCTGTCAATTTCCTTTTCTTTTTATCTAGGGAAGCTAGTGGGAGTTGATCCCTGGTCTATAACACCAACGACTCTTTAAAGGTTTAGTGAGGCCCTATGTATGGGATGAGAACCCTGTGGATTGCTTGTTGGGAGTCAAGTCTGTATAGTTGGCCCTGGATTTGATCGGTGTTATTTAATACTTCTACAATTTTCCCTAATTAGTGATTATGTTTGTCTATGGTTCGGGCGTGTATTTCTAAATGGTTAATATAGTGGTTTGAAATATGGAAATGAACCTAGGGTTTGCGAATTTTATGTTGTAGCGATAATCTCTGTCGTGTGATTTATTTGCTATATTTTCAATTTGGGAGTTTATTAATAAATCTCCACCTTTTGTTTCTTGGGCATTTTGGCCACCCTTTCAGCATGGCTTCTTCCAGAGCCATGCCCCTTCATCTCCCTTCACTGTTGCATTGTGTATGCATGAAACTGATTCTTGTTGTCCACACTCCCACAACCCCCTCACCTCTCCCTAGTGGATAGGCATGGCCCCTTCTCACTGGTTTCTCCCATATCCAATCTTTTGTATTTTTATTTGCATGATAAATATTAAAATTTACATTATTTTTTAATTTCCATGGCTTAAATAGCACATGGCCATCATAAATTCAAATACTTTCCCTTTAAATAAAAATCTGAGCATCCACTAGCGGGGCCTTGGCCTTGAGATCCTCTCTAGGGAAAACATACATCACATGTACACATTTATTTATGTTAAAATCCAAATATCACAAGGGTCAAAATGGGGTATTACAATCCCCTCCACCTTAGAACAACACCATCCTCGGTGTTCTCAAAACTGAACAAAAATGGGAATGCCTCTCTCATGGCATCCTCCAGCTCCCATGTAGCCTCCTCAGGACTAAGGTGCTTCCATTGCACCTTTACTTGTATGATGGCTCGGTTCCGGAGCAATGTGACCTTCCTGTTGAGGATGTGCATAGGCTCCACTTGGAAATCTCCCTCGGGTTTCACCTGTACCACATTCCAATCAATCACATGATTAATATCATGTACATACTTCTTAAGAAAAGAAACATGGAAATCATTATGAACTCTCATGTTAGCATGAAATGCAATTTTATATGAAACTGGTCCTATCCTATCAAGGACTTCAAATGGCCCACAATATCTTGGTGCCATTTTGGAACAAATTCCCAACTTTAGGGAACTTTTCCTTGGTATCAGTCTCAAATACACATGATCCCCAATATTAAATTCTTTATGCACTCTTTTCATATCTGCATAACTCTTCTTCATGTCTTGTGTTTCCTTCAAATTATGCCTAATCTTAACAACTTCTTGTTCCATCTCCTTGATCATTTATATTCCAAGCACTACCATGTTCATTGGGTTGTCCCAATTTACTAGAGTTATGAATCCTTCGCCATACAATGCCTCAAATGGACTCATTCCCAATGATGCTTGATGTCCATTGTTGTAAGCAAATTCTACCAAGTGTAGGTAATCTTCCCACTTGGATGGTTTATCAATCACATACATCCTTAGCATGTCTTCAAGTACCTGGTTCACTCTCTCAGTTTGGCCATCTGTTTGAGGATGATATGATGTGCTAAAGTTCAGCTGAGTTCCCAACTCCTGAAATAATCCCTTCCAAAAATTGGATGTGAACTTTGCATCTCAATCTGAAATTATTGCCTTGGACAATCCATGCAATCTGAATATCTCCTTCATGAAATATTGGCTATGTCATTTGTCTTATGATTGGACTTGACTAAGATAAAATGAGCTACCTTTGATAGTTTTTCCACCACAACCATAATGAAATCATGCTTCCTTACTGTCATTGGAAAACCTGTTATGAAATCTATAGAAATCACTTCCCACTTCCATTCTGGAATGGGTAAAGGCTACAACAATCCTGTTGTATGTTGATGTTCTTCCTTGACTTGCTGGAACTTTTGACACCTAGCAATGTGCTCTGCTATGTCCTTCTTCATCCCATTCCAAAATTACTACTTTCTTGATGTTGTTATAGTCTTCCAATATCCTGGGTGTCCAGAATATGGCATTTGGTGTATTTCATCCAACACCAGCTTCTTCAATAATGCATAATTTGGAATGTATAGTCTGGTGTCTTGATACTTAAGAACATCACCTTCACCAATCTAATATCATGCACACTTTTCATCAATACTTCCCCTCTGCAACTTTCCTTTGATTTGAAGGTAAGCTTCATCATTGGTTTGGGCTTCAAGAACTCTCGTCTTCAAATCTGATTTGCACATACTTACTGCTGCAACATGGAATTTTTTGCTAAGGGCATCTGCAACCTTATTCTCCTTACCTTTGACATGCTTAATCTCTAAATCAAATTCACAAAGGAATCCATCCATCTATTTTTCCTGGCATTCAAATTTGGTTGGTCAAACAAATATTTCAAGCTCATGTGATCTGTCATGAGCTCAAGCATTCTTCCCAATAGATAATGTCTCCATCTCTTGAGAGCATGTACTATGGCTGCTAGCTCTAAATCATGTGTGGCATAGTTCTTTTCATGTTCCTTCAGCTTCCTTGACTCATAGCAAATTACAAACCCTTCTTGCATGAGCACTCCACCTAGTCCTTCAATGCAAGCATTGGTACACACTACAAAATCCTTGTTTGGATCTGCAATATTCAACACATGAGCGCTGGTAAGCAACCTATTTAACTGCTGAAATCTCTTCTCACACTTTTCAGACCATATAAACTTGATATTTTTCCTCTGCAAGGAAGTGATTGGATGATCTATCTTGGAGAAGCCTTGAATGAACCTTCTGTAGTAGCCTCTCAAACCCATAAAGTATCTAACATCTGCAACATTCTTTGGAGTAGGCAAATCTACTATGGCTTCAATCTTCTTTGGATCCACTGCAATACCTTATTCTGAAATGATATGCCCCAAATACTGCACCTTCTTCTGATAGAATTCACACTTACTTAGCTTTGCATACAACTGATGTTCTCGAAGAACTTGCAACACCATCCTTAGATGTTCATCATGCTATTCTTCATTCTTTGAATAGACAAGAATGTCATCCAAGAATACAATCACAAACTTATCCAAATGTTTGTTGAAGACACTATTCATGAGGCACATGAATGTAGCAGGTAAATTGGTAAGACCAAATGGCACCACAGTGAACTCATAATGGCCATACCTAGTTCTGAAAGTTGTTTTGTGAATGTCTTCTTCCTTTATTCTCACTTGATAGTATCCGGACCTCAAGTCAATCTTTGAAAACACTCTTGCTTCCTTTTATCTGATCAAACAAGTCATCAATTCTTGGCAATGGATACTTGTTCTTGACTGTCACTTTGTTTAGTTGCATGTAATCAATACACAGCCTCAAAGTCCCATCCTTTTTCTTGACAAATAAAATTGGTGCTCCCCAAGGAGATACACTTGGCCTGATATATTCCATGTCCATTAATTCATGTAACTGCATCTTTAACTCTATCAATTCTTGTGTGCTCATTCTATAAGGAGCTTTAGAAATTGGTGCTGCCCCTGGGACTAGATTGATGGTAAAATCAATCTCTCTTCGGTGGCAGTCCTGGAACTTCATCCGGGAACACATCCTTGAACTCTTGCAATAGTTGGAAGTCTTCTATCCTTGGTCCTTTGTCCTCTGATGAATGTGATATATGAATTGCATATAACTGGCAGCCCTTCTTATAAAAAAAATTCATCTGTAAGGATGAAATCTGTCTTACTGAGACTTGCTTGGGGATCCCTCTTACCAATCTTGGTCTTCCCTGTTCATCAATGCATTCAAGTACTTTTTCATAGAATTCTATCTTGGCTCTAGGCCTTTCCAACCAATCCATACCAATTAGAGAATCATAAGATCCTAATGGCGGGACATTCAGATTTGCTTTGGTGAGGAATCCATTCAACTCCATGGAGCATTTCATCACTACTTCACTCACTTTTCTCTTGGTTCTTGTGGCTAACTGAACTAGCCAATAATTTCAGTGCTTTATTTTTCTAAGAGAACAACCTTCAGCTACTTTTGGAGAAACATAACTATGAGTAGATCCTGGATCAATCAAAACAGAAATAGATTGCTTGGCAAGCTTTCCTGCAACTTCCACCACTGTTGATTGATGATCTGCCTGATGATCATCCAATGTTGCATAGATTTGAGGTGTTTCCCTTGCCATATCTTCCATTGTATCTTCCCCTTTTAAGTTTTGCAAGTTCCAAAGATTCTCCCTTCGATGTGGACAATCTCTAAGCATGTGGTTTTCTCCACATCCTCAACACTGAAGTGGCCCCTTTGATGTTTTTTCTACTGCTATTGATGGCTTGTTCTCACTTCTTGCTTGCTGGTCCTGTGAGAAGTTTCTTGGCTGACCTTTGAATGATGGCTTAAATTCACTTTTCCTTTGACCAAACCTCCCATTTGGATTTCCTTTCCCTGCTGGGTGAACCTCTGATTTTCCTTTGCTCTGCTCATAACAATGCACTACCATCCTAATGGATTCATCAATACTTGGTGGATTAACAAACTCAATCCTATATCTGAAACTTTGAGGTAGACTCCCAAGGAAGCATTGTATTTTTACCCTTTAATCCTTTATGTAATCTACATACCTCAACAACTCCAAAAAATTGTGGACATGTTCTTCCATGGACTTCTGCCCCAACCTGAGTTCATTGAACTCTTTCCTCTTGATGTCATAATACCTAGCAGAAAGGTATTTTTCCTTGAAAGTACTTCTTAAATTGCTCCCAGTTGATCCTCCTTTCATTGATCCTTTTTACTTGCATGAGGTGTTCCCACCAAATTGAAGCTTTTCCATTTAGATTGTAAATGGAAATTATGTCCTTTTCATTTCCTAATTAATCATGAATCCTAAATTTTTTCTTCATTCCAAGAATCCATGCCTATGCCGCTTGGCCAATCTTCCTTTCTCCATCAAATGTGGGAGGCCTTTCCTTCTTGAACTCTCCTTATGGAATTCTTCTGAACTTCTTTCTTTCCCTGAACCTGCTAGAAGTATGCCTTAGAATTCTTGGAGACCATTTGGAGTCACATGACCTGCTAGAAGCAAATCTTGAGAAGGGCGTTCTATGCTTTATGCTCATAGAACTCTTTCTTGAGCTTGGATCCCTCTTCTTAGAATGACCTCTAGAGCGACTCCCTGCAATTCTTCCTTCTTTTCCTTCATTGCTTGGGTTGGACCCAAGGTTTATCTTTTGCTGCATATCAGTGAGGCTCTGCAAAATAACAGCATTGAGCTGGTTTTGTTCTTCCTAAGCCTTCACCAATCTTTCATTAAAGCTTATCATAGTTTCAACCAGATTCTGAGGAGTTATTTGCTCCCTTCTCCCATTGGATTCGGTCTTAGCACGTCCTCCTTGCACATTTTATCGTAGCGCATCCTCACCATGCTCATACGTATCCTGGGAATTGTTCACGATCACCATTTATGATACCTCTGCTACAGCTATTCAAGTTTTATCAGCTACAACCACTGTGCAGTACAGAGACATTTATCAGACATCATAAGAATGCATATGAAACATAAAATATCCATACAAATCTGGAAATTTACTCGTTTGGACAACAACAATAATAAATTTTGTCAAAACTGGGCCCTTCTACCTGTAAACGCAATCACACTTTGGCCCATGCAACCCCAGTGTTGCAACCTTGGGCTCTGATACCACTCTGTCATGTCCCCATTCACCAGTACCCTTTAGAGGCAATGGGAGAGATCACTTGAATCCCCTGCTTACTTTTTCTTCTTCTTAGCAAGCAATTCAAAGGATCCGCAACTCTGAACCCACAATTATCATCGATATGCAATCCGCAGTTCTGTAATAACCTCTGATCCGCAACCCGCAATTGGAAATATGAATTCAAATTGCCAAGATAATCCTTTCGCGGAAAATTCCTTCCCGACTTCCGCAATCCGAAATGTTGAAGTTGGAATTCGGAAGTCAATTCTCCGCCCTGGATAATTTCCCTTCCGACATCCTGGAATCCGCAACCCACTTGTGGATGCGGAAATACGAAAATCCATATTTCGATTCCCGGGAAAAATTACCTCCCACAATCCGCAATCCGCAACCCACTTGCAGATGTTGAAATGCAGAAATCCAACGACGCTGCTCCAACAATCGGTCCCCGACCTCCGCAATCCGCAATCCGCATTGTGAATGCAGAAAGGTCAGGACCAACGAACCCTGTACCAGCCACTTCACCTGCAAACTTCAAAGGGTGATAAATCCTCCATCCTTGGTGTTGGCACGGGATAGATCCACTGGAAGTGCAGAAGCCAACAGATGCGAAAGGGTCATCCCGCAGAAAAAGGACCTTTCGCCACATTTTGAGGAAACATAAGAAGTATTAGATTAGTTGAGTCGGTCATGTGGACCAGATTGTAATAAGAGATAAACAAATAAATAGAACAAGATTGTAAGCCTAAGGGCAGCTAAGTTTCAGAGATTCATGTGATCTTTTGGATTTTGTTGTATCTGCGATAGGAATGACTTGACTATTCTCTGCGAGGTTTGTTCCGCAGATGTTAATGAATGAAGATGTTTGGTTATGAATTATGTTGTTATAAAATGATGGGTTATTTAAATGTTTTATGTTGATTTGTGTCGATATGCTTTGTTGGTTAATGTGAATGTGTGGTTGAATATGCTTTGAGATATATATGCGAATGATGAGTTAAATAGACTGTGGTAAATATTGAGATCTCTGGGTAAATGTGCACATATATTCTCCACAATTGTGGAAGCTTGGTTCTTGCAGCACCCTTGCTCACTTCGGGTGAGACTTCGTCTGCATCGCAGACGTTGTTGGAAGGGTAACCCCTTTCCAGGCCAGTGCATAAGGGCTATTGGTATTTGTTGACGACAGTGTGAACCCCTGTCGAGAAGAGTTGTGTCAACAAATGGTTCCGTTTCCGGGACCCTAAGTGGAAGGAAGAGGATATGTTGTGGCACCCGACAAAACCAGAGATCCAAGAGTGGTTTGACAAAGAGTAGAAGAATTCGTAGGAAGTGAGAAGAGGGATCCTAAACAGACAACAACCGAGTGGTTACAAAGATACATATACTCGGATATCCACGAAATTTTCTTCTGCGAATTCCCAGTTGTATTGCACAAGTGGCTGGCATAACTGACGTATCGCAAAAACCACTGCCAGAAGACTGCACTAGATTGCTGGACCCCAGAATTGGTGCGACAGTTGAAGCAGGTTAACAACAAGGTATCACGAGCTGTTGACTTTTTGGTAGACAACATCCTTGAAGGATATATAACTGAGTTCGCGATAGATACGATTAAATCATACAACGACGTTGAAAGAAACTTATTCAGGGGACCAAGGGGAAGATTCTTGTCATCACTGAAATTGTGGATTAAAATGTTGGTCTACAAAAAAGGAATATTAAGGATGTCCGCTGATGAGTAGAAAACTCAGTGTGCGAGGATGAAGGTATTGTGTACAGGCGGGCCTGACGAAAAGATGTGGTAGATGGACATGAGCGATGACGAATTGGAAAGGGAAGCTAATGAAGAGTGTGGTTTCCTGAGGAGTGGAGTAATATTCTGGAGTCCTGAGAAGAAGAGGAGGACTGAGAGAGAGTCTCCTGAGAGGACCAGAACAGGAAGTCACGAGGCAGGACCACAAGGAAGGAGGCGCCCTTATTGCGAGGAAGACATCGACCAGGCTACCCCAGAGGAAGAACAAGGTCAGGTCGTAAGTTACCACATACCTCATACCCCACACACTACTCCAAATTTGATAGGACGAAACCAAAATTATTCTCAAAGTTGCCCTACTTGCAGTGCTAAGAGTAGTGCTTCGGTAAACAACAATACTAGCAGCGTTAAGATGGCATATGAGGCAAAGATGCCTACATTTCTAGGAAATGGGATGGAGGAACTTGAACAATATTGGTTTGTATTGGAGGTAGTATGGACCGTGAAGCAGGTTCAGGATGAAGTGATAAAATTGGGACAGCTAGCGACGACCCTGAGGGGCCGTGCGTTAGACTGGTACATGAAATTTGTGAAAGTTCCAACGAGAACATCAGCGAGAACGTTGGTTGAGATTAGAGCTACGATGATTGACGAGTTTAAAAAACCAAAATCAGAGTCACAATATGTCACTGAACTTAAGTAAATTAAGCAATTTCCGAATGAATCAGTATGGGAGTTTGATCATCATTATAAGACGCTGATAGCGAAGGTGATTTTTCCAGTAAATGAATTGCAACATAAAGAGTGGTTTATCGCGGGACTGGTACTGCACATACGAGGACCACTAATGCAACAAAATGTTGCGACACAAGTGGAGGCATTGGAAATTGCAATGAGATTAGAGGCTTCACCAATTGGTGATGCAGGGATCAGCATGGATAGAGTACAGGCGCAGCTGGCCAATCTAATACTCCAATTAGAGGATATCAAGAAGGGCAAGGAGAATCGTAGAGACATATGGTGTACCAGATGTAGGACCGAGGGACACCACAAAGACAATTGCCCAGAGTTTCGGGAATATTTGCAGTCAGGGGTCCCAAACCCCCTTCGACAAGAAGGAATGCCATAGTGTACTGTATGTCTAACAAGAGGACACCGGCCCGAAGAATGCATATACCTGCAAAAGATGGTGTCGAAACCAACGAACTTATACTGTAAGTTCTGCCAATCGGTGGAACATGATGAGAAGAACTGCAAGGCCTATGACCTGCTCCAAGAACGAATGACTGACGCATACTTTATGAAAGGGGAGGAACCATCGATGATGCAGTAGCACCCACAGTACAACTAGCAGTATGACCAGGAGCAATATAGGCACCTGCAGTATCCCCCACCACCATATGAACAGCCACGATATGAACCGCAGTAGTATCAACAACCGCAGTACGGACAACAGCTGTATCAACAATATGGACCACTGCGTGGAGGCTTCCGCGGAGGAAGAGGTCAAGGAGGAGCCGCTGGTAGGGGATGAGGCCCAATCACCTGTTATAATTGTGGTCAACAGGGGCATTACTAGAGGGACTGTCTGAACCCTACACCGCAATGTACATATTGCAGCATTGCGGAACATAGTATCGAGGATTGTCCTCATCTTATAGCGAAATGGCAATTGAAGCAGAACCAGAATCCAAATACTCCAAAACCACCACCTACGGTACAGATCATTTCAACAGAAGCCCCTGGTAATCATGCAACAGTAGGGATTGTAACACAGGGAGGAGTGTTAACAGGAGCCAATAAACCCAACATCCACATCAAACCAACACAAACACGGCAACGGAAGGGTAAGGACGGTGTGAATATGGAACAGGGTGTCTTCTTGGAAGCGGAAAGTGCAACAAAGAATCGACAACGATCAGCTGTGGAAAAAGACATCTACGACATGCCACGAACATTTGACTCAACAAGGTCGCAAAAGAAGGCGACTACCCTCAATGCCTTCTTAGGAAGTTGCCTCGAGTTGGAAAAAGATCCAGAAGTATTGGAGGACATAGTGAGCCTACTACAGCAAAGGGGAGGTGCATGGATGGAACAGAGAGTCAACCGTATACATAAGAGGAAGACGGGTAGAGAGATGCGGATGTCTGCGCAAATTGGAGAATTTGATGTCGAATCCATCATCCTAGATTTAGGATCAGATGTAAATATTTTGACAAAACAGATGTGGGAGATGATGGGGAAGCCACGGATGACCTGGCCACCAGTACAGCTACGATTGGAAAACCAAAGCAAAGTCACTCCGCTTGGACGGGTATGTCAACTACCGGTTGAAATTGAAGGGCTCCGAACGTATGCGGATTTCAACATCATTGAAATTGTGGATGACACCAGTCCCTACCCAGTACTGTTGGGTATAGACTGGGCTCTGGAGAATCAAGCCATCATTAACTTCAAGAAGAGGATAATGTCTTTTGAAAACCATGGGCTAAGAGTCATCGCACTATTGGATCCAGCGGAAGGCCAATGCTACACAGAGTTAACCAGAGACGAATTTACGGAAGGATGGGACAATCTATTCAATATTTCAGAAGATCATGTGAACCCCACCACGGAGGGAGAATTAGAATGGAGCAGCACCAATTCTGCATCCTCTGACTTAGACGAGGCCTTGGAGAATTGGCAAAACGGACTACACGAAGTATCCTTTCGAATATGTGCATGAATCACACAAGTCGTACGAATGGTAACCCAGGAAGAGTATGTGTTACCAACCCATGAGGGATTACCCAACTTGGGTACGTTTCTCGCGGAATTTGAAAACAAAGTAGTAGAGCCACAACATATTCTGGCCCTGGAAGTGGCCCTAAAGGCCACTCCCGCGCGATGGTGGGCAGCACATAAACCAAACATAACATCTTTGCCATTATGTCGACGCCTCCTGGAGGTTCGGTTCGGCGAAACTACGGAAGACAACCAGGTGTGATATGATGGACACGGAGACCCTAAAGCACATCTAAATGCCTGTCAACATCGATGGAATTCGAAAGCGCAACAAGAATGGGTACATGCATTAGTACACACACTAGATGAGATACCACAGAGTTGGTATGTCGTTGCGGAACTATGACATGGAACAACATCCTGGGATCAACTTACCACTGGGTTCAGTCAAACATTTTCAATCGTCGACAGCAATCCCTGGATTCACACCGCATTACAAACAATCTGAGGAAAAATATTCGAAGAAGGACCGGTTGGGAAACCAATGACAAGGCCATGGACTACCACACCAGGAATGTTAATGGAATTCTATAATATCATGGGGGAACCAGACGATGATGACGACCCCAGGGAAACGGATAAACCAGAATCAGAAGGTAGCTGCGGAGTTGGGGCACCAGAAATATCATTGGGAAAATTCTAGCAACCACTAAAGATAAAAAAAAGTGAACATTGGATCGGAGGAAAACCCGAAATTCAAAAACATTGGGGACTACTGGGATGAAACGACCATTACGATGGCGACCAACATATTACACAAATTTTGGGATCTATTCCCAATGAAATTTTCAGAGATGAAGGGAATTTCCGGCGACTTGGGAGAAATGCGGATCCCGCTAAAACGAGACGCGAAACCAGTGAAACAGCGGCCATATAGATTGAACCCACGACATAAGGAATGTGTACAAGATGAGATCGAGCGCATGTTGGAAGCCGACATAATAGAACCAATGGCAGAATCTGAGTGGATCAGTCCAATGGTTGTTTAGGACAAGAAAACTGTGGAAGTACACATATGTGTCAATCTAAGGAAATTAAATGACGCTTTCCTACATGATCTGTTCCCAAATCCATTTACCGATGAGGTACTTGAAGGTGTAGGCGGTCAAGAGATATACTTGTTCACAGACGGGTTTTCGGGGTACCACCAAGTCTGGATTGCGAAAGAAGATCGACATAAGACCACATTCGTCACGGAGTGGGGATGTTTCCAATATACGGTGATGCAGTTCGGATTGAAAAATGCTCCTACCGTATTTTCTAGAATAGTGGTATCCGCTTTTAAAGATTATATTGATAAATTCATGGTTGTTTATATGGAGGATTGGATGATATATGGGCTACTCAAGGACCATGCTGCGAGTCTGCGACTCATGCTCGAACGATGCCGACAACACCAGATTTCTTTCAACCTCAAGAAGTGCATTTTTTGCGTCCCATTCGACATACTGTTGGGCCACATTGTCTGCCGCGACGGATTGTTGGTTGATCCGGTGAAGATTGTTATCATCGTCGACCTCCCACCACCCACGACAACTAAACAGCTACGGGCCACCCTAGGACACACAGGGTACTACAGAAAATTTATTCACGGATATGTGGCGATCACCGCACCCATGGAGAAGTTACTCAAGAAAGATGCTAAGTTCGAATGGACCACAGAATGTTAGAAAAGCTTGGATATATTAAAACAAAATATGGTTGAAGCACCAATCCTTGTTTTCCCCGATTGGACGAAAGAATTTCACGTCCATGTTGATGCGTCGTCAGTCGCACTAGGGGTTATCCTGGCTCAACTAGGTGTTGGCGACATCGACCATCCGATAGCATTCGCAAGTAGGAAGCTATCCACCGCGGAAAAGAACTATACGACCACTGAGCGGGAAGGGTTGGCCATGGTCTACACATTACAAAAATTCCGGCATTACCTTCTGCGAGGTCACTTCAAAATGTTCACTGATCACTCCGCACTAAAATAGCTAGTGAATATACCTGTGTTGGGGGGAAAGATCTACCGCTGGCTACTAATTTTCCAGGAGTTCGACTTTGAAATCATCGTAAAGCCAGGGCGATTGAACACAGGGCCTGACCATCTCTCACGAATAGAATTAGGAGAGGAACCATGAAACATTAACGAAGGGCTGCTTGATGCTCAATTATTCCGGGTGGGCATGGTCGAAAACCAATACGAAGAAATCATCTAGTTTTTTACGACAAGGGAGGCACCAGCCGGACTCACTACCAACCAACAAAAGCAACTAGTAGTTCGCGCTGCCGACTTCCAGCTAATTACAGGGGAACTGTATAAAATGGGCCCAGATGAGATTCTATGATGATGCGTTCTTCCACATGAATAGGAACAGATTCTGTCGGAATCCCATGATGGAATTGCGGGGGGACACTACGGTGGGTGAGCAACTGCCCGAAAATTTCTTCACGCAGGACTGTGGTGGCCAACCCTACAGGGGGATGCGGTCAACTATGCCAGAAGCTGCGATGTGTGCCAATGCACTGGGAAACCCTTGCGATGCAACGAAATGCCGCTGGTACCACAAGTGACATTGCAGGCCTTCGACAAATGGGTTGTTGACTTTGTCGGGCCAATCAACCCACCAGGGAAAAGGACAAGGTCACGATATATTATCACAACAACTGAATATCTGATGCGTTGGGAGGAAGCGGCACCAGTAAGAGACTACTCAGCTGCGACAGCGGCCCGATTTCTATTCGACAATGTGGTTACTCAGTTCGGTTTCCCAAATATTTTAATCAGTGATCAAGGAACACACTTCATCAACCAAACGATTGCAGCAATGACGGAGGAATTTCAAATCCAGCACAAAAAGAGCACACCTTACCATCCTCAGGCGAATGGCACCATTGAGGCGTTTAATAAAATCCTGGAGAATGCACTCACTAAAGTGTGCAACGTGAATTGAGATGACTGGGACCTAAAAATCCTAGCAGTCCTTTGGGCATATCGCACCACCTACAAGCGACTAATGGGCCAAATGCCATTTAAACTCGGATACGACCAGGAAGTGGTCATGCCGATGGAATACATAGTCCCCGGTTTAAGGATTGCCACAGTAACAGACATGAACGACGATAGCGCACTCAATGAACGATTGACACAGTTAGTACAATTAGACGAAGATCAGTTCATCGCAGGGTTTCACCAGAAAGTAGAAAAGGACCACCAGAAGGCGTGGCATGACCGCTACGTCAAGACGAAACACCTATAGAAGGGGGATACAGTGCTATTGTATGATAGCAAATTCACCTAACACCCTGGCAAATTACAAATGCATTGGTTAGGACCATACATTATCACTTTTATTACGGATAAAGGCACAGCACAGTTACAAATCTTGGATGGGATACTGTTACCCAAATTAGTAAATGGGAGTAGGCTAAATCCCTATCACCACGATCCGACACAGAGCGGATGAATAAAAAAAGGAAGGATTGTTTTGCAGGATAAGGAAGGATTGTTTCACCGCTTCAGATATGGCGTCACAACTGAACTATGACGATATCAAATCAGCACGAACGTGACCTTTTTCGGTGACAGGTCTGATAGACACAGACGATGATGATTAGCAGCAACATGGCCGGCGGTAACAATATGGACAGTTCACACAAATGACATCAAAAGAAGATGAGGGGGACAGTATGGTCACCCATATCGCACGCCCGAACCAAGTTGCTCACAAAGACAAAATGATGCCCGAATCAACGTACCAAACCAAACAGATCCACCGCAGAAGTTTTGATGAACATCCCGGATGACGGAAATGCATAAATATAGGAACCAAACATCGTGTAGGGCCTCAAAGTAGTTGCTAGAGATAGAGGACCCATGCTAACAGGCAGACAGGTTTTTGTATAGCTTAGGAATTCCAAGGAGGTTGTGGAAATGCTCCACTGCATTTCGTGCGGTGGCGCACCTGGAGTACATCGGGCCCGAACAATGAGTATACATCAGTGCCTAGAGCAATTGGAAGTCAGGACACCCGAATATCACAACACTGAGGTCTCATCCAAGATGCTTCGGCACATGGTAGTAATTCGTAGCTCCCTGGTCCCAGTGAACACCAGAAGAACCAGGGTAGCAGGTCTCTAACCTTGGGAGGATATCATCCAAGGCGCGAAACATATGTGCCAGAGTACACAGCCTATTTCCCACCTTGGCGTCGCTGACAACTCCTTTCTCAAGGGAAGACAAATGGAGGATAACCTAGTAGACTCCGACGAGGTAGATGATCAAGGTTCCAAGAAACTTGAGGATGAGTGCAGAAACTCCAGAATGATGAACCAACAACCGAAAAAACGGGCAGACGAAGTACCCAACAGCGAGTTCCAAACAGCAAGAACATCTTCGAGTCAACCAGCATAGACATGTACCAACAGCGGCCTGCTGAAGTGGCTCGGGATGAGCCACAATATTGTGTTGGGGGCCTATTGGCACGGGACAGATCCGCTGGAAGTGCTGAAGCCGACAGATGCGAAAGGGTCATCTCGCAGAAAAAGGACCTTTCGCCACGTTTTGATGAAATATAAGAAGTATTAGATTAGTTGAGTCGGTCATGTGGACCAGATTGTAATAAGAGATAAACATATCAATAGAACAGGATTGTAAGCCTAAGGGCAGCTAAGTTTCGGAGATTCATGCGATCTTTTGGATTCTGTTGTATCTGCAATAGGAATGACTTGATTATTCTCTGCGAGGTTTGTTCCGCAGATGTTAATGAATGAAGATGTTTGGTTATGAATTATGTTGTTATAAAATGAGGTGTTATTTAAATGCTTTCTGTTGATTTGTGTAGATATGCTTTCTTGGTTAATGTGAATGTGTGGTTGAATATGCTTTGAGATATATATGCGAATGATGAGTTAAATAAACTGTGGTAAATATTGCGATCTCTGGGTAAATGTGCACATATCTTCTCCACAACTGCGGAAGCTTGGTTCCTGCAGCACCCTTACTCACTTCGGGTGAGACCTCATCTGCATCGCAGACGTTGCTGGAAGGGTAACCCCTTTCCGGGCCAGTGCATAAGGGTTGTTGGTATTTGTTGAAGACAATGCGAACCCCTATCGAGAAGAGTTGTGTCAACACTTGGTCCAAATTGGACAAGTCTGGTACTATTGGAAATGTATTGAAGAGCTCTATCCATTGAGGTAATTCCCTGCCACAGCTGAGGACTTTAACCTTGTAATTTTCCCAACTGAATTATTGTCCAAAAACCTCTGCAATAACCCAAAAATCTTCTGCATGGAACATTGCCTGCCTTCTGCTATGACTTTCCCTTTCACCTGACCCATAGAGGGGCATTGAAACACAACAGGGGATTATATACTTCCTTCCCCAAGTCCGGGTGATACTATTCATTCCATCTAATAATGCATGCAAGGCTTAACAAAACATACACATAATGAAACTAAAACTAACAATGCATCTACAACCTGCAAGGTTAGCAACATATTAAACTCATACAAATGATGAAGCATTCAAACATAAATTTGCCTCTTCCCAAGATTATACATAGACTTCTTGCTAGCTAATTCATGTAGCCATTTGATTCACATTGACTTGAAATAGCATATAAACACAACATAGTAATCTAACATAATTTTAACCACAGAATGGACATAATTTCAATCACATAGAACACTTATCTTTCAAATGAAATTGTCCAAGCAACTAGCTATGTGAGAGCAATGTTCCACACAACCATAGGTCTTTGTCCAGCCTATACTCTTTCATTGGAGAGACCACACCCAAGATGGGTTGTGTATCCACTAAGGAGGAAATAAACAGGCTCACTCACAGTCATGAT
Organism: Larix kaempferi; assembly: GCA_027924585.1. Classification (NCBI taxonomy): domain Eukaryota; kingdom Viridiplantae; phylum Streptophyta; class Pinopsida; order Pinales; family Pinaceae; genus Larix; species Larix kaempferi. The sequence goes on from BSBM01000221.1 coordinate 7,059,433, forward strand.
TCTCACACCACAGTCATGCTAACCCAATAGATAATTGGGTTTATCAAGAAAGAAACAAAGGGAAGGGTGTTAAGCCAATGAGCTCAACCTCAGAGCTACAGACATCTCAATCTAGTTCAAACAGTCTTGGAACCCACGATACCTACCAAACCCAAACACCAAAAAGGTCCCCTTCTTCGCTACACAGTCCCTCAAGTGCCCCTTTCCTCCAATTCTCTTCAGGGTGGGCATGGAAATATCCCAGTTGTCAACTCCATGAGATTTTATCCTTCACTAGGCTTTTCAAGCATAACCAACCTCTGTTTGTCTTCTTCTCTGCTTTGTCTTCATTTTCGACTGTTTCAGATCTGCGTCCTCTCTTTTTTTCTAAGCAAAAGTCCTGGCATCTTCTTCTCTCTACATTTTTATTGAGGGTTCCCCCCTGTGTTTTCCTTTCCACCTTTCCTTTATTGGGCGTTTTGGCTACCCTGTTAGCATGGCTTCTTCCATAGTCACGCCCCTTCCTCTCCCTTCACTGTTGTGTTGTGTATGCATTAAACCAATTCTTTTTGTCCACGCTCCCACAACCCCCTCACCTCTCCCTAATGGATACACATGGCCCCTTCTCACTGGTTTCTCCCATAGCCAATCTTTTGTATTTTTATTTGCATGCTAAATATTAAAATTTACATTATTTTGTAATTTCCATGGCTTAAATATCACATGGCCATCATAAATTCAAATACTTTCCCTTTAAATAAAAATATGAGCGTCCACTAGCGGGGCCTTAGCCTTGAGCTTCTCGCTAGGGAAAACATACATCACATGTACACATTTATTTATATTAAAAGCCAAATATCACAAGGGTCAAAATGGGGTATTACAACAAGTCTGGAACTTTATGGATGCTATCTTTCTCCCCGACTTTTTGGTTTGCTGCCATGGTCAATGTGTATAGTTGGCTCTCACTTTTCTCACTAGCAACATTGGGTTGTAACAGCTGCAACCAATTGCTTTAATTTTCACCTGTGAAATTCATCATTGCAAGTTGTTTGGGAAAAGCATATCATAAGCATTAATATCAGTCAATTACCTATCCAATTGACATGGAAATTTCATGCTTTATCCATGAGACTTCCATACATTTCATGATTTCCCAACATACACATGAACTCATTCATGTTCATCTTTTCACAGGGAATTAACTATTTCAACATTCACAATTTATTTCAAGCAAATAAACACAATCAACTTTCATCCATAACATGCATTCAACAATTTTCTGTTTCTAAATGCATCAATCAAAAATGAAAGAGAAGAGTGAGAGTTTCCCCCTCTTAGTCTTGTTCCAATACGAAGTCCCACCATAACCATGGTTCCATGCTCCTTAGTCTTTTTCACCTCAAACGTGAATGCTTGACTCGCCCTTTTCCTTCTTTTTTTGGCGATGACACCTAGTGTTTAAGGTCTGTCCAAGGCCTCTCAACCAGGTAACCCTTCTCCATGGTTTCCTACAGAACATTTGGCTGCTAGGACCACACAAGTCCACTAGCACTATTTTCCATTGCTACTCATATTGATCTTTCTAGGACAGTCACATGTCCACATGCATCCTTAGAATGCACTCAAAGTTCTTGCTTCCCACAATGACTTGGGTTTCAACAAAGAAACAACAGTGTATCATCTTGGTTGTTATAAGACTTGTACCTAAAATTTTTCATTATTCGGAATAAGAAATAGATGATAATTAAATACTTATCTATATGAGCATCTTCCGTTAGCTCCATAGGTATCCCACATTGACTTCATACAACTATGGCACCCACAAGACCTGCCCCACCCAACACAAGGATGGTACCTCCTCTCTTCTACACAGTCCCTCGAGTGTACCCACCCCTTCCAGTTCTCTCCAGGGTGTGCATCTAAAGGTAACCAAGTTTCTGCAAGCCTTGGATCACCCATACATACAAAAACGAATGTTGGGCCAACACACAGGCTGCTCTACAACATCCAAATAACCAATGCCAAGCCAGTACCCCGACTGGGTTTATCAGGCATTCCATCAACCAGTATGCTAAGTCAGTTATCCGACTGGGTTTATCAAGCATATAACGAATGTTTTTCCAACACTCAGGTTGCTCCATAAAATCCAAATAACTAATGCCAATCCAGTATGCCGACTAGGTTTATCAGGCATTCCATTAACCAATATGTTAAGCCAGTTCTCCGAGTGGGTTTATCAAGCATACAACAACCATTCTCACACATAAGGATGGTACCCTTTCTTCGCTTCACCTCTTTATCATGTAGCACCAACTTGCATGTATAATACCTAACAATCACAAGATGGATAGGCAAGCTCATTAGTATTGTTGATATAAAATTGTAAACATATTTCATAAAAAAATTCACTCTCTAATATTGAAACACCGGGAATGCGTCCATTCCCTTAAGGTGTAGTCAATGTTGACAACCATAGCACAACCCAACATCCGAAAAGTGTGCACCCCTTTCCGTTGTGAGCCATGTAGGCCCTAATCACATTCAAACAATCTAGAATAAAAGAAACATGTTTTGCATATTAATTCCAACAATTAGACATGCATAATTTTAGCAAGGGTTACAAAATACTTATCCTTTTTGCAGATGCATTTTCTCTTCTTTTCACGAGGAATGGGGCTCCCTTCTCTGATTTAACAGTCCCTCGGGATTGTTACCCCAATCCCTTTCACGTTCCATAAACAACATATGCCCTATTGACATAATTTGACCATCTCACGATGTCTATCTCTTGCAGGCCATAACACATGGTCTTCTTGTATGTGTCCTCATTGTTTGGCTCTTGTAAGTGGTCTCACTCTGTCAATTATGGATTTACCTGAACCTCCACCTACAACATGTCTTCTTGACACAATTCTATATTATCCAAACAACCATTAGTAATTATTATCAAAGTTCCAAATATGAAATTTACAAATCTGCTTTATATTAAAATTCACAACCATGAGACCCTTCTCATAACTTAAATCAGAAAATTTATAGATCTGTTTCTTACAAAAATCAGATTTCACAACCATGCATTCACACAATGCCTCCCAACATGAGCACTCACACCTATGCACAAACAATCACAAGTTTACATAAACTTTTAATGTGCATCTTACCATAATAAAATCGCAAGACACAGTCACATCATCTATGCAATCAAATAAAACTTTAATTACCCATTACTGCATAGCCATATCCTTTCATGCAACTCTGTCCTCCCAACAGAGCATCCTCGTATCCCATCAACATGACTACCTTCTTCATGCAATCATTTCCCTGCCTCTATGGCAGCTCATGAAATGATATCATAATGTCCAATTCATCCTTTCATCTATTATCTAATTACAATGAGATGTATATCACAATCATGCATTCACACAATGCATAACGACATGTGCACTCACACATATGCATGTAAATTCACAACACTTACATAACTTTTAATGTGCATTCATTCAATGCAACCACAAGATTTACAAAATCTTTTAATGCACATTTTTTACTTAATGCACCCAATGCACTACAACATTAATCTAAAACATTTTTGTGCCTACACAATTTTCTTACCATGGTGGGTTGGTCATCCTAGTCGATGCTTCAACACCATACCTAGCCACATTATGGCCTTAACCGTGACTATCTCATATGGCATGCACTACCACAATAGGACCCTAATTCCTCACTTGCTTTGGTTATTAAACTCATAACCCACATACACACATGACATGATACATTTTCATATGAATGCATTCAAAATTTTAAACAGACACATGGTATGAGGCTCCTTTTCCCTACTACCCCATCCCTCACCACACCATGGTGGTATGGAATTCACATAAATGCATTCAACATCACATTCATATCAATTTATGATGATTAAAACTATGGTTGAATCGATTCTTACCCATCATCTTTCAACACTTGTTCAATTAGCATAAATAAAACATTACATGCATGGCTTCCATTCACATCTTTGATGTTACCTGATCAATTTGGCCTCTTACCAAGGGCTACACAGTCCTTCCACCATCCTCTTGATCATAGATTTGTTGCACCAACATTTCTTCGTAAGGTTGTTGGTCACATGCAACAACATCATCAACATATTCAACTGTAACATCCCTCAAATTTAACCCTTATTACTATTATTATTATTATTATTATTATTATTGTAAATGTAATTATAAATGTGTATGTGGCCCTGGTGAGGAGCTCAAGGCCAAGGCCCCACCAACAGACCTTGAAAGTATTTTTATGTTACTTCCTAAGTTGTAAATGTCACTATAAATCTAAAAGAGACTAAAGATGGGCGCAACTAAGCGATGAGCAACTGAATCCACTAGGGGGAGAGGTTGATGGATTGAAGCTATGAAAATCTAGTTATGACGGGTGTCACCCTAAGTTCGGAACCACTCATAAGCGGATGGGTAAAATAAGCATTTCATATCATCGGAAAAAACGTTTTAAAAGGTTTTACACACCTACGTAGGGGGAACTAACTATTATTGCCATTTCCATTATGGAATAATAGGAAAATACATATATAAGTATATGAAATATATGTATAAACTCTAAAAGCATATAGTAGGGTAAGTATAATATTCAATACTATTAAAATGGGACAAAAATCTCTCTTAAAATTATTATTATTAGTATTCTAACTAAAGAATTAAAAACAAACTATCTAGATGCCTTGAAATAATATATTTCTTTCTAGAGACTATAGACTACATAGTCGCTTTATGTTAAAAGATAAGATATTTAGTTATGGGGGTATTCATGCAAATATGATCTCTACATAGTCACTTTTTTCTCTGCGAATGGATGTATGGATTTCCTAGCTCTTCTTAGGTTGGAGGCGGCGCTGGGGAGGAATTGTGATGGGAGAGGAGGAGTTTTGATCCCGGTAAGAGTTGGAGAAAGGCGTTCTCTGCAATGGCAATTTACGATTTGGATCTTTGTATCTCCGTAATAGCAAACTGCGGTTTGGACCTTTGTATCGTTGCAATAGTAGATGGCGATCTGGATCTTTGTTTTTGGGATCTCTGCAATAGCAGCATGCAATCTGGATCTTCGTGTTTGGATCTCTGCATTAGCAGAGGACGTAGAAAGATGCTCTTGAGTTTGTATCCCCCTGAAGTCGTATTTTCCTTAAGTTAGGGCATGCCCGGGGCTCATGCGAGGAATGGTTATGAAGAGTAGCCTCTCCATAAGAGTCGGCACCCTAATTCCAAACCAAACCATGGAACATCTGTATAGCATGGGCTAGAAACTTCAGGGATACAGAACGGACGTTGCAATGTTAAGTGGATTTATGCGCAGTACCCAGACTGTTGAACTCTGGTAGACTATTACGGTATAGCTTGACAACGGAAAACACCCAGATAAGCGAGGTCTCTATGTTAATAGAGATTGTGGGTTAGTATTATACATTTGAGTTGTTTAAATTGTTTTGAAAATTGTATATATGTTGTGTATACTACCTATGTCGTTGTGATCCGAGTATCATTTTGGATGCCTTCTGAACGGCTGATTCTCTTTCCTATTTATTCAATGCCTGCATTAAATTCACTCCCGTAGACTGGTTTTGTGATTTGTTTAAGGTCAGAGCGATCTCTACCTTGTTTTGATCTAGAGTCTGCTTTCGAAGATATCAACAACAATCCTTTGTATAAAGAAAAACGTAGATAGGATTCCCTTTTATATCGATCAGTAGAGTCGTTCTTTTGTTAATACTTTTGCAGTAAACTTTGTCTGTCTAACGCCTTGTAGATGTGGAACTCTGCTACAATGAATTCGAGTGGATCCAAAAGGAATAGCCACGAAATTTTCGTTTAGGGTCTCTGTCATATTTTATATATATATATACAAACGAATGAGCTTTGCCATCTTAAACTCATAGGAGATACTGCGTGAACCCTTTTCTTTATTTGTTAATTAGTTATGCTATATTTCAGTGGTGAATGGATCTCGGTATGCTATTCTATTTTTCACATAAATATATCTTATATATTTTGATGTTGCAGGATGCCTGGTCGAAGTTAGGAAGAGGTTAAGGATAGTGGTCCCTGCATGTAATTAATTACCATGTAATATATATATTTAATTGTGTAAAAATTTCTTAGTTTATATTGGGTAGTTGTAAGACGTAACCATGGTCAATAAGGAAAGGCATGTTCCTTTATAACTCTAAATATTCATTAGATGTGAAATCTATTATCGCAATATATTTGGAATGTTTGTAGTTTAATGTTCCATTTTAATATCAGGGTTAAGCTACTTACGAATGGGAAAGGGTTAAATAAATATATATACTTATGTATTAGTATGGAACAAATGGATGAGCCCCTTGGAATGTAAAAGTAGTACTTATAATGTAATTAGTATCTAAGTGAGAATGCCCTATTCGTAAGAGGTCTTGAGAAAATGCATTGTAATTGTGGCAATACCTGTTGTTGTGGGTTGTAACCTTATTTTTGGATATTAATATATGATAATACCTCCTTGTGGACGTAGCCACGTAGCCCAAGTTGCAGGTGAACCACCGTAAAATGGTGTACATGGTATGTATCTCTTATATAATTGTTGCTTAGTGGTTTTTAGCTAGGATGGCTTTGTGGTTTAAATGATTATACAAATGTATGTGTTGAAGAAGATATTCAAAGATAAATTGGTACTATTACAAATGGATACAAATTATGTGAGATGTGGTATTGGGCTCATAAGTTTACCTTGAAGAAAGTTTTCTATGCAAAATGTGGAAAGACTCATATATTTACAAGAAATTTATTTTAGTGAAACAAAAAGTAATTGTTATTCAGAATAATTATCATGTATGCTCAAATAGTTTTGATGGATAATTAATCGATACTATCCTATAAAGAATTTAGTGTATCTTTATCTTGTTACTAAAAGTTTATTGTGTAAATTTTTAAAAAAATCACTATAGCACTAACCTAGTTTTGGGGTTTGTTACATAAACCATGCTTCAACCATCCCTGGTTAGACAACGATCATCAACCACAACAATTGTCATTGGTGGTTCATTGCATATGTAAAACATTACTACTTTTACCAATATGCAACATCCTATATATGCAAAATCATTTTCACATGCACTATGCAATATCTAGCAATATTCCCACTAGTGCATATGTATTTCAATTATCTAATCACATGCATATTTAGCATTCATGTGCCCTAGTTTTTTGTATATAAAGATCATAAAACATAAATACAAGAGAAAGACAGGTTTAAGGAATTCTCCCTTTCCAATCCCTCATCATAGCATGGAATTTCTCTTCCACAACATAGCTGATCCAATTTTGTGGCCTCTAGCAAGCACACAAGGAATCATTAGCTATGATTTTCTCACCAAGCAACAACTCAATGCATATACTCATGGATAACATTCCTATTTTCTCCTTTCCAAGCATACAACAAACTGATCTCTAAAGTGAGGCTTCTTATTCTTCCATTAACATAATGGAGGTTAAAATTCTTTCGCAAAGAACATTTATAAATTCTCAATGCACACAAACATAAAATTATGAGTCCGTAACATGCCCAACAGCAGCAGAGTTGGGACCATAGCTCTGATACCACATGTAATGTCCCCCGGGGATATCAAAGGGTCTTAGGGACATATCATTATCTCTCTAGGGCTAATTAGAATATTTTAGCACAGCAAAATAATTTTATAAATATTTAATTCCATTTTCTACAATTGAATTATGACAAAATATCGATAATTCCAAATAATTTAAAATAAAATTCATAAATGATTAAGAAAATTGAACCAAGGTTTGGAAAGCTTATCCAACACGATCTAACATCATTATGCATCCATCCAAAGCAATAACATAGGTTACTTGCACCTAAAAATGTCATTTTCACTTAATCATGATTAACTACTAATTAGTGTACTAATTGCAACACTTAGCGCATAATTGATGCCACTTAACATAACTTCATTTGTTTATCACCTAATCATAATTTATCAAGAAAAATGGCTAATTAACACCTCATATCATGTAAATAAGACCTAATTATCATTTTCCAATTTATTAAACAAAACAATTACGAAAATGAGTCCACAAAACTAGTTAATTAGTATTTAGCAAAAACAACTAGTCTTGCACGAATTCAACACACAACCATGCCAATGAACCAAAAAGTGAACCTACAGCCATTATACACATATTTAAGCATGCACATACAGCCAAATAAAGTTGCATTTTCAGGTCAGATCCTTTTACATAAACGATGATTCTTTCAAGCTAAATCACTGCAACTAGTTAATAAACACTTCTAGGAATTTAACCCAATCAATTGTACTGAGTTCCGAAGCACACATAGGCAAGGGTAAATATCTAGAAAATAACATTCTACAGTAAAATTCAATTACCAAAAACATATCATATGGCTGTACATTCCAAAAATTACGAAAACATAGATTCAATCTACAAACTAGTCACTAATTTCCATCGATTTGAAGCTAGTTTCCGTTTCTAGTTTCCAAATACAAAAAAATAAGAAAGTATTGACTATTGTAGCTCATGGAAATCATATCATAGGTCCACTACAGTCAAATGGTTGTAGCTTTCTGCTCATAAACATTCCTCTTATTAATTCACAAAACTAGCTAATTCTACTCATCCAAATTGACTAGTAATTCTAAGAATCGCTAGAATAATTAAATCCACAGCTCATAGAATCATTCGAATTCCATTCCAACTTCCAAATAACATGTTTTATCAGTCATAATAGAGGTATATATCATTCAAACATTTCCTCAAACACTTCATCTGCAAAGTCACAAATCTACTCAAACAATTCCATTTAAGGAGCTAGAAATTGGAAATTGATCTAGAATTTCGGTAGACATTTCCCAAACACTATCAAGACGATTTACCCTCAAATTCTCACACAAATTTCAAGTTTATTTATCAAACATAATAATAAAAATAACATTCAGGCATTTTTACAAACACTTCATGTGCCAAGTCTCCAAACTACGCAAAACAATCCAATCGAAGAACTAGTTTTCGAATAAAAGGTAGAAGCATCAAAGAAAAGTGCCTTAAACCATTCCGAGGCTATTGAGCCATCAAAATACACATTATAAAATGAACACGGGAATAAATATCATAGCATAGGTTCCAAAGAATCATTTCCTCAAACAATTTGTGCCCAAAATCCCAAAAACTAGTTTCCAATTCCTTCACAAAATTTTCTTGCATAAATAGATTGAATTCCATGAGAAATTTGTTCCACAATTAGCTCATACATTTCATCAAACATTTCATGTGATTCCATAAATAAATCATATCAGATCCAAATAAATTAAATAAAAATGATATAAATCACCTATCTTGCAAAATACACAACTGAAATCGACCGTGCCACGCTCCACCCAGCCGTAGACACAATGCAAGCCAAAAATCACTTTGCAATGGTCACCCCCGAGCCAGAACCATGATGCCACAAGAAAGAGTGCACTCAAATACAAAACCCATCTAACATTGGTCCAACCACAATCTAATGGAAAGTGGATTCCACATCACTTCCAATCCAGGATCTCCAATGGCAATTCCAGGGCAAGGTTTTCAGGAGAAATCAATCCAACCACAACCCAATGGCAAGTCTTTCTCGACTTCCAATAAAGGTCAATTCCATTGTAAATCAACTTGGGAACAGGCTCAGTAAGGGCGCACCAACTAGAAAAAACTCATGTCCATAGCAATCGACACCAATCACACCAGTTCCATAGCAAAAACAAGAGCGAAGATCATGCATAACCATCCAAAGAGACTATCCCCCATCCACCCAAATCCCATTTTCCAAGAGCAATTAGAATTGGGGGAAGAGAGAAAGACACAAGGGAGGAGTTACATTCCCAAAATAGTAAATTGGAGTTACACATCATGAGGCTACACCAAGAAACACACTAACCCAACTCAAGAGGGCGCACTAGGTGAGAGAGAGAGACTCTAATAAAAAAATTAATCCCATAACAAAATAAAAACCAAGGGGTAGCATAACACATGAGGGTTCATAAATCAAGAGGGTCCACTAAGTCCATAAGAAGGGTGTATCACATCCACATAGGTCAAAACACAAGGTAACACTTTTCCCACAAACCCTTGCTCGTAACATCATGGTTCCTCATACTCTTTTTCGTGGCATCGGTCGATCCGATTATTTTATTATATTAATTAATAATGCTCAACATAATAAAAATAATAATAATGTGCAAACCATAGTCCAGGCACCTTGTGCCGTTATGTCCAACATAAAACAATAATAATATGTCTAGGGGCTAAACCAGAGGGTAATTACAAAATAAAAACTTTCCATAGTATGCCCTAAGTCACATCAATGGTTCAATGGTAGGATGCTTGGTTGTTGTATTGGAGGTCCTGGGTTCAATGCTTATTGCCTCCACCATTCTTTTGGTAAATAAAATATATTTCGACTAATTGGGGGATGCCACTTGGTGCGATAAGACAGGTCCACTTTGATGCCACGGAGCAGCCATATCATCAACCTGCCAACTAGGACACCAACTTAGCATCTACCAAGTCACATGCATCCTGCCACGTGTCACCCTTTCAGTGGTGTCATGTGGCTTCTTTTTTCCAAAAAAAACATTGAGTTGTCGAAACTTCAAAACTGGTTATCTTCTGCATCTGGAGTTCGTTTGAGGTGTCATTCAAGTCGTTGGAAATCTATAGTTGAGCTCTTTGAGATGGTGCCATTTTATTTATCATTTGACACTATCAATTTTTTGGTGAAAATTATCCACCTGGACCATTGATGCATACTTTGAAATGTACATGAGGACAACATGTCGTGAGAACACAGGCTAACAACCAACATTTGCTCTCCATATTGAGAGCATGGTAGAGTTGTTTATGTTTAAGAGTTCATCATTCCCAGCTGAGATGTATTTTTTTTCCATTAGCATCAATGAACATAGAAGATGTATCATGCATCTCAAAGGGGAGATCATAATGACATATAAGGGTCGTCTCTTTTTTGTGAAGGAAGGAGGACTCATTGCATTTTGTGTCATTGAATAACATTGACAAGGGCTTCATAGTCATCACTTTGGATTCTTGCAAGTATGAAGGATGATCCAGTTGTGCAAGGATCTTGATGAGTTTCCCAATGAAATGTGGGGGTGCGAAGGTGTAGGGGATAATGGTTCCATGCAGTTAAGAAGTTGTCAAAGTATTTTTTTGCATCTTCTAAGGTGGGAGCATCCTCCCAATCAAGGTTGTCTGTAGTGGTTGATTTTCCAACCAAAGGAAACCATGTATATGTGTAGAAAATTTGTACTACCATTCATACCTACAAAGAGAGAGGAAGAGAAAAGTGAGGAAACAATTGGAAGGGTTAAATTCTAAAATTTGACAATGCAAAATATGATCAGGGGAAAACATGCACCAGTAAACTGTTGTATACAATGTGTTTTGAAGGATATATTCAAGGAAGATGGTGAGTCTATGGTGCATATATAGAGTCAAAATATGTGGGTTGCCTATAATGTTATGAAGTGTCCATTGGAATTGCACATACAAAGAAGTTGGAGGATGGCCAAGCATGAGCATGTGAAGGTCATGCCATTTGGTGTCAGCTACACTGAGGGTAAAAGAGAAGGTTGGGATACCAAGTTGTGTGATCATATCAGATAGGTCACCTCACCTTTTGTTCCAAAAAGAGCGTGTTCCACAAATACCAACTCCAAACCGCATCGCATGGTCAACTACATGAGAATCTAGCAATTGTTGGAATTGTGTGAGCAAGTCCGAAACAATTGCAGGGAGGGTGTGTTCAAGGTTGTATTTAACAAAGAGAGAAGTAGTGGCTTGACTTCAATGGAACATCATAAGGTTGCACAAGTAGTAACGAAAACGAGGGTGTTGGCCGAACCTATTATCATGGTATCACATAAGGTACAAAGCATATTCTTGCATGCCAATTTCATGAACATGTGGTCACTTTAGCATGGAAACACCTATGGGGAACAAGATTGGGAATGCCATGGAGAGGAGGCTTTTGTGTTGTACTCATTAGCTGGGTAAAGGCCAATGGGGGAGCCTTCAATGGAAGATGTTGGGGTTCTAGAGCTTGTTTTGATAAAGTGCATGAGTTCTTCAATCTCGGTGCCAAAATCTGGGAGTGTCAAAATGAAGGATGAGGTTTGTGGGTTTGTTGGAGTTGGAAAGAAAGTAGGTGCATCATCATCAAGTGAAGAGTGTATGTAGAGGTTTGTTCTAGGGGTTGTGGCATGGCTATGAAGGGGGGACACATCTGTCGATTGAAGTGGCAAAGAATTTAGTACAAAGAGGTTGAGTTGGACATCCTTGTAATATGGGTCATTGGACATTTTGAATTCCAAGGCATCTAGGACATTTGAACAACCAACAATGAATTCATAAGGCTTGTTTGCAACATTGCATTTACGAACAACAAGGATGTCCAAGTCTAGTAAGAGACATGGAAATGAGATGGCTATTGTGGAGATGTCTTTGGGGAAATTAATAGTGTTGTGCAGGAAAAATACCTTATAGTGAGGAGAAGACACTACCAACTTGGGTGGGGTTACAGGTAAATACATTCATTTTCTTGCATTATTTACTACAAATGGACAGAGATCGAGGTATCTAAAGAAGTGCCTTTTTATCGACGGCTGGTCCTAGCTTTCGCTTGATTTTCCGCTATGATGAACCTGCAACACAAAGTAAACCTTCCTCAGCGTATCTTGACTGTAACAAATATGATGAAATAAGAAACAACTTAACATCAAATACAATCAGACATTAAACCAAATGAACATTCAATCCAATAGACATTCAATTTGGGACAAAAAGGGTATTTCCACCTTTTATTGTCAAAGAAATGTAGAAAAGTACATATATACCTGATATGTCCAGACACTTCTGCAACCGAGTCCTGGGCTCCTGCTCATCACAATGAATTAGGAATTCCTCCAGCGTAATAGCAGTTAAAGCATTCCTTCTAGGGCCCTCTCTCATGGATCCTCCTTGTATTTATGGGACAAGGTAGGCAGTTGGAATCAAGAGGTGGTTGAATTGGGAGGTTGGGGAAGTTGCAAAACCAACTTCAACTAATCCCAATTCGTAATCTTAATATATTTTTTGACTTTCTCTTAAGATGTGTGCAGGTTTCATACAACCAGAGTAGCGCATAGTATGCGACTCTTGTACTTTGCAACAAGCGTTTGCAACATTTTTTAAGGTGTGTGCTGGTTGTCCTTGAGAAAGGTTGCGTTTAGAACGCTAGTTCACTGTACCAATAGTAGCTCACATGTCATGAAATTAGTAGACAAAGTAAGATTTTCAGCTGAAGAGTGTAGTTCCAACAATAAGTCATCCAGGTCAACCTAGCTCTTCCATCCATAGTGTCCTTTAGTGTGATCGACAGAGCAATGTGATCATGGACGGAGAAGAGTAGATTTGACCTATAACAAATGCCCCCTAATGTGTGAGGCCAGAGGGAAACGATGGCCGAAATACATTATAATTCCAAGTCAAAGGAGGAGCAAGAAACCACAGAACCAAGTCACAAAAGTACCTGAAACAATGATCAAGGTCAGCGAGCAATTACAATCTTGAGATCATATACATGTGTAGCATGATACAACATGATCTCCGATACATAACTAGGAGATGTATATATAGCATGGCCTCTAAAATACAAGCGTGGATCCATGTCAAAATGAGAGATCATAGCCATGACAACAAACTGGATCTATGTCTCATGAAGAGCCAAAATGAGTGAGGCTCAGTCTTGCACAGCTTGGGTGATAACATAAATATGGTGATGCTATCAAAGTCCCAAGGTATTCATCCAAACAACCCAAGGTACAAACCCTAACCATGTGAATAAATGAGATGTGGTCGAACATGGGGGGTATTGTTTGATTACCGGTCATTGATGTATACAATTAACAAACGCGAGGACTTCCATCGATAATGATAATGGGATCCAAGGTACCTAGTACGTTCCAACAAGTGTGAATAAGTGGACTTGAAGTCAAACACTTGAGGAACATGTTGAATAAGAGACTTGATGTATTCCCATTATTCAACAACGAGGGAAACTGCCACTGATGACTGCAATCCCCAAGGTACTAACCGAAACTCTAAACTTCGTTCCTAGAGCATAATGAGTTGAAGTCGATGGGAAGAAGTCTGCTAGAATGGAGGCCTTAATGCATCCTCCATCATCCAACACGAGGAACACTCAAAGGTATGAGATGATGTGGAGTAGGAAAAGTAACAAGATGAAACAAATTGACACCAGGATGGCCGACACATGAAGTCAAGGTAAACTGCAGAATGGCCGACACAGGCTGTATCATTGAACAGTGAGCACGACACAAAGTGACTTAGGCAGTGTTCAACATGAGGAGAAAATGATATAAACCTGCAATTTAGGATACATTAACAGACCCTCCATATGATTGGAAGAATAACCAATTAGGGGAGAAAAAACTCGGAGATCAGGTTCACCCTAAGGTCAAAAACTAAAACCCAATTGAATGATAGACTCAAATAGGTGTTGTGTTCAAGGACATAACTGACTTAACTGCCTTTGAAACTGAAAAGATGTGATATACCCTTCTCATCCCTTATTCTTTTTGGTAAAAGAATGTCCCTCTTGTTGTATTAATGAGTCCAAGAAAGAAAACTCAATAATTCCAACCATGTAACAGTTTAACGAGCCCATGGGAGGAAGAATGAGGACCTTCTTCATTGTTTAGAGAGTTCGAAGAAGAGATAGAAGAATACTCTATAATACTGATCTGTGGATTTTAATATCGAGCCGATATCTGTTCTTTCTCTCTAGTGTTTTCAATTTTAAGGAGTCTAAAAAACTTAAACAATAACTCCATACACCTACCAGTGGATTTTAGTATCGAGCCCGGGTTGGTATATGCTCGCCGGTGTTTTCCTGTTTATAGAGTCTAAAAAACTTAAACAATCCTCTATATACCCTCTCGTGGATTTCACATCGAGCCTGGGTAGGTGAGTGCTCGCTTGGTGTTTTCATGTTTTGAGAGCCTGAAAACCCTAAAGAAAGCTCCAAAAGTCCTTTTTTGTATAGTTAGTCTCTTCCCCCGAAAAAGTGTAAAACAATGATAGAAGAACTCTTCTAGCCACGTATGACTAGAGTATACCTTTTTCGTAGGTAATCCACAAAAGTCCGTAAAAGGGGTAAACTTATACTTAAGTGGATGTCGCTTCAAATCCTTTAACGAGTCTGAAAAGACAACTATACTCAGTAATCTTTGCATATTTAAAGAGTCTAACAAGAGCTTAGAGAGAACTCCATAAAAATATTTTTCGTAAAGGTTTAACGAGTCCAAAAAATTAAACTCGTGACCTCCTTACTGTTTTTAACGAGCTGAAAGGAAAGGTGGAAGAATGCTCGTTACTTCGTTACTGTTTTTAACGAGCTCGAAGGAAAGATGAAAGAGTGTTCGCAACCTCCTTACTGTTTTTAACGAGCTCGAAGGAAAGGTGGACGAGTGCTTGCAGGTGGATCAATGTCCAAATGAATGGAAGACTGCATTATAGACTCTAGGAAAACTTCATCAGAGGGAAGTATATTATTCCAGATGGAACACATATCTAAACATTTAAATGGAGTCATCACATGGTCAATTGCCGGGACCCAATCCTTAGAAGGTAAGCATGAATTAAGAGGTTTCTTCTCAATAGAAATTGGAATCAAGGAACAATATGCCACATAATTTGATTGTGACATGGTAGTGCCTACTGGTGAGGGATATACTTGGTCTATAGCTGGGTAATAAGAGGGATTAACAAATGTAAGCTGATCTATAGTGACAATGCTTTCGTTGTGAGGAAAATGCATCACACGAAAGAGCGTAGACACCACAACCTGCATAGCATATACATAATCAAGCCCTAAGATCATATCAATGTCCATAGGGTCCTTTAAAACCATCAAATCAACTAATATTGTTTTTCCACCCAAAGTAATGGACACTTGAGGGAGGAATCCCAACGGTTCACTGGGTATTTTATCTAAAGTCAACGGCCAATTAACAGCTGGAACAAGGTTAGGAAAACCTAAATATCTCCAAGCATAAGGGGATAAGATACTAACAGAGGTTCCTTCATCTACAATACATCGATGAACCGCATGGTTGCCGATATCAATCTTTATCTAAAAAGGTGTAGCAGAAGGAAGGCAAGGCCCAGTTAGACTATTCCAATCAAAGGAAATGATCCCAGAGCTTAGTAGGGGTTCACTCGCCACAGATGAAGTGCCCCCCATTTAAGAAACATCCAAACTGGTAATGCAGAAGACTTCAGGGACAAGTGCATCAGTCTCTGAAAGACAGATGGGATCAGTCAAAAATTGCATCGATTCGATCACTTCATTCTCCAAAGGAAGAGTGGGGTTGACCAAAGATTGCATTGGTTCAACCACTTCATCAACCAAAGGTTGATTAGGTTGTTGGGAATCTATAAACAATTCAGGAGCAGAGGATCCTTTAGACATGGACCACACTCTCTGCACCTTTGGAATTGCAGGGCACAGGTGAGTAAGGTGATCTCCCTTACAAATTTTACAATGGAACTTTGGCTTGCGTCCTATAAATCGAGAATCCTTTACAACAACAGTACTCTCAACATGACTAGCATTGGTTGACAGCTTGCCCCCAGCATAACTTGTAGTGGCTGGTTGCTCGAAAGCATAAGAATTTTGAACTACGAACCACACTCTTTGCACTTCTGGAAGCACAGGGCACAAATAGGTCAGGTGGTCTCCCTCGCAAAACGTACAAGGAAAATTAAGCTTCTATTTATTAGGTTTGTCGACAATGTCAACTTTTTCAGCATGACTTGCAGTGGCTGATTCAGTGTCTCCAGTATGACTCACAGTAACTGGTGAGTTGTCATTATTATGACCAACAGTGATCAACAACGTTTCCTCAACATGAGAAATAGTGGTTGAAGACATGCTTTTAGTATGATTTGCATTGAATGAAAGTTTGCTCCCAGCATGACCTCTAGAGGCTGGGTAGGTGCCCCCAGCATGACTTCCAGAGGCTGGGTGGGTGGGTTCAGTATGATTTACAGTGACGAAGTGATTTCTCCTAACATGACCATGTTGGCAGGCAGTTTGGTAAGGTGGTATCGCAGCATCTCCGATGCTGTGACAAGGCAGAAGATGGTGCGAAAGGACACAATCAGAAGATTATTTTGTGCATGTGTGGGTCAATTGTACCACAGATTGCGGGTTCTGGGTCATTTGAACCACATATTACGTACTGTTGAGTTAGTTATACCGCAGAATGCGGGTTTTTGGTTGTTTTTGGACTAGGTCAGTTAGATATTGGGTCATTTGTCCATAGTGTCAGTTAGGAAGTCGTTAGTAAGTGGACAAGAGTTGTAAGGCGGAAGCCTATATATAGATAAGAATTGTAAGTGTTGAGAGAAGACAATTGGCTGAAGAAGAATGAGAAGCTTTGATGTTGGTTGTATGATTTTCGGGTATGTTTTAATGTCAAGAGTTATTGCAGAGATCTAGTTTTTGCAGAGACATTGTATCTGGGTTGACAATGATAATATGATGAAGCTATTTTGGTACAATCTCTGTGTTCAATCTGTTCAGTTATGGTAATGCGATGTTGCACTTTACAAATAATGTCATGCTTCTTTGATGCGATACTTGCTTTACAATTGTTGTTGTTGCAATGATGAATGTTTGGGTTGAATATTGCTTTACAACTATGTTCAATGCTTAAAGATCTCTGTCCTAGTATTGCAATAGGTTTAAGTACTATAGCCGCAACTATCCTCCTTCATTCGGTGGAAACATGGTTCCATCCACTCTCCCTTGATCGCCTCGGGTGAGACCTCATATGCTCTGCAGGTGTTGCTGAGCAGGGTCAAACCTGTCTAGGCCGGTGCTCAAGGAGATTGCGGTGGGTTGGTGTCGACAACGATGAGAACCACTGTCTACTGGGTTTGAGTCAACAAATGGTTCTATTCCCTGGACTGTGTACGAAGTGAAAGGAGGATATGTTGTGGCACCCAACGAAACCGGAGATCCAAGAATGGTTTGATCATAAGTTGCAGGAATTCGCTGAAGAGGAAAGCAGGAACACTCGATTGACAATAGGACAGTGGGTAGATAGATATATTCACGACGGTCTGCATGAATGGTTCTTCTGTGAGTTCCCGGTCCTATTGTTTGAATTCTTGGCAAAGTTGACCTCCCAAAAGAAAATTTTCCAAGGTGGTGAACCGACGATCTGGACCCCCGAATTGATTAAGGAACTGCATGAAGTTGATAATAAAGCATTGCGGGTTGTCGAAGTGTGATTCAATAGCATACTAGAGGGATATATCACAGAGTTTGTGGTTGATACTCAGAATTCCTATAGTAAAGCCGAAAGATATTTTTTTCGTGAACCTCGGGGCAGGTTTTTATTGTCGCTTCAACTGTCGATCAAGATGCTTATTTGTGAAAAATGTATATTGAAGATGCATCTTGATCAGTAGATAGCCTAGTGGGCGGAGGTCGTGGGTACCACGACAATTGGGGAGCGGTACATGGAATGTTAAGGGGTAGATGGGTGCAGGTCACGATGAGACTGTGAGTGAGGCCGAGGAAGAAAGCAGTTTTATGAGGGGAGGAGCGAGGTTCTGATAGGAAAAGAGGAAGAGGATGGGAGAAGGTCCTGCTACGGTCGAACTGCAAGACCGTGAAGGAATACCACACGAGACGAAGCGACCTCACAGTCCTGACAAGGAAAACCAGGCTATGCCCAGGATAGAGGTAGGACCAAACCCCAGCACCAACGTGCCCACACCTCCACTCACTATCTCTCAGATAGAAAGAAATACCACTTCGACACAGCCAAGTTAGTCAATTCCACAGAAGCTAATTGGTAGTAGTACAGCGAAAAGAGGAAGGAATTCCAGGATGGAAGGCAATGATGCTAAGTTACCGTTGTTCCATGGGAGTGCGACAAACAACCTGGAACAGTATTGTTTTTTGTGTCAAGCGGTCTGGACCATAAAACAGATCACCGATGATGCTACTAAAAAAGGACAGTTAGCGATGACTCTGCGAGGTCGTGCATTAGATTGGTTTATGAAGTTCGTTCTAGTCCCTACAGAAGCCCCAAAGAAGTTGCTGGATGAGATTCAGGATGGGATGATTGCCGAATTTAGAAGGCCCAAGTTTGAGGCTCAATATATTATAGAATTGAAAGAAATTAAGCAGTATCCCAATGAGATGGTATGGGATTTCGACCAGGGATTCAAGACGCTAATGGAAAAGGTTAGTTTTGATATGAGCGCCATCCAACATAAAGAATGGTTCATTGCGGCACTGCTACCACATATTCGGCTACCACTGATGCAACAAAACATCTCGACGCCCAGTGAAGCTCTAGAGATTGCAATGCGATTGGAGGCGTCGCCGATTGGAGAAAATGCAGCCGGAATGTCGCAGATACAAACACAGCTCGCTAACTTAACTATATAGCTGCAAGGTTTGAAGAAGGGAAAGGAGCAGCGTGAAGATGTCTGGTGTACGTGATGTCGAGGAGAAGGGCATACGAAGGACAATTTCTTGGAATTCCACAATTATTTGGTTTCAGGAGCGCGAAATCCATTAAATGGTGGTAGCATGCCATGGTGTCACATCTGCCAGGTGTATGGGCACAGTCATGACAATTTCCCATATATGCAGAAAATGGTCACCACCTTGAGGAATCTTTATTGTACATTCTGCAAATCGGTGGGTCATGATGACAAGGATTTCCATGCATATGGGTTGCTACAAGAAAGAATGTGTGATGCGTTCTATGTAAAGGATGACCAACGTGCCGTACAACATCCACAACCGCAGGTAGCCTAGCCACTACCTCAACTGCATATGCAGTTTGTACCGCAGCAGCAGCAATCGCCGCAGTTCATGCCGCAATATGATCCGATGCAGATGGCTTCACAACAACCACAGTATGTACAGCAACTGCAGTATGCACCACAAGGACAAGGAATGCAACCAACACCAGTGCAGCAACAGTTTAATCAACCACAATACCAACAACAAGGAGGATTCCGAGGAGGATACCAGGGAGGCCGTGGCGGTGGATTTGGTCGTGGAGGAGGACGAGGTGGTCATAGACCTATTCAATGTTATCACTGTGCTGTATGGGGACACTACCAGCGAGATTGTCCGCTATTGCAGAGCCAGTGTACATTATGCTTTGTTAATGATCACACGGTTGAGAATTGCCCACAATTGATTACACGCTGGCAAGCAGGAAATACTCCCCAGTTGTAGAACCATCCCCAAGCACAACAACCTACCCAGAACCAGGTGCAGCAACCAGTATAGAACCAGAATATGCAGCAGAATCAGAATCAGAATGTGAACCCACCAGGAAATCCGTCGCTAAACCAGACCCAGGGTGCAAATATCGCGACAATTTCTGCAGAGCCAAGACCGCAGGATGCCTCTGTTGCTGTGGTCACTCATGGAGGAAAGACAACTGGAGCAAACAGCTTAATGATCAGATTATCCGAACAAAAGAAGGTATCATTTGACATTGATGCAGAGCAGGAGACGTTTCTTCAAACATGACGTGCGCTAGAAAACGACCGAGGTAAAGCTGTTGTGTATGACATGCCCTCTACTTTTGATGCTACTTCAGAGGCTGGCCCGTCACAACGGTCCAGCACACTTCAAGCATTTTTGGAACATTGTTTGTCCCTGGAAAAATATCCCAGCGCTCTTGCTGCGATTGAAGCCTTGTTGCGACGACCGACCTAGGACCGATAAGAGCTCGCGGTCAATTCCTTGCAACGATGGAAGATGGGTAAGGAGATGCAGATGAATATTCAAATTGGTGACTAATATGTTGATTCGGTTATTCTGGACCTTGGTTCGGATGTCAACATCTTGACCAAGCAGGCTTGGCAGAAGATGGGGAGCCCCCCATTGAGCTAGTCTCCTGTACAGCTCTGATTAGCTAATCACGCTAAAGTAACACCAATTGGGAGAGTTCCACGAATGGTGGTGGACATTGAGGGAATGAAAACATATGCTAACTTTGATGTAATAGAAGTAGTCGAGGGAGGAAGCTCTTATCCAACATTACTGGGGATTGGAAGGCTAATGATAGTGGAGCTGTAATCAACTTCAAGCGACGGATGATGACTTTTGAAAATTGTGATCTCAGAGTTATCGCCCCGTTGGATCCCACTGAAGGACGCCGCTACATAGAGCCAGTGAAGGACGACGATCCCAGCGGATGGGACCATGCATTCAATATTTATGACGATTATATCCATCTGACTGCCAATGGTGAGCTAGGAAGGCGCAGCGACAGCTCTGCGTCTTCTGACTCTGATGATGCGCTAGAATATTGGCAGAATCGCTTGCACGAGGTATCGCTCCATAAGTGCGGGTTGATCACACAATCATTATGTCGTGTCGCAACTGAAATGATTAGGCTTCCCATATATGAAGGGCTGCCTAGCTTATCTGACTTTCTGACGGAGTTTGAAGCAAGAGTTTCCGAACCTCAACGATTGCTAGCATTGAACGAAGCATTGAAGGCTGCTCCAGCACGCTGGTGGGCAACACACAAGGCATCAATTGATGGATGGTCGAAATGCATAAGATTGATGATGGTACGCTTTGGCGATACTGAGGTCTACCACACCGGGAAGTATGATGGTCGAGATGACCCTGGTGTTCATTTGATGGAGTGTCAGCGGTTATGGGTATCGTGACCAAAAGATGAGTGGGTCCATGCTTTTATCCATACTTTGGATGAGATGCCACGCTTATGGTATACTGCAGTTGAATTGCGAGGGGAAATTTCTACTTGGTTGGAGCTCACTGTGTGTTTTACCCATACATTCAGTTTTGCGGATGCCGATCCAGAGGTAAATAATGCATTGCAGCTCATCCGTGATGTAATTCTGCAGGTTGTCCCAGTGGCCTATCCTGCGGATCCACATACGCATTGCCAGATGCAGTCTCTCATGGAATGCTTCAATATCAGTGGTGGGCCAGAAGATGGTGATGATCCTCGGAATGTGAATATCCCAGAATTAGAAGGCAGTCGTGTTGTGGTACCGCCTGATGCTCCAAGCGATCCTATCAGTCAGCCGCTGAAGATACGCAAGATTAACATTGGGACAGAGGACACTCCGAAGTTCGCAAATGTCAAGGATTACTAGGATGATGAGCTGATAAGCAAGGTCACGGATATGCTCCACAAGTTTCAGGATGTATTTCTGACCAAATTCTCTAACATGAAGGAGATTCTGGACGATTTAGGGGAGATGAAGATCCCATTAAAACCAGATGCTAAGCCAGTCCGGCAGCGACCCTATCGGCTAAATCTGTGACATAAGGAGAGGGTCAAGGTAGAACTTGATCGCATGCTGGATGTTGGTATCATCGAACCGGTCGAGGAGTCGGACTAGATTAGTCCTATGGTGGTACAAGATAAGAAGACTGGAGAGGTACGCATTTGCGTCGACCTCAGGAAGCTAAATGATGCATGTTTGCACGATCCTTTTCCCACCCCATTTACCGACGAAGTGCTTGAAGGTGTGGGTGGCCAGGAGATGTACTCTTTCAAAGATGGGTTCTCTAGCTACCATCAAATCTGTATTGCCAAAGAAGACCGCCATAAGACAAGTTTTGTTACTGAATGGGGCTGCTTTCAGTACACCGTGATGCCGTTTGGTTTGAAGAATGCGCCTGCGATATTTTCGCGGGTTGTCGTCGCTGCATTCAAACATTTCATTCAGAAGTTTTTACAGGTATGCATGGACGATTAGACGGTCTACGGATTGGTCCGCGATCATCTTGCGAATCTGCGATTCATGCTGGAGTGATGCCAGCAACATCAAATATCGTTGAATTTGAAGAAATGCATCTTTTGTGCACCGTTTGGGATATTGCTAGGCCATATTGTGTGTAAGCAAGGATTGTTGGTTGACCCAGCAAAGATTGCGCTTATTCTGAGTTTGACACCACCGACTACTGTTAAGCAGTTACGGGTGACGTTGGGACACATGGGGTATTATCACAAGTTCATCAGGGGTTATGCTACGATTACTACCCCTATGGAGAAGTTGTTGAAGAAGGATGCGGCATTCCAGTGGAGCCCAGAATGTCAGACTAGCTTTGAAACACTGAAGGTGAAGATGGCGTACCAATATTGGTATTTCTGAGCTGGAGTAAGGAATTCCATGTCTATGTTGATGCCTCATCGATTGCGTTGGGCGTCGTATTGGCTCAACCAGGAGAATTCGATCTAGGTCATCCTATTGCTTTTGCAAGTTGAAAGCTGTCCTCCACCAAAGGAATTACACTACTACTGAGCGGGAAGGTCTGGCAATGGTCTATGCGCTACAGAAGTTCATACACTATTTGCTAGGTGGGCACTTTAAAATGTTCACCAACCATTCTGCGTTGAAATACCTAGTCAATAAGCCTATGTTGGGGGGGAAGATATGCCGATGGCTACTTCTTTTTCAGGAGTTCGATTTTGAAGTCATTGTGAAGCTCGACCGGTTGAATGCCGATCCTGATCATCTCTCGCGGATCGATCGGTATATTGAAGATGGTTTGCCGGATGCTCAACTATTTCGGATTGAGGTTGCAGATGGCTACTTTACGAAAAATCATTCAGTTTCTGACAACGGGTACTGCACCAGACAAGTTCCCCACCAGTATGAAGAAGCAGTTGGTAGTCAATGCTGCAGACTTACAGCTAATCGCAGGAGAGTTATACAAAATGGGTGCCGATGAGGTATTGCACAGATGTGTCTTACCACATGAGCAAGCGCAGATATTAGCAGAAGCGCATGGAGGAGTAGCCAGAGGACACTATGGCGGTAGAGCGACTGCTAGGAAAGTGCTGTGTGCCGGGTTGTGGTGGCCCACACTGCATAATGATGCAATGGACTATGCGCGGTCCTGTGATGTCTGTTTGTCGGCTGGAAAAACATCCCGATGCGACGAGATGCCACTCATGCCTCAGTTGACATTGCAGTCATTCAACAAATGGGCAGTGGATTTTGTAGGACCAATCAATCCACTAGGGAAGCACACGGGTGCGCGCTACATTATCACCGCGATAGAGTATTTGACTCGATGGGCAGAGGCAGCACCCAATAGTTGATTGTTCTATAGCAACAGTGGCGCAAATTTTGTTTGATAACATCATCACTCGTTTCAGCTGCCCCAAGATACTGCTGAGTAACCAGGGCAGCCACTTTCTCAATCGCACCATCAGCGCATTGATGGAGGAATTGCAGATCCAACATAAGAAGAGTACACCCTATCATCCGCAGGTGAATGGCGCAGTGGAAGCCTTCAACAAGGTATTGGAGCATGCGTTGACAAAGGTGTGCAATACGAACCACGACGATTGGGATCTGAAAATCCTAGTAGTATTGTGGGCCTATCGCACCACATGTAAACGGTTGATAGGTCAAACACCATTCAGGTTAGTATATGGACAAGAAGCAATTTTTCCCATGGAGTATCTTGTCCCGAGTTTGTGCATCGTGGCCGCAACAAGCCAGGATGATGTAGCAGCACTAGATGGACGTCTAGAGCAGTTGGTGAAGTTGGAGGAAGATCGTTTCATCGTTGGGTACCACCGGGGGGTAGAGAAGGATCACCAGAAGGCATGGCATGATCGACACATAAAAAAAAAACAGTTTCAGAAGGGCGACTTGGTGTTTTTGTATGACAGCAAGTTTATGAAACATCTGGGAAAATTGCAGATGCATTGGCTTGGTTCGTATCGCATCAGTGGTATTACTTCAGGGGGTGTGGTTCAGCTACAACAGCTGGATGGGGTGATGCTCCCCAAACTAGTGAATGGTCATAGGTTGAATCCCTATCATTCAAGCTTGGAACAACGCAATGCCTGAGTCGCATCGAAAAAAAAAGACAAGAATAGAAAAGATGAGAAAAGAGGTAGGTAGATTGGTCGTAGGATGGCACACCAACAAGGATAGAATGCGGAAGCAGGATGGCTTCTGCTACAAGTTTGAAGCGGTTTACGACACATAGTAGCGTTGCACTTGGGTCACATCCGAAATCATTACGTAGATGGGAATTTTCCCTTTTTGATGGATATGATCGTTAGTCGATTTCGATTGTGTCAGAAGAACGCACGTTTGGGCTTAGGGATACACCGAGGCAGCATGGCTGACGGCACTTGCCAGGATGGTTCGCATGGTTGGCACGAAGCATCCACCATGCTGGCATGGCCAAAGAAATGCTTTGCACATTTTTGCATGAAGGAAACTAGGCGGAGGTACGATTCCTCCGCAGTCCGGACAATCGTCACACGGAACTGTGGGATATTGTGATTACCCCGAAGCACAAGCAGGTGGTGCAACGGATTGCCGAGGCAAATGAATGACAAAGTGTGTTGTATAAATAGAGGACTTGAGGGGAGTAAGAACACAGAGGTTGTTTTAGTTAAGAAGGGTTATGCTATGAAAGGCTCTGGCATTTTGTTAAGTTAGGAATTCAGAGGTTATGGAAATGATCCATTTTATTTCGTGGGGTAGCACACTCGGTGCGTTGAGGGCCCGCACCACGAGTGTACATGAGCGGCTAGAGCATGTTGTGCCTCAGACACTCAGGGGTTACAAGCATGAGGTTTTGTCCAAGATGTCTAGGCAGTTGGTGACGGTTCAAAGTCTCGTGGTCCCAGCGACCACACAAAAGGGGGGGGGTTGTTGGCCCCGGGTCCCTGAAACGTATGCTTACTGGTGTGAAACACATGTTCTAGAATCACTGGCCTGTTTTACACCTTGGCGTTGCTTGCAAAATTCCTCTCCATCTACAATTGGTCTCTCGATACTGGAGGATGAGTTTGCAAGGCCTACAACAGTAAGATGGGAAGAGTCTACCTTTGGGTAAGAAGTACATGATAGCAAGCAGACGATTAGTACACCTGAAGGAGTAGCACAACATTGCGAGATCTAGATAGCAAGAACAATTGCAGAACTCGAGTTCCGCACTAGTAGAGTAAAGATGACGGAGTACACCGTATCCTGTTGACATGGCTTGAGGGCGAGCCACAAGATTGTGTTGGGGGCCTGTTGGCAGGCGTTTGGTAAGGTGGTATCGCAGCATCTCCGATGCTACGACAAGGCAGAAGATGGCATGAAAGGCGACAAGCGGAAGATTATTTTGTGCATGTGTGGGTCAATTGTACCATGGATTGCAGGTTTTGGGTCATTTGGACCACATATTACGTACTGTTGAGTTAGTTATACCACAGAATGCAGGTTTTTGGTCATTTTTGGACTAGGCCAGTTAGATATTGGGTCATTTGTCCATAGTGTCAGTTAGGAATTCGTTAGTAAGTGGACAAGAGTTGTAAGACGGAAGCCTATATATAGATAAGAATTGTAAGTGTTGAGAGAAGACAATTGGCTGAAGAAGAATGAGAAGCTTTGATGTTGGTTGTATGATTTTCGGGTATGTTTTAATGTCAAGAGTTATTGCGAAGATCTAGTTTTTGCAGAGCCATTGTATCTGGGTTGACAATGATAATATGATGAAGCTATTTTGGTACAATCTCTATGTTCAATATGTTCAGTTATGGTAATGCGATGTTGCACTTTACAAATAATGTCATGCTTCTTTGATGTGATACTTGCTTTACAATTGTTGTTGTTGCAATGATGAATGTTTGGATTGAATATTGCTTCAATACTATGTTCAATGCTTAAATATCTATGTCCTAGTATTGCAATAGGTTTAAGTACTATAGCCGCAACCCTCCTCCTTCATTCGACGGAAACATGGTTCCGTCCACTCTCCCTTGATCGCCTCGGGTGAGATCTCATCTGCTCTACAGGTGTTACTGGGCAGGGTCAAACCTATCCAGGCTGGTGCTCAGGGAGATCTCGGTGGGTTGGTGTCAACACCGATGAGAACCCCTGTCGACTGGGTTTGAGTCAACAGACCACTATAAGTTGGGTAGGTGCCCCCGGCATGACTTCCAGAGGCTGGGTGGCTGCCCCCTTGCTTTGGCATCTTCTTCCTATTCTTCCTTCGTCTATTCCTTTTAGACTGTTGGTTACTAGTATTACTACTTTCACCACCTGAGGTAGAAGGAGGAGGAGGAGATGTTACTGGTGAAGAAGGCATATGGTTCTAATTCTCTTGATGTGAGGTGCTTACTTGAGAAGCATCAGGAGCATGCAAGGCATTCAGAGTGGAAAGCACCCAAAACGGTAGCCCAGTAGTGAATCCCGGAAGATTCAAGGTAGCCATTAAGGGTGTACCAATGTTCCCAATGAATGGAAAAGCACCAGGAGCCCCTTGAACAGGGGTCCCTTGATTGGTACCCACTGGGATGCTATCCATCGTTTCCGACTCAACGAGCCAGAAATCTCTAAGGCCAACTAAAAACAAGCAGCACAAAGAGCACACCACTAAAAATGTCCTACAGTGATCAAACCAGGAAAACAAGGCAAATACTATTAGAAGCAAGGTCTGGGATGATGAGGGCCCAAAACAAACTAATAGAGTATCTTTGGTTAGTTACACAACGTCTAATGGAGGTCCTCCGGATGCAAGCATTTGAATCACCAAACCGCCCTCCCGGGATTACTGCCAAAGAGTTACCTTTCACGTCTATCTGAGGTGAAGTGGAAATATCCTTCCACTCTACCTGTGTAGAGCCCTAGGGTTATGATACTAAGGATACCACCAATACAAAAAAACTTGGGGGAACAGTCATCAGCCTAGTTGAAACGCATGGGTAGGGTAGCAAAGCCCGAAATCCAAATCACTAGTGGACCCCCCGTACGCGAGTCAACTCTGGTTTATGGTTAGGAGGAAAGTGAGGGGGTATCCTTAACATTCCAATCGCCCACGGCCTCGTGCTTAACTCTGGTTTGAGTAGAGCGTTCCCAGGATAATTATATAGAGGTGGATTTACCTAATATATAGTCTTGACTACGATTGTTGAGTAATGAAGCCGATTTCGGGTGGTTTAAGGTGATTTAAACCCGAAACCCTAGCCTAATCTAGTTGATGATGTGTATACCTAAAAAGAAAAATGTTCCTAGTTACTTTTATTAAGATTTCTTTTTAAGGGCTAATTTTTACTCAATAAGAGCAGTGCAGTGTGTGGAATGGTTTCAACAGAAAGCAAAGTGCATAAAGAAATAATGCATTCAAATTCACAAAAGACTCTTTTCTTTTCGTTTATATTCTTTTAAAAACTAAAACTAGTCAATCCTAAATCAAATTTCTTTTTAATTTTCTTTTAAATTTCAAAGCAAAGAAAACTATGCTACTTCAAAACGAATGATAAATCTTACTACTAAGCTACCGAATTCACTTTTTGTCTTTTCTGATAATTGTAAAAGAAAAAGAAATTGGAAAGGAGCAAGTAAGACCTAACGCAAAGTGTGAGTAAGAAAAACAACCTAATGGCTCAAAACAAAATCAAATCAAAAAGACTTGAGAAAGACCCCGACCTACCAAGTTGTTTCCAAGGAAAAACTCTAGGCTTGGAACAAAGTGTAAAAGAAGCAAGGAAAGAGATGCCCAAACAGAAAGACAAACCTAAAGGTTGCTCCAAAGCACCAAAACCCTAAGAAAACACTCGTTAAACAAAGGAGTAGGTAAGCAAACCAAAAAGTGACCCTACCAACACATGGACTCAAAAGAAAAGATAACTAGAATGCTTTAGCTCACTCAGACTGAATTGAAAAGATAATCAGAAGGTATCTAGACCAAACAACCTTTCAAAGCCACCCTAAGGATTCAAACTGGGATCAAAACCTAATAAAAGGAAAAGACACAGTAAAAATGCGCTATTGTTTCCACAAACAACAAACGTTAAGAACGCAGGTCTATATGAATGCAACAAGCATCTAGGGAAAAAAAGTGTGCAGCTATGTCTAACAAAGAGTAGTGCATAGCCTTCAAAAGGGTTACAAACAGTAATGACACCTAAAACAAGTACTCAAGCAAGTAAAGGCAAACAAAAGGACTTCAGAGAGGCAAACAAGACTCAAAAGAGACATACAAGTCTCAGGGGTCAGTCAGGGAAGCAAAGCAGAAGGCTAGAAGTGAACCCAAACAACTGAAAATCAAACCCTAACAAAGGACTGAAACCTACAAGAAAATGCACTAATGTGTGGTACAAAAACCAGCGCATGTTAGGAAAGATGCGCTACTGTGTAGTAGACAAAGCAACGTTCATGTCATAAAATGCGCTACTGTAAGTAGGGTAAACCAACGCACAGGGCCTAGAAGCAAACAAAAGGACTTCAGAGGTGGACTGAGATGAATCAAGATAGAAAGCACAGGTAACAATGACCTATAAGACCTCTCAGAGAACAAAAAGACTGAAATAAACTAGAAGAAAACCTAGCAAGGTCTCCTAGAATAGAAAAACAACCAGTTACTCCCTAGCGGAGTCACCAATCTGTTGTGCAGGAAAAATACCTTATAGTGAGGAGAAGACACTACCAACTTGGGTAGGGTGACAGGTAAATACATTCATTGTCTTGCATTAGCTACTATAAATGGAAAGAGATCGAGGTATCGAAAGAAGTACCTTTTTATCGATGGTGGGTCCTAGATTTCGCTTGATTTTCCGCTATGTTGAACCTGCAACACAAAGTAAACCTTCCTCAGTGTATCTTGACTGTAACAAATATGATGAAATAAGAAACAACTTAACATCAAATACAATCAAACATTAAACCAAATGAACATTCAATCCAATAGACATTCAATTTGGGATGGGAAGGGTATTTCCACCTTTTATTATCAAATAAATGTAGAAAAGTACATATATACCTGATATGTCCAAACACTTCTACAACCGAGTCCTGGGCTCCTGCTCTTCACAATTACTTGGGAATTTCTCCAACGTAATAGCAGTTAAAGAATTCCTTCTAGGTCCCTCTCTCATGGATCCTCCTTGTATTTATGGGACAAGGTAGGCAGTTGGAATCGAGAGGTGGTTGAATTGGGAGGTTGGGGAAGTTGCAAAACCAACTTCAACTAATCCCAATTCGTAATCTTAATATATTTTTTGACTTCCTCTTAATATGTGCGGGTTTCATACAACCAGAGTAGCGCACAATATGCAACTCTTGTACTTTGCAAAAAACGTTTGCAACATTTTTTAAGGTGTGCGCTGGTTGTCCTTGAGCAAAGCAGTGTTTAGAACGCTGGTTCACTGTACCAATAGTAGCGCACATGTCATGAAATCAATAGACAAAGTAATATTTTCAGCTAAAGAGTGTAGTTCCAGCAATAATTCATCCAGGTCAACCTAGCTCTTCCATCCATAGTGTCCTTTTGTGTGATCGACAGAGCAATGTGATCACAGATGGAGAAGTGCAGATTTGACCTATAACAAATAATATGACCAGAGTCTTTGTATTTCCCATCACGTGCATGTGTAACTTGAAGTATTGGGTTGACACGGGAAATTAACATTTCTTCGATTTGAGTTAGTCTTGCTAGCACGAATGGTTGGTTTCTAGGTTCCATGTTGCTTTCTAAGGAGAAGTGATGGCCATGGCATTCTTTAGTACACTGAGAGCATGTATAGATTCCATGCAAAAACTTTGTTTTAATGCCTGGATATGATTCCTTGCATATAGAGCAAACTTGCATCGGGTGAAGGCGATCAAGGCTTGTACGAAAGTGACATTGACCATATGTCAAGGGGGTTTTTGCATGGGGTGGTTGGAGGGGGGTGTAGCGAAGGTGTGCATTGGTAGAGCATTAAGATTTGCAAGTGGAGGGGGGGATGTGATTGAAGGTGGAGCACAATGAAATAGTAATGGGTTAGGTGAGGGGATGGTTTGAGCATTGACACTGACATGTTTGGATTTATAAAGAAGACATCTTTGCATGTTGAGATGGTCTTTGTTTTGTCTATATAGAAGCCTTCTTCGTGCATTTCTTTGTTCACTTCCACTATCAGATGACATAGGTACGCTGAATAAAATAAGGTTGTTCTAAACCTGGAGGAGACATTCATGGGGTGGGAGAATGTTATAAATAAGGAATTGAAAAAAATGGATGCACATACTAAAATATATAAGGCATTCTACATAGAAGTAAGTATTTTTGAATATACAAGTAAAGTCTGTGTGAAAGTATTTCAATAAACAAGGTGCAAAGCATCCGCGGGCACTTGTGGAGCATATCTATGTATGTGAGAAGTAAATAGAAAGTAGCATAGTACATAAAAAGAACAACATAAATGACATACTAAACATTGTATACATGTAACAAACCTGCACAATTGGTTGCATGCATATAGAGAAGTATAGTGTATGTGAACTAATGTAAGTCTCGGTTCAAAAGAGATGCAGTTTAATGTCTAGGAGAACATATATAGTTATATGAGCATAAAAGAAATAGTAGTGAAGTACATGAAAGAGCAAAAAAAAGTTACAATATATAAGGGTAAAATCCTACATAAAAGTAAGGAAGGAAGGCCATGGGAAACAAAGCAAGTGATAATGAACGAGTGGATGGAGACATAATTGGATAGAGATGGAGTGGAAAACATCGAAGACATAGGATGGTGTAGGTGAGAAAATATGGATGGAAAACATGGAGGTAGAATGAAGGAGTGAGGGTATAATGAACGATGGGAAGGTGATGCGAAGGGGCATTGGGCAAAGAGGAAGGAGTTTATATATAGAGGGGAGGTCAGAGTCAACATGCAACATGTTGTTTATGGAATGTGAGTTCTTATATTTATTTGAGGAGGATGGATTATGAATAGGTGTAAGGAACCTCATTAGATCTAACAATGATTGTTTCACCTTTCTGTGGCATTGAGAGTCTTTGACTTCATAGACAAGGTGAAAAGGTATTGACGTGGAGTTAGTTGTAGGGAGATATCTTTCAAGATCGATGGTTTGGTGGATAGGAGACACAAATATTTTGCGGAGACCCTAAGGAGTTGGTTTGTTGCATTGTTAAAAGTCATGGTGTTGTTGAGTTGGGTGGTGTGTCCCTATAGGGAATGTTTCATTATGTACCTGTAATCACGCTCTGGGAATTAACCATCGCATTTACTGCGATGCCAAATGTTGTTAACTCTATCATGTGAATTTATTTTCATGCGTTGTATGCCATCAACAAAGAGAGGGAATGAAAGGAAGTGGAAGTGTCCATGTTAATGTCAACGATGGAAGCACTTATAGAGAGCCACATTGCCTTCTCGAAGGGTTGCATGATTTGCATGTACAATATTTTTTTCTTTGGGTGTGTTCGAGATGAAGAGCCTACATATTTCTGACTCAAGGAAGACAAAGCTACACGGAAGCCACTATCATGGAACAATTTCTGAAGGATATGGGTTGCCTCAATATCTGGATTGATAAGGAGGCTACTAGTGGGAACACTACCATCTTTTGCTATTGAATTCAATAATACAACCGCCCTCGATTATGAGGATCGATGGCATTTTAGAGGAGCACAACGAAGCAATTTGAGATCCATAATTGTGACAATGATGCCCCCACAACATGACATAGACACTAAAGTAGGACATGTCTCTAAGGACAATGATTCTCCTACTAGTTTTTGAGCCATCTCTTTTTCGAACTGTTAATGCTAGGGAGACAGAAATGACTATGCCAATAAGGTCAACAATTGAATTCAATAGTGAAGTTTTAAGGTCATTGATTATTTTAAAGTGGAAGGAATCCAAAGGAATGGAGGGGAAATCCTATAGGTAAGGTTGGATGGTTGACGTGGCAGAAAGGATAATCTCAAGAGATTGTTCAAATGGTTATATGAATGGTTGCTTGCTTTGATTGTGCCACTAGAGATTGTGTACACCATTCCTATTTCAATCTAGGCACAAAAGGAGTCTACAAATTTGTTAAATGCAAATACATGGATCTCGTCTCTAGAGCAATCAAGAAGGTCAAATCCAAATAGTTTCCATGGACCTATTTGATTGGTGTACTCGTGGATGTTTGTCTTCACAACTACTCGACCTTGAATATAACATTTTTTTTGGTTGGGGTTAAGTGGTTTAAACAAAATAGTAGCAGGTGGCATGGATAGTGGTGGAGTTGATGTTTGGGGTGAATGAAGAAGATCGCTTTCTTGTATGAGACCAAGGGGTTGGCTAATTAAGGAACCACTTGGAAGTCCAAGTTCGGTCTGGAGTTCCAAAGGCAACGAGTTCCCAATAAGGGAAACCTCATGGTGGAGCAATTTAATAGTCCTATTAAAAAAAGAAATTAATTAAAGGAAAAGTGAAAACTATGTTGAGGGGGTGGTTAAAATATGAATTGAAGGGGGAAAATGTGGGAAAACAAATAGGGTAAGGGAAATGTACGTGGTATTGTGAACGACACTACAGGTGCACTTGGAAAGTTTGATGATAGAGCCTTCTTAAAGTTCTCCATTTGACACAAGGGAGTTGAAGGTAGTTGGGAGCAGATCCTAGTGCGTGTTGGTAGCATCAAAGATAGTAATGCGGAAGCGTGGAGTTGTTTCCATCTTTGAATTGACCTGGGACAACAAAAAACAATGTAGATATGGTTGGAGTTGTATAGAACCAGCCACAAGAAAAGAAATCACATTTTCTGTCAAGGGGGGCTACATTATGCGGGAGAAGGCCTAAAGATTACAAAAAGAGCTAATGTAAATATATGAGTAGTAAATTGTTTTCTTTAATATATATATATATATATATATAAGAGGTAATTTAAGTAGCTTGAGACAACTATGGCCTAATTCCATTCAATTTGCATGATGAGAAAAGTATAATTTAGATGTGTTGAAAACTATAAATAGCTAAATTCATGGTGTTTCTCATTGTCAGAAGGAATGCTTTTGATTGATAAACAAACACAAACCACGAGTTAATAACACATTAGATGCTATGGTTGCATTACCTTACATCGTAGAAAAAAGTATATCGGTTATAAATAACCATCTTTTCTCATTGTCAGAAGGAATGCTTTTGATTGCTAAATAAACACAGACCATGAGTTAATAACACATTTGATGCTATGGTTGTATTACTCGACGTCATAGAAAAACATGTATCGACTATAAATAACCAAACCCTTATAGTATGTATGTATGTACACACACACACATATATTCATATATACATATATGTATGTATATATATATATGTAATCTAGATATATATATACATACATATGTGTATGTATATATATGTATAGATATACATATATACACACATATATATATGTATATCTATACATATATGTGTATATATATAAACATATATTTATATACACACACACACACATATATATGTGTGTATGTGTGTGTATATATGTATATATATATATATATACATGTATATATATCTATATATATATGTGTGTGTGTGTATGTATATGTATATACATATAATATACACGCATATATATATAGCTATATATATACATATACATATATTTATAGATATATATGTACATGTACATTGTACATATATATATGTGTGTTTGTGTGTGTGTTATATTTATCTATATATATGTATATATAGATAGATAGATAGATATACATATAGATATCTATCTATCATATATGTATATCTATATAGATAAATAGATAGATAAATAAATATCTATTTATCTATATATATGTATATCCATACATATATAGAGATATACATATATATATGTATATCTATATATAGAGATATACATATATATATGTGTATGTATATCTATATATAGATATACATATATATATATATATGTATATCTATATCTATAGATATACATACACATATATATATATATATGTATATCTATCTATATAGATATAGATATACATATATATATCTATTTATATGTATGTATATCTATATAGATAGATATACATACATACATACATACATATATATATATGTGTGTGTGTATGTATGTAGATTCTTGATCTTAGTTTTTAGAAAAACCAAACCCTAGAAGAGTCATCCCTATTTTTGCCTTTTTCTCATTTGGTGCTTCCACAACAATATATATATATATCGCGCACACACACAAATATATAAAGAGAGAGAGCGCACACACACAGATATATATATGTGTGTGTGTGTGTGTGTGTGTGTGTGTGTGTACTATATATATGTATGCATACATACATGTACGTACGTACATACACACACATACACACACACACATATATATATATATGTTGAAATATTGTAACTTCAAAGAATATTATATTTGTACTTTATTATTCCCGAGATGTTTCATTCCTCCGAAAAGATCTTATTGCATATCCGAAGATGTTTATTCCTCCGTCAGAATGTGGTAACTTGGGTTATTAGACTTCCCTAGTGGGGGTCGGCCCTGTATGTGTTATGTGGGTCAAAGGGTTATTAGACCACCCTAGAGGGGTCGGCCCAGTCAGTTGTAATGGGGTGTTTAACCTAGTGGTAAAGTTGGGGCCAACCTAGTTAATATAAAATACAAGTCAGAGATGTGTATAAATAGAGGAGGTCTGTTCCTCATTTGAACACACACTACACTCACTTGTGAATAGCGCATAGGTGAGGGAGAGGTCTGCTATGGAGGAGAAGAAGCTCATGGTTGTGTATTACATCTTTGTATTTGTTGGTCATCTATATTGAGGAAGCTTTGCTGGGTTTTCTTCCCCATGAGGGTTTCCTAGGATAAATCTGTGTCTCTTGTGTTTATGTTGTGCTTGTTGTTCTTTCAGTGATCCTGTATATGCTATTATTGTGAAATGGAATGTAATGCTGATATTTTATGTCTTAGCATATTGAATCTTAACATGGTATCAGAGCTAACCTGAAGGAAGGCAATGTATGGCACTTACGACACTTGCTTCACTTATGACAATTTGAAGGTTAGGGTTTTATATAGAAAAAACCAGTCATCGTGGAACTTTCGCTATAAATCCATTTTGGAGAAGGTTCAGGATCTAAAAATTTTACAGGTCGTAGATAGCATTCCCATGTATCTTTTTTCCAAAGGAAACACTCATATTCGTTTTACTTTGCGAGTTATGATCAGTACAAGTTAGGGTTTCTGCCTCTTCCATATCTCAGTCATAATCAGGTGACCTAGGAAAAAAGGTCATAACTTGGGCTAGGAATCTCCAAATGAAATTTCATAAAAAGTGATAGGTAGTGCACGGACTGTACTATCTCAGGAAACTTTTTTCAGAGGCTGAAGTTGAACCAGTGACACGTGGCATGCCGTACAAGTTTTCTCTCATGTTTTATCCCATAAACAGGTCACGTTGCGACACTTGGCATAACTCTCTCTCAGAGAATCCAATTGAGGTCAGACCTATTGGGATGGAAATATGACAGGTCAGGCTACCATAGGAAAAATTTTCAGACCCTGTGGATCAAAAATTTTGGAGTTACACCAGAAACAATCAGGTACATATTTCTATCAAAACAGAATTATTTTTGAGCACCTTCATTCATGGCTTCCGGAATTTAGGGTTTCGGAGAAAGTTGGAATTTTTGTAATCGGAGTCCATGGATGAATGCTCCTCATAAAAATAGAAATTTAGAGACCAATATCAAAAATTTTGGTTGGTGAGAAAAGTGGGCTTGATCAAACCCTAGTTTGGGATTTTGATCGGAAAGGTGAAAATTAGGGCTTCTACAAAAGTTGGAATTTTTGAAGTCTGTGACCACGGCTGGAAGCTCCTCAGGAAAATAAAAGTTTAGAGATTTGGATCAAACCTTTTGATTGGTAAGAAGGGTGGGCTTCATCAAACCCTAGTTCGGGATCCTGTCTAGAAGATCCAGAAGTTTCAAAGGCAATTTTGAGGGGTCAAATTTTGGAGATTTCAAAATTGAAGTATGTTAGTTTGATCAGCTCAGCAAGACACATCTTTCCATCCATTCAGAAGTGTGAAAGTCAAAGTTTGAATTTTTAGGGTTTCTCTGGCAAACCCTAATCGAGCTCTAGATCCAGTTTCAGGGGGAGATGAGGCTAAGGCCTTACATAAGAAGACTACAAGAAGTCTCGACAGGTATGACTTAAGGAGATACAGGTATGTCTTGAAATCTGATTCTTGATTAAGTTCATAATATGTTTGTCTTCATATTATTTAGGTTAGTACAATGTTAGAATTGTCTTATCACCCTAATAAAAGTATGAATGCATGTGAATGATAGAAGACATTCATTGATTAGGGTTATATGATTGTACTAATGCACTGTGGTGTTGTATGAGGATGATGTTGTCTGCTAACAAGATACAGGTACATCAAGAAAGACAAATCAAGTTCCATGACCATGATGACATGAAGAAAAAGACTCATCCATAATCCTTGATCATATAGAAGTTCTACTTACGACGTATGTATGACTTTGTTCTACTATGCTTAACCTATGAAATATGCAGGTTCTAGCACAGGATCTCTAAATCATTGAAAAGAACAAAAGAAGATATTGTTTGGGTATGTTAATACATGACCAAGCTTGATAATCCAGGTATGTTTTCATATATCAAGTTAGAATCCTACTTTGTTAGGA
This sequence comes from Larix kaempferi, assembly GCA_027924585.1. Classification (NCBI taxonomy): domain Eukaryota; kingdom Viridiplantae; phylum Streptophyta; class Pinopsida; order Pinales; family Pinaceae; genus Larix; species Larix kaempferi. The sequence continues at coordinate 7,097,066 of BSBM01000221.1, forward strand.
TCTTAGGTAAGTATACCTGTGTATGAAATAATCATGACCATACATACTTAAGATTATTTAGAATTATAATGTTCTGATAATATTGAGATTATACTAATAAATGTATGTTTGTGTATGAGATCATGAGGATGACACTAGTGCACACTTGAGCATGCATAGTGGTACAGGATGGATAGAAGCTCATGACATGGAAGGGAAGTCGAGACCAAGAAGGATGCAACCTCACAAGACATAAAAAGATAAGTATTTGAATTGTTATTTGAATTACTGAATAATCTATGATATTGCTCGTAATAGTTGTATGCATATTTGTATTCCTAGAATATATCATGCTAAGTGTAAGCATTCATATAGCATTGAACAGTATACTACTAATATGCATATGATTGGTAAGTTGGACAAACATTCCATTGTTGATTGTCTAGAATGAAGCCTCTTTGCTGACATGCTGAGAGCTGTGCACGCTCTCGATATTATGTTCTGGTAGAGATGGAAGGCATCTAGATAGCCACTGTATGCATCAGGATATGGAAAAGTGTTGTGCCAAAGTATTGGTCAAGATAGTTGCATAACTATGTGAATCATATCTGTATGCATAATAGGTTATCATGTCAACATGATTTGATGATTATGAAGTATTACTAATCATGTACTTAATTTTCATTTGTAGGAAAGATCATGAAGAATGATGAACAACGAACAAGTGATGGATGTTCAACAAGAAGATTTACAAATCAAACATAATACAGAAGGCTCGTGGCTAGAAGATTCTCTTAGAAAGAGGAAGAGGATCATGACGAGATATTTGCTCCAAGTGACTAGATAAGACAATTATCTTAATAGTGTAATTGAAGAAGAAGTGCGAATCGAGAAAACTCCCAAGATTCAATTAAAGAAAGCTCTGTACGGGTACCCAGGATCGATAATCATTTGATGAGCTTAATGGTCACCATGGGTGATGCGGATTTCAACCCTTGCTATAAGGTTGAAGATGGTTTCTTTATACAGATGATATGGATGCAAGAAGGAACTCACCATGGAGTTCGAATGATCTCGAGGCTCATATCAGTAAATCCATATGACGAGAGATGGCACAAATAGATATGCAGAAGATCACTCAATGCAGAGTGTTAATGATTTTCAGTCATAGAGGGAGAATTGACAGTTTCTTGACAAGCTTGGGTTTTACCAAAAGTAAAGTTGTTCCTAACGTTTACCTTAAGGTTATGGATCATACTATTATCGTATGTAGATGATCTCTTTCTGACAGGGAATGAGAAATAGATCATGGAAAGCAAGAAGAAGCTAGCTACAGAGTTCGAGATGAATGATCTCGGATTGATACATTACCTCCTAGGACTGGAAGCATGAAAAGGCTCAGAAGGAATCTTTCTCAACCAAGGAAAGTATGCTGTGAAAATCTTGATAAGAATTGATTTGTTCGAATGTACAACCATGGCCACTCTCATGGGTTCCGACTTGAAGTTGTTAGCTGATGACTCCTCAGAGTTAGTTGATGTGACTCTGTACAGACATATCATTGGGTCGTTGATGTATCTGACGCATACCAGGCCAAATATATGCCTTGCTGTGAATACCTTGAGTCAGTATCTAGTGGAAACTAGATGTGTTAACCTGATAGTTGCAAAGCATGTGATGAGGTACCTAAAGGGTACGATAAAATTTGATCTATGATATCTTGGAGATCATGACTTCAGATGGCTACACAGATGCTGATTGGGCAGGAAGTGTATCAGACAGGAAGAGCACATCAAGAGGATGTTATTGTATGGGATCGGCCATGATCTCGTGGTTTAGCAGGAAGCAGTCTAGTGTGGCTCTCAGTACAAGCAGAATATATGGTTGCTTGCTCTGTTAGTTGTGAAGCAGTATGGATTCAGGATTGTTTGACTTAGAGATAGACCCAACTATGATCCTGTGTGACAAATAGAGTTGCATCAAGATGGCAGAGAATCCAGTGTTCCATGATAAGTCAAAGCAGGTAGAGATCTGATATTTCTATATACGAGATATGGTGCAGGAAGGAGCTATAAAGCTCGAATTTCTAGGCACTTGTTAGGAACCCATGTCTTTACTTTGTTAGTATATTATGTTGGACGCATATGCTTTGTAAGTCATCCCGTAGTATTTGTTGATCAATAGTTTGTGTTATTATTGTTGGCGCATATGCTTTGTAAGTCGCCCGTAGTATTTTTGATCCATAGTTTGTAGTGGCCTATGGTTTTGACCCATAGTATTGGCGCCTAGACTTAGTATATAAGTGTGTGTTGAAGCCTATGAAGGTACCGTGAAGCTATTTGTATTGAGCTTGCTCAAAGGAGGTTTCCCCCTCGAAGTGGTCTGCGATCAATATAAAAGTGATTCTGAGTTCTGTCATTCTGCTATTTCGTATATTCTTATTAATTAATTGTTGCAGGTTCATCACATCTGGTATCAGAGCACTTTCTTGGGCTCGCTGGGTGAAATTTCTGCCAAATTTTTTTTTCGCATCTGTTGCAAGTTTGGATTTGGGAATAATCCATATCTGCTTAACTGTGGGAAGTACTTGGGCATAAGCCCTAAAACTCATTGTGAGGAGTACCATAGGAACCCCGAAGTAGCTGGCCCATTGAGAGGACTTGCCAGCGAAAAGGGAAACGACCCCTACCTGACTGACTAGTTCCCACCCGTGAGGTAAACCAAGAGCTGTCGTTTGTGGCAAATCAGTTATCAGTTTTACCTGAGCCGTGGAGTGAGGGGTACTTCCCCAATACGCAAGTCGTCAGACAGCATTGGTCGCCGAGTGAAACCCCTGAACTGTTAGGAAGCCGCACATACCTGGGGTCCATATCTATTTTAAGTTGAACTGTTGCTGATCACTGCTGCACCGTTTTAGATCCAGCCGTCAAATCCATTCTGAAATTCGTTCCAGATCCAGCTGTTCCAGATCCATTTCAGATCCGACCGTTTTCAATCCATTCGGCATCGTTTCAAATCCCTCAGTTTTCGCTCACTTCCGGGCCGTTGCAGATCTATCTGTTCCAGATCCCTTCCAAGCCGTAGCCGCTCCATTCAGTTTTTTCTCCATATCTCCCTTGTTTTCACTCTGTTTCCCTTGAAACTTCCTGGGAACCCCTGCAATCCCATTTTGCATATTTCATTCCTGAGGACCCTATCCCCAATTCCACTTCCCAAAGCCCGAAATCCCACATTTGTCTATTTTTAGGGTTTTCCATAACTTCCTTGGATTTCACCCAATCACCTTCAAATTTTTCCACAGAGTTCCTTTCCTAATTCTGCTTCTTTATCCCCCTCTATCAAATTTTCCCATTCTTTCACCCCGCTTCTGAAATCCTCATTTTTGGCTTCCGTGTCCATTCGACAATGTCCAAAACCTAGTCAAACCCCAATTACCCTTCAAATTTTTTCCCAAGTCAAGATTTTCCTTTACTGAAGCAGTTTTTGTTTTTGTTTTTCTACCCAGTCAACCCAAAAAAAAAACTCCTGGTTATGTTTGTCACCCGTGCAGGAGCAAAAACCATGGAAGAAGCACTTGCAGCCATCCAATCCAAACTCCAGGATCTGGATGAAAAATTTCTCGGCCTCCATCTTGAACATTCAGCTATGAACAACAAACGGCAGTCCGAGTCTTCATCAGACAATGGGTTCTCTTCTTCCAGCAATTTTCGTGGTCCGAAGCTTGATTTTCCTCACTTCAATGGTAATGATCCAACTGGATGGATATATCGTGCAGAACAATATTTCAGTCTGCATAATACTTTTGATTTCAACAAAGTTCCGCTTGCATCCTGTCATTTGGAACAAGAATCTCTTCAATGGTACCATTGGTACATCAAGGCTCATGAAGAGCCAAAATGGCCAGACTTTTGCCAGCTCCTTTTGCAATGATTTGGTCCCAGTGCTTTTGATGACTTCACAGGATCCCTCACTAAACCTCGCCAAATTGGCACTGTGAGAGAGTATCAAACCGAATTTGAGAAACTAGCCAACCACACTGAAGGATTATCTGATGAATTTTACCGGAGTTGTTTTATCAGTGGTCTAAAGGATGCCATCCGCTCTAAGGTCAAAATGTTCTGTCCCAACACAATGATGGAAGCCCTAAGGTTGGCTAAGTTGGCAGAAGACAAGATTGCAGCCTAACAGCGCTCCAAGCCCACTTTTGTTCCCTTCCGAAATATGGGTTCTCAATGACCACCGATACCGCAGGTTCCTCGACCACCTCCTATCAAGCATTTGTTTGAAACAGAGATGCAAGCACGCATAGAAAAGGGGATTTGCTATAATTGTGATGAGAAATTCACTCGGGGACATAGATGTGTTCAGCAAAAGCTCTATCTCTTGGATGTGGATTCTTCGCCTGCCTCTGAAATTGGTGACGAAGATTCAGATACAATGGATGCTCAGGTCGATATTTAGGAACCGCCTATTGACCCTCCATCTCAGGATGACCAGCCAGAGATATCTCTCCATGCTTTAGCTGGAATCACCACCCCCCAAACAATACGGGTCAGGGGTTACTTCAAGAAGCTTCCTCTTACAATACTCATTGATTCTGGCAGCACTCATAATTTCATTGACCCTCGAATCGCCAAACAAGCTGATTGTTTTATCCATCCTTTCTCCAACTTTGAAGTCATGGTTGCCAATGGGGGCACGTTATCTTGCAAAGGGAAGTGCCAAAATGTGTGTATCTCTATGGGAGATTATACCTTGCGCTCTACATGTTTTCCTTGACCTTAGGCGGATGTGATTTGGTTTTGGGCGCTCAATGGCTACGCACACTTGGCCCTATCTTATGGAATTTCGCTGAACTTTGGATGCAGTTTTCCCTCAATGGACAAAAAAACACATTGAAAGGATTACAACCAAGGTCTCTCAGCATCATCAGTTCACATCGCATGGAAAAACTCCTTAAGAAGAATTCACATGGTGTCATCGCTCATATCCATTCCATTCAGATGCAACCATCAGCGATCTCCACTACTCCTTTCGATCTACAACAAATTCTGGATTGATATACAGGTGTCTTTGCGGAACCAGTGGGATTGCCACCTTCAAGGCCAGAAGACCATCGTATTCAGCTCCTTCCTGGCAGCATTCCTCCCAACATCAGGCCCTATCGCTACCCATTTCACCAAAAAACAGAGATTGAAATGCTCGTTCAGGACTTATTGAAGCAAGGTATTATTCGCCCAAGCACTAGTTCCTTTTCTTCTCCAGTTCTTCTTGTCCGCAAAAAAGATGGGTCATGGCACCTCTAGATTGACTTCCGAGTACTTAATCACCTCATCATCAAGGATAAGTTTCCAATTCCTGTTTTTGATGAGCTTCATCAAGCTCAATTTTTCTCCAAGTTCGATCTTCGTTCTGGGTATCATCAAATTCAGGTTCATGAGGATGATATCCCTAAAACAGCTTTCCGCACACATGATGGCCATTATGAGTTTTTGGTCATGCCCTTTGGCCTCACTAATGCTCCTTCCACATTCCAGGCCTTAATGAATAAAATATTTCAGCCCTACTTGCGGAAATTCATTATGGTATTCCTTGATGATATCCTCATCTACAGTAAAACATGGACTGAACATCTCTAGCATCTGGATCTTGTCATGCAACTTTTCTCTGACCATCATCTCCATGCCAAGCAGTCTAAATGTGTTTTTGGACAGAAGTAAGTTGAGTATCTCGGGCACATTATCTCAGCACAAGGGGTTCGCATGGATCCTTCCAAAATCGATGCCATGAACAATTGGCCGCATCCTCAAACACTCAAGAGCCTTCGTGGTTTTTTGGGGTTGACTGGCTACTACCGCAAGTTTGTCAAGGATTATGGGAAGATTGCAGCTCCATTAACTGCTCTATTGAAAAAGGATGCTTTTACTTGGGCACCTGCTGCTCAATCTGCATTTGACAAACTGAAACAAGCTATGTGTACTACACATGTTCTAGCTATGCCCGATTTTTCCAAGCCCTTCACTATTGAGAGTGATGCTTACAGCAGTGGACTTGGTGTTGTTCTCCTTCAAGATGAACACCCCATTGTGTTCACCAGCAAAGCCCTTTCAGGTAAGAATTTAGCTACATCTACATATGAGAAGGAAATGATGGCTATTTTGCATGCAGTACAGAAGTGGCAACCATACCTCTTAAGGAATCATTTCTGCATCAAGACTGATCACCAGAGTCTGAAATATTTCTTGGAACAGAGAGTCTCCTCCTCAGCACAACAGAAATGGGTTAGCAAACTCATGGGTTATGACTATGAGATCACTTACAAGAAGGGTAAGGACAATGCTATGGAAGATGCTCTGTCTCTCACATTTGATGCCCAAGGTTCTCTTTCATCTATTTCTATGCATGTTCCAAATTGGTTGCAATCTGTTCAACAGGGTTATGTCAATGACTCTTCCTTATCTCAAATCATCCAACGCTTGACCAACAACCCTTCTGTTGTACCACATTACTCTTGGGATGGTTCTTCTCTGAGATACAAGGGTCGTCTGGTGCTTCCCCAGAGCACAGATCTTCAACAGGCTGTCTTCTATGAACTCCATGCTTCTCCATCGACAGGGCACTCTAGGTTCCTCAAAACATATGAACGGGCACGGCGTAACTTCTTTTGGCAGGGCATGAAAAGGACAATTCAACAGATGGTGGCTGAATGTGATACCTGCCAACGCAATAAGGGTGAAATGACACTCCTTCCAGGATTGCTCGAACCCTTGCCCATACCTACACGGATTTGGACAGATATTTCTATGGATTTCATTGAAGGGATCCCTAAATCTAGCTGAAAGACAGTGATTCTCGTTGTGGTTGATTGCCTCTCCAAATATAGTCATTTTTGTGCTCTCAGCCACCCCTATATAGCCTCCTCAGTTGCTCAAATTTTTCTGGACCAGATATTTCGTCTTCATGACATCCCTCTTCCATTGTCTCGGATCGTGATGTGACTTTCACCAGTCATTTTTGGACAGAACTATTTCGCCACACTAGCACCAAACTGAAGATGAGTTCAAGGTATCACCCACAAACAGATGGTCAGACCGAAATTATCAATAAATGCTTGGAAACTTATCTTCGTTGCTTCACCTCTGAACAACAACATCAGTGGGCAAAGTGGCTCCCTCTCGCTGAATGGTGGTACAATACCTCTTACCACACTGCCTCTAAAATGACCCCATATGAATCAGTCTAGGGTCAGGCACCTCCAGTTCTTCTTCCATACATCCCCAACAGTTCACCAGTTCAAGAAGTTGACATGGTCCTTCGAAACCGCAATCAGATTCTTCGCATTTTGCGGGACAATCTTCACATGGCAAGAAATTGCATGAAGCAACAAGCTGATCAGCACCATTCTGAGCACACTTTTCAAGCAAGAGATATGGTTTTTCTTCATCTCCAGTCGTACAAGCAATCCTCCCTAAAACTCAAAGGGCGTCATAAGCTCGCTCCAAAGTTTTATGGGCCATATCGAATTCTTCAGAAGATTGGATCCGTTGCTTATAAATTGGAACATCCTCCTTCTTCCCGCATTCATCCAGTATTTCATGTCTCTTGTCTGAAGAAAGTTCTTAGCACCAACATCAGTGGAAAAACTATTTTACCCAAACTGGATAATGAAGGATCCATCCTTTTGGAGCCGGAGGCCATCCTCAATTGGCGCACTCATCAACTTCGCTCTCGCTCTATCACAGAGGTCTTAATTTAGTGGCACGGCATGCAACCAGAGGATGCTACATGGGAACCACTCCTTCAGATTCAACAACAATTTCCACATCTAAAGCTTTGAGGACAAAGCTTTTTTTAAGGGGGAGGGGATGTTAGGAACCCATGTCTTTACTTTGTTAGTATATTGTGTTGGACACATATGCTTTGTAAGTCGTCCCGTAGTATTTGTTGATCAATAGTTTGTGTTATTATTGTTGGCGCATATGCTTTGTAAGTCGCCCGTAGTATTGTTGATCCATAGTTTGTAGTGGCCCATGGTTTTGACCCATAGTATTGGCGCCTAGACTTAGTATATAAGTGTGTGTTGAAGCCTATGAAGGTACCGTGAAGTTATTTGTATTGAGCTTGCTCAAAGGAGTTTGCCCCCTCGAAGTGGCCTGCGATCAATATAAAAGTGATTCTGAGTTCTGTCATTCTGCTATTTCACATATTCTTATTAATTAATTGTTGCAGGTTCATCACAACACTAATGAACAGGTTTTCGATGTACTGACCAAACCTCTACCTCAAGTAAAGTTTGAGTGTTTCTGAGACAAGCTTGGTGTAGTTCAGAAGAACCCTTCTCGAAAAGGGGAGTGATGTGGTCACTTATGATGAGATTGCATGCATCGACAGTGAAGTCGATGATGTGGATATCTATATTGGTGATGCCGACAGAGAGGTTGGTGGATGGTCCTTAGACAGGGTCTAAGTTGACGAGGGGATTGCATCATCCTTGAATACATGTTCTAAATTGATCTGTAGACATATGTCTTCGAGAATGAAGTCCTTAGTGGACAGGTGGGGATTGTATCGTCCCCGGACTTCAGTCCCTTGAATTGATCCATAGACATATGTCTTCGAGAATGAAGTACTTAGTGGACAGGTGGGGATTGTATCGTCCCCAGACTTCAGTCCCTTGAATTGATCCATAGACCTATGTCTTCAAGAATGAAGTCCTTAGTGGACAGGTGGGCATTGTATCATCCCTGGACTTCGGTCCCTTGAATTGATCCGTAGACCTATTTCTTCAAGAATGAAGTCCTTAATGGATAGGTGGGGATTGTATCGTCCCCGGACTTCGGTCCCTTGAATTGATCCGTAGACATATGTATTCGAGAATGAAGTCCTTAGTGGATAGGTGGGGATTGTATCGTCCCCAGACTTCAGTCCCTTAAATTGATCCGTAGACCTATGTCTTTGAAAATGAAGTCCTTAGTGGACAGGTGGGGATTGTATCATCCTCGGACTTCGGTCCCTTGAATTCATTCGTAGACCTATGTCTTCGAGAATGAAGTCCTTAGTGGACAAGTGGGGATTGTATCGTCCCCAGACTTCAGTCCCTTGAATTGATCCATAGACGTATGTCTCCGAGAAGTAGTCCTTAGACTTTGTCTAAGTTGACGAGAGGATTGCAACATCCCTAGGCATGATGAGGTGTCTTAAATGATCCGTAGACATATGTCTCCGAGAAGTGGTCCTTAGACTTTGTCCAAGTTGATGAGAGGATTGCATCATCCCTAGGCATGATGAGGTGTCTTAAATGATCCGTAGACATATGTCTCCGAGAAGTGGTCCTTAGACTTTGTCCAAGTTGACGAGAGGATTGCATCATCCCTAGGCATGATGAGGTGTCTTAAATGATCCGTAGACGTATGTCTCCGAGAAGTGGTCCTTAGACTTTGTCTAAGTTAACGAGAGGATTGCATCATCCCTAGGCATGATGAGGTGTCTTAAATTATCTGTAGACGTATGTCTCCGAGAAGTGGTCCTTAGACTTTGTCTAAGTTGACAAGTGGACTGCATCGTCCCTAGACATGATGAGGTGTCTTAAATAGATCACGTGTGTTGCAGGGTATGCTGCTATTGTGTATACTTGACTAATGAGGATACTTGTATTGATGAGGATACTTGTATTGATGTATTGATACTTGTATTGATGATATGTATTGATGAGGATACTGATATGTATACTTGTATTGATGAGGATACTTGTATTGATGATGTGTATACTTGTATTGGTGTGGATACTAATACTGATTATCAAGATGATGATGTTGTTGATCATGATGATCTAGATGACGATGTTGCTGATCGTGTTGATCTAGATGACGATGTTGCTGATCGTGATGATCTAGATGACGATGTTGTTGATCGTGATGATCTAGATGACGATGATGCTGATCGTGATGGTCTAGATGACGATGTTGTTGATCGTGATGGTCTAGATAACAATGCTGATGATCGTGTGATGACGATGCTGATGATCGTGAGGATCCAGACGTTGATGTTGTTGTGGTTGTTCGAGTGCTGCAGAAGATAAAGACTCAGTACTGAAGATGTTGATGTTCCAGTATTGACGATGTTCCAGTAACTACTTGAGTTACTGATGATATTGAGAAAGCTTCCAATGATTTATAGATGTATCATGTATGATGTTGATGACTCCTTGCTCGTGCAATCTGCAATGACATGCTCAAATGATTTACAGTAATTGCACGTAGTGCATGGGTTAACACAATCTCTAGATACGTGCCCGAGCTGGCCACGGTTATAACAAATGACTTGGCCGCGGCCTCTTCCTTGTGTCGGACCAGCATTTCTTCCTCTACCGTGGTATCCACTACCACGACCTCTGTATCCTCCTTGGTCATATTGTGCATTTTCTTGTTTTGGCTGGGTATCTTCTTGTACGCGGTACAAGCCAGCGCCTCGCATTGAGTCCATATCCCTTTTTCTTTCATTCATTAATTCATATGCACGGCAGTTGGATTCATCATGTCTAACTGATTTACAGAAATTGTAGTATAAATTATTAGGAGTTTTCACATATTTCTAGATAAGGTAATAGTCTTCAGGTCTGTGTCCTGTGGTTCTACAAATTTCACACCATGGGGCCTGATTCTGATTTAATGGGTAGGCGCACCACTGTTAATATAGTCGCGGAATAGAGGGCAATGTTCGCGGTCATGACCTTCTCCTTTACAACTTGTACACCAGACATCCTATCTAGGTTCATATCTTTGTTCTTTACCATTTTTCATACTTTGCAGTTCAAGTGTCAGGGTGGTCAGCTGGTTCTGGATCTGAGACATTCCAGAACTAGTATCACTAATCGGTGAAGCTTCCAGCTTCATTGCAATTTCCAAGGCCTCTGCCTGGGATAGAACCTTCTGTTACATCAATGGTAATCTGATATGAGGTAACAGCGCAGCAATGAACCATTCTTTATGCTGTTCCGGTGGTATAACAAAAATTACTTGGTCTAGTAAGGTCTTAAATTTTTGATCAAATTCCCAGACCATTTCAGTTGGTCTTTGCTTTATTTCCTTCAGCTCAGTTATACACTGAGACTCATATTTAGGTTTCGTGAACTCTGCCACCAACGCAACTTTAATTCCTGCGAGGGTTCTCGGTTGTACGGTAGAGTATTTCATAAACCAATGTAGCACTCTATCCCTGAAAGTGGTGATGAGCTGTGCTTGTTTCACAGCATCGTCCTGGATTTGTCTTACACTCCATACGGATTCACAAAGGAACCAATTCTGATCAGGGTCTTCTAGGCCAGTTCCTCTAAATATTGGTAGTTTCATATCAGTGTTCGCCATTGTGCTACTAGGTGGTGGGGCACCAGGATTAGTGTGCGGCTGCTGTAAAGGGATCTGCGCAGTAAATACAAATGGGACTATCGAGAGAGATGAACTAGGGTGATTCTTCTGCGGGGTGGGCTGTGTAGCGGGTGGGTTCTGCGATAAGGATGGCGCGGTTTGTGCAGTCGGTGGATTCTTAGGGGTAAATGGTTGTGCAACTTCACTATCAAGATCGCAGGGGATCTCAGTATCTATATGAAGTTTAGGGCCTTTCGGATCTTTATTAATTTTATATCTCTTACCACTTCTAAGAGTATGTGTCTCTTCGTCAGAATCAATATATGTACTGTTTATCATGACAAACTTCAAGCATATTACTGCATTCTTAGAACACCTTTCTCAGCTAACAGCATCTTAATGTATAGACAGAGGTTGTTCAGAAACTTACCGTGGAATCCTACGAAAAAATTTGCTTCTACTTGGCTGTAGGATTTAAGTGTGTCTACACCAAATTTTGTTACAAAGCCTTCTAGCATATGATCGACCCAATAATCAAGTGCACGTGACAACCGGCTGTCTAATGCTTTAAGCTGCGCTGTGAGCTCGGGAGTCCACTCCGTAGGAACTCCTCCTTGGAAACATTTTTTCTTCTCTGTGAGCCGTGAGATCCACGCATGCAGCTCGTTTGGAAACGATGCCCAAAATATCTCGTGAATGTCGTCCAACAAGTATCTATCCGACCACTGTGTGTCGCTTAGACGCAGATGTCTATTTTCTTGTCTGTTAAAATCGCTTATGGTCTTGTCCCACCAAGCTTGGATTTCTGTCTTTTCAGGATGCCAATAGTCAGATCCTTCAGGGAACTGATATTCTTCTTCACACATCGTGATTGCAACTCAGCGAAACCATTTCAACTCATCATGGATTCTAGCGTGGCAACGGAACCATTTCAACTCATCATGGATTCTAGCACGGCAATGGAACCATTTGTTGGCTTTAACTGACCCAGCGGTTTTCAAATAGACCCAGGTTCTTTGTGGTTCTCCCTTTGACCAACAAAACCCCTTCACACCGGCCCTTTCGACAACAACCTGCGAACAGGTTGAGGTCTCACCCAAGGTGTATCTCTATGGGGTACTGCGGAATCAGGTTTCCACAGTAAATGATGAGTTGTTTATCTGAACAGGCTGCGCAGCGCAGGACAGAAAGGAAGCGCTGCGGGCAGAGTGATGTGGTACGCAGCAGGATCTATGCTGCGAACAGTATCGCACGGTGTAGGAAACACTGCAGACCGCACCAAGGGTTTCGTACTGCTGCAAATCTTCTACTATATCTGCGAATCACCCACAATTATCCTCTACTTGGAAAATCTCGGAAACGTTAAGGAACTGAAATGAATATCACTCATCCATTCATTCAGTCACTTACTGGCTATCTTTCTAGCATTCATCAAGAACTTGGATTATTACAACATGAACTGAAATGATAAACATGATTAACTGTGCTGCGTTCCTTCACTGTGTTGAAGAAAGTAAGTATACTTAAAGGACTGATTCACGGCCTTGACATAGAATTGAAATGTTCACCATTCATCTGCTTCCGCGGAACCTAGCATATCATTCCCAAACTTCTCCTATTGGTAAATGCATATCAAAGTTCTCATATTACAGCATGCAAGGAAACATTCAAGCATTCATTCTACAGAAAACATATACAGTCATACATTCATAAACATTATCACATAACACATGATTTAACGTGGTTCACTTCCCCGGATGGAAAGCTACGTCCACAAGAACAGTTGGTAATATATTTCTTTCAAAAGGGATGGGGAAACCGTTCTTAGTCTATGCACTCAGCTGCAGACTCTTCTTTCTCTTGGTTAGGTCTCTGCGCACACAGCTGCAGAGCCTTTTCAACAATCTTCTTAGCTCAGAGAGATTTTACAATATAAAAAGATTATCTCCTTAAGTTCTTAGCAACTACAAAAGAATAACAATCCCCAAAAGGATAACAACACTGAGAACCCCCATCCCATACAAAATGTCTTCTTAAATAGATCATGCCCGAAGGTCATGTCTGTACAATGTTGAAGACCTAAAACCCAAAACCCTAAGGGTTTCCAAAACTGCACTGGTTTTCCAACCCGGCTTGCTGGCTCTTGGTAGCGTCTGCTTGATCATGGCAGATCTCCACGTCCTCATTATGTCGCTATCGGCCTTCCTATCACATGTGTGCCTACAAGCTGCTTCTGCCGAACCATTTCTCTCTAATGGTTTTACCTTTTGCGCATGCCAAACATCGCTTTCCTTAAAAACCCATGCGTGGCCGCCTTCCTATTTTTCCTACGTTCGTTGCTCAGCAATCCTGAAGTATCTTTCCAAAAATGGCTGCTACCGGTCTAGTCAGTAACTACACTTGATACTTGTCCAACACACCGCTTTGTTGGCTCCACGTGGCATCCTAACTCCACAGCACTGCTTCTGCGCAGTACTGGTCTTTGCATCATGGCCAAAACCTTCGATGTTGCGCACAACTCCGCAGTCTGGTCAAAAGTTGGATGCTGCGCGCAACTTCGCAGCATCCTCAATACTTAGCCAAAATTGTGTTTCTGAGCTGCGCTCAGCTCAGCTTTCCCTACTTGCCTCAAAAAGGTGCTTCCCAAAACTTTAACTTAACCTAGGCCCAACATGCCCCTAACACTTACATGTGGCTCGTCCCCGAGCCACTGATTGCTTCAGCTGTCTCACTCTGCGCCGCGACCGGTGGTATGAACTTGGTCGTGAACTCGTCATATGTACCGGACAACTGCACCACTGCTTCTCTTGTATCCTCCTCAACCTGTTTAATTGCCTCAAGCAGTGTTGGAGTTATTTCTTGTCCAATTTGATCTTGTACCTGCTCCTGGTTATCGCACAGTTCTATTAACTTATCTTCAATCTGCTGCAACACCGCTATGGCATTATCCTAGAACTGCTACGACTGATTATCCATCTCAGTCTCTTTTTATCGTAGTTCCTGCACTTCTTTCTTCAAGCTGGATATCTTCTTATATCTCGGCAGCCTTTCTCTAGGTGGCAGATCTTTCACCTCTGCATTCAACTTGTCCAACACGGTTTGCTTTTCTTGTACCGCAGTCTTGACCTGCAACAATCCTTAATCCTCTTCAACGGTCGCAATTGCCTGTGAAACCTTATCCAAGAGAGATTGGCACTTAGCCATCTCACTTGTGATGCTTTTCGAGGCGGCGCTCACTGTTTGCTCTCTGACCTGATGTTCGTTTAATGGCGCCTGCTTATTCAACTTCTCCTTCAATGTGGCAATGTCAGCCTCATAATAAATTTCTTTGTCCTGCATCTCCAACTGCAAGGATCTCACCTTATCTCCGATCCTCAGAACTGTGTCTGTAGGATCATCCTGGATTTCTATGTCTTTAATATGCTTCACCACATTGGATATGGTGGTCTCCAAATTCTGTCGGCGGTCCTACTCGTTGCGTAGCTGTACTTCTGCCTTCTGCTGAATTTGTCTATTTGCTGCGGTGAGTTCTTCCTGTAACTTCATCGCTTCAACCGTTCATTCATGCATCTCCTCCACAATCTGCGTGTGGATGAAGTGCAATCCCGGTAACGGGATTTTGGCTAAGTCGAGCTCTACTCTCTCGACTCCCATTGTGTCCAAGGCCACTTGTTTTGCTACTGGAAACGCAACAACCAATGGGTCCACATGGACAATCCTAATCTTCGACGGCAGTGTTATTGCTAGCTGCTGGCTTCCTTGCTGCGAGGTTCCCACCGACCTCCTTTCAGCCCCTGCTTCCTGCAGCACAATAAGGATTTTCTAGACATCGTCCATTTTCTTTATTAGGCCTTGCATTGCGAGCCTTGTCTGGTGCAAGTCATCGTGGATGACCTTGTCCTTCTTTTCTTTAGTCACAATAAGCTCCTTCATCTGCTCTGAGACTGTTTCGGCTATCATCTCGTAGTCATCATCATTGAGGACTACCTACAATTGAAGCTTTGTAGCCTTCACCTTTTTCCTCGACTTGGCTTCTCCAAAGTCTCAGCTTCCTTTCTCTTCCCTGTTTCTTTAATGATTGGGCATGAGAGTGGGATTGGCTCATCTTCTGCTGAATCTGTCTCCACGTCCATGACCTCTACGCGGAACTCTGCTAGCCAATATTTCATGAGGTCCTCAATATCCTGCTCATACATATTGTACTTTCCTGAGAACCACTCTGGTTTCCTCATTTGTGCCTTTGGCGATATGAATATACATTTCATATCCACCTCAAAGTCGATGATGCGGACATACTTCGCCGTGACCTGCTTTGTGATGCGGGGTGTCTTCGTGATTGTGTCGCGTAGTTGGATAAAGTATTGGTAAAATACTTCTGCTGTTGCATGCTGGCACTCTGCATTTGTGCTTGCCCAGAGGTTGACGAACTTAAACCCTCTAGGATCCTTGCTATCCATAACAACACCCGCATAATCTCGCGGTTCCTTTCATCCGCACAAAGCGATCAGGACGATGAGCCAGGTGAAATTGAACTGGAAGCCATTCACTT
Source organism: Larix kaempferi (assembly GCA_027924585.1). Classification (NCBI taxonomy): domain Eukaryota; kingdom Viridiplantae; phylum Streptophyta; class Pinopsida; order Pinales; family Pinaceae; genus Larix; species Larix kaempferi. The sequence continues at coordinate 7,112,957 of BSBM01000221.1, forward strand.
GGGTGTCATTGAGTTCTTCAAGGAACTCATTCAGCAAAAACTGACACCAATTGAAGCTCTGGCCTTTGGCTGCTACGGCGCCAAGGAGTATTGCGCCCGCAGCCACCTCCGAAGGTCTAGCTATTTTGAGCATCTTGCCTGCAAGCAACTATGTTACAAATCTTGTTGCTTGGTCCTCTATTTCTTCTGTCGGGAATCCTCTTTTTCCCTTTACTACCAAGTGGGTCTTCTTCATCTTCTCAACAGCCTCTTTTTCTTTGCTCTTCCCCTGGAAGAATTGCTTTGAATCCTTACCGCGCTTGCTTAAACCAGTAATGCAGTGGATCAAATAAATATTAACATCCACGTTTCTGTCTAGCCACAGATAACATTGATGGATTCGCACCATGAGTGTGCGAACCACGACATTCAGTTCTGAAGAACGATCAAAATCTAGTAATCTTAGCAAGTTCAGTAGCCCTGACTAAACGACAGGTGCCAACCAACTGTCAGCTACCAAGTTCAGCGTTCCCTTGGCGTCCTTTTTCCAGCACATATACTGGTCTGGTTGAAAATCTAGGTATTTGGGAACATCTGGCTCGTCTTTCTTCATTCCCAAGAGGTCATAATCCTCCCATTTACAATCTGCTATCTTTCCCAGCAGATTCTTACCAACGTTTACATGCTTTGACATAGGTGATAGCAGGATGTCATATCTCGCATTCTTGAGCAATTTAAACACAAGGGCATTCAGTGCCTGTGGAGAGATGTATTCAGGTGTCATCTTTAGAGGTTCTGTCTGAAAGGCTGGTGCTTTCTGTGCCGAGGATCCCAACTTTATGATATTGGATCGAGGTGCAGTTACCACTTTTCCCTTATCCTTTGGTTTTTCCTGCATCGTGGGATTAATTCCTGGTGATCTATAGGATCCTTCTCCTTGTTCTACGACGACCTTCTTAATCGGGGTTTTCATTAACTGTTGAATCCCTCCTTGCTGAAAGATCCTCAGGGCTTCTTCAAGGGTCAGTTCTTCTTCTCTAAAGGGAGGTTCGGAAATTCACAAATGAGGTAGCGGCTAAGGCAGACAGACTACAGATGGCTACTAGCTCAGAGAGGTTAATCGCCCGAAAATTCTAAGTGCTTGGTAATGCCCGCAAGTCTCCCAATGGTGTTATTTATAGGCGCAATAGACCCTCTCCCGTGTCCTTCAATGATTAGATAAGCATTTAATGTGCTGTCCGTTGGCGAATTTGAGTGGATCCTTCGGTCCTTTCTGTTGTTAGCGTGCTCAGAACGGCTATCTTTTCTTTAAATGCTAAAGCGGTTGCTGCAACGATCATCTAACGGCTATTTTTCTGAAAAGCCATGCAACAGCTATTTTTCTCTGGGTGCTACACCGAACTGCGTGGAAAGCCATCTGCAACCCTGCGTAGATACTTCGCAGTGCCAAAAATTTCCAATTGCACGGCTACTTCGCAGTGCCAAAAAAATTTCCAACTGCGTGGCTTCCACTATATCTTTTTTTTTTTCCCTCCTCGAGCAGCTTCAACAGTGCTGCGCGGCAAGCCATCTGATTCTTTCTTTTATCATACATGTACAGACTCCTTTACATTTCTAGTGTCCACTTTCAACTGTACTTGACACTTAGAACTTCCTTCCTTGGTTCATTATTCAGGGTTCTGCGAAGCAATGCTATCATGGTATAGCTTTAGCCTGCTTCCATTTATCAAAGTTGGTGATCCGGATTTATGTGGGAACGAAACAAAAGATAGCATATACAGAATCATGCACAGAGATATATTGCAAATAACACAGTGATACAGTAAACACATATTCTATTAAATAGCGGAAATAGAACAGACTGTAAAATACAATAGCTGGAATGGTGGTAGCTATCTCTGAGAAGAGATGTGGCCGCTATGCTCATTCGTGCCAAGATGAATACAAAGAGAGGCCGAAAGGGCCTATTTATCATAAGCATGAGGGAAAGAATCCCAAACATCCAAAAACCTAACCCTAGGAGATGAAGCGCCAAAAGTCATGTGGGCCCCGTTTGGGTAAGTTAGTACATCAACTTCCCGGGGTCGTAACTTTTGCATGCGATCTCCGTTTGGGGCGCTCGGTAGCTCGTTGGAAAGGTCTATCCGAGATTTACAACTTTCGACTGGGCCCAAATGTACGCCGGAGGCAACCATTTGGTCCCCCAAATCGCCAAAAAATGTCGTTTAGGGCCTCAAAATGGCTCCGGAAGTTCAGGACCCGAAAAACTGCTAAAAATAGTAATTTACCAAAATTGCCAGAAGACTGTTTTGAGCCCGTTGGAAGAGGTGGGCTGCCACCGATATCCACCTGGATCAATCCTCCCTCCTTAGGAAGCAATGGTCTCCATTGCGTTAAATCCCTTATCATATGTCGAGCTGTGTGTCGAGTTGAGCTCTTGGTGCGACATTTGCTGAAGCAGAAAGGTTGCCTTTCTTTGAAATCTTCAGAGGGCTCTAATTGTTGTTGCTGGCTGCGCTGGAGCTGTTCAAAAGTTTTGGTTGTTGTGGTATTTTGCATTGGTGTTGGTGGTTTCTTTTTGGGGGAGCACCTTGAATGCGTGGCCTTGCACTGCAAAGGAACTCGAATAGGCGATGCTGCACTGAACTTCTGTTTTTCTTGTTTCTGCTGAGTAGAGGGATGATGGGCAGAGGTTGTGGATGTCTCTGTGATATGATGTTCACCTTTAGTGGCAATTGCGAATAGGGAAAATTTCCCAGTGTGGGAGATTATCTTCCTTCCCTGCTCGTTTGGGGTAGGTGCAACTATCTCTGGTATCCGATAGAGTTGTCCTCCCAAAGTGACAATGACACTGCGAGGTCGTGATTCATATACAGCATGACGCTTCCACATATATGGCTGTCCTAAGAGAACATCACATACTTCAAGTGGGGCCACATCACACAATACCTCATCTTTGAAGGGCTTGATGCCATATGGTAGGCGACATTGGTGACTGACACGGATCCTTCGTCCTTGGCTTAGCCATCCAATGGTGTATGGTTGTGGGTGCGGTGTTATTGGTAGCTCTAATCTCTTGATGACTTCTTCTGAGATCAGGTTCTTCTGGCTGCCGCTGTCCACAACAAAGTGTAGGGGAATTCCCTTCACCCACATTTGTGAGTGGAAAAGGCGCTCCTCTGCCTCCGACTCTTCAGGTTCCTCTGGTTGAATCTGTGTGGTGGCAACAACGGCACTGGGTTCTGCATCAATGATCTGCTTCCCTTTTTGCGCAGCTGTGAAATTAGGTTCTGAGTCAGAATCGGAATTGGGATCTGATTCTGAAGCTTTGATCTCAGCCACCAATGACTGTTTTGAGCGACATTCATCAGTGTTGTGCCAGGGGCTTTTGTGGAACTCGCACCACTTCCCGGTGTCCTTCTTTGTCTTTTCTTTGCCCTTCTTTGCCTGTGGTTGGGACTGGTTGTCCTTTTCCTGCCCCGTGCTTTGCGAGCCAGAGTTTCCCTTGCCCTGCTTCTGCGCAGGTCCGAAGTCACGCTTGTTCTTTTGCTGAAATTTCTGCTCAATTTTGACAGCATATCGATAGGCGGATCCGAGTGAAGAGATTTCCAGGAAATCCATCTCTGTTCGGATGTACCGGTGTAGGCCACTGCGATATTTCAGTACTAGGTGCCGCTCGGAGTCCTTGATACCTAGCTTTGTGCGCAAGGTATGAAATTTGTTGGTGTACTCCGACACCGTTTGGTCCCTCTCTTGATGCAGAATGGTCCATTTTGTGTACTGGTCATCATAGTTTCCAACAGGGTAATATTGTTCCTTGACGGCATCTATAAAAGAGGCCCAAGTGGGATTGGAATATTCAAACAATCCAGACTCGTCTGACGAGTTTTGCTCACAATAAGTTTCCCACCAATTTTTGACATGGGGGACGGCCTTAAGGAGCGCAAAGATGATCTTTTCCCTGTCGGAAAATTTGTGGACAGAGAAATACCCTTCTAGTAGATTCAACCATTTATCTAGAGCATCGGCATCGATTTGGCCTTCAAATAAGGGGATATCAAAATTAACTTGTACCTTGAAGGGAGTCGTATCTCCGAAATGGCCGCTCGTTGAGGGTGCGTTTGCCGCTGTTGGCATGCGTTGAAGGATTTGGGCGAAATTATCCATCATCTCGTTCCTCTGTCGCGCGAGGGCTTCCTCGAGCAACAACTTGATAGGATCTACTGCTCCGTCGTCTCTCTTTTCTTCCGCCATGGGAGGCCGTTTGGGGCGGCGAGAGTGGTCTTCCCCAAGTGAAACTAGTTCGAGACCCAACTCTCTGTATCCTGACCTCGTCGGGGACATGCACCGAGAAACAATCAAAGAGCAGACCGCTCTGATACCACTGATCCGGATTTATGTGGGAACGAAACAAAAGATAGCATATACAGAATCATGCACAGAGATATATTGCAAATAACACAGTGATACAGTAAACACATATTCTATTAAATAGCGGAAATAGAACAGACTGTAAAATACAATAGCTGGAATGGTGGTAGCTATCTCTGAGAAGAGATGTGGCCGCTATGCTCATTCGTGCCAAGATGAATACAAAGAGAGGCCGAAAGGGCCTATTTATCATAAGCATGAGGGAAAGAATCCCAAACATCCAAAAACCTAACCCTAGGAGATGAAGCGCCAAAAGTCATGTGGGCCCCGTTTGGGTAAGTTAGTACATCAACTTCCCGGGGTCGTAACTTTTGCATGCGATCTCCGTTTGGGGCGCTCGGTAGCTCGTTGGAAAGGTCTATCCGAGATTTACAACTTTCGACTGGGCCCAAATGTACGCCGGAGGCAACCATTTGGTCCCCCAAATCGCCAAAAAATGTCGTTTAGGGCCTCAAAATGGCTCCGGAAGTTCAGGACCCGAAAAACTGCTAAAAATAGTAATTTACCAAAATTGCCAGAAGACTGTTTTGAGCCCGTTGGAAGAGGTGGGCTGCCACCGATATCCACCTGGATCAATCCTCCCTCCTTAGGAAGCAATGGTCTCCATTGCGTTAAATCCCTTATCATATGTCGAGCTGTGTGTCGAGTTGAGCTCTTGGTGCGACATTTGCTGAAGCAGAAAGGTTGCCTTTCTTTGAAATCTTCAGAGGGCTCTAATTGTTGTTGCTGGCTGCGCTGGAGCTGTTCAAAAGTTTTGGTTGTTGTGGTATTTTGCATTGGTGTTGGTGGTTTCTTTTTGGGGGAGCACCTTGAATGCGTGGCCTTGCACTGCAAAGGAACTCGAATAGGCGATGCTGCACTGAACTTCTGTTTTTCTTGTTTCTGCTGAGTAGAGGGATGATGGGCAGAGGTTGTGGATGTCTCTGTGATATGATGTTCACCTTTAGTGGCAATTGCGAATAGGGAAAATTTCCCAGTGTGGGAGATTATCTTCCTTCCCTGCTCGTTTGGGGTAGGTGCAACTATCTCTGGTATCCGATAGAGTTGTCCTCCCAAAGTGACAATGACACTGCGAGGTCGTGATTCATATACAGCATGACGCTTCCACATATATGGCTGTCCTAAGAGAACATCACATACTTCAAGTGGGGCCACATCACACAATACCTCATCTTTGAAGGGCTTGATGCCATATGGTAGGCGACATTGGTGACTGACACGGATCCTTCGTCCTTGGCTTAGCCATCCAATGGTGTATGGTTGTGGGTGCGGTGTTATTGGTAGCTCTAATCTCTTGATGACTTCTTCTGAGATCAGGTTCTTCTGGCTGCCGCTGTCCACAACAAAGTGTAGGGGAATTCCCTTCACCCACATTTGTGAGTGGAAAAGGCGCTCCTCTGCCTCCGACTCTTCAGGTTCCTCTGGTTGAATCTGTGTGGTGGCAACAACGGCACTGGGTTCTGCATCAATGATCTGCTTCCCTTTTTGCGCAGCTGTGAAATTAGGTTCTGAGTCAGAATCGGAATTGGGATCTGATTCTGAAGCTTTGATCTCAGCCACCAATGACTGTTTTGAGCGACATTCATCAGTGTTGTGCCAGGGGCTTTTGTGGAACTCGCACCACTTCCCGGTGTCCTTCTTTGTCTTTTCTTTGCCCTTCTTTGCCTGTGGTTGGGACTGGTTGTCCTTTTCCTGCCCCGTGCTTTGCGAGCCAGAGTTTCCCTTGCCCTGCTTCTGCGCAGGTCCGAAGTCACGCTTGTTCTTTTGCTGAAATTTCTGCTCAATTTTGACAGCATATCGATAGGCGGATCCGAGTGAAGAGATTTCCAGGAAATCCATCTCTGTTCGGATGTACCGGTGTAGGCCACTGCGATATTTCAGTACTAGGTGCCGCTCGGAGTCCTTGATACCTAGCTTTGTGCGCAAGGTATGAAATTTGTTGGTGTACTCCGACACCGTTTGGTCCCTCTCTTGATGCAGAATGGTCCATTTTGTGTACTGGTCATCATAGTTTCCAACAGGGTAATATTGTTCCTTGACGGCATCTATAAAAGAGGCCCAAGTGGGATTGGAATATTCAAACAATCCAGACTCGTCTGACGAGTTTTGCTCACAATAAGTTTCCCACCAATTTTTGACATGGGGGACGGCCTTAAGGAGCGCAAAGATGATCTTTTCCCTGTCGGAAAATTTGTGGACAGAGAAATACCCTTCTAGTAGATTCAACCATTTATCTAGAGCATCGGCATCGATTTGGCCTTCAAATAAGGGGATATCAAAATTAACTTGTACCTTGAAGGGAGTCGTATCTCCGAAATGGCCGCTCGTTGAGGGTGCGTTTGCCGCTGTTGGCATGCGTTGAAGGATTTGGGCGAAATTATCCATCATCTCGTTCCTCTGTCGCGCGAGGGCTTCCTCGAGCAACAACTTGATAGGATCTACTGCTCCGTCGTCTCTCTTTTCTTCCGCCATGGGAGGCCGTTTGGGGCGGCGAGAGTGGTCTTCCCCAAGTGAAACTAGTTCGAGACCCAACTCTCTGTATCCTGACCTCGTCGGGGACATGCACCGAGAAACAATCAAAGAGCAGACCGCTCTGATACCACTGATCCGGATTTATGTGGGAACGAAACAAAAGATAGCATATACAGAATCATGCACAGAGATATATTGCAAATAACACAGTGATACAGTAAACACATATTCTATTAAATAGCGGAAATAGAACAGACTGTAAAATACAATAGCTGGAATGGTGGTAGCTATCTCTGAGAAGAGATGTGGCCGCTATGCTCATTCGTGCCAAGATGAATACAAAGAGAGGCCGAAAGGGCCTATTTATCATAAGCATGAGGGAAAGAATCCCAAACATCCAAAAACCTAACCCTAGGAGATGAAGCGCCAAAAGTCATGTGGGCCCCGTTTGGGTAAGTTAGTACATCAACTTCCCGGGGTCGTAACTTTTGCATGCGATCTCCGTTTGGGGCGCTCGGTAGCTCGTTGGAAAGGTCTATCCGAGATTTACAACTTTCGACTGGGCCCAAATGTACGCCGGAGGCAACCATTTGGTCCCCCAAATCGCCAAAAAATGTCGTTTAGGGCCTCAAAATGGCTCCGGAAGTTCAGGACCCGAAAAACTGCTAAAAATAGTAATTTACCAAAATTGCCAGAAGACTGTTTTGAGCCCGTTGGAAGAGGTGGGCTGCCACCGATATCCACCTGGATCAATCCTCCCTCCTTAGGAAGCAATGGTCTCCATTGCGTTAAATCCCTTATCATATGTCGAGCTGTGTGTCGAGTTGAGCTCTTGGTGCGACATTTGCTGAAGCAGAAAGGTTGCCTTTCTTTGAAATCTTCAGAGGGCTCTAATTGTTGTTGCTGGCTGCGCTGGAGCTGTTCAAAAGTTTTGGTTGTTGTGGTATTTTGCATTGGTGTTGGTGGTTTCTTTTTGGGGGAGCACCTTGAATGCGTGGCCTTGCACTGCAAAGGAACTCGAATAGGCGATGCTGCACTGAACTTCTGTTTTTCTTGTTTCTGCTGAGTAGAGGGATGATGGGCAGAGGTTGTGGATGTCTCTGTGATATGATGTTCACCTTTAGTGGCAATTGCGAATAGGGAAAATTTCCCAGTGTGGGAGATTATCTTCCTTCCCTGCTCGTTTGGGGTAGGTGCAACTATCTCTGGTATCCGATAGAGTTGTCCTCCCAAAGTGACAATGACACTGCGAGGTCGTGATTCATATACAGCATGACGCTTCCACATATATGGCTGTCCTAAGAGAACATCACATACTTCAAGTGGGGCCACATCACACAATACCTCATCTTTGAAGGGCTTGATGCCATATGGTAGGCGACATTGGTGACTGACACGGATCCTTCGTCCTTGGCTTAGCCATCCAATGGTGTATGGTTGTGGGTGCGGTGTTATTGGTAGCTCTAATCTCTTGATGACTTCTTCTGAGATCAGGTTCTTCTGGCTGCCGCTGTCCACAACAAAGTGTAGGGGAATTCCCTTCACCCACATTTGTGAGTGGAAAAGGCGCTCCTCTGCCTCCGACTCTTCAGGTTCCTCTGGTTGAATCTGTGTGGTGGCAACAACGGCACTGGGTTCTGCATCAATGATCTGCTTCCCTTTTTGCGCAGCTGTGAAATTAGGTTCTGAGTCAGAATCGGAATTGGGATCTGATTCTGAAGCTTTGATCTCAGCCACCAATGACTGTTTTGAGCGACATTCATCAGTGTTGTGCCAGGGGCTTTTGTGGAACTCGCACCACTTCCCGGTGTCCTTCTTTGTCTTTTCTTTGCCCTTCTTTGCCTGTGGTTGGGACTGGTTGTCCTTTTCCTGCCCCGTGCTTTGCGAGCCAGAGTTTCCCTTGCCCTGCTTCTGCGCAGGTCCGAAGTCACGCTTGTTCTTTTGCTGAAATTTCTGCTCAATTTTGACAGCATATCGATAGGCGGATCCGAGTGAAGAGATTTCCAGGAAATCCATCTCTGTTCGGATGTACCGGTGTAGGCCACTGCGATATTTCAGTACTAGGTGCCGCTCGGAGTCCTTGATACCTAGCTTTGTGCGCAAGGTATGAAATTTGTTGGTGTACTCCGACACCGTTTGGTCCCTCTCTTGATGCAGAATGGTCCATTTTGTGTACTGGTCATCATAGTTTCCAACAGGGTAATATTGTTCCTTGACGGCATCTATAAAAGAGGCCCAAGTGGGATTGGAATATTCAAACAATCCAGACTCGTCTGACGAGTTTTGCTCACAATAAGTTTCCCACCAATTTTTGACATGGGGGACGGCCTTAAGGAGCGCAAAGATGATCTTTTCCCTGTCGGAAAATTTGTGGACAGAGAAATACCCTTCTAGTAGATTCAACCATTTATCTAGAGCATCGGCATCGATTTGGCCTTCAAATAAGGGGATATCAAAATTAACTTGTACCTTGAAGGGAGTCGTATCTCCGAAATGGCCGCTCGTTGAGGGTGCGTTTGCCGCTGTTGGCATGCGTTGAAGGATTTGGGCGAAATTATCCATCATCTCGTTCCTCTGTCGCGCGAGGGCTTCCTCGAGCAACAACTTGATAGGATCTACTGCTCCGTCGTCTCTCTTTTCTTCCGCCATGGGAGGCCGTTTGGGGCGGCGAGAGTGGTCTTCCCCAAGTGAAACTAGTTCGAGACCCAACTCTCTGTATCCTGACCTCGTCGGGGACATGCACCGAGAAACAATCAAAGAGCAGACCGCTCTGATACCACTGATCCGGATTTATGTGGGAACGAAACAAAAGATAGCATATACAGAATCATGCACAGAGATATATTGCAAATAACACAGTGATACAGTAAACACATATTCTATTAAATAGCGGAAATAGAACAGACTGTAAAATACAATAGCTGGAATGGTGGTAGCTATCTCTGAGAAGAGATGTGGCCGCTATGCTCATTCGTGCCAAGATGAATACAAAGAGAGGCCGAAAGGGCCTATTTATCATAAGCATGAGGGAAAGAATCCCAAACATCCAAAAACCTAACCCTAGGAGATGAAGCGCCAAAAGTCATGTGGGCCCCGTTTGGGTAAGTTAGTACATCAACTTCCCGGGGTCGTAACTTTTGCATGCGATCTCCGTTTGGGGCGCTCGGTAGCTCGTTGGAAAGGTCTATCCGAGATTTACAACTTTCGACTGGGCCCAAATGTACGCCGGAGGCAACCATTTGGTCCCCCAAATCGCCAAAAAATGTCGTTTAGGGCCTCAAAATGGCTCCGGAAGTTCAGGACCCGAAAAACTGCTAAAAATAGTAATTTACCAAAATTGCCAGAAGACTGTTTTGAGCCCGTTGGAAGAGGTGGGCTGCCACCGATATCCACCTGGATCAATCCTCCCTCCTTAGGAAGCAATGGTCTCCATTGCGTTAAATCCCTTATCATATGTCGAGCTGTGTGTCGAGTTGAGCTCTTGGTGCGACATTTGCTGAAGCAGAAAGGTTGCCTTTCTTTGAAATCTTCAGAGGGCTCTAATTGTTGTTGCTGGCTGCGCTGGAGCTGTTCAAAAGTTTTGGTTGTTGTGGTATTTTGCATTGGTGTTGGTGGTTTCTTTTTGGGGGAGCACCTTGAATGCGTGGCCTTGCACTGCAAAGGAACTCGAATAGGCGATGCTGCACTGAACTTCTGTTTTTCTTGTTTCTGCTGAGTAGAGGGATGATGGGCAGAGGTTGTGGATGTCTCTGTGATATGATGTTCACCTTTAGTGGCAATTGCGAATAGGGAAAATTTCCCAGTGTGGGAGATTATCTTCCTTCCCTGCTCGTTTGGGGTAGGTGCAACTATCTCTGGTATCCGATAGAGTTGTCCTCCCAAAGTGACAATGACACTGCGAGGTCGTGATTCATATACAGCATGACGCTTCCACATATATGGCTGTCCTAAGAGAACATCACATACTTCAAGTGGGGCCACATCACACAATACCTCATCTTTGAAGGGCTTGATGCCATATGGTAGGCGACATTGGTGACTGACACGGATCCTTCGTCCTTGGCTTAGCCATCCAATGGTGTATGGTTGTGGGTGCGGTGTTATTGGTAGCTCTAATCTCTTGATGACTTCTTCTGAGATCAGGTTCTTCTGGCTGCCGCTGTCCACAACAAAGTGTAGGGGAATTCCCTTCACCCACATTTGTGAGTGGAAAAGGCGCTCCTCTGCCTCCGACTCTTCAGGTTCCTCTGGTTGAATCTGTGTGGTGGCAACAACGGCACTGGGTTCTGCATCAATGATCTGCTTCCCTTTTTGCGCAGCTGTGAAATTAGGTTCTGAGTCAGAATCGGAATTGGGATCTGATTCTGAAGCTTTGATCTCAGCCACCAATGACTGTTTTGAGCGACATTCATCAGTGTTGTGCCAGGGGCTTTTGTGGAACTCGCACCACTTCCCGGTGTCCTTCTTTGTCTTTTCTTTGCCCTTCTTTGCCTGTGGTTGGGACTGGTTGTCCTTTTCCTGCCCCGTGCTTTGCGAGCCAGAGTTTCCCTTGCCCTGCTTCTGCGCAGGTCCGAAGTCACGCTTGTTCTTTTGCTGAAATTTCTGCTCAATTTTGACAGCATATCGATAGGCGGATCCGAGTGAAGAGATTTCCAGGAAATCCATCTCTGTTCGGATGTACCGGTGTAGGCCACTGCGATATTTCAGTACTAGGTGCCGCTCGGAGTCCTTGATACCTAGCTTTGTGCGCAAGGTATGAAATTTGTTGGTGTACTCCGACACCGTTTGGTCCCTCTCTTGATGCAGAATGGTCCATTTTGTGTACTGGTCATCATAGTTTCCAACAGGGTAATATTGTTCCTTGACGGCATCTATAAAAGAGGCCCAAGTGGGATTGGAATATTCAAACAATCCAGACTCGTCTGATGAGTTTTGCTCACAATAAGTTTCCCACCAATTTTTGACATGGGGGACGGCCTTAAGGAGCGCAAAGATGATCTTTTCCCTGTCGGAAAATTTGTGGACAGAGAAATACCCTTCTAGTAGATTCAACCATTTATCTAGAGCATCGGCATCGATTTGGCCTTCAAATAAGGGGATATCAAAATTAACTTGTACCTTGAAGGGAGTCGTATCTCCGAAATGGCCGCTCGTTGAGGGTGCGTTTGCCGCTGTTGGCATGCGTTGAAGGATTTGGGCGAAATTATCCATCATCTCGTTCCTCTGTCGCGCGAGGGCTTCCTCGAGCAACAACTTGATAGGATCTACTGCTCCGTCGTCTCTCTTTTCTTCCGCCATGGGAGGCCGTTTGGGGCGGCGAGAGTGGTCTTCCCCAAGTGAAACTAGTTCGAGACCCAACTCTCTGTATCCTGACCTCGTCGGGGACATGCACCGAGAAACAATCAAAGAGCAGACCGCTCTGATACCACTGATCCGGATTTATGTGGGAACGAAACAAAAGATAGCATATACAGAATCATGCACAGAGATATATTGCAAATAACACAGTGATACAGTAAACACATATTCTATTAAATAGCGGAAATAGAACAGACTGTAAAATACAATAGCTGGAATGGTGGTAGCTATCTCTGAGAAGAGATGTGGCCGCTATGCTCATTCGTGCCAAGATGAATACAAAGAGAGGCCGAAAGGGCCTATTTATCATAAGCATGAGGGAAAGAATCCCAAACATCCAAAAACCTAACCCTAGGAGATGAAGCGCCAAAAGTCATGTGGGCCCCGTTTGGGTAAGTTAGTACATCAACTTCCCGGGGTCGTAACTTTTGCATGCGATCTCCGTTTGGGGCGCTCGGTAGCTCGTTGGAAAGGTCTATCCGAGATTTACAACTTTCGACTGGGCCCAAATGTACGCCGGAGGCAACCATTTGGTCCCCCAAATCGCCAAAAAATGTCGTTTAGGGCCTCAAAATGGCTCCGGAAGTTCAGGACCCGAAAAACTGCTAAAAATAGTAATTTACCAAAATTGCCAGAAGACTGTTTTGAGCCCGTTGGAAGAGGTGGGCTGCCACCGATATCCACCTGGATCAATCCTCCCTCCTTAGGAAGCAATGGTCTCCATTGCGTTAAATCCCTTATCATATGTCGAGCTGTGTGTCGAGTTGAGCTCTTGGTGCGACATTTGCTGAAGCAGAAAGGTTGCCTTTCTTTGAAATCTTCAGAGGGCTCTAATTGTTGTTGCTGGCTGCGCTGGAGCTGTTCAAAAGTTTTGGTTGTTGTGGTATTTTGCATTGGTGTTGGTGGTTTCTTTTTGGGGGAGCACCTTGAATGCGTGGCCTTGCACTGCAAAGGAACTCGAATAGGCGATGCTGCACTGAACTTCTGTTTTTCTTGTTTCTGCTGAGTAGAGGGATGATGGGCAGAGGTTGTGGATGTCTCTGTGATATGATGTTCACCTTTAGTGGCAATTGCGAATAGGGAAAATTTCCCAGTGTGGGAGATTATCTTCCTTCCCTGCTCGTTTGGGGTAGGTGCAACTATCTCTGGTATCCGATAGAGTTGTCCTCCCAAAGTGACAATGACACTGCGAGGTCGTGATTCATATACAGCATGACGCTTCCACATATATGGCTGTCCTAAGAGAACATCACATACTTCAAGTGGGGCCACATCACACAATACCTCATCTTTGAAGGGCTTGATGCCATATGGTAGGCGACATTGGTGACTGACACGGATCCTTCGTCCTTGGCTTAGCCATCCAATGGTGTATGGTTGTGGGTGCGGTGTTATTGGTAGCTCTAATCTCTTGATGACTTCTTCTGAGATCAGGTTCTTCTGGCTGCCGCTGTCCACAACAAAGTGTAGGGGAATTCCCTTCACCCACATTTGTGAGTGGAAAAGGCGCTCCTCTGCCTCCGACTCTTCAGGTTCCTCTGGTTGAATCTGTGTGGTGGCAACAACGGCACTGGGTTCTGCATCAATGATCTGCTTCCCTTTTTGCGCAGCTGTGAAATTAGGTTCTGAGTCAGAATCGGAATTGGGATCTGATTCTGAAGCTTTGATCTCAGCCACCAATGACTGTTTTGAGCGACATTCATCAGTGTTGTGCCAGGGGCTTTTGTGGAACTCGCACCACTTCCCGGTGTCCTTCTTTGTCTTTTCTTTGCCCTTCTTTGCCTGTGGTTGGGACTGGTTGTCCTTTTCCTGCCCCGTGCTTTGCGAGCCAGAGTTTCCCTTGCCCTGCTTCTGCGCAGGTCCGAAGTCACGCTTGTTCTTTTGCTGAAATTTCTGCTCAATTTTGACAGCATATCGATAGGCGGATCCGAGTGAAGAGATTTCCAGGAAATCCATCTCTGTTCGGATGTACCGGTGTAGGCCACTGCGATATTTCAGTACTAGGTGCCGCTCGGAGTCCTTGATACCTAGCTTTGTGCGCAAGGTATGAAATTTGTTGGTGTACTCCGACACCGTTTGGTCCCTCTCTTGATGCAGAATGGTCCATTTTGTGTACTGGTCATCATAGTTTCCAACAGGGTAATATTGTTCCTTGACGGCATCTATAAAAGAGGCCCAAGTGGGATTGGAATATTCAAACAATCCAGACTCGTCTGACGAGTTTTGCTCACAATAAGTTTCCCACCAATTTTTGACATGGGGGACGGCCTTAAGGAGCGCAAAGATGATCTTTTCCCTGTCGGAAAATTTGTGGACAGAGAAATACCCTTCTAGTAGATTCAACCATTTATCTAGAGCATCGGCATCGATTTGGCCTTCAAATAAGGGGATATCAAAATTAACTTGTACCTTGAAGGGAGTCGTATCTCCGAAATGGCCGCTCGTTGAGGGTGCGTTTGCCGCTGTTGGCATGCGTTGAAGGATTTGGGCGAAATTATCCATCATCTCGTTCCTCTGTCGCGCGAGGGCTTCCTCGAGCAACAACTTGATAGGATCTACTGCTCCGTCGTCTCTCTTTTCTTCCGCCATGGGAGGCCGTTTGGGGCGGCGAGAGTGGTCTTCCCCAAGTGAAACTAGTTCGAGACCCAACTCTCTGTATCCTGACCTCGTCGGGGACATGCACCGAGAAACAATCAAAGAGCAGACCGCTCTGATACCACTGATCCGGATTTATGTGGGAACGAAACAAAAGATAGCATATACAGAATCATGCACAGAGATATATTGCAAATAACACAGTGATACAGTAAACACATATTCTATTAAATAGCGGAAATAGAACAGACTGTAAAATACAATAGCTGGAATGGTGGTAGCTATCTCTGAGAAGAGATGTGGCCGCTATGCTCATTCGTGCCAAGATGAATACAAAGAGAGGCCGAAAGGGCCTATTTATCATAAGCATGAGGGAAAGAATCCCAAACATCCAAAAACCTAACCCTAGGAGATGAAGCGCCAAAAGTCATGTGGGCCCCGTTTGGGTAAGTTAGTACATCAACTTCCCGGGGTCGTAACTTTTGCATGCGATCTCCGTTTGGGGCGCTCGGTAGCTCGTTGGAAAGGTCTATCCGAGATTTACAACTTTCGACTGGGCCCAAATGTACGCCGGAGGCAACCATTTGGTCCCCCAAATCGCCAAAAAATGTCGTTTAGGGCCTCAAAATGGCTCCGGAAGTTCAGGACCCGAAAAACTGCTAAAAATAGTAATTTACCAAAATTGCCAGAAGACTGTTTTGAGCCCGTTGGAAGAGGTGGGCTGCCACCGATATCCACCTGGATCAATCCTCCCTCCTTAGGAAGCAATGGTCTCCATTGCGTTAAATCCCTTATCATATGTCGAGCTGTGTGTCGAGTTGAGCTCTTGGTGCGACATTTGCTGAAGCAGAAAGGTTGCCTTTCTTTGAAATCTTCAGAGGGCTCTAATTGTTGTTGCTGGCTGCGCTGGAGCTGTTCAAAAGTTTTGGTTGTTGTGGTATTTTGCATTGGTGTTGGTGGTTTCTTTTTGGGGGAGCACCTTGAATGCGTGGCCTTGCACTGCAAAGGAACTCGAATAGGCGATGCTGCACTGAACTTCTGTTTTTCTTGTTTCTGCTGAGTAGAGGGATGATGGGCAGAGGTTGTGGATGTCTCTGTGATATGATGTTCACCTTTAGTGGCAATTGCGAATAGGGAAAATTTCCCAGTGTGGGAGATTATCTTCCTTCCCTGCTCGTTTGGGGTAGGTGCAACTATCTCTGGTATCCGATAGAGTTGTCCTCCCAAAGTGACAATGACACTGCGAGGTCGTGATTCATATACAGCATGACGCTTCCACATATATGGCTGTCCTAAGAGAACATCACATACTTCAAGTGGGGCCACATCACACAATACCTCATCTTTGAAGGGCTTGATGCCATATGGTAGGCGACATTGGTGACTGACACGGATCCTTCGTCCTTGGCTTAGCCATCCAATGGTGTATGGTTGTGGGTGCGGTGTTATTGGTAGCTCTAATCTCTTGATGACTTCTTCTGAGATCAGGTTCTTCTGGCTGCCGCTGTCCACAACAAAGTGTAGGGGAATTCCCTTCACCCACATTTGTGAGTGGAAAAGGCGCTCCTCTGCCTCCGACTCTTCAGGTTCCTCTGGTTGAATCTGTGTGGTGGCAACAACGGCACTGGGTTCTGCATCAATGATCTGCTTCCCTTTTTGCGCAGCTGTGAAATTAGGTTCTGAGTCAGAATCGGAATTGGGATCTGATTCTGAAGCTTTGATCTCAGCCACCAATGACTGTTTTGAGCGACATTCATCAGTGTTGTGCCAGGGGCTTTTGTGGAACTCGCACCACTTCCCGGTGTCCTTCTTTGTCTTTTCTTTGCCCTTCTTTGCCTGTGGTTGGGACTGGTTGTCCTTTTCCTGCCCCGTGCTTTGCGAGCCAGAGTTTCCCTTGCCCTGCTTCTGCGCAGGTCCGAAGTCACGCTTGTTCTTTTGCTGAAATTTCTGCTCAATTTTGACAGCATATCGATAGGCGGATCCGAGTGAAGAGATTTCCAGGAAATCCATCTCTGTTCGGATGTACCGGTGTAGGCCACTGCGATATTTCAGTACTAGGTGCCGCTCGGAGATCTTGATACCTAGCTTTGTGCGCAAGGTATGAAATTTGTTGGTGTACTCCGACACCGTTTGGTCCCTCTCTTGATGCAGAATGGTCCATTTTGTGTACTGGTCATCATAGTTTCCAACAGGGTAATATTGTTCCTTGACGGCATCTATAAAAGAGGCCCAAGTGGGATTGGAATATTCAAACAATCCAGACTCGTCTGACGAGTTTTGCTCACAATAAGTTTCCCACCAATTTTTGACATGGGGGACGGCCTTAAGGAGCGCAAAGATGATCTTTTCCCTGTCGGAAAATTTGTGGACAGAGAAATACCCTTCTAGTAGATTCAACCATTTATCTAGAGCATCGGCATCGATTTGGCCTTCAAATAAGGGGATATCAAAATTAACTTGTACCTTGAAGGGAGTCGTATCTCCGAAATGGCCGCTCGTTGAGGGTGCGTTTGCCGCTGTTGGCATGCGTTGAAGGATTTGGGCGAAATTATCCATCATCTCGTTCCTCTGTCGCGCGAGGGCTTCCTCGAGCAACAACTTGATAGGATCTACTGCTCCGTCGTCTCTCTTTTCTTCCGCCATGGGAGGCCGTTTGGGGCGGCGAGAGTGGTCTTCCCCAAGTGAAACTAGTTCGAGACCCAACTCTCTGTATCCTGACCTCGTCGGGGACATGCACCGAGAAACAATCAAAGAGCAGACCGCTCTGATACCACTGATCCGGATTTATGTGGGAACGAAACAAAAGATAGCATATACAGAATCATGCACAGAGATATATTGCAAATAACACAGTGATACAGTAAACACATATTCTATTAAATAGCGGAAATAGAACAGACTGTAAAATACAATAGCTGGAATGGTGGTAGCTATCTCTGAGAAGAGATGTGGCCGCTATGCTCATTCGTGCCAAGATGAATACAAAGAGAGGCCGAAAGGGCCTATTTATCATAAGCATGAGGGAAAGAATCCCAAACATCCAAAAACCTAACCCTAGGAGATGAAGCGCCAAAAGTCATGTGGGCCCCGTTTGGGTAAGTTAGTACATCAACTTCCCGGGGTCGTAACTTTTGCATGCGATCTCCGTTTGGGGCGCTCGGTAGCTCGTTGGAAAGGTCTATCCGAGATTTACAACTTTCGACTGGGCCCAAATGTACGCCGGAGGCAACCATTTGGTCCCCCAAATCGCCAAAAAATGTCGTTTAGGGCCTCAAAATGGCTCCGGAAGTTCAGGACCCGAAAAACTGCTAAAAATAGTAATTTACCAAAATTGCCAGAAGACTGTTTTGAGCCCGTTGGAAGAGGTGGGCTGCCACCGATATCCACCTGGATCAATCCTCCCTCCTTAGGAAGCAATGGTCTCCATTGCGTTAAATCCCTTATCATATGTCGAGCTGTGTGTCGAGTTGAGCTCTTGGTGCGACATTTGCTGAAGCAGAAAGGTTGCCTTTCTTTGAAATCTTCAGAGGGCTCTAATTGTTGTTGCTGGCTGCGCTGGAGCTGTTCAAAAGTTTTGGTTGTTGTGGTATTTTGCATTGGTGTTGGTGGTTTCTTTTTGGGGGAGCACCTTGAATGCGTGGCCTTGCACTGCAAAGGAACTCGAATAGGCGATGCTGCACTGAACTTCTGTTTTTCTTGTTTCTGCTGAGTAGAGGGATGATGGGCAGAGGTTGTGGATGTCTCTGTGATATGATGTTCACCTTTAGTGGCAATTGCGAATAGGGAAAATTTCCCAGTGTGGGAGATTATCTTCCTTCCCTGCTCGTTTGGGGTAGGTGCAACTATCTCTGGTATCCGATAGAGTTGTCCTCCCAAAGTGACAATGACACTGCGAGGTCGTGATTCATATACAGCATGACGCTTCCACATATATGGCTGTCCTAAGAGAACATCACATACTTCAAGTGGGGCCACATCACACAATACCTCATCTTTGAAGGGCTTGATGCCATATGGTAGGCGACATTGGTGACTGACACGGATCCTTCGTCCTTGGCTTAGCCATCCAATGGTGTATGGTTGTGGGTGCGGTGTTATTGGTAGCTCTAATCTCTTGATGACTTCTTCTGAGATCAGGTTCTTCTGGCTGCCGCTGTCCACAACAAAGTGTAGGGGAATTCCCTTCACCCACATTTGTGAGTGGAAAAGGCGCTCCTCTGCCTCCGACTCTTCAGGTTCCTCTGGTTGAATCTGTGTGGTGGCAACAACGGCACTGGGTTCTGCATCAATGATCTGCTTCCCTTTTTGCGCAGCTGTGAAATTAGGTTCTGAGTCAGAATCGGAATTGGGATCTGATTCTGAAGCTTTGATCTCAGCCACCAATGACTGTTTTGAGCGACATTCATCAGTGTTGTGCCAGGGGCTTTTGTGGAACTCGCACCACTTCCCGGTGTCCTTCTTTGTCTTTTCTTTGCCCTTCTTTGCCTGTGGTTGGGACTGGTTGTCCTTTTCCTGCCCCGTGCTTTGCGAGCCAGAGTTTCCCTTGCCCTGCTTCTGCGCAGGTCCGAAGTCACGCTTGTTCTTTTGCTGAAATTTCTGCTCAATTTTGACAGCATATCGATAGGCGGATCCGAGTGAAGAGATTTCCAGGAAATCCATCTCTGTTCGGATGTACCGGTGTAGGCCACTGCGATATTTCAGTACTAGGTGCCGCTCGGAGTCCTTGATACCTAGCTTTGTGCGCAAGGTATGAAATTTGTTGGTGTACTCCGACACCGTTTGGTCCCTCTCTTGATGCAGAATGGTCCATTTTGTGTACTGGTCATCATAGTTTCCAACAGGGTAATATTGTTCCTTGACGGCATCTATAAAAGAGGCCCAAGTGGGATTGGAATATTCAAACAATCCAGACTCGTCTGACGAGTTTTGCTCACAATAAGTTTCCCACCAATTTTTGACATGGGGGACGGCCTTAAGGAGCGCAAAGATGATCTTTTCCCTGTCGGAAAATTTGTGGACAGAGAAATACCCTTCTAGTAGATTCAACCATTTATCTAGAGCATCGGCATCGATTTGGCCTTCAAATAAGGGGATATCAAAATTAACTTGTACCTTGAAGGGAGTCGTATCTCCGAAATGGCCGCTCGTTGAGGGTGCGTTTGCCGCTGTTGGCATGCGTTGAAGGATTTGGGCGAAATTATCCATCATCTCGTTCCTCTGTCGCGCGAGGGCTTCCTCGAGCAACAACTTGATAGGATCTACTGCTCCGTCGTCTCTCTTTTCTTCCGCCATGGGAGGCCGTTTGGGGCGGCGAGAGTGGTCTTCCCCAAGTGAAACTAGTTCGAGACCCAACTCTCTGTATCCTGACCTCGTCGGGGACATGCACCGAGAAACAATCAAAGAGCAGACCGCTCTGATACCACTGATCCGGATTTATGTGGGAACGAAACAAAAGATAGCATATACAGAATCATGCACAGAGATATATTGCAAATAACACAGTGATACAGTAAACACATATTCTATTAAATAGCGGAAATAGAACAGACTGTAAAATACAATAGCTGGAATGGTGGTAGCTATCTCTGAGAAGAGATGTGGCCGCTATGCTCATTCGTGCCAAGATGAATACAAAGAGAGGCCGAAAGGGCCTATTTATCATAAGCATGAGGGAAAGAATCCCAAACATCCAAAAACCTAACCCTAGGAGATGAAGCGCCAAAAGTCATGTGGGCCCCGTTTGGGTAAGTTAGTACATCAACTTCCCGGGGTCGTAACTTTTGCATGCGATCTCCGTTTGGGGCGCTCGGTAGCTCGTTGGAAAGGTCTATCCGAGATTTACAACTTTCGACTGGGCCCAAATGTACGCCGGAGGCAACCATTTGGTCCCCCAAATCGCCAAAAAATGTCGTTTAGGGCCTCAAAATGGCTCCGGAAGTTCAGGACCCGAAAAACTGCTAAAAATAGTAATTTACCAAAATTGCCAGAAGACTGTTTTGAGCCCGTTGGAAGAGGTGGGCTGCCACCGATATCCACCTGGATCAATCCTCCCTCCTTAGGAAGCAATGGTCTCCATTGCGTTAAATCCCTTATCATATGTCGAGCTGTGTGTCGAGTTGAGCTCTTGGTGCGACATTTGCTGAAGCAGAAAGGTTGCCTTTCTTTGAAATCTTCAGAGGGCTCTAATTGTTGTTGCTGGCTGCGCTGGAGCTGTTCAAAAGTTTTGGTTGTTGTGGTATTTTGCATTGGTGTTGGTGGTTTCTTTTTGGGGGAGCACCTTGAATGCGTGGCCTTGCACTGCAAAGGAACTCGAATAGGCGATGCTGCACTGAACTTCTGTTTTTCTTGTTTCTGCTGAGTAGAGGGATGATGGGCAGAGGTTGTGGATGTCTCTGTGATATGATGTTCACCTTTAGTGGCAATTGCGAATAGGGAAAATTTCCCAGTGTGGGAGATTATCTTCCTTCCCTGCTCGTTTGGGGTAGGTGCAACTATCTCTGGTATCCGATAGAGTTGTCCTCCCAAAGTGACAATGACACTGCGAGGTCGTGATTCATATACAGCATGACGCTTCCACATATATGGCTGTCCTAAGAGAACATCACATACTTCAAGTGGGGCCACATCACACAATACCTCATCTTTGAAGGGCTTGATGCCATATGGTAGGCGACATTGGTGACTGACACGGATCCTTCGTCCTTGGCTTAGCCATCCAATGGTGTATGGTTGTGGGTGCGGTGTTATTGGTAGCTCTAATCTCTTGATGACTTCTTCTGAGATCAGGTTCTTCTGGCTGCCGCTGTCCACAACAAAGTGTAGGGGAATTCCCTTCACCCACATTTGTGAGTGGAAAAGGCGCTCCTCTGCCTCCGACTCTTCAGGTTCCTCTGGTTGAATCTGTGTGGTGGCAACAACGGCACTGGGTTCTGCATCAATGATCTGCTTCCCTTTTTGCGCAGCTGTGAAATTAGGTTCTGAGTCAGAATCGGAATTGGGATCTGATTCTGAAGCTTTGATCTCAGCCACCAATGACTGTTTTGAGCGACATTCATCAGTGTTGTGCCAGGGGCTTTTGTGGAACTCGCACCACTTCCCGGTGTCCTTCTTTGTCTTTTCTTTGCCCTTCTTTGCCTGTGGTTGGGACTGGTTGTCCTTTTCCTGCCCCGTGCTTTGCGAGCCAGAGTTTCCCTTGCCCTGCTTCTGCGCAGGTCCGAAGTCACGCTTGTTCTTTTGCTGAAATTTCTGCTCAATTTTGACAGCATATCGATAGGCGGATCCGAGTGAAGAGATTTCCAGGAAATCCATCTCTGTTCGGATGTACCGGTGTAGGCCACTGCGATATTTCAGTACTAGGTGCCGCTCGGAGTCCTTGATACCTAGCTTTGTGCGCAAGGTATGAAATTTGTTGGTGTACTCCGACACCGTTTGGTCCCTCTCTTGATGCAGAATGGTCCATTTTGTGTACTGGTCATCATAGTTTCCAACAGGGTAATATTGTTCCTTGACGGCATCTATAAAAGAGGCCCAAGTGGGATTGGAATATTCAAACAATCCAGACTCGTCTGACGAGTTTTGCTCACAATAAGTTTCCCACCAATTTTTGACATGGGGGACGGCCTTAAGGAGCGCAAAGATGATCTTTTCCCTGTCGGAAAATTTGTGGACAGAGAAATACCCTTCTAGTAGATTCAACCATTTATCTAGAGCATCGGCATCGATTTGGCCTTCAAATAAGGGGATATCAAAATTAACTTGTACCTTGAAGGGAGTCGTATCTCCGAAATGGCCGCTCGTTGAGGGTGCGTTTGCCGCTGTTGGCATGCGTTGAAGGATTTGGGCGAAATTATCCATCATCTCGTTCCTCTGTCGCGCGAGGGCTTCCTCGAGCAACAACTTGATAGGATCTACTGCTCCGTCGTCTCTCTTTTCTTCCGCCATGGGAGGCCGTTTGGGGCGGCGAGAGTGGTCTTCCCCAAGTGAAACTAGTTCGAGACCCAACTCTCTGTATCCTGACCTCGTCGGGGACATGCACCGAGAAACAATCAAAGAGCAGACCGCTCTGATACCACTGATCCGGATTTATGTGGGAACGAAACAAAAGATAGCATATACAGAATCATGCACAGAGATATATTGCAAATAACACAGTGATACAGTAAACACATATTCTATTAAATAGCGGAAATAGAACAGACTGTAAAATACAATAGCTGGAATGGTGGTAGCTATCTCTGAGAAGAGATGTGGCCGCTATGCTCATTCGTGCCAAGATGAATACAAAGAGAGGCCGAAAGGGCCTATTTATCATAAGCATGAGGGAAAGAATCCCAAACATCCAAAAACCTAACCCTAGGAGATGAAGCGCCAAAAGTCATGTGGGCCCCGTTTGGGTAAGTTAGTACATCAACTTCCCGGGGTCGTAACTTTTGCATGCGATCTCCGTTTGGGGCGCTCGGTAGCTCGTTGGAAAGGTCTATCCGAGATTTACAACTTTCGACTGGGCCCAAATGTACGCCGGAGGCAACCATTTGGTCCCCCAAATCGCCAAAAAATGTCGTTTAGGGCCTCAAAATGGCTCCGGAAGTTCAGGACCCGAAAAACTGCTAAAAATAGTAATTTACCAAAATTGCCAGAAGACTGTTTTGAGCCCGTTGGAAGAGGTGGGCTGCCACCGATATCCACCTGGATCAATCCTCCCTCCTTAGGAAGCAATGGTCTCCATTGCGTTAAATCCCTTATCATATGTCGAGCTGTGTGTCGAGTTGAGCTCTTGGTGCGACATTTGCTGAAGCAGAAAGGTTGCCTTTCTTTGAAATCTTCAGAGGGCTCTAATTGTTGTTGCTGGCTGCGCTGGAGCTGTTCAAAAGTTTTGGTTGTTGTGGTATTTTGCATTGGTGTTGGTGGTTTCTTTTTGGGGGAGCACCTTGAATGCGTGGCCTTGCACTGCAAAGGAACTCGAATAGGCGATGCTGCACTGAACTTCTGTTTTTCTTGTTTCTGCTGAGTAGAGGGATGATGGGCAGAGGTTGTGGATGTCTCTGTGATATGATGTTCACCTTTAGTGGCAATTGCGAATAGGGAAAATTTCCCAGTGTGGGAGATTATCTTCCTTCCCTGCTCGTTTGGGGTAGGTGCAACTATCTCTGGTATCCGATAGAGTTGTCCTCCCAAAGTGACAATGACACTGCGAGGTCGTGATTCATATACAGCATGACGCTTCCACATATATGGCTGTCCTAAGAGAACATCACATACTTCAAGTGGGGCCACATCACACAATACCTCATCTTTGAAGGGCTTGATGCCATATGGTAGGCGACATTGGTGACTGACACGGATCCTTCGTCCTTGGCTTAGCCATCCAATGGTGTATGGTTGTGGGTGCGGTGTTATTGGTAGCTCTAATCTCTTGATGACTTCTTCTGAGATCAGGTTCTTCTGGCTGCCGCTGTCCACAACAAAGTGTAGGGGAATTCCCTTCACCCACATTTGTGAGTGGAAAAGGCGCTCCTCTGCCTCCGACTCTTCAGGTTCCTCTGGTTGAATCTGTGTGGTGGCAACAACGGCACTGGGTTCTGCATCAATGATCTGCTTCCCTTTTTGCGCAGCTGTGAAATTAGGTTCTGAGTCAGAATCGGAATTGGGATCTGATTCTGAAGCTTTGATCTCAGCCACCAATGACTGTTTTGAGCGACATTCATCAGTGTTGTGCCAGGGGCTTTTGTGGAACTCGCACCACTTCCCGGTGTCCTTCTTTGTCTTTTCTTTGCCCTTCTTTGCCTGTGGTTGGGACTGGTTGTCCTTTTCCTGCCCCGTGCTTTGCGAGCCAGAGTTTCCCTTGCCCTGCTTCTGCGCAGGTCCGAAGTCACGCTTGTTCTTTTGCTGAAATTTCTGCTCAATTTTGACAGCATATCGATAGGCGGATCCGAGTGAAGAGATTTCCAGGAAATCCATCTCTGTTCGGATGTACCGGTGTAGGCCACTGCGATATTTCAGTACTAGGTGCCGCTCGGAGTCCTTGATACCTAGCTTTGTGCGCAAGGTATGAAATTTGTTGGTGTACTCCGACACCGTTTGGTCCCTCTCTTGATGCAGAATGGTCCATTTTGTGTACTGGTCATCATAGTTTCCAACAGGGTAATATTGTTCCTTGACGGCATCTATAAAAGAGGCCCAAGTGGGATTGGAATATTCAAACAATCCAGACTCGTCTGACGAGTTTTGCTCACAATAAGTTTCCCACCAATTTTTGACATGGGGGACGGCCTTAAGGAGCGCAAAGATGATCTTTTCCCTGTCGGAAAATTTGTGGACAGAGAAATACCCTTCTAGTAGATTCAACCATTTATCTAGAGCATCGGCATCGATTTGGCCTTCAAATAAGGGGATATCAAAATTAACTTGTACCTTGAAGGGAGTCGTATCTCCGAAATGGCCGCTCGTTGAGGGTGCGTTTGCCGCTGTTGGCATGCGTTGAAGGATTTGGGCGAAATTATCCATCATCTCGTTCCTCTGTCGCGCGAGGGCTTCCTCGAGCAACAACTTGATAGGATCTACTGCTCCGTCGTCTCTCTTTTCTTCCGCCATGGGAGGCCGTTTGGGGCGGCGAGAGTGGTCTTCCCCAAGTGAAACTAGTTCGAGACCCAACTCTCTGTATCCTGACCTCGTCGGGGACATGCACCGAGAAACAATCAAAGAGCAGACCGCTCTGATACCACTGATCCGGATTTATGTGGGAACGAAACAAAAGATAGCATATACAGAATCATGCACAGAGATATATTGCAAATAACACAGTGATACAGTAAACACATATTCTATTAAATAGCGGAAATAGAACAGACTGTAAAATACAATAGCTGGAATGGTGGTAGCTATCTCTGAGAAGAGATGTGGCCGCTATGCTCATTCGTGCCAAGATGAATACAAAGAGAGGCCGAAAGGGCCTATTTATCATAAGCATGAGGGAAAGAATCCCAAACATCCAAAAACCTAACCCTAGGAGATGAAGCGCCAAAAGTCATGTGGGCCCCGTTTGGGTAAGTTAGTACATCAACTTCCCGGGGTCGTAACTTTTGCATGCGATCTCCGTTTGGGGCGCTCGGTAGCTCGTTGGAAAGGTCTATCCGAGATTTACAACTTTCGACTGGGCCCAAATGTACGCCGGAGGCAACCATTTGGTCCCCCAAATCGCCAAAAAATGTCGTTTAGGGCCTCAAAATGGCTCCGGAAGTTCAGGACCCGAAAAACTGCTAAAAATAGTAATTTACCAAAATTGCCAGAAGACTGTTTTGAGCCCGTTGGAAGAGGTGGGCTGCCACCGATATCCACCTGGATCAATCCTCCCTCCTTAGGAAGCAATGGTCTCCATTGCGTTAAATCCCTTATCATATGTCGAGCTGTGTGTCGAGTTGAGCTCTTGGTGCGACATTTGCTGAAGCAGAAAGGTTGCCTTTCTTTGAAATCTTCAGAGGGCTCTAATTGTTGTTGCTGGCTGCGCTGGAGCTGTTCAAAAGTTTTGGTTGTTGTGGTATTTTGCATTGGTGTTGGTGGTTTCTTTTTGGGGGAGCACCTTGAATGCGTGGCCTTGCACTGCAAAGGAACTCGAATAGGCGATGCTGCACTGAACTTCTGTTTTTCTTGTTTCTGCTGAGTAGAGGGATGATGGGCAGAGGTTGTGGATGTCTCTGTGATATGATGTTCACCTTTAGTGGCAATTGCGAATAGGGAAAATTTCCCAGTGTGGGAGATTATCTTCCTTCCCTGCTCGTTTGGGGTAGGTGCAACTATCTCTGGTATCCGATAGAGTTGTCCTCCCAAAGTGACAATGACACTGCGAGGTCGTGATTCATATACAGCATGACGCTTCCACATATATGGCTGTCCTAAGAGAACATCACATACTTCAAGTGGGGCCACATCACACAATACCTCATCTTTGAAGGGCTTGATGCCATATGGTAGGCGACATTGGTGACTGACACGGATCCTTCGTCCTTGGCTTAGCCATCCAATGGTGTATGGTTGTGGGTGCGGTGTTATTGGTAGCTCTAATCTCTTGATGACTTCTTCTGAGATCAGGTTCTTCTGGCTGCCGCTGTCCACAACAAAGTGTAGGGGAATTCCCTTCACCCACATTTGTGAGTGGAAAAGGCGCTCCTCTGCCTCCGACTCTTCAGGTTCCTCTGGTTGAATCTGTGTGGTGGCAACAACGGCACTGGGTTCTGCATCAATGATCTGCTTCCCTTTTTGCGCAGCTGTGAAATTAGGTTCTGAGTCAGAATCGGAATTGGGATCTGATTCTGAAGCTTTGATCTCAGCCACCAATGACTGTTTTGAGCGACATTCATCAGTGTTGTGCCAGGGGCTTTTGTGGAACTCGCACCACTTCCCGGTGTCCTTCTTTGTCTTTTCTTTGCCCTTCTTTGCCTGTGGTTGGGACTGGTTGTCCTTTTCCTGCCCCGTGCTTTGCGAGCCAGAGTTTCCCTTGCCCTGCTTCTGCGCAGGTCCGAAGTCACGCTTGTTCTTTTGCTGAAATTTCTGCTCAATTTTGACAGCATATCGATAGGCGGATCCGAGTGAAGAGATTTCCAGGAAATCCATCTCTGTTCGGATGTACCGGTGTAGGCCACTGCGATATTTCAGTACTAGGTGCCGCTCGGAGTCCTTGATACCTA
This sequence comes from Larix kaempferi, assembly GCA_027924585.1. Taxonomy (NCBI): domain Eukaryota; kingdom Viridiplantae; phylum Streptophyta; class Pinopsida; order Pinales; family Pinaceae; genus Larix; species Larix kaempferi. Next base: position 7,140,472 of record BSBM01000221.1, read on the forward strand.
GCTTTGTGCGCAAGGTATGAAATTTGTTGGTGTACTCCGACACCGTTTGGTCCCTCTCTTGATGCAGAATGGTCCATTTTGTGTACTGGTCATCATAGTTTCCAACAGGGTAATATTGTTCCTTGACGGCATCTATAAAAGAGGCCCAAGTGGGATTGGAATATTCAAACAATCCAGACTCGTCTGACGAGTTTTGCTCACAATAAGTTTCCCACCAATTTTTGACATGGGGGACGGCCTTAAGGAGCGCAAAGATGATCTTTTCCCTGTCGGAAAATTTGTGGACAGAGAAATACCCTTCTAGTAGATTCAACCATTTATCTAGAGCATCGGCATCGATTTGGCCTTCAAATAAGGGGATATCAAAATTAACTTGTACCTTGAAGGGAGTCGTATCTCCGAAATGGCCGCTCGTTGAGGGTGCGTTTGCCGCTGTTGGCATGCGTTGAAGGATTTGGGCGAAATTATCCATCATCTCGTTCCTCTGTCGCGCGAGGGCTTCCTCGAGCAACAACTTGATAGGATCTACTGCTCCGTCGTCTCTCTTTTCTTCCGCCATGGGAGGCCGTTTGGGGCGGCGAGAGTGGTCTTCCCCAAGTGAAACTAGTTCGAGACCCAACTCTCTGTATCCTGACCTCGTCGGGGACATGCACCGAGAAACAATCAAAGAGCAGACCGCTCTGATACCACTGATCCGGATTTATGTGGGAACGAAACAAAAGATAGCATATACAGAATCATGCACAGAGATATATTGCAAATAACACAGTGATACAGTAAACACATATTCTATTAAATAGCGGAAATAGAACAGACTGTAAAATACAATAGCTGGAATGGTGGTAGCTATCTCTGAGAAGAGATGTGGCCGCTATGCTCATTCGTGCCAAGATGAATACAAAGAGAGGCCGAAAGGGCCTATTTATCATAAGCATGAGGGAAAGAATCCCAAACATCCAAAAACCTAACCCTAGGAGATGAAGCGCCAAAAGTCATGTGGGCCCCGTTTGGGTAAGTTAGTACATCAACTTCCCGGGGTCGTAACTTTTGCATGCGATCTCCGTTTGGGGCGCTCGGTAGCTCGTTGGAAAGGTCTATCCGAGATTTACAACTTTCGACTGGGCCCAAATGTACGCCGGAGGCAACCATTTGGTCCCCCAAATCGCCAAAAAATGTCGTTTAGGGCCTCAAAATGGCTCCGGAAGTTCAGGACCCGAAAAACTGCTAAAAATAGTAATTTACCAAAATTGCCAGAAGACTGTTTTGAGCCCGTTGGAAGAGGTGGGCTGCCACCGATATCCACCTGGATCAATCCTCCCTCCTTAGGAAGCAATGGTCTCCATTGCGTTAAATCCCTTATCATATGTCGAGCTGTGTGTCGAGTTGAGCTCTTGGTGCGACATTTGCTGAAGCAGAAAGGTTGCCTTTCTTTGAAATCTTCAGAGGGCTCTAATTGTTGTTGCTGGCTGCGCTGGAGCTGTTCAAAAGTTTTGGTTGTTGTGGTATTTTGCATTGGTGTTGGTGGTTTCTTTTTGGGGGAGCACCTTGAATGCGTGGCCTTGCACTGCAAAGGAACTCGAATAGGCGATGCTGCACTGAACTTCTGTTTTTCTTGTTTCTGCTGAGTAGAGGGATGATGGGCAGAGGTTGTGGATGTCTCTGTGATATGATGTTCACCTTTAGTGGCAATTGCGAATAGGGAAAATTTCCCAGTGTGGGAGATTATCTTCCTTCCCTGCTCGTTTGGGGTAGGTGCAACTATCTCTGGTATCCGATAGAGTTGTCCTCCCAAAGTGACAATGACACTGCGAGGTCGTGATTCATATACAGCATGACGCTTCCACATATATGGCTGTCCTAAGAGAACATCACATACTTCAAGTGGGGCCACATCACACAATACCTCATCTTTGAAGGGCTTGATGCCATATGGTAGGCGACATTGGTGACTGACACGGATCCTTCGTCCTTGGCTTAGCCATCCAATGGTGTATGGTTGTGGGTGCGGTGTTATTGGTAGCTCTAATCTCTTGATGACTTCTTCTGAGATCAGGTTCTTCTGGCTGCCGCTGTCCACAACAAAGTGTAGGGGAATTCCCTTCACCCACATTTGTGAGTGGAAAAGGCGCTCCTCTGCCTCCGACTCTTCAGGTTCCTCTGGTTGAATCTGTGTGGTGGCAACAACGGCACTGGGTTCTGCATCAATGATCTGCTTCCCTTTTTGCGCAGCTGTGAAATTAGGTTCTGAGTCAGAATCGGAATTGGGATCTGATTCTGAAGCTTTGATCTCAGCCACCAATGACTGTTTTGAGCGACATTCATCAGTGTTGTGCCAGGGGCTTTTGTGGAACTCGCACCACTTCCCGGTGTCCTTCTTTGTCTTTTCTTTGCCCTTCTTTGCCTGTGGTTGGGACTGGTTGTCCTTTTCCTGCCCCGTGCTTTGCGAGCCAGAGTTTCCCTTGCCCTGCTTCTGCGCAGGTCCGAAGTCACGCTTGTTCTTTTGCTGAAATTTCTGCTCAATTTTGACAGCATATCGATAGGCGGATCCGAGTGAAGAGATTTCCAGGAAATCCATCTCTGTTCGGATGTACCGGTGTAGGCCACTGCGATATTTCAGTACTAGGTGCCGCTCGGAGTCCTTGATACCTAGCTTTGTGCGCAAGGTATGAAATTTGTTGGTGTACTCCGACACCGTTTGGTCCCTCTCTTGATGCAGAATGGTCCATTTTGTGTACTGGTCATCATAGTTTCCAACAGGGTAATATTGTTCCTTGACGGCATCTATAAAAGAGGCCCAAGTGGGATTGGAATATTCAAACAATCCAGACTCGTCTGACGAGTTTTGCTCACAATAAGTTTCCCACCAATTTTTGACATGGGGGACGGCCTTAAGGAGCGCAAAGATGATCTTTTCCCTGTCGGAAAATTTGTGGACAGAGAAATACCCTTCTAGTAGATTCAACCATTTATCTAGAGCATCGGCATCGATTTGGCCTTCAAATAAGGGGATATCAAAATTAACTTGTACCTTGAAGGGAGTCGTATCTCCGAAATGGCCGCTCGTTGAGGGTGCGTTTGCCGCTGTTGGCATGCGTTGAAGGATTTGGGCGAAATTATCCATCATCTCGTTCCTCTGTCGCGCGAGGGCTTCCTCGAGCAACAACTTGATAGGATCTACTGCTCCGTCGTCTCTCTTTTCTTCCGCCATGGGAGGCCGTTTGGGGCGGCGAGAGTGGTCTTCCCCAAGTGAAACTAGTTCGAGACCCAACTCTCTGTATCCTGACCTCGTCGGGGACATGCACCGAGAAACAATCAAAGAGCAGACCGCTCTGATACCACTGATCCGGATTTATGTGGGAACGAAACAAAAGATAGCATATACAGAATCATGCACAGAGATATATTGCAAATAACACAGTGATACAGTAAACACATATTCTATTAAATAGCGGAAATAGAACAGACTGTAAAATACAATAGCTGGAATGGTGGTAGCTATCTCTGAGAAGAGATGTGGCCGCTATGCTCATTCGTGCCAAGATGAATACAAAGAGAGGCCGAAAGGGCCTATTTATCATAAGCATGAGGGAAAGAATCCCAAACATCCAAAAACCTAACCCTAGGAGATGAAGCGCCAAAAGTCATGTGGGCCCCGTTTGGGTAAGTTAGTACATCAACTTCCCGGGGGTCGTAACTTTTGCATGCGATCTCCGTTTGGGGCGCTCGGTAGCTCGTTGGAAAGGTCTATCCGAGATTTACAACTTTCGACTGGGCCCAAATGTACGCCGGAGGCAACCATTTGGTCCCCCAAATCGCCAAAAAATGTCGTTTAGGGCCTCAAAATGGCTCCGGAAGTTCAGGACCCGAAAAACTGCTAAAAATAGTAATTTACCAAAATTGCCAGAAGACTGTTTTGAGCCCGTTGGAAGAGGTGGGCTGCCACCGATATCCACCTGGATCAATCCTCCCTCCTTAGGAAGCAATGGTCTCCATTGCGTTAAATCCCTTATCATATGTCGAGCTGTGTGTCGAGTTGAGCTCTTGGTGCGACATTTGCTGAAGCAGAAAGGTTGCCTTTCTTTGAAATCTTCAGAGGGCTCTAATTGTTGTTGCTGGCTGCGCTGGAGCTGTTCAAAAGTTTTGGTTGTTGTGGTATTTTGCATTGGTGTTGGTGGTTTCTTTTTGGGGGAGCACCTTGAATGCGTGGCCTTGCACTGCAAAGGAACTCGAATAGGCGATGCTGCACTGAACTTCTGTTTTTCTTGTTTCTGCTGAGTAGAGGGATGATGGGCAGAGGTTGTGGATGTCTCTGTGATATGATGTTCACCTTTAGTGGCAATTGCGAATAGGGAAAATTTCCCAGTGTGGGAGATTATCTTCCTTCCCTGCTCGTTTGGGGTAGGTGCAACTATCTCTGGTATCCGATAGAGTTGTCCTCCCAAAGTGACAATGACACTGCGAGGTCGTGATTCATATACAGCATGACGCTTCCACATATATGGCTGTCCTAAGAGAACATCACATACTTCAAGTGGGGCCACATCACACAATACCTCATCTTTGAAGGGCTTGATGCCATATGGTAGGCGACATTGGTGACTGACACGGATCCTTCGTCCTTGGCTTAGCCATCCAATGGTGTATGGTTGTGGGTGCGGTGTTATTGGTAGCTCTAATCTCTTGATGACTTCTTCTGAGATCAGGTTCTTCTGGCTGCCGCTGTCCACAACAAAGTGTAGGGGAATTCCCTTCACCCACATTTGTGAGTGGAAAAGGCGCTCCTCTGCCTCCGACTCTTCAGGTTCCTCTGGTTGAATCTGTGTGGTGGCAACAACGGCACTGGGTTCTGCATCAATGATCTGCTTCCCTTTTTGCGCAGCTGTGAAATTAGGTTCTGAGTCAGAATCGGAATTGGGATCTGATTCTGAAGCTTTGATCTCAGCCACCAATGACTGTTTTGAGCGACATTCATCAGTGTTGTGCCAGGGGCTTTTGTGGAACTCGCACCACTTCCCGGTGTCCTTCTTTGTCTTTTCTTTGCCCTTCTTTGCCTGTGGTTGGGACTGGTTGTCCTTTTCCTGCCCCGTGCTTTGCGAGCCAGAGTTTCCCTTGCCCTGCTTCTGCGCAGGTCCGAAGTCACGCTTGTTCTTTTGCTGAAATTTCTGCTCAATTTTGACAGCATATCGATAGGCGGATCCGAGTGAAGAGATTTCCAGGAAATCCATCTCTGTTCGGATGTACCGGTGTAGGCCACTGCGATATTTCAGTACTAGGTGCCGCTCGGAGTCCTTGATACCTAGCTTTGTGCGCAAGGTATGAAATTTGTTGGTGTACTCCGACACCGTTTGGTCCCTCTCTTGATGCAGAATGGTCCATTTTGTGTACTGGTCATCATAGTTTCCAACAGGGTAATATTGTTCCTTGACGGCATCTATAAAAGAGGCCCAAGTGGGATTGGAATATTCAAACAATCCAGACTCGTCTGACGAGTTTTGCTCACAATAAGTTTCCCACCAATTTTTGACATGGGGGACGGCCTTAAGGAGCGCAAAGATGATCTTTTCCCTGTCGGAAAATTTGTGGACAGAGAAATACCCTTCTAGTAGATTCAACCATTTATCTAGAGCATCGGCATCGATTTGGCCTTCAAATAAGGGGATATCAAAATTAACTTGTACCTTGAAGGGAGTCGTATCTCCGAAATGGCCGCTCGTTGAGGGTGCGTTTGCCGCTGTTGGCATGCGTTGAAGGATTTGGGCGAAATTATCCATCATCTCGTTCCTCTGTCGCGCGAGGGCTTCCTCGAGCAACAACTTGATAGGATCTACTGCTCCGTCGTCTCTCTTTTCTTCCGCCATGGGAGGCCGTTTGGGGCGGCGAGAGTGGTCTTCCCCAAGTGAAACTAGTTCGAGACCCAACTCTCTGTATCCTGACCTCGTCGGGGACATGCACCGAGAAACAATCAAAGAGCAGACCGCTCTGATACCACTGATCCGGATTTATGTGGGAACGAAACAAAAGATAGCATATACAGAATCATGCACAGAGATATATTGCAAATAACACAGTGATACAGTAAACACATATTCTATTAAATAGCGGAAATAGAACAGACTGTAAAATACAATAGCTGGAATGGTGGTAGCTATCTCTGAGAAGAGATGTGGCCGCTATGCTCATTCGTGCCAAGATGAATACAAAGAGAGGCCGAAAGGGCCTATTTATCATAAGCATGAGGGAAAGAATCCCAAACATCCAAAAACCTAACCCTAGGAGATGAAGCGCCAAAAGTCATGTGGGCCCCGTTTGGGTAAGTTAGTACATCAACTTCCCGGGGTCGTAACTTTTGCATGCGATCTCCGTTTGGGGCGCTCGGTAGCTCGTTGGAAAGGTCTATCCGAGATTTACAACTTTCGACTGGGCCCAAATGTACGCCGGAGGCAACCATTTGGTCCCCCAAATCGCCAAAAAATGTCGTTTAGGGCCTCAAAATGGCTCCGGAAGTTCAGGACCCGAAAAACTGCTAAAAATAGTAATTTACCAAAATTGCCAGAAGACTGTTTTGAGCCCGTTGGAAGAGGTGGGCTGCCACCGATATCCACCTGGATCAATCCTCCCTCCTTAGGAAGCAATGGTCTCCATTGCGTTAAATCCCTTATCATATGTCGAGCTGTGTGTCGAGTTGAGCTCTTGGTGCGACATTTGCTGAAGCAGAAAGGTTGCCTTTCTTTGAAATCTTCAGAGGGCTCTAATTGTTGTTGCTGGCTGCGCTGGAGCTGTTCAAAAGTTTTGGTTGTTGTGGTATTTTGCATTGGTGTTGGTGGTTTCTTTTTGGGGGAGCACCTTGAATGCGTGGCCTTGCACTGCAAAGGAACTCGAATAGGCGATGCTGCACTGAACTTCTGTTTTTCTTGTTTCTGCTGAGTAGAGGGATGATGGGCAGAGGTTGTGGATGTCTCTGTGATATGATGTTCACCTTTAGTGGCAATTGCGAATAGGGAAAATTTCCCAGTGTGGGAGATTATCTTCCTTCCCTGCTCGTTTGGGGTAGGTGCAACTATCTCTGGTATCCGATAGAGTTGTCCTCCCAAAGTGACAATGACACTGCGAGGTCGTGATTCATATACAGCATGACGCTTCCACATATATGGCTGTCCTAAGAGAACATCACATACTTCAAGTGGGGCCACATCACACAATACCTCATCTTTGAAGGGCTTGATGCCATATGGTAGGCGACATTGGTGACTGACACGGATCCTTCGTCCTTGGCTTAGCCATCCAATGGTGTATGGTTGTGGGTGCGGTGTTATTGGTAGCTCTAATCTCTTGATGACTTCTTCTGAGATCAGGTTCTTCTGGCTGCCGCTGTCCACAACAAAGTGTAGGGGAATTCCCTTCACCCACATTTGTGAGTGGAAAAGGCGCTCCTCTGCCTCCGACTCTTCAGGTTCCTCTGGTTGAATCTGTGTGGTGGCAACAACGGCACTGGGTTCTGCATCAATGATCTGCTTCCCTTTTTGCGCAGCTGTGAAATTAGGTTCTGAGTCAGAATCGGAATTGGGATCTGATTCTGAAGCTTTGATCTCAGCCACCAATGACTGTTTTGAGCGACATTCATCAGTGTTGTGCCAGGGGCTTTTGTGGAACTCGCACCACTTCCCGGTGTCCTTCTTTGTCTTTTCTTTGCCCTTCTTTGCCTGTGGTTGGGACTGGTTGTCCTTTTCCTGCCCCGTGCTTTGCGAGCCAGAGTTTCCCTTGCCCTGCTTCTGCGCAGGTCCGAAGTCACGCTTGTTCTTTTGCTGAAATTTCTGCTCAATTTTGACAGCATATCGATAGGCGGATCCGAGTGAAGAGATTTCCAGGAAATCCATCTCTGTTCGGATGTACCGGTGTAGGCCACTGCGATATTTCAGTACTAGGTGCCGCTCGGAGTCCTTGATACCTAGCTTTGTGCGCAAGGTATGAAATTTGTTGGTGTACTCCGACACCGTTTGGTCCCTCTCTTGATGCAGAATGGTCCATTTTGTGTACTGGTCATCATAGTTTCCAACAGGGTAATATTGTTCCTTGACGGCATCTATAAAAGAGGCCCAAGTGGGATTGGAATATTCAAACAATCCAGACTCGTCTGACGAGTTTTGCTCACAATAAGTTTCCCACCAATTTTTGACATGGGGGACGGCCTTAAGGAGCGCAAAGATGATCTTTTCCCTGTCGGAAAATTTGTGGACAGAGAAATACCCTTCTAGTAGATTCAACCATTTATCTAGAGCATCGGCATCGATTTGGCCTTCAAATAAGGGGATATCAAAATTAACTTGTACCTTGAAGGGAGTCGTATCTCCGAAATGGCCGCTCGTTGAGGGTGCGTTTGCCGCTGTTGGCATGCGTTGAAGGATTTGGGCGAAATTATCCATCATCTCGTTCCTCTGTCGCGCGAGGGCTTCCTCGAGCAACAACTTGATAGGATCTACTGCTCCGTCGTCTCTCTTTTCTTCCGCCATGGGAGGCCGTTTGGGGCGGCGAGAGTGGTCTTCCCCAAGTGAAACTAGTTCGAGACCCAACTCTCTGTATCCTGACCTCGTCGGGGACATGCACCGAGAAACAATCAAAGAGCAGACCGCTCTGATACCACTGATCCGGATTTATGTGGGAACGAAACAAAAGATAGCATATACAGAATCATGCACAGAGATATATTGCAAATAACACAGTGATACAGTAAACACATATTCTATTAAATAGCGGAAATAGAACAGACTGTAAAATACAATAGCTGGAATGGTGGTAGCTATCTCTGAGAAGAGATGTGGCCGCTATGCTCATTCGTGCCAAGATGAATACAAAGAGAGGCCGAAAGGGCCTATTTATCATAAGCATGAGGGAAAGAATCCCAAACATCCAAAAACCTAACCCTAGGAGATGAAGCGCCAAAAGTCATGTGGGCCCCGTTTGGGTAAGTTAGTACATCAACTTCCCGGGGTCGTAACTTTTGCATGCGATCTCCGTTTGGGGCGCTCGGTAGCTCGTTGGAAAGGTCTATCCGAGATTTACAACTTTCGACTGGGCCCAAATGTACGCCGGAGGCAACCATTTGGTCCCCCAAATCGCCAAAAAATGTCGTTTAGGGCCTCAAAATGGCTCCGGAAGTTCAGGACCCGAAAAACTGCTAAAAATAGTAATTTACCAAAATTGCCAGAAGACTGTTTTGAGCCCGTTGGAAGAGGTGGGCTGCCACCGATATCCACCTGGATCAATCCTCCCTCCTTAGGAAGCAATGGTCTCCATTGCGTTAAATCCCTTATCATATGTCGAGCTGTGTGTCGAGTTGAGCTCTTGGTGCGACATTTGCTGAAGCAGAAAGGTTGCCTTTCTTTGAAATCTTCAGAGGGCTCTAATTGTTGTTGCTGGCTGCGCTGGAGCTGTTCAAAAGTTTTGGTTGTTGTGGTATTTTGCATTGGTGTTGGTGGTTTCTTTTTGGGGGAGCACCTTGAATGCGTGGCCTTGCACTGCAAAGGAACTCGAATAGGCGATGCTGCACTGAACTTCTGTTTTTCTTGTTTCTGCTGAGTAGAGGGATGATGGGCAGAGGTTGTGGATGTCTCTGTGATATGATGTTCACCTTTAGTGGCAATTGCGAATAGGGAAAATTTCCCAGTGTGGGAGATTATCTTCCTTCCCTGCTCGTTTGGGGTAGGTGCAACTATCTCTGGTATCCGATAGAGTTGTCCTCCCAAAGTGACAATGACACTGCGAGGTCGTGATTCATATACAGCATGACGCTTCCACATATATGGCTGTCCTAAGAGAACATCACATACTTCAAGTGGGGCCACATCACACAATACCTCATCTTTGAAGGGCTTGATGCCATATGGTAGGCGACATTGGTGACTGACACGGATCCTTCGTCCTTGGCTTAGCCATCCAATGGTGTATGGTTGTGGGTGCGGTGTTATTGGTAGCTCTAATCTCTTGATGACTTCTTCTGAGATCAGGTTCTTCTGGCTGCCGCTGTCCACAACAAAGTGTAGGGGAATTCCCTTCACCCACATTTGTGAGTGGAAAAGGCGCTCCTCTGCCTCCGACTCTTCAGGTTCCTCTGGTTGAATCTGTGTGGTGGCAACAACGGCACTGGGTTCTGCATCAATGATCTGCTTCCCTTTTTGCGCAGCTGTGAAATTAGGTTCTGAGTCAGAATCGGAATTGGGATCTGATTCTGAAGCTTTGATCTCAGCCACCAATGACTGTTTTGAGCGACATTCATCAGTGTTGTGCCAGGGGCTTTTGTGGAACTCGCACCACTTACCGGTGTCCTTCTTTGTCTTTTCTTTGCCCTTCTTTGCCTGTGGTTGGGACTGGTTGTCCTTTTCCTGCCCCGTGCTTTGCGAGCCAGAGTTTCCCTTGCCCTGCTTCTGCGCAGGTCCGAAGTCACGCTTGTTCTTTTGCTGAAATTTCTGCTCAATTTTGACAGCATATCGATAGGCGGATCCGAGTGAAGAGATTTCCAGGAAATCCATCTCTGTTCGGATGTACCGGTGTAGGCCACTGCGATATTTCAGTACTAGGTGCCGCTTGGAGTCCTTGATACCTAGCTTTGTGCGCAAGGTATGAAATTTGTTGGTGTACTCCGACACCGTTTGGTCCCTCTCTTGATGCAGAATGGTCCATTTTGTGTACTGGTCATCATAGTTTCCAACAGGGTAATATTGTTCCTTGACGGCATCTATAAAAGAGGCCCAAGTGGGATTGGAATATTCAAACAATCCAGACTCGTCTGACGAGTTTTGCTCACAATAAGTTTCCCACCAATTTTTGACATGGGGGACGGCCTTAAGGAGCGCAAAGATGATCTTTTCCCTGTCGGAAAATTTGTGGACAGAGAAATACCCTTCTAGTAGATTCAACCATTTATCTAGAGCATCGGCATCGATTTGGCCTTCAAATAAGGGGATATCAAAATTAACTTGTACCTTGAAGGGAGTCGTATCTCCGAAATGGCCGCTCGTTGAGGGTGCGTTTGCCGCTGTTGGCATGCGTTGAAGGATTTGGGCGAAATTATCCATCATCTCGTTCCTCTGTCGCGCGAGGGCTTCCTCGAGCAACAACTTGATAGGATCTACTGCTCCGTCGTCTCTCTTTTCTTCCGCCATGGGAGGCCGTTTGGGGCGGCGAGAGTGGTCTTCCCCAAGTGAAACTAGTTCGAGACCCAACTCTCTGTATCCTGACCTCGTCGGGGACATGCACCGAGAAACAATCAAAGAGCAGACCGCTCTGATACCACTGATCCGGATTTATGTGGGAACGAAACAAAAGATAGCATATACAGAATCATGCACAGAGATATATTGCAAATAACACAGTGATACAGTAAACACATATTCTATTAAATAGCGGAAATAGAACAGACTGTAAAATACAATAGCTGGAATGGTGGTAGCTATCTCTGAGAAGAGATGTGGCCGCTATGCTCATTCGTGCCAAGATGAATACAAAGAGAGGCCGAAAGGGCCTATTTATCATAAGCATGAGGGAAAGAATCCCAAACATCCAAAAACCTAACCCTAGGAGATGAAGCGCCAAAAGTCATGTGGGCCCCGTTTGGGTAAGTTAGTACATCAACTTCCCGGGGTCGTAACTTTTGCATGCGATCTCCGTTTGGGGCGCTCGGTAGCTCGTTGGAAAGGTCTATCCGAGATTTACAACTTTCGACTGGGCCCAAATGTACGCCGGAGGCAACCATTTGGTCCCCCAAATCGCCAAAAAATGTCGTTTAGGGCCTCAAAATGGCTCCGGAAGTTCAGGACCCGAAAAACTGCTAAAAATAGTAATTTACCAAAATTGCCAGAAGACTGTTTTGAGCCCGTTGGAAGAGGTGGGCTGCCACCGATATCCACCTGGATCAATCCTCCCTCCTTAGGAAGCAATGGTCTCCATTGCGTTAAATCCCTTATCATATGTCGAGCTGTGTGTCGAGTTGAGCTCTTGGTGCGACATTTGCTGAAGCAGAAAGGTTGCCTTTCTTTGAAATCTTCAGAGGGCTCTAATTGTTGTTGCTGGCTGCGCTGGAGCTGTTCAAAAGTTTTGGTTGTTGTGGTATTTTGCATTGGTGTTGGTGGTTTCTTTTTGGGGGAGCACCTTGAATGCGTGGCCTTGCACTGCAAAGGAACTCGAATAGGCGATGCTGCACTGAACTTCTGTTTTTCTTGTTTCTGCTGAGTAGAGGGATGATGGGCAGAGGTTGTGGATGTCTCTGTGATATGATGTTCACCTTTAGTGGCAATTGCGAATAGGGAAAATTTCCCAGTGTGGGAGATTATCTTCCTTCCCTGCTCGTTTGGGGTAGGTGCAACTATCTCTGGTATCCGATAGAGTTGTCCTCCCAAAGTGACAATGACACTGCGAGGTCGTGATTCATATACAGCATGACGCTTCCACATATATGGCTGTCCTAAGAGAACATCACATACTTCAAGTGGGGCCACATCACACAATACCTCATCTTTGAAGGGCTTGATGCCATATGGTAGGCGACATTGGTGACTGACACGGATCCTTCGTCCTTGGCTTAGCCATCCAATGGTGTATGGTTGTGGGTGCGGTGTTATTGGTAGCTCTAATCTCTTGATGACTTCTTCTGAGATCAGGTTCTTCTGGCTGCCGCTGTCCACAACAAAGTGTAGGGGAATTCCCTTCACCCACATTTGTGAGTGGAAAAGGCGCTCCTCTGCCTCCGACTCTTCAGGTTCCTCTGGTTGAATCTGTGTGGTGGCAACAACGGCACTGGGTTCTGCATCAATGATCTGCTTCCCTTTTTGCGCAGCTGTGAAATTAGGTTCTGAGTCAGAATCGGAATTGGGATCTGATTCTGAAGCTTTGATCTCAGCCACCAATGACTGTTTTGAGCGACATTCATCAGTGTTGTGCCAGGGGCTTTTGTGGAACTCGCACCACTTCCCGGTGTCCTTCTTTGTCTTTTCTTTGCCCTTCTTTGCCTGTGGTTGGGACTGGTTGTCCTTTTCCTGCCCCGTGCTTTGCGAGCCAGAGTTTCCCTTGCCCTGCTTCTGCGCAGGTCCGAAGTCACGCTTGTTCTTTTGCTGAAATTTCTGCTCAATTTTGACAGCATATCGATAGGCGGATCCGAGTGAAGAGATTTCCAGGAAATCCATCTCTGTTCGGATGTACCGGTGTAGGCCACTGCGATATTTCAGTACTAGGTGCCGCTCGGAGTCCTTGATACCTAGCTTTGTGCGCAAGGTATGAAATTTGTTGGTGTACTCCGACACCGTTTGGTCCCTCTCTTGATGCAGAATGGTCCATTTTGTGTACTGGTCATCATAGTTTCCAACAGGGTAATATTGTTCCTTGACGGCATCTATAAAAGAGGCCCAAGTGGGATTGGAATATTCAAACAATCCAGACTCGTCTGACGAGTTTTGCTCACAATAAGTTTCCCACCAATTTTTGACATGGGGGACGGCCTTAAGGAGCGCAAAGATGATCTTTTCCCTGTCGGAAAATTTGTGGACAGAGAAATACCCTTCTAGTAGATTCAACCATTTATCTAGAGCATCGGCATCGATTTGGCCTTCAAATAAGGGGATATCAAAATTAACTTGTACCTTGAAGGGAGTCGTATCTCCGAAATGGCCGCTCGTTGAGGGTGCGTTTGCCGCTGTTGGCATGCGTTGAAGGATTTGGGCGAAATTATCCATCATCTCGTTCCTCTGTCGCGCGAGGGCTTCCTCGAGCAACAACTTGATAGGATCTACTGCTCCGTCGTCTCTCTTTTCTTCCGCCATGGGAGGCCGTTTGGGGCGGCGAGAGTGGTCTTCCCCAAGTGAAACTAGTTCGAGACCCAACTCTCTGTATCCTGACCTCGTCGGGGACATGCACCGAGAAACAATCAAAGAGCAGACCGCTCTGATACCACTGATCCGGATTTATGTGGGAACGAAACAAAAGATAGCATATACAGAATCATGCACAGAGATATATTGCAAATAACACAGTGATACAGTAAACACATATTCTATTAAATAGCGGAAATAGAACAGACTGTAAAATACAATAGCTGGAATGGTGGTAGCTATCTCTGAGAAGAGATGTGGCCGCTATGCTCATTCGTGCCAAGATGAATACAAAGAGAGGCCGAAAGGGCCTATTTATCATAAGCATGAGGGAAAGAATCCCAAACATCCAAAAACCTAACCCTAGGAGATGAAGCGCCAAAAGTCATGTGGGCCCCGTTTGGGTAAGTTAGTACATCAACTTCCCGGGGTCGTAACTTTTGCATGCGATCTCCGTTTGGGGCGCTCGGTAGCTCGTTGGAAAGGTCTATCCGAGATTTACAACTTTCGACTGGGCCCAAATGTACGCCGGAGGCAACCATTTGGTCCCCCAAATCGCCAAAAAATGTCGTTTAGGGCCTCAAAATGGCTCCGGAAGTTCAGGACCCGAAAAACTGCTAAAAATAGTAATTTACCAAAATTGCCAGAAGACTGTTTTGAGCCCGTTGGAAGAGGTGGGCTGCCACCGATATCCACCTGGATCAATCCTCCCTCCTTAGGAAGCAATGGTCTCCATTGCGTTAAATCCCTTATCATATGTCGAGCTGTGTGTCGAGTTGAGCTCTTGGTGCGACATTTGCTGAAGCAGAAAGGTTGCCTTTCTTTGAAATCTTCAGAGGGCTCTAATTGTTGTTGCTGGCTGCGCTGGAGCTGTTCAAAAGTTTTGGTTGTTGTGGTATTTTGCATTGGTGTTGGTGGTTTCTTTTTGGGGGAGCACCTTGAATGCGTGGCCTTGCACTGCAAAGGAACTCGAATAGGCGATGCTGCACTGAACTTCTGTTTTTCTTGTTTCTGCTGAGTAGAGGGATGATGGGCAGAGGTTGTGGATGTCTCTGTGATATGATGTTCACCTTTAGTGGCAATTGCGAATAGGGAAAATTTCCCAGTGTGGGAGATTATCTTCCTTCCCTGCTCGTTTGGGGTAGGTGCAACTATCTCTGGTATCCGATAGAGTTGTCCTCCCAAAGTGACAATGACACTGCGAGGTCGTGATTCATATACAGCATGACGCTTCCACATATATGGCTGTCCTAAGAGAACATCACATACTTCAAGTGGGGCCACATCACACAATACCTCATCTTTGAAGGGCTTGATGCCATATGGTAGGCGACATTGGTGACTGACACGGATCCTTCGTCCTTGGCTTAGCCATCCAATGGTGTATGGTTGTGGGTGCGGTGTTATTGGTAGCTCTAATCTCTTGATGACTTCTTCTGAGATCAGGTTCTTCTGGCTGCCGCTGTCCACAACAAAGTGTAGGGGAATTCCCTTCACCCACATTTGTGAGTGGAAAAGGCGCTCCTCTGCCTCCGACTCTTCAGGTTCCTCTGGTTGAATCTGTGTGGTGGCAACAACGGCACTGGGTTCTGCATCAATGATCTGCTTCCCTTTTTGCGCAGCTGTGAAATTAGGTTCTGAGTCAGAATCGGAATTGGGATCTGATTCTGAAGCTTTGATCTCAGCCACCAATGACTGTTTTGAGCGACATTCATCAGTGTTGTGCCAGGGGCTTTTGTGGAACTCGCACCACTTCCCGGTGTCCTTCTTTGTCTTTTCTTTGCCCTTCTTTGCCTGTGGTTGGGACTGGTTGTCCTTTTCCTGCCCCGTGCTTTGCGAGCCAGAGTTTCCCTTGCCCTGCTTCTGCGCAGGTCCGAAGTCACGCTTGTTCTTTTGCTGAAATTTCTGCTCAATTTTGACAGCATATCGATAGGCGGATCCGAGTGAAGAGATTTCCAGGAAATCCATCTCTGTTCGGATGTACCGGTGTAGGCCACTGCGATATTTCAGTACTAGGTGCCGCTCGGAGTCCTTGATACCTAGCTTTGTGCGCAAGGTATGAAATTTGTTGGTGTACTCCGACACCGTTTGGTCCCTCTCTTGATGCAGAATGGTCCATTTTGTGTACTGGTCATCATAGTTTCCAACAGGGTAATATTGTTCCTTGACGGCATCTATAAAAGAGGCCCAAGTGGGATTGGAATATTCAAACAATCCAGACTCGTCTGACGAGTTTTACTCACAATAAGTTTCCCACCAATTTTTGACATGGGGGACGGCCTTAAGGAGCGCAAAGATGATCTTTTCCCTGTCGGAAAATTTGTGGACAGAGAAATACCCTTCTAGTAGATTCAACCATTTATCTAGAGCATCGGCATCGATTTGGCCTTCAAATAAGGGGATATCAAAATTAACTTGTACCTTGAAGGGAGTCGTATCTCCGAAATGGCCGCTCGTTGAGGGTGCGTTTGCCGCTGTTGGCATGCGTTGAAGGATTTGGGCGAAATTATCCATCATCTCGTTCCTCTGTCGCGCGAGGGCTTCCTCGAGCAACAACTTGATAGGATCTACTGCTCCGTCGTCTCTCTTTTCTTCCGCCATGGGAGGCCGTTTGGGGCGGCGAGAGTGGTCTTCCCCAAGTGAAACTAGTTCGAGACCCAACTCTCTGTATCCTGACCTCGTCGGGGACATGCACCGAGAAACAATCAAAGAGCAGACCGCTCTGATACCACTGATCCGGATTTATGTGGGAACGAAACAAAAGATAGCATATACAGAATCATGCACAGAGATATATTGCAAATAACACAGTGATACAGTAAACACATATTCTATTAAATAGCGGAAATAGAACAGACTGTAAAATACAATAGCTGGAATGGTGGTAGCTATCTCTGAGAAGAGATGTGGCCGCTATGCTCATTCGTGCCAAGATGAATACAAAGAGAGGCCGAAAGGGCCTATTTATCATAAGCATGAGGGAAAGAATCCCAAACATCCAAAAACCTAACCCTAGGAGATGAAGCGCCAAAAGTCATGTGGGCCCCGTTTGGGTAAGTTAGTACATCAACTTCCCGGGGTCGTAACTTTTGCATGCGATCTCCGTTTGGGGCGCTCGGTAGCTCGTTGGAAAGGTCTATCCGAGATTTACAACTTTCGACTGGGCCCAAATGTACGCCGGAGGCAACCATTTGGTCCCCCAAATCGCCAAAAAATGTCGTTTAGGGCCTCAAAATGGCTCCGGAAGTTCAGGACCCGAAAAACTGCTAAAAATAGTAATTTACCAAAATTGCCAGAAGACTGTTTTGAGCCCGTTGGAAGAGGTGGGCTGCCACCGATATCCACCTGGATCAATCCTCCCTCCTTAGGAAGCAATGGTCTCCATTGCGTTAAATCCCTTATCATATGTCGAGCTGTGTGTCGAGTTGAGCTCTTGGTGCGACATTTGCTGAAGCAGAAAGGTTGCCTTTCTTTGAAATCTTCAGAGGGCTCTAATTGTTGTTGCTGGCTGCGCTGGAGCTGTTCAAAAGTTTTGGTTGTTGTGGTATTTTGCATTGGTGTTGGTGGTTTCTTTTTGGGGGAGCACCTTGAATGCGTGGCCTTGCACTGCAAAGGAACTCGAATAGGCGATGCTGCACTGAACTTCTGTTTTTCTTGTTTCTGCTGAGTAGAGGGATGATGGGCAGAGGTTGTGGATGTCTCTGTGATATGATGTTCACCTTTAGTGGCAATTGCGAATAGGGAAAATTTCCCAGTGTGGGAGATTATCTTCCTTCCCTGCTCGTTTGGGGTAGGTGCAACTATCTCTGGTATCCGATAGAGTTGTCCTCCCAAAGTGACAATGACACTGCGAGGTCGTGATTCATATACAGCATGACGCTTCCACATATATGGCTGTCCTAAGAGAACATCACATACTTCAAGTGGGGCCACATCACACAATACCTCATCTTTGAAGGGCTTGATGCCATATGGTAGGCGACATTGGTGACTGACACGGATCCTTCGTCCTTGGCTTAGCCATCCAATGGTGTATGGTTGTGGGTGCGGTGTTATTGGTAGCTCTAATCTCTTGATGACTTCTTCTGAGATCAGGTTCTTCTGGCTGCCGCTGTCCACAACAAAGTGTAGGGGAATTCCCTTCACCCACATTTGTGAGTGGAAAAGGCGCTCCTCTGCCTCCGACTCTTCAGGTTCCTCTGGTTGAATCTGTGTGGTGGCAACAACGGCACTGGGTTCTGCATCAATGATCTGCTTCCCTTTTTGCGCAGCTGTGAAATTAGGTTCTGAGTCAGAATCGGAATTGGGATCTGATTCTGAAGCTTTGATCTCAGCCACCAATGACTGTTTTGAGCGACATTCATCAGTGTTGTGCCAGGGGCTTTTGTGGAACTCGCACCACTTCCCGGTGTCCTTCTTTGTCTTTTCTTTGCCCTTCTTTGCCTGTGGTTGGGACTGGTTGTCCTTTTCCTGCCCCGTGCTTTGCGAGCCAGAGTTTCCCTTGCCCTGCTTCTGCGCAGGTCCGAAGTCACGCTTGTTCTTCTGCTGAAATTTCTGCTCAATTTTGACAGCATATCGATAGGCGGATCCGAGTGAAGAGATTTCCAGGAAATCCATCTCTGTTCGGATGTACCGGTGTAGGCCACTGCGATATTTCAGTACTAGGTGCCGCTCGGAGTCCTTGATACCTAGCTTTGTGCGCAAGGTATGAAATTTGTTGGTGTACTCCGACACCGTTTGGTCCCTCTCTTGATGCAGAATGGTCCATTTTGTGTACTGGTCATCATAGTTTCCAACAGGGTAATATTGTTCCTTGACGGCATCTATAAAAGAGGCCCAAGTGGGATTGGAATATTCAAACAATCCAGACTCGTCTGACGAGTTTTGCTCACAATAAGTTTCCCACCAATTTTTGACATGGGGGACGGCCTTAAGGAGCGCAAAGATGATCTTTTCCCTGTCGGAAAATTTGTGGACAGAGAAATACCCTTCTAGTAGATTCAACCATTTATCTAGAGCATCGGCATCGATTTGGCCTTCAAATAAGGGGATATCAAAATTAACTTGTACCTTGAAGGGAGTCGTATCTCCGAAATGGCCGCTCGTTGAGGGTGCGTTTGCCGCTGTTGGCATGCGTTGAAGGATTTGGGCGAAATTATCCATCATCTCGTTCCTCTGTCGCGCGAGGGCTTCCTCGAGCAACAACTTGATAGGATCTACTGCTCCGTCGTCTCTCTTTTCTTCCGCCATGGGAGGCCGTTTGGGGCGGCGAGAGTGGTCTTCCCCAAGTGAAACTAGTTCGAGACCCAACTCTCTGTATCCTGACCTCGTCGGGGACATGCACCGAGAAACAATCAAAGAGCAGACCGCTCTGATACCACTGATCCGGATTTATGTGGGAACGAAACAAAAGATAGCATATACAGAATCATGCACAGAGATATATTGCAAATAACACAGTGATACAGTAAACACATATTCTATTAAATAGCGGAAATAGAACAGACTGTAAAATACAATAGCTGGAATGGTGGTAGCTATCTCTGAGAAGAGATGTGGCCGCTATGCTCATTCGTGCCAAGATGAATACAAAGAGAGGCCGAAAGGGCCTATTTATCATAAGCATGAGGGAAAGAATCCCAAACATCCAAAAACCTAACCCTAGGAGATGAAGCGCCAAAAGTCATGTGGGCCCCGTTTGGGTAAGTTAGTACATCAACTTCCCGGGGTCGTAACTTTTGCATGCGATCTCCGTTTGGGGCGCTCGGTAGCTCGTTGGAAAGGTCTATCCGAGATTTACAACTTTCGACTGGGCCCAAATGTACGCCGGAGGCAACCATTTGGTCCCCCAAATCGCCAAAAAATGTCGTTTAGGGCCTCAAAATGGCTCCGGAAGTTCAGGACCCGAAAAACTGCTAAAAATAGTAATTTACCAAAATTGCCAGAAGACTGTTTTGAGCCCGTTGGAAGAGGTGGGCTGCCACCGATATCCACCTGGATCAATCCTCCCTCCTTAGGAAGCAATGGTCTCCATTGCGTTAAATCCCTTATCATATGTCGAGCTGTGTGTCGAGTTGAGCTCTTGGTGCGACATTTGCTGAAGCAGAAAGGTTGCCTTTCTTTGAAATCTTCAGAGGGCTCTAATTGTTGTTGCTGGCTGCGCTGGAGCTGTTCAAAAGTTTTGGTTGTTGTGGTATTTTGCATTGGTGTTGGTGGTTTCTTTTTGGGGGAGCACCTTGAATGCGTGGCCTTGCACTGCAAAGGAACTCGAATAGGCGATGCTGCACTGAACTTCTGTTTTTCTTGTTTCTGCTGAGTAGAGGGATGATGGGCAGAGGTTGTGGATGTCTCTGTGATATGATGTTCACCTTTAGTGGCAATTGCGAATAGGGAAAATTTCCCAGTGTGGGAGATTATCTTCCTTCCCTGCTCGTTTGGGGTAGGTGCAACTATCTCTGGTATCCGATAGAGTTGTCCTCCCAAAGTGACAATGACACTGCGAGGTCGTGATTCATATACAGCATGACGCTTCCACATATATGGCTGTCCTAAGAGAACATCACATACTTCAAGTGGGGCCACATCACACAATACCTCATCTTTGAAGGGCTTGATGCCATATGGTAGGCGACATTGGTGACTGACACGGATCCTTCGTCCTTGGCTTAGCCATCCAATGGTGTATGGTTGTGGGTGCGGTGTTATTGGTAGCTCTAATCTCTTGATGACTTCTTCTGAGATCAGGTTCTTCTGGCTGCCGCTGTCCACAACAAAGTGTAGGGGAATTCCCTTCACCCACATTTGTGAGTGGAAAAGGCGCTCCTCTGCCTCCGACTCTTCAGGTTCCTCTGGTTGAATCTGTGTGGTGGCAACAACGGCACTGGGTTCTGCATCAATGATCTGCTTCCCTTTTTGCGCAGCTGTGAAATTAGGTTCTGAGTCAGAATCGGAATTGGGATCTGATTCTGAAGCTTTGATCTCAGCCACCAATGACTGTTTTGAGCGACATTCATCAGTGTTGTGCCAGGGGCTTTTGTGGAACTCGCACCACTTCCCGGTGTCCTTCTTTGTCTTTTCTTTGCCCTTCTTTGCCTGTGGTTGGGACTGGTTGTCCTTTTCCTGCCCCGTGCTTTGCGAGCCAGAGTTTCCCTTGCCCTGCTTCTGCGCAGGTCCGAAGTCACGCTTGTTCTTCTGCTGAAATTTCTGCTCAATTTTGACAGCATATCGATAGGCGGATCCGAGTGAAGAGATTTCCAGGAAATCCATCTCTGTTCGGATGTACCGGTGTAGGCCACTGCGATATTTCAGTACTAGGTGCCGCTCGGAGTCCTTGATACCTAGCTTTGTGCGCAAGGTATGAAATTTGTTGGTGTACTCCGACACCGTTTGGTCCCTCTCTTGATGCAGAATGGTCCATTTTGTGTACTGGTCATCATAGTTTCCAACAGGGTAATATTGTTCCTTGACGGCATCTATAAAAGAGGCCCAAGTGGGATTGGAATATTCAAACAATCCAGACTCGTCTGACGAGTTTTGCTCACAATAAGTTTCCCACCAATTTTTGACATGGGGGACGGCCTTAAGGAGCGCAAAGATGATCTTTTCCCTGTCGGAAAATTTGTGGACAGAGAAATACCCTTCTAGTAGATTCAACCATTTATCTAGAGCATCGGCATCGATTTGGCCTTCAAATAAGGGGATATCAAAATTAACTTGTACCTTGAAGGGAGTCGTATCTCCGAAATGGCCGCTCGTTGAGGGTGCGTTTGCCGCTGTTGGCATGCGTTGAAGGATTTGGGCGAAATTATCCATCATCTCGTTCCTCTGTCGCGCGAGGGCTTCCTCGAGCAACAACTTGATAGGATCTACTGCTCCGTCGTCTCTCTTTTCTTCCGCCATGGGAGGCCGTTTGGGGCGGCGAGAGTGGTCTTCCCCAAGTGAAACTAGTTCGAGACCCAACTCTCTGTATCCTGACCTCGTCGGGGACATGCACCGAGAAACAATCAAAGAGCAGACCGCTCTGATACCACTGATCCGGATTTATGTGGGAACGAAACAAAAGATAGCATATACAGAATCATGCACAGAGATATATTGCAAATAACACAGTGATACAGTAAACACATATTCTATTAAATAGCGGAAATAGAACAGACTGTAAAATACAATAGCTGGAATGGTGGTAGCTATCTCTGAGAAGAGATGTGGCCGCTATGCTCATTCGTGCCAAGATGAATACAAAGAGAGGCCGAAAGGGCCTATTTATCATAAGCATGAGGGAAAGAATCCCAAACATCCAAAAACCTAACCCTAGGAGATGAAGCGCCAAAAGTCATGTGGGCCCCGTTTGGGTAAGTTAGTACATCAACTTCCCGGGGTCGTAACTTTTGCATGCGATCTCCGTTTGGGGCGCTCGGTAGCTCGTTGGAAAGGTCTATCCGAGATTTACAACTTTCGACTGGGCCCAAATGTACGCCGGAGGCAACCATTTGGTCCCCCAAATCGCCAAAAAATGTCGTTTAGGGCCTCAAAATGGCTCCGGAAGTTCAGGACCCGAAAAACTGCTAAAAATAGTAATTTACCAAAATTGCCAGAAGACTGTTTTGAGCCCGTTGGAAGAGGTGGGCTGCCACCGATATCCACCTGGATCAATCCTCCCTCCTTAGGAAGCAATGGTCTCCATTGCGTTAAATCCCTTATCATATGTCGAGCTGTGTGTCGAGTTGAGCTCTTGGTGCGACATTTGCTGAAGCAGAAAGGTTGCCTTTCTTTGAAATCTTCAGAGGGCTCTAATTGTTGTTGCTGGCTGCGCTGGAGCTGTTCAAAAGTTTTGGTTGTTGTGGTATTTTGCATTGGTGTTGGTGGTTTCTTTTTGGGGGAGCACCTTGAATGCGTGGCCTTGCACTGCAAAGGAACTCGAATAGGCGATGCTGCACTGAACTTCTGTTTTTCTTGTTTCTGCTGAGTAGAGGGATGATGGGCAGAGGTTGTGGATGTCTCTGTGATATGATGTTCACCTTTAGTGGCAATTGCGAATAGGGAAAATTTCCCAGTGTGGGAGATTATCTTCCTTCCCTGCTCGTTTGGGGTAGGTGCAACTATCTCTGGTATCCGATAGAGTTGTCCTCCCAAAGTGACAATGACACTGCGAGGTCGTGATTCATATACAGCATGACGCTTCCACATATATGGCTGTCCTAAGAGAACATCACATACTTCAAGTGGGGCCACATCACACAATACCTCATCTTTGAAGGGCTTGATGCCATATGGTAGGCGACATTGGTGACTGACACGGATCCTTCGTCCTTGGCTTAGCCATCCAATGGTGTATGGTTGTGGGTGCGGTGTTATTGGTAGCTCTAATCTCTTGATGACTTCTTCTGAGATCAGGTTCTTCTGGCTGCCGCTGTCCACAACAAAGTGTAGGGGAATTCCCTTCACCCACATTTGTGAGTGGAAAAGGCGCTCCTCTGCCTCCGACTCTTCAGGTTCCTCTGGTTGAATCTGTGTGGTGGCAACAACGGCACTGGGTTCTGCATCAATGATCTGCTTCCCTTTTTGCGCAGCTGTGAAATTAGGTTCTGAGTCAGAATCGGAATTGGGATCTGATTCTGAAGCTTTGATCTCAGCCACCAATGACTGTTTTGAGCGACATTCATCAGTGTTGTGCCAGGGGCTTTTGTGGAACTCGCACCACTTCCCGGTGTCCTTCTTTGTATTTTCTTTGCCCTTCTTTGCCTGTGGTTGGGACTGGTTGTCCTTTTCCTGCCCCGTGCTTTGCGAGCCAGAGTTTCCCTTGCCCTGCTTCTGCGCAGGTCCGAAGTCACGCTTGTTCTTTTGCTGAAATTTCTGCTCAATTTTGACAGCATATCGATAGGCGGATCCGAGTGAAGAGATTTCCAGGAAATCCATCTCTGTTCGGATGTACCGGTGTAGGCCACTGCGATATTTCAGTACTAGGTGCCGCTCGGAGTCCTTGATACCTAGCTTTGTGCGCAAGGTATGAAATTTGTTGGTGTACTCCGACACCGTTTGGTCCCTCTCTTGATGCAGAATGGTCCATTTTGTGTACTGGTCATCATAGTTTCCAACAGGGTAATATTGTTCCTTGACGGCATCTATAAAAGAGGCCCAAGTGGGATTGGAATATTCAAACAATCCAGACTCGTCTGACGAGTTTTACTCACAATAAGTTTCCCACCAATTTTTGACATGGGGGACGGCCTTAAGGAGCGCAAAGATGATCTTTTCCCTGTCGGAAAATTTGTGGACAGAGAAATACCCTTCTAGTAGATTCAACCATTTATCTAGAGCATCGGCATCGATTTGGCCTTCAAATAAGGGGATATCAAAATTAACTTGTACCTTGAAGGGAGTCGTATCTCCGAAATGGCCGCTCGTTGAGGGTGCGTTTGCCGCTGTTGGCATGCGTTGAAGGATTTGGGCGAAATTATCCATCATCTCGTTCCTCTGTCGCGCGAGGGCTTCCTCGAGCAACAACTTGATAGGATCTACTGCTCCGTCGTCTCTCTTTTCTTCCGCCATGGGAGGCCGTTTGGGGCGGCGAGAGTGGTCTTCCCCAAGTGAAACTAGTTCGAGACCCAACTCTCTGTATCCTGACCTCGTCGGGGACATGCACCGAGAAACAATCAAAGAGCAGACCGCTCTGATACCACTGATCCGGATTTATGTGGGAACGAAACAAAAGATAGCATATACAGAATCATGCACAGAGATATATTGCAAATAACACAGTGATACAGTAAACACATATTCTATTAAATAGCGGAAATAGAACAGACTGTAAAATACAATAGCTGGAATGGTGGTAGCTATCTCTGAGAAGAGATGTGGCCGCTATGCTCATTCGTGCCAAGATGAATACAAAGAGAGGCCGAAAGGGCCTATTTATCATAAGCATGAGGGAAAGAATCCCAAACATCCAAAAACCTAACCCTAGGAGATGAAGCGCCAAAAGTCATGTGGGCCCCGTTTGGGTAAGTTAGTACATCAACTTCCCGGGGTCGTAACTTTTGCATGCGATCTCCGTTTGGGGCGCTCGGTAGCTCGTTGGAAAGGTCTATCCGAGATTTACAACTTTCGAATGGGCCCACATGTACGCCGGAGGCAACCATTTGGTCCCCCAAATCGCCAAAAAATGTCGTTTAGGGCCTCAAAATGGCTCCGGAAGTTCAGGACCCGAAAAACTGCTAAAAATAGTAATTTACCAAAATTGCCAGAAGACTGTTTTGAGCCCGTTGGAAGAGGTGGGCTGCCACCGATATCCACCTGGATCAATCCTCCCTCCTTAGGAAGCAATGGTCTCCATTGCGTTAAATCCCTTATCATATGTCGAGCTGTGTGTCGAGTTGAGCTCTTGGTGCGACATTTGCTGAAGCAGAAAGGTTTCCTTTCTTTGAAATCTTCAGAGGGCTCTAATTGTTGTTGCTGGCTGCGCTGGAGCTGTTCAAAAGTTTTGGTTGTTGTGGTATTTTGCATTGGTGTTGGTGGTTTCTTTTTGGGGGAGCACCTTGAATGCGTGGCCTTGCACTGCAAAGGAACTCGAATAGGCGATGCTGCACTGAACTTCTGTTTTTCTTGTTTCTGCTGAGTAGAGGGATGATGGGCAGAGGTTGTGGATGTCTCTGTGATATGATGTTCACCTTTAGTGGCAATTGCGAATAGGGAAAATTTCCCAGTGTGGGAGATTATCTTCCTTCCCTGCTCGTTTGGGGTAGGTGCAACTATCTCTGGTATCCGATAGAGTTGTCCTCCCAAAGTGACAATGACACTGCGAGGTCGTGATTCATATACAGCATGACGCTTCCACATATATGGCTGTCCTAAGAGAACATCACATACTTCAAGTGGGGCCACATCACACAATACCTCATCTTTGAAGGGCTTGATGCCATATGGTAGGCGACATTGGTGACTGACACGGATCCTTCGTCCTTGGCTTAGCCATCCAATGGTGTATGGTTGTGGGTGCGGTGTTATTGGTAGCTCTAATCTCTTGATGACTTCTTCTGAGATCAGGTTCTTCTGGCTGCCGCTGTCCACAACAAAGTGTAGGGGAATTCCCTTCACCCACATTTGTGAGTGGAAAAGGCGCTCCTCTGCCTCCGACTCTTCAGGTTCCTCTGGTTGAATCTGTGTGGTGGCAACAACGGCACTGGGTTCTGCATCAATGATCTGCTTCCCTTTTTGCGCAGCTGTGAAATTAGGTTCTGAGTCAGAATCGGAATTGGGATCTGATTCTGAAGCTTTGATCTCAGCCACCAATGACTGTTTTGAGCGACATTCATCAGTGTTGTGCCAGGGGCTTTTGTGGAACTCGCACCACTTCCCGGTGTCCTTCTTTGTCTTTTCTTTGCCCTTCTTTGCCTGTGGTTGGGACTGGTTGTCCTTTTCCTGCCCCGTGCTTTGCGAGCCAGAGTTTCCCTTGCCCTGCTTCTGCGCAGGTCCGAAGTCACGCTTGTTCTTTTGCTGAAATTTCTGCTCAATTTTGACAGCATATCGATAGGCGGATCCGAGTGAAGAGATTTCCAGGAAATCCATCTCTGTTCGGATGTACCGGTGTAGGCCACTGCGATATTTCAGTACTAGGTGCCGCTCGGAGTCCTTGATACCTAGCTTTGTGCGCAAGGTATGAAATTTGTTGGTGTACTCCGACACCGTTTGGTCCCTCTCTTGATGCAGAATGGTCCATTTTGTGTACTGGTCATCATAGTTTCCAACAGGGTAATATTGTTCCTTGACGGCATCTATAAAAGAGGCCCAAGTGGGATTGGAATATTCAAACAATCCAGACTCGTCTGACGAGTTTTACTCACAATAAGTTTCCCACCAATTTTTGACATGGGGGACGGCCTTAAGGAGCGCAAAGATGATCTTTTCCCTGTCGGAAAATTTGTGGACAGAGAAATACCCTTCTAGTAGATTCAACCATTTATCTAGAGCATCGGCATCGATTTGGCCTTCAAATAAGGGGATATCAAAATTAACTTGTACCTTGAAGGGAGTCGTATCTCCGAAATGGCCGCTCGTTGAGGGTGCGTTTGCCGCTGTTGGCATGCGTTGAAGGATTTGGGCGAAATTATCCATCATCTCGTTCCTCTGTCGCGCGAGGGCTTCCTCGAGCAACAACTTGATAGGATCTACTGCTCCGTCGTCTCTCTTTTCTTCCGCCATGGGAGGCCGTTTGGGGCGGCGAGAGTGGTCTTCCCCAAGTGAAACTAGTTCGAGACCCAACTCTCTGTATCCTGACCTCGTCGGGGACATGCACCGAGAAACAATCAAAGAGCAGACCGCTCTGATACCACTGATCCGGATTTATGTGGGAACGAAACAAAAGATAGCATATACAGAATCATGCACAGAGATATATTGCAAATAACACAGTGATACAGTAAACACATATTCTATTAAATAGCGGAAATAGAACAGACTGTAAAATACAATAGCTGGAATGGTGGTAGCTATCTCTGAGAAGAGATGTGGCCGCTATGCTCATTCGTGCCAAGATGAATACAAAGAGAGGCCGAAAGGGCCTATTTATCATAAGCATGAGGGAAAGAATCCCAAACATCCAAAAACCTAACCCTAGGAGATGAAGCGCCAAAAGTCATGTGGGCCCCGTTTGGGTAAGTTAGTACATCAACTTCCCGGGGTCGTAACTTTTGCATGCGATCTCCGTTTGGGGCGCTCGGTAGCTCGTTGGAAAGGTCTATCCGAGATTTACAACTTTCGACTGGGCCCACATGTACGCCGGAGGCAACCATTTGGTCCCCCAAATCGCCAAAAAATGTCGTTTAGGGCCTCAAAATGGCTCCGGAAGTTCAGGACCCGAAAAACTGCTAAAAATAGTAATTTACCAAAATTGCCAGAAGACTGTTTTGAGCCCGTTGGAAGAGGTGGGCTGCCACCGATATCCACCTGGATCAATCCTCCCTCCTTAGGAAGCAATGGTCTCCATTGCGTTAAATCCCTTATCATATGTCGAGCTGTGTGTCGAGTTGAGCTCTTGGTGCGACATTTGCTGAAGCAGAAAGGTTTCCTTTCTTTGAAATCTTCAGAGGGCTCTAATTGTTGTTGCTGGCTGCGCTGGAGCTGTTCAAAAGTTTTGGTTGTTGTGGTATTTTGCATTGGTGTTGGTGGTTTCTTTTTGGGGGAGCACCTTGAATGCGTGGCCTTGCACTGCAAAGGAACTCGAATAGGCGATGCTGCACTGAACTTCTGTTTTTCTTGTTTCTGCTGAGTAGAGGGATGATGGGCAGAGGTTGTGGATGTCTCTGTGATATGATGTTCACCTTTAGTGGCAATTGCGAATAGGGAAAATTTCCCAGTGTGGGAGATTATCTTCCTTCCCTGCTCGTTTGGGGTAGGTGCAACTATCTCTGGTATCCGATAGAGTTGTCCTCCCAAAGTGACAATGACACTGCGAGGTCGTGATTCATATACAGCATGACGCTTCCACATATATGGCTGTCCTAAGAGAACATCACATACTTCAAGTGGGGCCACATCACACAATACCTCATCTTTGAAGGGCTTGATGCCATATGGTAGGCGACATTGGTGACTGACACGGATCCTTCGTCCTTGGCTTAGCCATCCAATGGTGTATGGTTGTGGGTGCGGTGTTATTGGTAGCTCTAATCTCTTGATGACTTCTTCTGAGATCAGGTTCTTCTGGCTGCCGCTGTCCACAACAAAGTGTAGGGGAATTCCCTTCACCCACATTTGTGAGTGGAAAAGGCGCTCCTCTGCCTCCGACTCTTCAGGTTCCTCTGGTTGAATCTGTGTGGTGGCAACAACGGCACTGGGTTCTGCATCAATGATCTGCTTCCCTTTTTGCGCAGCTGTGAAATTAGGTTCTGAGTCAGAATCGGAATTGGGATCTGATTCTGAAGCTTTGATCTCAGCCACCAATGACTGTTTTGAGCGACATTCATCAGTGTTGTGCCAGGGGCTTTTGTGGAACTCGCACCACTTCCCGGTGTCCTTCTTTGTCTTTTCTTTGCCCTTCTTTGCCTGTGGTTGGGACTGGTTGTCCTTTTCCTGCCCCGTGCTTTGCGAGCCAGAGTTTCCCTTGCCCTGCTTCTGCGCAGGTCCGAAGTCACGCTTGTTCTTTTGCTGAAATTTCTGCTCAATTTTGACAGCATATCGATAGGCGGATCCGAGTGAAGAGATTTCCAGGAAATCCATCTCTGTTCGGATGTACCGGTGTAGGCCACTGCGATATTTCAGTACTAGGTGCCGCTCGGAGTCCTTGATACCTAGCTTTGTGCGCAAGGTATGAAATTTGTTGGTGTACTCCGACACCGTTTGGTCCCTCTCTTGATGCAGAATGGTCCATTTTGTGTACTGGTCATCATAGTTTCCAACAGGGTAATATTGTTCCTTGACGGCATCTATAAAAGAGGCCCAAGTGGGATTGGAATATTCAAACAATCCAGACTCGTCTGACGAGTTTTGCTCACAATAAGTTTCCCACCAATTTTTGACATGGGGGACGGCCTTAAGGAGCGCAAAGATGATCTTTTCCCTGTCGGAAAATTTGTGGACAGAGAAATACCCTTCTAGTAGATTCAACCATTTATCTAGAGCATCGGCATCGATTTGGCCTTCAAATAAGGGGATATCAAAATTAACTTGTACCTTGAAGGGAGTCGTATCTCCGAAATGGCCGCTCGTTGAGGGTGCGTTTGCCGCTGTTGGCATGCGTTGAAGGATTTGGGCGAAATTATCCATCATCTCGTTCCTCTGTCGCGCGAGGGCTTCCTCGAGCAACAACTTGATAGGATCTACTGCTCCGTCGTCTCTCTTTTCTTCCGCCATGGGAGGCCGTTTGGGGCGGCGAGAGTGGTCTTCCCCAAGTGAAACTAGTTCGAGACCCAACTCTCTGTATCCTGACCTCGTCGGGGACATGCACCGAGAAACAATCAAAGAGCAGACCGCTCTGATACCACTGATCCGGATTTATGTGGGAACGAAACAAAAGATAGCATATACAGAATCATGCACAGAGATATATTGCAAATAACACAGTGATACAGTAAACACATATTCTATTAAATAGCGGAAATAGAACAGACTGTAAAATACAATAGCTGGAATGGTGGTAGCTATCTCTGAGAAGAGATGTGGCCGCTATGCTCATTCGTGCCAAGATGAATACAAAGAGAGGCCGAAAGGGCCTATTTATCATAAGCATGAGGGAAAGAATCCCAAACATCCAAAAACCTAACCCTAGGAGATGAAGCGCCAAAAGTCATGTGGGCCCCGTTTGGGTAAGTTAGTACATCAACTTCCCGGGGTCGTAACTTTTGCATGCGATCTCCGTTTGGGGCGCTCGGTAGCTCGTTGGAAAGGTCTATCCGAGATTTACAACTTTCGAATGGGCCCAAATGCATGCCGGAGGCAACCATTTGGTCCCCCAAATCGCCAAAAAATGTCGTTTAGGGCCTCAAAATGGCTCCGGAAGTTCAGGACCCGAAAAACTGCTAAAAATAGTAATTTACCAAAATTGCCAGAAGACTGTTTTGAGCCCGTTGGAAGAGGTGGGCTGCCACCGATATCCACCTGGATCAGTTGGCAAGGTATCACCAGCTAAATTGGCTAACTGGACTACACCAGTGTTAGTAACATGTATCACAGTATATGGGCCAAGCCAATGCATCTTAAATTTACCAGGGAATTTCATGAATTTGCTATCATACAGGAGGACTAGATCACCTACCTGAAAACACTTGTTCTTTATATGGCGATCATGCCATGCTCTGGTGATAGCGTCTGCTATAGTTTTATTGCTTCGTGGTCTCGTTGCTCATTATAAGTTTAAGTCCCAGCTATTTACAGTTCGTCACTGTGCTGGTGTGGGTATGAGATAGGGTTTCGGTAATGTCTTTAGGTTATGAGAGGGTTGATGCAAATGGGCTTTGGGTTTGCTTCTTGACTGGTTCAATCCCAGCGTGAGGGTTTCGTTGGGAAATGTTACCTTGTCTCGGCTGTCAAGAATGTTATGATAGTTTCTTTTGCTCACCCATCTGATGAAGATGATGGGGCTTCTCTGTTTGTTCAGCTTGTAGCTACCGATGGTCCACTGTTAACTTCCTCCATGTCTCGGTAAGATAAATCACAGTTTGTTTTTACAGTCTTTATGTTTTATAATCATTAAGTATATTTACGTTTCTAATTCTATTCTCTGCATTCAAAGTGGTGACTAAAACCCTCGGCATTTGTTATTTAACAGGTCACGCGGCTCTTGATGGTGTACAGGACTTTGTCACCCACGCAGGCTCCTCCGGGTAAGCCTGGTTATCCACGGCTGTCTCTTCCTTTGCTGGTTTTAGTGGTTAGGGTTGTGTCTCGGAGGGCAACTCCTGTGTGTTGAGGTCATTATCGACCTGATGTTTGTAGGTGCAGTCATATGTATGAAGTTGTTTTGTTTGAAATGAAATGGGGTTTGAAACCCTGTTAAGTTTATGGAGGGCCATTCACGGCCAAGACTTATGAGGCCAGGGTTTCGGTTGTTGTACTTTGTAATGGCTGAGCATGGGGTTTTTAACCTCGCCATATGATATTTATACTTAATATATACTGGGCCTGGTATGGTCGTGTTATGTTTTGTTAAATTATTAGAATGTGTTTGGAATGTATGGATAGATGTATTCTTCAGTACGTGCAATGGATGATAACTCTGTTTATAAATGAAACCCTAAATTTTCTCTCTGCGTTTTTATTCTATTGGAAAAGTTAAATAGAACATGGTGAAAGTTTAACGACTGTGCCTGTAATAGTTATAATCATAGGGTTGTTCTGGCGAAATGGGGTTCTGTTTTGTGTTCAACCTATATATGTGGAGTTTGTTAACTAGATAGCGACCGGGAATGAATTGTAACAATGTTTATTTCGATTCTTGTATTGTTATTAAACAACACTGTGAGTAGAATAATATAAACATAGAACTATGTAATAAGATACTATAAGTCTGTCTACCATATAAGGCATCCTTCATTTATTTTTAAGTCTGTTGTAGAGTTATTGTATGGCTACGGCCGTGTAGGTTTTTGAGAAAACTCCAAGAGAGACAATTAAATTGATTAAATATTATTACTGTGTATAAATTAGGATGGTTTGTAACAGCCAATGATGGTTGCGTTCGTCGACTGTTTCTCTGTTGTATTAATATGTTTAATTTGTTTAAAAACAATTCTGTTATTTCT
Source organism: Larix kaempferi (assembly GCA_027924585.1). NCBI lineage: Eukaryota > Viridiplantae > Streptophyta > Pinopsida > Pinales > Pinaceae > Larix > Larix kaempferi. The sequence goes on from BSBM01000221.1 coordinate 7,172,558, forward strand.
ATTATAATGACATGACTACTGTGTTCTAAAACTAGATAGAAGAAAAATAAAAATCTACAGTTGTTAGTGTTTGTACTTGACTACTGTGTAAATGTTTAATATTATGTGGAAGCTGGTAACAATGAAATATTATCACAGTCGCCCCTTCAGTTAATCAACAGCTGTCAACATGTTCTGAGTAAGAACAATACCTTAAGATAAGTGTTGTTTATCTGTTAACTCGATAAAAGAATGACATGAAACTAAAGTTAACTGAAATATGCAATATATATATATATATATACAGGTAGCTTACTCTAACAGGAAAATAGCTCGAAGTAAAACTAAGATTTATCTAGATTTGTTCTTATGATTGTTAATAGCTATAAATCTGGAATATCTACTATTTAACATTTCTGTCTATTATTTAACAAATAACAGAAATTCTAGAATATGCATAAACATGGTATTGTTAACTGTAACAGTAACAACTAGGTTCTGTATAAGATAAATACTCCATTTAAATACAAATAGGAATTTTCTACAACATCTGCATTCTGAAATTTATACTAAAAGAAAGTACAGAGACTGATTTACTGAAGTTGAAAACAGTCAAAACATAGCTGTGCTAGAATATCTCATATGAAACTAAATTAAACCAACAACAGGAAGAGTGACAGAACCTGTAACTATGGTAGACAATAACAGCAATGGGAGGCTGTTCCTCCCTACCAATTCCTGGAGAGTGCCCAGACAGCACTTCTCAGGACCCCCGAGCTTGCTCTGGTCTAACTGGCCGGAATCTAAGTACGGTCAATAATTCCCTCAGCCAAAACAGCTATACTGGAACCAAGTTACTGCAACTTCCTGCTCAAAACACTTCCTTACTATTTTCCCACTTCCTCAATGGGACTCCTGAATAGCATTCACCTGAATGTATTCTCCCTCTAGAACAATTGCTGAACCCCCAGCTCAGTTCATTGAGTAGTATTTAAAAGATTGCCTAGGTCTTAGTTGGGCTAACTGTCATTAATGAGCCACCTGCTCAGATTCCACTTTCTTGGGGAATCATGACCCCAAAATATAGGGAAGTTGCCACCTGCAACTCAGGAAGTGTTTGAGGATGCTGCCACTTGTCTTTTGTCCTTCCACCTAATTCCATCCACCAGTTAGACCAGTAACCTCTTTTAACAGCTCTCCCATGCTGTTGTCTCCATAATTTATTTATTAATAATAATTATTCAGAATTTACATTCCTTTTTTGGAGACTCTGCTGAGTCATCCATTTCTACTTAGCATTAAATTTAACATAATGTTCTCAGGAATATTAAAAATAATTACATTATTTTAATAAAATTGGGGTATGTGACATACACACCCCCTTAAAATGTAACATCGTCCTCGATGTTACTTATTCTTCTTCTTCAGCTACCTGCTGGAATAGATGGGGATATGCTTCCCGCATCTTACTTTCCAGCTCCCAGGTAGATTCTTCAGGACTAAGGTGCTTCCATTGCACCTTCACTTGTCCAATTATCCGGTTCCGTAGAGTAATTTCCCTCCTCCCGAGGATACAATCCGGTTCTACCAGAACTTCCCCTTCTGGTTCTACCTGTACAATGTTCCAATCAATAACATGAGTAGCATCATGAATATACTTTTTCAAAACAGAGATATGAAAAACATTGTGTACTTTTAAATTTGGCGGTAATGCTAACTGATAAGCAACTTGACCAATTCTGGCTAAAATTTCAAATGGACCACAGTAACGTGGTGCTAATTTTGCACAACTTCCTAATCTTAGGGAGCTTTTCTTTGGTCTTACCTTGATGAACACATGTTCACCTACCTGGAACTCTTTAGGAGTTCTTTTCAAATCTGCTTGACTCTTTTGCCGATCCTGGGCAATCTTCAAGTTTTCCTGCACTTGTTTCACAATCTGTTCCATTTCTTTCAATAAATCAGGTCCTAACACTAATCTATCTACTGGATTACTCCAAGAGATAGGAGTGTTGCATTTTCGTCCATACAAAACCTCAAAAGGACTAAACTTAGCTGATGATTGATAGCTGTTATTGTATGCAAATTCGGCTAAGTGTAAATAATCCTCCCACTTACCTGGTTGATCTTTAACATACATCCTTAACAGATCTTCTAATATTTGATTAACTCTTTCCGTTTGTCCGTCAGTCTGAGGATGGAAAGAGGTGCTGAAATTCAAAGTGGTGTTTAATCCTTTGAACAAGGATCTCCAAAAATTTCCTGTAAATTTAGGATCCCTGTCTGATATAATAACCTTTGGAATACCGTGTAACCGAAAAATCTGTTTTAGAAAGATATCTGCTATGTTTGCAGCCTTGTATGTGGTTTTAACAGGAATAAAATGTGCTGATTTACTTAATTTGTCTACCACTACCATAATTGAATCATTCTGATGTTGATTTTTGGGTAAACCCGTAATGAAATCCAGGCTGATTATTTCCCATTTCCAGCTAGGAATAGGTAAAGGTTGCAGCAATCCAGCTGGATGTTGGTGTTCTGTTTTTACTTGTTGGCAGTCCAAACATTTAGCTAAATATTCAGCAGTTTCAGATTTCATGTTAGGCCAAAAATATTCTTTTCTCAACATAGTGATAGTCTTTTGATAGCCAGGGTGCCCGGAGTAAGGGGTTTTATGTATTTCGTCTAAAATTAACAGCTTAACTGTAGGTGCATTAGGGATATACAGCTTGTCTTTAAACAGCAAAAATCCGTTTTCGTTTAAACTATACCCTTTTATCAAACTTTCTGTGGGCTGTTCTTGGGCTGTAATTTGTAAATGTTGATAATTTTCGTCTAATTTTATCCCTTCAGCCAGCTGTTCATTTAAATCAGAGGTATAAGTGCTGCTAGCTGATATAAAATTCAGTTTTGCATTCCTACTCAAGGCATCAGCCACCTTATTCTCCTTCCCTTTTATGTGTTGGATTTCAAAATCGTATTCACTTAGGAATGCCAGCCACCTGGCTTGTCTTGCATTTAGATTTGGCTGGTCTAAAAGGTATTTCAGACCTTTATTATCTGTTAGTAAGGTAAATTTTCTTCCTATTAGGTGGTGTCGCCACATCTTTAAAGCATGAATTACAGCAGCTAATTCTAGGTCATAAGTGGCATAATTCTTTTCATGGATTTTCAGCTTCCTAGATTCGTAAGCAATGACATGTCCTTCTTGAGTCAGCACTCCGCCTAAGCCATCATTACAAGCGTCGGTACAAACTATGAAATCTTTATTTGGGTCCGCTATTCTAAGAATAGGTGCAGTTGTCAATAAGGTCTTAAGTTTCTTGAAACTTTCTTCACATTTCGCATTCCAATCAAACTTCTTGCCTTTCTTCTGCAAAGAAGTGATTGGGTTGGCTATTTTTGAAAAGCCTTCAATAAACCTCCGGTAGTAACCGGTAATTCCCATGAAAGATCTAACGTCCGTCACATCTTTAGGTACTGGCCATTCTTCAATCGCCCGAATCTTTTCGGGATCCACTGAAATCCCTTCCTTAGTGACTACATGTCCTAAGTACTGGATTTCATCTTTGAAGAAGTCACATTTGCTAAATTTCGCAAAAAGTTGTTGTTCTCTTAGTTCTTGTAAAACGATACGTAAGTGTTCCTTGTGCTCCTCCTCGCTCTTAGAATAGACTAAAATGTCGTCGATAAATACAACCACAAATTTATCTAAGTACTTGTGCATTATGTTGTTCATTAAGCACATGAAAACCGCTGGGGCATTAGTAAGTCCAAATGGCATTACGACAAATTCGTAATGTCCGTACCTTGTTCTAAAGGCTGTTTTGAAAATGTCTTCTTCTTTAATTCTTACCTGATGATAACCTGATCTCAGATCGATCTTAGAGAATACCGTAGCGCCACGTAGTTGATCAAACAGATCATCAATACGAGGTAACGGATACCTGTTTTTGATCGTCATCTTGTTTAGTTGACGATAATCTATGCAAAGTCGCATAGTTCCGTCCTTCTTCTTAACGAAAATCACTGGTGCTCCCCAAGGGGATACACTGGGTCGGATATAGTTCTTATCTATTAACTCCTTCAACTGAGTTTTCAACTCGTTAAGCTCCAAGATATTCATACGATACGGGGCTTTTGAACTGGGAACAGCACCTGGTACCAGCTCAATGGTAAAGTCAAGCTCTCTCTTGGGAGGCAATTCTGGAATTTCCTCAGGAAAAACGTCAATAAATTCATTGACGACAGGAATGTTCTCTACTGTTTTCTGGTTGTTTTCAGATTTATCGGTCTCGTCTGTAATAGTTACAGCATAGGTCTTGCATCCTTTCCTGACTGCTCTTTTAAGTTGTAATGCAGAAATTTGCCTAACTACTGTTTTCCTAGGAATACCCCTAACAGTTACAGGCTGTCCACTACTGTTTATACACCTAAAAGTTTTGTCAAAACAGTTTAAAACGACCCTATGTTGTTCCAACCAGTCCATTCCGATAAGTATGTCATAAGAGCCAAGTGGTAAAACGTTCAGTTTAACTGTAGTTCTAAAATCAGTCATGTTTAAGATGCATTCTTTTACATAGCAGTTTACTTTCTTCTTAGCCCCAGTAGCTAATTGTACAGACCAAGAATTATCAAACCTTTCAACAGTCAAATTACATTTTTCTACCAGCTGAGGTGAAATATAACTAAGACTAGCACCGGGATCTATTAATATAGTAACTGGGGTTTTGTTAATCATACCTCCTACTTCCACCATGGAAGTTTGGTAGTCAGCCTGGCGGTTTTCCAACGCTGCATTGATTCGGGGCATAGTTCCTGCAAAATCTCCAACTGTCATTTCGTCTTGAACAGTATGAATATTGCTGACTTGTTTCTTTCTGTTTGGGCAGACTGAAGCATAATGTGGCCCATTACATTCCCAGCACTTGACAGGTTCTTTTCGCTCAAAATTTTTGATGTAGTTTCCATGGTTATTAGGAGTCTCTTTGCTGTTTTTGTAATTGTTTGAATGGCTGACAGCTCCATTTTTGTTTCCTTGGAAACTTTTACTATTAAAGTGGTTCCCGTTTTTGCCATTCTTGAAATTTTTATGGGGAACAAATTCCTTTTTCTTGTACTCGATCAGATTGCTGTTCTTTTTGGCTTTCCAACTGGCTATCCCTTCTTTCTTTTTATTCTGTTCGTAACAGAAGTTTGCCTTGCGCATAGCTTCTTCCAGTGTTTTGGGGTTGTCATATTCAATTCTGTCCTTGATATGATAAGGCAGGCAACTAAGAAACCGCTGTATTTTTGGTTTCTCTTCGACAAAATACGGTACATAACGCAACAGACTTAAAAATTTACTGTTTAAGTCCTTCATCGTCATAGATCCGAGTTTTAGTTCATAAAATTCTTTGGCCCTTTCTTCATAATACTGCTCGGACAGGAATTTCTTCTTGAAATACCTTTTAAAGGTACTCCAATTAACTTCTCTTTCTTTGATCCCTTTGACCCTTTTCAGGTCTTGCCACCATATGTCCGCCTTTCCCGAGAGGTTGTAGATGGCCATTCTTGCCTTTAGCTGATTTGAGTAGTTATAGATCTGAAAATATTTTCTCATCCTGGATAACCAGGATTCTGCCTCTTCTCCAGTTTCAGTTTCTCCATTGAAAGTTGGGGGCTTTATCTTCTTAAACTCCCCGGAAATCTCTTCATAAGGCCTGTACTTTTTCCTTCGGTTGTGCATCTCAGCTTCACTGCTGTCACTGCTAGTGTGATAACTGGGTTGTCCCTTTCTTTCTTCAGATGAGGAACTGCTGTCAGATTTAGTTGGTTTTGTCCTTTTTGACCCTCTTGGATGATTAACTTCTTCTGAGTCAGCTGGTTTGCTCCTTCCGTCAGTTTGAAATTTTTCTATCAATAGCTGATTTAGCTGTTCCTGAGTCTTTAGAATTCTTTCATTATCCTTCTTAACCGTTTCCATTTCTGTCTTTAATCCTCTTATAGTCTGCATCAGCTCAGTGGTGGGAGCAATTTCTTCTTCTGCCTCAAGTTCTTTTGACATCTGTCTTGTCCCAGCATTGGGAGATTCCTCCTCAGCATATTCTCCCAGTTTTTCCATATCTGTCTGAAAAATTCAGAAAAGAGAATTTTTCTGTACTGTACATGAAACCGAAATATATGTTAGTATTTTATAAATAAAACAAAATCTTCTTTTATGATCGCTGTTTGCGGAAGTTTAGTGGAGTCACATCCAGGCCTAGTGTCTGAACCTCGCTCTGATACCACATGTCAGAACCCGTTATTTCTGAAAAATTTAAAATTTTTATTCGTAACAATAAATGTTAATTAGGTAGTATTTCTGATATTGTTTTAATTTAAATAACTAACATAAACTGTTTAAAGACTCTGTTTTATTAAAACTTTGATTTCGGTGATTGTAATTAATGACTGTTTTGTTTTGAACCGCAAGGGAAGAGCTAGTCGTAGTTGACTGGCTTACTTAGCTTACGAGCTAATGCATACGTCGTCTTTTGTTTCTCAGGTGCGCCAGTGAAGTAAGGATCACTGTATGTTAAACTTGGTGAGCATCAATACTCCCTATACTTCAAAACTTAATGATCGTCATGATATTTCTTATTCAGCTAGTATCGTCAAGTGTTACGAAGATTTACATTGTCTCAGTTATAATTATGTTTTTATGATTATTATGCTATGTTACTGTTGTAACTAACAATGAAACAATTGTGATATCAGAATTTTTGGCTGTAACAGTGTCTTTGCATCATGTGACCTGTTGTCAACTTAATACCGGTGACTACTGTTTTGTTCATGCATTGATAATGCGAGTTGAGAAGGTGACGCCTCTAGCGTTGTTTCAATATAATCCTATGCATCGAAGTCCAATGTCCACTTAGAGTTTAACTTATGTTACCTGACGGTGCCTTGATTTTAACTATCTTTACGATGTAAACCTGTAGATGAAGCTCTATTTCAACATCTTAATAATAGAGGTTTATTTTTCAAATTGTTACTGTTAACAATAGTATTGGTAGCAATTCTGATGATAGTATATAATGGCAATGTATATATTGTCTTAAAGACTTGGTAACATTTCAAGTATTAAATAACGAGGCATTTTCATTTGAAGGTTGACTACCTTGGTACTTATATGAACATAGAAATGTAATATGCCCATGGCATTAATCTATGGCTTGGTATTAATTTATATATATAATATAATGATTGTGCAATAATCATAATATTCCATACATTGGCAAACTTTATATTCAATATAGTGTTATGGTTGTATTTATCATACTAGGCCATAGAGAAAACTCTAGGGTTGAAGTTGACCACCACCTTGTGTAAAGTGATATGCTAATGACATTAACCTATGCCCTGGTTTCATTGTAAATGTGCATTAACTTGATTTTGTCATAGTCCTAATGTTTTTCCCTTACCATGGATAAGATTTATAACCAAAATATGTTAAGGTATTATCCACCCTATTAAGTTATGGAATAATCCATATGTGATGTTGACTAACTCTTATTTATATCATTGTAGTGATTATACATTCCCAGTGCTTGGGATTCTCGACGATTCATTTGCAAGGCATGCACTATATGCCAAATGATTATATATCATTTGTTATCTTATACGTTTGACTTATATATGAAATGATTTGGAATCGGTGTATAATGATTTGGATTGCAATTTGAACTATATAGTCTCGACCCATATTACGTTGATGTATTTGTGTGCTACGTGGTTGAATCTCCTCCATGCGATGGGCGATATATAAGCTGCTATCGAAACCCTACAGGTTATTGTAGTTGCCTTCGGGCTCGGGTCCTAAGGATGAAACCCTCCCTGTCTGAGTTTTGTAATGAAGGCACTGTAACAATGTGCAGAGTGTGGTGGTTATGGCCTCGTGGTTCCATTCGGCAATAGGGTATGTCCTCGGCTCTGGTGATAGCGTCTGCTATAGTTTTATTGCTTCGTGGTCTCGTTGCTCATTATAAGTTTAAGTCCCAGCTATTTACAGTTCGTCACTGTGCTGGTGTGGGTATGAGATAGGGTTTCGGTAATGTCTTTAGGTTATGAGAGGGTTGATGCAAATGGGCTTTGGGTTTGCTTCTTGACTGGTTCAATCCCAGCGTGAGGGTTTCGTTGGGAACTGTTACCTTGTCTCGGCTGTCAAGAATGTTATGATAGTTTCTTTTGCTCACCCATCTGATGAAGATGATGGGGCTTCTCTGTTTGTTCAGCTTGTAGCTACCGATGGTCCACTGTTAACTTCCTCCATGTCTCGGTAAGATAAATCACAGTTTGTTTTTACAGTCTTTATGTTTTATAATCATTAAGTATATTTACGTTTCTAATTCTATTCTCTGCATTCAAAGTGGTGACTAAAACCCTCGGCATTTGTTATTTAACAGGTCACGCGGCTCTTGATGGTGTACAGGACTTTGTCACCCACGCAGGCTCCTCCGGGTAAGCCTGGTTATCCACGGCTGTCTCTTCCTTTGCTGGTTTTAGTGGTTAGGGTTGTGTCTCGGAGGGCAACTCCTGTGTGTTGAGGTCATTATCGACCTGATGTTTGTAGGTGCAGTCATATGTATGAAGTTGTTTTGTTTGAAATGAAATGGGGTTTGAAACCCTGTTAAGTTTATGGAGGGCCATTCACGGCCAAGACTTATGAGGCCAGGGTTTCGGTTGTTGTACTTTGTAATGGCTGAGCATGGGGTTTTTAACCTCGCCATATGATATTTATACTTAATATATACTGGGCCTGGTATGGTCGTGTTTATGTTTTGTTAAATTATTAGAATGTGTTTGGAATGTATGGATAGATGTATTCTTCAGTACGTGCAATGGATGATAACTCTGTTTATAAATGAAACCCTAAATTTTCTCTCTGCTTTTTTATTCTATTGGAAAAGTTAAATAGAACATGGTGAAAGTTTAACGACTGTGCCTGTAATAGTTATAATCATAGGGTTGTTCTGGCGAAATGGGGTTCTGTTTTGTGTTCAACCTATATATGTGGAGTTTGTTAACTAGATAGCGACCGGGAATGAATTGTAACAATGTTTATTTCGATTCTTGTATTGTTATTAAACAACACTGTGAGTAGAATAATATAAACATAGAACTATGTAATAAGATACTATAAGTCTGTCTACCATATAAGGCATCCTTCATTTATTTTTAAGTCTGTTGTAGAGTTATTGTATGGCTACGGCCGTGTAGGTTTTTGAGAAAACTCCAAGAGAGACAATTAAATTGATTAAATATTATTACTGTGTATAAATTAGGATGGTTTGTAACAGCCAATGATGGTTGCGTTCGTCGACTGTTTCTCTGTTGTATTAATATGTTTAATTTGTTTAAAAACAATTCTGTTATTTCTATTATAATGACATGACTACTGTGTTCTAAAACTAGATAGAAGAAAAATAAAAATCTACAGTTGTTAGTGTTTGTACTTGACTACTGTGTAAATGTTTAATATTATGTGGAAGCTGGTAACAATGAAATATTATCACAGTCGCCCCTTCAGTTAATCAACAGCTGTCAACATGTTCTGAGTAAGAACAATACCTTAAGATAAGTGTTGTTTATCTGTTAACTCGATAAAAGAATGACATGAAACTAAAGTTAACTGAAATATGCAATATATATATATATATATATACAGGTAGCTTACTCTAACAGGAAAATAGCTCGAAGTAAAACTAAGATTTATCTAGATTTGTTCTTATGATTGTTAATAGCTATAAATCTGGAATATCTACTATTTAACATTTCTGTCTATTATTTAACAAATAACAGAAATTCTAGAATATGCATAAACATGGTATTGTTAACTGTAACAGTAACAACTAGGTTCTGTATAAGATAAATACTCCATTTAAATACAAATAGGAATTTTCTACAACATCTGCATTCTGAAATTTATACTAAAAGAAAGTACAGAGACTGATTTACTGAAGTTGAAAACAGTCAAAACATAGCTGTGCTAGAATATCTCATATGAAACTAAATTAAACCAACAACAGGAAGAGTGACAGAACCTGTAACTATGGTAGACAATAACAGCAATGGGAGGCTGTTCCTCCCTACCAATTCCTGGAGAGTGCCCAGACAGCACTTCTCAGGACCCCCGAGCTTGCTCTGGTCTAACTGGCCGGAATCTAAGTACGGTCAATAATTCCCTCAGCCAAAACAGCTATACTGGAACCAAGTTACTGCAACTTCCTGCTCAAAACACTTCCTTACTATTTTCCCACTTCCTCAATGGGACTCCTGAATAGCATTCACCTGAATGTATTCTCCCTCTAGAACAATTGCTGAACCCCCAGCTCAGTTCATTGAGTAGTATTTAAAAGATTGCCTAGGTCTTAGTTGGGCTAACTGTCATTAATGAGCCACCTGCTCAGATTCCACTTTCTTGGGGAATCATGACCCCAAAATATAGGGAAGTTGCCACCTGCAACTCAGGAAGTGTTTGAGGATGCTGCCACTTGTCTTTTGTCCTTCCACCTAATTCCATCCACCAGTTAGACCAGTAACCTCTTTTAACAGCTCTCCCATGCTGTTGTCTCCATAATTTATTTATTAATAATAATTATTCAGAATTTACATTCCTTTTTTGGAGACTCTGCTGAGTCATCCATTTCTACTTAGCATTAAATTTAACATAATGTTCTCAGGAATATTAAAAATAATTACATTATTTTAATAAAATTGGGGTATGTGACAACGCACCTGCGCAGGACTTCATCCGGCCCAAGTTTGTATAACTGACCTGCAATTATAGTGAAGTCTGCGACGCGCACCACTAACTGTTTTTTCTACTAGACCAAGAATTCCTGGGGTGCCAACCTTGTGGTTAGGAAATCAATGATATCCTTGTAATAATCATCGGCAACCTGTATACTAAATAACTGCGCATCAGGAAAACTGTCTTCAATATTCGTCGGCTCCTCTCCTTACTCGATCCTTGACAGATGATCAGGTCCCAAGTTCAGTCGACCTGGCTTAACAATAATTTCAAATTCGTATTCCTGGAACAGCAATAGCCATCGGCATATGCGTCCCCCTAACACTGGCTTGTTGACCAAATATTTCAATGCGGAATGGTCAGTAAACATAAGGAAGTGTGATCCCAGTAAGTAGTGTCTAAATTTCTGTAGGGAATATACCATCGCAAGGCCTTCCCTCTCAGTAGTAGTATAGTTCTTTTCTGCTGTCGAGAGCTTTCTGCTAGAAAATGCGATAGGGTGGTCAATGCCTCCCTCTCCTGGCTGAGCTAACACGATCCCCAAGGAAATACACGATGCGTCAACATGGACATGGAATGGCTTTGTCCAGTCTGGAAAGACTAGAATCGGTGCAGTGACCATCTTTTCTTTTAATGTGTCAAAACCTTGTTCGCATTCTGCGTTCCAAATGAACGGTGCGTCTTTCTTCAGCAGCTTTTCTATTGCTGCGGTTATCTGTGCATAACCCTTTATAAATTTCCTGTAATATCCAGTATGGCCTAATGTAGATCGCAACATCTTAACTGAGTTTGGTGTTGGTAAGTTCGCAATGACTACAATCTTCACAGGATCTACCATCAATCCTTGCTTATAGACAATGTGGCCAAGTAAAATTCCATAAGGCACACAGAAAATACACTTTTTCAAATTCAAGGATATTTGATGATGTCGACACTTTTCGAGCATCATGCGGAGATTCGTGCAATGATTTTTCAATAGAACAAATACAGTCCAATCATCAAAATACGCTTCTAAAAAGTTGTGCATAAAATCTTTAAATGCTGCGACAACAACTCTAGAGAATATGGAAGGTGCGTTCTTCAGCCCAAAAGGCATGACAGTGTACTGGAATGACCCCCATTCTGTAGCAAATGTCATCTTATGCCTATCCGCAGGATAAATCCTGATCTGGTGATAACCAGAGAAACCATCAGTGAAAGAATATGCCTCATTTCCTCCAACATTATCAAGCACTTCGTCTGTGAATGGAGTAGGAAATGGGTCGTGCATGGAAGCATCGTTCAGCTTTCTGAGATCCACACAAATCCTGATCTCGCCTTTTTCTTTCTTGTCTTGAACAACCATTGGGATAATCCATTCGGATTCTTCGACTGGTTCAATGATTCCTGCTTCTAGCATCTTATCTAGCTCTGCGCGGACTTTTTCCTTATAGCGCGGATTCAATCTGTATGGTCTCTGCTTGACAGGCTTAGCACCTGGATTTAAAGGTATTTTCATGACCCCTAGGTCTCCCAAAATTCCTTTCATTTCTGTAAATTTTGTTGGAAATAGTTCCTGATACTCATGTAAGGTATCTGCGATCTGCGCAATAGTCTGATCGTCCCAATAATCTCCTATTGATGCGAACTTTGGCTCTTGTCTATGCCAATGTTTACTTTTTTTGTTTTTTTGGTCTAGCCATATCTGGGATTTCCAATGGAGGTCCTTCTACCTCACGCGCGCCTTCTGACTCTCGTATATCTATGTTGCACGGGTTGTCCTCATCATCTTTATTTGTATCATTGGTATCTTCAGCTAAGTTGTAACACTCGATCAAGTGCTCTTCATGTTTCTTCCAGTCTGACTGTAGGTGCGCGGGAACGCACTCTATCCCAAAAAACTCATGCAATGTTATGTTTTGATGATGACAGTTGTCCTGGAATATGCGTTTCTTGATTAGATGTAATGCTTCATGGATTAATGGATTCTCGTCTTCAAAACTGAACTCCTTCCAGAAGTTCACAACAAGCAGCTCCTAGTCAGTGAGTTCACTGCGCAACTCCAGGTCGAGGTACCATTTCTCTGGGATACCCGCATCCAATGTATGTACAAATAAATGTACCCATTCTATAAGTGGTCTTTCCACCCATGCCTTTGAACAGATTTCAATGTGTTGACTAGGGTCTGTCTGTCCATTATACTTTTCAAAGGGTAAAGTAACCTTTTCAGCGAATCAGATTTGCATCTTAGTTCTGCATTGATCCCAAGTGGTCAATGTTTTCTTATGTGCATTCCACCATTTGGAAGGTGTATCGTGCAATGCTATATCTAAAGCTGGCAGTCTATGCTCATCTGGTATAGCTGCAATATATTCTCTTATAAAACTGTAAACATTAGAAGAACCATCATATGTGGGAATAGGACTTACCTCTTTTACGATCTAGCGCAGTGATTTTGTAACCTACGCACATCTTCTTGCTGATACTTCATGCATGTGGCTTTGCCAATTCTCCAGTCCTGTATCTGAGTCAAAGATACAAGAATTGTCACATCGCCAACTGAGCGTACCGTTCACAGTAGGATTAATGTAGTCTTCCTTATTCGCAGTCAACTGGTATAGTCGGTCTAAGTCTTGAGCTTGGGATTCCTCCTGAATCAGCTCACTGTATCTATCACCATCTTTAGGATCCAATGGTGCGATGACCCTAAGATGCTTCCCTTCAAATATCATCTTCTTTGTCTTCAAGTTTATGATAGCCAAGTTATCCATAGCCCAATCAATTCCCAATATTGCTGGAAAAGGATGGCTATCATCCACAATTTCAATAACCTCAAAGTCTACATAACTCTATACTTCGTCAATGTCAAATACTACATTAGCTAAGCGGCCAAAAGGTATGACCTTCTCCTGATCAGCCATTCGTAATTGGATAGGTGACCAAAGCAACTTTGGTCGACCCATCTGCTGCCATGTATGCTTAGTTAAGACATTCACTTATGATCCCAGATCAAGGATGACTTTGTCCATTTCAAAATCTCCTATCTGCGCAGTAAGCCTCATTTCTCGGCCCGTTCTTTTGTGCTTCCTTATATGATGTACAGCGCTATCTGGAGTCTCTATTGCGATCTGAGGTTCATACTGGCTAATAAGCTTCTGGAGCTCTACTATGGCTTTTTCACTTTTTAGTAACTTCATGCAGCTTCGCAAGAACTACGCAACAGAAGTACGGACATCTGTCGCAGTACTTGTTTTGTCATACGGAACCGGCATGTCTTCAACATGCGGTGTTTCACTGCGCAGCGGGATCCTTGATGACTTATCCGCTGGTTCTTTAAAGGTATCCCGCATGTCAATGAAGATCTCCTTGTTCTTCTGTAGGTTAAGAGGGGGTTCTTTACCTGGAGCTTTCCTTATCCATACTGTTTCAAGGGGATCCTTCTTCGTATGTGCTTCCCTTGATGTTGAAGCTTCCACTCCTCTGTCACGGCCTGTCTCAGCGCCACTGCACGTGACCACGTTAATGCTTGGATCCACTGGTCTATTCTCTACTGCGATCCATTGGACGTTTGGATTCGGAGCCTCTGTTCGTCTTCTCTTATGCATTTCCACCTCTAATACTGGGCAATCTTCAATGACATGCTCAAATGATTTACAGTAATTGCACGTAGTGCATGGGTTAACACAATCTCTAGATATGTGCTTGGGTTGGCCACAGTTATAACAAATGACTTGGCCGCGGCCTCTTCCTTGTGCCGGACCAGCATTTCTTCCTCTGCCGCGGTATCCACCACCACGACCTCTGTATCCTCCTTGGTCATATTGTGCATTTTCTTGTTTTGGCTGGGTATCTTCTTGTACGCGGTACAAGCCAGCGCCTCGCATTGAGTCCATATCCCTTTTTCTTTCATTCATTAATTCATATGCGCGGCAGTTGGATTTATCATGTCCAACTGATTTACAGAAATTGCAGTATAAATTCTTAGGAGTTTTCACATATTTCTGGATGAGGTAACAGTCTTCAGGTCTATGTCCTGTGGTTCTACAAATTTCACACCATGGGGCCTGATTCTGATTTAATCGGTTAGGTGCACCACTGTTAATATAGTCGTGGAATAGAGGGCAATGTTCACGGTCATGACCTTCTCCTTTACAACTTGTACACCAGACCTCCTGTCTAGGTTCATATCTTTGTTCTTTACCATTTTTCATACTTTGCAGTTCAAGTGTCAGGGTGGTCAGCTGGTTCTGGATCTGAGACATTCCAGAACTAGTATCACCAATCGGTGAAACTTCCAACTTCATTGCAATTTCCAAGGCCTCTACCTGGGATAGAACCTTCTGTTACATCAATGGTAATCTGATATGAGGTAACAGCGCAGCAATGAACCATTCTTTATGCTGTTCCAGTGGTATAACAAAACTTACTTGGTCTAGTAAGGTCTTAAATTTTTGATCAAATTCCCAGACTGTTTCAGTTGGTCTTTGCTTTATTTCCTTCAGCTCAGTTATACACTGAGACTCATATTTAGGTTTCTTGAACTCTGCCACCAGTGTGACTTTAATTTCTACGAGGGTTCTCGGCTGTACGGTAGAGTATTTCATAAACCAATGTAGCGCTCTATCCCTAAAAGTGGTGATGAGCTATGCTTGTTTCACAGCATCGTCCTGGATTTGTCTTACACTCCATACAGCTTCACAAAGGAACCAATGTTGATCAGGGTCTTCTAGGCAAGTTCCTCTGAATATTGGTAGTTTCATATCAATGTTCGCCATTGTGCTACTAGGTGGTGGGGCACTGGGATTAGTGCGCGGCTGCTGTAAAGGGATTTGCGCAGTAAATACAAATGGGACTATCAGGAGAGATGGACTAGGGTGATTCTTCTGTGGGGTGGGATGCGTAGCGGGTGGGTTCTGCGATAAGGGTGGCGCAGTTTGTGCAGCCAGCGGATTCTCAGGGGTAAATGGTTATGCAACTTCACTATCAAGATCGCAGGGGATCTCAGTATCTATATGAAGTTTAGGGCCTTCCAGATCTTTATTAATTTTATATCTCTTACCACTTCTAAGAGTATGTGTCTCTTCGTCATAATCAATATATGTATTGTTTATCATGACAAACTTCAAACATATTACTACATTCTTAGAACACCTTTCTCAGCTAACAACATCTTAATGTATAGACTGAGGTTGTTCAGAAACTTACCGTGGAATCCTCCGAAAAAATTTGCTTCTGCTTGGCTGTAGGATTTGAGTGTGTCTACAGCAAATTTTGTTACAAAGCCTTCTAGCATATGATCGACCCAATAATCAACTGCACGTGACAATGGGCTATCTAATGCTTTAAGCTGAGCTGTGAGCTCGGGAGTCCACTCCGTAGGAACTCCTCCTTGGAAATAGTTTTTCTTCTCTGCGAGCCGCAAGATCCACGCATGCAGCTCGTTTGGAAATGATGCCCAAAAGATCTCATGAATGTCGTCCAACAGGTATCTATTCGACCACTGTGTGTCGCTTAGACGCGGATGTCTATTTTCTTGTCTGTTAAAATCGCTTATGGTCTTGTCCCACCAAGCTTGGATTTCTGTCTTTTTAGGATGCCAATAGTCAGATCCTTCATGGAACTGATATTCTTCTTCACACATCATAATTTCAACTCAGCAGAACCATTTCAACTCATCATGGATTCTAGCGCGGAAACGGAACCATTTAAACTCGTCATGGATTCTAGCGCAGCAACGGAACCATTTAAACTCGTCATGGATTCTAGCGCGGCAACGGAACCATTTGTTGGCTTTAACTGACCCAGTGGTTTTCAAATAGACCCAGGTTCTTTGTGGTTCTCCCTTTTACCAACAAAACCCCTTCGCACCGGCCCTTTCGGCAACAACCTGCGAACAGGTTGAGGTCTCACTCGAGGTGTATCTCTATGGGGTACTGCGGAATCAGGTTTCCACAGTAAATGATGAGTTTTTTATCTGAACAGGCTGGGCAGCGCAGAACAGAAAGGCAGCGCTGTGGGCAGAGTGATGTGGTACGCAGCAGGATCTATGCTGCGAAAAGTACCGCATGGTGTAGGCAACACTGCGGGCCACGCCAAGGGTTTCTTACTACTGCGAATATTCTACTGGAACTGAGAATCACCCACAATTATCCTCTACTTGGAAAATCTCGGAAACGTTAAGGCACTGAAATGAATATCACTCATCCATTCATTCAGGCACTTACTGGCTATCTTTCTAGCATTCATCAAGAACTTGGATTATTACAACATGAACTGAAATGATAAACATGATTAACTATGTTGCGTTCCTTCACTGTGTTTAAGAAAGTAAGTATACTTAAAGGACTGATTCACGACCTTAACATAGAATTGAAATTTTCACCATTCATCTGCTTCCGCGGAACCTAGCATATCATTCCCAAACTTCTCCTAATGGTAAATGCATATCAAAGTTCTCATATTATAGCATGCAAGGAAACATTCAAGCATTCATTCTACATAAAACACAGACAGTCATTCATTCATAAACATTATCACATAACACAGGATTTAATGTGGTTCACTTCCCTGGATGGAAAGCTACGTCCACAAGAACGGTTGGTAATATATTTCTTTCAAAAGGGATGGGGAAACCGTTCTTAGTCTGCGCACTCAGCTGCAGACTCTTCTTTCTCTCAGCTAGGTCTCTGCGCACACAGCTGCAGAGCCTTTTCAACAATCTTCTTAGCTCAGAGAGATTTTACAATATAAAAAGATTATCTCCTTAAGTTCTTAGCAACTACAAAAGAATAACAATCCCCAAAAGGATAACAACACTGAGAACCCCCATCCCATACACAATGTCTTCTTAAATAGATCATGCCCGAAGGTCATGTCTGTACAATGTCAGAGACCTAAAACCCAAAACCCTAAGGGTTTCCAAAACTACGCTAGTTTTCCAACCCGGCTTGCTGGCTCTTGGTAGCGTCTGCTTGATCATGGCAGATCTCCATGTCCTCATTTTGTCGCTATCGTCCTTTCTGTCGCACGCGTTCCTACAGGCTGCTTCTGCCAAACCGTTTCTCTCTAACGGTTTTACCTTCTGCGCGTGCCAAATGTCGCTTTCCTTAACAACCCATGTGTGGCCGCCTTCCTGTTTTGCCTATGTCTGCTGCTCGGCAATCCTGAAGTATCTTTCCAAAAATGGTTGCTACCGGTCTAGTTGGTAACTACACTTGATACTTGTCCAGCACACCACTTTGCTGGCTCCACGTGTCCTCCTAACTCTACAGCACTGCTTCTGCGCGGTACTGGTCTTCGCATCATGGCCAAAACCTTCGACGCTGCGCACAACTCTGCAGTCTGATCAAAAGTTGGATGCTGCGCGCAACTTTGTAGCATCCTCAATACTTAGCCAAAATTGTGTTTCTGGGCTGCGCTCTGCTCAACTTTCCCTGCTTGCCTCAAAAAGGTGCTTCCCAAAACTTTAACTTAACCTGGGCCCAACAGGTCTCTAATTTATTTCCATTTACAACATGTGCAGGCATCAAAATTGAAGGCAAAATCAGGGGTGTGGATTGCAACTTCAACTTTCTTAATGTATATGGTCCATATTGTAATAGGAAGTTTTGGGACCAGGTATGCTCTTGTGGTATTCTTAAGGATCCTTACCTCATCCTTGGTGGAGATATTAACTTTACTATGTCAGCAATGGAAGCATGGGGCTCTAGTAGAGTCTTTGATACCTTGGTGTTATACTTCAAGGATATTTTCGAAGATGCTAGGCTAATTGATATTGTACCTGCATCCCTTGTTCCAACTTGGAACAATGGTTGTGTAGGTAGATATTGCATTGCAAAACTTTTAGATTAGTTTCTAATGAATGAGGTTTTGGATTCTGAATTGGGGAGATATTGATTCTTGGAGAATTCCAATGGGTGTTTCAGACCATAAGGTCATTGCTCTTCAGATTGAATTTGAGGATAGTCACAAATTCTATCCGTTTAAATTTAATAGCACATGGCTTGGAGATGCAATCGTTTGTGATTATGTCAAGGAGTGTTGGTCGAATCTGTCACATATGGAGCATCATTATCCATTACTTCTTCTTATGAATAAGCTACATTACCTTCGAGCTAATGTGATTAAGTGGGATAAGCAAAAAAAGAAATCTATGTAGGAGGAGTTATGCAACATTGAAGACCAAATATGTAAGCTTGAAATTTCAACTGAGGATGAACTTTTTGTTGAGAATAGGAAGGAGAAATTATTGCTACTTGAAAAATAGAAAGCTTCAGTTCTGAGACAGGTGGAAAATACTTGGCGCCTCAAAAGCAGGGCGACTTGGATCGCTCAAGGCGATCAAAATACCAAAATTTTCCAAAGATATGCATCCTAGCGAAGGAATATTAATTCAGTTTGGGAAATTAAAAGCATGGATGGTAATTTTCTGAATGATAAGGCCTCTATTATGAACTTTGTTGTTTCACATTTTAAAGAATTTATAAACAGGAGTCTGTAATTAATCTAGTAGAGCAATTAAAAATTATCAAATTGTTTCCTAAATTTTTTTTCTGAGGAAGAAGGGGCCAAGATTGGAAGTGAGGTCACCTTGGATGAAATCAGAGAATTTTTGAAGAACTTTGTCAAGGAGAAAATCTCTCATCCAGATGGTTGGACCGTGGACTTATTCCTTCACTTTTTTATCTATTTGGGCAGGATATATTAAAGGTAGTTGAAGAATCTAGGATGAAGGCGTATATTCCTGATAAGCTCAATCCCACTTATATTACTCTGATTCCAAAGAAGGATAAACCAATGGATTTCAATAACTTTGCCCTACGCCTTGTGAAATATTTTATATAAAGTCATTACCAAAATCTTATCTAACAGAATCAAACTGGTATTGGCAAAGTCAATTTCAATGGAGCAGTTTGGGTTTCTTTATAACAAGCAAATTTTGGATGTTGTGGGTGTGGCTTAGGAGAGCTTGCACTAAATTAAAACCAAGGATTTACAAGCATTAATATTGAATATGGATCTCATTAAGGTGTATGACCGTGTTGATTGGTCCTTTCTGAGATTGGTATTAATCCAGATTGAACTTCTTGTTGAGGTTTCGAATTGGATTATGGCTTGCATTTCTTCTTCTTCCTTTTCTATATTGATTAACGGATCTCCTATGAGTTTCTTCTCTAGTAGTCATGGCATTCAAAAAGGATTCCCATTATCTCCATTGTTGTTCATCCTATATATTGAAGGTTTAAGCAGACTCATTGGTGAAGCGAAGAATGATTCCAACAAAATCAAAGGTATTAAAATATCCAAAACCTTTTCCATAACTCATTTGTTTTTTGTTGATGATGTTTTGATATTCGGGGAGGCTTTTGTACATGAATGGAAGACCTTTAAATAAATATTCAATGTATTTTGTAAAGTGTCGGGCATGGCTATTAGCATACAAAAATATGGGTTTCTATACAATTGCTATGACGCTGGATGTTTAGAACATATTTCAACTTTTCTGCCCTTCAAAATGGAAATATTGGATCTGGGTTTCATGCACCTTGGGTACTTCCTCAAGCCCAATAACTACAGGACTAAAGACTAGGGGTGGCTTCTGTAGAAAATTAATAGAAGGATAAATAATTGTGTGTTCTATTGATTTTCGATTGGTGGAAGACTTGTGTTGGCGCAATCTGTCTTACTGAGTATTACGATATATTGGCTTGGATTAATGAAGGTAACCGTGTCTATCATAAATTCTATTTGTAAACATATTTTTCATTTTATATGGGCTGGTAAGCCACATTTTGCTAAATTTCATCTCTCCAGCTGGGAAAGCCTATCTTGGCCAAAGATACAGGGTAGTTGGGGAATATGAACCTAGATTGGTTTAATCAAGCTCTCGGGACTAAAATTTTGTGGCGAGCATTATCAAATGATGGGTTTTGGAGCTCGGTTATCAAGACTAAATACCTTAAAACCTTCTCTGCACATCAATGGATTAGACAATTGGTCTCACATTACAGGAACGCGTCACTGATTTGGAGGGGTATCATTTCTACCTTCCCATACATTGGTGAGTACTTGATTTGGTGTATTGGAAGGGGTACTAAGGTACGTATTGGTATTGATCTCTACATGGGAGTGGGTGACAGTTATAGGATATCCACACAGGTTTTGGCTCATCTACATTCAAAACACATTCTAGTTCTTTTGCAAATCTTTCATGCAGGGGACAATCTTAGCAAATCACATTGGTTAAGTGCAGAAGAATTGTGACATATTGATGACTCTGCATCAGAATGGGATTAATACATCAAAAACCTCGCTTTTTTAGGTATTTCACTCTCTGATGAATAGGACAAGTTTGTTTGGGATTGGCGTGATGCAAATAGTGTCTATCAGTAAAAAAAGGTTTATGATGCTATTATAAATAAACAAAATCTGCCTGAAGCCAAATGGTGGCATAAAAGGATATGGAGCTGGAAAATTCCAATGAAGTTGAAAAGCTTCTTTTGGCTATGCTTTGAAAACAAAATACTTACTTGGCCTAACTTGTTGAAGAGGGGCTTTAATGGGCCAAATATTTGTATGCTTTGCAAATATGATTCAGAGGATATTTCTCAACTCTTCATACACTATCAATTCTTTGGAAAGGTATGGTGTGAACTACAAAGATTGTCAAGGGTGACATATGAATAGTATGGCTTATCCTTTAATGATTGCTTACTCAGATGGTTTCGGAAGAAAGTGAAGTATAAAAATATGCCTTTATTTTCCATATGGGTGACCCATAAGTGCAGAAATATAGTGATATTTGAGTTTGTTGAGCCATTTGTAGAAGAGTTTTAATTTATTTGAATGAGTATCCTATTTCTGAAAAGAAACATCTAAACAGATATATTTTGAATCCTGATGTGAGTAGCAATGTTTCCTTTGGATACTTTGATGGTGAGGCTAAGAATGGAATTTGTGGAGCTAGTATGGTCTTATGTATTAAAAGTGATCATAGGATTCTACTCAATATCGGAGTGGGGAATGGTAGTACTACGAAGTCGGAACTCTTAGCTCTCTAGGGATTATTATGGTTTGCATTAAAAAGAGGGATTACTTGTATTAGAATTTTTGGGAACTCATAAGCTATTATTGACTAGGATGCTGACAAGTATGATATACATACACTTCCTTTGGTCCCTTGGCTGCAAAACTTGGAACAACTTATCAAATCTTTTGATGACATCTCCTTCCTTCATATTTATAGGGATATCAACAGGGAAGTTGTCAGGTTGTCGAAGGAGGCAATAGGGCCAATGGATGGTTACCTCTCTTTTGAATAATTGGTCGAGGACACCATTTTGGATAATGGTAATGCGTATCTCTTCTAGTTTTGGCACTTGTTGTGTCCATTTGAGAGACAATATGGCATTTTTGGTGTGATGCTTTTTGGAGGATTTTTTGGTTTATTGTCAAAACTGACATATGATATAATGTAAAGGCAAGTGTATTTTTTTTTTATCTGATGATATGATCTGTTATGATCACCTTCTATGAACATCTTTGTAACTTTGGTTTTCAAAAAGAAAATATCAAGTTATGGCTTTTTTCTTATGAATATATATATATATATATAAGGCTCCTATAAAGAGACAAGCTAAAAATTGGAAGTTGGATCGACAGAGCTACATTATAGAATTTGTGATTGCTACAGTTGTAATACTCTTCTGAATCGACGAAGTTCTCTTATGCATTAAATTCAAAAAGTTGAATAAATGTTGTGTCCAAACCCAAGAATGTAATCATGTTTTTGCAATATATTTATATAGTGTACATGAATTTGAACATGTTCATTATGTAAATCTAACACCAGGCAAGGTTAAGGTTTCCAAAACCCTAGCGTGAGTATCTAATCAAACTATTGATGTTGGAAACTTTTTTGGTCTTTTGAGGTTGAGTTAATTATAATTGTAGATTTATAAATGAATTTGTGAAAGTAAAAAATGACCACACTACATACTTCATTGAGAGACAACATTGATTTCAACCACATCCAGCAAATGCTAATATAAGATACCCAATGACCTCCACCAACCAATGACATAAGAGTAAATTGATTGGAATGGGCACCTTAGTCTGAGAGGATGTGAGCATGGAATGTTTTGAAAACAAATATTTTGTTGGCACCAGCCAACAAGTAAACAAAGACATTATCTCTACTAACACGACCTATAATGAAAAATGTAGCATTCAAGTAACATTTCAGTTTAAGGCTTCTTACGAATGTTTTTTTTTAGCAATGGTGGGAGCTAGAGTTTTCGGAGAATTATGAAGGCGGAAGGACTAACAACGTTCATGGCTGATTTTGTGGGGGGAGGCTCTCCATCCCGCCCTAGTAACCCACGGGATGGGTTTCAGGTCGGTGGGATCCTGATCTCGCTTGATGGAATGGGTGGTATGCGAAACGGGTCTTCAGATCTGGGGTCGACGGATCAATCAGTGGTAAGGAAGTAGGGACAGTGCATCCCTAAATCAGTGTCCATTCCATCTATGAAGATCAGATCCAGTAAGCTGAGAGAATGTATTCAGTATATGCAGGATCACGCCCTTATAGGTAAGTTTGTGGAGATGTTACCCTCTGAAAAATATCTAATCTGGTGGATTAATTCTACCTGGAAACCTAAAGGCCATTATGACCTTCAACTCGGGTCTAAGGGTTTCTTTACGATCTCTTTCCTGAACCTAGTAGATCAGAACAATGTCTTAGATGGGGACCCCTATTTCTTCTACTCAGTTGGCCTTTTCTTAAGACCATGGAAAGAGAAGTTCTGCCCCGATAAGGAGGATATGCGGGTTTCCCCTGTCTGGATCAGGCTTTACTCTCTGTCGAGTGAATATTGGGATACTGAAATTCTGGAGGACATTGGGAATAACCTTCGCTCGTTTATCAAAAATTCGGAGCAAACCAAAGCGCAACGTTATACGGCGTATGCTAGAATCTGTGTTTACATGGATCTATCTAAAGATTTGCCTAAAGTAATTAAGATGTCATGGGAGGATGAGGATTGGGTTCAACCATTGGATTATGAGCAAATCCCATTCAGATGCCACCGATGCCATGTGCATGGTCACTTATTCAGAGACTGCCCCATGAATAACCCTAAACCCTCTCCATGGAATTCTGTGGAAAGCAAAGACCAAGGATTCACTAAGGTGCCGACCCGTAAGGGTGGAGGAAGAAAACAGGAGACTCTAGATGGCTCAAAAAATATCCTAACCTCTAATCATTTTGAGGCTTTGACAGATCAACCAGAAGATATGGCAGAAGGATCCTCCCAGGTGAGGAAGACCCCCAACAACCAAGCGCTAGTGACAGATCCTCCTAAGTCTTCTAAGTCCAAGGAATTGGAAACCTCGATTGTGGAATTGGATGAGGAAGCTGGGGAAGATGCAGAGGATATGGACATTGGAGATCTAGATCTGGAAGTCATACAGCAAGCTTGTGGATGCTGAAAAAGGATACGTCCCACAAAAGCAAGTCATCCTTCTAAAAGAAGCAATCATTATGGCCCGGGAGTCTAATCGCCTTGGCATCAGCCCAGGATCCATGAAGGATCATAAAAGAAAGCACAAGGAGGCTGTAAAAAAACTAGGTCGAAATTCTAATCAGCAACACATAGCAGCAGCAGGAATGAAGTTAGTGGAATCAAGTGAGTACCCTACGATTACGGCTGCTCTTGGTTTATAATCTTAGGGTTTTTCAATGAAGATTGTTTCTTGGAACATTAGGGGCCTTAATAGCCCACAGAAATTTAAGACTCTTTGAAACAAGATAAAGATGACCAATCCAGCCATTGTGTTTCTTCAAGAAACAAAATGTTTGGCGATGCAACTTCAGGAAAAAAGCAGAAAAATCTGGAGGAATTGTGAGGTAATGGGTATTGATGCCAGAGGTATGGCAGGCGGGCTGGGTTTTATTTGGGACCCTAGTAAAGTTACCCTTCTAGGATTCTATGGAAACCACCGATATCTCTCTGTTGACTTTGAGGTTATTGGCTTTCAATTTTTTGGTTTGGTTACCAATGTTTATGGCCCACATACCCCTCAGGACAAAATGGCCTTTGTTGAATCCCTGCGACGTATGGGGACGGATCTGGAAAATATACATTGGATTCTTGGAGGGAATTTCAATCTTATCACCTCCTTAGAGGAAAAAAGGGAGGCAGGCAACGCCTTGAGATGGAGTGTAGTCACTTTAGAGATACCATCAAGGCCCTGAAACTAGTTGATATCATCCCTGGGGAAGGTAGATTCACTTGGAACAATAAAAGAAGAGGTGATCGCAACATTTCCTCGCGTCTTGATCGGTTCCTGGTTTCGGAGTCAGTAATGGAATCAGGAAGTGAAGTTGTTTCCTCCATTCTTCCTGCCTCTGGGTCAGATCATTGGCCTGTGGAACCTTGGTGGATCAAGTTGGGATCTCAATTCAAAAATCCCTTCCAGTTTGAAAAATGCTGGTTAGGTCATCCTGATTTCAAGGGGAAGGTTACTCAATGGCGGGAGGAGTTCAGCTCGGATGAAGGCCAGAGTAGGTATCGGTTTCAGCAAAAATTGAAGACTCTTAAGGAGAGGATCAAGAAATGGAACAAGGAAGAATTTGGTAACATTGTTGAAGGAAAAAAGGCCTTGGAATCTCGTCTGGAGGAAATTCAAGAAAAAGGTATGGCCTTAGGCTATACTCCGGAAATGCAAGATGAGGAGGCCACAAATTATGCCAATTTGCTGGAAAGAGAGTGACAGGAGGAGATTCTTTGGCATCAAAAGGCCCGAGTTAACTAGCTCCATGAGGGGGGAAAGGAACACTAAATTCTTCCACCGCTCTGTCATCCAGAATAGAATGCAGAACATGATTCTTAAATTAAAGGGCAGGGAGGGAGAGAGGTTGGAAACTAGAGAAGAAATAGCTAGCGAAATTAGCAACTACTTCCAAGATATTATGACTGAATCCACCCCTGATAGAAGTAGATATATTGAGATGATTACCCAGAACATCCCTTCTTTGGTCACTCAAGAACAGAATGAGCTCCTCTTGAGACCTATCTCTATGGCTGAAGTGGAAGAAGTTGTGTATCAAATGGCGGATGGAAAAGCCCCTAGTCCTGATGGCTTCACTACCAAAATTTTTCAATTTTTTGGGGATCTTATCAAGGAGGAAGTTTGTCAGATTGTGGAAGCCTCAATATGCTATGGGAAAATTCTCCCTGCGTTCAATGCTACTTTCCTTTCCCTCATTCCTATGTGTGAGGGAGATGATTCCCCTGATAAGCTTCGCCCCATTGCTCTCTGCAATGTGATCTACAAAATAATGACTAAAGTGATTGCCAAACGCCTAAAGCGAATCCTCCCCTCTCTCATTTCCCCTGAGCAATCAGGTTTTGTTGAAGGAAGAGAAATTATGGATGGCATCATCTTGGTTCATGAGGTTATTCACTCCACCAAAAAAAACAAAGTCCCAGGAATGATGTTGAAACTTGACATTGCAAAGGCCTATGATAAGTTAAACTGGTCCTTTATGAGAGCCATGCTGAGAGCTTTTGGCTGAGTGGGTCAGATGGATGGTGAACTTAGTTTCTTCTGCCTTCTCTTTTATTTTGCTTAATGGATCCCCTACAGGCTTACTCAAACTTTCTAGGGGCATTCGTCAAGGGGACCCTTTGTCTCCCTTCCTATTCATTATCATGGATGAAGGGATTGGTCGATCCATCAAGGCTTTGCAAGGAAATCATGACCTTCAAGGGCTCATCGTTCATCCTAGCGCGGACTGTCAGACTCACCAGCAGTTTGTGGACGATACTATGCTTATGGGTCACCCTTCTATTAAGGAAGTTTTCAAAATCCGTATTTGCCTTTCAAATTTTGGAAACGCCTCCGGGATTGAGGTAAACCAACAGAAATCTCAGATCTTCTTTTTCAACACCCCTAAGATTACTAGAAGAAATATCTGTCACATTTTGGGTTTCCAGGAGAGCTCCCTTCCATCCAAATATCTGGGTGCCCCCCTGGTTGATTCTATGGCCCGTCAAGGATCATGGAAGGAATTTCTGGATAAAATGAGGAAGAAATTAAGAAACTGGACTCTTCGCCCCCTTAATTTTTCTATCCGATTGGTTTTGGTTAAATCTGTGCTTTGGGCTACATGTTCTCGGCCTTGATGGATCCTAAAGTTGTGCTCAAAGAGATAAGAACCATTCAGCATAATTTCCTGTGGAGTGGCCAGGGGGATCACAAAAAATGGGCCTTGGTCAAATGGGATGTGGTCTGCTCGCCCAAGGAGCAGGGTGGCCTTAATCTCTAAGATCCTGAGCATGTAAATTTTGTCTCTGGGGCCAAGATCTGGTGGCAATGGGTCTCTCATAATCAAGAACCATGGGCTAAACTTTGGCATTCTAAATATGTTGCAGACTGGGAGAAAATAACCTAATTTGCTTCTCTAAATCTCCTCCTGGGTCGCATATCTGGAAATCGGCCACTCTGGGCCAGCCCCTTCTCCAGGATAACAGCTTCTGGGAAATCCGGAATGGCCGTCGTGCTAAGGCATGGGATGACTCTTGGAAATAGTTGCCTTCCTTAGCTAGTAGTGGTTGATGCTCCTCAATTCATTCAACCGTGTACGACTAACAACAAAGTCCTGGTTTAGGACATTAGGGATACCTCTTCCCCGGACCAAGGATTTAGGTTCTGGGCAGCCCGAGATTGGTGGGAGCCTTTCGGCCCTGAAGAGGAACTGAACCGTGTAGAGGAAGCTTTGAATCTTAGAAGAATCAAAATCCATGACGGGGACGATAAACCAAGATGGGTATTCAAGCCTACAGGCAATTTTTCTATGAAGGAAGCCTACAATATCTGGTTGGGGTTCACCCATATGGCTCCAGTGCAAAAGTGGAAGAAATTATGGGATGCTAACCTCTGGCCTAAAATGTCAATTTTTATTTGGTTATTGCTGAAAAAACGCATCTTAACAAGTGATAATTTACAAAAGAGAGGTCTAAATGGCCCATACCAGTGCGTTTTGTGCAGTATGGCAGAGGAAACTATGCATCACCTTTTAGACTCGTGCCCGTTTGCCTCAGGGTTGTGGGATCAGGGGGCGACGACTTTCAGACATTTGGCTCGTATTCGGGACAACCCGGTCCATGCTCTTTGTGACTGGCCTAAAGGCTCGTTCCAGAACCCGGTGTTTAACCGCCTATGGAAAATTTTCCCATACTTTCTAACTTGGGAGGTTTGGAAGGAACGCAATTCCAAAATCTTTCGTGAGGGTGTGAATTCTGAGGAACGGGTCTAGACCTCCATCCACAGTAAATTGATTGAAACCATCAAATTACAAGCCTGGAATAACAAGGATTGGGAGGCTAACGACATAGAGGCCCGTATCTTGCGTTACTAGGGTATTTCTGGGATCCTCCCTTGCTTTCGCAAACCTAAGAATCCTTCCTTGTCTGTCGAAAGTCCTGATTCCTGGTCTCCACCTCAATCTAGTTTCTTTAAATTGAACTTTAACGGAGCTTTGAAGGGAAATCCAGGCCCGACCAGCTATGAATGTGTTATCAAAAATGAAGAAGGTATAATGCTCAACTTCAAAGTTGGTCACCTCGGGTATGAGTCAAATAATTCCACTGAGCTAGAAAGTCGGTTGCAGGGAATCCAGTTGGCATGTGCCCATAATCGGACCCCCCTTATTGTTGAAGGTGACTCCAGGATTATTCTCCACATGGCCTCTAAATTGCATAATGGTAAACGCAGTTCAAAGGTGGTGACATCGTGGCATTTGGAAGGCAAATTGGATAATCGAGCGTCGTTGCTAACTCCGGGTCTAGCTAACTCCTTTTCCCATGTTAAGCGAAATGGGAACAAATTGGCTGACCTACTCGCTAGCTTTGAGACGGTGAATCACATGGACCTTTGCGCTCAAACGTGGGAAAATCTTCTGAATTCAGATACTCAGGACAAATGTAGGGACATTCTTGCCCGGGATATAATGAGCTACCGTGCCAATCAGGGCAGGCGACGTCAGGAAGTGGCTCGTACTACCATGTGATTCCTTCTCCTTTAGTTCTATCTACCTTCTTTTAAGGGATGATCGATGGGAAATCTTTTCGCCCCTCTCATGTGTGGTGTGGTGTCATCTCCATGGTAAGGGAAGGTACTTCTACCATGATTACAGATAGGGAGGATTTCAGTGAAGTTGATGCGAGGGATCATCACAATCAGTTGCAATACGATTTTCCATTTATGGATGGTATCGGGTTCATTATTATCGGGGGTGGTGGAATTCTTTTTAAACCCAGGGAAGGTGGTAAACATGGGCATAGAGTTCAGAGCTTTAGTTGCATGCATTGTTGTAGTGCTCTGGAGATAATTGAGATAGGGGCTTACAAGAGGTTAGGTAGTATGGGAGATCACTGCAATTGGGAGAGGCATAATGCCACTGTTGGTCGTCGTCATTCTCATGTTGGTGAGACTTCTCAAGGAGATTCCGGTGGGAATTTCTCTCGTGCTCAGCAAAAGGCCCATTGGGAGTCCAGTGCCTTTGTCCGGGAAGTGCCCCCGGATCTCCAGAAAGAAATTTATACCATGGAACGACAATTATGGAACCAAATCGACAAGGAGATGTTGAATGAGGAACGACGACAGCATGCTAACTAGGTCATGGACCTAGGGAACACTGTGGGGTGCTTCAGTCTGTACGAAATCACAGTTGCACTCTATTGGGTGATGAAAAATCTTGTGGGGTATGCTCTTAGGGACAGGATGGAGCACCAGTTTGCAAATAAATTGATCAATTTTGAGAGTATTCTTGAGGAAACTAGAGCGGTCCATCGCAAGATGGACTTTCTCCTTCAGGCTATGGAGCTTCATCCTCCTTTTGCGTCGTTGGCTGCTTATGCGGTTCCTCCTCCTGGGCGTTGTCCTGATTTTCCTTACATTCTGTTCTAGCTGGTTTTTGGGAATTGTAGTGTCTCTGTTCTTAGATATCAGCTATAGTCTTTTATGTTCTGTTTATGTTTCCGGCTATCTATAGTAAAGATGGTAGAAAATATGGGTATCTGGTTTTCACTACTGTATCAATGGACCTTTTTTATGTATAATGGAAGGATGATGGGGTTAGAGGCCTACATGCCTGTTTTTTGTCAAGTCTGTAGCTTTTGTCGTCCACGTCTTTTAAGAATGTTTGGTCAAGCAAAGTTTCTTGGTGGGTCAATTTTGTTCTGTCAGATGATGCAGTGTAATTGTAGGGCTTCGGTCTTCTATATCTCGATTGTAACTCTTTCTCTTTTAATATAAATCTCTCTCTTCTTACTTAAAAAAAAAACGTTTCAGTTTAAGGAATGTTGTCCATGAAAGTATACATTAAAACAATTTTTCTAGAACAACAAAAATTGAACACAAGTAATGGTACCTTCAATAAAAGGACAATTGGATATGGTGCTAGAGCTAATTCTTCTTCCTTCTAGTATGAAAATCCGAGAACTATAGTATAAGTGGGAAGGAATCAAAGGCACTATCAAACCAGGTAGTATAACAATTTATTCTGCAAGGCAACAAGTAATGACAAGAGGAAAGCACCTAAACTTGACTAGAAGACAAAACTAACATAAAAGGTGATCATATTAGGGTGTATAACGCATAAATTTATGCTTTTGGATTTGTGATTATCCACTATCAGAGGCATTTACAACCATGGCTAAAGGCCTACTTCCACACTCAGAGGATAAAAACCCCCATTTTTTCTCTCTCTCAACATATTTAAAATAAATTTGGGGAGGCAGGTGTGGGAGGGGTGATTTTTGACCCTGGTGGAAATATAGTCAAAAAAAAATTCTAGGGACTGGGTATAGGTTCAAACAATCAAATGAAAAGATATGCATTGTTCCTTGGTCTACAATTGGCCTTAGATGTAAAATCTCAACCTCTAATTGTCATAGGAGATTCTTTGATCATTTTGTCTCAGGTAAGAAATGGTCAACCTATCATAGATCCTTTAGTTGGTCGTCTTCATCAACACATTATGAGTATCCCTCCAAGGTTCTAGTTCCAAATTTTATCATGTGAAGCGAGCTTTGAATTCTCTCGCCGATTCTTTTGCAAATAAAACCTCCTTAATGTATCAAGGGGAACTAATGATTGTGTTACCGGACAATCCACTCGACCGGAGGCGAGCTGGATCTCCCTAGCTCAATGCGAGTCTAGAACAAATAGAACAGACTACAAACACTTTTCCTAGATCTAATTAATGATCGAGTTCTAGATGTCTTACCTCTTTGATTCGCTATCCTTTCTCCCGAATGTTGCTCCACATCCCACGGTCGTTAGATCCAAGCTGCAATACCTGTCAAGACACAGAATAGAGAAACGAGTAAAGAGCATCCATACAATAAGAGATATATGCAAACAGTTAAACAGGTGAACAACACAACATCATCACATATAAGAGCGATATTGGTGGAAAGCATTTGTATTACTGCAAATAGAGGAGTACATGATAGAGATATAGAACTACAACCAATGGCTTAACATAGCAACCCTTCTCCACACAAGCCAATTGCCAAGCCCTTCCAAGGAAGCATGAATTCTCCAAGAGGTGAGTGAAGGTGTCTAAGAGAGATTTCACCAGCATGTAGATACCATAGTCTTCCTCCCTTTGGTATGGGAGTGAGCCTCATATATAGGACTAAGTGGATGAGGTTATGGATAGGATATGATGAGAGATGGTAGGAGAGAGATAGGGGATCTTCCCAATAGGCTAGGGGTCGAGTACCAGCTCTCCAAGAGATCATGGATAATCCCCCAAATGGGCAAGCTTCGAGAAAGATCTCGAAATGGCTATTTTTTCCCATTAACAGACCTCGTCGCACCCTGCTATAGAGCAACCTGTGACGTCGCATGTTGCTAATGTGCAACCTGCAACGACCTCTCAAAAGGTTGTACAAACTGAGTACAAATCCTCCCAAATGAGTACTTGGTCCAGATGACTTCAGGGATGTATACACTAAATCATGATGATGGGTATATTTTAGGTGTAACAGAATGCCCCCCAAAGCATGAAGATGTTAAGGATGTACAAGTGAAGTGCTTTGATAGAAATAATGGCAAAAGACTTGTCGGATGAAGGACGCTACTACAGTACAAATGACTCTGAACTGACAATCTCATATGTAGTACAACATGGCTGCCGACCAATACATTGCAGATACATGGGAGTAATGACCGACTGAACGCAATCATGGCTACTAGACACAAGCGTAGATCCATGATGAGATGATAACACAGCCACGACCAATACAAAAGTGGATCCATGTAATATGACTCAATACAAACTCCATCGCAACCTAGGTAAAACATGACTCCCTAGGGTCTTCAAGCTGAACCCGCAATGATACGAATCTATCCATGTGATTACAAATGTCTTGACGTCGAACATGGTAGAAACCACTTGATTACCGGTCCTTGATGTAAACCGTTAACAAGTGCGAGGGAGATCACCATTAATGTCAATGATTCCCAAGGTATCACAGTACATATCATCAAGCGTGAATAAATGAGTTGACGTCGAACGCAAGATGAAATATTTCAATCAAGATTCAATGATGTAAACTCATGATGAAAGTGAGGTGACCTGCCATTGAGGCATGCAGGACCAAGGTACTTGACTGGTTTCTAGATTCAATCCTTGGATGATGAGTTGAAGTCGACAAGGATGAATCCGTCGAAGGAGGGCCATAATGAATCCCCCATCAATCGACACGAAACATGACAAAAGATGTGTAGAGTGGATCGGATGGTACAATAACATGTGAGACTGACTCAAAGTAACAACGGCATGATGACGTGTGTACTGACTAAAAATGATGAGTGAATGTGTTCTTGAACATGGGCATGGCATGACTTGGCAGTATTGACATGAGAATGACACAAACTTCTAATGCAACTTATAGTGGAAGCTTTCTCCGAATGACTCAGAGTAACAGGACTCAGAAAGTAAGCGGGGACTCGTAGACAAACAGATGACCGGGGACTCGTAGACAAACAGATGACCCAAGTATCGGTATGCAAATGTAGACGAGTGCCATGTTCAAGAACGACTATATACTGCCACTAAGGTATGTAACACAAACACTTTCCTTTTTTCCCATCATGAATGATGAGTGCCTCCTATGTTTTTTAACGAGCTTGATGAGGGTAACCAGATGCTCGGTATAGCTCATCTCATAGATGATTCCAATCCCAAATATTTTCCGAACCTAGGATAGGAGGGGTTCGTCCCATAACGGGCCCTTCAGTGTGAAAATTTAACGAGTCCATAGAATGCAACCTCAGTCGTCATTTCATATTTAGAGAGTCTGAAAAGAACTAAAGAAGACTCCAACGGTCCTTTTTCGTAAAGTTAGCCTCATCGCTCGAAAAAGGGTAAAACAATGCGGGAGAGGACTCTTCTAGTCATGATTGTTTGGAGTATTCCTTTTTCGTAATTAGCGCCCCCTAGTCCGAAAAAGGGGTAAACTATCACCAGGGAGATGACCATTCAAATACTTTAACAAGCGTGAACGCGACAAGTTCGCTTGGCGATCTTTTCAATTTTAGGGAGTCTGAAAAGAGCTTAACTATGGACTACGAGGGTGTCCTTTTCCGTGGAAGTTTAACAAGCCCGAAAAAGCGATAAATCATAACTCTGTACTTGTTCTCATGATTTGATGAGTACGAGAACAAACGAAGAGTAAACTCATCCTCATGCAATAATTATGACTTAACCAAAAACAATAATGACAAAACGTTCAAAGGAGTGTTCATACCTATAATTACCGTTGGTAATGCGAGAAACGCTATAAAAGACCACTTTACGACTCCTGTACACTAGAGAAAGTGTCAAATAGCCCCAAATATAATGACAAGCGGTCGAAACTATAGAAAATGGCCCAAAAGCATCAAAATATTTGAAAAGGAATATTCCATTTCTATTTATAAATAAAAATATGGGCCAAAAATAGAAACATTGTTCAAATTGCCAATTTGGGTGGAGAAGTACCAATTTGGAGCCAAAACTTCGACTGCCGATTTCAAGAGCTACGATCTGCCATTTCACCAGCCGTCCAGACCAGGTAGGCCTAAATCTTGTCTTGCAACTTTGTAGTGGTTTACTTTTTGCATTTTTGTCCATTTTTTGAGTTTTTTGATGATTTGGGGAGGGGCTAATGCGCCCTCGGCTCATCGCAAGTGGCCCTTTCGAGACCTGCTCATCACAAGTCTTGAAAACGGGACCTGCGACGACGTCGCCCTGTACCTAAAGGTGAGGTGCGATGATGGAAATCCACAACTCAAACATAAAAAATATCTCAAAAAATAAGTTTGTGCAAGTTGGGAAAGGACCTAACATGTTTTAAATGCCCCTTTTGGCAGGTTCCCAGCAAGCAAAAATGGTTTTAGAGTGGCGAGAGAGAGAACATGAAGTGGAAGATGAGCAAGCCGCAAACGATCCACAATGTGTGGTTGCTTAGCGAAACTGTGGGTTGCTCAAATTCTTCGAGATACAGGGGATGAGAGCCCAGATCCCGTTCATGACACACATGCTACAGAGTTGGGATGCAACCCAACAATACTTTGTCATAGGTGAGCATATCCTCAATATTGACATTGAGGACATATACTTTCTGACCGGTTTGTACTGAAGAGGGGACGCTGTACAACTCACTGGGACACGGGCCAGTGATCGTACCATTGAGTACATGGTGTCACAGCACTGTGTTGCTACTTCTCGTCCTTCCAGCGAGAAGATACCCATCAGAGATGTGGTGAGTTGTCCACTGCGGATCATACTGCTCACTATTACCAGGGTGGCGGGTAGCCAAGTTCCACATACAGCTACTTGAAATCAGATGTTATATGCGGAAGACTGTATGTCTCCCATGGTGTTCAACTGGTGCGAGGGTCTCCTCGCCAACATCCAAGCTCAGCTGACCAAGTGTCAGCGTGGGGAGCTCAAGCAGTTTGGGTATGGATCGATCATAGTGTCGTTCCTTTCGGAGCGGTTCCTCTTTTGCACCCGCGGGTGGTACTGGATGACAGGGATCTGAGAGATCCTTACATGCTCAGGTGGGCAGAGGTGATGACCCGCCATGGTGGGGGCCCCATCATCACTTTTGGTCCCGAGTTTTTTAGCTGGCTAGAGGGCCAGATGCTCATGGTCAAGGACTTTCCATATGGCGGTACGGACTTCCGGGAGGATCCCAACTTAGTGCTGTCGGAGGGTGCAGCATGGGGTGATATTGGTAAGAACAAAACCTTTGTACCTTTTAGTTTTGTGAATTATATTATTTTTTTGATGTAGTGCTGACAAGTACATTATATGTGTGTGCAGATGTGGGTCCCATGCGACCAGTAGGTCTCTCTCTTCTGGCGAGGAGAGACAGAGGTGGAGAGGCAGTGGTTCCTGTTGGTGCTCATCCCGTCGTCGAGGAGATGGAGGAGGTGTACCGGAACCTATCCGGGCTGACTGTGGAGGTGCCAGAGCCAGCCATTGATGACCTACCGAGGTCCATGCAGAGGTATGGGGTTGGAGCATCTATGCGCTTCAACGCCTTGTTCCGCAAGGTGGATCGTACTGTAGATTGCTTTCTCACCCAGCGTCAGAGAGCTGTTAGAGGCAGGGGTGGTGTACGGGTCAGGTGTCCAGCCTGATTGCACTTTTGGACTTGTACTGAGAACTTAGAGGCCTCAGATTTTTGTACTTACTGAAAGCTATGATGCTTCAGATTTTTGTAGAGACTTACTGAAAGCCATCGTGCTTCAGATTTTGTACCAGCACTACTTTTTAAGCGATTTATATATATATACATTATTGGCGGTTTATACATTATGTGTTCTTCAAATGATTAGTGATGTGATCTTGTTTATATGTTTGCTTCTGTACATTATATTTACATGTTGTGAATGCTTTTACATATTATGGATGTTATGTGTGTGCAATGTACCAATACAAAATGAAATTGGCCATGGAGTTAGCAACTGTGTTTAACTCTCGTGGAATGTGAAGGTATTGAACAGATTCAAACGACCTTTCCAGGAGACATACTCGTCTGAAGAGACGGAGTAGGATGGGATCACGGATGGCGTATATCCGATTCAAATGAGAAACCACTAATTGAGAATCCATGTGGATGACAATGTGGTTCATACCCAAGGAAATGGCATCAGCTAGGGTTCCGATTACTGCCTGATATTCTATGGCATTGTTGGTCGCAAACCCTAGGCAACTTCCTCCCGATCTAATGAGCTCACCTGTTGGGGAATATAGTACCCAGGCTGCCGTCGCAAGGTGAAGGGTACGCCGGCTGGTGCCGTCCGCGAATCCATAGCACATTGCCATCTACACATGCAAACAGAACATGGTATGAGAAGCGGAAACAAGATCAAGAGACACTCGAAAAGAAATGCGTCACACCACACAAAAACACGCCATGTACAGTATATACAAGCAAGTCTATGGATGAGAGATCAGGCGTAGTATCTCTTCAGGTAAAGCCCATTGCGGGGTTCACCTAAAGAGATTCCATCATAATCTTCAAGCTCGTAAGCACCTTTTTCTAACACCCGTTTTATAACGTAGGGTCCATGCCACATGGACTCGAACTTCCCTGCTCCTAGTTTATCGTGTTTCTGGTCATAAGTGAGGACCATATCACCCTCGTTAAAAATACGGGGTTCAACCGACTTATCGTATTGGGCCTTGATGCGTTTCTTATGCGCTTCATTAGCAAGTGGCATCACGGCGAGACTCGTCAAGCTTTGCTAAGTGCAAGAGACGCTCTTCCTCAGCAGTAGTGTTAGGAAGAAGTTCGACCGCGAGCTGTAAAGACGGGATTTCGCACTCTATTGGTAGAACAACCTCCAATCCATATACCAATTGGAAGGGAGTGAAGCATGTGGCGATTTTAACGGTAGTTCGGTAGGCCCATAATGTTGAAAAGAGCATATTATGCTAGTTGGACTTTTGTGTCCCTACCATCCTCTGGATCATAGTTTTCAAGACCTTTTTAATTGCCTCAACCTATCCATTGGATTGCGGGTAGTAGGGTGTTGAGTTTTCATGACGAAAACCCAACCTGTCGCTCAATTCATCAATCATATGGTTCTGAAAGTGAGAACCATGATCTGTAACTATGGCCTGCGGAACTCCAAACCACGCTATCACATGATTAAACATGAAGAGTGCGGGGGTTTTTCCATCGTTTTGGTATGTAGGCATAGCCTCGGCCCACTTTGTGAAGTAATCCACAGCTACGATGATGTAACTATGCCCCCTGGCCGAGGTAGGCTTACAGTGCATAAAATCGATGCCCCATTTTGCAAATGGGCCAACGGAAATAACCGGATGTAGTGGGGCGGGACGAGTGCACTTCTTCGTGTGGAAGTGTTGGCAAGGAGGACATTTTTTAACGGCCTCAATACAATCTTTGAAGATAGTAGGCCAATAATATCCTGCGCGCAAAATCTTTTGGGTTGTAGCCATCCCAGAGAGATGACCGCCACATGCCCCAGCGTGACAGTCATTCAGAACGTGTTCGGCCTCCTCATGAGTGAGACAATGTCGAAGAATTGAATTGACGCCACGACGATACAAAGTATCATTGATGATTAAATAATACTTTGCATGGTGACTAATCTTACGACGGTCGTTGCGAGAAAGTTGAGGATCGAAGCGTTGGGTTTGAAGATACAACAGAATATCTCCATACCAGGGGTCAGTCGTACTGATGAGAAACAATGATTCATCTGGAAATGAGTCATTGTGCTCAATTTCTGCATCAGGACGGGGAAGGTCGCAGATGAGCTCAACAAACACCAAAGACTTTTCGGACTAGGCTTTCTCAAAAAGAAGATCGAATTATTGCAGTATCACGATCCAGCGTGAATACTTTCCCCCAAGCACCTGACGTGTCAATACATGGTACATGGGGTTCGAGTCGGCAATGATAGTGGTGGTGCAGAGCAAAATGTAGTGATGAAACTTCTGGACGGAAATGACTGCCATGAAAGCAAGTTTTTCGTCATGTGAGTATCTAGTTTCGGCGTCAGCTAGACCCTTACTTGCATAGTATATCACATGCTCCCGAGCGTTTTGATCCTCCTGTACCAAAACCATGGCGATAGTGGTAGCGGAAGCGGCAAGATATAAGATGTAATCTCGATAATAGTTAGGCGGTTGGAGCATAGGGGAATGCGTGATGGCATGTTTGATACTGTCAAAAGACTTTTGAGCTTGATCATCCCAAATGAATGGGACGTCCTTCTTAAGCAGTTTCATATAGCCCTGAGTTTTCTCTGCGAAATTGCACACAAAACGTCTCAAGTAAGTTGCCTTCCCTTGGAGACTTTGGAGTTCGGTCACATCAGTCGGGGGTGGTAGGTTGATGATGGCCTCCACCTTTAAGGGATCAATGTGGATCCCATCCTTCGAAGCGATAAATCCTAAGAGGCGTCTGAACTCAACGCAAAAGATACACTTGTGAGGATTCAGACGGATATTGTACCGTCTGCATCTAAGGAATATGGTCATCAGATGATCAATGTGGAACTCACACTGCTTTGAATGGGTAGGGAGATCGTCCAAGTAGGGTTCCACAAAGTCCTTAATATCGTGGAAAGCGTACGACATAGCCCGCTGGAACGTGGCGCCAACATTTTTGAGGCCAAACGGGAGTTTGAGATATGCAAAGGTTCCCCATGGGTAGATGAAAGCCATCTTATGTTGGTCAGCTGGGTTGATCTCAATTTGGTTGTAACCAGAAAAGCCATCCATGAATGAGAAGATGACGCTTCTGGCACAGTTGTCGATGATCTGCTCGATGAAGGGGGTCAGGTAGTTGTCTTTTGGACAAGCCCGATTAAGGTCCCGATAATCAACACAGACGCGAATGGTGCCCTATTTTTTGTTCACAGGAACGATGTTTGAGACCCAATCCGTCAATGGGACAGGATAAATAAAACCAACCTTTAAAAGCTTTTCAATTTCTGCCTTTATTGTCGCAGTCTTCTGGGGGTGTATCGATCACAACTTTTGACGTACAGGTTTGATGTCGGGATAGGTTTTTATTTTGTGAGAAACAATTGCGGGGTCTATCCCAGGCATCTCCTCATAGGACCAAGAAAACACGTCTCGAAATTGCTTGAACAAGGCCGTGCTAACAACGATTTCTTTAGGGGAACACTTCTGGCCTATGCGAATGTGTTCCACTATACCAGGTTTCACCGAGATGTCTACCGGGGTGGTTGGCTCAATGTTGGCCAAGTTGCCCTCCGTGTCCATAAGACATGTAAGGATGGGGGGCCAAGGGGATGGGTAAACATCTGGTGAAAAGAGGGTATGGATGTTGTTCTCTATGTATTCCAAAGGAGGAAGGAAAGATGACCTATGATGGAGATCATCCCACGGACTGTCGTCAACATTCATTACTTCCATGATGGACTTGTCTGAATGAAAAGTCTGAAGTAAGAGATCGGGTAGAGAGGATGTCCGTCGTAGAGAACAAGATGGGGAGTCCATGGTTAAAAGGTCCTCTGAAGCTGATTGGATAGCCTCATAAATGCGTTCAGCGGGTGAAAGAAGCATAACATCTCCAAGCAGGTGTGTTGTGGCTTCATCTGGTATAAGCCAAGCATCGTTTGAGTGAGATAAAATCTCAGTGGAGATCATGTTCACCATGGCAATATGATTAGGGGGGTCCGCGGTTGGAAGAACGCCCATGAGAGATGAATCTTTCAAAAGGCCAACCCCTACACTCTCATACTGGTTTGACGTCTGTCCAATGGAAGGAACATGGTCACCAGGATGAGTAGTGGCATCCGGTGTACAAAAATCTAACTGGTCGAGAGTAACAATTCGTCCTTGGTGGGGGAATTGTATTGTGTGGAATACTAAAGAGGCTACCGCCTGCATGGTCTAAAACCAATTGCGACCAAGCAAGAGATTATAATCTAACGGGGCTGAGACCACTTCCACGTTAATGGTTACAGTCTTTCTG
This sequence comes from Larix kaempferi, assembly GCA_027924585.1. Taxonomy (NCBI): domain Eukaryota; kingdom Viridiplantae; phylum Streptophyta; class Pinopsida; order Pinales; family Pinaceae; genus Larix; species Larix kaempferi. The sequence continues at coordinate 7,212,344 of BSBM01000221.1, forward strand.
CCCAACTCAACTGCAAGAGCTTGTAAGAGCCCATGAGGTTGAAAGCCACGCCCGTTGAATGCTTTCAACGTGGTAGGAGAACGATTCAATTCAAGGGAGCCAATGGCTCTCCAACAAGCAATGGACATGACAGAAGTGGAGGCTCCTTCGTCCAAAAGAGTACGATGGACAATCTTCCCAGCAAGGTTTGTAGTAACTTGGAATGCGAGCTGGTGTGAGAGCCTCGGCTTAAGGTTGTCAAGACGAAACATGATGGTGTTCGAGGAATCCGGGTCAACTACACCAATAGTTGAAAGGAAATTTTTGCGTTGATTGGGACAATTCTACAAAACTTCTAGGGTGGACATGGTGCAAGGAGCTTGGGATTGAAAATAGCTTTTCAAATCGTACTCTTGGGCGGACGCAATATCGAATCTAAAGAGGGTCTCTCAATGGTGAGAGAGGTTGATGGTACAGTGACATCAGGTAAAGAGTCGGAAGCTTTTTCAGTATTACCTCCGGAGGGTTCCTTCGAAGAGGCCTTTTCGTAAGATCGTGAGCGAGTAGTTAAATTGATCGCCTCGTTACGCAACATGAGAACATGCGCGGTATTGGATGGTTCCCCCTGGGATGGGGGGGTTTGAGCAATCATCTGCTGGTTTTGAGCAGGAAATGGATCGTTGAGGACTACGGGAGTCGGTTTACCCCTAAGAAACTTTTGTACTTCGTCTCTATGGGGACACTCTTTGGAGAAATGGTCTTCTCCACATAGTAAGCAAGGATACTTCTGTTTCCTTTTCTGCTTAGTATCTTTAGGAGTGCTCTTTGTTTCCTGCTGGGCAGAAGACTTCTTGGGTTTCCCTTTGTTCTTCTTTTTGCCATTAAAATTCTGAGATGAAGCTAATTAAACAGAATTCACCTCTTCCGTTACAGCAGGAGTGGTGGACTTGGCAGTGCTGTGGCCAGCTAGAGTCGGGTTGGATGATCCAACAGTGCTAATAGTAGGCTGGGTGTTAAGGGAACCAATGATTCCATCAGCTTGGGGTCCCTTGTGTGGTTTCGTGGGATTGTTAATGTCTCGGGGTGCATCAGGAAAAATATTGAATAGAGTGCCAGACTGGGTATAGACCAGGTCTAACAGATGAGCACTCGCGATGGCTTGTTCTTCGGTGACAGCACCTCGCATGGCAACATCTTTTGCTATGACGGGAAGAAGTGATTCAGTAAACCAGTATGCTAGGAGATGATCTGGAATGGGAGCTTTAATGAGATGTCGTCTCCTTCGCCATTCGTGGATATGATCCGAAATGTGAGTGGCGGTATTCTGACGGAGCAAGCTTAAAAGCTCAGTACCAGTCTCATATCGTATAGGCAGCTGGAAATGCGTCAAAAAGTTCATGGCAAGAGAGCCAAAATCAGGAAAAGTGTGTCAGATGGTAACTCAATGTACCACTTGGCAGCCGAACCGGTGAGAGTCCTTTGGAACAATCTAAGACGAATTGAATCGTCCATTAAGGAATTAGATGAACACCATAATTGGTATGTCATCACGTGGTTCTTGGGGTCTTCACCCGGCTTGCCATCAAACTTGGGGATATCAGACGGAAGTTTCACCGAAATCTGTGGCCAGTTAGATCCATGGTAAATAGGATCGTTGGTTAAACGAGAGAGGTCAGGTAGGTCCAAAGTAGCCAAAAAGGGCAGCTGTGGATTAGGCTGTGCGTATTGATAATATGGGTAAGGTGTGTAAGGACTAAACTGACCGTAAGGTGTACCAGGATAAAACTGACCATAGGGGGGTGTGCCGCCCGGACCGTAAGGAGGTTTTCCACCATAAGGTGGTCCATTCCAATAGGGTGGCGGTCCACCTCCACCTCTGGGAGGCGGTGGAGGTCCGCCGCCACCACCAGGAGGAGGTGGGGGTCCATAACTGTAATAAGATGGCCCGCCACCGCCTCTACCTGGAGGAGGTGGTGGACCACTTCCACCGCTAGATGGATGGGGGCCCCCACCACCGCTGCTGTCGGAAGGATGAGGATTCCCACCACCACCGCCACCACCAAGGTAATTAGGTCCTCCACCACCTCTGCCTGGAGGGGGTGGTGGACCACTGCCGCCACCCGAAGGGAAATGTCCTCCTCCACCATGATAGGGTGGTCCGCCGCCGCCTCCGCCTGGAGGAGGTGGTGGACCATTCCCGCCACTGCCTGAGGGGTGAGGGGGGTTGTAGGTAAAATGAGGTGGGCCTCCACCAACATTAGGTGGGGGCCCGCCGCCTCCAACAGGAGGTGGGGGAGGACCGATCGGGGGTGGTGGTACTTGAGGGATAGTCGGTTGGGGACCATGTTGCAACACAGATTGTTGCCCCCACAGAGTGTATGGATTCCCGGGATAAGGTATCCCGTATGACGCATTTCCGGGATTAGGTTGGCCCGACACAAGGTTAAAAAAACCTAGATACGCTTCACTCCATGAGGGTTGGGTTACATTTGACGGCCCTCCAACATGAGATAATCTCATGGTGGATGGTCTAGCGGGTTGGGTAGGTCCAACGGATGGCCCGTTGGGGACTCCACCAACGTTCTGGTTAGGAAACGGGGGTTTCCCCCCAGCCACAATAGGCTGACCACTATTCAAAGGTTGAACCAACGTGGGTTGTTGACTAGCTAGCGTGGTAATAACATTACCAATAATATAATCCGTAGGAATGGAATACCCTCCCCTCGAATTTTGAGGTGGGGGAGGAACTGGTAAAGTAACCGTGGTAGTGACAGGTGTGTTGGACTGTTGTCCTTCCACCGGTTGGTTCACTTGAGGTGCAGGACTGGACTCTTGCGAGGGTTGACCAGTCTCATTAGTGGTCACGTGGTGGGGTGCTTCAAGTTATCCGAAAGATATCAGATGAACTGGAATGGGTTGATAAGGGGGTAACGATGGGTCTTGAACCCTCCATTGGAGACTTGACTACCGAAACTCTTCAGCCATGGAGCGAAAGTGAGCCAATTGGCCACGAAAGTAATCTAAAGTGTCTTCTGGAGTAGTCTCACTGGATGAGGATGAGATGGCAAAATGAGCCACTGGGTGGTCTGTAGAAGATGTCCAATAAGCTGTTGAAGGACCAACAGCTGCTATAGGGTCGTCCTGGGGTCGGTTTATCCATTCCAACCATCCAAGTTCTCCTAGGATGACGGGAGGAAAGCCATGTGAAGTGGGGGTATGTGCTTCTTCATCCTGCGTGGGATGAGAGGCAGGTGAATCTGGTGGAAACAAATGTCTGCCAATATTCAAAGTGGGGTTCCCTACTCCAGTAACTACGACTGCGTTACGTTGATCCATTCTTACCCTCGAAATAACCTCCGGATTAAGGGGAAATTCAGGTGGCAAGTTCAAGATCCTACCGGACCTTCTCTAGGGAAAATCCGCCAGAGTATCAGGAAAATCAGCCAAAAGAGGTCGAAACAGCGTTTCTCCTAAGGGTATACTAAAAGAAAAGCAGTCCAAGAAAACCTACTCAAACTAAGGCAACAAGCAAACTTATGTGACAGAGTGGATTCAAAAGTCTGGAACCTCACAAGATTATCAAGGCATCGCAAACCGCAATATACTGCAGGGTCCAACAATATGACGCGACAAGGAGGATTGGGACCGTACCCTGGCCTGCATACCCGACTACCTGGACAGGACGTGCGTGTTAATCTCCTCGAGTGCTATTCTCGGTGTATTGCTTTGCCAAGACGACCAAATGGTTAACTCGGTTGGTTTCAGGAATCCTAATGGTGTCTCCCAATATACCCAAGGTACATGGGAGCTCAAATTCGTAGTGGTGTTGTCTAATGCACAGCCGTTGGCACGAGACCTTCCGATATACGTGTCGAGTACGTGATACACCCTTCGATATATGCCAAGTACGGATTATGGTACTTGGTGGGTACGTGAAGGAGCTCGATATACCGATGTACGTGGAAGACTACAATACCCCCGGACTACAGTGCTGGCAAGTAACGACAGCTGCCACGCTTAACGACGCCGGAACACGTCTCTAACTTACACACAAGTTACTAAAAATTTTACCTAGTTCTACCATTAATTTTATCTTGGACGGTTAGGTGAATGCATGAGGTGAGTACATAATCGGAAACAGATGCAAGTCCTAGCTACATGCACGAAATATTCTTTTTTTTTCGATGAATTCTACCTATGGTAAGGAGAAAGCTTTTTCCAATGGTATTGCCAAACAAACTCAATGCAACACAATTCCTAATGCAAACAATGAAAGTACTCTTTTCTTTTTCAATGAAACACACAAACGTACACAACACTACTATCCAAATCAAAGTATTTTTTTATTTTCTTTTCTTTTCTTTTTCAAATCAAAACAATGCTAAGTAATGAAATGAGAGGATTCTGAGATGGAAATGCAAGCTTTTCACTTTCTCTTTTCAATGATCTAAAGACAACAAAAATAAAAAAAATGCACCTATCTTTCCCTAGCATGGAAACAACCTTTGAAAAAAAAAAAATGAAATGTACTAGAGCTTTTCAAGAAGATGAATAATTCATAATTCGAGAAAAACACAATCAATCATATTTCCATTCATCTTTTCCAAAACATTCCAATGCACAATGATCTTTCTTCAATAACCTTTTGAGAAACAGCAGGAAGAGAGCATTTTTAATCTTTCAATGGATGTATCAAAGCAATAAACTTGAAGACAACTTTGCTTCCAGATCTAAATGACTGAAAAGAAAATGTTACTTGCGGCACTCATACACTCAGAAAACTCAAGAAAAGACAAGCACTCAACCAAGCAGAAATGACACTCTTAACTCAAAATCAAGCAGCAGCAAGCAAACTAAGCAAGCAAAGCTCAAAGTAAAAATAGATGAGGTCTGGAAGGTGATCCAATGCGCTGATCAGACCAGGGATGGAAGGAAGGGAATGCAAGAGTGAATGGATGAAGGTGGGGGAGGCAAAAGTATCCACCACTATCGATTTCAAACTTGTCCAAAGCAGAACCCAAAGTCAATCCAAACAAACCAAACTCTTAACACACAAATCGAAATGGGATCTCTAACTGAATGTTGCAGCACAGAGGGAGTTCATACGCCAGAACAAGGATCAGACTTACAAACAAGAGGGTGGGTGCCTGCATGCTAAGTCTCGACAGATCGGCGCACTCTGGCTTTTCATACAGTGCGACGTCGCAAGTTAGCTTCAAAAGATCTGCGACGATGTCGCAGTCTACTAACACACAGAACGCGACGAGCAAGCAATAGTCAAAGAGCAAAGACTCAAAAAAACACAGTGTTGCTCTGTTTTCACTGCCCATGTGCGATAAGCGAGTTCCAGATTAAAAAATGAATTAGATCTCCCAATAATGGACCACCAACAGGTTTGAAACTGAGTTGTACAAACTCAAAGGAAGAAGATCAGGATCTTCAATGTGAAGATCTGACAATGGAATCGATCCTAAGAAGGAAAAATGGCAAAAAAATGACAACAAGGTTTGTGACAAGTAATCAACTGAAAATGACTCAAATTAACGATCACTAAACAAGAATACTCCCCAGTATGGTCGCCAAATTTGTTACCGGACAATCCACTCGACCGGAGGCGATCCGGATCTCCCTAGCTCAATGCGAGTCTAGAACAAATAAAACAGACTACAAACATGTTTCCTAGATCTACTTAAGGATCGAGTGCTAGATGTCTTACCTCTTTGATTCGCTATCCTTTCTCCTGAATGTTTCTCCACGTCCCATGGTCGTCAGATCCAAGCTGCAAGACCTGTCAAGACACAGAAAAGAGAAACGAGTAAAGAGCATCCATACAATAAGAGATCTGTGTAAACAGTTAAGCAGGTGAACAACACAACATCATCACATATAAGAGCGATATTGGTGGAAAGCATTTGTATTACTGCAAATAGAGGAGTACATGATAGAGATATAGAACTACAACCAATGACTTAACGTAGCAGCCCTTCTCCACACAAGCCAATTGCCAAGCCCTTCCAAGGAAGCATGAATTCTCCAAGAGGTGAGTGAAGGTGTCTAAGAGAGATTTCACCAGCATGTAGATACCATAGTCTTCCTCCCTTTGGTATGGGAGTGAGCCTCTATATATAGGACTAAGTGGATGAGGTTATGGATAGGATAGGATGAGAGATGGTAGGAGAGAGATAGGGAATCTTCCCAATAGGCTAGGGGTCAAGTACCATCTCTCCAAGAGATTAGGGATAAGCCCCCAAATGGGAAAGCTTCGAGAAAGTTCTTGAAATGGCTATTTTTTCCCATTAACAGACCTCGTCGCACCCTGCTATAGAGCAACCTGCGACGACCTCTCAAAAGGTTGTACAAACTGAGTACAAATCCTCCCAAATGAGTACTTGGTCCAGATGACTTCAGGGATGTATACACTAAATCATGATGATGGGTAGATTTTAGGTGTAATAGATTGGCGGGGGCCTAACAATTTGTTATTTGTTCCCTAGTTGCTTGATTATGAAGTTTAAATCCTTCATCATAAGTTGGTCCTCGAATGGCCTCCACATCCTCTCTCTTTTGGACATTGGATTTGGTGATCCATACGTAGGTTCCATTTCCATTCAATGCGCTAGTTGTATCCTAGTTAATGCTTACTCCCTCAGGTTTAGGATTTCATTTCTACCATTTCCTTAGCATGTGGTTGCTTCTATGAGTTTGGTTGCGGATGCTGGTTGGGGTTGCTCAATTGGAATGGTGGTTGAGTTTGTGACGCTTTTAGCCTTCTCCTTTGTGTGAGGAGTAAGGCTTCCAACTTCGAATTCATGAGTAACTTGTATAAATTTGTATTTGTCTTTGCTCTGGGATGTTTGGGATACTGGGTTATGCGGGCATGTTGAATGTTTTGTTTATGATTTTAGCCATGGAAGGGTAAGCGTTTATTTATGTGAGAAGGAATTCTATGAAGTATTTTTCTCTACCTCCTTTTATGTTATTGTGGATTCAGGAATTTTCTGGTTGTATCCCCTTGGCCCTTTTTTATTTGGGTTTATCAATCTTCTGCTAATGGATATTGAGAAGCGAGTAGAACAACTTGCATCCCAGGTGAATTCTCTGACAGCCAATGTAAATGATTTTAAATCTCATCTGAAATGGATGAAGGACCGTGTTGAAGGAATTTTTCAAGCAGTAAACCAGATGATTTCCCACTCTTATGTTGTGGATAATTGTCTGGATAAGCTTGAACAAATGTATCCAGACTTAAATGGTAATTTGGAAGCCCGTCTCAACAAAATATAGGATGATGTTAAGCATTGTGCAGACAATGTTTCTGGAATGGTGGCTTTGGTTACCAAACATGAATAAAAGAATGGGGATTCTCATTCCAAATTCGAAGATAACAATTTTGCTCCTTTAGGGGATGATATTTATGTGCACCAAGCAATTTTAGAGGGTTATAAGAAGGCCAGATAAGACTCTGGAAATCGCAACAAGGATGAACATAATACTGTTAATGTTGTTTATTTTGAATAAGATGAGGACATTGAGGTCAATTCTGGTGAGGACTCCGAAGACAAAAATGATTCTGCTTCAGAACTTGGTTCGACCAAACAAATGGAAATTTATTCTTATGACATTGAGGTCGATGAGGAGGATGATAACATTGTTTCTGCAACTAACAATTTGGAAAGTGATAAAGAGGATGAAGTTGAAGATAATTCTCAGGTTCATAGGTCCATTAGTAATACTAGCACCTAGTCTTTGTAGTTATGTTCCATTTTTGTATCTTCTTACTAGGGCAGTTTGTGAAGATCTTCAGTCAATCAGAATTCCTAATTTTTTTGAAAGCTTATAGCTTATTTTGGATTATTGTATATGTCAGTCCTTTGAGTTTAAACTACTCTTGCTACTTTGAAGAACTCTATTAGTACTTTTTGTATCTTTTTTGTTGAATTTGTTCAGCCTTTTTCAATACAAATATATCCGTTCTTGTTACAAAAAAAAAACATATTTAAAATAAATGGATTGGAAGTTGTTTTGTTACATGGAAACCAATCCTTTTATTTTCCAATGGAATATTACGGGTAAATATGAAATGAACTCTTTATTGGGATTACAAAATGATAGTTGACTCAAATCATTATCAAACTGTCACAAGTGAAATATATGTGATATTTAAAAAAAATGAATTTTAGGCATTGAAAACAAAGTGCAAATCATCCTAAAGTGTCTAGGGAAATGCATGCCAATTTGTACATAAGCACACCATGGAGTCAAAGTGTATATGGGAAAACACAGAAAGAAAGCTTATAAAGTACATGTTTTAGAATATCTAAACTATTTTTCAGTTGCACATAGTCAATCGACAAAATTCAAGACTTTCTTTCTTTTCACCAATTTGAGTAGTGTTCCCAATGACATAATTGATCTTCTAATATGATTATATTTTCCATTCAATAAAAAACAACTTATGCTATAGGAAAACATGAAAATTTTGTTGTTGTCAAGGAATTGCCAATTACCCGCATATGGCATTTCATAATGCAAACAAATAATGTAAAAATGCTTTCTTGATGAAAACCAAATGTATAATGATAGAATATAAAAGGTATTTAAATTTCAAATACTCATATGGCATCAATCTATTATGAGGTAGAAGTTATTAACTCAAAAAAATGACAAGTTTTAGTTGTTGACACTTGTTACAATTTTCGAGGAGTGCACACAAAAACTAATTTTTTGTATATTAGGTAACTTTTGAGGCACATAAATGATGTATATAGATGTCTTTAATTTATTTAAGAATCAGAGAAAATTATTATGTATAGAACAGAGTTTTGGCAAGATCGACCTAAAAAAATGGACCAAAATCCCAATAAACAATGGCAGCATAAAAAAGAAACTTGCATTGTGGAGGAATTGCAAAGTTTTCAAAATATCTACTTGCAGCATAAAGAAAATACTACTCATAATACAACACATTTTTTACAAGATCCATCTTTAAAAAGAGTACAAAAATACTCCAAAGGCACAGTGGCACCATAACATGAATTTTCATTGTAGAGGAAATATTATTCACAACAGAGTTTTGAAAAGATCTACTTGCACCATAGAGGAAATACTACTCACAACACAACACCATTTTGACAAGATCCACATTGAAAAGGATGGGGTCGCTCTTGCCAAAACTTATAAACTCCCAAGACACAATGGAACCATAAAATGAACTTGCATGGTGAAGGAATTAGTATTTAGAACATAGTTTTGATAAGTTCCACATAAAAAAGGGACTCATTCTTGCCAAAACTCCCAAATCCCAAGGCACCATTTCAACATAAAAAGAAACTTGCATTGTGGAGGCATTACTATTACAACAAAATTTTGGCAAGATCCACATCAAAGAAATGGACTAACAATTACAAATATACTCCCAAGACTCTCACCAAAGTACGTATGATTCTTACCGTACGGGCTAAGCTTTATACATATGTAATATAAGAAGTTATTTTCACCAAATCAATGACCAACCATAGCCGAAACATGGGAGGAGGAGAGAATTTATGGGGCAATTTGCCATTTCTCAAGGACAATATCAGATTAAAGGGTTTATAAACTGAACTATATTAAAGTGGCATGACTCCATACATTTGTGGATCGCAAGGCTTCATGAATGTGAAATATATTATAGTTGTGTATGAGCAAATTGTTTTAAAATACAAGTACCGTTACCAATGCAAACTGTTCTTATTGTTGAGGGATCCATGATTCCAATTTTAAAATTCCAGTTGTTATTGAATTACATCTAAACTTTGGCAAATATATTAACACTGTAACTATGTAAAGTTTGGGATCTAGACAAAGTTGTCCCTCGGTTTTTCCCCTGGTCAAAGTAAGATAATTGTTTTATACATAATACTATTCAAGGGGATATTTTTGAAATGAATAGGGGGTTTGTGCTATAAATTTTCTATGATGAGTTCTTGTAATTTTCTGGCATTCTATATATATCATGTGTCTTAAAATACAATTTTAATTTGTGCATTAAGTTTTTGGATTGAGTGCACTCAAGTGTTAGATAAATATATTATGGATATGATTTGGTAGGTTATAACTATATTTCAAATCTAGTCAAGAGCAATATGGTTTTGCATTGGAAAAGATGTGGCCTTTCTAGTATGTGTTTTTAATTCGATCTACAAGCAGAGGTTGATGACTTCTTCTATCTTTTGTAGGTTTCTCATAACTGAAAGAAGGAAACTTATAAGTGAGTAATAGCTTGAAACTTTGATGAGTTGTTTTTATAGAAATATTCTCTAGAAGACAAATTCCTGAAATTGTTTATGCTTTATTTCCAATATTTCACATGTGTAGTTGTTATGAATATAAATTAAAATACAATTAATAATAATTAATAGTCTTGAATAGGTATAATATTAAAAAGACATGGCCTTCCAAGCCAATGCCTAAGTTGTATATAAGAGGTGGCAATCAATTGTAATAATCATCCCTCATATATTATTCATTTATATTTTCCAATATGGATTATTCTTGCTTATCCTTCAGGTAATTGTTGTGAAACGGATACGTTCACTCCATTTGGTATCATAGTTGTGTTGCTGATCCAAGCTTGTAGCCATCATTTTTGGGTTTTATAAAGAAACCAACTCACGCCTTAATTAGGTTATTTGTTTATTGAAATGTTATTGGATATTAAATAATAACTCATACTTTAATTAGGTTGAGTTTAGTCTTTAATTCTCTTTATTAAATAACATAAAAGCTAGAAGTCAAGTGAGAATTGAACTTGGGTGGGGAGGGTAACAATCATTCCTCCCAACCACCTAATCTACACACAATCCACAAAGAAGTTAATCTAAAGTAAAAGGTTAACCTACGTGGAGATCTAAGTGCATTTTGAGCACAACTTTCTCTATGTGAGCATGCATTGTGTGCAGAGAGAGGAAAATACTATCGTGGCAAGTTAGAGACGAAGGTGGTAGTGTGTATTGTCATTCTTCATCGTTTTCGCGAGCCAGAGTCACTGGTGTAGTCATAATTTGGATCTGGACAGCATATTTTATCCATCATCAACATTGAGTCATTGAATCAAAGATCCCATAATTAGAATTTTTTAATCATTAAAGTATTATAGAAGTTTTAAAAAGAAGACAAGAAGTCAAAGACTATCTATCGCCGAAGAAGTCAGTCAAAAGAAGGCTCGTCAAAGAAGAAAAAGACATAATTGCAAATGATGGCACCTACATATTCATAAATGAAGTCGCAGTTACAAGCAACATTTGACAAGTTAGAGAAATATAAAGCGACCAATGAAGATCTTCAATTCAAGATTATGAAGCAAGAATTGCGAAATCATTTAACTGAACAGGAGATCGTAGTTTAGAAGATCAAAAGTGAGAGCTCCAAAAAAGGTTATTAGATAAGGATAAAGAAATCTCACATTTGAAAGTTCACAATCAAAACCTTGAAGAAAAAATAAAAAAACTCAAAAAATGTCGAAAAATCACGTTATAGAAGCAATAATGATTTAGAAGAAGAAATAAAACATTTAAACAAAATCATCAAGGAGAAAGAGGACGAAATCAGGCACATTCAGATGAAAGTAAGACGCCTAGAAGCAAAGAATTACCATCTTCAGCAACAGATTAGGGAACTCCAGCAGAAAGAGGATGACACTAAAAAGACGCACAGTTTGGAGATTACAACTGTCAAAATCACATATCAAATAACACCAAAAAAAATTTCAGATTAAAGAACCATAACAAGACACTAGTCACAAAACTTAAGAAGTTGAAAAATAGTCGGAAGGTAGAACACTCTATTGAAGACATTGAAGGAAAAGTTTTAGACAAGCAGGAAGAAAATAACTGCATCAGAAATCATAACGAGGATCTTAAGGAGCAACTTAAGAAGTCCAAAGATGACATAAAATTGCAAGTATAATTGATTAAAAAGTTTAAAAATGATAACATACAATTAGAAAGCAAGTTCGAAAAGATACATAACGAAACATTAAAAACTCAAGGAATGAAAATACAACGTCCAGCACAAATCAATGCTCAAAAGACGACGTTTGTAAAAGAAAATAACATTGTGAAAATTCCCTATCGACACCCCAACCATATAAACTGATATCCTAAAAAGTGGGAATTGTCGAAAGATAATGGTACTAATGTGATCAAAGCTCCTAACAACAGATCAGTAGGGAATCCCAACAGTCAACAACAAATCAATTTGGGATGGATTGATCCATCAACATATCGGAAGTTATGCTCCACACTTAGAAGTTCGTAAAGACATGTTTCGTCAGCTACGCCGTCACAAGGAACAATGCGACAACATTATAAGGCTTTGAGGACAAAGCCTTTCTAAGAGAGAGGCAATGTTATGAATATAAATCAAAATACAATTAATAATAATTAATAGTCATTAATAGGTATAATATTAAAAAGACATGACCTTTCAAGCCAATGCCTAAGTTGTATATAAGAGGTGGCAATCAATTGTAATAATCATCTCTCATATATTATTCATTTTATATTTTCCAATATGTATTATTCTTACTTATCCTTCGGGTAATTGTTGTGAAACAAATACATTCACTCCAGTAGTATATCTTGGAAAAGGCTCAGAAAGAAAATCTAATAAAATATTTTCAAGCTGGGGAGCATAGGATTATTTCAAGGTACAAGGATAGCTACAAGAAGTCCCAATTTACTAAGAATTTATGAGGCATGAGAAGTTTGTAGAGCCTCCATTATGTGAACTGATATCCTGGCAAAAAGAAGGGCTATGCCTTTTGGAGAAAATGATTTTTCCCTCTCACAACCTTCATTGCATTAAAGTCAGAATATACAAGAAATTCAAGTTGAGCATGGTAGAGAGACTTTGGTAGTCTCTCCCAGAGTATATCATGAGCAAGATATTTGTGTGTCTAGACAAAAATCAAGAAAATGACCCATCACAAAATGTCCAACATATGCTTGCATCTTCAACACTCTTGGCACTAGGAACAATGGGTGATTTAATAGTGATTGGCAAGAAGGACTCGAGAAAAAGTAGCATTGGTATTAATGAATCATAGTAGAAAGCATTAGCTTTTCCCTTGAAGGGATTCACAAGGAGACGGTTCTTAGAGAGAGCATTGGCAGAGTTGAGGAGAAGACTTTAGGCTCGGAAGATGCAACATACAGGTACTAACAATGGTTTCTCCACAAAAAAGCAGGTTGCTTATAATCTTTCCATCAACAAAGTATATGTTGGATGTAAAAACCATAAGAGATATTTTGCATGCATTTTGCAAGAATTGAATTCAAATGATTCTCACATCTTTGAGATAGAAAACGAATGTAGTGAAAGGGTCACTGAACGTCAAGAAAGGAACCAAGAACAACTTGAAACCCCTATGGTAGGGAAGTCTAAAAATAAGGCAAGAGAAGTTGCCAAAAGGATGGCTCTAGTTCAACGCAATAAGATTGTAAAATTGAAAAGGGAAATAGCTTTAGGGATTAAGTTTGGCAACATACAACTTTTAGGGACAACACCCTTAGATTGGAAAAGCACCAATCCAAATGAAGAAGTCTCTAGTGGTGATGGGGCTAAGTGGGCTATACTTATTAGGTAGGTATGCTTTTGCATTTTTGTGTGATAACATGTCCTAACCAATCTTGTTCAATAAAAGATGGCATTTGCTTAAAATTAAAATAATTTTTTCATGTTATGTTATCCATTTCTTATATGTGGTACAGACTTTTGAGTTATAACATCACAACATGTCATGCAATTCAAATGAAAATGGATTTCTCTCAATAACCTCATCTCCACTATGTACCCCTATGGCGTTTATTATTTAAAAAAGACTTGTACTTGGGATGATGCACTTTGTAGGTGACTTGTGTAGCCTTAGAATGGGGCTTCCGAAATAGTACTAGAGTAGATGCAGAAGCACAAGCAAGTCTAGAAGGAAAGGTAAGGGCAATGTGGGATAAAAAAAGTGGGTAGTTCTCACAGGTGAAAACTCAAATGGTGACATGGTTAAACAAAAAGGGCTTAAAAAGAACGGTGATGATGGTCTTCATAGTTCCTACTCCCATCATTGCCCTGGTAGCCTACTCTCCATATGCATATATCTATCATCATTGCCCTTTTTAGTAGTCCGTGAGTGTTATGGTGATTATTTTTTGATTTGGACTCATACACTTCTCTTTCTATATGAGTTGGAGTCGTAAGTACTCTTCATCTTTAGTGAGTCATCATACTCTTACTCTTCAACATACATCATTTCCCTTGTGACGTTTACATTTTCTCTCAGAAACTCTTTCTATGCATTTATTCTTAAATCTTAGTCATACTCTTACTCTTCAACTTTCCCAAGTATGTTACATTTGATATTCCCAAGCTTGCATAAGGTGTTTAGGGTCTATTGATGTGCACCACTTTCCCTGCATAGTAAAGAAAGGCCCATATGTCAACCTCAACTCCAAACTCGCGAGAATCAATCTCTGCTAAAATATCTAGCCATATATTTAAGTAGATAGCCTTACACATTCTTTTCCACAAGAAATAAAAACCTATGAGTTATATGGTATCTAGTCCAATTGAGTTTTGACACTTTGAGTAGCTAACCCATGCAGTTTTCTTCACAAGAAGGAGAGACCTGTGACTTAGATGGTGCTCCTGTGTTCTCTGGCTTTTCTCTTTTATAAGAAACAATTGGACACATTGTGTTTAGCATTCTATCTTTACACAATCTTTTCCACAAGAAAGAGAGACATGAGAGTTAGAAGGTATCTATTCTAGTTGATTTTTGAGTAGCTAGAGTTGCACATTCTTGTCCACAATAAAGAGAGACCTGTGAGTTAGATGGTGCTCCTATGTTCTCTTGCTTTTCTCTTTTATAAGAAACAATTGGACACATTGTGTTTAGCGTTCTATCTTTACACAATATTTTCCACAAGAAAGAGAGACATGAGAGTTAGAAGGTATCTATTCTAGTTGATTTTTGAGTAGCTAGCCTTGCACATTCTTGTCCACAATAAAGAAAGACCTGTGAGTTAGATGGTGCACCTATGTACTTTGGAGTTTCTTTTTCTAAGAAACCGTGGTTTGGCATCTTGGAATAGTTTAAGCAACTTTAAAATCTTATCTTCTTTTGTGCTACACCACCTTGGTGGTGAGGCATAGTTTGTCACAACATCTAAGTCTCAATATACAATGATCCTTATTCCCATGGGGGTGCCAAAGAGACAATGACCCTTTACTAACATAATGGTTGACCACAAATAGCTTGACCCCAAACAACACTCATCACATAACTTGCTTTATAGATAGCTACCAAGAGTAGCACCATCTTGAATGTTTGGCTTCATCACATCCTACTCAGAAGTGGGATTCCACCATCATATATACAAAACAAACTTGTTTTTGTCAAATTGCTTCAAGCATTCTCCATAAGAGGAAAATTCTTTTAGAGTCATATGTAAGAACAACTGAATTATTGATGTACGGTGACATTAAATTATTTAAATCAATTCAAGTCCAACAATAGGCCTTTTACCCTCCGGCAGTGAATGTTTATTGCAGACCCTATTAGGGCTTTTTCCTATTTACTGATAGAGCTTTGGGGTTCTCATAGAGAAAGTTATTTGTCAGAGAAAAGGATTCAATGGGATTAACAAAGCATTTAGAGAAATTACAAAATATCACGATATCATGATGCCTTAGATTACCAAACTAAATTTGACCGCCCAATGTGTTAATTGCAACTATATAAATGGAATTATATATATATGAAATTACAAACAAAGTGAATGATACTCTACCTGCATAGAACACAATTAGAGATCTTTGATACCATCTCTGAGATTTGATATAGTACAACAAACGACAGGATTAAGGAAGGTTTCTAACTTGTAAATTGCTTGGAAGTTGCCTTGTTTGAACCAAAATGCTTTCTTCACAGCACAACCTCACTAGTCTTCACAATGCAACCTCATATTACCAACTAAATTTGACCGTCCAATGTGTTGATTGCAACTATATAAATGAAATTATATATAAATTACAAATAGAGCGAATGATACTATGCCTGCATAGAACACAATGAGATATCTTTGATACCGTCTCTATTGATTTTGATACAATACAATAGATGACAAGATTAAAGAAGGTGTCTAACCTACAAATAGCTTGGAAGTCGCCTTGTTCGAACCAAAATGCTTTCTTCACAACACATAAATTCCATGGTAGCCCACATATACATCTGATAGCTTGAAAGAGACAGTATATCAACGAGGATGTGGAGGGAAGGTCGCTGGATGGACAAGATGTCGAACAACCTCCATGAACAGGTCCATTAAAAACTGACAGCTCCATCAAGAGTCTGTCTTTTCTTGCCATGAAGAGAGTCCGTCAAGTCGAGGAAAGGAATTAATGCACAATATATGGCCGAAGATTCACACTATTTGTAGTTGGCGACATTTGTCTTCTACCTCTTCCAAAACCCCTTTGTGCACCAAGGCAACAAATAATAAATCAAACCCTCAACGCCATTCAATCAACTAAGTGTATCACCACTATAGAAAAACCATTAATTGATATTGTCTGGCATGCAAGGGAAAACTACAAGAGAGCTTCAAATCGATTAATTCTGCCTTACCTACCACTGACTAGAGTATGGTAGATGACACAGATTCGAGGCTCTGCCTTATTTGACCAGAGCATTGTAGATGACGCCGGATTCAAGGAGGATTGGTAACTGGCAAGTATAAAATGCAGGGATTCATGCAAGCAGGACGATGAGCAAAGACCAGTGAACAACAAGTGGAAACCAGGGGGCAAGAGGGAAAACCAAGGGACAATGGACAACAAGGTGGAAGACATGTGGTAGAAGGCGATTTGCTGAAGGGACGACGAATTTGGCTACAATAGTCCAGAAACCCATCCTTGGCGAAAAATGCCCATGGACATAAATATCAGGTTGGAGCTAGTAAACCCTAAGATTAAATGAAAGACGAGAGACAATTATGATTGAGGATAAAAATATTACATGGTTCTAAAAGTCCCATCCAAGTGGATGGTACCTATATGTTTCGAGGGTGACATCGATGAGATGGAATGTAAAAATTAGGCATAAAGCTTAAATCGGTGTAGGGCTAATAGCTATGATCTCGGTGTAGGGCAAATAGCTATGATCTCGGTGTAGGGCAAATAGCTATGATCTAAAAATGTCAATCCAAATTGATGTAGCATCTCGAAAGAACATCCGGACCACATGCTTCTTCTACAAAACAAAGAGGTTATAAAATTGGAAAAATATTAGTTGAATAGATTTTTTTTTCATGTGAATGTGATTGTGATTGTGATCATGATTTTATTTATGCGAAGAGGTTTATGGCATTCGTAAAATATTAGTGAAATAGATGTGATTGTGAATGTCATGCTGGGCCATAAGCCTCAATCTTATCCACAAATACGATTGTGCTGTCCTAGAGCCAACATAGCTTAGCTGTGGAAGTCATTTTGCACATCTCAGGATTTGAAGGAGGATGGCTTCTACACTGCTTATGATGCCTGGTACAGGAATAGCCCATGTGTTCCCCGCAACAAAGCTCTTGAATTCTGCCACTCTTCCTCTAAGCTCATTATCTTTCAAGGGACACTCATTGAATTTGAGTTCAAACGGAAACAGAGCCACTGGATTTTCTCAGTGGGTCCTCCGCAGGCAATCTGCAATTCACCCTCGTCGGCAAGGGCTAGGGTTCGAACCAGTCACCGTTGTGGCTGCAAAAGGATACAAAATGAAGACCCACAAGGTTTATTTTGCTATTCCATACCAAATCTTGTTCTTACAAGACTTTGAAGTTCCTTTTCTTACAAATTTTGATCTTTAAAACCAATATTCCATAGAATGCAAAGAACAGTTAGAACTCTATAAACCCCGAAATCTTGCATTCCAACAGAATTTATATCTACACAATATGCATACGTTATTAACTTATTTCGTATATTTTGGGCAAAAAATTCACATTCCAATAATTTTAAGGTGAAGGAATTTTCCGGCAAAATACTAAATTTCTTAGGGAATGCTCAGAGTCCTAAGGGTTACCAGTTACATGTATTTTCTTGTCTAAGATAGAAGGAAACCTGGATAATGAAGGGTAGCAGTTACCTTTCATCATTATATATAAAGAATATGTTTTGGGATTTGATATGGCAGGATCGAGCATTCTCCTTAGCAATGCATTCACACGCCTTAATCACTGTGAAATGCATTGTCAAAATACCACAGCTAACTGAATTTAACACACTATGTATCCTTTGGACCAAACGTTTCTGCTACTTCTCTGCCTGTTCCTGTTAAAATATAAAGTTCACTGCAGATGTTAATTTCAGGTTGAATGTTTTTATTGCTCATCTAAAATATAATTTTCATTAAATTTGAAAGAATCTGTACAAAGTGGAAAATATTACAACATGGCTATTGACACTCCAAAAAAGACTAGTCCGGTTTAAAACCGAGATTATTACACAGTCGACCGTCAGAAACAAATCAACAATTAAGGACAGTTCCGTACTGCAAATAAAATAAAATTTCAATATCTTGAAAATTGTTTCTTGTTTCTTGTTTCATAATCCTGTCTATAATATGGCCAATTTTTAAGTCAGCGGATTACAGAATCACTCTGATATTTGCTGCAATGTCTGCGAGTCGCTTCAAATCTTAGTCAACATGTTAATGGCCAGTCTAGAATCTCCTTCAACTTCCAGCCGATCTAGATCATTTTGAAAGCAGATATAAACTTTAAAGGAATGCCACAAGTGTGCTCAGTTCAGTCTCGTTGTTGGATATTTCCGTAGTCCCAGCACATGAATCAGAATAATTTCACAACTTGCATTACGTATAGTTCTCCTCCACCTGCTTTTCCAGGGCTGTTATTTGCAGCGCCATCAAAGTTCAATTTTAGTGACCTATATTTGGCCGTGACCAAAGGTTTCCTTCTCTTTTAGTTTCTCTTTTGGGATCTGAACCTTGAATATCTGGGACACGCTAGCTGGTCAAAATTGAGATCAGTCCTTCATTTATCCTGTGTGCTCAGAAGTCCCATGAGTTTTTAGTGTTTTCATAATTTTACTCTTAACCTTAGTCCAAATCACATCCAGGCACCTTTTTTTTTCAAATAAGTTTACTTCTTGTGATCCAGCTTTGCCACCATATGCAAGGGTGGCAATAACTCCGTTATTTGTTAAGGGCATGGCTCTCATCGAATAACATTCTTCCTTTCTGGATCCATTATTCTTTTAGGGTTGTACAGTTAGGTTCATGTTGCATCAAATTTAAGTGTGGATCTTTTATATTGTTAAGCCAAGGTTTTAGTTTAGTTAAACAAAATTTATTATTTATGAGTATAGCAGCGTTGATCACTATTAACATTATTTTTTATATTAGTTATTGATCATTAACACAGTCAATAACCCATCTATTAACTTTTGATCTCTCTCTCTCTCTATATTTATTGCAAGGAACAACCTTGTGGAAAATCCTCCGAGTACCTCCTCATGGTTCATGAATGGTAAACGGGTAAACTGTTGGCCCTGCCTACGGAGCCTAACCCCAAGGGGATCAAGAGAGTCGAACCTGTGACCTCCGCAACATTGGGGGGAGATATCTCACGTCTGGCTCATGACTGCTTGAGCTAACCCTTGGGGCTAACTGTGTGTGTATAGATAGATAGATAGATGCAAATTTTATATTAACAGAGAATACGTTCTCTGATGGTTGAACTTTCAAAAAAGTTCTTTTAGTTTTGGGTAGTTGAACTTGAATTGAAATTGGTCCCGTGATCTAGATGTGCATTAACTGGAAGCATGGAGCTGGATCTGAGTTCATAATAAACCCTGATGAGGAGGTCAATTTCAAAAATATGGATGTGTGAGCTGTTTATGCAAGTGCTGTATGCATGAGGTCTACATTATGCAAGTTTTGATATGTGGAATTCTAAGCGTTAGGTAGCCTGGTATTTAGTGAAATGCATATGCTACAGGAGTATTTTATATTTGTGGTACTAAGAAAGAATGGAAGGCTGTTCAACTGTATTGCAGATTTGTGTCATTTAGTCTTCTTTTACATTATTGCTACCTAGAGAATTTGTGAACTACCTTACTGTTCAGTATATTAAATTTCTTGAGCTTTATTCAAATTTGTTGCCCTAGTATTGCAAATGTTAACTAAAGAACCAATTTTGGGTTTTTGGAATAAAAGTTTTTAGATGGTTTACTGGATAGGCATCAGCTAAGAGATTCCGTGTGACTGGACGTGGGAAGATAGTACGGAGGCGAGCTGGGAAGCAGCATCTGTTGGTGAAGAAGAATACAAAAAGGAAAAACCGTCTCTCTAAAATGGTTTGTGACAGTTCTATCTTACTCTTTATAACTAAACAAAAAACTGCCCCTCTGCTTAGGAGTTTCAAGTGTACATATTCGCTATTCTAACTATTCTTCTACAAACTTGATGTATCTGGGTTTGACGAATTCTTAGCTTAAGGTAGTAGAGTATTTCAGGATAGAAGCCTCTCTCAAAAACCTGTCTGGCAGCTGTTATTACATAGTAACTAGTTATCTTTTCATTTTCCTGCATATCAAAAGATGTAGCTGTCCACACAATTGGTCCCTATATAGAGCACTGGTCAAAATATCTGAGTGAACCTTTGAAAAATCCAAGATGTAAGTTTCTTACTCTGCACTGCTAACCATGATAATGTATTTCCTCCCCTTTAACCAACATTTTTATCATTTTTATTTTGTTTGTGACATGTTATTAATTCAATTTGATAATAGCTAGCGTACACTCTAGTGTAATGATTGATGATCTGTTCTAGAACATGTGCTTGAATAAGTGGATTGGGAACGTATTGATGTCCAACTACCTATCAAGGTGGAGCTGTACAAAATCAGTGATTTAATTTTAATAGTACTATATGAACTAAGAAAGCCATTCATACCAGATTTAAGTCTGTTGAAACTAGCAATGTAAGTTCAACACGAGGGGAAGAGGGTTCCTTTTCTTATTTATCTTGGTTGAAGTCAGGCAGAAGAATCGGGTGTATTTTTTTTGGGAACCTGGAGGTCTAAAACCGTAGAGTTTTGCTAAGCTGTTATGCACATGTTACTTGAATATTTTTCCATCTAGTTCTTATAGAAACAATGAAAATAAACCCCGCCTTTCTGTTATTCACTAACATGCCACTCTATTGATTTTAGGACAAAGGTTGTGAACATGTTCAGATAAGTCCCGTGCTTCTGTCCTTCACTATACAATGTACTGTATTGATTTTAGGAAAAAAAGGTTATGAACATGTTTCATATTTGTATCTTTGGTGGACAATGATTTTAGTTCTTTGCTAATGGCATTTAAGCGGACTCTCTTTTCCTATCCACCCTTGTGTTGTAAGAAACCCATTTTCAGCAGTAAATGCCTTTGAAAGTTATTTACCTTGGCTGCTTAAGTGGTCTCCAGAAACAACATAAAAGTTAAAAACTCAGGATGCAATTTGTTATAGCTTAGGTGCTCCCAATATATCTTCCTGAATTAGAATTTTACTAGAATCACTCAAAGTTTTTGCATGTGCATTAGCAAAATGTTTGCGTGGATATTTGCTAAGAGAAAGAGAGAACGGGAATATTTGGGCTAGGAAGATATGGCCAATCCCACAGGGTTGTTGGTTGGCACCCTATCTATGTCATCACAGTTGATGCTCTTGGATACTTGTTAGAGGCAGCATGAATGCAAGGGCAAATCAGAGGTATCTTGATGGTAATGAGCATTGTAATGGTCCTTTGCAGATGACTCAGCTCTAACTCCTGAACTAACCTGACATTTTGTGGAGAGAACGATGTTATGTTTGGATACTTTTGTGGATGCAGCTGGGGCAGTCGTTAGTGAGGATAAAACAAAGGGTTTATCTTCTTGGGCAGGAGGATTCTCCCCACTTGTTGAATCCGAAGTGGAAGTGTATCAAAACTTGGGGTGATACAAGCTCAAGCCATTTCTCTCTTTTGTGATAGTCAAAGTGTTACCCATGAATTTTGTTCTTCACACTAGCACCAAACACATCGAGGTTCATCACCACCACATTAGAGAGCAATAATAGAACAAGGAGACTGACCTTTGTAAGGGAAGCAAGGGGCAGAGACATAAATATTAGAGGCTATATGGCTTCAGTTAGCACATTGTACTTTTCAACATTGTAATCTGTAGTTCTAGATGGTTGTTTCAACCTTTGTGGTCAAGAGGGGTAAAACGAAAGTATTTAGCAAAGTAGCTTTTAATACCCACCCTTCTTTTGTTATCAGTGCTTTCCTTCTCTATCATATACCCTAATTTATCAGCTGACAATTCATACAAGCAGGGGGGATGGAGCATCCCTTATACATACTCTATATATGAACTAGGTTATTCATTTACCCTCTAATCATTTTCTAGTGGTCAACTTGATGAATAGAAGCTTTATTTTTGAATGAACATTACACCCAAGCCCTTACCAAATCCAACATAGCATTAAAATGCCACTATTTGTGATTATACACTTGTCATAATCAACTACAAGTAAGAGGATACACATTCTTGATGTCATTGCCTACTTTAGCACCTGCTAAGCCAATATTAGGTTATGTGCAACATTCCAATACCTGGATTGAAAATCCAACATAGCATTAAAGTGCCACTCTTTGTGATTATACACTTTTCATAATCAACTACAAGTAAGAGGATATACATCCTTGATGTCATTACCTACTTTAGCACCTGCTAAGCCAATATTAGGTTATGTGCAACATTCCAATACCTGGATTGAAAATACAACAACAAAAAATAATAAAAGAAATAATGAGAAAGAACAAGGGCCAGGGATACCTACATACCAACAATGGATTGCATGTGCAAATCCTAAAAGATGGAGGAAGACATCTCCATGCGATTCTCTATTGAAAGAGTTGTATTTCATTCGTTGATAATAGATTGAATGATGACAAGTGAGGGGAAAGCGTCGAGGACCCCTTTTAATACAACATTAATCAATGGCAATAAATCTCCACTAACTTAGTAAGTTAGTGGTGAGCCATTAATGATTGTAAATAAAAACTCTCAACTAACTTAATGATGAATCATTAATATGAGTGATTAACAACTCTCAATTAACTTAATGATTAGTCATTGATGCTCAACTAACTTAGTGATAAGTCATTGACATTAACACTAGTAATTAATCATTTTCAGCTTAGTGATGAGTTATTAATGACACAAACATTAGATAAATGAGATACACACAAAATAGCTCAGGTACAAAATATGCTGTGGAAGATACACACCTTGCCGCCCCCCTAAATAAAGATTTGTTACAAAGCTCTCTCTAATACTATTACTAGTCACTTATTAAAGGTACACACCATTCCCTCCCTCTCAATAAAGCTTTACCACAAAGCTATTTCTAATCCTCATCACTAATCACTTATTAATCTCTTACATAATAGAAGTGGGACACAATGTCTCGTATAAAATGATTTGAGCTCAAAGCACAAGGAAGAGCTAGGTAGAACAACAAATGGTACTTGCAATTCTACTCCTGTAGCCATACACGTAAGACAATATGCTGCACACCATTGACTTGGTAGCACTGCATTCATTCCCTTCTCAATGCCTTTGACCTCAAAGTTGGTGATAGTTGGTGGCTTCTCAATGGGATCTTGGGACCTCTTGGACAACTTTTTCAGTAATGCTTATTTGCTCTTCATCAGGTTCAATGATTGCACTGCTTTGTACATCTGTTTCAAACCCTCTTCACAAGGATATTAATTATTGCACTGAGGAGATTTAATCTCTGCAACTAAATCCTTTGCCACTTGCTCATATTTTCTTGCTCCTGTATCAATGATGGCTACAACATTGATGTCGTAGGTGTTGAGCAATATGGGAAGACACTTTCTGCAACTCTTGTAGAAGATGCATCTTGTTTGGGTGTTCATCTATTCTCATAAAATCTCCTTTCTGTGACGATTCATATTAGTTGGGCTCTTAACTTCTTCTCTCGCTCAGTGAACTTTTGTTACAACAATTTTGACTCTTTGGCCATTTTTGCCCGAATTCAGGACTCTCCTCCAAATATGTAGAAAATTCCTTGAACAAGTTCTCTTACCCCAAGTACCTCAAAGGTGAAGTATGCCTCCAAATATGTGAAATATACCTTAAATAATATGTAATTTCCCATGAGACCTTCTAGATTGCCCTAGATGCCTTCTTGAAGAGGCATTTTCATTAGGGGGGCATATTCATTTAAGCAATGAATATTTCACCCTTGGAATGAAATGGTCCTCATCCAATGATCAAATGATGCAACCAAGTTGTGATACATGCCTCCAAATTGCAATTTGTAACTTTCTCCAAGGATTTTCTTTTGTGCCAATGAGAGAAGAAAGCCCATGAAAATGTGAAATAAGCCATGCATTTTCAGGGGGGTAATTACTAATAGCTTTTATACCTCTGCGCAACATTCCAATACCTGGAATGGAAATACTACAATAATAAAAAAATAAACAATAATGAGGAATAACAAGGGTTGGGGGCACTTGCACACCCATGGTGGTGGATTGCACCTACAAATCCTAACATATGGAGGAAGACATTTCCATGTGATTCTCTATTGAAAAAGAAGAGTTTGTATTTCACTGATTGATAATGGAATGAATGATTACTACAAGTGAGAAGGGAGACTCCTTTTAACAACTCTCCACTGACTTAGTGGTGAGTCATTAATGAGTGTAACTAACAACTCTCAATTAAGTGACGAGTCAGTAATATGACAATTAACAAGTCTCAACTTGGTGATGAATCATTAATGACACAAAAATTATATTAATGAGATTACAAACACAATAGCTCATGAGCAAAATATGTTGTGTAAAGGCAACAGACCATTATATGAGATTAATCTTCCTTTAATAAACACTGACTATTATGTTTTGACAAATCTGATTTCTATGGAACAAGTTTAAGGGCTAGATCTTCGAACAATGTCTCAATATTGAGGTATTCTTGACACATTATTTGCCGCTATTGTTGCTGACAGATGTGTTAGGCAAAAAATACTCCAATGCCCAATGTAGTTTCTAGCAGTGCATTGTCCTTGGTTTGTAGGTGCAGCTTCTCTAAGCTGGTTGGTTCTATCAGCCATATCCAATTTAATGAGTTTCTATGGTGTATCTTGTTCTATTAGACAACCTGCCATATAAAAGGTTGATGGCAAGGTATCTGATCTGTAAAAACGTAATTGCAAGGTGTTCTAAGTTTCTAACTATGAATCCAAATGACTTTTTTCTTGTCATAAACCTTTAGGAGGTTTAATGGTACCTTCAAATGTTAAAATTCCTGATACAAAATATGTTCCAACTTTCTATTGCCCCACTTGTGAGAAGAAATATATGTGAAGTTTGAACAAACAGAATCTAGCAATATGTCAAAGAGAGCATTAATATCAATAAGATCAACTATAGGAACGAGGGGCAGATAAATGTTTCCATTGTTGTAGAAGGGAGTTTTCCACAAGTCCATGTTAGAAATGAAGAAAAGACTTGGAAATGGAATAAGCTAAAATAGGCATCATTGAGCCCTTCGAAGGAAAAATAGAGTCTTTTCTTGCAACATTTTTTATTAGCTTACAATGGGTGACCCAGCATCCCCTGCTAAGGCAAGATACACCTGTCCATGTGCATCATCTTCGAATGACACCTTTCTGGCCATGCCATCTTCCAAGGAGACGGGTGAGTAGCCTGGTTTTATTGAAGGAGAGACATAATAGAATCTTTTGCCAGAAACATAGTTATGAACCCTTCTATTTTTCTTCCAGAAGCTAAATTATGTGCTTATGTGTTGGTATATGTGCTTATGTTCCGTATAAGACCCAACAACAGAGAACAGGAACGGAAAGAGATTAATTGTAGACACTCTGCATTTGGCTTACAAGTTTTATACTAGGGTGTATGGTCATACTATGCTTGCTACCACTTTGCTTCCATTTGTTATTTATTTTAGTGAGCATGTGCTTCAGATTCTTACTTGGAGGTGTTCTAAACTTTGGTTGCTGGTCGCTTCAGCTCCTCTCCCCTTCAGCTCAAAATTCTGCAATTAAATTGAGCTTCTTTACAGTGGAACAAAATGTTCCTTTCATATAGAAAAGATTAACAATCCAATTGAGCAGTGTTAGGATATATGGAAAGTTGGTTATTACTACAAGAAGTAAAAAGCCAAGGGGACTAGATGACAAAAATGGCTGGAGAAAAGGTAAAGGTTAAACTCAAAGAAATGTGTGATGGGGAATGGATAAAACACTTTCATTGATTGAAAGGTTCTAAGATGTATGTATGCATGCTTGCATACATAGTTGAGTATGTATGTATGTTTGTCCCTAGATCATGTTATCTAATATTCACATCAACAAACTGACTGGAAGACTAATGCAAGAATACACTACTTACACATCCCTGAGAAAGACAGAATATTTTATTATAGTATAGTTTTCTTGGTCTCATTAACATGTTCTGTGATGAATTTCTTTTTATTTCACATTTCTGTGGGCAAGTCCTGAGATAAGATTCCTTGTTATATTTCTTTACAGCTATGGGCAAAAGCAAATGCCAAACCATAAGTTCTAAAGAATCTGAAGAAAATAACTTTAATTTGTTTAAAATTTGAAAACTGTTATGAAATTTTTTCACATCATCTCAAATCCTGATTCCATAGTGCTGTTATCATTGCAGACTTACGTGGACAAAAGCGACTATGCCAACGTTATCGGGGCCCTGCCATATTTGAAAGTCAACAGAAAGGCACTCTAATTTTCCTTTTTCTTAGTCACATCTCTGAGAATTTCCCAATTTCTATTCTTGTTTACTTCCAGTGGGGTCGTATGTGATCTCAACACAATTTACATGCCTCAAGTGCTGTATGAACGCATATTATAACATAGTTCAAGTTTAAAGTTGTACATTTTTTTGCAGGCATATTGTCAAAGATATTGTTTATTTGTAGTAGATAATTTGTGTTGTTCCCACTTGTCTCATTTTATTTGCAGTAGCTCCAGAGCATGTTATTATACCCTTTGCATGAAATTTTGTGCGTCTCACCTTGGTAACTTTGATACATTTTTGCAAGTTTCTTATTGAGATTAGTATGTTCCAGTTCTAGTAAACTACTCCTATATTTGGCTTGTATGGATATGCCTTATTTCCTTATACAATGATAAATGATATTAAAGACATATTTTGATGACGTAAGTTGACTGTTATAGGTTCCCAATTCTAACAGTTTGGCGTATAACTACAAAGAACTATCATTTGACATGTGAGAATAAAATAACTCAGTACTTGTTATGTCATCAATCCATGCCACAATTTTTTTTCTACTTTTGGGAGTCGGGGGCTGCACTATATAACATAAAACTCTTTTTGCTTAGGTGCCAGGTTTGAGGGATATTTATTTTGCCAAATTCCCCTGAAGCTCGCACTCAATCTCATTTCTTTTTGGCTTTCAATTTGAGTGAGGTAGACAAACAACAAGAATGGAATCCTAATGGACAGCTTAATGCTCTGTCAACCTCGGCTGTGAACAAAGGCCCTGTTGGCACAACTACATACTTTAACATCAAAAACATTTCAATTTGCACAAACTTTGCATCTATTCCTTGCATTTGAAGAAACACCTATCCATAATTTGGCTTCTTGGAAGAGTGAGAAATGAATGATGTATGTGGGGCTATGATGATCAATTTGAGAATGAAGAGCATGAGTTGTTGGATGAATCACAACATGGGAAACACAAGCCAGAGAGTCATATAATACACATGATTGAAGTCAAGATTTCTTGACGAATGACATGTGGAGTTGAGTCTCATGGCTTGGTAAGTACATAATGATTTGGCAAGTACATATACATGTTGTAAACCAAGACCAAAATGTGAGTAAAATCTATTGATATATAATTAGGATGGAAGTCCAATGCACTGGACCTCCCTAATACCAAGGAACATAAAGTGTTGAGGCCTTGTCTATGAGTAAGCCAAAATCATTGTACCTAGAGAAAAAAATTGTTATTACTGAAAGTAGGAGTTTACAAGCTTGGCAGTTGAGTTTAGAGAGGTACAATCTCAAAGCTAAATCTTCGCTAGGATTAAAAGCCAAAAAGGGAATTAAAACTAAACCAAACTATTGTAAGATGGCTATCTCTGTTTCTTTAAAGTTGTTATCTAAAAGATCGAAAGTAAGTTACTGCTGATGTGAGGTGTACTTGTTATGATTGCTGGCCATCTCCCTAAAGCCCAGGAACATAAAGTGTTGAGGTCTTGTGTATGGGCAAGCCAAAACCATCGTTTCTAGAGAAGAAACTTGTAATTACGAAAAATAAGTGTTTACAAGCGTAGCACTTGAGGTTAGAGAGATACTATCTCAAAGCTAAATTTTCATTAGGATTTAAAGCCAAAAAGGGAATTAAAACTAAACCAAACTATCCTAAGATGGTTATCTCTGCCTGCTTCAAAGTAGATGTCAAAGTGACTAAATATAAGTTACTCTGGATGTGAGATGTACTTGCTGCAATCACTAGTTATCTTTTTGCATTGATGGACCGCCTTGACAATACCATTGTAGGGCCTTGATTTATGTGGCCTAGTTTGGCTTTCATAAGGCAGCAAGGGTCATATTGCCACCTAATCACCCAAACTAGGTTTTGTAGTAGGTTTGCAGGGAGTGAGTATACAAGGAGGAAGCAACAGCAACATTGGAATTATTTCTTTAAACCCTTATTGTGCTTTGTTGAGTGTTAATGGTGAGGAGATGGATCTTCATGTTGAAGGTCCTAGATGAAGTGTGTATCATGGAATGTTCGAGGTTTTACAAACCCTATAAGATAAAGAAAGACCATTGCAGAGAGAGTTCACTCATTAGTTTTAGAGTTAGACAACCAATGTCTTTAGGAAGTTAAGTAGTTAGTGTTTTGCTAAGCATAAACCTTCATTACATTTGGCCTAGTGTTGTTGTTTTTGATTTTAAGCATGAGGAAGGTTGTGGTGGGGTGGGTATTGTTGTCTTACTAAAACTTTGTGCACATGTAATTGACCATGGGGATGACCCCATGTATCGCGTTGTGTCGATACTGCACTACCTAGACAACTAGTTACTTGGCCTAGCAAATATTTATGCTTCTAATGATGTTGATGAGCAAAGGACTTTGGGATTGGCTAGCAAAATGTCTCTGAGGAATAGATTGGGTTATTTGTGGGAGCTTTAACAATGTTAAGCATAAAGAGGGGTTGAGTCCTAGTTGTATCTCTCCATGGGAAAGAGTGACTAGGGATGGTCTTAAAGCCAGACTTGTCTTGCATGACTCCAATAAGTATAAGAGGAAGGGATTGTTTGAGCTTTGGTTCACTTGGTCCAATCTCATAACAGGCTCAAAAAGAATAACGGAAAAGTTGGATAGAGCCATGTTAATTGGACCAAAATTCCTTTTGCTTGCATTGTGGAGGGGGCATAATAGTCCAAGTTGATGGCTAAAGTTGTCATTGATGACAACATATTAATGACAAAGGTCAAAGTGATGATATGGCAAGGACAAGGACAAAAGCAAAGGTCAATAACATGACATGGATTGATGAAAAGAAGACATGGTAGATGACTTGACAAAGGACAAAGCAAAAGGTGGACAAGGCAATGACACAAGACAAAGGACTTGGCAAACATGACAAGGTGACAAGACAAAGGACAAGATGGACAAGGACAAGAAGGACATGATGGCAAAGGTCAAGCAAGGCAATGACACAAGACAAAGGACAATGACTTGGAAGATCAAGCAATGGACAAGATGCATTAAGGTGAACAATGACATGGTAGAGAATAGTGACATGGCAAAGATCAAACATGGCGAGGACAAAGATTGATGACATGGACAATGATGAACAATGTTGATGACATGGCATGGCGGGCATCCTTTGATTGTTGCGGGCATTTTCATGGAGGCCTTTACATGATGCTGCAGGCACTCTTTGACAGCCATGCGGGCATAATTCAAATGGTCATGTGGGGATTTCTGAAGTGGCCTAGCGGGCATATTTCAAAGGCCTGCGGGCATTTTTGGTAGAGCCCTGCGGGCATAATAGAAGGCCCATTGTGGGCATTCCTATGGGAGTCATAAGGAGCCCTTGCGGGCATTTGAAGTAGCCCCATGCGGGCATCCTAATGAAGGCATGTAGGCATATGGTGAAGACTCCTGCGAGCATTGTTGTATACTAGTGCGGGCATTTCAAATGACCCTTGCGGGCATAAATGAAGAGCTCATTGCAGGCATTATGGAAGGCCATATAAAAAGGAAATGATGTGTAAATAAAATTGAAAAAATAAATATATAGTTGAAGTGATGATGTGGCAAAAAGACCAGAAATATATATAAATATAATATATATCTTAAATGAGGATAACATGGAAATGGTGTGATGGGGTCGGCCATCATAAAAATAAATACATTCTAGAAGCAATAAAAATGATGGAGTGTGAAGGTTTGGGTCTTGGACCCATGAGTATTGGTCCTTGAGGACATCCACCAAGTTGATGTTAAAATTAAATTGACTTGGCATACCATTAAATAAATCATTTTTGATTTATTTAATCTCTTTAATGATAAAAATAAAAATAAAGAGGATAAGTTGGCTTCCTGAATTGATGGAATGAAAAGGTATAAATAGAAGATGAATTTCTATTTTTATAAGGTGAATTTGAGTGGAAGATTTTGGGAGATCGAGGAGAGCTATGATTTTGGGTAGGAGAAGATGAAGGACTTGAAGGTGTGTGTTGAGCTCTGATTTTGTGGGTCTGAATTTTCGGGTGCAGCAACAGAGGAGCATAAATAAAATGAAGCCATCCTTTTCTCTTTGATTTTGGGCAACAATTTATAGACACCTTAATGATTCACTGGGGCTACAGAAAGATGAGCTTATAGATAGAATGTTGAAGTTATGCTCAGGACAGAATACTCATGAACAAAATGTTAAATGATAATGTCAGTAGCAAAATGATATGAGGTGATTGAAGATTTTTCATATTTCTTATTTTTCTGGACATGAAATTTTTTGGTGTACATCTTAGATTTTGGAGCAGAAAGTTGAAGATACTGAGTAGATGATATGTGCAGAAGATATGACCAGAACTTTGTCATGATGACCTAGATGTGTGATGAAAGTTTGATGATGCTTTAGAACACCAGATTGATGAAGACATGAACATATGGACATAATGATAATGTGGACTGAGTAAGGATATGCTAAACATTGATTGACAAGAACAGAATGATGTGAAGTGCTCCTAGATTGAATGTTGACTGGACAGAGTTATGATGTGCTCGAGGACAGAAGAATGTTAATGATGATAATGTACAGAATGATGATATTGGGAGCAGGTTAATGGTTAGTTGATAACAATGATGACATGATTGAGTAGTTCTATCTTCATACCGGGGTGGCAGGACGGGGCAATGAAATCTAGGGAGCTAAGGCTTCCTTTAGGTTGTAGCCTGTAAACCAGGGGGTTGTAGCCTCTTTCTAGTTGTAGCCATAGAACTAGGAAGTTGGAGCTTCCTTCAGGTTGCAGCCTGCAAACCAGGGGGTTGTAGCCTCCTTCCAGTTGCAGCTGGAGAATTGAAGTCTTTGTACCAAAGGGGGTTATTGCCTCCTTCCAGTTGTTGTTGGTAAATTATTATTATGAAGGATTCAGTGGTTTTTCCCAGGATTTGGGTTTCCACATAAAAATCTTGTGCACTATGTTTTGTTATGCTTCACATGTGATGATGATATGTAATTGTTAATAATGCTGATGATATAATGACAATGTGGTAATGCATTAATGAATGATGTATTGAATAAGCTGTTGATAATTGTTAAAGTTGTAAAAGTGTGAAAAGGCTATGCACATTGTTCACCCCCCCCTCTCAGTGTGCTCGGTGTGTCCAACACAAGTGTTTGAGGAACTTACTCTCTTTGATCATCAATCCATTATGTTCTTCGTTTCCTAAGGATTTGCTAAGGTGAGAATTTTGAAATCAAGATACATGCTAAATGTCTCACACCTCCAATGCTCAACATGCATTGGTACCATTTAAGGGATTTGTAACATGTGTGTAGGTCATAGGGCAATGATGAGTGGATTGAGTAGTGGAATGGTGCCATTGGCGAAGTCACTGCATTCATCCATGGTTTTGGCCATCAACTTGCATTGGTCCAATGCCTGTGGTGAAAGTTGTGGAAGAAGAACGTGAAGAACTATCTTGCTTCATTCCATTCACTCATTGTGAAACCCTTCAAATGAGAGTGGCAAAGCTCATAATTTTTTGAAAGTGGATGAGATTCCTAAAAACATGGATCTCAAATCCTTGCTGAACTTCATTGGCTAAGAATTAGCCACGGACCTACAAAGGCCTGCCTTAAAGCCGTGGTTTCTAAGGAAGCTACAGAGTGATATGCAACCCTTAAGAACCCCTAATGGTAGAGTTATGAAGCAAGGTGATATTGAGCAAACAAGTATTAGCCACTATAGAATTATTTTCCAATCGCAATCGTTGATGAAGGAGCACAAGTGGGCATGCAAACTTGTATTGACATTGTCCCTAGGTCACTGTGCATTGAACAAGAAAGATTGTGTGATTATGGTTTTTATATGGGAGCACTGAGAGAGGCCTTGATGGCGATGGCCAATGACAAGTCCCTTCACTTGATGGATACCCATGAAGTTTATGAAGCCACATGGGGATTTATTGGCCTTGTCCTCCTAAATGTGTACAAGATGCCATTCAAATGACATCTTTGGCGAAGCTTATCAAGAGAGGTTTGATACAATTTATTCCTAAGGTAGGGGACTTATAACTTATCACCAATTAGCAACCAATTACTTTGTTGAATGTCTCTTACAAGATTATGAGCAAAGCACTTGCTTTGTAGGTCAAATACATCTTACCTAGGGGACCTATAACTTATCACCAATTAGCAACCAATTACTTTGTTGAATGTCTCTTACAAGATTATGAGCAAAGCACTTGCTTTGTAGGTCAAATACAACTGACCTAAGATCATCTGACGAGTGGCACAAGTATATGAGACATATTAGAGGTCAATTTATCTTGGACAATGTCATTGTTGTTTGGGAAGGAACGAAATGGGCTAGGTTCCTAGCCCTGGAAGTCATATTCATCAAAATTGATTTCAAGAAAGCTTATGATTAAGTTGAATGACCTTTTAACTTGGTGTTGCTCAAAGCATTGATGTTTGACCATTTCTATCTTTGAGAAGTGGAGACTTTGTTTGTAGAGGTTGTTGTTTCCCTCCTTGGCTAAGTCAAAGGAGATTGGTCTATTTAGGTTAGACAAGGTTTCCTGTTAGCATTGAAGTTGCATGTTATGGCTACGGAGGTCCTTAATTATCTTCTTCATCATATGGTCTCACAAGGATGACTTATGATAGACATTCACTTGCTTGACCCGAAGGTTGGCGAGTGGGTCAATGACGACTTCACATACAACTTGAGCATTTTGGAAGAGGAGGAGATAATGAATATTGCAATGGTCGCCTTTAGTATTTCAATGTTACTTAGGGTTTAAATTGCAAACGGCTAAGACTTAGTGCTACAAGCTAAGCTAGGATGACCTTCTAGATTGGTTGGCCAACATAAGCTAGTGATGGTTGTAGTGTGTTCAGGTCCTTAGATTGATGGGCATCCCCTTTACATTTCATGTATCGTTGTAAGCATTGGGGGAGCATGTTCTTTAAAGGATAGCTAAGAAGGTTGGTACATAGATTATTATGCCAGTGATGTTGGCAACCCAATTCTGGAGTAGATGGAAAGCTTGGGAGGAAATTAGACCTCAGTTAAACTAGGAAGGTAACTCATTAGGGTTTGATATTTGGAGAGATTTTTATAGGACATGACTTGACCTTGGACTTGGTGCTAGATGTAGCACACTCCTTAAGAAAAGTGGCAATTTAAGGTGGCATTGATATCTTCTATGTGGTGCACATGTTGGGGAGGATGGTTGCTTTCATGGGTGTTGGATCCAATGTTTGAAAAATCAAAATTGGACTCGGAATCGATCGAGGGTCAACTTGGAATTGGAATCAGAATCGGTAATTAATAGGTCATAAATTGGTCGATTTGAATTTAATGAATTGGTTTGCTAAAAAATACATAAAATATTTAAATTTTTAAGAAAAACAACATTTTCAAGATTCTAATTCATGATTCCATAGCATTAGAAACAAAATATCCAATGTCTGCTCATGTATATACCATATAAGAGTCAATATATCAAAATGGCATAGAGTGTACCGTGCAATACATATCTAGGAGATTGGAACTGGAACAAAATACATAATCCATGAGGCCTATAGGCTATATGGCCAGTAGAGTCCAAAAAATAACATGTTATATAGTCAACTACATAATAGTGAGTGTGAGTATGTGACTACTACTAAGTATTGAGTCCTAACTACATAGCCAATTGTGTCTGTCATACACCGTCGTTGATCAATCATCATGATCAAACTCATCACCACTGCTACGGCTAGGAGTAGAAGTAGAACTAGAACAAAAAGAACCAGAAGGACTAGCAAAGGCATCAAAATTTGGCTCAATCTCAGGCTCCTCAGGCTCAGGCGCACGGTCATCTACTACTGCAGTAGTAGTATTGGCTGAATGCCTACGTCGTCGTCGCCTATAAGTACGAGGTCCTGGTCCACTAGTGCATGCTGTGCCTGAAATATCGGGATCGACACCTGTATGAACTGATGCCATTGGCAATAGAGGATCTGAATCTATATGAGGCTGCAGCAAGTCCTCCATCTCAACATCTAGATCATCACCAAACTCTGGCTCTACGGTCTCCACTACCCAATCTGAGGTTGGATCTATATCACCTAACATAATGGGATCCGTATAAGGTCTTTTGATCATCAATTGGTTGCGTCTGAGTCACAGGTTGTACTGCACGAAGACTAGATCATTTAACCGTTTCTTCTCTAAACGGTTTCTCTTCTTCTTGTGAATCCGCTCAAACAAAGACCAATTGTGCTCACACCCAGAAGCGCTGCAGGTTTGACTCAGGACCCAAATTGCAAACTTTTGCAATTGTTTACATTGGCCACCAAATGCCTTCCACCATTGTGCTGCAAATGCGAAGAGTCAAGGCAGTTAATTCAACAAATTAGATTGTGAATTTGGCTAAGAAATTAAGAATCGAGGTATTTACAATTTAAACTTTAAAGTTAAACAATATAATTTAATAAAACAATGGAATTGTTTACTTGGTTGGCCCTCTCTATTGCAATCTTAGCCACATTTTTGCCAAAGGTACCTGTGGTGACACTGAAAGAGGTGATTTGCCAATGTATCTCCAATTGGGTCGCCTCATTTGGGACCATGTGCTCAAGGCAAGTATACAATCCATCTAATATCTCCCCACTCGGATCTTGATCAATGTCATCTCTATAATGATACCTCGGGTTCAGGAAATACTCAGCTACATGTATAAGGCGATGGAGTTGATTGTTCCATCTCCTATCAATGAGCTCCCAAATAGGCCCATACTTGGCTACTCTATCTTTGTATGCTGCCTTTATTTGCTCCTTTTCCTGATCCATAGCTCCATAAATGTATCGCATGGCCAATTTTTCCCCATCCACCAACCGCAACACCTTAACAAGTGGCTCAGTAATTGCCACAACCTCTGCTGCTTTTTTCCAAAATGAAGAGCTTTTAATTTTCTTCTTAATGTCTTTTCCATCTTGTGTGCGAGCCCAATTAGATGAATTCTATTCATCACTTGAAAAAATCTGCTCCAAGTTCCGTGCTTGGGAAATGAGAGATTGCAACGTGAGGAAGTGAGTTGCAAATCTAGTAATTGCAGGCGTAACAAGCTCCCTGCCCTGTGTGTGTCTCCTCATCAAGCTCAATACCCAACCTTGGTTGTAGATGTACTTGGTGATGCTTTTGGCATACTCCACAGTGAACTTGATCCAGTCCTATTTGCATACATCCTCAAGCATGAGGTCTATGCAATGTGCCGCACATGGGGTCCAGAATATGGTTTTATGTTTTTCCTCTAACATCTTACCAGCAAGAACATAGTTAGAGGCATTATCTATGATGATTTGCACAACATTAGCTGCCCCCACCTCCTCAACAATCTCATCCAAAAGATGAAATAACAGATTTGCATCTTTCACCTGATCATATGCATCACATGATCTAAAAAACATGGTTCCCCGTGGGAAAGAGACAAGAAAGTTTATAAGGTGTCGACCCTTCTGATCTTTCCATCCATTCGACATGATAGTGCATCCTATGTGTACCCATGAAGCCTTGAAATCCTTCAGGTATTCTTCTATGGAAACAATCTCCTTTTGCAAAAGAGAGCCCCTCAAGTCATGCATACTAGGGCCTTTGAATCCCTTACCAACAGCTACAACGACATCCCACATAGGTTGGTAATAAGAAGAGTGGGAAACATTGAATGGGAGATCAACATCATACCACCATCTTGCTATGTACTCATGGGAAACTTCTTTGTACTGCTTCTTCCAGTGGTCATATAAGGTGGGTTGAATTTGTGTTGGGTGTTGCAACTGAGAAGCATTGACATTGGCAGAAGTGGTGGGAGGTGTGAAATAACTTTCAATGCTACCCTTTTTTTTGGCTTTGCCCTTATCTTGTGTATTCTCGGAGGGCGGGACATACTGGAAATGATCCCTAAGATTGGTAGAAGGGATAGATGAAGAGCCTTCTTTTGATTTGAACCAGGGGCATAGGTCCCACCCATCATTTTAGCAAGCCTCCTCTTCTTCCCTACTTCTTCCTCTATCTCTCTTTGCTTAGCCTTTCCCTCTTCAAACTTCTTAAAATGTTCTTGCATATCAGCTCTGATTTGTCCAATAACATCTAGTGGGGCTTCACATGCCTTAACTTGGCCTTTGATGGCAGCCAAGTGTTGTTTAAACCTAAAAATTCCCCCACCCTTAATCAATTTCTTGCAAAACTTGCAATATATTTCCCCCTGAACAACATCTGCATGGATCCATGCAGGATCTTTTGCTTTTGGGTCCATGAGTATAGAATGCAGATCCAGATTCTGAGCTTGAACTTGAAGTTGACTATTGAAGTTTGAAGTTTGAAACTTTGAACATGCAAAGACAAAAAAAAAAAAATTAACATGCACATAATATGACAATGAAGCAAAACTCAAAACATAATACGAAAAATTGATTTCTTAACTTTTGTTTAAAATGTAAAATATAATTTTTTAAACTTTTTTAAGTTTGTAAACAGTAATTGTAACTATTGTTTACCTCTTCCAGCATCCACAACCGTCTACACCCTGTCCACAGTCCACTTGCTGAAGCCTGGCAATTCCACAGTCGGATTCGCCTAGTGCCCACTGGTTGGAACTTGGCCACAGTGACCACTCCTCTCTCGGTCGCGGCTACCACAAACAACAAACTGTAAAACTTGGTAAAAGGTAACAATGAGGGTTGGGTGGGTTGGGGCTCTACTAGTAATTTAGGTTTATAATTAAAAATTAAAAAAACATTTAAAAAACAGTTTTTTATTGCCACGGGCCCACAATTTTTTCCATAAAAATCGACCGATTTTGGTCGTGTTTCGGTGGTCCGGACCGAACTCGACCGATTCGATATCGAATCGGACTGGTTCGGTACCGAAGTGTTGAGATATTGTAACTTCAAAGAATATTATATTTGTACTTTATTATTCTGGAGATGTTTCATTCCTCCTTGAAGATCTTATTGTATATCCGGAGATGTTTATTCCTCCGTCAGATTGTGGTAACTTGGGTTATTAGACTTCCCTCGTGGGGGTCGGCCCTGTATGTGTTATGTGGGTCAAAGGGTTATTAGACCACCCTAGAGGGGTTGGCCCAGTCAGTTGTAGTGGGGTATTTAACCCAATGGTTAAATACGAGCCTACATGATTTGTGTAAAAGACAAGTCGGAGTAGTGTATAAATAGAGGAGGTGTATTCCTCATTTTACAGACACTCACTCACTTGAGAGTGGCGCACTTATGAGAGAGAGGTCTTCTATGGAGAAGGAGGAGCTTATGCTCAGGGTTACATCTTTTGTATTTTCTGGTCATCTATATTGAGGAAGCTTTGCTAGGTTTTCTACCCCATGAGGGTTTCCCAGGATAAATCTGTGTCTCTTGTGTTTATGTTGTGCTTGCTGTTTCTTCAGTGATCCTGTATATGCTATTATTGTGAAATGGAATGTAATGCTGCTATTTTCTGTCTTAGCATATTAAATCTTAACATGGTATCAGAGCTAACCTAAAGGAAGGCAATGTATGGCACTTACGACACTTGCTTCACTTGCAACAATTTGAAGGTTTGGGTTTTACATAGAAAAACCCGTCATCGTGGAACTTTCGCTATAAATCCATTTCTACGAAGGTTCAGGATCTGAAAAGCTTACAGGTCGTAGATAACATCCCCAGGTACCTTGTTTTCAAAGGACGCCCTCAGATTCGTTGTACTTTGTGAGTTATGATCAGTACAAGTTAGGGTTTCTGCCTCTTCCAGATCTCAGTCAAAATCAGGTGACCTTGGAAAAAAGGTCATAACTTGGGCTAGGAAGCTCCAAATGAAATTTCGTAAAACGTGACAGGTAGTACACAAACGGTACTATCTCAGGAAACTTTTTTAGAGGCCGAAGTTGAACCAGTGACACGTGGCACGCCGTACAAGTTCGCTCTCCTGTTTTATCCCATAAACAGGTCACGTTGCGACACTTGGCATAACTCTCTCTCAGAAAATCCAATTGAGGTCAGACCTGTTGGGATGGAAAGATGACAGGTCAGGCTACCACAAAAAAAGTTTTCAGATCCTGTGGAGTGAAAAGTTCGTAGTTACAGCAGAAACAATCAGGTACATATTTCTGTCAAAACAGAATTATTTTTGGAGCACCTTCATTCATGGCTTCCGGAATTTAGGGTTTCGAAGAAAGTTAGAATTTTTGGAATCGGAATCCACAGCTGAATGATACTCAGGAAAATCGAAATTTAGAGACCAAGATCGAATTTTTGGTTGGGTAGAAGATCGGGCTTGATCAAACTCCAGTTCGAGATTTTGATCGGAAAGATGGAAAATTAGGGCTTCAGCAAAAGTTGGAATTTTTGAAGTCTGTGACCATGGATGGAAGCTCCTCAGAAAAATAAGAGTTTAGAGCCTTGGATCGAACCTTTTGATTGAGAAGAAGGGTGGGCTTCACCAAACCCTAGTTTGGGATCCTGTACAGAAGATCCAGAAGTTTTGAAGGCAATTTTGAGGGGTCAAATTTTGGAGATTTCAAAATTGAAGTATGCTAGTTTGATCAGCTCAGCAAAACACATCCTTCCATCCATTCAGAAGCGTGAAAGTCAAAGATTGAATTTTTAGGGTTTCTCTAGCAAACCCTAATCAAGCTCCAGATCAAGTTTCAGGGGGAGTCGAGGCTAAGGCCTTACATAAGAAGACTATAAGAAGTCTCGACAGGTATGCCTTAAGGAGGTTCAGGTATGTCTTGAAATCTGATTCCTGATTAAGTTCATAATGTGTTTGTCTTCATATTATTTATTAGTACAATCTTGATTAATGTTAGAATTGTCTTATCACCCTAGTAACAATATGAATGCATATGAATGATCGAAGACATTCATTGATTAGGGCTATATGATTGTACTAATGCATTATGGTGTTGTATGAGGTTGATGTTGTCTACTAACAAGATACAGGTACATCACGAAAGACAAATCAAGTTCCATGACCATGACAACATGAAGACAAAGACTCATCCATAATCTTTGTTCTACTTACAAGGTATGTATTACTTTGTTATATTATGCTTAACCTCTGAGATATGCAGGTTCTAGCACAGGATCTCTAAATCATTGAAGAGAACAAAGAAGATATTGTTTAGGATGACACTAGTGCACACTTGGGCATGCACTGTGGTACAAAATGAATAGAAGTTCAAAAGACATATAGAAGATCAAGCGGGAGGCAACCACACAAACATAAAAGATAAGTATTTGAGTTGTTATTTGAAATAGTAAATGATATTGCTTGTATGCATATTTGTATTCCTAGAATATATCATGCTGAGTGTAAACATTCATTTAGCATTGAACAATATACTACTAATATGCATATGATTGGCAAGTTGGACAGACATTCCATTGTTGCTTGTCTAGAATGAAACCTCTTTGCTGACATGCTGAGAGCTATGCACACTTTCGATAGTATGTTCTGGTAGAGATGGAAGGCATCTAGATAGCCACTGTCTGCATACAGGATATGGAAAAGTGTTGTGCCAAAGTATTGGTCAAGATAGTTGCATAACTATGTAAATGATATCTGTATGCATAATAGGTTATCATGTCAACATGATTTGATGATTATGAAGCATTACTAATCATATACTTAATCTTGATTTGTAGGAAAGATCATGAAGAATGACGAATACTGAACAAGTGATGGATGGTCAACAAAAGATTTACAAATCAAACAAGGCTCGTGGCTAAAAGATTCTCTTAGAAAGAGGAAGAGAATCATGACGAGATGTTTGCTCCAAGTGGCTAGATAAGACCATTCTCTTAATGATGTAATTAAAGAAGAAGTGTGAATCAGGTTCTATATGGGTACCCAGGATTGATAATCAATTGATGAGCTTAATGATCACCATCGGTGATGTGGATCTCAACCTTTGTTACAAGGTTGAATATGGTTTCTATACACAGATGACATGGATGCAAGAAAGAACTCACCACAGAGTTCGAATGATATTGAGGCTCATATCAGTAGACCCATCTGACAAGAGATGGCATAGATAGATATGCAGAAGATCACTCAATGCAGAGTGTGAATGATGTTCAGTCACAAAGGGAGAATTGACAGGTTCTTGATAAGCTTGGACTTTACCAAAAGTAAAGCTGATCTGTTACGAATGATGAACCTATCATACTATTACTGTATGAGGATGATCTATTTTTACAAATAGATCATGAAAAGAAAGAAGAAGATGGCTGCAGAAATGAAAAAGAAAGATTTCAGATTGATGCATTACTTCCTAGGTCTGAAGTATGGCAAGGCTCAGAAGGAATCTTTCTCAACCAAGGAAAGTCTGCTGGGAAATATTAAAAGGACTTGATGTGTTGGAATGGCCACTCTCATGGATTCCAACTCGAAGATGTTAGCGGATGACTCATCAGAGTTAGTAGATATAACTCTGTAGAGACAAATTATTGAGTCATTGATGTGTCTAACGAATACGAGGTCAGATATATGCTTTGCTGTGAACACCTTGAGTCAGTGTCTAGTGGAAACTAGATGTGTTCACCTGTAAGTTGCAAATCATGGGATGCGGTACTTAAAGGATATGATAGACTTTGATCTATGTTATCTCGGAGATCATGACTTCAGATGGCTACACAGATGTTGATTGGGCAGGAAGTGTATCAGACAGGAAGAGCACATAGAGAGGATGTTATTGTCTGGGATCAGCCATGATCTCGGGGTTTAGCAGGAAACAATCTAGTGTGGCTCTTAGCACAAGCAGAATATATGGCTGCTTGCTCTGCTAAGTTGTGAAGAAGTATGGCTTCAGGATTGTTTGACTTAGAGATAGACCCAACTGTGATCCTATGTGACAAACAGAGTTGTACCAAAATGGCAGAGAATTCAGTGTTCCATGATAAGTCAAAGCACATAGAGATCTGACATTTCTATATACAAGATATGGTGCAGAAAGGAATTAAAGTTCGAATTTGTAACAAGTTACCAATGTACTAACCAAACCTCTACCTCAAGTAAAGTTTTCCGAGACAAACTTAATATAGTTTAGAAGGACCCTCCTCGAAAGGGGGAGTGATGTGATCACTTATGATGAGATTGCCTGCATCGATAGTGAGGTCGATGATGTGGATACCTATATTGGTGACGCCGACAGAGAGGTTGGTGGATGGTCCTTAGATAGGGTCTAAGGTGACAAGGGGATTGCATCATCCTTGAACATATGTTCTAAAAGGAACTGTAGACAGATGTCTCCGAGAAAGAAGAGGGATTGCATCATCCTTGAACACATGTTCTAAAAGGATCCGTAGACAAGTGTCTCCGAGAAAGAAGAGGGATTGCATCATCCTTGAACACATGTTCTAAAAGGATCCATAGACAGGTGTCTCTGAGAAAGAAGAGGGATTGCATCATACTTGAACACATGTTCTAAAAGGATCCATAGACAGGTGTCTCCGAGAAAGAAGAGGGATTGCATCATCCTTGAACACATGTTCTAAAAGGATCCGTAGACAGGTGTCTCCGAGAAAGAAGAGGGATTGCATCATCCTTGAACACATGTTCTAAAAGGAGCCGTAGACGTATGTTTTCGATAATGAAGTTCTTGGTGGACATGTGGGGATTGGATCATCCTTGGACTT
Source organism: Larix kaempferi (assembly GCA_027924585.1). Taxonomy (NCBI): domain Eukaryota; kingdom Viridiplantae; phylum Streptophyta; class Pinopsida; order Pinales; family Pinaceae; genus Larix; species Larix kaempferi. Next base: position 7,254,877 of record BSBM01000221.1, read on the forward strand.
CAGTCCTAAAAGGAGCCGTAGATGTATGTCTTCGATAATGAAGTCCTTGGTGGACATGTGAGGATTGGATCATCCCTGGACTTCAGTCCTAAAAGGAGCCGTAGACGTATGTCTTCGAGAATGAAGTCCTGAATGAACAGGTGGGGGATTGTATCTTCCCCGGATTTCGGTCCCAGAATTGAGCCGTAGACTGGGTCTCCGATAATGAAGTCCTGAATGAACATGTAGGGGATTGTATCTTCCCCGGACTTAGGTCCCAAAATTGATCCGTAGACTGATGTCTCCGAGAATTGAAGATAGGACTGCATCGTCCCTGGACCTCGGTTCAAAATGTACATGATGGGATTGCATCATCCCTAGACATGAGACTTGTCTTAAAGGTACGTGTGAGGACTGCATCGTCCATGAACTGGGTTCAAAATGTACGTGATGGGATTGCATCATCCCTAGACATGAGACTTGTCTTAAAGGTACGTGTGAGGACTACATCGTCCAAGAACTGGGTTCAAAATGTACGTGTTGGGATTGCATCATCCCTAGACATGAGACTTGTCTTAAAGGTATGTGTGAGGACTGCATCGTCCATGAACTGGGTTCAAAATGTACGTGTTGGGATTGCATCGTCCCTAGACATGAGACTTGTCTTAAAGTGATAAGGATTGATCATCCTATAATATGATCGTGTGTGTTGCATGGTATGCTGCTATTATCACTGATGAGGATACTTGTATTGATGTATTGATACTTGTATTGATGATATGTATTGATGATGATACTTGTATTCATGATATGTATTGATGAGGATACTTGTATGTATACTTGTATTGATGATGTGTATACTTGTATTGGTGTGGATACTAATACTGATGATCTAGATGACGATGCTGCTGATCGTGTTGATCTAGATGACGATGTTGCTGATCATGTAGATCGAGATGATGATCCAGATGCTGTAGATCGAGATGATCCAGATGCTGTAGATCGTGATGATCCAGATGCTGTAGATCGAGATTATCCAGATGCTGTAGATCGTGATGATTCAGATGCTGTAGATCGAGATGACCCCGATACTGATGATCGTATGATGATGATGCTGATGATCGTGAGGATCCAGATGTTGATGTTGTTGTAGCTGTTCGAGTGATGCAGAAGATAAAGACTCAGTACTGAAGATGTTGATGTTCCAGTATTGAAGATGTTCCAGTAACTGCTTGAGTTACTGATGATGTTGAGAAAGCTTCCAATGATTTATAGATGTATCATGTATGATGTTGATGACTCCTTGCTTGTGCAGATGCTGTTATAATATCCTTCACGTTAAGGGGGAGTGTTGAGATATTGTAACTTCAAAGAATATTATATTTGTACTTTATTATTTTGGAGATGTTTCATTCCTCCTTGAAGATCTTATTGTATATCCGAAGATGTTTATTCCTCCGTCAGATTGTGGTAACTTGTGTTATTAGACTTCCCTAGTGGGGGTCGGCCCTGTATGTGTTATGTGGGTCAAAGGGTTATTAGACCACCCTAGAGGAGTCGGCCCAGTCAGTTGTAGTTGGGTATTTAACCCAATGGTTAAATACGAGCCTACATGATTTGTGTAAAAGACAAGTCGGAGTAGTGTATAAATAGAGGAGGTGTATTCCTCATTTTACAGACACTCACTCACTTGAGAGTGGCGCACTTATGAGAGAGAGGTCTGCTATGGATAAGGAGGAGCTTATGCTCGGGGTTACATCTTTTGTATTTTCTGGTCATCTATATTGAGGAAGCTTTGCTGGGTTTTCTACCCCATGAGGGTTTCCTAGGATAAATCTGTGTCTCTTGTGTTTATGCTGTGCTTGTTGTTTTTTCAGTGATCCTGTATATGCTATTATTGTGAGCTTAATGCTGCTATTTTCTGTCTTAGCATATTAAATCTAAACACGAAGCAGCCGATTCGATACCGAATCGGACCGGTTCGGTACCGAACCAGTCCCCGAACCGATTTGTCAACCAAGTTGAACTGGTTGGGCAATAAATCGGTCAATCGACCGAAACCGAAACCGATTTGACCGATTTTTAAAACATAGGTTGGATCTACCTTGAAGGATGATTCACTCGGTGCTCTATAACCTAGTATGGGGGAGATGTTGTAACGTGTATGTAGCGTTACATCTAATAAAACGCAAAAAGTGATAGTAAAAAGTGATAATATGAGGGAGATCTTGTAACGTGCATGTAGCGTTACATCTAATAAAACGTAAAAAGTGATAGTAAAAAGTGATAATATGAGGGAGATCTTGTAACGTGTATGTAGCGTTATATCTAATAAAACGTAAAAAGTGTTACATCTAATAGTAAAAAGTGATAATGTGATAAATTCATAATTAATATTTTGCCGGCCATTATAATAAAAGGACGTGTATTTTCGATAATAGAAATCTTTCATGTCGGCTCATAAAATAAAAAATTATGGAAAGTATTTTAAAAAAAATCCATGTTGATTCATAAAATAAAATACTATGAAAAATAATTAAAAAATAGATGTTCGTTTATAAAATAAAAACATAAAATTTAAACCTGGATCTATCAATCAAGAGAGATCAAATTTCTTGAGTTTAAATTTAAAAAAAGAAATACACCTCAAGAAATTGGATCCCTCTCGGTGCTTGATAGATATGGGTTTAAGATGGATCTATGCTGGTTTATGGACATTATGAGTGAGGTTCTTGGCCCTACAATCATTGGACCTCTTTGCATGCCATGGGAGGATGAGTGCTTGACATGATGCTTGGGTTGAGGTGCATTGCTTGGGGTTGTTTGTGGACCCAAGACATGTGGAGGAGGAGCATTGGGGCATTGGGTGCTTGCCTTGGAAAGCGAGGAGCCTTGTGATGAGGAGTGCTTGACACTTGGAGTCCATACTTAGAGAGTGCACCACTTGAGGAGTCTTCACTTGACATGTGTACATCTTGGAGAGAGAGTGCTTCACTTGGAGGCTTTATCTTGAACATTACATATTTAGGTTGCTTGTGGACTTAGTCTTCTTTACTATTGTTGTCCTGCCTCACCTATTCTATATAAAGAAGGGAGAGAGTCTTTAGTTGTAGCAAGCTGTTAGTTTTTGCTTGTTTAGCATATAACATTAAACAATCTATCACTAAAAGAAATACAAGCACAACAAGAACACAATATTTCTCTCGGGGAAACCACAAGGGAGAAAACCCCGTCAAAATCTTCCTCAATATAGAAATCACAAAGTACAAAAGTAAACCCCAAGACAAGATCAACTACTCCTCCACTTGTGTGAACTTCTCTCTCTCTCTCCTATGCGAAATTGTGTGAGTGAGATGAGTGAGTACAAATGAGAGAGACATCCTCTATTTATATTCTTCCATTGAGGTGACTTTTTCCCCAACAGGGCCGACTTTTCCTAACTGACTGGGCTGACTTGTCAAATACGTAATATAATAATCTTTTCTGGGTTCTTCTAGGACGACACAAGACCTAGGGTTTACATTGACTCTTTCAAAACTCATACATTATTAATTACATCAATGACATCTCCCGAAGGAGGAATACAATAATACAATAGACAAGTATAAATAGAATATATTCCGTAGTTACATTGTTTTAACACTCCCTCTTAACTAGGAAGGTATTATGCGGGTAACATCAAGAGCTACACAATTGACTTGCAAATCTCTATATGTCTGGGGTATCATCAATAGCTACACAACTGACTTGTAAATCGTAGGAAGATTTTGGATCATCATATGTCCGGGGTATCATCTGCTGGAGTAGCATCATCGTCTCCTAGAATGTCACCATCAACAGCATCATCATCATTTGTTGGAATATCATCATCAACAACATCCTCTGTATCATTGTCATCAACATTCTCTGCTGGATCAGCAACGCCGTCAGCTGGAACATCTTCTGCTGGAACATCCTCATTAGCAACATCATCAGTTGGATCAACAACACTGTCAGCTGGAACATCCTCGTCAACAACATCATTAGCTGGAACATCCTCTATTGGATCATCAACATCGTTAGCTGGAACATCCTTTGTTGGAACATCCTCATCAACAACATCATCAACTGGAACATCCTCATCAGCTGGAACATCCTCTGCTGGATCAACAACATCGTCAGCTGGGACATCCTCTGCTGGAACATCCTCATCAACAACATCATCAGCTGGAACATCCTCTACTGGATCAACAACATAATCAGCTGGAACATCCTCTGCTGGAACATCATCAGCAAAATCCTTTGCTGGAACATCATCAGCAACATCCTTTGCTGGAAACATCATCAGCAACATCCTTTGCTGGAACATCATCTGCAAAATCCTTTGCTGGAATATCAACAACATCATCTGTTGGAACATCATCAGTAAACACAATACTGGAACAACAACATCAATCATTAGTAAACAAAAATACTGAAACACTATCAGTCAGCAAGTATCGATCTTCAGTCACAAAGGACTGGCATCAGTGCCTAAGGACTAGAACTATATCAGTCAGCCAATACTAATCTTCAGTCCCCAGGTCTGGCATCCGTTCCTAAGAACTAGAACACTATCAGTCAGCCAATACTAATCTTCAGTCCCCAGGACTGGCATCAGTTCCTAAGAACTGGAACACTATCAGTCAGCGGGTATTGATATTCAATCCCCAGGACTGGCATCAATTCCTAAGAACTGGAACACTATCAGTTAGCCAGTACTGATCTTCAGTCCCCAGGACTGGCATCAGTTCCTAAGAACTGGAACACTATCAGTCAGCCAATACTAATCTTCAGTCCCCAGGACTGGCATCCGTTCCTAAGAACTGAAACACTATCAGTCATCCAGTACCGATCTTCAGTCCCCAGGACTGGCATCAGTTCCTAAGAACTCGAACACTATCAGTCAGCTAGTACTGATCTTCCATCACCCCTGGACATGCATCCATCCCTAAGGATATGAACTATCATTCTCTCTTTCGAGAGAGGTCCCTCTCGAACCCCACTCCTTCTTTCGAAGGAGCTCCAATCATCATCATCACTCTAGGTGATCATCCTATTCTATAGGTGCCTTCTGAGCCCTTACAAAGTCTTCTTCAATCTGCACACATGTGGTTCTCTGTAGAGAGTCTTGAGTCCTGGAGGTTGCTCGATATCGTCTTCTACTTTGATTACACCATCTATCTGGTGTAATATACACCACTGAGTCTGGCCACTGGAGCAACATCTCGTCATAGTCGACTTCCTCTCTCTGAGAGAACCTTTGCCTTGTACTTCTTGATTTCATAAGTCTTGTTCTACGAAAATCTCATCATTCTTCATTTGTAGGTGATCGTACACGATACTTCCTACAAGTCAAGTTAAGTTGCATGGTTAGAAACATTTCATAGTTTCCAAAACATATTAATAATGACAGATTCACATAGTCATGTAACTATCTTAGCCAGTGCTTCAACAAAACATTCATCCATATCCCGTATTCATACGGTAAATTTCTAGATGCATTCCATCCATACCAGAACATTATTAAGAGCGTGCACTACTCCTAATATGTTAGCAAAGAGGTTTCATTCTAGATAAGTAGTAATGGAATGTTGTACAACACCAAATGCCACTTACCCATCACATGCATATTCTGTTCATCAATGCAAACATTCTAACATGCATAATACACATATTAAATCTGGGAACATAAATATGTAAACAACAATTGAAATACTTATCTTTGTTTGTTTGGTAGGATCTCTCTTGATCCTAGTCTCCTTGCAGGAGACCCTAATAGTGTGCTCCACTCCATCATGTGGGTTCTTCTACATCAAGGCTACATAACTGGAATATGACCTTGGTCTCTTGCTTCCTTCTGGAGCACCATATCTTCCTGCATCTTGTATTATTTCTCGAACCTAAGCTGGTCTTCTCTTTCGAGAGATCTCCTCTTGAGGTATCTCCTCAAGTCTTTGAGGTTCTTCCATGTCGTGATCCTTTGGAATAGGTTCCTCTTCAATGTTTTTGTCTGGTACATTATTAGTATCTGCAACTCTAGGAGCTTCATGCTCCTCTACATCCTCATGAGTCTTCTTAGACTTGTTGAAAGTTGTGTCTTCATCAAATGTAACATCCTGACTGAGCTCGATCTGGCGAAATCCTGGGATGTAGATACGGTAAGCCTTTGATTGCTCACAGTTACCCACAAATATTCCCTTCTTCCCTGAAGGTTCCAATTTCGATCTCTTCTCCTTTGGAATGTGAATAAACACTAGACATCCAAATATCTTTAGATGTTAACTTCAGGTTTCGTACTAGTGAACATCTCTTCTGGGGTCTTGTTGCCAAGAGCACTGTGAGAGATTATGTTATGTACATATACTACGGTTCTGGTTGCTTCTGCCCATAGATGCATGGGTAAGTCTTGATCATGGATCATGGCCTTCACTGCTGCTATGATCGTACTATTCTTCCTTTTAGCTACACCATTTTGTTGTGGATTATAGGGAATAGTAAGCTCCCTCTTAATCCCTTCTTAGTGAAGTGGTGGACATAGGTCCACAAATATCCGAGTGAATAATATCCAGAATACCTTTTGTTTTGTTGTCGCTGCTTGGGAATGGATTCTTTGTACTCTTTTCTTGAGCACATCCTTTGCATACTCCTTCATGATCAAATTGGATTTCTGGTAGTCCAGTCACCACCTTACTTACTATTGGTAAGGATTTGTAGTGTATATGAGCTAGTCTTCTATGCCATAGCTCACAAGGGCTCATGGTACTGGTCATCAATGCTGTATCTGCATGACCCTTTAGTTTGTAAAGTACTCCTTCTACTCCAATGACTACTGCATCATTGATAGTCTTCTCCTTTGGCCACATAAGAACTTCACCATCTATAAATGCAATTCGAAGACCTTTCTTATCTAATGCTGAAATAGATAGAAGATTCTTCTTCAAACCTGGTTTGGATTAAAGTACATATTCCACATCATTGGAGGAATCTTCTTTGTCTTTCCTTTCATCATCATGTTCATCTTCTTCAGCTACATGGGCATGAAATCTTTTATTCTGCTTCTTATGTTGTCCATATTTGAGTGGACAAAATCTCACAATGTGTCCTGTCTTGTGACAGGAGTAACATTCAACTAAAGATAGATCTCTTTTGAACTTCCCTTTCTTCTGTGGCCTCCTTGGAGAGTCCTCACGGGAACGTACATTGATCTTCCTTTTCTTTCCACCTTTGGCATGGGTTTCCAAAGCTTGATATTCATTGTTGTTTAGTTTCTCCTCTCTCACCGCTATTATTTCTTCCTCTTGCACACACTCCTCCCATAGTTCTCTGAACTGGATCAATTTCTTTATAGCACAAATGCCACGAACAAATGGTTCCCAATATCTGGGAAGACCATTCAAAGTGGTCATCATAACTTTTGCATCCTATACCATGTCTCCAGTAGCTTCTAGTTGTTCTTTCATCTGGGACACTCTGGAGAAGTATGAGTGCATGGACTCAGACTTCAAGTTCTTCACACCCCTGAGTTGATTTCTCAAGTTCATCTTCGTATTAATGTTCTTCCCTTCAAATAGGTTGGTTAGGGAATCAAACATCTCTTTTGGAGTCTTCTTGGAAGACACTTGGGGGATCAAGTGATCTTTGATGGAATGAACAATGATCCTCTTTTCCTTGACCATATTCTTCTTATGCCTTGCTTTGGCTTCATCTCCCTCTGGTTCTGTAAGTCCTTCCTTTATATAGTCTTCTAGGTCATGTTCTTCAAGAATGAGCACGACTCTATACCTCCATGCCCTGAAGTTCTCATCTACCTCAAGCTTCTCATCAAGCTTGGTATTGCTTGTCATATTGATATGATGAGTACTTCAAATGGAAATATAATAGATTTGAGACTTACCAGAAAAGTTGTTCTTCTGAAAACTGCTTCTTCCTTGACCTAGGGTTTGTCAGAGAAACCCTAATTTTCCAACTTCGAGATTTTGGAAATCTGATTGGATGAGCAAGTTCGCCTCCTCAAGGCAAGTTGAGAAAAGTACTCCTTCTCCCAATTCTGTGAGTAGATGATCCAAAAACTTGATGCCCTAATTCTCCCGCGCTGGAGTGGGGGACCTGTTATCACATATATAGTAGCTGGGATACCATACCTTCTTTTTCAGATTCCAGAGCACTATTCAGCTAGTTCCTTTGCATTTTAGATGCTGAGATGAGCATCTATTATGGATCATTATCAGATTATGGACAACAGATATATTCCCCATGCCATGACTGAGTTTCAGGACACTCAGAGAGAGGACTGATGTGGCCATTTAACCATTTATATAGAGCAGTCAGTAGTGCCCAGAGTTACAATAGCAGTTTCAGAGGACAAATTTTGGTTCAAATGATGAGCAGTAAGATATATGACTCAGCAGGTATATTTTGGTGTTATGGTTATATTGCTTTTATATTCATTCTTATAGCATGTCTTAATATTTAGCATCATGATATGGCAATCATATAGATATCTGGACCTGGTTGTACTCTATATATATATCATATTGTCCCTACTCAGACTTAGAAGTTCTTGGCCTATACTCATCGGTTTTACCCCCCTTAGGGAGATTAGAGGTGATCATTCCCACCATAATTTGGCTTGCTAGTGTTGGTCTCACTATTCATTGTCTTCATCCATCCATTACCTACCTAGTTTGTTCATTACCTTGACTTACTACTTGACTAGTGGCATGGAGGACCTTTCCCCACTGTAGCCTCTGTATTGGATGAGCTTCTCTGTTTATTGTGTCTCGGCTATGAGTTGGTGACAAAACTTACCTTTGGTGAGTTGGATTTCCTTGAGAAGTCCCCCTAGTCACTAAAGATGTTGTTGGCTAAACCTGAAACTTTTAGTGCTGCCATTAATGCAAAATATGGAAATGAAAAGTTGTATCTTGTATGAAAATCCCATTCATGCAATGTGTTTCTCAACACACATGAATGAAAGGCAAGCCAAATAAAAATGGCTATGAAATATCAAATGCTATATCTGTTGTGAAATGTAAATACCTAGGTAAACAAGCTGTCTGTGACACACCTAGAAGTGCTCAGGTAAACAAGTGCCTTAAAAACATACATGCAGCAAGAAGCCTAATTAAATGTAAATCTATGCAATGTGTTTATAAACACACATAGATCAAAGGCTATGGAAACCTTAGGCCCAAAAAAGCAATGGAACTTAAACTCTATATCAAAAAGATTGTTGGCCTCATTTGTATTATGGATTGTGCGCATCTATGAAGGTGAATAAACACTGTTTGAACAACTTACCCATTTGTGAGACACCGCCATTCCCTATGTTATTGCTTGTCCACTATATGTTATGGTGTGTATTCCCTTGTCCATTTCCAAAGTGTCAGAGTGAGTCAGTAAGTCATCCTTTGACCTAGCCATGTTATTCTTAGCCTTCACCCTTCACTAGCAAATTGATCACAACTATGAAGTGAGTATGACCTTGAAAGTCTAATCTGAGTAATAAATAATAATTAATGACCTATTATATTTGGATTTAGATTACCAGTAATGATTGCTAGTTGCTTTAATTGTTATTTGAATGGATTGTAGAGCATGTTTTAACCTTTAACACCTTGCAGCAGCTTGATGACAGTTTGAGTTATATTTTGGTCATGTTGACTTGGTCAAACCCAATTTGACCAAAAGTCAACCACAGGACATGAGGTAGCAAACCTCAGATGCTACAGATAGATGATATATGGTCTAGCACCGGTTACCATGGTGGGCTTATGTAGTGGTTTCAGGCTTATGATGATGATGTGTGTTTTTTCAGCACTTTTACAGATTATTATTATTTGGCCTGCTGGATATAATGAGTATTTATTTTGGACCATGCAGAGGTTTATATGGTGTATGAGTACATTTATTAGATGGATTTGGACCTTCTGTGTCCAATGGGATAGTCTGTTTTCAGTTCCGGGTAGTTACAGTAATTTTTAGCCTCAGTTGGCTATCCTAGTGCAGATTTGGTCTATCAGAGGCCTTGTCAGAGCAGAGCAGAGATTGGGTGAGTTCACCTAGGGAGCTGTGCATGGAGGAGGTGGTCTAGCCACTTGATATTACCATATTACCCCCCTCCCAGATAGCCTAGTGCCTTCACCTTGATAGCGCAGGCACTCTAGGAGGCAGTTTCACACTTCCTGAGGCAGTCCAAAAATGGTGAAAATGGCTACTGAAGAATTCGATTTGGGATACTGAGGAAAAGTTATGGCATGGGATGACTTGTGATGATGAGTGGGATGTATTCCACACCTTCTCCAACAGTCTCAGCTTTCTGGAGCCTTCCAAGGCGCACGACTTTCCCAGAAAGGCATGATTTGGTGTCTTGGTCTTTTATTCTTGGATATTGTGCCATGGGGATTGACCCCTTGGACCCACCATGAGCTATGTCTTATGTTTTATCATTATGATTTGGTGGGACCCCCTCTCCTAGGGTGAGTTTGTCCACATATTGTTATATTTTATTATTGATCCATGTATTGTATTGTTGAGCTCATCTCAACCATTGATTAGATATTTTGATCTTTTAATCTTAGCCACTCATTCAAAAAGTGGTTAGGATTATGGCCTCTCTCCATCCTATTTAAAGGGGAGAGCTTCTCATTGTAAAATCATCTAGAGAATTTGGCTCTTGACTCTTGGAATAAAATTTCTATCTTTTGGAGTACATGCTTGGATCTTGGAGTGGATGTGGGTTGTTTTGATTGTAAATGCTTTTGTCCATTGCACTGGAGGATCTATTGTAGCTATCTTGCATATTTTGCCATATCTTTTTATAGGTGGAGAAGACTTCTTTGACAAGTGCAAATTGGTGGGGAGGCTTGCCCTTCAAGCTTGGAGGAGGACGTTTTGGTTAATCAGGGAGTGGTTTTGTCTTTGTACCAATTATTCTTTGCTTATCTCTTTCTTGCTTGTATCTACCTTCAACATGTTAAATTGATTGATGCTTTGCTCCTTGGTTTTGACAGGTTAGAGGGACACACACGTGGCTTGGAGAAAATCGATTTGGCAAGAGGGTTTAAAAAATTCTTCATTTGATCTTTGGAAAAAGTAATCCTCATCTCAATTAGCATTCATCTCTTCATCCAGGTATGGCCTTCTTCTTCCTTAGCTTATCCATAAATTATAGATCATAAAACCCTAATTGATTAAAACCCTCATTTTTCACTTTTTCTTAGATCTACTTGGATCTAGCTTGGCTTTGGTTAAGATATTGAAAACCCACCTCTATAGCATCCACGACAATTCAGATCTATAGTTTGGTGAGGATTGGCCTTCATTTGACACACTTTCCAAGGCACATTAGCCTTCTTGAGGGAGGTCGCACTTCTTGAGGGAGGCTAGTGGGGCTATTTCCAAGAGATGTGTAGATGAGATCCCACTTGATCCATAATCTCCATACTTGATAACCTACCCCTAGTGCCTCACTTCATTGATTTTTTCCATGTGGGCCCCATTCCTCATTTTGAGGGTTGAGCCCCACTTGGGTCAATTCGGTGATGCATGCTCAATCTTAGATCTATGGAAATCTAGCCATTGGATGCCCATGATTTTCAAGATCCACATTCATACTTGCCTAAATTACTTGGATCTAAACTTTGGTGGCCTTTGGTTTTGATTTGACACACCTTTCCATGCTTTTAGCCCTCCTTGGGAAAAGTCGCACTTCTTGAGTGATTGAGTTGTTCCACTTTGAGAAATTGGGTGGTTGAGATCCCATTGGATTTGGAAAGAGCATATTTTGAAACCTACATCTAGTGTCTCACTTTGTGAAGTTCTGCCTTGGGGGTAGCATTCCTTGTTTTGGGGAAAGTTGTCCACTTGGGTCACTTAGTGAAATATTAGATCTAGTAAGATCCAACCATCACACCTCAAGTAGCCCACTTGATTTGTATCCTAGGTGTCCCGATCTACATTTTGGTATCCTTTTGACTCCATTGGCCCATCCATTTCAAGGCACTAATCTACCTAGGGCAATTCACACTTCTTGGGAATTGTGTCAAGTGCTAGATCCCATATGTGGGTATCTCTAATTTCATCCTAGATCCATAGATCTATCTTTTTCATACCCCTTGGTACCTTTTGCACCCCTAACTTCACCTTGTGGGTCTCATTTTGAACCATTTCCATATCCCAAGAAAGTGGGTCCCACTTGTGTATTTCATGGTACTAGATCTATCTTTTTGGTCTTCATAGGTGACCCAACCCATTCATTGGTTGAAACACTTGTCACTCTTTAAAACTCTTCAACCACTATCTAAACTCTTGGGTCCACCTAACCTTGCATTGGTTTCCGTAACTTGCCATTTACACAAACCGAGGAACCTTTGTTTTGGTCCAATCACTTTTGAGTGATCATAGGGTCTCCCCCTTGATCTTGATTTATCTTGATCTAAAGTGAAGAGTGCTTCGGTTGTCGTAACTCCTAGCTTGCATTGGGAACCGTGGCATCTCTTGGGTCACCTCTTTAGTTGTCCATCTCCTCTACTGTCTCGGATGGGATTCCTTTAGGGACAACTACAAGTTGTGTGATAACATGACCCAAAAATGAAAATTCTCAGAATGAAAATCTGCTTCGACGGAAAGATGTGCCCTAGTGAGGCGAGTTAGATGCACTATCTTTTTCAGCTGATTTGTGGAGGGAGCTCCAGGAACAAGAAGCCCCAATTTCTGCAGTTACGGAGGCTGCACACTGTTTTCTTTCAGGCCTGCTCTAAAACCATGTTAGTTTTTACTTGTTTAACATATAACATTAAACAATCTATCACTGAAATAAATACAAGCACAACAAGAACACAATGAACACAATATTTCTCTCGGGGAAACCACAAGGGAGAAAACCCCGGCAAAATCTTCCTCAATATAGAAATCACAAAGTACAAAAGTAAACCCCAAGACAAGATCAACTACTCCTCCACTTGTGCGAACTTCTCTCTCTCTCCTATGCGAACTTGTGTGAGTGAGATGAGTGAGTACAAATGAGAGAGACATCCTCTATTTATATTCTTCCAATGAGGTGACTTTTTCCCCAACAGGGTCGACTTCTCCTAACTGACTGGGCCGACTTGTCAAATACATAATATAATAATCTTTTATGGGTTCTTCTAGGCCAACACAATACCTAGGGTTTACGTTGACTCTTTCAATGACTCTTACATTATTAGTTACATCAATGACATCTGCCGAAGGAGGAATACAATAATACAATAGACAAGTACAAATAGAATATCTTCCGCAGTTACACTCTTTTAACACAAGCAAGTGAGAAGAGTTCATTAGATTATTGTTTTTTTTTAAGGTGAACTTGTCACTAGTTTTTGTATGCATCTTTATGTAAAGGGAGGAAGGTGCTAGGGCTTTTGTGAGGAAAAACATAGAGGATACTTGATGTTCTAGGGTTAAAGTCCATGTGTAGGAAGGACCTAGGGTTTGTGGTAAAGAAAACCTATGGGGTACTTGGAGTGCTTTGCTTGTGGAGCATGTGTGAGGCAAGCTTGAAGAAAGATCAAGGATGGACTTGGTCTTTATTGTAGCTTGTTGTTGAGCCTTTGGAGTTGTTAATAATAACTTGGTGGGATGCCTTGCTAGGCCATGATTGCTGGTTAGGGTTTTCTATTAGTGGTGGATGCCTTAGCTAGGGTTTGGATGCATTGGAGAGTCCTATTTTGTGATACACTTGAATGATTGTCTTGTACCAGTTTGTGATATGCTGTTGGTATGTACTTGTAACTTCATTCTTATGTATATATGTTGTGTGTACTTTGCTTTCCAAATTTTTTGTAGTAGATCTGCTTTTCAGCGCATGTTCTCATGGCGATTAAGTAGTTTCGAATGTCAATTACGCATGCTGATTTAACCTAACAGAGAATAGATTTTGTTACGTGATTTGGTAGGTAAATAGACCCTAAGAGGGCAGTTTTGTGGCTGTAACAAATCTATTATTTATAAATTATTTTCAGATCTATTGTATCTTTGGGATTGTGCCCTTAGGGATGGAAACATAGTTTCCTTGAAGTACATTTGTTCGATGTTTATTTTCTTGGGTTGCCTTGTATATTTAGTTGGATAGAAGTGAAATATATTTTGCTGTAATTTATATTTCAAATTCAGCCACAAGGCTGAAAAGTTCACAGAAAATAGATCCAATAAACCTCAAAGTAAATGATGTAAATTTTCTGGATTCACATTAAACATGTATCCTCAAAATTACCACATGGTAGCAACACTGATTTCCTTGAGATTGCTCTCTTGGTGAAGAGGGAATTGGTTCTTTCAATTGTTATGTACATGGGAGATGTGCTTGACCTATTATTGGTGGTTGGGTGTGAATCTTTAGTGTGTTTGGGAAAAAACACTTCAATCTTAGAAAGGTAATCTACTTGATTTGTTGCTAATTTTGCTTTGAGATGTGCTTTGGATTTGTAGGGACAACTACTCTTGGTATTAGAGAGCGTGACGCGTTGGAAGGTGGTATGAATTTCACATCTTGGAAGTGCAGGTTGCAAATGCTATTGGAAGAGGTTGAACTTTGGGAGCATGTCGAGACAAAGATCATTGTACTTACCAATCCAAAACTATTAACTAAGCATAATAAGGAGGCCAAGACCAATATAATCTTTCTTGATTCGATCAATGATAATTTTGATCAGTGACATCTCAGAGAAAAAGACCGACGATGAGATGTATGATTTTTTCGTTACATCATACCAAAGTGTGAGCATCTCTAGGAAGATATTAAGGAACAAGATTTCAACCATCCACATGGGGGACATAGACACACTGGTTAGCTACTTGGCAAGGATCACAGAGTTTAGAGATCAATTAGCTACCTTAGGGACAAAAGTGGTGTATGAGGAGTTTGTATCCATTACTTTAAATGGGTTTTCTTCATTTTGGAAACCCTTTGTCCAACGCATTTGTGCTTCTGATAAGTTTCTATCTTTGGAGAAGCTTTGGGATGACTTTATGCAAGAGAGATAAGGTTAGAATCTTGTTCAACAAAGAAAAGTGAAATAGAAGACCCAATTATTATTGAGAAGATGAGGAAGGGAAACAAAAAAGGACATAGGAAGGGTTAAAAGGAAGAATCAGGCCAAGGTAATAAGGGTTTGAGTAATGTAAACTGTTTTAGGCATCATTGGAAGGGACATTATGCCAATCAATGCCTAGATAAAAAGAAGGGGAAGTCCAAGCAACAAAGACATGTTGCAAGGAGTGCAAGGACTATAGCAGTGGTGGATGAGTTTGTGTCCCAACTTGAGAATACCTTCTCCTGGTTATCTTATTTACCATCCAATACAATGTCAAGTGTTAAATGGTATGTGGATAGTGGGGTATAAAAAATCACTTATCACAAGAAACTTGTCAATGTGTTTTATGAGCAACAGGGAGGAATGAGTGTGGAGTTGGGTGATGATACTGCTTTTACAGTGTTGGATGGTATGTGTATAATGGGGTATTAAGACATGTGACTTATCAGAAGAAACTCTTCAACAAGTTTTAGGGGCAAGAGGGGGGAATGAGTGCGGAGTTGGGTGCTGATACTAATATTGCAAAAGGATTGGGTTCCATTTTCCATTGTATGCCATCAGGGGATGCTCATGAGTTGAATGATGTTTTGTTTATTCTTTGTTTGAACAAAAATATTCTTTTAGTTTCTCATTGGCAGTTCTACATTGTGTGGTCTAGTTTGATGCTTAGAAGGTTATCCTTAGAGATCAAACTCATGGCGTGGCAAAAATGGTTTGAGTTGGAGGTCTTTATAGATTGTAGGAACAACCAATGAAGCATGGTGCTCTAGTGCATAGTAGCCTATGACGTCATGTGAGCTTTGGCACAACGGTTTTGATCACATAGACTATGTAAGACTTCCTCTCTTGAAGAACTTAGTGCAAGGATTGCTAGAATTTAAGGTAGAGTAGGAAGGAACATGCAAGGGACATGCTCTTGGTGTACATACCAATGTTGCTTTTCCAACTAGTGAGTAGAAAGAAAGAGGGAGTCTCGATTTGATCTATTTGCATGTGTGTGGACCCATGTCTTCCTCTTATTTGAAAGATAATTTGTATCATGTCACTTTCATTGATGATTCCTCACACAACACCTATTGAATACTAATGATGAAGTGTTTCAGTAAGTTCATAGAGTTTAAAGCCTTGGTTGAAAATCAAATAGGGAAGAAGATCAAAGCGCTTCATTTAGATAATGGAGGTGATTATATGTCCATAAAGTTTGATTCTTTTTGTAGGAACATTGGGATCAAGAAGTTAAGAGTACCTAACAACCCTCAATAAAATAGGGTCACTGAGAGGAAGGACATGTTTGTTGTTGAGACTACAAAGTCCTTGATTTTCCCATGCATATTTTGGCAGAGGATTGTAATACAATTGTGTATATCTTGAATAGGGGTCCTCACAAGATATTGAAGGACAAGACACCAGAGGAGGCATTCACTAGTGTAAAACTAGAGGTATTATGTTTTGTGTATTTGGTTGTCCACTTTATATTCACGTTCTTAAAGAGTAGAGGATTAACTTGGAACCCTCTAGTATCAAGTGTATTTTTGTTGGATATAGAGAGACTTCTAAAGCTTATAGTGTCTTTATTCTAGAAAAATGAAACATTGTGGTGAGCCAAGATGTGAAGTTTGATGAGGATTTATGGTCCTCTAGATCACAAGTATCTCCTTTAGTGATTGAAAGGAGTGAGGAGGTTGTTGTTTTATAATTTGATTCAGAGGTAAGAGAAGGATCAGATCTAGGTGTGGACGAGGAGAGCCTAATGAAGGATACATGCTTACCTTCTATCTTAGCCCGCAAAAAGACAAGATGGCTTACTCAAACATTTGTAGGATGCACATGAGCATGTAGAAGTGCTTGTATGATTTGAAATGAACCATTATATTATTTGTCATCTATTTTGGTACTTTCTGGGTGGAAAGATTGGATGTATTGGCTTGTAGGGCCCATATTATGGGATGGTACCACTTTCGTGATTTGGGTTCCAAAACCTTGTGGAGCCTATTTGACTCCTTTAATGACTATTTTTGGGGTCAAGACTTTGCAATTATAGATCATAGCATCTCCATGTTTTTATACACATTGAGACCTTTCCAATGGTGCAAAAATTGCTTCAATCGTAGTTCATATGCAAAAGTTATGCCTCTTGCAAGTTGTCCTATCCTGTTGACCACCATGATATTGTGTGGATACTGCATTAGCTCACATTACTCACACATGTGGAGCTAGTCACGCGTGGAATTTCAAGAAGATTCTAGAGGATCCAAAACCCTTGCATTAATTGGTGGTTGAGCCATGCAAAAACCTTAACCCTGACCCTCAACGACTATCAAGCTATGTTAAACAATGGGTTGCTAGGTAAAGAAGGGGTTCCATTCTTATTGTATTGTATATTGTTTCATAGTAGAGAAAGACATTGGGGAGTGAGATATTGAAGCTTAACAAAGGAAGTGGAAGATCTTGTAGCAACCATATTGGCCACAAACTCCATGGAAATTCTATAGTGAGTGCCCCTTTCTTTGCATTAGCATTATATTGCCGAGAAGAAAATACTGGAGCATAGGCCTCACCTTCAAGATGGGTTTTTCCCATATTGAGTTTTCCTAGGGTATATCTTGTGTTATTGTGTGGATGGTTTGTGGTTTGCATGCTTTTGTCATTTCAATTTTAGTTATTTTATGTTTATTTTAGCATTAAGGGAGTAACATTAAATTTGCAGTCCAAAGAATAACACTCAGTAATAATAGATTTTAGAATATTAAAAGCTTTGTTGTGATGAATTGTTCCAATGGAATATCCATGACAATTTACAGATCATTGGATCTTCAATGAAGGTGAGTATCTCTCCCAGGAGATATTCTAATCAGATAGCGTTAGCTACTTCCATTTGTTATTTTTCTAGCGTATTTGAGGAAATGTGGTGTGATGCATTGATGGAGTATGATGTTTGGGTGATGATGCCTTTTGAGGGTCCAATGATTGATTTCTAGATTGCGACAAATTTAGATTTGTTGATGGCAAGTTTAGTTGAGATGTAGAAGAACAATGGGGTTAGTGAAAACACTTTCCTTGCAAAGAGAAGTGTTAGATTTTGGTTGCTCCAAAAGTGTTTACACTATGCTAGGGGTCGCTTCATTTGATGTGGGGTACGTGGTGAAGCCATAGCCTCTTAGTTGTATCTTAGCCCTTTTGGTTGATGCAATTTGAAGAGCTTTGTATAGGTGATTGCTTGGCCTTGGCCTTGGTGTTAGATGTGACACACTACCTGAGGAGGTGGTTATATTATGTGGCATCTATATCTTCTACATGGTGCATGTGTCAATGAGGATGGTTGCTTGCATCTATCTTGGAGGGGGAGTGTTGGACATTAAGACGGGGTGGGGGGCTTGGCCAAGGAGCATTGGAACCACTTGGCATGCCTTAGGAGGATGAGTGCTTGACTTGGGGATGCTTGGTTTGAAGACACATCACTTGGGGTTGTTTGTGGACTTGAGACCCATATGTTGATGAGGAGAGTTGAGCATTGGATTCTTGTCTTAGAGAGGATGAGGTGCTTTGTGATGAGGAGTGCTTGACAATTGGAGCCCATACTTAAAGAGCACACCATTTGAGGAGTCTTCTTTTGTCATGTGTACAACTTGGAGAGAGAGCACTTCACTACGAAACCTTATCTCGAGGATTAGATTAGGTTCCTTGTGGACTTACTTCACTTTAATATCATTGGCCTCCCTTGTTAGGTTAACCTTGACACAGTTGACTTCTATGGGTGGGTTAATGCTGGTTTATTATAGGTAGTTTATGGGTCCATGGTGTTGGGTCACCCATGGTATTTGTCCAAAGTGTTTAATGTGATGGAGCTTATCTAATGGATTAGTGACAACTACATTCTAAAATGCATGAAGTGAACTATTCTTTTGTTGGGTTGGTCGGATTGGCCAAGGTAATGATATATATCTATTTGTTGTTTGTTTTCCTAGAAAAGGTTTCCCAAGGTAAAATGAGTGTGCTTGTTTGTTTGTTGCTTTGTGTTTATTTTGTTTCTCTCATTGTGTTTGATATTTTAATAGTGTCAAAGCCAAGCATGCCTAGATTCTCTAACAAGAGTGGCTTGAGACATCTATGGTGTTGAAATATTGTAACTTCGAAGAATATTCTATTGTATTTTATTGTTGTAATTTATCCAGAGATGTTTTATTCCTCCGTTGGGATGTCATTATTGTATTTGAGTATGTAAATTCATTGAGGTAAATCCTCCCTTGTAAGTCAGGGCAATAGATCCCCTTTGATTCATATGTAATGGGGTGTTTAACTCCCCTAGAGAAGTCGGCCTAGTCAACATTAGGTTAATTTGTTAGGGGCCGATCTAGTTAGGAAAAAATTCAAGTGAAAGATAAAGTATAAATAGAAGTGTTGTGCTCCTCATTTGGACACACACTCACTTGTGTATTGCGCATAGGAGAGAGAGAGAGATATTTGCGAAGGAGAAGGAGCACTTGTTTGGGGATTTTGTCTTTGTACTTTTGATCATCTATATTGAGGAATTTTTGCTGGGTTTTCTACCCCATGAGGGTTTCCCAGGATAAATATGTGTCTATCTTAACCACTTATACTATGAAACGAGAACTCGACACAGTTCTCGTTTTTCTCTCTCCTAATTTTAGTAGGTATTTTTAGCTCCGTTTCAAAAAGGGGTGATGCCAGTATCACACATTTTCATTTCGAGGCATTTTTTGGGACCTTTGAATTATCTTTATCGTAAAAAAAAATTAGTTTCCATTTTCAGGTACATTTTTAGAAATTTAGCAAAATAGCATACATTTTTAAGCAATTTATAATGAAAAACATATACATTTTGCAATTTTTTCTATAAAATAAGACATTTTTATGGACAAAATAAGACACTTTTATTGACAACATTGTAAAAAATTTCAGACAATATAGACATTTAAAACCATTTTCAATCAATTTTCAGATATGTTTTGTGTAAAAATGATACTATTTCATATTATTTTCCGAAAAGTGTTGATTCACATAAATTCAAGAAAAACTATACAAATTATTTGTAAAAAACATATTTCAAACATTATATATAGAAATTTTATTTCTAAAATTAAGTCTGAAAGTCAAAACATTACTAATATATCTTATCAAAATATTATCAAACTTAGCATTTTTTTCAAAACATGAAACTAATCAACAATATCATGGAGGCCAAATTCATGTCCTCTTCTGCTGCATGTTTCCCCCCTCTAACATTATAATAAAATAAATTAAAAAACAAATTAAACTAACCCCTAACAACATTATAATAAAA
Source organism: Larix kaempferi (assembly GCA_027924585.1). Taxonomy (NCBI): domain Eukaryota; kingdom Viridiplantae; phylum Streptophyta; class Pinopsida; order Pinales; family Pinaceae; genus Larix; species Larix kaempferi. Next base: position 7,275,253 of record BSBM01000221.1, read on the forward strand.
AATTCCTAACAACATTATAATAAAAAATTTAAAGGAAAATTAAAAACAAATCAAACTAACCCCGTCGATGCCCGGCATCGAGGGGCCCGTGAGGGCCGCCCTTTGGCGCCCAAGCGAGTGAGGTCACTCGCTTGGGCGCCAAAGGGCGGCCCTCACGGGCCCCTCGATGCCGGGCATCGACGGGGGCCCTGAGGGCCGCCCTTTGGTGCCCAAGCGAGCGACCTTTAAACAAAATTTAAAAATACATTAAAAAAAAATACTAAGTATCTATATACTAACCAAATTTACATTATAAATTTTTTTTTAAAAACTATACAAAAACTTAAAAAACAATTAAAACAAAAATTTAAAAACAATAAAAAAATCAAACTATACAAAATTTTAAAATAAATTAAAAAACAAAATAATTAAAAAAAAAATTAAACTATAAAAAATTAAACAAACTTTAAACAAAATTTATAAAAAATTAAACAAACTTTAAAAAAAAATTAAACAAAATTAAAAAAAACATAATCTATACAAAAATTCAACAAATTAAAAAAAAATAAAACAAAATTTAAAAAATAAAACAAAATAAAAAAAACTATACAAAAATTAAACAAAATTTAAAAAATTAAAAAAAACTATACAAAAATTAAACAGAATTTAAAAAAAAATAAACAAAATTTAAAAAAACTCAAAACAATGCAATGGCCGGCCCTTGAGGCCGACCGTCGATGCCCGACATCGAGGGCCGCCCGTTGGCGCCCGAGCGGCGGACGTCCGCCCGTCGGGCGCCAACGGGCGGCCCTCGAGGCCGGCCGTCGATGCCCGGCATCGAGGGCCGCCCATTGGCGCCCGAGCGGGCTTTAATTTTGTTTTATTTTTTAAATTTTGGTTTTTTTTTTAAAATTTTGTTTAATTTTTTATAGTTTTTTTTAATTTTTGTATAGTTTATGTTTTTTATAAATTTTATTTAAAGTTTATTTAATTTTTTATAAATTTTATTTTGTTTAATTTTTTATAACTTTTGTTTAAAGTTTGTTTAATTTTGTATAGTTTATTTTTTTTTTAATTATTTTGTTTTTTAATTTATTTTAAAATTTTGCATAGTTTGATTTTTTATTGTTTTTAAATTTTTGTTTTAATTGCTTTTAAGTTTTTGTATAGTTTTTTTTTAAATTTTTTATAATGTTAGTTTGGTTAGTATATAGATACATAGTATTTTTTCTTAATGTATTTTTAAATTTTTAATTATAATGTTATCTTAGTTTAGTATAGATATATAGTATTTTTTTTTAATGTATTTTTAAAATTTTAATTATAATGTTATTTAATTTAGTTTGTTTTTATTTTTTTTTAATTTTTAATTATAACATTAGTTTAAATGTTAGTTTAATTTGTTTTTAATTTTTTTTTTAAAACTCAAAGCTAATATTCGTGGAATAGGGAGCATTCGTGCAAGATGGGAGTGTATTAAACCAAGTCGTAGATCCCGAAGGAATATGACATCTGAAATGATGGGTATAGATGTAGACTCAGATTGTGCGCCCATTGATAATAGAGAAGAGTATGGGTCATCTACATCTTCATCAAGTCCTTCATCTGCAGAAAATGTAGATTCTGATGGGGTGTCAGAATCCATGGATGAATTTGAAGAAACAGTGTAGATGCTTTTTATTAGTATGATTTTTGTAATTGAAACTCTAGAGGAGTTTTTGATGATGGGGTGTCAGAATCCATGGATGAATTTGAAGAAGCAGTTTAGATGCTTTTTACTAGTATGATTTTTGTAATTGAAACTCTAGAGGAGTTTTTGAATATTTATATGAACCATTTGTTCTTGTATGGTCTAATATATTATCTCATTATGAATCGCATCATAATTCCTTTGTTTTTATATGGTTATAATGGTGAAATTATTAGAGAAATTTGTTTTTTTGTTTAATATGCAATTTTCCTAAAAGTTGTAATTTATCTCTTCAAGAAAAAAAAAATTTCCAATTTAAGGTTGATTTTAAAGTTTTGTTAAACAACAATATGGGATGTTTAGGCCATGGCTCTATTTTTTACCCTAAAAAAAAATACGTGTATACTGGCATCAACACTTTTCTATTTGGGGGGTGTTTTTGGTGTTTTTTTTGCAAAAATCATCGTTTTTATGAGTAGAGTTCTCGTTCATAGTATATAGTTCTCGTTTCATAGTATAAGTGGTTTCTTGTGATTGTGTTTCTTTCAATGATCTTGTTTATGCTCTTGTTGTGAATTTGATTAAAACTTAACATGGTATCAAAGCTAACCTGAATAGGACAACTTTCACAAGGTGAAACTCTCTCTTCTTCCTCCGGCAAGAAATTAGGGTTTCTGTCAAAATTGGAATTTTGGAAATCTGATTGCATAGAAAGATGCGCCTCGCCAAAAGCAAAATTTAGAGCCTTGGATCAAAGTTTTTGAGTGGGTAGATCTCTGGGAAAGTCAAACCCTAGTTTGACTTTTGGACCATAAAAACTAGAAAACCAGTGAACCAGAAATCTGCTGCAGATCCGAAATTCGCAAGTCAAGTTTGAGGGGTAAAAATTTGGAATTTCCAGAAAGCAAGTGTACCAATCAATTCTCCATATTCAAGCACATCTCTTGGTAAGGTCAGTTTTTCATTTTGAGAATTTTCATTTTTTTGGTGACCTCCTGGATAAGATGGCCCCAAGCACTAAGCTTGAGGACAAGCTAGAAGGCATAGAGAATTTTCGAGCATGGAAATATAGGATTGGCCTCATTCTTGAAGAAAATGATCTTGCCAAGTACATCAAGGATGAAGTTGCAGAACCTGTAGAAGATGAAGCTAAGGAGAAGCACAAGAAGGACCTGATTAGGGCAAAGAGAATCATTGTTGATTCTATCAAAGACCACTTGATTCCTCAAGTGTCATCCAAGAAGACCCCAAAGGAGATGTATGATCCCTAGCCAGAATGTATGAAGGGAAGAACATCAATAGGAAGGTGAATTTGAGAGCTCAATTGAAGAGTACTAAGACGAGCAAAGGAGAATCCATCTAAGACTACTTCACAAGGGTATCCCAGTTCAAGGAGCAACTAGAATCCATTGGAGACTACTTTGATGGAGATGAGCTAGTAATGACTGCTCTCAATGGTCTCACTAGACCTTGGGATTCATTCATCCAGACGATGTGTGCCAGAAAGGAAAGCATGAAGTTCGACATTGTATGGGAAGATTGCATCCAAGAAGAGGCTAGAGTAGCCAATAGAGAAGCTCTACTTAAAGAAGATGATCAAGCCCTATCCACACATACCAAGAAAGGAAGAAGTCAACATAACTTTAAGAAGGAAAGCCACAAGGAGTCTCAACCTCCCAAGAAGTTCCAAAGGACAAGAGGAAACAATCCAAGAAGAAACTACTCCAACTTTCAATGTTACTATTGTGATAAGATGGGACATATTGCCAGAGATTGTCCATTGAAGAAAGAAGAATACAAGAAGAGGAACAACAAAATACATCATGCACACCTAGCCGAATGTTAATTTTTTAGTGTAGCTGCGAGACCCATTCTCAGAGAGAATGGTACCCTAGTTAGTTAACTAGGGTTCCTAGTCAACTTAACCAGGAAAAATAATGAGTAAGACCCTAGAAGGTACCCTAGGGCCCCCAACTATCTCCTGGGGTTCTTGGTCAAGGATCAAGCAAATTGATGCCATGGCAAAGTCCCTAGCATGTGGCTAGGGCCCCTATTTGTCTGTAGGGTATTCTGGTCTAGAACCAGACAGTTTCTTGGTCACAAGGACCAAGCAGATCCTACAGGTTGAGACAAAGACATCCTAGGTCCTGCAGATGGTTGATCAACAATCAGTCTAGGACTGAATGCTTAGCTTGAGGATGAGGACCATTCTCTGGGAGAATGGAGGACCTGGTCATGGACCATATGGTTGATCAACATGTCCCAGTTTAGGATTGAGGCTCAGCCTTGGGCAGAGAAGCCATTCCTTGAGAATGGAGGCACTTGGTCAGTTACCAAGATTATGATGTGTGATGTCCTCTTCTCCTAGGTCTTTGAGATGGATGAGTTAGTTGGTCTTCTCAAGGGACTGACCACCCCTTGTGGAAGCTACTAACATTTGACCTAAGGAGCAGTTGAGAGGACCACATGATCACATCATCTGTGTGAACCCTTCCTTATACAGTGATGATGAACTTTCAGGTTATATGGAACATTTGTACATTTGAGAGAGGATGATTGGTTGCACCTTCTCCACCCTGATTGATTTACTTTTGGTCCTTACACCTTATTGTTCTTGGTCTTGTGGTACTTTGTGTTGTTTACCCACTTTGAGATGTTTTGATGTATTTGGGTTTTAGGGTTGTGTGCCCACCTTTGTGGTACACCCCTTGGTACTAGGGTTTTGGGTCATGTACCCATCCTTTGACTTGGACCATCTTATTGGTCTTTGTACCCTAGTACCCACCTAAGTTACCCACTCTTATATTCTATGGGTTGACAACCACTTAAGACACTTTAATTATTTTTATATATTTTTTATTTATTTTTATTTTTTATTTTTTATTTTTTATTTATTTTATTTTTATCTTTTTTTATTCTTTCCTAAATCTATGGAATCCTAATTTAAAGGATTATTTTAATGATCCCTTTAGAAGATCAAAATCTTATTTATAGAGATCTTTTGTTTCTCATTTGAAACACCCACTAGCAACATCTCAGATCTGATTTATCTTCACTCCTCTAGGGTTGACGTCAAGGGTTCAAGGAGGTCTTGCTGCTGCTAGGGATGTTTTTCCTAGGCCGTCATCATGCTGAATCCCACTGCTCATTCTTATGACTGATCCGTGACCTCCTCTGTCTAATCTAACTGGTTTTTTTACTGCTTGAGGGTAGGCCGCATACCTTAATGTTTGCTCTGTTGCTCCATGACTTGTTTTGTTAGACCGCCAATCTTGGAAGTTTGATCTGCACCTTTTAATGAGCCAAATGAGCAGACTGTGACTTGTTGTGGGTACTGTGAGTCCTGTTTGTAAGTTTTAAACCTTAACAGTGAAGTACAAACTTATATGATTCTTAAGCATTAACAGAAAAAATACACAATGGCACACACATTACACAGAGATTTTCACCTGGAAACCCTTAACCGGGAAAAAACCAGCAAAACTTAGAGCCGCGCAACTCCTTTTTCATTATATGTTTATTTTACATGTACAATACAATAAATGGTATTCTGCAGCATCTAAAACCCTAATTCGTTTACCCGAATTAGGTTACAACCCTAATTCCTTTTACCAGAATTAGATAGAGTACAATGGGTCGAAAATCGCGAAAAAGCAAAAAGCAACCCAAAAACTTTTGCGCTCCGCGCAGACTCCGGGGGCCTAACGGCCCCCTCCGTGTCGTTTCGGAACCTAACGGTCCGAAACGAAGGGGGTGGGCCCTGTCGGGCTACCCCCCCCTCTAAACCCCCCCCCTCCGGACGCGCCCGGCGCAGGCGAATCACTAGTGCCGTGGGGATCGTGTTGTACACGCAGCGACCATGTGAAGAGATATAACATACCCAACACTGTTAAGGACATTTTGTGGAGGGCCGCATTCCCTGAGATCCAATTTGTGTTCAGCCTGCTGTGTTTTGTAGAGGCTGCACTCCTGTAGGTTACTTATGAAGAGGCCACTGCCTTTTATCTCCTGGTTTGTGATCAGATCTATTGTGTTCCAATTTGCTAGGGTCAGATCTATCATGCCCTAGGTCAGATCTACTAAGTCCTAATCAGATCCATGTGATGAGACCTTTGTGTGATCTGATCTTTATGTTGTGACCTTTGTGCTGAGACTCTGATCTATGAACTCAGACTTTGTTGAGTCTGATCTGCGTTCAGATCTGGTTTATATATGTCAAACCTTGCCTTTAACCTGATCTCTATTGCTGAGGCTTGCTCTAATTGCCGAGATTTATTTGAGGGTCAGATTCTGGCATTAAGACTTACATGTGGTCTAAACTCTGTGTTGAGTTTTGTTTGAAGTCAAACCCTTTTGTTGAGACTTAATTGATTTTTCTAGATCTATGTTGTTGAGACTTATTGAGAACTGATCTCTTTTGTTGAGTCTTGGTTGAGTTTGTCACTTTGTTTCTAACTATCATTGACTTCACTTTTTATTGTCTACATCCTATCATCTCTCTCTTTCAGGTTTGTACTTACCCTATTAGTAAGGGTCAGATTGTTCCTAGTGTTTGACTGGCCTCTGAGAGACACAGTCTGTTCTGAAAGTAAATTCTTCTGAGTATAAAATAGGAAGGGTCCCACACCCCAGGTAAGTATCCTAACTTGTTCACTTCATTGTTATTGTTAGTACTTTGTTAATTATTACATGCCACTGAATATTACTGTAACACGGGGACCTATTTGGTAGTGTTAAAGATGAAAGAGATGAAAATTATATTTCAAATTATACTGTTTGATTACTGCTGTATTATTCTGCTTTAGTACTAGCCTATTGCATTTAATTTTTGCCTTAAAGGATATGAAAGTTTGATTTATTTGCATCAAACTCTAACCTCAACAAAATTTCAACACCGAAGACGATGAAGAAGAATCAAAAGATGAAGAACCTCTGAGGAATCAAGCAAAGGAAGAAGTCGAAGAATATTTTTTGTGACAATGGTGCTTCAAAGCACATGATAGGTTAGAAAAAGACTCTCTCCAGTTTAGAAGAAAAGGACTTCCCTCAGAAAGGATCATAGGAGAATAAAAATACAAGCTTGATGATGGAGTAGAGTTCACCATCAGACATTCCAGTAATACCTGCAAGGAGACTAGGATCAAAAGAGATCCTACCAAACAAACAAAGATAAGTATTTGAATTGTCATTTCTATCACATTGTTTAAATGATAGTATCCAATTGTATACACATTTATTTAGGATGTGTGTTAGGATGTTTGTAGTGTCATGCATGTGATGGGTAAGTAGCCTATGGTGCTATACAACATTCCATTGCTACTTATCTAGAGTGAAACCTCTTTGCGGACATATTGGGAGTAGTGCACACTCTTAATGATGTACTAGTAGAGATGGAAGGCATCTAGAAAGTTACCATATGAATATGGGATATGGATGAATGTCGTAGCATTGACCAAGATAGTGTGACTTATGTTTTTATGCATATATTTGGAAATTATGAGATGTTTCTAACCATGCTATTGAATTTGACTTGTAGGAAGTATCGTACAACGATCACCTACAAATGAAGAATGATGAGATTTGTTCAATAGAACAAGTGACAATGGTTCAACTATAAAAGAATCTAGAAGAAATGTTCACAGGAAAGAAGCCTGAAGTAAGCCTTCAAAATATACATTCCAGGATTCCATCACATGGAGATCAATAGAGATGTAACATTTGATGAAGAAGCAGCTCTCAAGAGATCCATAAAATGCCAGTGTGAAGAAGTATATGAAGAAGATGTACCTCCTAGAAATGCAGACGCTGCACCCTCCCCTGAAGATGAAACACCGGAAGACCATGATATGCTAGAACCTCAAGAATCTCCCACTATGAATCTATCACGAAAGAGAAAGCCTGCTTGGGCAAGAGAAATTATACAAGAAGTAGAAAAATATGGAGTTCCAGAAGGCTTCACAAGAGCAAGCAAGAAGCCAAAGCCATTTTCCAGTTATGTGTCTTTGATGTGTGATCTTGTAGATCAAGAACCTACTAGTTATGAAGAATCTATACAGAAGAAAGAATGGGTAGAAGCAATGACGGAAGAATACCAATCAATAATGAAGAATGATGTTTGGGATATAGTTCCCAAACCAGAAGGAAAAAGTGTGGTATCTTCCAAATGGATCTACAAGATAAAGCATGCAGCTGATGGAAGTATTGATAAATACAAAGCAAGGTTTGTGGCTAGAGGATTCTCTTAGAAAGAGGGAATTGATTATGAAGAGACATTTGCGCCAGTAGCAAGGTACACTTCCATTAGGACCATCATGGCACTTACATCCATGATGAAATGGAGTTTACACTAGATGGATGTGAAGACAACTTTCCTGAATGGTGTAATTGAGGAAGAAGTGTACATAGAACAACCACAGGGATTTGAAGTTGAAGACAGACGGACTCACGTATGCAAGTTGAAGAAGGCTCTATATGGATTGAAGCAAGCTCCTAGAGCTTGGTACGGAATGATAGATGAATTTCTAACGAGCTTGGGCTTTACCAAAAGTAAAGCTGACCCTAACCTTTACTTTCAGATTATGGATGATGAACCTGTCATACTATTGCTGTATGTGGATGATTTATTTCTGACAGGAAATGAGAAACAGATTGTAGAATGTAAGAAGAAGCTCGCTGAAGAATTTGAGATGAAAGACCTTGGATTGATGCACTATTTTCTAGGTCTAGAAGTGTGGCAGAGCACAAAAGGAATCTTTCTCAACCAGGGAAAGTATGCTGTGGAAATCCTAAAAAGATTTGATATGTTGGAATGCAAAGCCATGGCCACACCCATGGATACCAACCTGAAGTTGTTAGTTGATGAATCGTCAGAGTTAGTAGATGTGACTCAGTACAGATAAATTATTGGGTCGTTGATGTATCTAACGAATACCAGGCCAGATATATGCTTTGCTGTGAACACCCTGAGTCAGTATCTAGTTGAGCCTAGACGTGTTCACCTGGTAACTGCAAAGCATGTGATGAGGTACCTGAAAGGTACGATAGACTTTGTTCTATACTATATTGGAGATCATGACTACAGATTGTATGGTTATACAGATGCAGATTGGGATGGAAGTGTTCGAGACAGGAAGAGCACCTCAGGTGGATGTTATTGTCTGGGATCCGCCATGATCTCATGGTTTAGCAGGAAGTAGTCCAGTGTTGTTCTCAACACAACTGAAGTAGAGTATGCTAGTTGTGAGGCGATATGTCTTCGGAAGTTGATGTCAAGACTATTTGACCTAGAGTTGGATACCACAGTGATTCTATGTGACAACCAGAGTTGTATAAAGATGAAGGAGAACCCAGTGTTCCATGACAAGTCAAAGCACATAGAAATCCAGTATTTTTATATACAAGATATGGTATAGAAGGGAGCTATAAATCTCCAATATGTGAGCATTGATGAGCAAGTTGCTGATGTGTTGACTAAGCCTCTGTCTCGAGTGAAGTTTGAGTACTTCTGTGAGAAGCTTGGTGTGGTTCGAAAGGACCTTCCTCGAAAGGGGGAGCAGTGTTGCTGCTGCTGATGATGATGTTGCAGTGGGATTGCATCATCCCTGGACACATGGCCTAAAGGGATCTATAGACTCTTGTCTCCGAGAATGTGATGATGTTGATATTGCAGTGGGATTGTATCATCCTTGGACACATGGCCTAAAGGGATCTGTAGACTCTTATCTCCGAGAATGTGGTTGGATTGTATCATCTTTGGACTTCAGTCCAGAATGGATCCGGCGACTTCTGTCCTCGAGAATGTGGTTGGATTGTATCATCCTTGGACTTCAGTCCAGAACGGATCCGGTGACTTCTATCCTCGAGAATGTGGTTGGATTGTATCATCCTTGGACTTCAGTCCAGAAAGGATCCAGTGACTTCTGTCCTCGAGAATGTGGTTGGATTGTATCATCCTTGGACTTCAGTCCATAACGGATCCGGTGACTTCTGTCCTCGAGAATGTGGTTGGATTGTATCATCCTTGGGCTTCAGTCCAGAACGGATCCGGTGACTTCTGTCCTTGAGAATGTGGTGGGATTGTATCATCCCTGGACTTATGTTCTAAAGTGAGAAGGACTGATCATCCTATAATTAGATCGAGATTGTATCATCCCTGGACTTATGTCCTAAAGTGAGAAGGACTAATCATCCTGTAATTGGATCAGGATTGTATCATCCCTGGACTTATGTCCTAAATTGAGAAGGACTGATCATCCTGTAATTGGACTGGGATTCTATCATCCCTGGACTTATGTCCTAAAGTGAGAAGGACTGATCATCCTGTAATTGGATCAGGATTGCATCATCCTCTGACTTATGTCCTAAGGTGAAAGAGATTGATCATCCCGTAATTGGATCATGTGTGTTGCAGGTTATGTTGCTGTTGATCGAAAGATCAAGATGATGTTGCTGATCGAGAGATCAAGTGTTGCTGTAGACGATCAAGCGATCGAGTGCTGCAAAAGATGAAGACCAAAGATGAAGACTCAGTGTTGTAGAAGATGATGCTCCAGTACTGAAGATGTTGAAGATATTGAATATGTTCCAGTAACTGTTCCAGTTGCTGATGCTATTGAAGAGAACTTCCAATGATTTATAGATGTATCACCATGATGTTTCTCTCTCTCTTTGCTCCTTTAGTTGATGTTGTTGTTGTCAGTAGAATACCCTTCTCGTTAAGGGGGTGTGTTGAAATATTGTAACTTCGAAGAATATTCTATTGTATTTTATTGTTGTAATTTATTCGGAGATGTTTTATTCCTCCGCCGGGATGTCATTATTGTATTTGATTATGTAAAGTCATTGAGGTAAATCCTCCCTTGTAAATCGGGGCAATAGATCCCCTTTGAGTCAATTGTAATGGGGTGTTTAAGTCCCCTAGAGAAGTTAGCCTAGTCAGCATTAGGTTAAGTTGTTAGGGGCCGACCTAGTTAGGGAAAAAGTCAAGTGAAAGATAAAGTATAAATAGAAGTGTTGTGCTCCTCATTTGGACTCACACTCACTTGTGTACTGCGCATAGGAGAGAGAGAGATATATCTACGAAGGAGAAGGAGCACTTGTTTGGGGATTTTTTCTTTGTACTTTTGATCATCTATATTGAGGAAGTTTTGTTGGGTTTTCTACCCCATAAGAGTTTCCCAGGATAAATCTGTGTCTATGTTGTGATTTTGTTTCTTTCAGTGATCCTATTTATGCTCTTGTTGTGAATTTGATTAAAACTTAACATATGGGTGGTTGTACATGTGTTGTGTTGGCATTTATGCAGGGAGAACAAGTGGAATCTAGTGGGGTCGGAGGTGTTGAGATTGGTCACAACGATGGCAGAGAGACCCCTTGTGTTTCTCAACAATGCCTAGTTGAGAGTGTAGATCTGAGTGAGAACCCATGGTTGACTTGTTCTGTGGAGTCATGAGGTCTGTAGATTATAGATCTTGCTAGGTTGATTCAACAGTATGCTAGGAAATATGACATGTCCAATTGGGGGCCCATTTTAGTATGTTATTTATCGGACATGGACACACTAGAACATGTGCCCTAGATGCATCCCACTCTTAAAAGCCTTTTTGTTGTTGTGATTTCTCACTTTTAGTTGTAGGTAAAGAGCTCTCGTGGTCTCTCATTGTGCAAGTGAAGGTAAAATCGAGATTTGAAGGGATTCCAAATGTTTTGTAATTGTTCTAGTTTTTAAATTTTTTGGATTATGCCAATATTTCATTTTTCTATTAATAATTTGTAATTTGAAATTACACACACACGTTTTTGTGTTTATAATTTGTAAACACACACACACACATGCACACACACACACTCACACGCACCTGCACATGCACATGCACATGCACATGCACACACACACACACACACACACACACACACACACACACACACACACACACAATGTGTCTCGTGTCCCGTGTCCCCAGTTGACGTATCTCATGTCAGATACTCATATTTTTGCGTCCTTGTCCCATGTCCTCGTGTTATGTGACTTAGATGGTATGACATCCATTAATGCGTAGCCTGATTGCTATGATTGTAATTTGTTCATGGATTTGAGAATATTTGTGCAAAACTGGCTAGTGCTTGAGTTGAGACCAAGATAGAGCCTTGGTGGAGTTATGTTGGTACTTACAGATTGTGAGCAATTTGTTGATGATATTGTTGTGTATATCTGTAGAGCTATTAAGAGAAACTACAACGAATGTCCACTTATGCTTGATCTGAGTGTGGATCTAGGTAGTTGGATGGGCCAGCTAATTTGAGTTTATCCTGAGCCTTGAATAACGGTGAGTCAAGGTCAAGCAACAATAGAAGGTACCATGTGTTGATCCATGCGTTGATATAGGTCAATCGAGAGATCTCTTGGATGTGGTTCATCGACGTCATGGACACAATGCATACAGTGTTGACAGGCATTAAATATTGAACATTCAACCTTTTTGGTTTTGTGTTGTGTTGGGGGGGTGGGCTTGGCCAAGGAGCATTGGAACTACATGGCATGCCTTAGGAGGATGAGTGCTTGACTTGGGGATGCTTGGGTTGAAGACATATCACTTGGGGTTGTTTGTGGACTTGAGACACATATGTTAATGAGGAGAGTTGAGCATTGGATTCTTGTCTTAGAGAGGATGAGGTGCTTTGTGATGAGGAGTGCTTGACACTTGGAGCCCATACTTAAAGAGCAAACCATTTGAGGAGTCTTCTCTTGTCATGTGTACAACTTGGAGAGATAGCACTTCAATACGAAAACTTATCTTGAGGATTAGATTAGGTTCCTTGTGGACTTACTTCACTTTAATATCATTGGCCTCCCTTGTTAGGTTAACCTTGACACAGTTGACTTCTATGGGTGGGTTAATGATGGTTTATTATAGGTAGTTTATGGACCCATGGTGTTGTGTCGCCCATGGTATTTTTCCAAAGTGTTTAATGTGATGGAGCTTATCTAATGGCTTAGTGTCTACTACATTCTAAAATGCCTCAAGTGAACTATTATTTTGTTGGGTTGGTTGGATTGGCCAAGGTAATGATATATATCTATTTGTTGTTGGTTTTCCTACTAAAGGTTTCCCAAGGTAAAATGTGTGTGTTTGTTTGTTTGTTGCTTTGTGTTTATTTTGCTTCTCTCATTGTGCTTCATATTTTAATAGTTTCAAAGCCAAGCATGCCTAGATTCTCTAGCAAGAGTGGCTTGAGACATCTATGGGTGGTTGTACATGTGTTGTGTTGGAATTTATGCAGGGAGAACAAGTGGAATCTAGTGGGCTGGAGGCATTGAGATTGGTCACAACGATGGCAGAGAGCCTCTTTGTGTTGCTCAACAAGACCTTGTTTAGAGTGTAGATCCGAGTGAGAACTCATGGTTGACTTGTTCTGTGGAGTCATGAGGTCTATATATTATAGATCTTGCTAGGTTGATTCAATAATACGCTAGGAAACATGACATGTCCAATTGGGGGCCCATTTTAGTATGCTATTTATCGGACATGGACACACTAGAACATGTGTCTGGGACATGTGCCCTAGATGCATCCCACTCTTAAAATCCTTTTTTGTTGTTGTGATTCCTCACTTTTAGTTGTAGGGAAAGAGCTCTCATAGTCTCTCATTGTGCAGGTGAAGGTAAAATCGAGATTTGAAGAGATTCCAAGTGTTTTGTAAATATTCTAGTTTTTTAATTTTTTGGATTATGCCAATATTTCATTTTTCTATTAATAATTTGTAATTTGTAATTACACACACATTTTTGTGTTTATAATTTGTAAAAACACACACACACATGCGCGCACACACACACACACGCACAAGCACACACGCACACGCACACACACACACCTACACATGCACGCACACGCACATGCACACACATATAATGTGTCCCGTGTCTCGTGTTCCCAATTGATGTATCTCATGTCAGATACTCATATTTTTGTGTCCTTGTCCCATGTCCTCGTGTTAAGTGAATTAGATGGTATGGCATCCATTAATGCGTAGCTTGATTGTATGATTGTAATTTGTTTGTGGATTTGATAATTTTTGTGCAAAACTGGCTAGTGCTTGAGTTGGGACCAAGATAGAGCCTTGGTGGAGTTATGTTGGCACTTACAGATTGTGAGCAATTTGTTGATGATATTGTTGTGTAGATATGCGGAGCTATTAAGAGAAACTACAACGACTGCTCACTTATGCTTGATCTGAGTGTGGATCAAGGTAGTTGGTTGGGAAACATAATTTGAGTTTAGCCCGAGCCTCGGACAATGGTGAATCAAGGTAAAGCAACAATAGAAGGTACCATGTGTTGATCCATGCGTTGATATGGCCGGTCAATCGAGAGATCTCTGGGATGTGGTTCATCGACGCCATGGATACAATGCATAGAGTGTTGACGGACATTAAATATTGAACATTCAACCTTTTTGGTTTAGCGTTGTGCTCATTTTTAATATGGGTAGAAGACTACAACAATCAAGATCTCACAACTTATTTATTGGGAGTTGACACATTAGGTCATGAATCCCTACAAGAATTTGTGGAATTTATTTTATAAAGAGTTTCAAACGTGCAAGGCAATGGGTTTGATGAATGATGTTTGTTGCTTTGTTTGCACACACAAAGTAAGTATCGATGCTAATCTATTGTATCTGTACTATAAATTTGAGCGGGATGAATTAACCTTGTGAAGGCAGATTCCACTTTTTCCTTCGTTATACGTATTAGTGATCAAGTTCACTGGTGTGTAGTGGATGTTGTTTTTGTGTGTGAAAAGTGATACACTAATGCTTACTTGGTCGACTTGAGTGTGGTATAATGCAAGGAGGATCGGGGCATATTTTTTATGGTGGACCCTTGATTGACATTCAATGACATAAATTGTGGCTACTTCTTCATATCAACTTGGAATAGTGGAGCATTAAGTTTTATTGATTAGTGATTAGTGCATTCGGATGAGAGTTGTATGGTTAGAAGCAATGTGTTGTATGATTGCTAAGAACTATGCCATTTGGTAGCGACTTTATTGTAAAGCGCACTTGGCACACATTGCAGTTCGGCATATTGTTTTTTGTAAAGACATATTGATTAGGTGGAAGCTAGAGAGATCGAGGTTTTGGATTGGATGAACTTCTGCATGCATATTGTTCTTAAGATATTGTTTGGGAGGCACCAATTGAAGTGGTGGCTTACACTCCATGGTCATGGGTTTATGAGCCATGTTTAGAGCGCATAGATGGAAAAATGACAAACAATAGAGAGGATGAAGTTCTTGGGGAAAAAGTACTCGGTTCATGTAATTGTATTTAGAGTAGGAGAGATGTAGGAAATGGAGGAACTGGATGTTTGAAGCATCATATGCTTGAGCATATGGTTGTAATAATTTTGGATTTGATCATATTAAATGGTCTTACGATTGTAAGATCCTGTTTAGGGATGCATACTTCTAGTTTGTATGTTCATTGGTGTAAGGTCTAGATGTAGATCTACGTGATAAAATTAACGGGCACATGTTGTATTCTCATATTCCGAGTTAATAAGCATTGAGGGGGGTAGGTGTTTATCTCATGTCAAGTTTAAAGGGGGGAATGCTAGGTTAATTTTGACAAGGTTGACTTGGTCAAGGATGGTTCAATAATGGTTTAATGTAGGTAGTTTACATGCTCATGGTATTTAATGTAATGAAGCCTATTTAAAGGCTTAGTGAACTTCATTGTAAAATGCCTCAAATGACATGTTCTTTGACCATATTTACCAAATTGGCGAAGTTAATAACTCATATCTATTTGTTGTTGGTTTTATTGGTAAAGGGTTTATAGGGTAAAATGAGTGTGTCCATTTGTTTGTTGCTTTGCGTTTATTTCACTTCTCTAATTGTGCTCAATATTTTAATCTCCCCTACCTCTTCTATATAAAGCGTGGAAATAGTTTTTAGTTGTAGCATGCAAGAGAGAAGAGTTCATTATTAGATCACTGTATCTTGAAGATGAACTTCTTTGGAGCCTTTGTACTTTTCTTTATGCAAAGGAGGAAGGAACTAGGGTTTGTGTGAGGCAAAACTTGTGAAGCTTATGTGAGATATCTTAGAGAAAGATCAAATGCAAACTTGTTGGTGTCTTTGCTAGATTGTTGTTGAGACATTGGAGTGGCTAGGAGTAGATTGGTGTGATGCTTTGCTAGGTTATGATTGCTAGTTAGGGTTTTATATTGATGGTATATGCCCTAGCTAAGGTTTGGATGCATTGGTGAATCATAGCTTGTGATACGTTTTAAGGGCTATCTTGCCCCAGTTTGTGATAATAGACTTGTAACTTCATGCTCATGTATATATGTAGTTTGTTGTCCAAACTTTGTGTATTTGCAAATTTGATTTTCAACTTATGTTCTCACAGTGATTGAGTAGTTTCTAGTGCTAGTTATGTATTCCAAATTTTACTAGTAAATGGAAGTTAAGAGGGTAGATTTGTTATTAGAACACATCAATATTGGTGTTTGCCTTCTTGGGTTGCCTTATGTATTTGATTAAATAGAAGTGAAATATATGCTACTATAATTTATATTTTAGATTCAACCATACCACAAAAAATCACATAAAGTAGATATACGAAACCTCAAGTAAATGAGGTGAAATTTATGAATTTGCACGAAGCACACATACTTGAAATTTCCACACTTCGAGCTTGAATTGTTGTATTTTCTCCTATAAACCCTTCAATGTTTTGTTTTAACCTTTGAGATAGCTTAATGCATATTGATTTTTTGTTAGAAATGCCATGTAAATATTTATAATGCTATGTACACATCATTTTATTAATAGTTAAAATGAATAATTTATATATTAAAAAAACTACCGTAACAACTCAAAAACCGAAGTCATTGCTAGAGGTTCTTTTGGCAATTGAGAAAGATCAATGGTAATTATGGATTTGAGCGACCTAAAAAAGGAGTCCAAACCACCTTTAAAATTTTAGATGCATTTTTTTTAACTGTATCACATCTCTTTGAAAAGCAAAAACATCATGGAATTTGAATATTCATGGGAGATTTGGATAAAGGGGGAGCCTCAAAGTTTAGAGATGTATCTTTATTATTTATTATTAATACATTGTGGAATAGACTAATTTTGACTCAAATGTGCGTAATTCAGTTTGATGAGAAAGATCAAATGAAAAGATGCCATGGACAACAAATATTTTTATGAGGGAACTCTGAAATCAAGCCATTTTCTGAACTTTATAAAGGCCCAAACTTTATATACCTAGTTTATTCCCCACAAATTTCCAATCTTTATTAAGGTGTAGGGCCAATTTATGAAAAAAAAGGTTTTGTATGATTGACAAATAACATAAAGAACAATTTTACAAGCATTAGATGGGGATTTAGGTTTGCTTTGCACTAACCATATAGATTTGGAATTTAGATGGGGATTTAGGTTCGCTTTGCACTAACCATATGGATTTGGAGCTTAGATTTATGGATCTAACATAAGAAATCACCAAAATGTAAACCTTCTAAAAGGGTTTCTTCTACCCAAATCTTAAGACCCAAGCTCTCTAACCCATGTGTAAACCTTCTAAAAGGGTTTCTTCTACCCAAATCTTAAGACCCAAGCTCTCTAACCCATGATTCCATATTTTCTTTTACCCCATTGCAATCCCATTAGATTTACTTTACATCATCTCTATTCTCACCATAAAGTGGAAAACATATTTCTTTAATCATGCCAATTTGTTGAAATTTATTTGTAATGTAAGGTCTTTTATTTGTAATGTCAGGTCTTGTGAGCTTGTCTCCAATGCATTGCATTTTCTCTTGGTTGACCATTCCTCTACCAAATCCACTTCCACCTAACTTGAAATCGATCTCGACGAATATGGATTTGAGAGTATAAATCCTCATATTATTCATGGGTTGTTATTAATGACCATCTTGTGAAGTAACAACAATGGTGCTTTGTTCGACAATAGCCAAAGAAGAGGTAGTGGTGTAGTTAAAAGTAATTTAATGAATTACAAGTTGTAAAACAATCTAATGGTATATTGTGATAATTAAAGTGGAATTCAAATTATGAGAAATATTATGCAGGATCTCTCAACCTTCGATTCTTTTTAAATTCATCTCTTTTTAAATCCACAATAAGTGTTTATTATTTCCTTTTCTTGGCTACGCTGATTTAATTTGCTATAGATTATAATAATTATGTACGATGTTGCATTCTTTGAATAATATATGTATTTGAAACTACTCATTTATATTAGTATTGATATTATATGAAGTTGTAGAGTATGGAAAAAAACTCTTACAAACTTAAATTATATTTCTGATAAGTATACAAAATAAAAATAAAAAGTTAAATTGTTTGTAAATATTTTAAAAACAATCACATGATATTTAACTTGTGGAGAAGTCAAAGATGAAAAGTAAAAGTATGCCATAAAAATAATTTATGTAATTAATGGAGATAATATTAATTGTCTCAATTAAATTGATATCATTTTAAGGATAAATTTAAGTTTGAAGAATATTTCTTTTACTATATTTAGTAAAACTACATATTTTATTTAAAGGGAAGGAACACTACCCGTGTAAAAATAAATATTTAAAGGAATATAGTCATATTATTTGATTTCTACATTGAATTAATTATATCATTTTCTAACCCATGGTTTTAGCATACACACATGTTTAGGGTCTTCTTGTATTATTTTTTCAAAATTTTACTATATAAGTAGAACACATTTTTTCAAAATTTCACTACTGAAGTAAAACACATTTACTATAACCCAAGTGAGAAATAAAACTTCGTATCCATTTATTTGAATCTTATAATTGTTAAATACATATTTAATTTTATAGTTTTATAAAGATTTGAAATAAAGAAGCTAGATTTAGATTTGTGTTAGTTATTTTTTGTTTTTATATATTTCAAATGTTATTTTTAATATTTTAGTTTAATTGATTGATTTAATAAAAGGAATGTAGAGGGAGATATATAAATAACGCTTTGACCACTCTATATAAGCTAATCATTTAAAAATGTTGTATCATTCTAAGAATAATCTTGAATGGTTTAAATATGAATTATTTTTCCTTAGATTTATATAAATCTTTATAAGTTTTATGAGCCATCTTTTTTTATTACATTTTATATATAAAAAGTATTTGTCATTTATTGGTATTGCTCTTCAAATCATATATGCATGTTTCAAGTTTACTAATGAAGTTAGACAACTAATAGACTCAATAAACCAACTTATATTAGAAGATTACTAAATACCACTATGAATATCAAGTTGAACCTAAAAATAAGGTAATTTCATTCTTGATGTGTAGACATGCAATTTAAAACATGTATGAATTGTAGACATATCTAATTATGCAAACTACTACTCATTCTTTTCATTATAAACCAATCTATTAAACATGGTTAATACATATAATTAATTTATGTACATTCTAAAGTACACCATCTATATCTATAATCATAATATGTAGGTATTTAACATATATGGATCTTTAATTTATGTTTGAAGATATAATTGAGTTGTCTTAATCTCCAAAAATATACCATCTAGATATTTAGTCATGACCTAAATGTATGGTTTAGGGATAAGTCCTTAAGTTTTCAACTCTAAACTAATTCTTTTCCAAGTGCCAAATATGAATTTATTTTAGGACAACCTCAAAGGTATAGAGAAACTCCAATGCGAAATCATATTAAAATAAATTCGTTAAGGATATGGAGTTATGTGATTGGTTTATAAAGAGTAATGGGTTTGAATTTAAGTTCTATTAAGTTTTATCTCGTTTGTTGCTTTGTGGACTTTAGAAAAACTTTTGATACAATGCTTAGAAATAACCTATGGAATATATTAGAAGAGCTAAAGGCTCCTTTTGAGTTGAGAGCTATTGTGATAAGGTTATATGAGAATTCCATTGGTAAGTTTAAGAACACCGAGGGTTGGTCAAAAGATATTAATTGTAATATTGGAGTTAAGAAAGGTTGCCTCTCTCCCATACCCTTTTCAACATATACATTGATAAGCTAGAAGGTTGTTTAGAAGAATCAGGTTGCATTGGCATGCCATTAGCAGGAATAATCATGATCATTATTCTCTATGCATAGTGCTAGACCCTTCTGATTCTTTGAATGATAAATGCCTTATATTTCCCAAATCATTCGCATCATCCCCATACTAATTGTTTTTTCCACAATATAAAGAAGACTCTATCCTCATGACATGTATCTTTACGGTAAGAAATTATTGATGATATGGATAGATAGGAGGATTACTCAAATTCTACAACCTGTAAGTGAACAAGGCATCCTTATTCAATCTTAGTGTAGCTTTGACTTCATCGAATTACTCCATAAAATAAAAGTCTTTGTAGAATTGAGTTTGAAGAGTAGCCCAACTCCTTATTTATATTCTAGCTTATTTATCTAAGTACCGGTCTTTTGGAATGGGTCTTAGACCATGAATAAACTTGTGAACCGAAAGGTTAGGTCTTATTCCTTCCCTTATAGAAAGAGTAGATCACTCTCACCTTTGGAAGAAGTAGAAGGGTTAAGAGTTATGTGAATCATTACATTGGGAAAAAAATTATATGTAATGTTATGTGAAAGTCATGATAATTTATAAGGACTATGCTAAGATTATGCACCATGAGAGATGATACTGTAGACATGGTAGTGATACCAATATGATAGGGATTCCATAATAAATATCATTTCCATAGGAGATTATAATACAAACTAAGTTGTATTATTATAATCACACCCTGCTAGATTTGCTAATGTATCTTGGTTGGGAAAATTCTAATTGTTGCACCACTACTCAATAGTCTGGTAGCCATACCATGTACGTGATCCTACTTGCTATGACTAGAAAATAATTTCATGAAATGGCCTATCTTATCCTGATTGAAAGAGTAGCTAAGAGGGAGGTGTTTCAAATATTGAAATGAGTGATGGAGATATTGGAGATAAAAGTGTTTGACTCGTACAAGTTGATCTCTATAGTGTTGTGGTGCTGTGTGATAGGTTGCATGATGTGATAATTGATAACATGAGCTTGTAATATAACATTATAGAAATTAATGCAATTGCAATTTAAAAATGGGTTTCATATTAGCACTCGGTGTTCAATTCATATGTGTATGTTTGTCAATTACTTACAAATAATTATTAATTCTTTTTGTCTATGATTTAATGCACTTTATTAAGATATTTTTGTGATGATAGACAAATTTAAATCAATGTATTAATAACATGATTATGTTGTTATTAATTGTTGAGACCACTTGAACAATCTATTTTTAGATCCTAAAAGGAAATGGATTTAGATAGATGATAGAGTATTCTATTATAGTCATTTATACTAAATGATAATGTGATGAGGGTCGTACATACTTATTTTATGATTTTTTTATATAATTGTAATGTTATTGCTTTATTTAAAATATACAAATAATTAGCAATAATTCTTTTAAGTGATATGATTTATGAAATTCACAAGGCATGTTTTTTTTGCTTAATACATGGTGTGTGATATTCACTAGATATATATAGTGAATATATTGAAATCTTATGGTGGTGAGTTATTATGTGAAATTTGTGTGAACTATATACTTGCCAAGATTTAAAATATATAACTCATAAAACTTATAAAAGAAATTTTTATATTGAAGTATTTTGAGTAATTTCAAAGTTGGAGAGATTCAACTTGTCCATATAGGAAACATATAGTGATTGATACCACTCAATATTTGTTTTTAAACAAAAATGGTTAAAATATATTAAAAAAGAAAAGAAAAGAAAGAATGATGTGGAGCCGTGGCTGAGCCAAACCGGTTCAATGCAAATTCATTTGCTACATAATCCAAGACTCAGATGAAATCAGAGTTCGATTTTTTTGATGAAAATAGAGTGGTGATACGTTAGCAGGCTGCGTGGAGAGTTCTGCTATGTCCAGGTCGAGCTAGAGAGTCACAACAAGTGTTGATCATAGATCAAGTTTCTTTAATGAAATCATAATGCTGATACGTTGGCAGGCTGTGTGGATAGCAAAGTTCTGTCTAGGTCGAGCTACATAATCACGAATTTGCCGATTAAATGGTTAAGCGTTTAGATGTTGAGCAGCCACTGTATACTGATCAGAATTGTTTTAAGGTTTGTCTGTTCTCAAATTGCCTCCAGATCGATGATGGCTGGAAAGGGATTAAGCTTCCGATCTACTCACATATGTCATATGCAGTGTTTAAGGGAAGCTTTGATGAATCATTTCTCCATTCGAGAATTCAAGCTTCCCATGTTCAAGATTAGTGCCAGCTTTGGCTTCTTTGTCAGCTTCATTGTTTAAATCCCTCAGTGGGTGAAAGAGGTCACGATATGCCGGATGCGGTGGATAATCCGTGTTATTTCCAAATCATTGGATTCAGTGTGCATGTTGAGCGCTTGAATGATTAAATTGGAGTCTCCAAATACATGAATTTTTTCAATTTTGCGATTTTTGGCAATCTGGCATCCTTTTAAGAGTGCCAAATATTCTGCAAGATTGTTGGAGCAGGTTCCCAGGCCCCACCTGTATTTGATTTCTGTTGTTCCTCGTGCAGAGAGACGGACTCCTCCTGCTCCAGCCGGTCCGAGGTTCTTTTTGGATGCGCCATCGAAGAGCAAGCTATCAATGTTTTGCCTATTTCTCCATTCTTGAAATTTAGAGTTGGTGAATTTGAGTTGCCAATGTGGCTGAATCCGAGGTCTTAATCTTACATCCTTTTTGGGGTTGGGAGGGAGGGTGCCAAGCCAAAGAGCCTCGTTTGTACTGAGATTTGTATCTGTCTTAAGATGGGAAGAATGTACACATTCGATAAGGAGGCCTTTGGCCTGTCCAACAGTTTGTAGGGGGGAGGTAAAGGATTCTTGGAATAAGGCTTTGTTCCTAGCTAGCCAAATTTTCCAGCATACGAATTTAGGAATCATGAGCCAAATGAGGGACCAAAGATTTCTTTTTGACAGAGGGGATGGATAGATGGAGTTCCAATTTTTGAACAGGAAATTGATGGAGTTGAGTATTGGCATAGTCACATTAAGGCTGTGGAGCATGTGGCTTCAGACAGTTTTAACAAAATGGCATTCCAAAAATAAATGATCAATAGATTCAGTTTTTCTTTGGCATAAGATGCATCTGTGTGGCCCACCGATGCCTCTTTTGATTAGATTGTCCCCAATTCGTATTTTCCCGTGGGCGAGTGTCGATATGAAGAAATTGATTTTGGTGAGACCAAATGGGTTCCATACCATGCTCCATAAACATTTCATAGAGCTGTCATGATTTTGCAGGGCCTTGAATCTAAGAGTTGCTTTGTACTTACCTTTTCCCCCCCAACCGCGATTGTCTTGGTCTTGGAGATGGGAAGGGGCACAACCAGCCAGATTTTCCATGAGAATGATTCTAGACTTTTTGAGATTAGTTGGGGTATCAATATTTTTCCAAGCCTGCCAATCACCGTTGGAGTTCCAAACACTGAGATCTTTCAGCGTTTTAATTCTATTATGTGCAAGCCAATTGGCAATGTCGTGGAGATCGTTCTTCTCCTGGAGAGGGGGCCGTCCCATGATCTTGTCAGCAAAAATGTTAATGTTCCTTCCATTTCCAGGAATCCAAAAGAGGTTATGCAGGAATACGTCCCAGGAAGCTTTGCATAATGCCCATATCGAGGATCCTATAGAGTTGGGCTTGTTGTCGAGGAACCTTAGCAATGTGCCTGTTAAGTATTTTTTCCTGAGTAGTTGAATTACACGGTGTTGTCTGTTGGAAAGAATATGCTAGATTATTTTTCCACCCATTGCTATGTTGGATTGGTGAGGGTCTCGAATTTGGAGTCCACCTGAGTTTTTCGACTGTTTAATGATGCTCCAGTTCACCAGGTGCAACTTGTTCTCATTGTGCTTGCCTCCACTCCAAAGGAAGTCTCTTAAGAGTTTACTGATTTGATTTGAGATTCCTTTGGGTGCTATAAGGAGGGATGGCTGATAAATAGGGAGTGCAGAGAGTACTGCTTTAATCAAGATTAATTTTCCCGCTTTATTGAGCCAGTGACCTCCCCAGTTTCTAATTTTGTTCTTGATTTTGCAAATAATTTCCTTCCAGAATTCAGTTTTCGTATGGCCTTGTGAGATGGGAAGACCCAAGTAATTGAATTTGTCCCAGTGCTCGTACACTTTTATGCCGAGGATGTGGCCAATGTTGGTGGCAGAGTTCTTGCTTAAGTTCCACGTGTAGACAACACTCTTGCGTTGGTTAATAATACCTCCCGATGCATTGCAATACCATATCAGATTCTACTTGAATTTCTTAGCTATGATTGAGGAGCCACCTCCCAAGAAGAGGGAGTCGTCGGCAAAGAGGGAATTGTTCAGGGCCATGGAATTGGGGGATATATTGAGGTCGGGGAGGGAGTTGGTTCTTAAATTAGAGTTAAGCTTTTGACTGAGAGAGTCTTCCGGGATAATGTATAAAAATGAAGACATCGGGCAACCTTGTCGGATGCCATGCAGTGCTTGGAAGAAGTGTGTGGGGCATCCATTTATCAGAGGGGCAATCCAGGGTCCGCTAATGCATGTTGATATCCAATTTATGAAGGTTTCGTTGAACCCGAAGCATTTCATAATTTTGAGAAGGAATGAGTGACTGACCCGATCGAAGGCATTAGCCATGTCAATTTTGAGCAACATACCTTTTTTCTTGCGCTTCTTGCTAGAGTGAATGGCTTCCTGAACGAGGATCATGTTGTCGAGAATTTGTCTCCCTTTTAAGAACCCTCCTTGTTTGTCTGAGATGATATTTGCAAGGAGGGGCTTCATTCTGTTGGCCAACATTTTTGAAATAATTTTGTATGAATAATTGCGCAGCGATATTGGTCTGAATCGGCTAAAGGAGCTTGGATTTGATTCTTTTGGTATGAGTGTGAGGAATGTGGAGTAGGTACAGCCTCCGATATTTTCCTTGGAGTGAAAATTTCTGACCATTCTCATGTAATCTTTCGTGATATACTGCCAACAGGTTTGATAAAAATGGATTGAATACCCGTCTAGTCCTGGAGCTTTGTCGGGGTCAAAATACCAGATTGTGTTGATAACTTCTTCCTCTGTGAATGGTTTGAGGAGCTCGATATTTTTCTCCATCGTGATGTTTTTTGGAATATGATTAAGAAGAGTTTGTTCATCTTCTTCACCTGTATTTTCTACCTCCATGAATAGGTTGAGAAGTGATCATACGCTGCCTCTTGGATTTTTTCATGCCCTTTAACAATGAGTCCATTTTCCATTCTGTTTTAAGAGATGTGGTTGGTCGAATGCCCGATTTTGGTTTGTTTGTGAAAAAAAGAAGTATTCGTGTCGCCGGCCTTGAGACATGTGTTGCATGATTTTAATCTCCAAAAGTCTTCTTCATTCTGAAAGGCTTGATGGCCCTTGATCTACCGATTGACCTCTTCTTGAAGGTGTGTTGTCTATTGGGATTTCTTCCAGTGAGGTTTGAATGGAATCTAGCTTATCGACAACTTTTTTCCTGGAGATGGAGGGTGGGGGAAAACTGTCTTTAGCCCATATCTTGAGCACTTTTTTGGTGGCAATGAGTTTATGTTCCCAAACAAAAGCAGGGGAACCTGAGATTGGAGTTCTCCATGTTTAGTCTAAGATATCCCATAATCCTTCATGATTTAACCATTGAGGGCTGAATATGGATGGGATTGGTCCAAGGTTCTCTTCATCTTGAAAGTGGAGCAGGATCAGTTTGTGATCCGATGCTAGGTTAGGAAATATTTTTGATGATACAATATGTCCTTCATCTAGGAGATTGCTGTGAATAAGGAATCTATCAAGTCGAGCCATTATGTTTCCTTTTCCTGATCACTTATTGGACCATGTATATCTACCTTTTTTAGGTTTGATGTCCAGTAGATCTTGATTCTGAATAATGGCTTCAACTTGTGATTTGAAAGCGTCCCTTCCGAGGTTGCCTCCTTTTTTTCTCAGATGTAGAGAGTATTATGTTCATATCTCCTGCAAGAATAATATTATTGGGTGTGTATGCCTCAAGGAAATCTTCCAGAAGACTCCAACAGTCTTTCTTTTCAGAGTAGAGATTAGGAACATACATGTTGAAGAGCGCAATTTGAATGTTTCTTTGAATGTGCGTGAGTTCTGTAAAGTTCCAGTGCTGAGTGGCGAAGGAGTTGCGTAGCTGGAGCTTGTCGGAGGAACAGAGGGTTTCCAAGCCACCGGAGACTCGTCTGGCGCTGACTGCCATGCCGAAATTCTTTTTCCACTTTTATTTCGAATGGCGAGGATGTTGTTTTCATCGAGCTTGGTCTCTTGGAGCATGAGGATGTCTGGAATGTCAATATTTTGAAGATCTTTGACTGTGTCTAATTTTCCAGGGCTTCCCAGTCCCTTGCAATTCCAAGAAACCAACTTCATTATTTACTATTGTAAATGGAGGCCCCCCCCCCTCACGCATCCCCCGTTTTCTTTCCTATTATCCTGGCTCTGGTGTTTCTGTTGAAGGCCATGTCAAGTGTGGCTTGAGATCCTTAAGTCTTTTCATGTTCGACTTCTTCTTCTCTTATGTCCTTGCACAATTTCCGCCCAAGTTTTTTGGAATATTTATCTACAAAGTCTTCCGAAGAGGCGAGGGAGGCTACAGATCTGGTATTAGTGATTTCTGCATAGGAAGGAGAGGGCGTTTCAATGCCTTTTTTAGGGCTTGAGGTATTTTGGGGGTGGGGGTATTTTGGGGATGCATGAATCTGGGGGATCTCTTGGGATTCTTGATGTTTGGGGATTTCTCCTTCTTCAGGGCCTTCATGGGTTTCCTGATTTTCTGAGGTTTCTAGGATATTCAATCTATTCTCATTGTTAGTGGATTTGGAGTTTTTCCGCTGGCGGTTTTTTCTAGTGCCTTGGATTTCTTTTGAAAGGGCCTTTGGTACAGATCTAGGGTTAGGATTTTTTTGGATGGTTGTCCAATGATCTGTTTTTTCCCTTCTAAGTCCAAATCTATTGGTTTTTTTTTTTTTTTAAATCTAGTAGAGTGCGAAGTGTCCATATTCATGGAATTACCTGCATTTGAAAGGGATTTTCTCGTAGTCAAGCTCCTGGATGTGAGACTAGCCTACCACAGTGAGTTTTATAGCTTCGGGGAGGCCATGCTCGAGGTCGAATTCGACGCAGATCCTTGCGAATGAGAATTGATTCTTCCTATCAGCTTTGTCTATGTATTTCCCGAGAACATCTCCAATGGATTCTAGTGATTTAGGGTTCCAGCAGTGAAGAGGGGGATACAGGAGTCTCACCCAAACCGAGACTGCAGAGGGAACATCTTGGGTCGGATCGAAGTCTAGATTCCATTTGTTCAGGTAGAGTCCCTGTGGTCCCATGAAATACGTTCCATTCCTGAATATTATCTCTCGATCATGCTTGCTTTCGAACACAAAAGCGAAGAAGCCCTTTCCTAGAAGGTAAGGGTTGACGTCTTTCGAGATTAGGGGTCTCCAGTTTTTTTGAACCCAAGTGTCGGTAGCCTTTGGAGAAGGCCAAAGACCTGTGAATTGATCGATTAGGCCCCGTTCCGAGAGATTGAGGGAAATTTTGCATGGTTGCTCAATCGGGAGTGCTACCGTAGGTATTTCAGATAGCTTCTTCACGAATTTTTTTCTAGGATGCCGTTAGATTCTTCTTTGTGTTGAGATGAGCTTCATGAATTCACTGAGCTCAGGAGGAGGGGGAGGGGGATCGGGGGCTTCATCGAGGGCCATCAGGGCCCGATCTCGAGCTGGAAGCAGCGATAAAGAACCGGGTCAGTCGAGGCCCAAGACCGGACCACGATCGATCGATCAGGGCGTGGCTTCAGCTCGCAGGCTCACGTGAAAGAGAAAAATACCAGAGCAGAGAGTGCCCAGGTGGGCCAAACCCATACCACTAGCAGCTGAGGTCAGGAAATCTCTTGGCAGGGGGTCGCCGATCAGTCGTGCAAAGGAGATAAATCACTTTATTTATTTTATCTTAATCGATACCACTTAATATTCAACTTTAGAATATATCTTGTTTTAATTATGTTATTATTAGATTTTGTTCGATATTATACTAACTTATAGATGCTTGTTGATCTATGAATTTTATGATGATGTTTAAGAAAAATAAGAGGTTGAATTTTAAGGTTTTTTCTTTTAATTAAAAAAAATCTCATATTGAATTTTCGGTGCATATGAGATCAAGGATGATGAGGAAATAATCAATTTAAGGAGGGGATAATGTCACGTACCAATTTCCCCATGTAATAAAATGGAAAAGGAATTCAAAATAAAGAGTTAACTGGATCAATCCCTGTAATCATGTGTTAAAGAGAAGTTATGAAATAAGAATAAAATGTAAAAGGTTAAAATTAATTAGTTATATGGTGGTTGGATAATAACCAAAAGGTTATGATGTAAAAATAAAGGGTCATTGTTTTTGGTAATGTAACCCTTCATTTTCTATTTTAATTGGACTTTGGACATTGGAGTGGGGAAGAGGAGGAAACCGGGAATAAAGGTGCTCATGACAAGAGAGACAAGGAATCAAGGTGCTCATGATGTATGGGGTACCTTGTATGGTAATACAAGAGAGTGAACCTAGCTAGGTGGTTATATGTGGGGTATTTGAGTGCCCAGTATAATTTCTTAGTTGCCCTCAAGGTAGATTCTGACGATCTGGTTGCGAGCAAGGTATAATTCCATAGTGAGCTCTCCAGAATCCAAGCCAAGTGTTACCAGAGATAATTCCTTGCACTTGTAATCTATCTTAAAATAATAATTACAATATTTTTTTTTGTTGGCTATGTTGATTTAATTCTATAGAATACAATAATTCTATAAGATGTTGCATTCTTTGAACCTGTTTGATAGGTAAGGGGGTTGATAAGGTCAACCTTTAGCTAATGACCTTATAAACCATTAAATAATGAAGTGAAATCATCTCCAAAAGTCCTTAGAATGCTTCATCGTAACAAATTATTTGCCAACATCCAATTAGCTTTTGTTAGTGAAAGGTTTTTAATATAATTCTTCAAAATTCTATTAATATGTAAAATGAGAGTATTATGCATTTATAAAAAAAGCATTGTGAAGGCTTCTACCATGAGCTAAGGATAACGACCTTTTTTTCCATATAGTAGTGTAACCGGTGGCTCAATACAGTGAGAGCGTCGAATCTGTCTGGGTCACGGGGTCGATCCTGGGTGGGGACGGCCACAGCCGACCACCCCAGTCACCCGGCCATAACAGCGGCCCCCTAAGGTTAACGACCTTAGAAACCCTTAAGTAATGAAGTGAATTAAACTCCGAAAGTCCTTACAATGCTTCATTGTAACAAAGTATTTCCCAACATCCAATTAGCTAAATTCCTCAAAATTCTATTAATATGTAAAATGAGAGTATATGCATTTATAAAAAAGCATTATGAAGGCTGCCACAATGAGCTAAGGTTGTAAAGCAAAACACCCATCATTTCAAAACTTGCCACATAGGGTTAAAGAATTAAAGAGTCATAATGAGTCGCAATGATGGTGAGTTAGATAGCAATAAACACAAATAAATAGGCTTGTTGGCTAAAGTGATTGGTTTAAATAGGAACATGTCGTAACTAATTGCATTGTAATAAGGGGGTCTTTCTTTTTAGGAGGAGGAATCCATCCATCGACGAGGGTCTCGGGATCAACCATAGAGGATTCCCTTTCATCATTGCCTTGTTTGGGTTCACGGGGACACCTTGGTTTAGAAATGCCCAAAGGGATGGTAAAAAACTTGTCAAATACTGAGCTTCATGAGTCCTTGCTGGGGGCCAACTTCTTCCCTTCTTAATGTTTTATTATGGCTTGACCTACAATCTATTGAGTTCGATAGTGACCTAAAGCTTTGGTGTGTGTAGAGTGATTGGTGAGTGTCCTTTAGAAGGAAATCAACTCACGGTACATGGGACATTGGTCCAATAGTCCATTAACTCATGAAAATGTGCCACTTCCATCAACACCTTCAGTTTCTAAGCCTTGATCTATAAATACAGATGAACACAAATTATGAAGTCATTGTGCCCAATAAACTTAGTGTTGTGTTGTGTGTTTTGTGAAAATACATTCATTCCTTATTTTCAAAATATTATATAAAATATTAATTAAAATATGTTTCCATGATGTGTGAAATTCCAAGGCAAATTGGAGAATCTTCTAAAAGTGTAGACTTCTAAAGAATATTTAAAGGGAGCAATTGGTGACAGAGTTTAGAGGCCCAATTTTGGGCACATTGGGTGTATTTATAGTGCTAGAAAATGTATTTGCACGTTTCATTTATGCCATAGAGGACACTTGCAGTGGGATCCCAAAAGTACTTCAAGGGTTGAGCAATTGACATGTCATCATGGATAAGGACCAACCAAATAAAACTTGATTAGGTTCTAGATGCATCTTTTATATGGATTTCAACTAGTATCGCTACATATTCTCCTTTGGCATAATTCTTCAGACCTAAGTTTAACTAGCGATTTGGCCTAATGCTTAAATATAGTCACTTATATCCATCAATGAAGTTGTATTTCTTAAAAACTTCTTTTGATTCCACCTCCATTTATTCCACGAATCATGCAGCCTAGGTAGGCCTAGTTTCAAAAATAGATTGTTCGATATGAGGTCCTCAACTCTTATTATTATTAATATATCAAAGATGCTGTGATTGAATTCAAGTTTCAGTGTGTCTCAAGTATTCCTGTCTCTAGATTGCCTAGATTGAGTGCCATAGAGATCACTTAAGTGTCATTGATTCCCTTTTTAAACATTTTTTTGGTCAAGAACCAAGAAACCTTGACCAATGGTTTAGTATCTTGCGGAGAAACCGACAATGATATAAGTTTATCATTGAAAAGAAAGCCTTGATCTTAGAGATTCAATTTTCTAAAGCAATTCATTTTTGATGGTATACCAAATTTCCAAATGATCTTGGCGCCAAAGGTCTCATTTACCTTTACAGGGCCATGAATGATCACAAAGGTCTGCAAACCCAAATCACTACAAGACTTGCATCGATAAGGTGCAACAAAAGTGATACAATTTCTAAAGAATCTTTTCCAAGATTTGTGACCCTTGCTAGCTTTAATAACCCATTTGGCACATAGAACCTATCCATGAGTTCTAGTGGCTATAATTCCCAAACAACCTATATCACTAGGTGTGCGATACAATTCCAATTGACTCTATGGAATCCATTGCCTCCATTTGAGTTCTCCCACATAATTTTTTTGAGAAGCTTTTCCAACATACAGTAAACCTTAATACAAGGGACCCAACAAGTAGAGTAATTAACATGAGTAGTCCCCAAAAATTTATTACAATTTGGAATTTAGCTATGAGGGACATAGGCTTAACATTCCATTTTGTCAATCTTCTTGTCTGCTCTTTATAAGATTGCCTCTCGTATCTATTTAGGGGAAGCATAAAAGGAAAATTGGATTCTTATAAATTTTAATATTTGGATAGGATAGATCTAGGATCATGCCTATTCCTTTAGCAAGTATGTAATATCCCTTTGGCTTAAGGCAAAAGCATGGAATATTGGCCATTTGAATCTTGGAACTAGAAGCAACATAAAAAATTGCAAATTGTACAGTTCCCATTCACTAGTGGGCCACCTTTAGGGAATGGGAAAGGAATCCTTTAATTAGACCACATGCCATTCTATTTTGAAGAAGGTATCCAAGATCTTATGCATCGATTATAGAGTGCAAGTGCAAGGGGTAACCTTATTGGATAGATACGAAAATATCAATTTCTTCATATTTGGATTAATTAATAGAGAAGCATGTAGTGGATGACATGCCTTGAGTAAATCCAAAAGTAGAATCAATTTCATAAATGTGATTCACATATAAACACATTGATATATGACCTTTGGTTTCATTTTCCAAGAGGTTAGATGACTATTCCAATTCAAATATGACTCTTCATATTACTCCTAAATGAATAATAATAATAATAATATTTACAATACATCATAATCCTTAAGGATTAGGTATCTAACATTTCCCCTCTTAATCCAATGGAGTGGTTGTGATTCCAAGTGTTTTTCTAAACTTTTCAAACTTTTGTCTTCCAAGTGATTTGGTGGAGATGTCTACAATTCGCTCACTTGTGAAACAATGTATCAAATTATTTGTCTTGGTCTCTACATGATGTATAATTATATGGTACTTCGTGTAGATGTGATTTGTTTGATCATGGAATCTAGGATTCTTCACCAACTTGATTGCATAAGTGTTGTCAATCAAAAGTAGAGTAGCATTCACCTGTTTCTCCTACAAATCCTCCAGTATCTTCCTGAGCCACACAATCTCCATTGTTGCTTTTGCAACAACCACATACTTTTCCTTTGTAGTGGAATCTATTAGAAAAAACTGCTTGCATGATATCCAAGAGATAACTGTTGATCCAAGACTCATGAGGTATCTTGAGTAGACACTTCATTCTCCTTAACCCCATCGAAGTCTAAATATGTATTTCCAACTACTTTGAAGTCCTCCACCATAGAGTATTTGAGCCCAAAGTTTTGAGTTCCCTTCAAGTACCTTAGAACTCTCTTTGTAGCACACTAATTTCCTTCGCAAGGTGTTTGCATGAACCTAGAAATGATCCCAATTGCAAATGAAATATCTAGTCTAGTAATGGTAAGGTAGATGACACTCCCCACAAGTTGTCTATATTTAGTTGCATACTCAAATTCATTTCATTTTACGCTAGCTTCAAATTTTGTTCCATTGGAGTGGAAATATAATTACAATCAACCATGCCAAATCTACTCAACATTTATCCAATATACTTCTTCTGGGACATGAATATATACCTTGGATTTTGAGTCACTTCAATATCCAAGTATTAGTGAATATGTCCCATATATATCATCTCAAAAACCTTCTTCATTTATTTCTTTATGGATCTAATATATGCTTCATTGTTCCTTGTTATCAAAAGATCATCTATATAAACCACAAGGCATATAACAATTTTCCAACTTTCTTGACAAACAAAATTGCTTGATCTTCAAAAGATGCTTAGTTATATTTTCATACCATGTGTGAGGTGCTTGATTTAGGCTATAGAAATACCAGTGATGAACTTGCATACATTATGTTCTTGACACTTCACAACAAATCCTTTTGGTTGAGACATGTAGACATGCTCTTTCAAATCGTCATTCAAGAAGGATGTCCTCACATCAATTTGATGAATCTTCTACCCATTCTGTGGTGCCAAAACCAACAAATAATGAATGGTATCCTATTTTTCTATGGGGGAAAAAGTATCCTCTTATTCCATGCCTTCTTTCTATGCAACTCCTTTCTCCACAAGCCTCGCCTTATGCTTTTTATGTGAGCCATCTTATTTGTACTTGTTCTTATAGTCAATTGGTTTGGTTCCAATGGAGGATCTACCAACTTCCATGTCCCATTATTGATGATAGAATCATACTCCTACATAACTTCTTTCCAATCATAATGAGAAACAACTTTTTCAAAGGAAGTTAGTTCAAAGTTAGTAGATAAATTCAATTCACAATCATATGAAACTTCCATATCATTTAGATTACTTGAATATTAATCATTTTCATCACCTCCATATTCTTGCCTTGTTGAGTTTCTAGTTCCTATTTTTCCATCCTCATCAGGACAAACACTTTCAAGTGTTTTCAAGGCCCACTTTGGAAATTTTTGTGATGATTCAAGTTGCTCAATTGACTGAGATGGTGTTGTATTACCATCAAGACTCAACCTTTCAATCATCTCAATCACATCATCCAATTGAACCTCTTGTTCTAATGAAGAGGTTGGATCTTCTATATGACGAGGATATGGCACTTCAAAGGAGATTCCAAATATTGATTCAAAATAGGGATACCCCCTTCAATATGAGGAATCTCATTATCAAGCTTATGATATGTCTTTACATGGGAAAATCTATTAAGATGATCAAGTTGCGGCTCAACAATTTTGTCATTTTTAGAGTATTTAAGAAAAATCACATATCTGGAAAGAATGAATATTTTATTTATCTATGTAAATATGATATGCTTTGGTGGTATTTGAGTACCCCAAGAAGATGTACTTGGTGACTCCTTGCACCTAGTTTGTTGCTTTGATCCTTAGGAATTAAGGCATAACAAGTGGGACCAAAAACCTTGATATGCCTCATCGAAGGAATGCATCCATTGCAAATTTCATAAGGAGTCTTGTTTCCAAGAGCATGAGATGGACTTTTGTTTTTCAAATACACTGCACAACTTCATATTCTTGAAAAATAGCATGGAACATACCATATTCAAGAGTGTCTTGTTCATTATTTCTACTACACTATTCTGCTGAGGATTGCATGGAATAATGGTTTGATGCTCAATACCATGATGATGAAGATATCTTTCAAATTAATTAGAAGTATATTCCCCTCCATTATTAGTGCAAAGAGTTCCAATACGAGATCGTGCTTCATTTTCAATCCATACATAAAAAATTTTAAATGTTTCAAATGCTACATATTAATGTTTCAATAAATAAACCCAACACATCTTGGTGTAATCATCAATACAAATTCATGATAAATTTATTACCAAAAGAAGTTGCAATAGGAACGGGGCCACACAAATCATAGTGTGCCAACTCTATATTTCTGCATGCTCTTGAAGTGGAATCATGAAAAGGATGCTTGCTATGTTAACTAAGGATACATGCATCACATTGCTCCAAATTCCTTGGAATGGTAGGAAAACTAGAAACACCATTTTTCTTCAACCTACAAAGACTATCATAATTGATGTGCAAAATCTAGCATGCCACAAGATACTAGATGACAATATACCTATATCATGGTGAGAGAGGTATGCAAAATTCTATGCCTATGTAGATGCCCCTTTTAGCTATAACAACCTCTCATCCTCCTATCCTGTCATGATGACCATGTTGTTGAAAAAACCTTCTTATTTCAAATTTTTTATCAATCATGTGAATAGAATGGCCTTGCCGTCGAATGTGCACAAAAGACAACAAATTTCTTCGCAACCCAGGAAGATAAATAACATCATGTAAAAGAAAATATGAGAGCCAAGGAAATTTGAGCCTGATGGTGCCAACTCTTGAAGGTTTGAGTCTGAATTACAGATTTCAATTGCAATTGAAAATTGTAATTGAAATTGCAAAGGGATTTGTAATTGGAATTGCAATTGAAATAGGAAATTTAAATTGAAATTGCAATTTCAATTTCAATTTCAAATTTGAATTTGATATTGAAATTGAAATTGAATTTGAAAATTGGCATTTGAAATTGATATTGGTATTGGAAACTCTAAATGGAAATGTAAATGGAATTGACATTGAAATTCGAAGTGGAAATTGCAATTTGAAATTTAACTTGTGACTTATTGGTGTTGAGCGATCACAATTGCAATTTGAAATTTCAAAATTGAAACGAAAATGAAAACCAAATTTAAATTTAAATTGATATTGAAATTTGAAATGAATTTGAAATTTGAAATGAAGTTGAAAATGAAATTGAATTGTAAATGAAAATTAGGAATTGGAAATGGAATTAGAATTGGAAATCCAAATTTGAAATTTCGAAATTGAAATTAAAATTGATTTGAAATTTGAGATTGAAAAGAAGTTGAAATTTAAATTTAAAATTGAAAATTGTAAATGAAAATGAAATTGGAGTTGGAATGGAATTGAAATGTAAATTTGAAATTGAAAATTTAAATAAAAATGAAAATTGAGAAATGGAAATGGAATTGAAAATAAAAATTGAAATTGAATTTAAATTTCAAATTGAAACTTGAAAGTTGAAATTGAAAATTGAAGATGAAATTGAAATTGAAATTTGAAAATTCGAAATTGAAAATGAAAATGAAAATGAAAATGATAATGGAATTTGAAATCTGAAATGAATTTGAAATTAAAAATTGAAAATGGAAATGGAAATTGAGAATTGGAAATGGAATTAGAATTGGAAATTGAAATTGAAATATGAAATTGAAATCGAAATTTGAAATTGAAATTGACATTAAAATTGATTTGAAATTTGAGATTGAAAACTAAAGTTGAAATTGAAAATTGAAATTGAAGTGGAATTTGAAATTGGATTTGAAATTGGAATTAGAATTTAACTTGAAATCTGTAATAGAAAATGGAAAATAGAAATAGAAATGGAAATGGAATTGGAATTGGAATTGGAAATTGAATTTAAATTTCAAATTGAATCGAAATTGAAACTTAATTTGAAATTGAAAACTAAAGATGAAATTGAAATTGAAATTCAAAATTCGAAATTGAAAATTAAAATGAAAATTAAAATGAAAATGAATTGATATTGAAATTGAATTTGAATTTGAAATTCGAAATGAAATTGAAAATAAAATGGAATTGAAAATTGGGAATTGGAAATGGAATTAGAATTGGAAAATTGAAATTGAAACTTGAAATTTAAATCTAAATTTCAAATTGAAATTGACATTAAAAATGATTTGAAATTTAAGATTGAAAACTGAAGTTGAAATTGAAATTTAAAATTGTAAATTGTAAATATAATTGAAATTGAATTCAAAATTTGAATTGGAATTAGAATTGAAATTGAAATTTGCAATAGAAATTTGAAAATTGAAATAGAAATGGAAATTGGAAATTGAATTTGGAATTGGAATTGGAATTGAAATTTCAAATTTCAAATTGAAATGTTGAAATTGAATTGGAATTAGAATTGGAAATGGAAATTGAAATCGAAATTGAAACTTGAAATTTGAAATTGAAAACTGAAGATGAAATTGAGATTGAAATTCAAAATTGAAAATGAAATTGAAATTGATATTGAATTTGAATTTGAATTTGAATTTTGAAATGAAATTGAAATTGAAATGGAAATGAAAATTGAGAATTGGAAATGGAATTAGAATTGAAATCGAAATTAAAACTTGAAATTTGAAAATGAAAACTGAAGATGGAATTGAAATTGAAATTGAAATTGGATGTGAAATTGAAATTTGAAATACAAATTTGAAATTAAATTGAAAATTGAAATTGAACATGAAATTGAAATTTGACATTTGAAATTGAAATTGAAACATAAATTTGAAATTGAAATTGAAATTTGATTTTGGAATTTGAAATTTGAAATTGAAATTGAAATTGAATTGGGAATTGAATTTGGAATTGAAATTTGAAATTGAAATTGAAATTTGAAATTTGAAATGTGAAATGCGAAATTGAAATTGAAATTGAATTTGAATTGAAGGAGCGAGGCCACATCGGGTTTAGCTATCACTGGTGGCAGCAGTAGGAGAGCTAGTGCGTCGGTTCATCCCGACGATGTACATCTTGATCCCGAGGAGGAGGATCAACGCCAGGACACATGTACATCATGTGCATTTTTTTGTTAGAAACATTTTCAGTAAATTTTTAATATAGAATGCATTGACTTTCACTTGCAAGTTATAATATATATTTTCACGAACATTTTTGTTTTGGTTTGGATCGCAGGTGCCTTCGGTGGATCATACGACAATGAGGTTGCACGCATCACTCCTGCTGATATTACCACCCAGCAAGAGTGGGTGCACTTGTGCATGTGCACACTTAGGGAGGATTCTCCTACTAGATGCTCACTATTCATGATGTTATCAGCAGTTGATGATATGTTGTCCCTCTACAAGAAAGTGGGACCTCTTGGTGACATCTGGTGTTTTACATGCCAGAGGAGAGGACAGGATTTCATGGGCCCCCATAAATGGGCGGATGTAAAAGGCGCCACAAGAGGGCGTGACGTCAAGGTTACTTTGTTCGACATCCCTCTTGATCGCCCTGTCGCTCAACCGCTTAGACTCAAGGAGTTTAAACTCGAGGCCGCTGCACCATATGTGTATGATAGATTTGTCGTAGCATGGAGCATGTTCCTCCACCATGACTAGGCCCCATTGTACTTTGAAAAACATATATATGCATATTTTGTTCTAGACATGCACCTGGACTACACCAGCATAGGATCTGAGTTCTTTGGTGCTGGTAGGGGACGCTCCTACAAATGTCCTGGAGCTTACAGAGACCTTGCTTTCGTTCCACCCCCTTCGAGGTTGGTACCCATTCTAGATAGGATGGTTATGAGGTCAAAGGACGTGACACAGTCATCCCACCTTGTTACAGAGGCTAGACAGGGGATTGCAGACTCGATGTTCACTGCCATGGGCAGTGCTATTATTGTTGTGCAGGGAAAGACATCTAGAACACTCCTTGCACTTGCACAGCCAGAGAAGAGTCGATCGACGATGACCTACTCGATTTTTTGGATGATCAGTCCATACCAGGGTATGCTTGGTTAGCCCGAGATGCATACTTTTGCATGTATCGTAGATACGGTGCTCCAAGACATGTATGTTTTTGTACAATTATGTATATACGCTTTCATGTTACATCATATTATCTGTCGTAAATTGAATGCTCAATAATAATTAAGGGGTGTATTTTATTTCTCCATGTAGGAGACCATATACATGGATGAGCTCTTTCATAGTGAGCCATCGGTTGGCCCATCCGCTCGTCCCAACCAACCGGACATAGTAGTCGAGGTAAGTTATAATTTATGTTCCAATTTAATTTGTGTTTATTAATCTCAGTTTAAATCATTTATGTTTTAATTCTTAATTCTTAATTCTATGTTTTAGATCCTAACTTTGAATTTCAAATTGTGCAAGGCAAATGCAAGGTCATTGCTCAAGATGATACACATGAGGACCGCGAAGGTCCTAACCAGCTAGGCCTAGACACCGAGGTGAGTTTTAATTTATGTTCCAATTCATTTCACATTTAGTAATTTCATTTTATACTTTATGTTTTAATTCTTGAATTGTAACTTTTATGTTTTAGTTTTAATTTGTAATAAATCTAACTTATTGCATGTAATGGAATCTTACATAGGCATCACTACAGGTGGGTGTCGATGCTGCAATCACTTTCTAGGATGATTGGGATGCAGCTCGACCACGTGGTCCTGATGAGGGCCCATCTACCCATATTCCAACCCAGATGTCGGATATCACCATTGACTCGACTCAGGTGATTTTTGCATCTATCCATTAAAAACTTCACTTGTTGAATATTATGCATTGGTCAAAATCTAACTAACTTACAGAATTCACAATTTTAACTTTTACAGTATGTTGAGATCGAGGCCTTCTTTCATAGTTTACTGCCTCAAGGCCAGCATGGGTCTACTACAAGTGAAGGCCGTCACAGGGCCGATCAAGGGCCTCGTGGGGGTAGCGGCCAAGGAGTTGATGATGTATACATTTCCATGTTTTGGATATTTTCATATTTGGGAAATTTTCATGTTTTGGATGATCTGTGTATACGTTTTCATGTTTTGGATATGGACTTCTATCATATATATTGACTTGTATCATATATGGACTTTGGATATGGACTTTTTCAGATATTTTGTTATATATTTTGTATATTTTATCATATTGATGTCTTCATGTGTATTTTGTATCTTGATTTGAAGTTGATCGTCTTTTATATTACATCTAGATATAGTTATTACAAGTTACATTTATGTTTTCCCGTTTTAATATCAAATTTAATGTAGAATGATTACAATATATAAAAGTTCAATCTCAATTACATTATAATTGCAAATTTAAAATTTAAAATTACAATTTTACATTAATGTGTAATTTCAATTGAAAATTTGATGTGTAGTTACAATTTAAAAGTTCAATTTCGACTACATTACAATAGCAAATTCAAAAATTAGAATTCAATTGTACATTACAGTTTAAAATTGAAATTACAATTACATTATGTTGTCTACACATTACAGTTCAATTACAATTTACACATTCCAATTCAATTACAATTTAAAATTTAAAATTTAATGTGTAATTTCAATTGAAAACTCAATGTGTACTTCTTAAAAGTTCAATTTCGACTACATTACAATTGCAAATTCAAAATTTAGAATTCAATTGTACATTACAATTTTAAATTGAAATTACAATTACACATTACAATTTACACATTCCAATTCAAGTACAATTTAAAATTTAAAATTTAATGTGTAATTTCAATTGAAAATTCAATGTGTAGTTACAATTTCAATTACATTATAATTGCATTTGAAATCAAAATTTAAAATTAGAATACATTATAATTTAAAATTTAAATTGCAATTTTACATTGCATAAATGTATTTGAAATTACAATTATATTAAGGTTGTATAGGTGTTGCATATCCTTATTTCTATCAAATATAGAAGATTGTGGTGTGTATGAAACATTCTATGAATGGATACATGCAACTTAGGGATCTTTCTTGGAGGATTTAGTTTCTATCCATCCACGTAAAATTTAAATAAAATTTTGTTTCCGAGAACTACAATCAAATAAAATTTACTCATTTTATAAGGTTAGGTGGAACTGTATTAAATAATAATTCTTGGTTTTTAGAGATTATGACTCTTCAACACATGTTTATCCTAGATATTGATAATCTTCAACTATCTAGTAGATCTTTAATATTGGATCAATGTGCTTGTATTCAAGTGTATTCAAAGTATCAATGTGCTTGTCACATTGGATCACCATGACCCAATTTTCACAAAAACCTCCCATCTAGTATTTTTAATCTTGGCATTAAAGCATCTAAAAAAATACATTTATAAAACTATTGGTCACCTTGCAAAACAAACCCTATATAAATGAGGAAAAAACAACCCCCACAAAAATCTCCAATAAAATCTTCAACAAGGCAACATGACAGCTATATCAATGATGCAAGTGGCATACATGTAACTCATTCATCTGACCAATGGGTTATAGGAATGCAAGTCTCCATAATACGAGACCATTTCCTCGGAAACTCGGTCATGATCTAGTGAGACCATTTCCTCGTCAGTGTGCATCTCTTGCCATGTTGGAATTGGATGTGGCCCCTTTGAATGAAGAGGGACATATTTCCATGGTTTCACATATACATCATTTTCACAGTGATAAAGCCCACATCCATTTGTATCAATGCAAAAATCGCAAAAACAAGCATACTTCCTCATTTCAATGGAAAATATGCCACCCATGTCTTTACTCCGAACATAATGTAATTCCCTCGTACCAGGTATGGTCTCACAATACCATGGCGTGGATCTATTCACATCACCAAGGGAAACATCCCAAAGAACCTGCATGGAATTCAATTTGTCATTTATAAATTCCTACTTAGTAGGTGTTCTTTTGGAAATGATGATATTGAATGTTATTAGATTATTAATTGAGTTTGGATTTTATTACCTGCACACCAGCCTTGCTTGTTCGTGACCTTGATGTCCCAAATGATGTGTGCACCAATCAACTATCTCCACGGAGAATTTGATTCGGGTTGCACCATGACTCATCTGGTACCTCCGAAGTGCTCGTTTCACACATGCACATGCGCCATCATGTTCACCCTTTCCATGCCCTGTTTCAAAAAAGCTCCAGGTGTGTCAGAATCCTGTCTCTTTGTGAAGGCGACTCAACCAATAAAAAGAGCGCACCGATTTGAATTTCCTTGCACACCCATCTGACCAAATCCAGTGTTCAGTAAATCCTGGTCGGAGTGATAGTACTCACTCTGTATCTCTCTCTAAGGAGCAAGTGTATAGTTCTCAGCACAGTCTACCACTAATAAGATTGTGCCCAACTCAAATACCTCACGAGAATGTTTGAATTTTGAAGCTTGCCACCTAGACCTTTGGGAGTGATTTATGTATTTATAATTCTGACTTTGAAACTTCTCCATGAAATCTGAAACAAGAATCTCATCCTCGAGCAAGTCAATCCTCTTAGATGGCACAAATGAAGAAGATGATGGATTCATGAAGACATACTCGTACCTCTTCTACTTGACTGTGATATCTGACAATCCAGGGTGTGTTGGATCGATGGGAAATTTCCTATGGAACAATGTCAAATCACCGCATTCAGGGCATCCTCTCCCACCTACACACCTCTTATTGAAAAACACTTGTTCAGGATTCCTGTGCCTTTTGCACTTGAAAATATCGCACTGTGTGAGGAGCTAGTTCACTGTTCCAGTGCCTTTTGCAAAAATCCAAAAATGTGTCATAGTATAGTTGAAATTCAACGTGGTATCGGTAGCAACAAGTGTCGTGAATTGTATTTGGCCTAATATACCACGATTTCAATTTGTTGAACATGTTAAATGATATCTGAACACTAGGATTGGTTTCTTGGAATTCCTCGTAAAGTGCAACTCCCGTCATCTCCATCACATGATTACAGTGCTCTTGATAAATGCATCTGGATAAAAGTTGTGACAGGACATGCTTTCGATCTGAAATAGCACGAGAATGGCTATCCCAAAACTCGATCACCTTCTCTCTAATGCCTCTGCCATCCTGCCTTGATAGGGTTCCCTACAAATAAGAGGCCAACAAGCAGCTTCATCATTTTCATCTATCCGGACCCTGAATTTAGTATATTTAAACAATGTTCTTTTTGAAACTTTGAGCAATGGTGCCATTGTTGATACCATTCGATTTCTTGAGGTGCTTTATGCCACAACAGCCGTTGTAATTACCCTACGAGTAGCTCAGATATCATTATTTCTTGATTTTCCAAACGAAGATAATGCAGTTCTTACATTTTGTATTGCATTCTCGCATGTCTTTTTTGTTTTAGCATATTGAAAACCCAACAACTTTGTGGCATGTTTCAATTTTTTGTGTTTTATCAACCCATGTAGGATTTGAGCTTGTGCAATCGCTAAAT
Source organism: Larix kaempferi (assembly GCA_027924585.1). Lineage (NCBI taxonomy): Eukaryota > Viridiplantae > Streptophyta > Pinopsida > Pinales > Pinaceae > Larix > Larix kaempferi. The sequence continues at coordinate 7,317,828 of BSBM01000221.1, forward strand.
GTTGTTCAAAACATGAGTTAATTATGTTACTGGCATGCTCTATAACTATCTGAATAGGGATTGGTTTCCTAAGCTCTTCTCATGCAGAAACAACTGTACGATCATCTAGACAATTTCCACCCCTTCGAACCCCACTGCAGCTCCCAATTATACTTGAAATGTGAGAGGGAAAAGTGTCATGTGATGGCTGATCAAGATCATGAGGGGGCACAAGGTCATGTGATTCCTGGTCATAATGATGTGATGGCTGACCATAATCTATCCCTACATAATCAAAATTCATGTGAAGAGAATTTCAATAAAAAAATGCACTATGCAAGGAGGTTAATTTTAAAGTACCAAATTGAAGTGTTTTGAAATGCATTGGTACAAGAATTGAAAATACTTTTAAAACAAGAAAATTGCTTGTAACTTGAATTCAAAATAACTAACTATGTACATTTAACTTGAAGTTGTAAATTTAGCTTGAGAATTGTTCTAATTAAAGTTTGAAAATCAAGTATATGTATTTAACTTGATAATTGTTAACAAGTTGATCTAGAACTTGTACATTTAACTTTAAAATTGCTAGTAATTTGAAATTTGTTACATAGAAATTAACAAATTGAAAATTGCTAGTGACTTGAGACTTGGAGCTCACATGAGGCTATGCAAATAATTTTTTGTAATTCCTTATTATGGTAAGTTATAAGGAATAAAATATTATTATCTCTACATTCATGCATATAAAAAGATGGTACAAGAATTGAAAATACTTTTAAAACAAGAAAATTGTTTGTAACTTGAATTGAAAATAGCTAAATATGTACATTTAACTTGAAGTTGTACATTTAGCTTGAGAATTGTTCTAAGTAAAGTTTGAAATCAAGTATATGTATTTAACTTGATAATTGTTAATAAGTTGATAGAACTTGTACATTTAACTTTAAAATTGCTAGTAACTTGAAATTTGTTACATGGAAAGTAACAAATTGAAAATTGCCAGTGACTTGAGACTTGAGTTCACATGAGGTGAGGCTATGTAAATAATATTTTGTAATTCCTTATTATGGTCAGTTATAAGGAATAAAATATAACGTATCCCTACATTCATGCATATAAAAAGATGGTACAAGAATTGAAAATATTTTTAAAACAAGAAAATTGTGTGTAACTTGAATTGAAAATAACTAAATATGTACATTTAACTTGAAGTTGTACATTTAGCTTGAGAATTGTTCTAAGTAAAGTTTGAAAATCAAGTATATGTATTTAACTTGATAATTGTTAATAAGTTGATAGAACTTGTACATTTAACTTTAAAATTGCTAGTAACATGAAATTTGTTACATGGAAATTAACAAATTGAAAATTGTTAGTGACTTGAGACTTGGAGCTCACATGAGGCTATGCAAATAATTTTGTTTAATGACTTATTATGGTAAATTATAAGGGAAAAAATATAGCGTATCCCTACATTCAAGCATATAAAAAGTTGGTACAATAATTGAAAATACTTTTAAAACAAGAAAAATGTTTGTAACTTGAATTCAAAATAACTAAATATGTACATTTAACTTGAAGTTGTACATTTAACTTGAGAATTGTTCTAAGTAAAGTTTGAAAATCAAATATATACATATTTAACTTAATGATTGTTAATAGGTTGATAGAACTTGTACATTTAACTTTAAAATTGCTAGTAACTTGAAATTTGTTACATGTACATTAACAAAATGAAAATTGCTAGTGACTTGAGACTTTGAACTCACATGAGGCTATGCAAATAATTTTTTGTAATTCCTTATTATGGTAAGTTATAAGGAAAAAATATAACGTATCCCTATATTCATGCATAGAAAAAGTTTGTACAAGTATTGAAAATACATTAAAAACAAGAAAATTGTTTGTAACTTAAATTCAAAATAACTAAATATGTATGTGACTTGAAATTGTACATTTAGCTTGAGAATTGTTACTAAAGTTTGAAAATCAAGTATGTATTTAACTTGATAATTATTAATAACTTGATAGTTGTGCATTGAACTTTAAAATTGCTAGTAACTTGAAATTTGATGTGGAAATTAACAAATTGAAAATTGCGTGTAAATTGAATTTTCCAACTAATACATAACTATCTATTTAACTTGAAAGTTATCCATTTAACTTGAAAATTGTTACAAATTTTGAAATATAAATAACATATATACTTACTATAAGAAGAAAAATATATATATATTTAACTTATCCCTACATTCACGCATAGAAAAAATTGGTACATGAATTGAAAATACATTAAAAACAACATAATTGAATTTTCCAACTATTACATAATTATCACAATGTTCATTTTATTGTTGTCATTGAATTTTACATCTATTACATAACTATCAAAATATTCATTTCATTTGTTTTCAAATTGAATTTTCTAACTAATACATTTAACTATCACGATGTTCATTTCAAATAAAATGAGGGTAAGTTAGTATTAGACACTAGTAGTTATTTCAATCAACAAATGTTGAGACTTGGAGCTCACATGAGGCTATACAAGTATTTTTTTAACAAATAACAACACAAGAATTGGAATACATTTAACTTGAAATTGTCAGTAACTTGGAAAATTGAAAATAGTTAAATATGAACATTTTAACTTGAAAATAGGGTCCAAGTATACATTTAATTTGAAAATTGTTCCAATAACATTGAAAATTGTTAGTCTCTTGAAAATTATTCATTTAACATGAAAATTGTTACAAATTTTGAAATATAAATAACAAAGTTATGAAATAAATAAGAATATCATTACAAACAAATAGTAAATAAATTAGTTTATGAAATAGTTAATATTTTTTTAAATTGTTACTAATTTGTAATCTAAATAACAAATTGTTAAAAATCTTATTACAAACAAAATATAATAAAGCTAAAATGAAAAAAAATAGTTAGTATATAACATGTAATTCAAAAATTAGGTAGCATGTAATTCAAAAATTTACCTTGGTTGTCCCCCATTGGAATTTGTTGCACCAAAGGTGCATCTTTTTCTTCTCTCAATCTTGTCCTTTGTTGTCTCATTCTTTCTTTATTCTTCTCACACTCATCATTGTCATTTTGTTGATGAACATGTTTCCTTTGTCGTTTTCTTTTACTCCCCATCAAACTACAATGAAAACAAACAAAGATTTCTTCAAATTGTTATAACAAACAGCAATATGTTAATATGAAATTTTGAATTAAGTCTACAAAGAACTTCTTACATGTCTAATGAACTCTAATTGAACAACATCAAATTCACATAGCTCTAATTCAAAGTAAACTAGCAATGATTTAAATAAGTGTTGTTGGACAATTGTTTAGTGATTATATAGAGGTTTTTTGTTATTTTTGCATGGGAATGGTGGTTGGCAACATTAATTGTCCAACTCTTTTCCCGGACTCTTTTTTATGTTTTTTTTTACACAGACAAATCCTCGATCGATTTTTTTTTACAAACCCTCGATCGAGGTCTGTGTAATTTAGCCCTTGATCGAGGTATTTTAAAAACCTCGATCGAGCTTGAGGTCTCATTTAACCCTCGATCGAGGTATTTTAAAAACCTCGATCGAGCAAATAGCTCGATCGAGGGCCTAAAAAAAGGCCGAAAGCCCTTTTCACTGCAGAAAGAAAATTTGGTCTGCCTTTCAGAGGCTTAAACTATGTCATTAAATGCACATTAATAGGCGGACTTGATACCGTTGGACTCGTCAATGAATCCTCTATCCATATACAATCCATATACATGTAATTTATGAATTTTTATTTTCGTATGTCGATTGTTTTTAAATTTCTCATAAAGCTTACGCTAAAAAACCCTATCGACAACTTCGAATAAGCTCAAAAATAAATCAACAACAGTCAAAAGACACATCCAAAAAATTTGAAAAAATACAAGCGCTACATCACTGCGTCCTCTTCAAAATGGTAGTTTTAGTTTTGAAAATGATGCAAACAATCAAAATATTTGGTGCACACACACACATGTGTGCACAATGCGACTGAAATATTCACTGGTCAGTTTCGCAAAATAATAATAAATATAATTTTTCAAAAAATTAAAAGAAAAATATGTACACACTAGTGCATTCTCTCTAGATTATGTTCACATATTTCATTTTTTTAAATTATTACTTTAACATTAAATTATTTTGCACATGCACAAGCCACTTGTTAATTGCTCTTCAAGTTTTTAAGGACAAGTGTTTCATTAAATGAAAATTCGACACGATAAATGACATTGGTATATTTAAAAAAATAACATTGGAAAGCCAACATAATTCTCTACATTTTATTTTTTAACCGCATGTCGAAATTCATATGGAAAATATGAGTTTCAAGGGCTTCAATTTAATATATGGGTAAAATTTCCATTTTTCATCGCCATATTTGGCCAAAAAGAGTTACCCATCTTCATGGAATCACCCATTTGATAGAACAATTTACTATTCGTGCATCCAACAATTAAGAGAGAAAGTCATGTCGCAACTATAGAAAATTTGTCAAAACATGTTACGAATAACAATATTTATAAATTTTATATTGTTGAACTTCTAATGACCGTCAAACATGGTTAATGTTGAACAAAATGAAAAGGTCGACGATCATTGCTACCTACCAATCGGGTATATACCCTTTCACATGTGTAGAATAATGCGTTGAAAGTTTGACTAAATATAGTCGTAAGTGCAACGGTGTGTTTATTGCGTCGAACTTAAGATGAACGTCAAGGCACAATGAAAAAAAACAATTTTTTTTCAATATTTTGAAGTATTTTTCAACGAGAACAAATATTTTGTCCATATTTCATCGAATTTTGACCCCATATGTAGTAGTGTGATGCAAGATTGTATCGCCAAGCTTGTTGATTGCAGAGTTGATGATCAAATTGTTGATATATTTACAAAGCATTTACTAGAAGCTAAATTTATCAAACTTCGGGCTATGCTTGGGATTCATGAAGCTGTAATTATGGGGGAGTGCACAGAAGTAATTTCACTTCCTGAATCTCCTAAGCATTATGTTGATGGGAAGGGGTGGGTGTTGGAATAGGCCTTGCTAGTTCATCACACTTGTAGAACTTTTGGAGACAGAGAGTTGATAGCGATTAGTCAAAAATGAGAGATGGCTAAGTTGTTGACTAATGGGCCGACTAGGCTATTGACTAGTCGGGTTGTTAAAACGTAGCATCGACTATGGCATAAACAAGGCAAAAATCAAGGAGGTCATTATTTGCTATGACTTAAGAATGCCAAGGCAAAAATCAACGAGGTCATTATTTGATATGACTTAAGAATGTAAACACATTCTTCATCACTTCAAGGGAATTGGTTAGATCTTGATGCTATAAAAAGGTGACCATATGAGTCGTGGTGAATGGTGAATTGTGATATATTTTGTTGAAGTGTAAACGATGTCTAACAAGGCATAAATTAAGAAGGTCATTATGTGCTATGACCTAAGTATGTGGAATCATTCTTCATCACTTGAAGGGATTTGGTTACATCTTGATGTTATAAAAAGATGGCCCTATGGATCAAATGTGATATGTTGTGCTTAACTATTGATATAGTGTCTATCGACATCCTTGGAATAATTAGCTTGTTGATCTTTCTAATTCCCCAACATAGATAACAAACTTAATTAAGTCATTTTTAATGTAACATGGAAAAGTACAAGACACAATAACTCCTCTTTGGAAAGTCTTTCAATGACCCTTACTTTACGAAATGGCTCTATAATATATTGGCATAGCTCATTTCAGCAACTAGGAACAACACAAAGAGAAATTATAACTCTAATGAGCATTTGACAAAATGTTCTTTCTTGTATAGTGCATTGACTTGTCGTATTTCGTTAACTAATAGCATAAAGAGAAGACATACTTCCATAACAATATTAAAATTGGATATTGAATCAAGAAAAAACATTAGGTGTACTCTTAATTACATAAATGCACTCTTTTAATATTCATGTAGGCACTAGATCCCAAGTCATAGCAGCTCCCCCAAATATTCATGTAAGTATTGGATTATTTGCTACTGTGTCTTGTTTATTTATACATGGGGGTTTGGTTGACCCACTTAATATATAAAGGATTAGTAGAAAATTGATCTACTTTTCCCAAAGCCTTTGGACATTGATAAAGTTCTCTTAAAAAAGAAGGTGAGTTACCCATAAAGCAAGCTAGTGGAACCAGTGAAAACATCTTAAATTTTTTTGAAGGCCTACTCATTCATCCAAAGAGCCCAGTGAAGACCTCGGATTATGAAAACACCCTGGACTATAAATGGAGTGTAATAAACAATCTTATAACACAATCTGAGATGATGGAGTTGTGAAGAAAATCCCTTTAGTGAGGAGGGAAGGCAGCAACCTACTCTATGAGGATTTCTTGATTGATTGGAAGTAGAGAAAGTAAAACTCCCTTGGAAACTCCAAAAGCATAGTTTATGGGTGAGTAGGAAAGACTATAGTGAGAAATTGCTAAAGGCCTTGAAAAGATATCTCTCTAGGTTGGACTGTGGTGCTACTCCATATATTCAACAACCATCACCAATCGCTCATAGGGAATTCCTCTAGGTGGGAAACTAAGAGTTTGGGATCTATGCATTTAGGGAGGGTAGGTGGTATTGTACTAGAGATCTTGGTATATATGGGATCATTATTTGTAAAGAAAAAAGCTTTGGGTATTCATGATTCATTTCGCATGTCTTGATCTTTGATAGAAACACAGACATGTAGATAGGATATGGTTTCATCAATTGCTTTGCATCATATACTTGGCACTCAATAAATGGCACTAAAGAAATGACAAACAGAGTCAATGGACCAAAGTTCTATGATGCATCAATTAAAACAACTATTCCTTGTCTATGTATTACTAGAAGGGGAAGCATGGTTAGACTTACAAGGTTGGCGATGTCTTGGTCACCCATGGGTTGGTTGGCGAGTGTACAAAAGGGTACTTCACAGGGCACCCCAGACACTTTCTACCTACTCTCTGATTCGAAATGGATCCAAATAAATCTCTCTTATAAACTTTGTAAAAAGGAATACTTGATAAAGTTTGAAATCAACAATCAACTTGAAGACAAAAGGTCAAAGGCCACAAGAGGGGAGTTGTCTAATATTGTAACAAACTTTCTTTTAGTTCGAAGAATCCAACAATACATAACGTTGAGTTCTCATAAATTCAAAACTCGAATATAATTTTTGACAATGTGAGTGAATTCAAAATTCAGGAAAATCTCTAAGGGCCTTGTTCCACTATGCATGGACCTTGGATAATAGCATAACTCTACTCATGCTTGAAATTTGTGGTCAAAGAGGATCTGTTTACTACAATATTCACTTAAAAAGAGGATTTGTTTGCTACAATATTCACTTACTTTGACAAAAAGGTCAAATTAATCACTTGATGCTTGGCATTCTAAGGCAACATTATGACAGAGAATTTTATTTGATGCAAAGGAAATTGAAGAGAAATGGCAAAAAAAAATAAAAAATGGAAAGGACATAGGAATGAGGACTTGGAAGGAAGCAATATGTGCAAAGATTGGAGAACAAAAATGATGTTGAGCTTGCCATAAATAGCAAAGATTATCTTTGAACCAAACAATCTGCAAAATACCACCAAGTACAGGTGAGTAAGAATACATATGAATACATGAATTCTCTACTTGAAAGTGTATAGCTCTTATTTGTAATAACTTCTCATTGGCTTATGTGTATTTGTCTAAATGTTGTGCTTCATTTGGTTGGTGAATTTATGTGTGCATATCGTTGAATACAAATGCCAATCATGGTTAATGGTTTGGTTGATGAATATTCACCACCAATTGTTAGTTTGTTTGAGCGTTGGAATGGTTTGATGTGCACTTTTCTTCACCCACATGAAGCATTCACATTTTTTAAACTCCAAATCGATTACACAACACTAAAAATGGGTTGGTTGCAGTGTTGGTTTGTATCAGGACACCGATTCCCACTTGAGTGAATCGTTGGTATGAAAATCACTGTTGATGCACTCTGTAATCCCATTGATTTTCTGCAGGGCATTTATAAAAAGTCGTTTTTATATTGTGAAAATACGGTCAATGTGTGGTAGGTATGGGGAAGGTGTAGGGTATAAGTGTATATATTTAGTAAAAAGTAAGGTTTTTTAATCGGAAAAATGGATTTGGATTAGGGATCAACAAAAAGATTTTGATAGATATTTATCAATATTTAGTAAAAATAATATGTATTCTTTAATATCCCATAAACAAAAGTGCTATGAAATAGATTCACACTGAACCCACAGCCATCACCCTCAAAACCATAGACAATGGTGCTAACTACAACATTGTTTTTACTTAGATCGCTGGTTGTAATTGAAAGAATGGATCGTGCTCTGTTCTTGAACCGCAACGCTACATAGTTTCACCTACAGCCCTACGTTTGGGCTACACTATATATGATTATTTTATTGCTTGATGGTGTATACACTCATATATATATTTGCGTAGTTGATGAATAATATCATGTTATAGCCCAAGCAATTGCCTCAAGCCAGAGTTCACTGTTACCTTCAGCCACCCAGGTAAACAACATAGAGAGGCCATTCAATTCCGGGAATCGATGATGAGAGTAGAGAGCATCGGTATTCATGCTAATTGATTGAACACTTGCATATATGGACAGAGGAATGGTTGTAAGGGTGATATATATGCACATTTGAAAGGCAAACCTCCAGCTATCCACATTTGAAAGCATATACATGTATATTTAATTTCTCATGGTTATTACTTTCACACAAATTTATGTTTTAAAGCCTAAGTTTTCACTTGTATATTTTCTTTAACCAATCAATTGGTTTGAGGGCTTATTTGGCCCCACAGGCGATTCAAATTTGGTTGAGTATAAGCCTTGACCCTACGTACTCGTAAACCGTGGGGAAACCCAACACTATGGAGGAGACTTGAAAGACATTTGGTTTCTGGACATGATCAACCAGCTTCAACACGTTATCCCCCTTCTATCCCCTTGCACGTATCACCTGCTTCGACTATACCTATACCTATCACCTGTGGTTATTGGTGACATGTTGGAAATGTGTAATCTTAGCAAGAAGCTGTAGATCAAGATCTCGTGGCTGTCCTATATTTTCTGATTGATCAACTAATTCCACTAGATCAATGGAATGCACTATCCTTGCCTGTATGAGTTGCTGGTCGAGGTGCTTGTAGCCAACGAAGTTGCTGGTGTCCCGCTGTTCTCCTCCCCATCTCCACCGCCCATGAGTGCGCACGCAGCGGGGATCCTCGGTTGATGATGGCCTTGAGTTCCGCCTGCACGCTCGGCGACCCGGACCTGCACGAGGGCCTAGCGACTCGGGTCGTCCTCATCGCTATTAAGAAACGCATCCCGACAAAATTCTCTCAGGACCAGAAGGAGAAGATGCACGCCTTGGCGGATCAATTGGGGTGGAGGATCCAGAAGCACGACAAGGCCATGGTTCAGCAGTTTTGTAACAAAGTTGGCGTCAGGTGCAATGTTCTCAAGGTTTGGATGCACAACAACAAGAACGCGCTAGGCTAAAAATCATAGTAACTTCTACTCAAATCATTTTTTCTTTTTAATGTCTGGCACAGAACTATAAAGTAATTGATTTCTTCCTAGGTTGTTGCCATTTGAGACCTTTAATCTGAGCTTCATCTTTCTTTACTGATGGGGTTGGGCACTATCAGTGTATTACTATATATTCACAACATCTGGGTTATGTTTTGTTTTTCTTGTTTGGGATGCCAGTGATCCCACAACTCCGTTTATTATGTCCCCATATCAATATATTTTAATGAAGTACTGCGAAGTACCTTAATTCGCAAAAAGCCAACCATACGTCTATTTGATTTTTGTATGTACCCTGCAGCAACCGCATGGGATGGATTGACCCTGGGATCAAATCCAATAGTCCACATCCTCTCACATCCTGGCAGCAGCACTGCATAGTGCATATTAAATTGTGATTCAATGGTCCACATCCTGGCAGCAGTATCAGAGTGCAATTAAATTTTACTGCAGGGTGTATATTGAATACCTTTGTGTGCTTCATCATCTGTACTTAGAACAAAGCTAAGGAAAGCCACAGCGGAGGGGATTGACCATTGGATTAAAATCAAATCATCAACATCCTCCTACATCAATAAATGCAGCAGAATGCACTGCTGCAGCTGAGGGGATTGCTGCAGCTGAGGGATGGGCAACCAAAATGCACCCCGCAGCAGAGTGTTAAATGCACCGCTGCGGGGACATATCCTGTAACTAACCTGTCAGTCGCTGCGGGGACATGTCCTGTAACTAACCTGTCAATCGCACGTCCCAATGTATGAATGCAGTCATGCCATCCGCTTCGACCGCACCCATCTGCCCCAAGTGTGTTGCATCCGTGGCATCGACGTCTCGGCTGTCTCTTGAAGGCAACCAATATGTACCCTGCAGCAAAGTGTTAATTGCACCGCTGCGGGACATATCCTGTAACTAACAAATCAATCGCACGACCCAATGTATGCATGCAGCCATGCAATCCGTTTCGATTCGATCATGCACCCATCCACCCCAAGCGTGCTGCATCTGTGGCATCGACGTCTCGACTGTCTGTTGAAAGCAACCAATATGCACCCCACAGCAGAGTGTTAAATGCACCGTCAGAGCCCATATCGCAATCTGAAGCTCCCGGATCTCCCGGATCCCCATATTCAGTGCAGCCCCCCTCGTGCCGTCCACTATATGTCCACATCTCTCCTGCGCCACGTAGAGGAGAACCCATTCAATAGACAGCCGAGGCATCGATGCCACGAATGCAGCATGCTTGGGGCGGATGGGTGCACGGTTGAAGCAGATGGCATGGCTGCATGCATACATTGGAATTTGGGACGTGCGACTGACAGGTTAGTTACAGGATATGCCCTGCAGCGATGCATTTAACACTCTACTGCGGGGTGCATATTGGTTGCTTGAGGGATTTGATCATCTGATTAAATCAAATTGTCCACATCCGTACATCGCACATCCTGACAACAGCATCAATAACTGTTGTTGCAAGGTGCATATTGAATTATTGAATAACACTGCTTCATATTGAATTGCATCATTGCAATAGACTATTGCACTGATGCGTATATGCAAAGTATACGCAAAGTGCATCATGCAGAGTGCATATTGAATTGCACTGCTTCATATTGAATTGCACTTGCACTGATGCAAAGTGCATATATGAAGATTGCATCATGCAGAGTGCATATATGAAGATTGCATCATGCAGAGTGCATATTGAATTGCACTTGCACTGATGCAGAGTGCATATATGAAGATTGCATCATGTAGAGTGCATATTGAATTGCATCATGCAGAGTGCATATATATGAAAAGTGCATGAAAGTGCATCGTGCAAACAATATGCACTGCCACAGGAGTGCATCATGCAAGAGTAGATATTGAATTGCACTGCTGCACTGCACGATGCATATTGAACGGTGCATATATTGAACACCTTTGTGTGCTTCATCAGTACTTCATCAGTACTTGGAACAAAACTAAGGGAAGCCGCAGGGCATTGGATCAAATCCAACGGTCAACGGCCCACATCCTTGCGCATCCTGGCAGCAGTCTCAATGCTACTGCAGAATCATCTATTGCATTGCAATAGATGATACTATTGTAATAGATGATACTGCAGAATGCACATTGAATGGCACTTCATATATGTGAATATTGAACACCTTTGTGTGCTTCATCATCTGTACTTGGAACATCTCTACTTAGAACAAAACTTAGGGAAGCTTCAAGTGGATCTTAAGTTGGGCTCCCATTAATAATAATAAATAGAGACATGTGCTTAAATAATAATAATAGGGGCACGTGCTTACCAGATAGAAGGCGAATGTCGCCACTCCTCTCCCAGCCTTTGTGATCTATGAACGAAAGGATAGAGAGACTCCAAACAGCAGTCTCCAGTTCATCTCAATAGCTTCATCATCTATAATACTAATATATAGTAATATATTTGTGGGTTCTCTTCTTTTCATAGTAAAATCTTTGTGAGTTGTCTTCTTTCTCCTCTTTCCATTTGGAGCAATAAGATTTTTATCTCTAACAAATTATAAGCAGTAGTATTTTGGATCTTGGGCTAGCTGTCCGACCTTCTCCTCTTTCCATTAGCTGCTCCGGGAAGAGCCTTTCAAACTGGACTACAGCAGTCAGTCGAGGCAACGTGTGCAGAGTAACGCTCTTTATTGTGGCATTCGACTTAGAGGAAATTGATAGATTGCAGATGCCAAGGTCTGATGGATTCTGGATTCTGGAATAATGAGGCATGTTTAGTGACCTCTATTCGGTTCATTGTTCGTTGGCATGTCCTCCTTCCTTCTTTGGTATAGCTTGCCTATTGAGAGCGGCTCTCTGATATCATGGCAAATGAGACCTACGAGGGGCTTATTCGCTCCACACGGTAGAACACCATCTGAACAACAGATGGTGGCTTTGTATATTTCCAAGGGCAACAGGTGATAACAAGCCTGAGCTACGTGCCGAGTTCATTTTGCATGTAAGCAAATGATTTTTGGTATCCTGAGTATCTTCAGCTTAATCTGTCTTTTTGAGTTGGGCGTGTCTCCAACTACGATCTATCTATTAACATGATTTATTCTTACTCAATGTAAATATATACTCAAGATAAAATATCTAAACCTATGTATATATTATAAAATATAATGCTTAATTTTAATTTCTTCGATGGTTTCATTCACAATAAATATAAAACCACTTTCAAGGCGCTTACATCAAATCTTGGTTTTACTATTAAATTCTGGCGTCGACTGGGAGCGGCTAAGGTGATATGGTAATTCGATATTTTCACTATTGCCATTTTTAAAACTGCGACGCTTAAGGTCGGCACTTGCTGCAGTGTAACGTCCCTTGTTGTGATTGCAATGATAAAAACAAAGTGTTATCATAGATTCTTAATTTGATATCTATGTGGAATATAAGTCTTTCTTAATTTAATATCTGAATGGAATAGCGTTATGGAGTTTTTTTTTTTTTTTTATAATAATATTGTGAAAGTTTTTAAAAAAAAATATGTATAAAAAATACGAGTTATAAAATATAAAAGACAAAACCATCATAACTTTCTTTCAAATAAACCAACAAAATCAAGAGTTTTTTCCCTTTGAAAGGGAGAGTAAACCGTCCAGCTATCCACATTCGAAAGCATATACATGTATAATTAATTTCTCACCGTCATTGTGAATGCAATGATCAGAATATGGTGTTATCGAAACTTTTCTTAATTTGATATCTAAGTGGAATAATGTTATGGAGTTATGTTTTCTACATATGAAAACGTTTTAAAAAATGTGAGTTAAAAAATTTTGAAGATTTTTGTTCAATCTTAATGACAAAATCATCATAACTTTCACAAATGAGATAAGAAAATCAAAGTGTTTTTATTTTCTTAAGTTTTTTTATACAAAACAAAAAAAATGAACTTCAAATTTATATTAAAAGAAGGGAGATCTATGTTTCATAGAACCACTTGTTTGAAAAAAAAATGTTCAAAGAGAATTGACCGAGGCATATGCGTAGCATGGATACGATATTTTTATAAGATCGATTTATTATTTTAATATTTAAAAAAGAATATAAAAAATAAACAAATGCATGGTTAAATTTAGACTATATTTATGAAGAATGGTATACATATATCTTCCAATTGTGCAAGGATAACCTTTTAAGGTTTCTTTTGGGAATCTCCAAAACTTTTCTATGAGAAATATTTAAGGTTACTTTTGGGAATCTCCAAAACCTTTTTATGAGAAATATCTATGTAAAAAGACTCTTAAAAGATTAAGAAGATGTTTCAAATTCTCTTCAATGAATCATTTTCACTTAGTTTCACGTTAAGCACAATATACTAGTTAAATGAAAAGCATAGAAATCTCCCAAACCTTTCTATGAGAAATATATATGTGAAAGGACTTGTAAAAGGCTAAGAAGATCTTCCAAATTCTCTTCAATGAATCATTTTCACTTTGAGTTTTGAGTCTCACATTAAGCACAATATACTACTTAAATGAAAAGCATAAAAAGTGATGAATAGGTTGTGACAACAAGTTTGCATAAAAAGTTATGAATAGGTTGTGATAACAAGTTTTCGGTTTGACATTACTATTCCACTGAGAATGTTCTCACCAAGCCCATGGCCAACCTTTTGTCACTATTTAGACTATATACTTGCTTTAACCGATTTTAATATCATGATTAAACAACAACTAATATCCTTATAATTGTGGCGATCACCTTCAACATATCTCACTCAATGATTTTATCCAATTCATATCATTGAAAACCCATTTTCAAAATTTCTATCCATTTGTTGCAAGCATTCATATGATAATATTCAAGCAAAGGTCAAAGATTTTCAAAAAAACATAGGGGTCAAGTTACACATGTTCCTCAATCTTTAGGGACAAAGCTTTTTGTACCTAAACAAAATATTTAAAAAAAAAACAACAAGGTCAAGTTACATGTTCCTCAATCTTTGGGGACAAAGCTTTTTGTGTATATATATATATGTCAGTGATATATATATATATATATATATATATCACTGACATATATATATTAGTCCGGTGGGCTAGCTCAACACAACATATCCTTGATTGAACTATGGGATACATAGACAATTATTTGGGCATGCAGCATGTACTCTCTTAAATATTTTAAAGCTTTCACAAGAGCATGGGCCTTCTTTTACATGACTACTTCAATTTTTCATCTACGAGGACCTTGCTGACAAAAGCAATACGCTACTCATGACCATCATAATTCTTTTGTAATAACATTGCAACTATAGTATGCTTGTAAGCAAAAGGGATAATCATAAACTCCTTGGTGTAATCAAGGCACATATAGTCTACTCGGTCATGGCACGGTGCAAAGCACATGCGATCGAATCAGCAGTGGCAGGTACGAGTTTGCATTGATCAGCTAGAGGCATCAAAAATAGCTTTAATATTCCGCGCTTGACTTGCTGTGGGAGGTCACATATAGACTTCCCTGCCTTTGTCTCGAGCAGGATATGCAACCAGCCACTATGCACAAAACACCCGAGGAGACGAACCTACAACAGAAAGAATGACCTATTGTCAAGTGCTAAGATATTCACCAATGTACACACACGTGTGTATATATATCAGTGATTTTAGTCCGGTGGGCTAACTCAAGTGGTTGAGTGCTGTAAGTTGTGATTTTATATGTAAGTTCATAATTTCTTAATGATTATTTGAGACCATTAATATTGTAAAAATCCCAATACATGATTTCTTTAATATTCTAATTACCCCATAAAAGTAAAATAATTAGAACATAAGTTAAAGTAAGCTCATCATTTCTTAATGATTATTTGAGACCACTAATATTTTAAAAATCCCAATTTTTAATATTCTAATTACCCCATAAGAGTAAATTAGAACATAAGTCAAGGTTTTTAGTCACTCTTTTATATAAATAAGGTCTTGACCCTATTTGTTGTATAATTTTGGAGACTTCTTCCTCCATTTTGGATTTACGGGTAATACACTTTTGGTTGTGAATGTGCCCCCACTCCTTCATTTTGTGTTTTTATTCTTGTTTCTTTCTTTAGTTATTATCATTGTGCAACAATATTTTCAATGGATTTACGGGTAATACACTTTTGGTTGTGAATGTGTCCCCACTCCTTCATTTTGTGTTTTTATTCTTGTTTCTTTCTTTAGTTATTATCATTGTGCAACAATATTTTCATTTAAAGGTTGGAGCAACGCAAGAAATCAATTAAATTATTCTTTTAAATCGTCTAACCTTTGTAAAATTTGACCCACTACTTTCAATGAATGAATGTTAGACTTTGATGTTACAAATTTGATCCACTACTTTCAATGAATGAATGTTAGACTTTGATGTTACAATTCTTCTATTAAACCTGTTTTAATATTACTAAAAATGGAACCTTAAGAGACGTGAGCTTTTCCTTTTTCAAATCTTTAAAAAAACTTGAAACCTAGTACAACAAGGAACAATATTTCTCATAATATAAAATTCCTACCCAAATAAAATACACAATAGAATCCATATAAATACTAATGAGGTTGTACTTACATAAATGCAAATAAACAAAATATAAACAGTGACAATGAAGGCACCTACATACCGGACAAATGGAGGAATACATCTTCAAATAACAATGTGAAACTGGTGGTTATATTGGTGGAGATAGTGACATAGATAAATCTGATGGTTGTTAGCATAAATCTTAACCATATGCTTATATCAAGTTTCTAAACCTTTATTATATAAAAGGTGGCCTTTGTACACACATAACCTTATTATATTATAATGATATTACCTGTGCTATGATTAGACACACAACAGCCTCATACTGGGTTTATATGCCAGCTTCGTAGATTTGAAAGATTGCCCAAATAGAGGCAATTATTGGTTCTCTCTTTCTCCCCCTCTCTGCATTTATTATAATTAATGCATCTTCAAAAGCCTTGATAATATGCATTTCTCTCTCTGCATTTTAATAATAAAACATTTTCATATTAAAGCCTGGATATTAGAGATTTCACCGGCCGAAATCCTTGATAATACGCCTTTCTCTCTGCGTTTTAATATCAAAACTTTTTCATATTAAAGCCTGAATATTAGATAACTTTTCATGCCAAAATCCTTGATAATATGCCTTCCACTCTGTGTAGGCATTCCTGGTGCTTGGGCTAATATTCCAGCAAGAATTAGATGGCTACTTTAATCCTCACACTGTTCACTATTAATCGTAGTTGGCATTGTATTTACAAAAATTGTCTCAATGTCACGAGTTAATTAAGGCCCCGTGTTGGCTCTCTCTCTCTCTTTCTCCCTGTCTCTTTGCATTTTAATAACAAAGCATTTTCATATTTAACCCAGAATAAATAGAGATTTAACATGTCACAAACTTTGATAATATGCAGTCTACTCTGTGTAGGCATTCCCGGTGCTCACGATAACAATAAACTAGTTCCTACAAAGTAACAGCAATTTAATCTGCTTCAAAAATTATACTTGAAAATTGTTGAGACAAAATTGGCTAATTACAATCATCTATCTATTCATCAAAGACAGGAACAGACCAGATTGCCTTCTAAATAAATGGATGTAACCCTCTTTAATCTCAGAACTACATACAAAGGAACTTCATAACTATAGATAGCAGGTACCACACCAACCACAACC
Source organism: Larix kaempferi (assembly GCA_027924585.1). NCBI lineage: Eukaryota > Viridiplantae > Streptophyta > Pinopsida > Pinales > Pinaceae > Larix > Larix kaempferi. The sequence continues at coordinate 7,335,138 of BSBM01000221.1, forward strand.
TCAAAGAAAAAGTTCTTAAGAACGTTAGAATGGTGCAATTTTATCTTCTTAAACAGATTCAACTAAAACTACTTTATTATTGTGTTGAAAAGCCCTCTCCCAACTCTATATGATACATATTTGTATTTTCAAATTTAAAACTGCAACATTCAAATTCCCAGAAGGCCATCCATCTTGGTGCTCTTCGAGCTCAAGGGCATAAAATTTAGGATTTCGAAATTGTCAGTGTGGATGAGCACGCTATTTACTAATACACATTGTAACTTTTACGTGAAAGCCATAGACAAACATTATACACTGTCAACTGTTTAAAAGTAATTAAATAGCAGAGATAACAAAACTGTAGTAAAGTTAACTGTTTCAGGAATACAACCCGTGTATTACAGTAGATTTCCACGCGTACAATTCAAACATATATGATGCAGACCAATACTAATAACATCCTATCAAATATAGGTCTGAGAAACAAGTAGCCTAATACTCTTGGATAAACTAACGACCCTCAGCAAATACGCCACATGATTTTTGGATAAAAAACTTCAACCTCATCATTGGGATGCTAATGACACCACGTGATTCTTGGATCAACAACTTCAACATCATCATTGGGATGCAAATGACGCCACTTGATTCTTGGATCAACAACTTCAATCTCATCATTGGGATGCAAATTATTCAAGCAGCAGACCAAGCTTCCCAACTTTGATTGCCTCCAACATCGTAGTATTCAAACTCAGTCTCAAGTTTGAAAAAATCAAAACAAAATCCTCAAATTTGCCATGGTGGAATAAATTGGCCATCTCTGACAAAGTAGAAAAGGGACAGTCCAAAAGTCAACAGGATTTGTCTTAGTTGATCAATATTTACATCTGCGTAAGGTGGAGGGTGTGTCATCCAATCATCCACAAAGTTTTGAAGTTAAAATCCGATGTAAAAGCCACTGATGCCACAGAGACATCTGAACCACCATGACCACTCTAATCAAGGGTGAACACCACTAGGTAACTGGTTATTAATGGCTGTTTACATAAATGATTATATTTGGGTTTGAAGAGTGTAGTGTGACACGCAATTCTGCTAGTTCCAAATCAGGAAGGATTCTGACCTGATTTGACCTGTGTGCAACAGTGTTTCTTAGGTTGATAAAATTTTAAATTCAGCTGCTTCTTGTTGCTTCTTCTTGATAAAATTTTAAATAGTGGGGTCGCAACTATGACTTGTATACGCCATAGTTAAGCATAGTTTATTTGTATCATCTTGTAAATTTTGAACTATCATGGACATAATTTCTTGAAAGAAAATTCTATGTTCATATTTGTTGAATTAATTTGGTTTTATTTTTGAAAAATCAAATTTTTAAGTTACGGATCATCAGTTTCTCAACCTTTACAGTAATGTCCACTATGCTCAACACAATTAGCCCAAAAGAACAGTCATTTAGGATTCCAATATAGTTTTTCGGAAAGAACCTTTAATCCAAAAAGGAAACTCAAAATGTACAGATGAAAATGCCTCAGCAGCTTTAAACAAAGAGATCAAACCAAGGATCAAAAGCATTTATTACTAGGCAAAACAAGGCAATTACCATATGCCATCATAGAAGCACCCAAAATTATCCCATCTTATTCGTGACTGTTTGATACAAAGCACGAAGTTGAGTATTCCATTTGTCTATAGCTTGGTACTTTTTCAAACCCTTAGATCTGCAAACACACAGGAAAACATTGTATAGTTATGCACATCCATTAACACAATGCAAGCAAACTTACATGTATGTCTATCCATGAAAACAAGCAAAAAATATTTTCCTACAAACAAAACAAACTCCAAAAAGTGGGACCGTCGATAAATACCTAACATCACCAAGCTCTAAAAGCTGATTAACCTGATCGATATGCCCCGGTATACGGCTATCTAAAATTAAAGACACAAGAAGTTCCTCCACATCTTTCTCTGGAATATTTAGCTCCTGGTCAACAACGCATAAGAATGTTCAATTCCTCAAACCAAAAATCCACAATCAATAATTTTTTATGTATTCCAAAGTCATAAAAAGTGGCTTCTTTTAGTCCCATTGACCCACTTTCCACCATTTTTTAGTATTTATGTATTCCAAAGTCATAGAAACTGTTTGTACTCTTTTAGACCCATTGACCTACTTCTCTGATCATCCATTGGACATTAATAAAATTATCTTATCTAACCATACAATTTTTTCTAGCAACCGTGTAGATGAATAAAACCAAGGAAAGCATCTTAGCATCCTCCTCCCTTTTCTTATCACACCAAATGCTAGTAGGCAATCACAGAAAAAGATCACTGAGCTTCCAGGGGAATAGGATAAGGGACATGCCAGCAAAAAAGCAATTTTTGGACACTTCCATCCTTGTAATAAATTGAGGTGCAACTTTTTCTGTATGTCCATTAGCAGAGGATCAGTAGCTCACCTTTGATACAAAGGGTATCCGAATTCTCGTATATGGCTTGATAAGTTTTAGAAGTACTTGTGTCCTTATGTTCTTCAACAAATCTTCAATATAGTTGCGAATGAAAGAATCATCCATTATTGTCGTTCTATTGCTCTGCAAGAAATAGAGGGAAGCTAGATACAGCTATTGGATGGATTGAAGTAAAAGATTATTCAAGAAAATTTGCTGGAACTGCTCCAGAATTTACTAACATCAAACAGAACTTGACCTTGAGTATTCTTTCGAACTCCAATATTTCATTTCGCTGATATGCTGCAACAAGATTGGTCATGGCCAAAATCTCAGGGTCATTTTTATAGCTGCAACAAGCAATATTTATGTGATTAACAACATAGGAAAGAGAGCAAAAAATGTCATTTCCAATAACAAAACTACTATATAATTCTTAGCCTAGCAACTTACGACTTTGCCTCCTGAGCCTCAAAGGGATTCACTTCAGATTGCATCAGCATGTTTGCTAGAACTAGATATCTGCACAGGTACATTGCAAACTTATTTATCACAGCGAAACAGCACATTAGATAAAATAAAGAAACTATGTCTCAACTGGAGCTTCTAGCAACCTACTTGAGACATTGAATTCTGCGTTGATTCCCAGCTTCATCATAATTTTTGAAAGCTTCAAAGAAGTCTGTAGCTGCTTCAACCCATTGTCGCTCCACTGTATGCATTTTACCCCCACATTCACGAATAATGCCCATGATACTGGGATGAGATATTGCAGATTTGACAGCCAATGCTTTATTGTACAATTGCTACATCAAAGAAATTATTTCATCACGAAGAAGCATAATATGTTCAAGGAAAAATGAGGAAATAAAGAGGCAGGCTTACCAAGAAGCAGTCCAAGGTCGATATTTCAGGACACAGTTAGATCAGTTCCCTAACAACAAAGTTTAGATACTTTAGAAACAAATGTTTTACCTGTATTTTGTAAACCTTCAAAGAGCAATTATTGACTGCAGAAGCAGTTTTCCAGAAAAATTGAAACATTTTCATCCCATGCATAAAATTATTTCGTATTCTAAACTATAAAATCTATCAAAACAGTTGCTTGAGGCTAACTTGCAGGAAGAAATGAAGTGTTTTTCATCGTGACCCACCCACTCAATATTTATATAAAAGAGATCACATTGTTCAATGGTAGTCATCATTCCCATATCATTAAATATATATTTTTATCCTTTCAGATATATGGCTTCATAGCTTGTCTTATAATTTTATGATGGCTCCTCTCAGTACCGCCAGGTAAATCACATTTTCTCTCAAGAGGAAAATTGTAACAGGAGACATTTTCAAGCCCAGGGCAGAGAAGAGGCCTGAGATTGAAATCCAAAAGTGTGTGGGTAAAGTTTAAATGTTGGAGACAGGAACGCCATGTACTTCCAATGGAACACACACATACAGCAAAACTGTATCTTCAAATTTCTCTAGAAGATGGAACAGATTTTTGACTTCTAGCAAATAGTGTGAACAACATCTCTGCTCACTTTAGTAACCTTTACTCAGTCAAATATTGACAGGCAGGCAGCCCAGGAGGAAACAGTGGAAAATATTATCCCTGGAACCCTGCAAGAAGAAGATAATGCTTTGCAAGCCAGATATACTGGAGGAATGAAAGACAATTGCATTTTCTATTAAAATGGATTGAGACCTTCATGGATTTCAGCTCAATTTTTATAGGGACTTCAAGGACATCTTAAGGTAAGATTTTCAGGATTACATTGAAGAAACAAGAACCCCCAAAAGATAAGAAATCATAAACTCTTCTTTTCAGGTGTTAATTCCTGAGGAAAACCATTCTTCGTTCTCCAGTTTGACACCTATTTCCTTGCAACACTTCTTATAGAATAATTGCTAAGCTCGTGACAGAAAAAATAGAAAAAGAGATTAATCATCTAATTTTGAAAGGGGCGTCTTGTGCTATGTAAGCATCCCTTTGAGAATATATAATGGACATGGTGATTAAGTTTGATATGGAAAATGTTTTCAACAATGTGAATCACTGTTTTCACTAAATGTTCTGTTTTCACCAAAGAGAAATTTGAATAAAATTGAAGGAGAGAGAGAGATGGAAGAAAAGTTAGAAGCTTGGGAAAATTTGAGCTGTGGAGCCTGCAAGTGGAAAGCGGAGGGACTATGCACTTCGGAAATGCTCGAAAATTGGAAGAGTCAAGCTAGATCAACCACTCATTCGAGCTAAGTACCTGCATCACTCATTAATCCTTGCATACAAATGGTTAAAGCAAATATTGGTGCCGCCTACAATGGAAACTTAGAAAGCATGGAAATCAAACTAGAATGCACATGCTCATCTAAGAGATCTAAAGTAAACTAACAAAAAGCATAATCAAACTAGAAATGCTCCTAACTACCAGGAGATAGCTCCCCTTCAAAAGCTAACATTCAACCACAAGATGCAAGAAACTAAAACAATACTGGTTACCTCATAAAAATGTGCAATGCTCATCCACACACATTGATGCCCAACACAAGAGATTTGCCTCCAAAGCCACACACATTGATGCCCAACACAAGAGATTTGCCTCCAAAGCCTTTTTATTCCATAAAATATTACAATAGAACTGTTGCATACTTCATCAATCCTTCGGTCCTCTCTGACCATGAGCAAAAGAAAGACCATTGCCTGCTTAAATAGCAAATGGAGGAGGAGGGGGGGTGCACTATGGTTGAGAGCATGAGGGAGGCGCATCTCACAAATCATGGAGTGATCTAAGCCTTAATACATGGCTTGATTGATGGGAGCATGATGGGATGGCCGCCACATGTGATAGGCGCCCCTTTCAAACCATTGGAAACTCCTTCACAAAAATGAATGGCTCCCACGCAACCCACACGTGAGCTTATTAAAGATAACGCATCACTAAATCAAAGGGAGTCACTACCTTCCAAAATTTGACTTTCAACATGTGCTCTATCCTCTTAAAGTCACTACCTTACAAAATTTGACTTTAAACATGTGCTTTATCCTCTTAATCTAATCACCTTTCTTAAGAGATAGGATTGCCACCTTTTCCCACATGCCAATTGCTTTATTTAATTATATTTTTCTTTTTTATATTTTGGTGCAATTTGTCACATCATTAGCATTAAAATGCCATTCTGTCGACCCAATAAGGAAAAATGCTCTGAATGATAATTTAATCATCCGAAACATAGAAAGACTGGGTCCGAGGGTAAAGAGGGCACTCTGAGTATGAAAACAAGCACCCTCGAGCCAAATTGCACCTCCAGACCATACTTTTATTACAATTTGAAATTTGAAATTTAAACCATTAAAAAATGGTCTAATTTTACTAAAAAAAATCTTTTTGCCGGAATTGACTCAAACCCCTAGGGGACCTAGTGCATGTCCATACGACTTATTATTGATGACTAGCATGTAAAAATACATAGACACTTAGGCTTTATTAACCTCCCAAGGTTTGATCGTCAAGGAAAATAGAAAAACTCAGGAATTATACGTCACTGAAGCGCAACGCATAATTCGCAAGGAAAAAACACTCTAGACTACCCCCTTAACAGATAAACCTAAGGTAAGCCAAGCCTGTTACAAAAATACCATGCTTAGACCAACTTATTACAATTCCCCATGGGGGTATGGACATGCAATTTTTTGAAAAAAGGGCCAAAATTTGGCCTGATGGATCTCGGAACACTGATGATGAACAATTAGATTGTTCAAGTCTTCGATGGTTTACTCAGAATCCACTAAGTGCAATTTAGTGGATAATAGGCCCAACTCCCTTCACAGCACACTTGGCATGAATACCAATCTCTGCATGCAAATCTAAGTCTATCCCTGACAAACAATTGAACAACTCATGTGTCCCCATCATGCGATGAGAAGCTCCACTATCCACGAACCAGGAACTATCGAAAATTGTGCCAGAAATACAAGAGATTAACGAGAAATCCTTCTCGAACCTCTCGGAAAATTCCTTGACTTGAGCTTCTACAGATGTTGCTACCTACTGAGACTTACTCTTCCCTTTCTTTCATTTTGGACACTGTGAAGCACAGTGGCCACACTTGTGGCACGCAAAGCACTTGAATTTCCCCATGTCCTTCTTCTTCTTCAACCCTTGTGAAGTTGAATCTCCACCTATACTGTCCTTTCTCCTTCTTACCTAACTGGAAAGAGAAACATTCTCCTCATCATCACCTTTCTGTTGGGAACCATATAGAGATTCATCTCAAATCTCCTATTGGATGAAGTCATCCCATAACCTCTCACAGTTAGGAAGTTCCTTCGGTGCAACGATCCCTTTAAAGAAGGGTTCCAATGGCTTAGTAAAGCCATTCAGGGAAATCCTCACCAACTCTAGATCTCCCACTGTCTCCCCAATTGTTGCCAACTTATCACAAATTTGTGTGATCCTTGTGAGATAAGAAGCTATAGTATCAATCTTGGACATCTTGGTGCTTTTGAGCTCCTCCCTCAGCACCATCTTCCTATTGTGGTTGCGACTCGATAGAAACCTGTCAAAGCCTCCCACATCTCCCTTGTTGACTTCTTCTCAGTTATGTGAGGGTCAAATGATCCTTCACTGCGTATAAGATAATCGTCCTAGCCTTCACATCCTTCAAATTTTGAGCTGCCAAGTCCCTAGGATCTGTCAATGGGGTCATCATTATGCATGCAAACTCCCACAACCTGTTCTCCATGAGAACATGTGTTACCCTCGCCTTCCAATGGGTGTAGTTGGAGGCACCCTCCAAAATGTCTTCATACCTTATACATGTTGCAACCATCCTCAACTACTACCCATATTTTTGTTGCTACCCGAACTGCTTCCCATTGCCCGAATTGTTGCCTGCTGCCTGAACCATCTATGATTTTCCCAAGGTTGTTCTGGGGCTGCTTGAGCTTCCTACTCGCTGCCCAAGCCTTTCTGGGTGTTTCCCAATCACTACTAAGCTACCCAAGCCTTTCTGGGCGCTTCCCGAGGTCTGTTATGGGTTTCCTGATGTCTATTGGGCACGGTTTGTTGGGCATGCTCGACGACTACTGTGATTATTTGCGTCGCTTTGTCATCCTCGGCCAACAACTGCTCTTACCTTCGCTGTTGACGACAGTGGTTGTTAGCGGCTACGACCAATACTCCACATCCAACGACTAGCAGCTACCTCTCAGTTGTTTTTCCTTTGCTGGCCCGATCTCCACACCACTCATCACCTCCTGCTGCTGGCGACTGCTTCTACCACCACTCCCTTCCAACTCATCTTCATGTGTGTTGCAGCCCGCATCCTCTCTGCTAATGGTTGCTTCCTTTGGCTTCTGTCAACACCTTCGCAACCACAGCACCTCCCCCGAAGACTCCACGTTCAGCAACCGATGACTACTGCAACTTCTCGATCGATCCTCCCGCATACACACGCCCTACCAAGTTCAACCCACAGCCCTAGACGTTGCTTTCTCCTGCTGGAGCTACATTCTTTGCCCAAGCCTTGCAGTCTGCTCGAGAACTCTACTCTGTGTGTTACCTTCTGTCCATTCTACTACACGCGGACCTCTTTCCTTTCGCCATTGACCAACGTCCGTGCCCTTGTTGCTCAGTTCCCACACAGCTCACATTCTTGCGGCCCGATCTACTGCAATCGTCCGTTTACCCAACTCAAGTTGCCTCCAACAGTTACAGCTCCACGTTCCCACGGCTTCTCCTCTATCAAGGCCTCAACACAGTGATGTCTCCCTACAAGTTTCCATGTAGATCTGCTTGTGTCTCCTCCTCTTCTTAATCTTCCTTTTATAACATCTCAATGACCAAAACCCTAACCCTAGATCTCAAAAGAGATCAATGGCTGAGATTAGATCTCAAGCCTCACTTAAGATCAACGATTGTAACTTAATCTTAAGTTCACTTTTAGTCATTAGCCAACATTAAGTTAATAATGTGCTTTTCCTAAGTTAGACTTAGGAAAGAGGTACAAAAGTCACTTGCTCAACAAAGCAAGTACCTAGAGAGAGAATCTGGACAACTCTTGCATGCCTGACACCTAGCCTATGCAGAAGTACCTATCCAAGCTACAATCATCAACATATATAACACCAAACAAGCAAATCAGTCCCGACAAATATATAATATAAGTTAAGATCTACTTCACTTTTGGTGAAGCCCATACTATGCAAATATCCATCAATCATGGAATACCAACTCTTGGTGCCTGATTGAGTCCATACAAGGCCTTTTTCAACCTACAAACATGGGACTCTTTCCCAGTTCAAAACCTTGTGGTTGTTCTATGTACACTTCTTTCTCAATTATCCTATTGAGGAAAGTTGTCTTCACATCCATCTGATGTATCTTCCATCCCATAACTGAAATTAATGACATTTTCGTTCTAATGGAAGTGTTATCACATATATAGTAGCCGGGCTACCATACATTATTTTTCTGATGCCAGTACACTATTCAGCCAATTCCCTTACATTGAGATGCTGAGATGAGCATCTATATTGGATCACTATCAGATTTTGGACAGCAGTATGTACTCCCCATGCCATGATTGAGTCTCAGGACACTCAGAGAGATGACCGATGTAGCCATTATACCAGTTGTACAGAGCAGTCAATAGTGCCCAGAGTTGCAGTAGCAGTTTCAGAGGACAGATGATGGTACAGGTTGATGAGCATTCAGGTATATGACTTAGCAGGTATATCATTGTGTTATGGTTATATTGCTTTTATACTTATTCTCATAGCATGTCTTAGCACCTAGTGTCATGATCTGGCGATCATATAGATATATGGACCTGGTTGATCTTATTATATATATTACATTGTCCCTACTCAGACTTAGAAGTTCACTATTCATACTCATTGGTTTTACCCTCCTTAGGGAGAATAGAGGTGATCATTCCACCATACCTTGGCTTGCTAGTGTTGGCTCCATTATTCATTGTCTTCATCCATCCATTGTCTACTTTTTTAGTTTATCACCCTGACTTACTACTTGACTAGTGGCATGGAGGACTTTTCCCCACTGTAGCATCTGTATTGGATGAGCTTCCATGTATACTGTGTCTCGGCTCTGAGTTGGTGACAAAACCTACCTTTGGTGAGTTGAATTGTAGGCCTAAATCAGTATGGTCGGTTGTCCCGATGTTTGGCATTGGCTCGAACTCCCCCTAGTCACTTGAGATGTTGTTGGCTAAAACTGAAAGCTCATGTACTATTTATGGAAACTGATAAATTCGCCCATGGAAACTAAAAAGGGCAAGAGTGATGAACTGCTGAAAAATACTCCTCGAAGAGTATAAGAAAGGTCCAAAAAGCAATGATTCTTAAAAGCTATATCTAAACAATTGTTGACCTTATACATGTATAAAAACATGCCCTGGATGCAAGCTGCAACTAGTTGTGCTTATCAGCACACCTGAGATCCGAAGGGTTATGTAGGCCAAAAAGCCATGAAATGAAATTGAATGATCCTAATGAACCTAGATCAACTTGATATAGACATAATGCCTAAGTTGAATAAGCACTCTCTAAACAACTTATCCATTTGTGAGACACCGCCATTCCTTGTGTTGTTGCTCATTCAGTATATACTATGGTGTGTATTCCCTTTCCCATTGCCAAAGTGTCACAAAGTTAAGTCGGTCAAGTCATCCCTTAGCCTAGCCAGTTATTTTAGCCTTCACCCTTCACTAGCAAATTGATCATAGCTATGAAGTGAGTATGGTCTTGAAAGTCTGGTCTGAGTAATAATAATATTTAATGACATTATATATTTGGATTTAGATCGCCAGTAATGATTACTTTGTGTTATAATTGTTATTTGAATAAGTTGTAGAGCATGCATTAACTTTTGACACTTTGCAGCAGCTTCTGATGATAGAACTGAGTTATATTTGGTCATGTTGACTTGGTCAAACCTAGTTTGACCAAGATCAACCATAGGACATGAGATGGTTGGACCTTGTGATGATATGGATTGATGATATATGGCCTATGTACATGTACATGATGATTCTATGCAGCAGCTACAGGGTTATGATGATGATTCATGGTTTACAACATTTTTTTATCATTTACAGATTATTATTATTTCACCTGTTCCGATATATTGGATATATATATTGATCATGCAGAGACTCATATGGTGTATGAGTACACATTTTGCATGGATTTGGACCTTCTGAGTCCAATGAGATAGTTTGTTTTCATTTCCGGGCACTTACAGTGATGATTGGGCCTCAATAGGCTATCCCAGTGCAGTTTTGGTATGTCGGAGACCCTGTCAGAGCAGATGTGATTTTTATCCGGTTGACCTGGGGCGCTGTGCTTGGAGGGGGTGGTCCAGCCACTTGTTTTTACCATATTACCCCCCTCTCGGACACACTGGTACCATCACCTTGACAGCGCAAGCACTCTAGGAGGTAGTTTGGGGCAGTTTCACGCTTCCCGAGGCATTTCAGGATTGGTAGAAATGGCTATTGAGGAATTCGGTTTGGGATACTGAGGCAATGTCTTGGCATGGGATGATCAGTGATGATGGGTTGATGTCTTCCACACCTCCTCCAGCAGTTTCAGCTTCATCGAGGCCCGCATCCATCACTTATGGCATTTTCTGATGATTTTTGAGGTCTTTTGAGGCCTACGATTTGACCATAGAGGCACGATTTGATATATTGATGACTATTTTATTATTATTGTGCTATGGGGACTGACCAAGGGTGGCTAAAATTACCCCTTGGACCCACCATAAGCTTCCTATTATATTTTGTCATCATGATTTGGTGGGATTCCCCTCTTCTAGGGCAATTTTGTCCACTTATATTATATTTTATTAGTGATCCATGTATTTTATTGTTGAGTTGATCTCAACCATTGATTAGACATTTGTATCTTTTAATCTTAGCCACTCATTCAAAAAGTGGTTAGGATTTTGATGCCTCTCCTTCCTATTTAAAGGAGAGAGCTTCTCATTGTAAAGGGACTGGTGGCTCTGGATTATTGGAATAGAAAATTATTATTGCATCTATCTCCAATGTTGTGGTGAATGTTTTTGGTGTTCGTTCGTTGGTTCTTCCTTTGCACCGAGTTATTGGAGATCTTGTTTGCCATATCTTTTGTACCACGTTTTTTGCATCTACAGGTGAAGGCCGATTTGCTTTGAGGAGGAAGTATTGGTAGAGGAAGACTCTCCCTACTTCTTCTTTGGATCTCTTCGTTGGTAACAGGGAGTATTACTGTCCCAGGACTTTCTATTCTATGTTATCATTGCATTTTACTTGTATTTCCTCCATACTTGACCTCTCTGATTGAAATCGATTTTCCTTGGATTGACAGGTAGAGGAGGGTGCACTTGTGGGCTAGGGCATCAATTTGTCAAGCAAAATCAACAATCTCTCATTTGATCTCTGCGGGAATCTTCCTCAACATCAAGGCATCTCATTCACATCACTCAAGTATGATCTCAAGTTAATTTCTATCTCCATGATCTATCCACTTGTCCAAAAAATTTAAAACCCTAATTAATCAAAACCCCCATTTTTTACATTTTTTCAGATCTACTAAGATCTAGTGGCTTCTTGGGTAAGATATTGAAAAACCACCTCTATAGTATCCACGGCATCCCGGATCTATAGTTTGGTGAGGATTGGCCTCCATTTGACCCTCTTCCCAAGGCATTTAGCCTCTCCAAGCAAGGGTGCACTTCCTAGTTTGGTGGGTTGACCTAGATCTAGTATGTGGGTAGTTGAGATCCCGCTTGATTCATGATCTACACATCCAATAACCTACCCCCAGATTGTCACTTTTCTGATTTCTACCTTGTGGGCCCTATTCCACATTTTAAGGGATTTAATCCCCATTTTGGACCACTTGGTATCTTCAAACTCAGATCTAGTAAGATCTAGCCATTGGATTGCCTTGAAATTGTAGATCCATACTCTCACTTGCTTAAACCACTTGGATCTAAAGTTTGGATGCCATTGGACTTGTCTTGACCCCACTTATCCCACCTTTTAGGCCTCCTTGGGTAAAGTCGCACCACCTTGGAGAAGTGAATTGTCCCACTTCTAAGACGTGGGTACTTGAGATTTCAGTGGATTTGGAACGGGAGTAATTCAAAACCTAGGTCTAGTAGGTCACCTTGTCAAATCTTGCCTTGGGGATAGCATTCCTTGTTTTAAGGGATTATGGTCCACTTAGGTCAAACCTAAATCTAGACCTATTCATCCATCAAGACTTTAATTGCCCACTTGTCTCATGAAATAGGAGTCCTTAACCACAAGTTAGCTTTACTTTGACTCCATTATCCCAATTCCCAAGGCACTGGTCTCTCTCCAAGTCAATTCGACTTTCCTAGATTGTTGGATTAACTTGTGATTTGACCCTTGATTGGTGAGCTAAACCCTTTAATGCCATCATACTTCATGATCAAGCTTGTCACTTGTACTAGTTAGCCCCAATTCAACCCCTAAACTACCCTGCATTGGACACAGTTCCCAAGGCAGTGGATTTTCTCCCATTGACTAGTACTTTAATCCTGGATCCTATTTCAAATATCATAAGTCACTCTCACATCAACAATAAACCAAAGCCATACTCATTGAACCCCTCACTTATCTTGTGACTTCATCCTAAGGTCTAGGATAAACCATACACCTTACTTCACTTAGAATTAACTTGATTTGGTGTCTTGGTTTTGATCTCTCCTGTCGAGAGTAGATCGGGTCTCCCCCTTTGTTGTCTGGGCTAGATAACATAAAGTGAAGGTTGCCTCGACTGGCGTGACAACCATCTATTGGAGGTCGAGGTGATCGTGGTTGCACCTTTTGAGTTGCCCTTCCCTATTGCCATCCATGAGTGGATACATCCATAGGGGTAACTACAGTTTAGGTGATAACAGGAAGTGTACCTAGCAACTAGACAAAAGTCTCATTGTAGTCCACTCCCTCCTTTTGGGAAAGCCCTCTCACCACAACCCTCACTTTGAACTTCTCGATGATGCCATTTGCCACATGCTTGATTTTGTAGAGCAACCTAGAATTCACTACTAATTTCCCCTCCAATCTAAACACCATGTCCCATACATCATTCTTCATGATGGAGGTATGCTCCTCCACCAGGGCATATCGCCAAATATGCTAGTATGCTACCTCCTAAAATATGAAAGGCTAGGAATTTATGATGTTACTCATCAATGCTATGTAGTTTGGAAACTTCTTTGGAGGTCTGCTATCCCTAAATGTGGTCCTAGGATCCTCAACTAACTCGTGAGCGTCCCTCAATGTCTCAGTGAACCATCAATGTCTCTTGACAAAACTGGAAGGAGTTGGTGTCTCCTCTTCACCTAAAGGTTGTACGAAATTGGAAATCATTGGTGACTCTACCTCAACCTTCAGAACTTCCTACTTCTCATGCTTTATCATTGGAATAGGCTCATGGGACTTCCTAGATGCAAAGTCTTCTTCAAACTTTACATCCCTACTTACTATTGTCTTTCTCTACTCTAGAATAAAGACCTTATGGGATTCTAAAGTCTCACTATAACCAACAAACAAACCCTTCCTACTGGAGGGGGGCTCCAACTTGGTCCTCTTCTCAATACATAGATATAAACTAGACAACCAAAGATGCAAAAATGACTCACCTCTATCTTCACACCAGGGATTGCCTCATTTGGTTCTCATCCTCCAAGATCCTGTGAGGACACCTATTCTAGATGTAGACTATTGTGTTGCATGCCTCTACCCATAAAAACATTGGCAAATCCTGATCATGAATCATGGCCTTAGCAACCCATATGATGGAATCTAAGCAACACCATCCAAGCTTCAATTCCTTCCATAGCCTAATTGACCCATTTGGCTCAAAGAGCTTAAGCTTGAACCCGGTTTTAAATGATACCCAAACCACCAAACTCTCGAAAGGTACAAAATAATGTTGAATTAATGTAACTTCAAAGAATATTCTACTTGTACTTTATTATTGTAACTCCGTCAGGGATGTTTACCTCCGTTCGGAGATATCATTATTACATTTGGTCATGTAAAAGTCATGAGGTAAAACCTCCGTTGTAAATCGGGTCGTTAGTACCCATTAGAATGTAATATAAGTATTAATTAAGTCTTCCTAGAGAAGTCGGACCAATTAAGTTATTGAGGCCGACCTAGCTGGGTTAAAGGTCAAGTGAAAAGTAAAGTATAAATACAGAGTGACTTCCTCTCATTTGTACTATTCACTCACTCAAGCATTGTGCATTAGAGGAGAGAGGAAGTTTGCGGAGGGGGAGGATTGTGCTTGGCTCTAGAGTTTGGGTTTTTGTCTCTCTTCTTCGTGAGACTTATTTTTGGGCATTGTACTTTGGTAATCTATATTGAGGAAGTTCTTGCTAGGTTTTCTTCCCCTTGAGGGTTTCCCAAGATATATTGTTGTCTACTTTGTGATTGTGTATCTTTCAGAGATCCTTATTATGTTACTATTATGAAAATGTATTAAACGCTCATGAAATTAGAATCTAGTCTATAGTAGCATATAATCTTAACATGGTATCAGAGCTAGCCTGAAAAGAGATATTTTCACAGGGTAAATCTCTCTCTCTCTCTCTCTCTCTCTCTCTCTCTCCGAGCATAAAAATTAGGATTTCCTACTAAAGTGTAATTTTTTAGTGCAAGTGGCATAGGGAAGTGCACCCCTCCTAGGCGCATCTATTGGCACCAAGATCGAAGTTTTCTAGTGGGTGAATCTTCCAGAAAGTCAAACCCTAGTTTGACTTTGGGCCAGAAAAACCAGAAAACCAGAGAACCAGAATTTCGCAAGTCAAATATCAAGGGTGAAATTTTGGATTCTTCAGAAACAAAGTGTACCAGCATACTCACCTCAGTCAAGCGCATCGTTTGGTGAGTTCAGTTTTCACTTTTGAGAAATTTTAATTTTGGTTATTCTCTGCTCTCCAGGATAAGATGGCCCCAAGCACTAAGCTTGATGACAAGTTGGAAGGCATAGAAAACTTTCATGCTTGGAAATATAGGATTGGACTCATTCTAGAAGAGAATGTACTTACAAACTTTGTTAAAGAAGTTGTGCCAAAACCCAAAGAAGCTGAAGCAAAGGAAAAGCATAAGAACGATATGGTTAGAGCGATGAAGATCATAGCAGACTCCATTAAAGATCACTTGATTCCTCAAGTATCCTCCAAGAAAACTCCAAAGGAGATGTTTGATGCCCTATCAAGAATGTGTGAAGGAAGAAACATTAATCGAAAGATGAATTTGAGAACTCAACTCAAAAGTACAAAGATGAGTCAAGGTGAATCCATCCAAGAATATTTTACAAGGGTCTCTCAATTCAAAGAACAACTAGAAGCAATTGGAAACAACCTTGATGAAGATGAGTTGGTGATGAATGCTCTCAATGGTCTTACTAGACCTTGGGACTCTTTTATCTAGACAATGTGTGCAAGAAAGGAAAGTCTACTCTTTGAAGTTGTATGGGAAGAATGTATCCAAGAGGAGGCTAGAGTAGCAAATCGAGAAGCACTACTTAGAGATGATGATCAAGCTCTAGCTACCTGTTATCACATACATAGTAGTTGGGCTACCATGATTGCAGATCAGTTATCTGCAAATTTTTTAGTTTTTCTTTTACTCAGATTCAGTGAGATAAGCTATGATGAGCCGTATTATTTATGATCACTCACACATCAGAGCAGCCTTATATCAGACATGTAGTAGACCTTATGCCATGGCTGAGCCTCTTGACCTCAGATTTGATGACTGAGATGACCTTTTATCCCTTACAGATATAGTGCAGTGTTTGTAGCTTCAGCAGTAGTAGTTCTCAGCGGTTACAGTTGGTCCAGATAGCAGATACAGGTATATGGCCCAACAAGTATATGATGTGCATTGGTTCTATTTTCTTCTTGTTTTAGTCATTCTGATAGCTTGACTTGGTATATAGTACTCATGATCTAGCAATCTATCTTTATAAATAAATATGGTTTCTATTGATTACATAAATGGTTGTATTACTTGCACTAAGAAGTTCTTGATTTATACTCGTTGGTTTAACCTCTTATGAGTGTAGACATGATCATTCCCACCGTTATGATTTGCTAGCTTAGGCATCACCTTCACTTTCACCATCCATCCGTTACCTTCCTTACATTTTTCATTGTCACCCTGACTTACACCTCAGCTTGTGATATGGAGGACCTCCCCATTTTTGCCTCTGTGTTGGATAGCATCCATGTTAAACTTGTGTCTCAGCTATGATTTGGCAACTTGTTGCTTGATTTGTGTTGGCAAAAACCTGAAGCAAATTGTACTACCTTTGGAAACTCTATATATATATATATATATATATCTTTTAAAACCCAGTGAACAGGGTTGTGAAATGCAATGAAATGGAAATGCACCCCAGATGAAAGTTGCAATTAGTTGTGCTTATAAGCACATGCAAAATCCCAGAGGGGTCCTAAAATGGCCTAAAAAGCAATGGATAAATGTATGCTAAATCTAAAAATGGTTGGCCAAGGAAATGAAATGAAATAAAAGGCTCAAATAAAGCAGTGGTTAAATATATGCCAAATCTAAAGACTGCTAACCTTATGTGAAATTTTCCTCATTGAGCCTACAGGTTATGATATGACATGGAGCAAGCGGCAGCTAATTTTAAGTGTCCCCTAGAACCTTAAGTTACTGTTGACCTGACACCTAGTCCATGGCGGTTCTAGTAGTAGACATTCTTGTCAAGGTTGAATAAACACTCTTCTAAATAACTTAATCCATTTGTGAGACACTGCCTTTCCCTATGTTCTTTATCCAACATATGCTTAAATGTGTAATATCCTTTCCCTTATCCAAAGTATCACAGTGTTGAGTTAGTCAAGTCATCCCCTTATCCTAAGCCTTGCATTCTTAGCCTTCACCCTATGCTAGCAAATTGATCATGTCTACTGAATGAGTATATTCTTGAGGTTCTTTGTAAGTAAACTATTATTTAAACTTGATGATTTATTATAATTAAATGTTAATTGCCAGTGAAATGATGCTTAATGCTTTAAGTCTTGCTATGAGTATGATTAAAAGAGCATGTCTTAACTATTTGCACTTGCAGCAGCAGGCTCTCCTATCCTGGGCTATATTTTGATCAGTTTTGACATGGTCAAACCTAGTTTGACCAAGTCACGCATTGGGATTCGTGATGAGTTGGACCAATTTTGTTATATGATGATAATCTATGGTCCTTTATATACCTTTTGATGATTCCATATGATGGGCACAGATTTCAGATGATGATTGATGCAGTTATTGTTGATTATTATTATTTACAGATCACCATATTTTTACTTGTCCGGGTATGGTGGATGCTACAAATGATCTTAAATATTACCATGAGGTGTATGAGTACTCATCTCTAGTGGATTTGGGTCTTCTGGATCCCTTGAGACATTTATCTTTAAGTTTCAGGCACTCATAGACATGATTTGGGCAGTTTTTCACCTGTTGACCAGTTTGGCAATGCTGATGTGGCCTGTCCAGCTAGAGCATTGGAGGCTAGTCATTGCCTAGGGCGCTATAGAGGAAGGGGGTGGTCTAGCCACTTGTTATTACCATATTACCCCCCTTCCGGACATCATGGTCGAGTCAGATTTTGTGCCCGAGCACCAGGCAGTGGGTTGTAGGCAGTTTGGTGGTTTTTCAGGTGAAATAAAAATGGGATAAAAAGGTCATTAAAGAAATCGATTTGGGCAATTGAGGCAAGGTTTTGGCATATGGTCCTCTCAGAGGTCATCTGTGGTGTATCACACTCCTTCCAGATTAGTTTGCAGCATTCAGTGGGGACCACACAGTCTACAGTTTGTCTTTTGATGTACTCTTCTCCTAGATGAGGGGGCCAGGATTTGATCATTTGTTCACTTGGACATGTCATTGAGTAATATGTTATATTAGTGTGCCATGGGGTGATGCTAGTGAAGGAAAGTAATGCCTCCTAGCCCCACCATGTGCTCCTAGACACTTGTCCTTGTCATATTTTATGGCACACTTGTATTATTGTCACTTTTATGTGGTGCGCACCCCCCTAAGGCATCTTTAGACTAGTGCGCACCCCCCCTCATGTGAGTTGATCCATGTTATTATGTACCGGCTCATCTTAGCCGTTGATTGTATTATGTTTATCTTTTGATCTCAACCACTCATTTCATAAAGTTGTTAGGGTTTTGGTCTCTCTCCTCCTATTTAAGGAAGAGACCCCCCTATTGTAAAGGCATCTTTGGAGCTCTGGAAACTTGGAATAAAATTACTATTATTGTGGATCTACTTCTTTTGTCTTGATGGATATCTTTGCATCTTGAATATACAACTGTTTCTTTGTGTATCATTGTGGATCTATCTATCCAAACGTTTGCTTTACAGGAGGCTGTGTGGGTTGAAGAGGAGGACGTTTCAAGGGGATGTTATTGTGGGGGGGGCCCATATCTTACCTTTGATCTACCTTTTGTCTGAGAGAGTATCATTATTGTATCTTAGTGACATAGTTGATGGTTTCTCTTTCATCTTTTCAACCTTATAGTCATTTTCATGCCGGATTGATTCTCATACAGATCTTTTCTTGCAAGAGGAGGGCGCACGTGTGAGCTTGGAGAGCGATTTCACTTGGGTGGCTTGGATCTCACTCTTGAATATTCACACAGGAGAAGGTTATCACTTTGCAAAGTATCCTCAAGCTCTAGAGGTAAGATCTACAAGGTTACTAGTTTGTTTTATGCATTTTCATCCATTGATCATCTTAAACCCATAAAATCAAAACCCTTTTTTTTATTTTTCAGATCTACTTGGATCTAGCAATCATTTGGGATTAATAATTAAAAATTTAAAACCCACCTTAATAATCATCATAACATTCCCGATCCAAAATTTGGTGGACATCCGACTCCATTTACCCCTCGATCTAAGGCACTGGGCCTCTCCAAGGGGGGTCGCACTTGTTGGGTAGGTGGCCATTTCCTAGTTCCAATTCGTGGGTATTGCTCATTCCTTATTTAATCATCAGATCTACAACATAGCAAACCCCCTAGTGCCATTTTACCTCGATCTTCACCTTGTGGGCCCCTTTTTGGTCATTTTCCTCATTTTAAGGGTGGGCCCCACTTGGATATCCATACTTGGCATTATATCTATCTAGATCTACTACTTTAAACCCATAAGTGGCCCTTATCTTTCATTGGTTGAACATTTTTCACTTCCTTAAGCCTCTTCAACCAAGCCCTAACCCCTTGGGTCCACTTATCTATTTTAGATCTAGATCTATCCCCCTTGATCTCTTCATATTTCACTCTCACATTTCCCTAGGAGGTCTTGAGTGGGTTCGCTATCCGTCATTGGTTAGCTAGGGTCTCCCCCTTGGTCTTGCTTAGGCTTGATCTAAAATGAAGAGTGCCTCGGTTAGCGTGACACCCAGCTTGCATTGGGAACCGTGGCATCTCTTGGGTCACCTCTTTAGTTGTCCATTTCCTCTACCATCCTGGATAGGATAACCTTTAGGGACAACTACAAGTTGTGTGATAACACTACCCATACTAAGAGAGGAAAGGGAAAACCTCATTTCAAGAAGGAAAACCATAAGGAATTTCATCCTCCTAAAAAGTTTCAAAAGTATAAGAAGGGAAACAACAAGCAAAGAAACTTCTCTTCTTATCAATGTTTCCATTGTGATAAGATGGGACATATTGCCAAAGATTGTCCAGTGAAAAAGAAAGAATACAAGAAGAAGAGAAACAAAAGACAGCATGCTCACTTAGCCGAAGAAGAAGAAGAAGAACCTCCCAGGAAGTTAGCCAAGGAAGAAGTAGAAGAATATGTTTTATTCTCCGCTCTCTCTGGTTTCGTGGCACCTGGAAATGACACATGGCTAATTGATAGTGGTGCTTCAAAGCACATGGTAGGTTAGAAGAAGACTCTCCCGAGTCTAGAAGAAAAGAACTCCCCTCAAAAGGTATCACTAGGAGATGATTATCAATACCCAATTAAGGGAATAGGAGAGGCCACCTACAAACTTGATTCAAGAACCTCGATGAAGATGAAGGATGTACTATATGTACCAGGCCTAAAGAAGAACCTACTTTCTATCTCAGCTTTAGATAAGAAAGGGTTTAGGGTTTCCTTTATAGATGGAGAAGTTCTCATGTGGTCCAAAGGAAAATCTATAAAAGATGTTGTTGTTATTGAGGTAGAAGAAGGAGGCTTATATAAACTAAAAGGACATTCAGAAGCAGCTTTGACTCTTCATACTACAAGTCCATGTGAACTATGGCATAGAAGGCTTGCTCACATAAGCTATAAAGAATTACCACATGTAAGCAAGGTAGTAACAAGATTACCCGATCTAAAGACTGATCATGAAGGAATATGTAAAGGATGTGCAAAAGGGAAGAACATAAAGAATCCATTTCCAAAGAGCAACACCAAGACAGAAGGGATATTGGAACTTATTCGCTCAGATGTATGTGGTCCAATGCCTTCAACATCTTTCAGTGGGTATGAATATTATGTCACATTCATTGATGATTATTCTCGAAAGACTTGGATTTACTTTTAGAAATCAAAAGGTGAAGTATTCGAAAAATTCAAGGAATTCAAAGCCTTCATAGAGAATCTTTCAGAAAGGTAAATAAGGACACTTAGGTCAAATAATGGAGGAGAATACACTTCAAAAGATTTTGAATCCTTTTGCAAAGATGCTGGGATTAAGAGGGAACTTACCACTCCCTATAATCCTCAACAAAATGGTGTTACTGAAAGAAAGAATCGGACTATTATGTAAGCAGTGAAGACCATGATCCATGACCAAGATCTTCCCATGCATCTATGGGCTGAAGCAGCAAGGACAACAGTATATGTCCAAAACAAAATATCCCATAGTGCACTTGGGTTCAAAACCCCCGAAGAGATGTTCAGAGGAAAGAAACCAGAGGTAAGTCATCTCAAGATATTTGGTTGTCCAATGTTTGTTCATATTCCAAAAGAGAAAAGAACCAAATTGGATCTTTCCGGAAAGAAAGGAATCTTTGTTGGATACTGTGAGGTCTCCAAGGCCTTCAGAATATATGTACCAGGCTATCATCACATGGAAATTAGCAGGGATGTAACATTTGATGAAGATGCATCTCTCAAGAAGTCCAGAAAGTGCCAGCATGAAGAAGTATATGAAGAAGATGTAGCTCCTAGAGTTACAGAAGTTGCACCCTCTCCCGATGATGAGACTCTGGAAGATCATGATATGTTGGAGCCCCAAGAACCTCCATCCATGACTATCTCTCACAAGAGAAAACCAGCCTGGGCTCTTGAAATTATTCAAGATGCAGAGAAGTATGGAGCTCCAAAAGGCTCCTCGAGAGAAAGCAAGAAGCCAAAGCCATTTTCAGTTATGTGGCTTTGATGTGTGATCTCGTAGACAAAGAACCTACTTGTTTTGAAGAAGCCATTCAAAAGAAAGAATGGGTAGAAGCTATGACGGAAGAATACCAATCTATAATGAAGAATGATGTATGGGACATAGTTCCCAAACCAGAAGGTAAAAGCATGGTATCTTCCAAATGGATATATAAGATAAAACATGCTGCTGATGGAAGTATTGAAAAATACAAAGCTAGATTTGTGGCTCGTGGATCCTCTCAAAAGGAAGGAATCAATTATGAAAAGACATTTGCTCTTGTAGCAAGGTACACTTCCATTAGACCCATCATGGCACTTGCAGCCACGATGAAGTGGAAGTTACACCGGATGGATGTGAAAACAGCTTTCCTAAATGGTGTCATTGAAGAAGAAGTGTACATAGAACAACCACAATGATTTGAGGTTGAAAACAAAGAGACACATGTCTGCAAACTGAAGAAGGCTCTGTATGGGTTGAAGCAAGCTCCAAGAGCTTGGTATGGAAGAATTGATGGCTTTCTGGCGAGCTTGGGCTTTACCAAAAGTAAAGTTGATCCTAACCTTTACTTCAAGGTTGTGGATGATGAACCTGTCAATATTATTGCTATATGTAGATGACTTATTCCTGACAGGTAATGAGAAGCAAATCTCATAGTGCAAGAAGAAGCTCGCTACAGAATTTGAGATGAAAGACCTTGGCTTAATGCATTATTTTCTAGGTCTTGAAGTATGGCAGAGCCCAGAGGGAATCTTCCTTAACCAAGGGAAATACGTACTAGAAATCTTGAAAAGATTTGATATGTTAGAGTGTAAAGCCATGGCCACACCCATGGATACAAATTTGAAGTTACTATCTGATACTTCATCAGATTTAGTGATGTGACTCTATACAGACAGATTATTGGGTCGTTGATGTATCTGATGAATACCAGGCCAGATATATGCTTTGCTGTGAACACCTTGAGTCAATATCTGGTCGAGCTTGTTATCACATATATAGTAGTTGGGCTACCATATCTTTATTGTCAAATTCCAGTGCTTTTTTCAGCCAGTCCTTTGCACTGAGATGCTTGAGATGAGCATCTATTTTGGATCACTACTATGATTATGGACAGCAGTATATTCTTATGCCATGACTGAGTCTCAAGAAACTCAGGTTTGATGACCGATGTAGCCATTTAGCCATTACAGAGCATTATGTATTGCCCAGAGTTACAACAACGGGTTCTCAGTGGACAGATGATGGTTCATATGGTTTTTGCACAAGTATATGACCCAGCAAGTATTATCATGTGTTTATGGTTATTTATTGCTTTTATACCCATTCTTGTGGCATGTTTTAGCACTTGGTGTCATGATCTGGCAATCATATTGACTTGGTTGTATTATTTATTTATCTATGTCCCCACTCAAACTTAGAAGTTCCTGGTTATACTCATTGGTTTTACCCTCCTTAGGAGAATGGAGATGATCATTCCCACCATCATATGGCTTGCTATTGTTGGTCTCATATTCACTGTCTCCATCCATCCATTACCTTCCAGTTATAGCATTATCCCTGACTTACTACTTGACCTATGATATGGAAGACTCTCCCCCACTTTGTCCTCTTGTTGGATGAGCTTCCATGTTTATCTTGTGTCTCGACTCTAAGTTGGTGACAGAACATGCCTTTTGGTGACTTGGATTTCATCCTTAGTGATGGAACTTCCGCATTAGTAATTTGGGTTGTTGTTGGCTAAAACCTGAAACAAATAGTACTACCATCATTACAATGTGTCTGGAAATGAAATGTATATATTTTATGAAAGCCCATTCTAGAATGTGTTTCTCAACACACGTGAATGAAAGGCATGTGAAATGAATGAAAATCCAAGAACGTGTTTCTCAACACACACGAATCAAAAAGCCTAATAAATGTAAATCTAAGAATATGTTCTTCAACACACACGGATCAAGGCTATGGAAATGATTGAAAGGCCCAAAAAGCAATGGTTAAATGTATGCTAAATCCAATGATTGTTGGCCTCACTTGTAATGATCTATTCCTCACTAGCCTACGGGTTATCATGTGAGATGGAGTAAGGGACAGCTAATTCTAAGTGTCCCCTAGAGTCTCGAGTTGCGGTTTGTCGGGCACCTAGTCATGGCGGCTCTAGAAAAGATCCTCACGGAGCTGTATCAGCTTTGATGTGAGTTGTAGACATCTGTCAAGGTTAAATAAACACTTCCCAGACTACTTATCCATTTGTGAGACACTGCCCTCCCCTGTGTTATTTGCTTGTCCAGCATATGCCTTAGTGTGTATTCCCTTTCCCATATCCAAACTATCACAATGTCAGGTCAGTATGGTCATCCCTTAGCCTAGCCTTATAGTCTTCAGCCTTCACCCATCACTAGCAAAATTATCACAGTCATAAAGTGAGTATAGTCCTGAGGTTCTAGTCTGAGCCATAATAATAATATTAAAACATTGAAAATTTGGTTGTAGATCGCCAGAGAAATGATTACTATGTGTTTATATTGCTACTTGAATGATTTATAAAGCATGTCTTAACCTTTTACACTTGCAGCAGCTTGATGTTAGCCTGGGTCATTTTATTTGGTCATGTTGACTTGGTCAAACCTAGTTTGACTAAGGTCAACTACAGGACATGAGGTGAGATAGACCTTGGATGATGCAGATAGATGATATATGGTCTATTGCAGACCACCAGATGGTTTCATGCAGTGGTTACAGGTTTATGATGATGATCTGGCATTTTTATTATATTTGATCATTTACAGATTATTATTATTTTTATCTGTTCGGGTATATTTGAGATATTATATGATCATGCAGAGATCCATATGGTGTATGAGTACACACCACTAGTAGATTTGGGCTCTCTAAGTCCATTGGGACAATTGGTTTTTAGTTTCGGGCAGTTACAATTGGTATTTTCCTCAGTTTATCATTCTGATGCATATTTGCCATTAAAAATGGCCTATCAGAGCAGTTTTATGATTTATTTGGTTCACCTAGGGCGCTATAGAGGGAGTATGGGATCCAGCCGCTTGTCTTTACTATTATACCATACTCTCAGACATGTTGGTGCAGTTAGATTTGGCCCCGGGTGACCAAGCAGAGAGTTACATGCATTTTTATCTTTTACAGAGGATTTACAGAGGTTAAAAAATGGTAAAAATGGCTACAGAGGAAATCGATTTGGGTTACTGAGGCAAGGAAATGGCATAGGAATGATTTTGATGATGTGTATGATGTCTCCCACACCCTCCAAAGTAGTTGCATTAGTCAGTGGGGCCCTCTCACATTTCTACGGCACATTTGATGGTTTTATAGAGCCTTTGGAGGCTCACGACTTTCTCAGAGGAGCACGATTTGGTACTTGGGTTGGTCATATGATTTTATTGTGCGATGGGGATACACTAGGGAGGCTAGATATTGCCCCCTAGACCCACCATGTGCGGGTTATCATGTTTTTCTAGTCACATTGAGTGGGATGCCCTCCTAGGGCGATTTTGTCCATGTATATGTTATATTTTTTATTTGATCCATGTACTTTATTATTGAGCTCATCTCAACTGTAGATAATAACTTTTGTATATTTTAATCTTAGCCATCCATTCAAAAGGTGGTTAGGGTTTTTCTTCCTATTTAAAGGAGAGAGCTTCTCATTGTAAAAGGACTTTTGGCTCTGGATTTTTGGCAATAAAAAAATATTTTTGCGAAAACTCTTGTGCCTTTGTTATAGATTGTTCTTGTGCTTGATTGTAGCTCTGATAACCTATCACATCTTCATTGTTTGATGATCTTCCATGCCATACGTTTTTGCTTGATGCGTGCTCTGCAGGAGGGCGACTTCATTGAGGGGATTTCGTGGGGGTCTCTCCGAATCGTTTCACTGAGGGAGTAAAATAATCAGGGAGTATTTCTTGTTGTATCTTTGATAACTATTTATGCTTACTGATTCTTCTTGCGTCATTTACTTTCCCTTTTGTAAACCAATTCTCATAGAGATTGTTGTTTTGCAGGAGGGAGGGCGCACTTGCTCCGAGGAGACCGATTTCATCTTGGGGATTGTCAAATTATGTTGAAGGTGCTTCGAGGGAGTTGGAACATCATTGCATTTGGCATCTGCAAGTCACAGGAGGTAAGTACTTTAAATTTTCTTGGGTTAATCTTCTATTCCAATTGTCTACTGTTATTAAATCTTCAAACCCTAAGCTCATTTTCCTTCTGAAAATTCCTTGGCTCAAACTGGTTGGAATCTTGGCAAAAGATTTATGGGTTTTCTGTTTCAAGTCTAACCCAAGGTGGGTTCTCAAGGGCGTCACCCTTGGAGGACTCCTTGTGACCCAATTTCCTAGGCATTGTTCCCCTAACCCATGCGCATTCCCAGAGTTAGCCAGATTTTGGTTCATTTGACCCCAGTTTCCAACTTGTGATGCATAAACATTGTCATACCTTTCATCAAGTCTAATCTAATAGTACCAGATAGCCCCAATCCTGTTCTTAACCCCACTGCATTGGATATGGTTCCCAAGGCAGCGGATTTTTATATCATTTGCTAGTACTGTGATCCTGGATCTGTCTCATAATCCCATAAGTCACTTGTAATCCTATGTTGGATCAAATTTACATATTTTAAAGCCTCTTGATCCAACCCCTAACTAATCTTGTGACTTCATCCATAGATCTAGGGTTTACTACACCTAACACCTTACGTACTTCATTCTTATTGTTTTGATTCGGTGTCCTGGTTTAATCTCTCCTGTCAGGAGTTGATCTGGGTCTCCCCCATAGTTGTCTTGGGCTAAGACAACTCAAAGTGAAGGGTGCCTCGATTGGTGTGACAACCAATCCTTTGGGAATCGAGGCTCTTGTGGTTCACCTCTTTGGTTGCCCATCCCTCTACCATCCAGTATTGGATCTATCATTTGGGGCATCTACTAGTTTGGTGATAACAGAGCCCAGACGTGTTCACCTTGTAGCTACAAAGCATGTGATGAGGTATCTAAAAGGCACAATAGACTATGGTCTCAATTATACTAGAGATCATGATTTCAAACTGTATGGTTATACAGATTCAGATTGGGCAGGAAGTGTCTCAGACAGAAAGAGCACTTCAGGTGGATGTTACAGTCTGGGGTCAACCATGATCTCATGGCTAAGCAGGAAGCAGTCCAGTGTTGCTCTCAGCACTGCAGAAGCAGAATATATTGCAGCCTGTTCCTCCACTTGTGAAGCTATATGGTTTCGGAAGTTGTTATCACATCTATTTGATCTAGAGTTAGATACCACACTAATTCTATGTGATAACTAGAGCTGTATAAAGATGACAGAGAACCCCGTGTTCCATGATAAGTCGAAGCACATAGAAATCCGGTATTTCTACATCCATGATATGGTGCAGAAGGGAGCTATAAAGCTCCAATATGTGAACATTGATGAGTAGGTTGCAGATGTGTTGACTAATCCTCTGTCTTGTGTGAAGTTTGAGCACTTTCGTGACAAGCTTGCTGTAGTCCGTAAGGACTTCCCTCGAAAGGGGGAGTAGTGTTGATGATATGGTGGTGCAAATGGGATTGATCATCCCTAGACAGTGATCCCGTAATTCCGAAAGGAAGTATCACCAGAGTTGATGGACTGAATCCCTAGTTCCGAAAGGAAGGATTGTCCACGATCCCTAGTTCTGAAGGAAGGATTGTCCATGATCCCTAGCTCCGGAAGGAAGGATCACCAAAGTTGTTGGATTGAATTCCTAGTTCCGAAAGGAAGGATTGACCATGATCCCTAGTTCCGAAAGGAAGGATTGACCATGATCCCTAGTTCCGAAAGGAAGGATCACTAGAGTTGTTGGACTAAATCCCTAGTTCCAAAAGGAAGGATCACTAGAGTTGTTGGACTGAATCCCTAGTTCCGAAAGGAAGGATTGTCCATGATCCCTAGTTCTAAAAGGAAGGATTGTCCATGATCCCTAGTTCCAAAAGGAAGGCTCACCAGTATTGTTGCACTGAATCCCTAGTTCCAAAAGGAAGGATTGTCCATGATCCCTAGTTCCGAAATGAAGGATGACCCATGTTTAACTCGATCCCGTAATTCCGAAAGGAAGGATCATGTGTGCTGCAGATGATGATGTTCCAGCTTTGTGCTGCAGATGATGATACTTCAGCTTTGTACTCAAGATGATGATGATGTTCCAGCTTCGTGCTGCAGATGATGATGTTCCAGCTTCGTGCTGCAGATGATGATGATGATACTTCAGCTCTGTACTGAAGATGATGATGATACTCCAACTCCGTGCTGCAGATGTTGATGATGTTACAACAACTATTCCAGCTGTTGATA
Source organism: Larix kaempferi (assembly GCA_027924585.1). Classification (NCBI taxonomy): domain Eukaryota; kingdom Viridiplantae; phylum Streptophyta; class Pinopsida; order Pinales; family Pinaceae; genus Larix; species Larix kaempferi. Next base: position 7,363,392 of record BSBM01000221.1, read on the forward strand.
TTGATGTTGTTGAAGAACTTCCAATGATATATAGATGTACCATCCAATGTTCCAGAAGATGTTCATGATGCTTCCTCCTCCCCCCTTTGTATGATGTTGTGTAGAGCCACACCAGTTGTTGTTTTTGTCAATAGAATACCGTTCTTGTTAAGGGGGAGTGTTGAATTAATGTAACTTCAAAGAATATTCTACTTGTACTTTATTATTGTAACTCCATCGAGGATGTTTTACCTCCATTCAGAGATATCATTATTACATTTGGTCATGTAAAAGTCATGAGGTAAAACCTCCATTGTAAGTCGAATCATTAGTACCCATTAGAATGTAATATAAGTATTAATTGAGTCTTCCTCGAGAAGTCGGCCCAATTAAGTTATTGAGGCCAACCTAGTTGGGTTAAAGGTCAAGTGAAAAGTAAAGTATAAATACAAAGTGACTTCCTCTCATTTGTACCATTCACTCACTCAAGCATTGCGCATTAGAGGAGAGAGGAAGTTTGCGAAGGAGGAGGAGGATTGTGCTTGGCTCTAGAGTTTGGGTTTTTGTCTCTCTTCTTTGTGAGACTTATTTTTGGGCATTGTACTTTGGTAATCTATATTGAAGAAGTTCTTGTTGGGTTTTCTTCCCCTTGAGGGTTTCCCTGGATATATTGTTGTGTACTTTGTGATTGTGTATCTTACAGAGATCCTTATTATGTTGCTATTGTGAAAATGTATTAAACGCTCATGAAATTAGAATCTAGTCTATAGTAGCATATAATCTTAACATATAATTCCCAATCCATCCTATGAAACTCATATTTTTAATCAAATCTGGCTCGGAGAAAGTGTTGCAATGCCTTCTCCATGTGGTTATAGGATGCTTGCGAAGATGTTGTTGTAAATGTAACTTAGGAAGATATTCATTTGTATTTTATATTTATATTTATTATTGTATTTTACTTATACCTCCGACGGAGATGTTTTTCCTTCGTTCGTGGATGTCATTATTGTGTTTGGTCATGTTAGGTCACTGAGGTAAAACCTCCAATGTAAGCCGGGGCAATAACACCCCAAAAGATAAATGTAAATTGTATTATTAAGTCTCCCTAGGACAGGTCGGCCCAGTCAAGTTAGTGAAGCCGGCGTAATTAGGAAAAAGGTGACCCAAACATAAAGTATAAATAGAGAGCTTGCTCTCTCATTTTGGACACACCTCTCACTCACTCAAGTTCGCATAAGTAAGGAGAGAAGACAAGTTCGTTGGAGAAGAAAGAGAGAGCCGCAAAAGACATCTTATATTTGGGTTTTCCATTTTGCTTGATATTGTATTAGTGACGAATCTATCTTTGAGGAAGTTGCGGGGTTTTCTCGTTTATGGTTTCCCTGAGGAAAACCATTGTGTCTATTGTGTTTTGTTGTGCTTGTTTTTCTTTCAGTTAAAAATCCTAGTTTAATTGAATTAAAGTGCAAAATCTAACATGGTTTCAAAGCTAACCTAAAAAGAAGGCATTGTGCAACAACAGGAAACTAGGGCTTCCTAGTTCAAGGTCTTCTCTACACAAATCATCTGAAAAAGAGGGCTAGGCTAACTCGCCCTAAGAGGGTGCATCTTTTGGACAAAGCAGAATCTAATTTGGAGAATTTTCATTTTTGACTTAGTCACTAGCAACGAGAGAAACTAGGGCTTCCTGTTCCGGGCACTTTCTTCCACAGATCAGCCTGAAAAGTAGGTCAATTCAACTCGCCCTAGGAGAGCACATCTTCCTGTGAAAGCAGAATTCAAAATCGAGAATTTTCATTTTCGGCCCTGTCACTATTGTTGGGGTGAAAAGTCGGGCATTATTTATTTTGCAATTTTGTCCATAGATTTGGAAAAAGGAGTACATTGGTCAACTCGCCTTGAGGCACATCTTCCTGTCAAATCAGAAGTTCAAAATTCCAACTTTGGAAAGTTAGGGTTTCTCTAACAAAACCTAGGCCAGCCAGCTCCAAAACCAGGTTGGGCATCTCAAATTGGTAAGACCTAAATCTTTGTTATTTCCATTTGAGGTTCTCATTTCAAAATGACTCACCACACCAAGCTTGAGGATAAGCTTGAGGGAGCCGACAACTTCCGAGTATGGAAGTATAGGATCTCTCTTGTCCTTGAAGAAAATGATTTGGACAAATATGTTAGTGAGGAGGTTTCAGAAGCAAAGGCTATCCACAAGAAGAACTTGGTCAAGGCCAAGAGAATTATTGCAAACTCCATTAAAGATCATCTCATTCCCCATGTGTCATCCTTGAAGACACCCAAGGAGATGTTCGATGCTTTGACGAAGTTATTCGAGGAAAGAACATAAATCAGAAGATGGCATTAAGAAACTAGCTCAAGAATGTGAATATCCTAAACTCAGAGACCATGCGATCCTACTTCACAAGGGTCTCTCAAATCAAGGAACAACTTGAAGCAGTTGAAGAAAAAGTAGAAGAAGGGGAGATCGTTATGACCACCTTGAATGGTCTCCCAAGATCATGGGACTCATTCATTCGAGGAATATGTGCCCTGAAGAAGTTGATCCCCTTCAGCAGACTATGGGAAGAGTGCACCCAAGAAGAAGCTCGACTAGCAGCAAGAGAAGAGAAGATGGGAGCTGATGATGACCAAGCTCTAACTGCTCACACAAAGAGAAGTCATAACAAGAGGGAGGACCATCATCACAAAAGATCCAGAAGGCTCAATAGGAATTATGGATCCAAAAGAGATCTATCTAGTATTAGATGCTACACATGTGATGAGAAGGGACATTACTCAAGAAAATGTCCCAGGAATCAAGGACCCTCCAAGAAAACCAACAAGAAGAGGCATCATGTTCACACTGTTGAAGATGATGAACCAGCCAGGAAAAGAACCAGAGAAGAAAAGGATGATTCTTCAAGTGATGAAGAATATGTATTGTAATAAATGAAGGTAACCAATTACAAGGGATCATTCAGAAAGTCCTACCTCATAAGGTGAAGCTAGAGATGACTTTCAATATTACATGAAAGGAGTAGGAGAAGCTCCTACAAAGTTGGACTCTGTAAAACAAATAAAGATCAATATGGAAGAACCTCTCATCTAACTCAACATTGGTTAAGATACAAAAGTAGGGACACACAGAGTCTACTCCAGTACAAAGAACAGATGATATACAATTCAGAATACTTGCTTAACATTTCTGATCATAAGCAAAGGCACAGGTCCTCAGACGATGAAGTAGAGCACATTGTCAGAGACTCCAGTAGTTCCTGCAAGGAAGCAAAGATCAAGAGGGATTCCACCCAACAACCGAACAAAGATAAGTATTCGGATCGTCATTTCTTGTATATCTAATTACTTAAATGATATTGTTCAGCAGTGTACATACTTATGTTTCTAGAGTTAGGATGTGAATTATGCATGTTAGAAAAGTTGCAATAATGAACATAATACTACTAATATGCAAGTAACAGGTAAGTGCCTCATGGTACTGTACAACATTCCATTGCTACTCATCTAGAATGAAACCTCTTTCCTGACATGCTTACTTAAATGATATTGTTCAGCCGTGTACATACTTATGTTCCTAGAGTTAGGATGTGAATTATGCATGTTAGAAAAGTTGCAATAATGAACATAATACTACTAATATGCAAGTAATAGGTAAGTGGCCTATGGTACTGTACAACATTCCATTGCTACTTATCTAGAATGAAACCTCTTTCCTGACATGCTTAGAGTAGTGCTTAATGATGTTCTGGTAGATATGGAAGGCATCTAGAAAGTTATCGTATGAATACGGGATATGGATGAATGTTGTGTTGAAGCATTGGCTAAGATAGTTGCATGACTGTGTGACCTATGCATAAGAATTTGTTTTGAGAATTATGAAATGTTTCTAATCACGGAACTAAATTGACTTGTAGGAAAGATCATGAGAAACTTGTGACGATGATTCAGCTATAGCATTCAAGAATATTTATGAAGTCAAGATGAAGAACCTGAAGTTCTCAGAACCAGAGACACAATCATGAAAGAAGCAATTCAAGAAGTTCATGAAGACCGCAACATGGCAGAACCACAAGAACCTGTAGATCCACCTCGTGAGAGGAACTCCCACAAAAGAAGACAAGCATGGGCACGTGAAGCAATCCAAGATGCAGAGAAGTATGGCACTCCAGATGGGATGCATAGAGAAAGCAAAAGACCAAGACCATACTCCAACTATGTGGCCCTGCTATGTGACATCATTGATAAAGAACCTTCCAACTACGTGGAAGCAGCGAAGAAGAAGGAATGGAAGGATGCCATGATCGAGGATTACTGGTTGATTATGAAGAATGATGTCTAGGAGATAGTTCTGAGACTAGAAGGGAAGTCTGTTGTGACTTCGAAGTGGATCTACAAGATCAAGCATGCTGCAGATGGTAAAATTGAAAAACACAAGGCAAGATTTGTGGCACGTGGCTTCTCCCAGAAAGAAGGCATAGACTACGAGGAAACATTTGCACCTGTAGCAAGATACACTTCCATCAGATCTATACTTGCATTGGCTGCAGTAATGAAATGGAACGTACACCAGATGGATGTCAAGACAACATTCTTGAATGGTGTAGTAGAAGAGGAAGTGTACATGGAGCAGCCACTGGATTTGAGACACATGACAGACAAACTCATGTGTGCAAGTTAAAGAAAGCCTTGTACGGATTGAAGTAGGCACCCGAGACGTGGTACGGCAGGATGAACAGCTTCCTGATGAGCTTAGGCTTTACCAAGAGTAAAGCAGATTCCAACCTTTACTTCAAGGTTGAAGTCGGAAGACCAGTGATACTTCTGCTATATGTAGATGACCTGTTTCTGACAAGTGAGGATGAGCTCATTACATATGCAAAGAGGAAGCTTGCTGCAGAGTTCGAGATGAAGGACCTGGGATGATGCATTATTTCTTAGGCATGGAGGTGTGGCAGAGTACGGATGGGATCTTTCTTGGTCAAGGAAAGTATGCAGTGGAGATTCTGAAGAGGTTCGGAATGATGGACTGCAAGGCAATGGCCACACCAATGGCATCGAACTTGAAGCTACTGTGTGATGCTTCATCAGAGACAGTTGATGACACGATGTATCGGCAGATGATTGGTTCGTTGACGTACCTGAGGAACACGATGCCAAACATATGTTTTGCTGTGAACACCCTAAGCCTGTTCTTGATGGATCTAAGAGATGTTCACCTAAGCGCTGCAAAACATATATTGAGGTAAATGAAAGGCACAGTTGCGTATGGGCTCAAGTATGAGGCGAATCAGAAGATCAACTTGCATGGTTATGTTGATTCGGATTGGGCAAGCAGCGCCACAGATAGGAAGAGCACTTCAGGATGCTGCTTCAGTATAGGATCCGGTATGATCTCCTGGTTTAGCAAGAAGCAATCATCCGTGGCACTGAGTACAGCCGAAGGAGAGTATGTTGCAACTTGTTCGGCTAGTTGTGAGGTAGTATGGCTTCGAAAGCTACTGACATATTTGTTTGATCTCGAGCTCGAGGCGACTTGTATCTTTTGTGACAACCAGAGTTGCGTGAAGTTGTCTGAGAACCCGATGTTCCATGACAAGTCGAAGCATATTGAGATCAAGTACCACTATATCCGAGATATGGTGTAGAGAGGAGTAGTGAAGCTCCAGTATGTGGCGACAGACGATCAGATAGCTGATGTGTTGACCAAATCGTTATCCAGAGTGAAGTTTGAATACTTCAGAGAGAGGCTTGGTGTTATCCAAATCGAGGTTCCTCGAAAGAGGGACTGATGAGACCAGAACACGCAAATGCACTAGAGTTGGTTCTCGCATCTTGGAGGAAGCAGGTGGTCCTTGGGACATAATGCACCTAGGGTGCTCCTAGGCTGTACTCCCATGCTGGAGACGTTGAGAGGTCCATCGGTCACAAAGACACTTTGTGTGCACCTAGGCTTCTCGCATGGTCGAGGAAGCAGGTAGTCCTTGGGACATAATGCACCTGGGGTGCTCCTAGGCTATACTTCCATGTTGTAGAAGCGGGCTGACCGTTGAGAGATGTAATGCACCTGGGGTGCTCTTGGGCTAAACCCATTAGGTGGGAAACACAGGTGGTCTGTTGGTCATGAGGTGTGCATTTGGGATGCTCTCCGTGTGATGATGAGATGATCTGGATACGATGAGATGACAGTAGGAGACGCAGGTGATTGTTGTGGCAATGTAACATGTGGTCCTAGGATGTACTTACTTGACAACTTGCTCGTAGAAATGATGAAGACCTATATGAGAGCTAGGCCTACATCCAGCATGAAAAAGGGCTAGCTTTGTAGAACTTCTTATGACGGATAGATTAGATATATGTCACTAATCAATGATCAACAAGATGAGGATTACTGTAGCAACGACGATGATGAACCAGTGTTGATGATGATGTTCCAGCATTGAAGATGATCCAGCGATGATGACGTTGTCCAGAATGATGATGATTGTGGCGAGGGAATACCTTCCTAGTTCATAGGGAGTGTTGTTGTAAATGTAACTTTGGAAGATATTCATTTGTATTTTTTATATTTATATTTATTATTGTATTTTACTTGTACCTCCGACGGAAATGTTTTTCCTCCATTCGTGGATGTCATTATTATGTTTGGTCATGCTAGGTCACTGAGATAAAACCTCCATTGTAAGTCGGGGTAATAGCACCCCAAAAGATAAAAGTAAATTGTATTATTAAGACTCCCTAGGACAAGCCGGCCTAGTCAAGTTAGTCAAGCCGACCTAATTAGGAAAAAGGTCACCCAAACATAAAGTATAAATAGAGAGCTTGCTCTCTCATTTTGGACACACCTTTCACTCACTCAAGTTCGCATAAGCAAGGAGAGAAGACAAGTTCGCTGGAGAAGTAAGAGAGAGAGTTGCAAAGGACATCTTATATTTGGTTTTTCCATTTTGCTTGATATTGTATTAGTGACGAATCTATCTTTCAAGAAGTTGTGGGGTTTTCTCCTTTATGGTTTCCCCAAGGAAAATTGTTGTGTCTATTGTGTTTTGTTGTGCTTGTTTTTCTTTTAGTTAAAGATCCTAGTTAAATTGAATTAAAGTGCAAACCCTAAAAGAAGAAACCCAATAAGAGTAGTAACCATGTGTGGTTGTTACAACAATTTATTGCACCCTTGGTTGCAAAGCCCTAACTCACTAGTTGAAAGAAAAGCATAACTAAGAGGGGGGCACTGCCAACTCACCAGCCCCTTTTACTCTTTAATACTAGTTCTCCTCTACCACAAGGGAAGCTTCCCAGATAGGATTGCTACAGGTTCAAAGTGAAAGCTCAAGGAGAAAAAGTGTTTGAGTAAAACAAGATTACAAAGATATGAAATTAAGGGATGAGTATTGGTAGGATCAGGCCTAGTGTTTAGAAACCATTGAGCACATGGGGTCATAAATGGAAGACTACACTAGATGTACTTGAGATGAAAGAGGGAGACTCAACCACATACATGGTATTTTGTCCAATCTTACTACTAAAAGGTCTAAAGGGCGATCAAATGGTTATAAAGATACTTCTTACAACAAGGATACATTATCAAATGTAAATAGCTTCATTACATAGCCAATGTTTTCTATCTTTCAAGACAACATTAAGGAAATATGTAGATCTAAACGGCATTGAAGTATAAGAAGAAAGCACTTCCCTACTTAACAAATTCAATGAAAGAAAACTTTACCCATATAGAAGTCACTCCAAGCATGCATCCATCACAATGAAAGCTATCAAGAATTATTTCAGCATCAAGGCACCATTAGCATCATCTGCATTAGTCTCCACTAGCACTAAAATGTATTTACAATAGTATCTCTCTCTATACCATCCCCCCCTCTCAAGTGAAGAGAGTGTTACCGGGCAAACTAGCAAGGCTAGTTCCCGATAATGTCAGCTCGATCACGATTCTAACTTCTTTGGAGCGTCGGAACCTCCAAGGAGAAGTATCCTTAATGACCTTGCAAAACACTGATGCAACCAAAGACTATGTTCTCTATGCAAATTGTAGTTAGACGAGTGCCTAAATGGAGTCAATATGAACATAACATTTAATCATCTAGTGCAAGCAGGTGTAAACTAGGCCAAGTATATGATCAAAGATTCACCAAGGATTATTAATCAAGGAGGTTAGCTTCTTTCATTGACGCCCTCAAGGAGTGCACATTCCATCAAAGAGCCCTAGTTAGGGAAAATAGCAGACATAATGATTTTATCCCAAAGTTCATGTGTAAAAATGAAGTGAGGAAAAGTTATTTATACATTTTCACACTCACTTTACAAAAATAAAATAAAGTCCAGGTCGACATGCCTTTTTAAATGTCAATTTTGAAATTATAAATGTTAAACTTAAAATTAAAACAAAAATAATATAAAATTATCAAAGTAGTGGGTAGATTGGGGTGTTTTCCCCAGATTTGACCCATACATGAGCAAAATGGCTAAAAATGAGCATATTGGTCCGTTCTGAAGGCCAAACTGCAGAGGGGGGTTCGTCATGCCCCAACTAACCCCAACAGTGATGAAAATCCCTCAATGCCCCCCCCTTATCAAGCATCACAGTCAGGCATCAAGGATGACATCATCTTCTAAAGGAAGGCCCAAAGAGAGGGCATTGGTGAACTGAAGGGCCAAGAGGGTGCTGGAGGTGACCTGGATGAGGAAGAGATGCCTCAGTGCTAAAAGAACTATTAGTTTTTCACAATTTTATTCAATATTATCTAGAGGATCTTATCTGAGAGAATAACATGCACAGCAATAAACACAAGAGACAAGAGGCACAAATATTTTCCTAGGGGAAACAATAAAGGAGAAAACCCCGCAACTTCCTCAGAGATAGAATGAGCACCAATAAAATAGCAGAAAAGTAAAACCCAAATATAGAGATGGTCTTCAGCAGCTTCTCTCTTCTCCACGTGTGCGAACTCCTCCTCTCTCTCACTAATGTGAATTGAGTGAGTGAGTGAATGAATAAATAAAGAGCCTATCTCTCTATTTATACTTTACCTTTCACTTTACCTTTTTCACTTGACAAGTCAACCTCAACTAAACTTGACTGGTCCAACTCCTTTAGGGGACTTAAAAACCCCAATACAGAAGACTCTAGGGGAACTAATGCCCCGACTTACATGGGAGGGTTTACCTCAATGACTTTACATAACCCAAATACAATAATGACTTCTCCGACCGGAGGAAAAAACATCTCCGTCGGAGGTACAATAATAAAATACAAATACAATATAAAATATACAAGTGAATATCTTTCAAAGTTACAATTACATTAACACTCCCTCTTAACTAGGAAGGTATTCTCTTGACATAGGAATCAATACATATAGACACAAGTCTTCAATGCTAGATCATCATCAACGTTGGATCATCATCGTCATTGTTGCTGCTATCCCCATCATCTCGATCATCAAATGGTGACATCTCTCGAATCTACTCGTCATAGGAATTTCTATAGAGCCAGCCCTTTTTCATGCTGGATGTAGGCCTAGCCTCCATGTAGGTCTTCATCATCTCTGAGAGCAAGCAATCAAGTAGGTGTAGCCCAAGACTTAATATATTGCCTCTGCAAAAACCTGTGTCCGACTATCACCTCATCGTCACACGGAGCACGGCCCAGATGCACATCACACATCACTTACAACAACCGACATGGGAAGACGAACCTACAACCATTCAAGAAAGGCTCAACACTTACATCACGACCATGGGAAGACAAACCTACAACCATGCCAGAAAGGCATAGCACTTACATCAACAGCCATGGGAAGGCAAACCTCAACCATGCTGGAATGGCTCGGCACTTATATCAACGACCATGGGAAGACAGACCTACAACCATGTCAGAATGGCCCCAACCCTTACATCTGCACCATGGGAGGACACACCTACCACCATGTGAGAATGGCTCCAGCCCTTACATCTGCACCATGGGAGGACACACCTACCACCATGTGAGAATGGCTCATGTGCATCTGCGTCTTCCAGACTCATCACTTCCCCTTGGAAGGAACCTTGATCTGAAGTACACCAAGCTTCTCTCTGAAGTATTCAAACTTCACTCTGGCTAGCGCTTGGTCAACACATCGGCTATTTGCTCATCCATCGCAACATACTGGAGCTTCACTGCTACTCTCTGCACCATATCCCTGATATAATGATACTTGATCTCGATGTGCTTCGACTTGTCGTGGAACACTGGGTTCTCGGACAACTTCACACAACTCTGGTTGTCGCAAAATATACAAGTCGCATCCAACTGGAGATCAAACAAATCAAACAGTAGCTTCCTTAGCCATACTGCCTCACAACTAGCCGAACAAGCTGCGACATCCTCTACTTCGGCTGTACTCAGTGCCACGCAGCACTGCTTCCTGCTAAACTAGGAGATCACACCTGATCCCATACTGAAGTAGCACCCCGAAGTGCTCTTCCTATCTGCGGCACTGCCTGCCCAATCTGAATCAACATAACCCTCCAGGTTAATCTTCTGATTCGCGTCATACTTGAGCCCATAATCAATTCTACCCTTCAAGTACCTCAAAATATGCTTTGCAGCAATCAAGTGAACATGTCTCAAATCCGTCAGGAACTGGCTCAGTGTGTTCACAGCAAAGCAAATATCTGGTCTCATATTCGTCAGGTACATCAAAGATCCAATCATCTGACGATACATCGTGGCATCAACCGACTCTAATGAAGCATCACTCAATAGCTTCAGGTTCGATGCCATAGGTGTGGCCATGGCCTTACAGTCCATCATCCCAAACCTCTTCAAGATCTCCACTACATACTTCCCTTGTCCAAGGAAGATTCCATCCACGCTCTACCACACTTCCATGCCTAGAAAGTAGTGCATCATACCCAAGTCCTTCATCTCAAACTCGGCAGGAAGCTTTCTCTTCGTGTCCGCAATCAACCCATCCTCACTTGTCGCAAACAGGTCATCTACATAGAGTAGGAGAATCACTAGGTTCCCTTCCTCAACCTTGTAGTAAAGGTTGGAATCCGCTTTACTCTTGGTAAAGCCCAAACTAGTCAGGAAGTTGTCTATCCTGCCATACCACATCCTGGGTGCCTGCTTCAAACCATACAAGGCTTTCTTCAATTTGCACACATGAGTCTGTCTATCGTGTGTCTCAAATCCGAGTGGCTTCTCCACATACACTTCCTCTTCCACTACACCATTCAAGAACGTTGTCTTGACATCCATCTGGTGTACCTTCCATTTCATCACTACAGCCAGAGCAAGTACTAATCTGATGGAAGTGTATCTGGCTACAGGTGCAAATGTCTCCTCATAATCTATCCCTTCCTTCTGCGAGAAGCCACGTGCCACAAATCTTACCTTGTGTTTCTCTATGCTGCCATATGCAGCATGCTTGATCTTGTAGATCCACTGGGAAGTCACAACAGACTTCCCTACTGGTCTCGGGACCACATCCCAGACATCATTCTTCATGATCGATTGGTACTCCTCAATCATGGCATCCTTCCATTCCTTCCTCTTTGCCACTTCTTCATAGTTGGCAGGTTCCTTGTCAATGATGTCGCACGGCATGGCTACATAACTGGAGTATGGCCTCGATCTCTTGCTTTCTCTGTGCATTCCTTCTGGAGCGCCATATCTCTCTGCATCTTGAATTGCCTCTCGTACCCATGTTGGTTTCCTCTTGTGAGAATTCTTCTCACGAGGTGGATCTACAGATTCCTGTGGGTCTTCCATCTCGCAATCTTCATATTCTTCTGGGGTTGCTTCATTCATTGTTGTATCTCGTAGCCTAGGTGCTTCTGGTTCTTCAATGTCTTCAATAGGTAGCTTTCTAGATTGAGTCTTCGACACTTCTTCAAAATATCGTCGTCCTTTCTCTTGTAGTTGATTATACAAGATCCTTCCTACAAGTCAAGTTCAATTGCATGATTAGAAACATCTCATAGTTTTTTGTACAAATTTTTACACATAAATACATAGGTCATACAGTCATGCAATTATCTTAGCCAATGATTCAACAGAACATTCATCCATATCCTGTATTCATACGGTAACTTCCTAGATGCCTTCCATCTCTACCAGAACATTGTTAAGAGTGTGCACTACTCTCAACATGTCAGCAAAGAGGCTTATTCTAGATAAGTAGCAATGGAATGTTGTACAGTACAATAGGCCACTTACCCATTACTTGCATATTAGCAGTATCTTGTTCATTAATGGAACTTTTCTAACATGCATAATACACATCCTAAATCAAGGAACACAACTATGTACATGACTGAACAATTAAGTAATATACAAGAAATGACAATTCAAATACTTATCTTTGTTTGGTTGTTGGGTGGACTCCCTCTCAATCTTTGCTTCCTTGCAGGAACTACTGGAGTGTGCTCCCTCTTGATCTTTGCTTCCTTAACCAATGTTGAAAATGGATGAGAGGTTCTTCCATAGATTATTGATCTTTATTTGTTTTCTGGAGTCCAATCTGCAGTAGCTTCTTCTACTCCTTTCATGTAATACTGAAAGTCATCCCTAGCTTCACCTTATGAGGTGGAACCTTCTGAATGAACCCATGTAACTGGTTACCTTCATTACAATACATATTCTTCATCACTTGAAGAATCTTCACTTTCTTCTCTGGTTCTCTTTCTTGCAGGTTCATCATCTTCTGCAATGTGAGCATGGTGTCTTTTCTTGTTGTTCTTCTAGTTGTGGGAGCTACTTTTGTTCTTGGGACAATCTTTGGAGTAGTGTCCCCTCTCATCACAATTATAGCATCGAATGTGAGATAGATCTCTCTTGAAGTTCCCTCTTTGCTTATGGTGGTGGTGTCTTTCCTTCTTGTGATGAGGATGCTCCCTCTTGGTGTTATTCTTCCTGGTGTGTGCTGTGAGAGCCTGGTCTTCATTACCCATCTTCTCTTCTCGAGTTACAAGTCGAGTTTCTTCTTGTGAGCATTCCTCACACAACCTACTAAATGTAATTAACTTCTTTCTAGCACAAATTCCTTGAATAAAGGAATCCCATGACCTGGGGAGACCATTCAAGGTGGTCATCACTATTTCTCCATTCTCTACAATTTCTCCCACAGCTTCAAGTTGTTCCTTTATCTGAGAGACCCTTGTAACATAGGACTACATGGTCTCTGTATTTTGTATCTTCACATTCTTCAACTGGTTTTGCAAGGTCATCTTCTGATTTATATTCTTTCCTTCAAATAGCTTGGTCAATGAATCAAACATCTCTTTAGGCGTCTTTAAGGAAGACTCATGTGGGATGAGGTGATCCTTAATAGAATCAACAATAATCCTCTTGGCCTTAACCAAGTTCTTCTTGTGTAAGGCTTTAACCTCATCTCCCTCTGGAACTAGAACTTCTTCACTTACATATGTGTCCAATTCATTCTCTTCAAGGATTAGTGTAATCCTATACTTCCATGCTCGAAAATTATCAGCCCCTTAAAGCTTATCCTCAAGCTTGGTGTGGTGAGACATCTTTAATGAGAACTTCAAATGGAAATAGAAAAGATTTCAGGTCTGACCACTTGATTTGCTGAAACTGGTTCTGGAGCTGGCTGGCCTAGGGTTTGTCAAAGAAACCCTAATTTTCCAAATTTGGAATTTGGAACTTCTGATTGGACAGATAGATGCGCCTCCTCAAGGCAAGTTGTACAATGTACTCACTTCGCTAAATCAATGAACAGAAACACAAAATATCTTATGCCCTAGTTTTCCTCCGACAGTAGTGACGGGCCGAAAAATGAAAATTCTCGGCATTGAAATCTGTTTTAACAAGAAGATGCACCTATATGAGGCGAGTATGTTGGTATACTTGGTTTCTGAAGATTCCAAAAATTCACCCTTGAAAATTGACTTGCGAATTTTGGATCTATAGTTTCTGGCATTTTCTGGTTTTCTGGTTTTTCTGGTCCAAAGTCAAACTAGGGTTTGACTTTCCCGGAGTTTCACCCACTCAAAAACTTCGATCTTGGTCTCTCAATTTCGATTTTGAGGAGCACTTCCCTATGCTAATTGCACTCCAAAATTCCACTTCTGTGAAAAGCCCTAATTTCCGGCAGCAAGGACAGGCCAAAAAGTGAAAATGCTCAGAATCAACTTCTGCTTCGACAGAAAGATGCGCCTTCCTAAGGCGAGTTAGCCTAGCCTCTTTTTGTTGATGATCTGTGGAGAGAAGTCCAAAAAATTAAGAAGCCCTAGCTTCCACAGCTGCACAGTGTCTTCTTCTCAGGTTAGCTCTGATACCATGTTAGTTTTTCACAATTTTATTCAATATTATCTAGGATCTTATCTAAGAGAATAACATGCACAGCAATAAACACAAGAGACGAGACACATATTTTCCTCGAGGAAACCATAATGGAGAAAACCTCGCAACTTCCTCAGAGATAGAATGAGCACCAATACAATAGCAGAAAAGAAAAACCCAAATATAAAGATGGTCTTCGACAGCTTCTCTCTTCTCCACTTGTGCGAACTCCTCCTCTCTCTCTCACTAATGCGAATTGAGTGAGTGAGTGAATGAATAAATAGAGAGCCTAGCTCTCTATTTATACTTTACCTTTTTCACTTGACAAGTCGGCCTCAACTAAAGTTGACTGGTCTGACTCCTTTAGGGGACTTAAAAACCCCAATACAAAAGACTCTAGGCGCGAACTAATGCCTCGACTTACATGGGAGGGTTTACCTCAATGACTTTACATGACCCAAATACAATAATGACTTCTCCGACCGGAGGAATAAACATCTTCGTCGGAGGTACAATAATAAAATACAAATACAATATAGAATATACAAGTGAATATCCTCCGAAGTTACAATTACATTAACAAGAACCGTCACCGGAATGCTAAATCATGGTTGGGGTCATGTGACCCAGTGATCCACCCCTCGAAGCCCCGGACACCAACCTCAGGGCTTCAAGCCCTTTCATGAGGCAGTCAGCAGTGCCACTAATCCATATCACTTCCAAGGGATAAACCAGAGGGTCTAGCCATAACTCCTACCCAGAATAAGCTGGCTAAACACCCCTCCTGGTGAGAAAAATGACCTGCTCTCCCTGGGGCACCTCTATAGGCGTGTTGGTACTGGTACCATCGTAACAGAGAGCAAACCCTTATATAGGCTTTAGCTCATCTTCCTTGTACAAAATAAAGTAATAATTTCCCTTTCTAGATCCACTATTTGCTCAACCAATTTTTCTAAGAACTGCAAAATAGTCATTAAATTCACTTTCTCTCCAAGGGAAACAATATAAAAATAGTTCTCATGTAGCCATGTAACCAACTCTTTGAGAAGAGTTCAACATTAATAAAATATTGAGTTGGTTCGCTCTACCAATGGACAAGAAGGTGGAACACTTGCCTAAGTAGATGAATGCTTGATCAAGCATTGATCTTCTCCTCAAAAAATGTGCCCTAAAGAAGATCCCACGTGTGAATGATTGCTCCTTCATATGATGTGTCCTCTTCAAATCCCCTGAACTTGCCACACATGTGCATAGAATGAGGGTTGAACAAGTTTTGATAGATGTGCAATGAGTAACCAACTTGACCAAGGAATAAAGTACTCCTCTTATTTGATGAGATTACCTTGAAACAAGCACTTGCCTCAACCACCTTAACCAACAAGTGAAGTGTAATCTAGAGAAAGGAGCCCACACGTGTGCATGTAGAAAACATCCTTGAGGCACTTGTGGCTTGTTTCATGAGCTTTCTCGAGGTTTAACCACCTCCACCTCCATGACTTGAAACAAGGAGTTAAGCAACCTTTCAACAACCTTTTGACCAAGTAAGATGATATTTTATGCTTCAATAAAGAAGTGTGTCCTCCCTCAAGAAATGATATTTTAATACATTGCCTCAACTAATGAGAGAGCATTCCAAGGAATATTAAGTTATATCATGAATTAATCACCTTCCAAGTGTGAAAATGGAAAATGACCAAGGGAATTCTAGCATTGAGCCTCCATGTGGACAAAACAAGGTCAAACCTGATGACCATGGTTGTCATTGATGACAACAAATTAATGACAAAGAATGAAGACTTGGCAAAGGATGATGACTTGGCAAGCAAGCTTGATGATGACATTGATAACAAGCATGACAAGGAAAATGACATCGCTGACATAGAGGACATGCATGATAACATTGACAAGCACTATGGACAAGCATGACAAAGGATGAGTGATGGCAAGGAAGGCATTGATGACATGGAAAACAAGCAAGCATGGAGGACATGGCTAGCATGAAGTATTGAAGACATGGCAAAGGTCAAGCAAGCAAGACAAAGGACAAAGAATCATGACATGATAGAGGTGCTTGACATGGCAAAGGTGCAAAACATGACAAGTGGCATGACAAGGATGACATGGCATTTGTATGGAGCCCCTGCGGGCATAAGTTTGAAGTGCTGTGGGCATTTCTAAAACACATCTGTGGGCATTTTTGAAGTGCTGCGGGCATATTCTGGGCAGTCTGTGGGCATTTTAATAAGGCTCCTGCGGGCATTAGGGCCCTAGGGGCATTTTAAAAGTGAATATGCAGGCATTTCATAGAGGCTGTGCGGGCATAAATGCAAGCCCTTGCGGGCATAACATAGAGACAACTGCGAGCATTTATTTGAGTCCCTTGCGGGCATTTCAGATGAAGTTGTGCGGGCATAATTTAAGGCCCCTTTGTGGGCATCTCTTGGCATAGATAACAGCCCTTGCGGGCATTATTAAAGGCTTGTGCAGGCATATCTAGGAGCCCTTGCGGGCATCCTATAAGACCCCATGTGGGCATTTTTGAAAAGCCCTTGCGGGCATTTCAAAAGAGCATCTAAGCAGGCTCTTGCAGGCATATCTAATGGATCTTGCGGGCATTCTAGAAGGAGTAAATGTCACGATAATGATGGAGCCCACACGATTTGAAAAAGCTCATGAACACCATTTGATCAAATGGCCACCTTGAATAAATCCTAATTGATTTATTCAATTATTTAATGATCAAAAATAAAATATTTGGAAGGGCAGTTAAGGACAGGTCATAATGTTAGTTATCTCCTTGTTTGAAGGATGGCTACCATTAAATAAATCATTGTTGATTTATTTAATCATTCAAATGATAATAATAAAATTAAAAGGACAAGTCGGCCTCCAGATTTGGTGGGAAAGAAAAGTATAAATAGAAGACAAGTTTTTATTTCAAATGGAAATTTTTTGTGAAGAATTTTTGAAGTTCAGTGAGATGGAGCTCTGATTTTGGGGGTTATTTAATGAGAATCTGAGCAAAATTTCGGTGCAGCAGCAGAGGAGCAGGAACAAAAATGAAGTGACCTTTTTCTCTCTCAAATTTTTGTTGGGGTTAAACTGAGGCAGCATTTTTGAGATGGACATGCTTATTTGATGAAAGTTTGATGATATTCTGGGGCTGGAGAAAGATGTGCTCATGTACAGAATGCTCCTGGACAGAATGCTGATGAAGTACTCATGGACAGAATGCTGATGAAATGCTCAAGGACAGAATGATGATGTGAATACCAACAGTAGATGAAGACAGTATGATGAGGTGATGATGAGCTTATGGACAGAATGTTGATGATGTGCTTGTTGACAGAGTGATGATGTGCTTAATTACAAGATCCCAGATTTATTATTGAAGATAGTGGTTTGATGCAACGATAACAGTGACACCTACAGCAATATGAAATGATATGTGAATATGATAGGCAGTGACAAGTTGTTGATGATAATATGACAGTGGTTGATGACAGTATGTATGTGATGATATGAGTGTGTGGTGCAGGTTGAGCAGAAGACAAGTAAATTGTATTGTAAATGCAAGCTAGTCTTGCATCTGAGGTTTGGATACCTCAATCCTTCTTAGTTGGATCTAAGAAAACCAGGTTGGGCCTTGGAATAGGAGTTGGTGCTCTTCTTATCAGTTGGTGTTGATTTACCCGAACGATTGTAGCCGATCAAATCAAATATAAAAAGATTACAAAAATCATATTGTGTTGTGTTCTCTTGTGTCGTGGTACTTGTTATGGTTTAATGATTAGTTGATAACTAGTTTAGATTGATTAGTTGATGGAAGATTATGAAATGTTGATGTAAATGGTAGATTGATGCATTGATGAATCTTTGGCTGAATAATAGAAGTTAGAAGAGAATTTAAATTTGCCTACACACTGATTGACCCCCCCTCTCAGTGTGAACATTGTGTCCAACAAAACCAAGGTCAATCAACCATCAAATCATCCTCATCAAGTGTTTCCAAGGCTAGTGCTCCACAAGGGTTGGATAAATGTGTCATGACAAAGTGTTCCATGTGTGAATTGTCATAAAAAATTCTAAGGCGTTCCAACTAGGAGCCTACCAACTTGGTCTTTATGCAATAATCATCAAGTGTGAACAAGTGTCAATTGTGCCTAGCACTCCAATAAATGATGATTTAATAATCCAAAGTGTGAACCAAAGGTACTTTGGTCATTTAGCATGATAAATTGCTTCTCCTTAATTAATTTTAATGTATCACAATGAAAGCTTTAGAAAACCAAACGTAAAACACCCCAATTCAGCGATTACTTCAAAAGTACATTTATTAATACTTCAAAACTTAGAGAGACCCTAAGTCAATGGATTCCATTCCATTGAATGACTAAGTATTCATTAATTACAATAACACTTTAACTATCCAACCTTTTAATCATCAACTAAAGGGATGTAATATCCCAGCCAATAATAGGCTAGAATATCAACTCAAAACACAAATTTTAAGCAGAATTTTCACTAGTATTTTTTAACAATTTTTATAATCTGCGAGGTGATAACTCTGGATACTGACTCCCAACTCAAGGATGATGGGGATGACTTTAGGTTCTGGTTTTTATATGGGAAAGTGTGCAGCAGCAAGGTAGAACAGGGCCAACTTCCAAGTCCTATGCACAAAGAACTGGAGCCATTTACTTTTCAACAGTCAGTCGTAGCTAATGTCTACTCCAATGCTTCCTGGGCCTTCCAACATATGCAAACTAGACTTAGATGTGACACCTAAATGAAACCAAGGGTGTATGTCAGGATGTAAACTCTGTAATAAATGATGGATCAGAGTTCAGGGGAAAATTGGGAGGCTCTGGATGAAGTTTGGGAGCAAAAGGGTCAAGTGCACTAGGCAGGACTGCTCGACTAGCAGTTTTCTAAACTCTCTCAAATTGACTCATGTGTGTCCAAATTCTCTGAAACAGGGTTTGGGGTGATTTAATATTGTCTCAGGAACCTCATACATCCATCAGATCAGAAAATAGACTTATACATAAATTTTACTGACCAAAATGGCAAAACTAGTCATTAATTGATGCACAAAGAGCTAGTCTTCCATTTAATTGCTCCAAACTACCTCAGAGGCTTACAAATATCAGTTCTGGAATAAAGGAGGGTTCTGATACAATATATTGAACAGCAGCATGTCAAAATCAAAAGTCTTGAGAAGAGAATAAAGATATTTTAACATTCAAATCTTCAATGCATCTCCAATGCTAGAAATTCTTACATTATTGAGAAAATGGGCATGAGAAGAGGAAGAGGAGGAGGAGATGGAAGTCTGCACTAGAACTGATATGAGGATGAGATCAGAGATCTTAACTGTAGATGAGGTGCGCACTGGACATTATGAGCTGCACTAGACTCCTCCACTGAAATGGAGCACCTCCTTCTGATGAAATCTTCCAATACACTCTCCAAGGGCACTCTGACTGATGATCCCTCTATGGAAGCTTGAGAATATTCAATACTGGACTGATATGGATCTTTAGATCAACTATTGACTGTAGATGAGGTGCGCACTAGACATTCTGAGCTGCTCTGGACTCCTCCACTGAAATGGAGCACCTCCTTCTAATGGAATCTTCCAATACTCTCTCCAATGGCACTCTGACTGTTGATCACTCTCTAGAATCTTGAGAATATTCAATATTGGACTGATATGGATCTGTAGATCAGTACTCCATCGCTCTGGATCTGATCAATGAATGACTGGAACATGAAAGACCTTGGGGCTCATCTCCCAAGCAAAGGTTGAGGCACATCTCTCAAATGGATATGGATCTGTAGATCAGCTATTGATTGTAGATGAGGTGCGCACTAGACATTCTGAGCTGCTCTGGACTCCTCCACTGAAATGGAGCACCTCCTTCTAATGGAATCTTCCAATACTCTCTCCAATGGCACTCTGATTGTTGATCACTCTCTAGAAGCTTGAGAATATTCAATACTGGACTGATATGGATCTGTAGATCAGTACTCCATAGCTCTGGATCTGATCAATGAATGACTGGAACATGAAAGACCTTGGGGCTCATCTCCCAAGCAAAGGTTGAGGCACATCTCTCAATTGTGAGTAGCAAGAGCTCTCAATGACAAAAATAATTAACCAAAAGATGTGAATGGGAATCGGAATCATTCTTTTATAGATGAAGTAACTTCATCCACAAGCCATCCACACGTGTGAGAGAGGAAGGGCACATTCCTTGAGAGAATTAGCAATTACTTGGTTTGCAAAAATTTCCTATTTTGTGTCCTTTCACTGAAATTAGCAAGTGCACCCTACTTAGCCTTTCTGAATGTTTCCTGCTTTTCCAATTGTTTGCTTTCTGCACTTTCGTTCTTTTAAACTTTCCCGCTTTGTGCTTTTGCTTGTTTTTTCCTTGCTTTTGTCAGTTTCCACTTCCTTATGCTGCCACCTTGCCTTTAGCTAACTCCTTGATTTTTCTGAGCTTTCCTCTTGAGTAAGTGAGGTCCACTTTTGACCTTATGCGCCCTCATAGCCATGTCATCATTAATTCTTTCCACAAAAATTAATTAATAATGATGAGACATTTATTATCAAAGATAATTTAAAACTCAGAATATTAAAATAATTAATTACTATAGTACTTGTGCCAAAAATTTACCCCTATTAATTATTCCTTATTTAATTACTTTTCCTAGACCCCCTAGGGATGGGACGATCCAAGTCTTGACCAAGGTCACTAGGGAAGGGACATGACAAGGGAGCACACCAACGTATGAGCAATTTTAGTTGTTAGTTGTCAAGCACACCATACTCACCAATTAAACAGCATGAAGACACATAACCCCATACTCTCTAGCCAAACACCATAGCCACAACTCAACCATGAAGAAGCACCATCGCTAATCAAAAACACAAGTGTACCCCCCTGTCCATTGAAATGTGATCCTGCAAGCTCAACCCTTGTGATAATAATCACAAGCATTGTGATGAAAATCGCAAGTGTGAGCCTCATATAAGGTCATGTAGCAAAATGATGTAACAGTTGTCAACACTTTAGTGAAAATCTGAAATTTAGCTACCAACATCATATAGACCTAATGATCCATTTATCTATCTTCTTTTCCACAAACTGCACTCCCACTTATCCATGGTCCTTTTGATGGGGCTGGAAAGTGAAAGGATTAGCCGAAATTTTGAAAATTTGGCCTTGTTGAAGCTAGGACTAGTGTTGGGAGGGAATCCAATGAACAAGGCGTTGGCTCTACAATTAACATCGGTTCTTTTGCCTATTGATTGCTAGACCTAGAGGTAAAATAGAAGTTATTCATACAATCCATGGTATCATCCTAGGATTGTCAGTCCTCCATGATAGCTAGAATAAATTCATTAGCAAAGTGATCATTAAACAGTTGGCCAACACCTAACTTAAGGAGAGTGTTACCAGTTGAACTAGCAGGCTAGCTTCCGATGACAAATATGAGGGAACGTGACCACTATCACCTTATTCAATTCGCTAACTTCTTCGGAGAGTCAGAACCTCCAAGGGGAAGAGCCCTTGTCTGACCTGCAGGACGACCTGGCACGAGAATAGCTATGTCTTCTTGTCAATAATGTTAGTGACCAGTGCCTTAGACAATTAATTTAAGAGAATGAAGAAGACATACTATTTAATCGTCCAATAGGAAACAATGCAAACACTAGTATAAGTAGTCAATAAGTATAACAAGTGTCCCAAGATAATCAATTAGGTGCACAGGATTGTTGAGCGATGTAGGTAGTTTCAATAATTCAACCAGCTTTATAGCAATGAAATATCTTTCATATCAAGCTAACATCAGCAATATAATGTAAATTATCCAATGACTGATCATTAACAGCATAGGTGAGGACTAATGTACCAAAATCAGCTATTCAATAATTTCACCTCTCCCAATTGCATGCAATAGATTGTAGCAACATCTGAATTATAAATATACTAGGGAAACGCGTCTATTCAGAAATAAAGCAGCAATAAGCCAGTCAATCTAAGTGCCCAAACCAAAATGATATCATTCACAATTTCCTTGCATCAGATTAAGAACATTTCACAGTATGTGGAATTAGCTTTCAGACCTATCTTATATGGCAAATCCGCTTCAATAACACTTGTAAAAAAATACACCAAATCTTCAATAACACTTGTAAAAAAATACACCAAATCAGTACGGAAGTTTTGAACCCTTTATACTGTATGATAACGAGCTAATGCACCAATTCTGTTGGTAAGTTTATATCAGAAAATTAGTACTGTAAAGACATTTAAAAAATTGCAAGTTTCGGATCTTGTAACTAGCGAATTTAGGCAGATTTTTGACCAAGAATTGGAGCATGAATTGTACAGAAAATTGTAATCAAATGTCTCCAAGCAGATTTTTGACCAACAATTAGAGCATGAATTGTACAGAAAATTGTAATCAAATGTTGGATTGTACAGAAAATTGTAATCAAATGTCTCCAAGCAGATTTTTGACCAAGAATTAGAGCATGAATTGTACAGAAAATTGTAATCAAATGTCTCCAATTCTGTATTAATTTTTTAGACCTCTTTTTACTGTGTGTATGTGCAGGTGTTAGGGCAGCGATGGCTTGCAAAGGAGGAGCAAGGAAGGATAGGGGAAGAGAAGGGATGGAGGAAGATAAGGGAAGAGGGAGGAAAAGGATGGAGAGGGCAGAGAGCTGATGAAGGGGTGGAGCGAAAAAAGGGAGGAGGAGGATGCAAAGGGAGATGAAGGGGGTGCGAGGGTAGGAGAAGAAAGGAAAGAGGAGGCCGAGTTTGAAGGAGAAGAGTGTGAAGGCAAGGAGAGGTTCTTGAAGAGGCCGCTAGGGGAAACAACTTTGGTTTTTCACAAAAGAATTTTTTTTTTTTAGCTTTAGAAGTAAAGAAATAAAAACATAAAAAGAAAAGAAACTAATCTAACGAAATAACATGAAAATAATCTAACATTTACAACAAATACAAACTCAAAAAATAGGGTTTAAAAGATTAGAGAATAGGGCAACTTAGGGTTTGAGAGGATTTCTAGCCTAACCCTAAGGCATCAAGGAAAGAAGCTTCCCCTCATGAGATGGTACTTGGAAAGCTTGGCACTAGGGCCTACCTTCACAACCTCAAGGGTTGGTTAAAGGAGACCTTAGTTGTAGCAAAACTTAAAGACCTAAAGCTCAAGCCTAAGAAGGACTCTTTTAGGGGAGGTCCTAACAATGCTATGGTGACTAAAATCAGAAAATGAACTAGTTGAGACAAAATGCAGCTTTAATGGCTACCATTCAATTATAAACAAGCATCATTCTCCAACAATTAACAAAGAGATATCAAAGAGAACATAGATATCTCCTTGTGTATGTGTTTAAAACTTTAAACCAACAACTCTAGCATCACCTTAGCAAGAAGCATGAACAAGAGAAACACCAAAAAAATTGCTCCAAACCACAAGTAGAACTCTCCTCAAGAGGTGCACATCAATCAAAGAGCCCTAAGAAGGGTAAAAATCAGCATAAAAAGTTTTATCCCATAAGTTGTTTTAAAATGAATTATACTTTTTTCACACTCACTTTACAAAAATAAAAATAAAAATATTCAGGCCAACCTGCCTTTTAAAATGTCAATTTGAAATTATAAAATGTCAACTTAAAATTAAAACAATAATAATATAAAATAATAAAATCTGTGTGCAATTTGGGGCATTTTTCTCAGAATTTACCCACATGACTAAAATAGCTAAAAATAAGCATATCAGTCTGTTTTGAAGGCCAGACTGCGGAGGGTGGGATCGTCATGCCCCATCTAACCCCAACAGTAGTGAAAATCCCTCAACGCCCCCCCTAATCAAGCATTGCAGCCTGGCCTGGAGGATGGCGTCATCATCAAGAGGACCCTAAGGAGAGAGGACGTTGGTGAACTGGAGGACCAGGAAGGTGTGGGAGGTGACCTGGAGGATTGACATATGCCTCAGAACTGAAAGATCTGTCACCGGAATGATAAATCAAGGTTGTGGTCATGTGACCCAGTGATCCACCCCTGGAAGTCCCGGACACCAACCTCAGGGCTTCAAACCCTTTCATGAGGCATTCAGCAATGCCACTAAGCCATAGTACTTCCAAAGGAGAAACCAAAAGGTCTGGCCATAACCCCTACTCATAAAAGGCTAGCTAAACACCCCTCCTGGTCGGAAAAATGACCCCCTCTCCCTGGGGGACCTCTGCAGGTGCGTTGGTACCGGTACCACGTAATAGAGAGGAATCCTTCTAATAGACCCCAAATTAACCTTGGATATGAGAAGAAACCCAAGCACCTCCACAACCTAGCGCTAGAAAGCAACCTTGCCGAATGCACCTAAGAACACCAATCTCCTTTGATTTGAACCAATTAATAGACAAACAAGCCAAGTCCTCCACAAAAGGGTTTCCAAAGTGGTGAGAAACAAGGGCCCAAACCCTAGTTCCTTGAGCATCCGCCAAGATAAAGGACCACTCAACACGAATGTAAGCCTTTTCAAAGTCAATCTTAATAAAAAAGCATCCAAACCAAAAGTTTGAGCCCATTCTATACCTTCCTAGATGGAAATGGCGTTGTCAAGAATGTACACCATCTAATAAACCTAGTTTGTTTTAGTCAATTTAAAGAATGTGCACTTCAAGCTCAAGGCTAGAACTTTAGCTAGGATATTGTAGGAGGTATTAAGCAATGTAATAAGGCACCAATGCGTGATAACCTTAGGGTGATAGGTTTTGGGGATAAAGCAAACAAGCCCCTAGTTGATTCATATCCCAAGGGATTGAGTCTATGTTACCCCTTGAAATTGCATGGTTCATTCACACTTTCATGGGCTTTTCCTCTCACTAAGCACAAGCAAAGATCTTTGGAGTTCAGTGGTGGTTACAAGTGTGGGGGAGTATGTTTGCTTATTAAAGGATGTTGTGGAGCACATTTCACCAAGAGATTCCCTTTTGCACACACATGACACCTATTTGGAGGCACAATACATGGCTTACACTATCTTTCGTTGCATCAATTAATGGGGAGCATTGTTCCTTGGTTGAACCCAAGGCCCTAAACCTTGTGGATGGAGGATGTGAACAAACAGCAAACCCTAGAAGATAAACGCCCTCCCTCAAGAAGTTTCCCAAGGAATTATTAATGGCAAGGTAAGGATCAAACACAACCCTATTAAAAAATAACCAAGCATGGCGAGAGAAAACAAAACACAAATTAAGCATGCACAAAATAAAATCCTATATTTACATTAGAAACACTTTGTCGGGAAAACCAATGACCAAACATGTACCTTCTATTACCCTTGATCAATCTAGCCAAGCAAGTCAATGAAACAAGCCACTTCAAGCTCATTATAATGGAGTAGGCCAAACCTATTTAAAGGCTTCACCACATTAAATACCATGGGAAAATACCATAGGAAACCTAATACAATGGTAGACTACCTAGGATAAACCCATTATTATGAAATCAAGATAAGCCTAATTACTCATTGACCAAGTCAAGGTTAACTTAACACTCTCGCCTGTAAACTTAACTTGGAGTAAATACATACCCCCCTCAAAGTTTATAACCGAGTATCCAAAATTACAACAGGCCCCCATATCACCTAGGTCTACATTTAAAACTTACACCAGTGAACTAGGGGTACACATGGCTAGACAGGTCTTATAGTCGGTCTTATGGTCGTATGCCCATTTAGATGTGATTAATGTACAACTCAAAAAATAAATGCTTACAATTGTATGTTGAAGCATCTACCTACTTCATTACCTGCATCACTCTTGCTCCAAATATAATTACATGAATCAAGTAATTCATCCTTCATGTGCTTCCTCCGATGCTCCACATCAATCCTCCTTTATGCATTTCCATGTGCTTTCCATTATTGAGCCTATGCACTAACCGCAGAAGTAAATCAACCTCACTCAACTTCCTAAGATGTGCTATCCACGATGTCTCATACACCCATGAACCACTCTTCCAACAAATGTGACATATATATTAAGCAATATACTACGAGTCATACCCATTGTCCTAAAGAATTGGCTCCTGAGCATTGCAAGTTCCAGTCTCAAGGCCCTTGCCACCTCTCACAATTTCTTTTGCAAAGTTTATGTGGGCTTCAAAAGTGCCCTTTTCACAATGTCTGTACAAGCAAAATCATGCAATACAACTAGCCACCTTTCACAATTTATTTTGCAGAGTTTATGTGAGTTTCAAAAGTGCCCTTTTCACAATGTTTGTACAAGCAAAATCATGCAATACAATTATTTCATTTTTGCATTCCATTGGAACCAATGGGTAACATTCATCGTCAACAACCAGTTTGCCTTTATTGTTGACTATGATGCCACTATCTCTGACTCATGATGTCACTACATGGAATCGATATTTTCACCTTTTGCAAACCAATGGATGATATATGCTCCATGCCACAACCAACCTACTCACAACAACATGAGCAACATGAAACACATCTGATACCAATGGAACTCATGAATCCATCTTTCAAACATCTTTACAAAGCATACGTGCACAAATCAATTCTAGCAATTTCATAGTTTTATGCAAGTTATCAATCCTATGCAAGGGGTGAGTTCAAAGTTCAAACTTAACACTTGCCACGCATTGCATACTAGCCCTCATCCACTCCATTTTAATGGTAGGTCCTACCATCCTTATTGCAAGCAATGGTCCATTAATCCAAGATAATAATACTCTGGCACCCATATACGTTCACTTTGTTGATGACTGCTTGGATTTCATCATAGCTCCTCTTGCAATCGACATCCTCCACCATGGCAACTTTCGTCATGTTGCAACATCTCCTTGTGTCACATATTGTTGTCAACCATGAACCTTCTTTCCAGCTACTAGTGGCATCTCATGAGGCAAACTTCCTTGTTACTATAACCCACTCTATCAATCTCCATGGACTCCAAAAAATGCAAATCAATGTACAAATGAGGCAATAATAGAACTCCAATATCGAGCATTGCCTTAATCGACCCTTCCATTCAGTAAACAAAAATATAGCATCAAATCACACAAAAATTTAACCACAAGTAGTCTCTACCATGACCACCAACTCTTTTCCATGAACCACAATGGCCTATAACAACCATTCTCACAAAATCCTTTTGTTTATGAACTCACAATTTTTGTAAGCCACCAAAAATTAGGTCTACTCCATTAGCAGCTAAAGCAAATGGACCCTATAATCCCCCAATACACCATCTTTATGCCAGCCATTGTCTTACAACAATATCATCTATTCAATGCTCAATCAAGGGACCAACAATGTCAAACTCACTCAGAACCTCATGGCACTTTGACATCAACACAAAATACTCAAGCCACTCTCATCGGAGAGTCTAGGCATGTTGGGCTCTTTTCACAAGAAATAGCAACTTGCAATGATACACCTCCATGGCTATCGACATTGGACCACTCTATGAAAGTCTAGATCTACTCAAGCTCTAATACCATATTAAAAAATGGGCAAGCATGGTGTTACGCTGTACCCGTACCAGCGCACCTTCAGATATGTGCCTAGGAGGAGAGGGTCATTTTTCTCAGGACCATGAGGGGTGTTCTCTAGCATCTTATGAGTGGTGGTTATGGACGGACCCTTTGGTCTTTCTCTTAGGAGTAGTATGGCTGAATGGCATTGCTGACTACCTCATTTTAGGGCTTGTAGCCCTGAGGTTGGTGTTTGGGGCTCCTAGGGGTGGGACACTCGGTCACATGAACCCCCACTTTGTTTTCTACTACAGTGACATTTCTTCCAGCTGTGAGGCTCTTGCCTCTTCTAGGTCACCTCAAGCACCCTCCCGGTCCCTTTTCATACTAGCGCCCTCTCTCCTTGGGCCCATTCCAGTGATGACGTCATCTTCTCATCCAGGTCGTACTGCTTGTTTGGGGGGGTGTTGAGGGATTATCAACATTGTTGGGGTTAAATGGGGCATGACGCCCCCCACTACTCTCTCCAGCCTTCAGTTCGGAGTAATTTACTCATTTTTAGCTATTTTAGTCATTTTTGGGTAAACAATGGGGAAAATGCCCCAATTTACCCAAAAATTTGATTATTTTATATTATTTTATGTTATATTTTTAAATGGACATGTTATATTTTTAAATTGACATTTTAAAGGCATGTCGGCCTATTTATTTTGTAAAAAGTGAGTGAGAACATATAAATAGATCTCCTCACTTCATTTTCAAATCACAACTTATGGGGCAAAACACTTATGTTACTTTTTTACCCTAGAAAGACTTTATCAAGTGATGCGCACTTCTTGAGAGAGAATTCTTCTTGCTCTTTTGATGAAGTCAGATGATATCTTTGCTTTGTGGATGCTAGATAGTTGGAATAACTCATGCTCAAGTAAGTCTTTTACATTTTTAGTCTTGCTTGGTGAATGGTAGGTAAATTTTGCATTTTGAATGATTGAATGGTGGTCCTAGGGCTGCATTCTCTTTTAATAAGGCTTTTATCTGCCTTTCTATCCCCATAGCATAGTAAAAACGCTCCCAAGAGGAGGTTTTTACGAAGTTTGGCCTTGGATCTCCAACTTTGCCCTAGTTTAGGCTCTTGGAACGAACCCTAGAAGTTGTTTCAAGAAGCCCTAAACCTAGTTGACAAGGAGAAATACCTCCAAGAGGAAGGCTAGTCACCTTCCTCTAAGGCTAGGGTTAAGGGTAATATCCATTAAAACCCTAAGTTTGTCCATCTTTTCTACCCAAAAAACCCTAATTGTATATTTGTAAATATTAGTTTAGGTTGTTTTTTGCATTTTCATTTCATAATTAGATTTTATTTCTGGTGTACATAAGTAAAAACCCTAAAAGAATCATAAACCTAACCCTAATTTCTGTCCCTAACTAGCCCTAGCGACCTCCTCTATCCCTCTCCCTAGGGTTCACTCTACCATCCTTGGCCTTCGCCCTCTCTCCCCTTGTCTCCCTAGGCCTTCGCTCTACCTCCTCTTCACTTCACTGCCCTCTTCTTTATACTCCCTCCTCTTCTTCATCCCTTCTTTTCTTCCTCCCTTCTTCTCCTTTTCTCCTCCTATCTCCCTCTTCCTCTTTGCTTTCCTCCTCCTCTCCTCCTCCAAACTCGGCCAGCCTAAAAAGAGGCTCGCCCTTGCCTTAAAGGGCCTGGGCCACCTCTCTCGGCCTCTCCTTGACCTCGACCTTGCCCTAAAGAGCTCGGTCCCTCCTTTGGGGACTTGTCGAAGGCTGAAAACAACCTACAACAGCCTTCTTCCCCTGCTGCAAGCAAGTCTGCAAATAATTGCAGATGTCTACTTGGACAGTCTTTCCTTTGCCATATCACCTACACCAAAAACCACATAAAAGTTAGCCATTAACTACATTTTGCAACTGTTTAAAAGGGCTGTCCTATCTGATAAAAAGAGGTATGAAATTATATTTAATACAGTCTGAAAAGTCTATTTTATGACAGTCATACTATTGCTAAAATTTGTTAAGATATTGTGGTTTATTGCACAAGGTTAAACTGATATTTAAATTAGGATCTATTGATATTGATTGGCTGTTCTATTTGGCATAAGCACAAGGTCTGAAACACACTGTATACTAGCCGCTATACAGTCTGAGAATTTATATTCATTGCATAAATATTGATGAAAGAAGTGGTTAGGTGTTGAAATCTAAAGTCTACATTGGATATTTGAAAGTTTGAAACACATTTGTTGCAAAAATTGCACTTAACCAACTGATCTTACATACTGCTGTTAGGACTGACATCATACTGCTATATTGTATTGATTATGATATTATATTGTATCAGTCCTTTGACTTGTTATTGAAAGGGTATTTCATATACTACTGTTGTTATTGAATGACATATGGTCACATGTTGATTGTGAATGATCTCTAATGTGCTTGGATGTTATTGAAAGTCAATCTTGCATATCTTGAAGTACATATATTAAATTGCTACATCTTGTCTTATCATCTACAAGCACTAGGCTTAAGTAGTATGTTTTCTTCATTCGTAAAGTCACATTAGTTGAAGGCACTGGTCTCTAACTTGATCTTCTAGGAGACATAGTATCTTTTGCCCTTAGTGTTTGCAGAGCATCAAAGGCCTCTCCCCTTGGAGGTTACGACACTCCAAAGCAATTGGAAGTGTGACTAAGGTGACAGTAGTTCTGTCACTCTTCTAGACTTTTGTTCATCGGACACTAACCCTGCTAGTTCATTTGTAACACATGGAAAGATAAAGCAAAACACAAAATAAAAATGCAAATAATAGGAGCCAATATTTACCCTGGAAACCCTTTACTGAGAAGACCAACAACAAAAGACATATCTTCTATTACCCTTGACCAATCCGGCCAAGCTGGCCAATGAACAAGTCGCTTGAGGCTCTTTACAATGGAGTAGGCTAAGTCTATTTAAAGGCTTCATCACATCAAATATCATAGGAAAAAGCCACCTAATACCA
This sequence comes from Larix kaempferi, assembly GCA_027924585.1. Taxonomy (NCBI): domain Eukaryota; kingdom Viridiplantae; phylum Streptophyta; class Pinopsida; order Pinales; family Pinaceae; genus Larix; species Larix kaempferi. Next base: position 7,394,221 of record BSBM01000221.1, read on the forward strand.
TGGGTCCATAAAATACTTACGATAAACCCATTAATGACCAAATCAAGACAAACCTAATTACTTTTTGACCTTTGATCAAGTCAAGGTTAACTTAACAAGCCCCAAAAGAGGAACACCCTACATTGCAGGAGGTTTAGCGCAGGAAATATGGCAAGATAGAGCAATGCCATACCATGGTATTCTATTAAAACCACAAATATCAGATTCATCCTTCCTAGCCCTATATCTGAATCGAATCGGCAAGGAATCAGCAAATCGGGGATACATATCTCATTCTTCAGGATTCAAACAATTTCTTGAGGGATCCATTTCCGATTGTAGGATTCCGCTCTTGTCATTGAGGATTTGGATCCTAATTAGGATTCGGATCCTAATTTAGGATTCAATTCCAAAGTCTGTATTTGGTTCCAAAATCAGGGGAAACAGTTCAATAACTTCAAATTTCAAGATGACAATAAGGATTTGCACATGAGTTTTAACTTTTACTAAACCACAGAGTCGTCTTACATTACATCAATACATAGCTACAAGGAATTTTGAAAAGTATGCCTAATTTATTACAATAGATCTCGTAATTGATTCCCAAAGGAAGTGATATAGATTATAGCTATGAAAAGAACTTCCTGGACACATAAAAGTAATCATTTGGATTTGACCTACAATTCAAACTCATCATCATAATTATATCATCTACACTAAATAAAGACACATAAATACTTGCAGAAAACACCAGGAAAGGTTATTAAAGTGTTAGCATAAAAGGTTAATGTGACCACATATTTTCATTATGTTCATTCCTACACTTGTCATGAAGTGTTCATTCCTACACTTGTCATGAAGTGTTTCCTAAAAGACGACATGGTTACAAGTAAGGTTTAGACAGGATTTGCACTGCTTGCAAACCTCATTCTGTTGAAACAAGTTTTAAACATAAAAGTTACAAAGGGCAATCTCTGCAGCTTGCAAGCCTAATTCCATCGAAACAAGTTTATCAGTATGGACTCTAGAACAAGATCAACAGTTTACATGTGACAAACCAATAGGTTGATTTGCACCTACATTACTAGTGCTCCCAAACAAGAGAATCCATGAAGTTATCAATCATTTGAGATTTGAGATTTAATTTGTCTGTTTTTTAAATTTCAATATAAATTACAAAAAATTAAATATATTATTAAAATAATAGGGTTCAAGTTCCAAATCCCCGGTACATAATTTTGGGAAGAGTGCCACACCTGCACCGGATTCTTCAGTTAATTCTGATCACACCCCCAGTTCGACATAGATTGAAACTATCAGAGGATAACAAATTTGTAGTCCTTTAATGAATCATGATTCCATGTAAAACACCTCTTACAATGATGTCAAAGCAAAAAAACATAACCTGCAGATAAAATTATAAAAAACAACAAACAAAAAAATCTGCAGCAAAGTAGACTTTCCTATAGCTACAAAAGAATGAATTCAGAAAATACTGTCGAAAATTCATTTAGAAAAGGTTTTCTTAGACAATCTTATATGTTAGTTTTTCACTTTGTTTAGCATAATAACATTAAACAATTTAATCACTGAAAGAAATACAAGCACAGCAAACACAAAGAACACAATATTTCTCTCGGGGAAACCACAAGGGAAAAAACCCCGGAAAAACTTCCTCAATATAGAATTCACAAGTACAAGATAAAACCCCAAGACAAAATCAGATCCTCTCCTTCACTTGTGCGAACTTCTCTCTCTCCTATGCGAACTTGAGTGAGTGAGATGTGTGTTAAAAATGAGCAACTCAATCCCCTATTTATACTTGACAAGTGACTTGACCTTTTTACTAATTAGGTCGGCTCTAACTCACCTAACTAAGCCGACCTGTACTTTTTACAATAAAATATTATTTCTTAGTTATTTCTAGGCTAACAGTTAGGGTTTACATTGACTCTTTCAATGACTCTTACATTATCAATGACATCTCCCAAAGGAGGAATACAATAATACAATAGACAAATACATTTAGAATATCTTCCATAGTTACATTTCCTTAACACTCCCGCTTAACTAGGAAGGTATTCTGCGGGCAACATCACCAGCATCAACAGCTGTCCAACTGACTTGTGAATCTCTATATGTCGTAGGAAGTTTTTGGAACATCATCATATGTCTAGGGTATCATCAACATCATCTGCTGGAACATCACCATCAACATCATCATCGTCATCTGCTGGAATATCATCATCAACATCACCATCGTCGTCTGCTGGAATATCACCATCAGCATCATCATCGTCGTCTGCTGGAATATCATCATCATCATCGTCTGCCGGAATATCACCATCAGCATCATCATCATTGTCTGTTGGAATATCACCATCAGCATCATCATCGTCGTCTGCTGGAATATCACCATCAGCATCATCATTAGTGTATGAACACTAGAACAACATCAATCATCAGTTTGCAAGTACTGGAACAACAATCATCAGTAAGTAAATACTGGAACAACAACAACATCAATCATCAATAAACAAATACTGGAACAACAATAATCAGTAAATAAATACTGGAACAACAACGACAACAATCATCAGTAAACAAATACTGGAACAACAATCATCAGTAAATAAATACTGGAACAACAACAACATCAATCATCAGTAGACAAGTACTAGAATCACTATCAGTCGACAAGTACTGATCTTCAATCGAAGAGGACTGGAATCACTATCAGTTGGCAAGTACCGATCTTCAGTCTACAAGGATTGGCATCTCTATCAGTCGATAAGTACTGATCTTCAGTCTACAAGGACTGGCATCTCTATCAGTCGACAAGTACTAATCTTCAGTCTACAAGGACGGGCATCTCTATCAGTCGACAAGTATTGATCTTCAGTCTACAAGGACTGGCATCTCTATCAGACGGCAAGTACTGATCTTCAGTCGACAAGGACCGGCATCTCTATCAGTCGGCAAGTACTGATCTTCAGTCTACAAGGACTGGCATCTCTATCAGTTGGCAAGTACTGATCTTCAGTCGACAAGGACTGGCATCTCTATCAGTCGACAAATACTGATCTTCGGTCTACAAGTACTGGCATCTCTATCAGTCGGCAAGCACTGATCTTCAATCGACAAGTACTGATCTTCAGTCGACAAGAACTGGCATCTCTCTCAGTCAACAAGTACTGATCTTCAGTTGACAAGGACTGGCATCTCTATCAGTCGGAAAGTTTTGATCTTCAGTCTACAAGGACTAACAACTCTATCAGTCGGCAAGTACTGATCTTCAGGCAGTAAATACTGGCATCACTATCATTCCCTCTTTCGAGGGAGGTCCTTTCGGACCACACCAAGCTTGTCTCGAAAGTACTCAAACTTTATGCGAGACAGAGGCTTAGTCAACACATCAGCAACTTGTTCCTCTGTAGGAACATACTTGAGCTTTACAGCTCCTTTCTACACCATATCCCGTATATAGTGAAACTCGATCTCGATGTGCTTCGATCTATCATGAAACACTGGATTCTCTATCATCTTGATACAAAACTGATTGTCACAAAGAATATTAGTTACATCTATCTCTGCATCGAACAATCCTGCTAACATCTTGCGAAGCCACACTGCTTCGCTACAAGCTAAACATGTTGCTACGTATTCAGCTTCTGCTGTACTGAGAGCAACACAAGGTTGCTTCCTACTAAGCCATGAGATTATACCTGATCCAAAACTAAAGCAACATCCTAAAGTGTTTTTTCTGTCTTCGACGCTTCCATCCCAATCTGAGTCTGTATATCCGTACAGTCTGAACTCACTATCTGAAGCATATCTGAGTCCATAGTCCAATGTACCTTTTAGGTACCTCATCACATGTTTTGTTGCAATCAGGTGAACAAGTTTGGGCTCCACCATATACTGGCTCAAGGTGTTCACAGCAAAACATATGTTTGTTCTGGTATTTGTCAAATACATCAATGACCCAATAATTTGTCTATACATCGTGACATCTACTATCTCTGACGAAGCATCATTCAAGAGCTTCAAGTTTGTCACCATCGGAGTGGTCATGGCCTTACAATCCAACATCCCAAATCTCTTTAGGGTCTCAACAGTATATTTTCCTTGACTCAAGAAAATCTCATCTGGGAACTGCCATACTTCAAGACCTAGAAAATAGTGCATCATCCCAAGGTCTTTCATCTCAAATTCTGCAGCAAGCTTCTTCTTGCATTCAGTGATGGGCTTGTCTTCTCCTCTCAGGAACAAATCATCCACATACATTAGTAGTATCATAGGTTCATCATCTATGACCTTATAATAAAGATTAGAATCTGCTTTACTCTTAGGAAAGCCCAAGCTCATCGGAAAGCCATCACTGGGTGCTTGCTTCAACCCATATAATGCTTTCTTTAGTTTGCATACATGTGTTTTTCTATCATCTGTTTCAAATCCTTTTGGTTGCTCGATGTATACCTCTTCTTCTATTTTTCCATTCAGGAAAGTTGTCTTTACATCCATCTGATGTAACTTCCATTTCATCTTAGTTGCCAAGGCAAGGATGGTTCTAATTGAGGTGTATCTAGCCACAGGAGCAAAGGTCTCCTCATAATCAATTCCTTCCTTCTGAGAGAACCCCCGGGATACAAACCTTGTCTTGTACTTTTCAATGCTTTCGTATGCTGAGTGTTTTGTTTTGAAGATCCATTTTAACGAAACAACTAACCTATCCTTCGGTCTTGGTACCACATCCCAAACATCATTCTTAATAATGGATAGGTAATTCCTCGTTCATGGCATCCAACCAATCCTTCTTCTTTATTGGATCTTCAAAACATGTAGGTTCTTCTTCAACAAGGTTACACATCAAGGCTACATAACTGGAATATGGCCTTGGTCTCTTGCTTTCTCTACTGGTTCCTTCTGGGGCACCATATCTTCCTGCATCTTGTATTATTTATCTTCTCAATACAAGCATCTCCCCAGTGAAGTACATGTTCTTCATTGGAATCTTCATCTTCTTTGGTTTTGACTTCGTCATCATATTCACTGTCTTCTGCTGCATGAGCATGAAATCTTTTCTTTTGCTTCTTAGGTTGTCCAGATTTAAATGGACAATTTCTTACAATGTGTCTTGTCTTGTGACAAGAGTAACATTCAATTGAGGATAGGTCTTTCTTGAACCTCTTGCTTCTTTGTGATCTTTAAGATCTTCTCGGAGAGTGGTCACGGGTACATACATCACTCTTTCTTTTCCTTCCACCTTTGGCATGAGTTGCCAAAGCTTGATCTTCATTGTCATTTAATTTCTCCTCTCTTACTGTTATTCTTTCTTCCTCTTGCACACAATATTCCCATAGTTGTCTGAACTAGATTAATTTCTTCCTAGCGCATATGCCACGAACAAAGGGTTCCCGATCTCTAGGAATACCATTCAGAGTGGTCATCACAACTTCAACATCTTCTACCATGTCTCCAATAGCTTCTAATTGTTCTTTGATCTGGGACACTCTGGAGAACTATGAGTGCATGGTCTTGTTATCAAGAAAGCATTATATGGGTTGAAGTAAGCACCCATATCTTTAAAGCTTTGGTGAGTATGTGCTTGGTGAGTATGTCTTTAAAGCTATGGTGCAAGTGAAATATAAATAACAGTAAATATTTATGTATTAACTGCCACTTGATTGATGTTTATACTTTAACTTAAGTTGTGAGTATGGTTAAAGGAACATGTCCTAGTCATTTGTTATGATCTAGTTCTTGGTTGTATTTTGACCTAGTCAAACATTGTTTGACCATGGTCATTCTTGGGATCCGTGATGGGATGGACCACTTGTGCTATATGATGTTGATTTATGGTCCCATGTACACCTATTGATGATTCCATATGTTGGACATATGCTCCAGATGATGATTGATGCAAATGGTCGCTTTTATTATTATTTCCAGATCATCATATTTTACATTGTCTTGGTATGGTGGACCATACAAATGACCCTACAGGTTATCATGAGGTGTATGAGTACTCATCTCTAGTAGATTTGGGTCTTCCAGATCAATTGAGACACTTATCTTTCAGTTTCGGGCAATCTTGGGCATGATATCAGCAGTTATCCACCTGTTGACCAGTTTGGGCATGCTAATCCAGCCTGTCCAGCATGAGCATTGGAGGCGAGTCATTGCCTAGGGCGCTACAGAGGAAGGGGGTGGTCCAACCACTTTTTTTACCATTATACCGCCCTTCCGGACATGATGGCACCTTCAGTTTGACAGTGCAAACACCCTAGAGACAGTTTTGGGCACTTTTAGGGTTTTCAGGGGGATTAAAAAATGGAATAAAAAGGTCATTGAGGAATTCGATTTGGGCAATTGAGGCAAGTTTTTGGCACTTGGTCTTCTCTGAGGTCATCCATGGTGAACCCCCCTTCTCCCAGATCAATTGGCATCAATCAGTGGGGTCCACAGTGGTTACAGGAGGTCTTTTACTGCATGTCTCTCTCATATTTTGGAGACAGGATTTGATCATTTGTATATTGGACATGTCATAGATTCATATTTTATATTATTGTGCCATGGGGACATGCTAATGAAGGGAATTAATACCTCCTAGCCCCACCATGTGCTCCTAGTGACATGTCTTGGTCTATTTGTTGTGGCATATGTGTTATTAGCTACCCCCATGTATGACGTCACCCTCCTTAGATTCTTTTAGGCTATGACATCATCACTTAGTTGAGTGATCCATGTCTTATATTGTATTGGTTCATCTTAGCTGTTGATTAGATTGTTATATCTTTTGATCTCAACCACTAGTTTTTAAAAGTGGTTTTGTGGTTTAGGGTTTTGGTCTTCCTCTCTTATAAAAAGAGAAGACCCCCTCATTGTAAAGGTACCCTTGGGATCTGGAAAACTTGGAATAAAAATACTATTTTGGAGATCTACTTCTTGGCTTTGATTGGGTTGCTCTTGTACATGGTTATGCATCTCTTCTTTTAGACATCTTTGCTTGTAACAGGTGAAATCAACATCTACAGAGGGAGGCCGAATTGATTTGAATCTAGAGTGCAACTTGCTTGATGGGAAGATTGTAGGGGTTGCTCACATCCCCCATGGGCAAGACATCTTCATCTTGAGGGAGTTTTTCAATTGTGCTTTGTCCATTGATTGCTTCTCTGATATGACATGCTTAGATCTCATTGATTTGTGGATCAAATCTAACATCTTGTAGTTTGATTTACAGGTTGAATGGGACATCTCTCCTCCTAGGGCTTGGACGATTATGCTTGGATTCACTTGGAGCTAGCTTGGAATTGTTACTAAGGGCAAGAATCTTCCATATGCAAAGAGGCCGCAAACTTTTGAGGTAAGATCTACAAGGTATGTATCTATTTCGCTTGTTCTCTATCCTATTGGTCACATAAACCCTTAAAATCAAAACCCTCATTTTACATTTTTTTAGATCTACTTGGATCTAGCTTGCCTTTGGGGATAACATTTAAAACCCACCTCTATAGCATCCACAGCAATTCAGATCTATAGTTTGGTGGTGATTGGCCTTCATTTGACCCACTTCCCAAGGCACATTGGTCTCTCCAAGGGAACTCGCATTCCTTGAGGGAGGTCATTTGCTAGGTTCTAGTACGTGGGTAGGTGAGATTGTTGCTTCATTGGAAAGATCATCCCCTAAAACCTACCCCTAGTGCTCCACTTTTGTGATTTCTACCTTGTGGGCCCCATTCCTCATTTTGAGGGTTGTGCCCTGTTATCACACAACTTGTAGTTGTCCCTAAAGGTATCCCATCCGGGACAGTAGAGGAGATAGACAACTAAAGAGGTGACCCAAGAAGTGCAACGTTTCCCAATGCAAGCTGGGTGTCACGATAACCGAGGCACTCTTCACTTTAGATCATGAAGAATTAAGACCAAGGGGGAGACCTGTTATCACACCATAGTAGCAGGGCTACTATTCTTGTACAGCAGATATCTGCACATTCCAGAGCTTCCTTTATTCCAGAGCATGGCTATATATTTTGGATCACTCATGATCAGAGCAGTACATTATTCAGATGTTGTATATGACCTTGTGTCAAGGCTGAGCCTTGAGAGTTCAGATTTGATGACTGATGTGACCACTTGTCCCATTACAGTTTCAGTTCAGTGCCTAGAGATGTATTACAGCAGTGTTTCAGATGATGCATGATGATTATTATGATGATGTTGTATAATCTATGGATATGTTCTCACTGACTGTGGATTATTATCTTGTTGATTTAGTCATGATCATAGCATGTGCTTGGTATATTATTCCTGATGTGGCAAACTATTTAAATTGAACTGTAAATCATAAAATGGACAATTGCTTGCACTTTTAGGTCATGTAACAAAACTTACTGGTTTTTCACCTTACATAGACATGGTCTTTCCCGACACCAGTTGTCTGCTAGTGTAGGCTCCATTTTCACTTGTCTCCATCCATACATGACCTTCCTGTTTGACTTTAAACCCTGACTTGTCTCATTTGACTTTCTGATACTGAGGACTTCCCCATTTTTCTACCTCTGTGTTTGGACCGCATCCCTGTTTATTCAGTGTCTCGGCTCTAAGTTGGTGACAAAACTTGCCCTTGGTGAGTTGGATTGTAGGCCTAAATCATTTTGGTCGGTTGTCCCGATGTTTGGCATTGGCTCGAACTCCCCCTAGTCACTTGAGATGTTGTTGGCTAAAACTGAAAGCTCATGTCCTACCTATGGAAACTTAAAAAATTCGCCCATGGAAATAAAAAAAAGGGCAAGAGCGATGAACAGCTAAAAATACTCCTCGAAGAGTATAAGAAAGGTCCAAAAAGCAATGGTTCTTAAAAGCTATATCTAAACAATTGCTGACCTTATAAATATTTGAAAAACATGCCCTGGATGCAAGCTGCAACTAGTTGTGCTTCTCAGCACATCTGAAATCCGAAGGGTTATGTAGGCCAAAAAGGCCATGGAATAAAATTGAATCATCCTAATGAAACTGGATCAACTTGATGTAGACATGATGCCTAAGTTGAATAAGCACTCTCTAAACAACTTATCCATTTGTGAGGCACAGCCATCCCCCGTGTCCTTTTGTCCAACACAGAGTTTGTAGCTTCCCTCTTCTCCCAGTCCAAAGTATTTTTGGGTTAAGTTAGACAAGTCAAACCCTTGGCCCAACCTTGCTCCTAGCCTTCATCCTTCACTAACAGTTTGACCATGTCCAATGGGTGAGTTTGTCATTTGAACTATTGTGCAAGTAATTTTATATAACAACGGAATATGTTAACTTGATTAATGCCACTGAATGGAATTTATACTTTGAGCTTAGCTATGGGAATTTATCCTTGATTATATATTCTTGGGATCCGTGATGATGTGGACCACGTATGGATGATTATTGATGATGATTTATGGGCCCACATGTTTGATGATGATATCATATGATGGACATATGATGCAGATGATGTTTGATCCAGTTCAGCAGGTTTATTATTACTTCAAATCAGCGGATTATACATTGTCCATATATGGTGGACCCTACAGCAGGCCCATTAGGGCAACCCAGGGTGTATGAGTACTCATTCCTAGTGGATTTGGGTCTTCTGGATCCATTGAGACACTTATCTTTCAGTTCCGGGCACTTCTGACAGTGATTGATGCAGTTTTACACTTGTTGACCAGATTGGGGGCTGATTTCCCAGCCTGAGCAGCAGGGGCCCCAAGAGGCCAGTTCACCTAGGGCGCTGATGATGGAGGGGGTGGTCCAGCCACTTGTTATTACCATTTACCCCCCCTTCCGGAGAGCCTGGTGGGCTCAGATGGACAGCGCTAGCACCCTAGGAGGCAGTTTTGGCACTTTCACAGTTCCCGAGGCAGTTAAAAAATGGGATAAAGTGGTCACTGAGGAAATCGATTTGGGCAATTGAGGCAAGGTTTTGGCATTTGGTCTTCACAGAGGTCTTCCAGGGTGGCATCACTATCTTCCAGTCAGTTTTCACCATGTGGGTATGCCCAGATTGATCACAAGAGGACATTTACTGCTCGACTGTCATGGATTCTAAGGACAGTTTTGATCATTTACATTATATTGGACATATTTTATTATTTTATTGTGCCTTGGGGATGAGCTAGTAAGGATTGATGCCTCCTAGCCCCACCATGAGCTTATATTGTCATGTCCTAGTCACCATGAGGTGGATTTTGGGACTTATCTTTCTCTAGTGGATGACGTCACCCTCTTATTGTACCATTTAGTGAGGGCGCTATTGTTATGTTGAGTGATCCGTGTGATATTATGTTATGGTTCATCCTAGCCATTGATTGTATGATGAGATCTTATAATCTCAACCACTCATTTGATGTAGTATTGTAGAGTGGTATAGGGTTTTGGTCTTTATTATCCTATATAAGGAGGAGACCCCCCATTGTATAGCTCACCTTTGGAGCTCTGGAATATTGGAATAGAAGATTTTTTGTGGAGCACATCTCTCTTGCATTGTGGATTCTCTTGCAAATTGAATATACAGTATCTCTTCTATGTATCATTGTGGATTTTTGGTGCTTTTGCTAATCTTTTGACAGGAAAGTCGAATTGGAGAGAGGAGGGCGACTTCATGAGGGTTATTGTTGGAGGGATCCACATAGTCTCTCTTGGGTTGATCTTGTGACAGGGAGTATCATTATTGTATCTTAGTGACATAGTTGATGCTTTCTATTACATCTTTCTACCATTTTCATAATCATCTTGCTTGACTTGTTTCTTTGATCTTGTCTTGTAGGAGGAGGACGATTTGGCTATCTTGGAGAAGGACGTTTTGGTTGGAGCTCTTGGATCTCACTCTTGAATATACACATAGGAGAATGCTATCAATTTGCAAGGTGGCCACAAGCAATTAAGGTAAGATCTACAAGGTATGTGCCTCTTTCATCCATTCTATCTTCATTGGTCATAAAACCCTAATTCATTAAAACCCCAATTTTGGTATTTCTTAGATCTACTTAGATCTAGCCTTGCTTTTGAGAAGATATTGAAAACCCACCTCTATAGCATCCACCCCTAGTTGGATCTATAGTTTGGTGGTGATCGGCTTAAAATTAACCCACTTTTCAAGGCAAAAAGCCCTCTTGAACCCAAATCGCACTTCCTAGTGAGAGGCTTGTTTGGTTAGATCTAGCACATGGGTAGGTGAGATCCCACTTGATTTGCAATCTAGACACTTGATAACCTACCCCCTGATTCTTACTTTGGTGAAAACTACCTTGTGGATATCTTTCCATGTTTTAAGGGGTTAAAACCCCCTTTTGATCTTCTTGGCACCTTAAAACTTAGATCTACTAAGATCTAGCCCTTGGATTGACTTGATCTTTTGGACATACATAGATCGGGGTACTAGCATCCCGGATCTACAATTTGGTGGCCATTGGACTTGATTTGGTCCACCAAAACCCATTTTTGGGCCTTCCTTGGGCAAATCGCACCCCCTTGAAAATTTGAGTTTGTCCACTTCTAGGAGGTGGGTGTTTGAGATTTTTGTGGATTTGGAATCCTCATGCCTTGAAACCTAGGTCCATACTGTCTTTTTGTCACGATCCACTTTGGGGGTTGCATTCCTTGTTTCTAGGGATTGTGGTCCACTTAGGGTAATCACTTAAAAACCTAGATCTAGTAAGATCCAACCATTAGATCTCATTCAACCCATTTGACTTGGCTTCTAGGTGTCCCGATCTACACTTTGACATCCTTCTTGACCCCATTAGCCCACTTAACAAGGCACTAGTCCATCACCAAGCAAGTCGCACTCCTTGGGATTCGTGTCAAACCCTAGATCTAGTACATGGGTACTCCTATAACCAACTCAAACTCATAGATCTAGCCTACATCTAACCTATAGTACCAACCTCACACCTAACTTCACCTTGTGGGCCTACCTAGAATCATTTCACACTTCCCAAGAAAACTAGACCCACTTATGTAAACACATGGTACTATACCTAATCATCATACCCCATTATGTGGCCTAAACCATACATAGGTTGAAACATTAACAATCTCTTACACCTCCCTCAACCATACCTTAACCCTTAGGTCCACTTAGCCTTGCATTGGTTTCCGTAACTCATTACTTACCTACCCTTAGAAACCTTTGTTCGGGTCCAATCAACTGTGATTGGGGTATAGGGTCTCCCCCTTGGTCTAGTTACACCTTGACCTAAAGCGAAGAGTGCCTCGGTTGACGTGACTCCCACATTGCATTGAGAACCGTGGCATCTCTTGGGTCACCTCTTTAGTTGCCTATCTCCTCTACCGTCCCGGATGGGATACCTCTAGGGGCAACTACAAGTTGTGTGATAACAAGACCCTAGCCAATCAATGAAGACTAGCTAACACAAAGGGTCCTAGGGAAATGTGTAAGTTAGGTTACGGAAACCTAAGTCACAGGGTTCGTCGAACCTGAACCTCCAGGTTCGAAGTTCGGCGAACCTAAAAAAAAATCGGAAAATTCGTTCAGGTTCGTTGGGGTTCGGGCTCATTTTCGTCCGCGGTTTTTCACCTTTTTGCTAGGGTTCCAACAATGCAGATGTTTGGCACTCTCAACTTGTTGTTTGAGCTGGATTTTCGAACCTATTGAGTCCACTAGTCCGTGACAGTCTGCGACAGACGTATCGACCCACATGCCAAGCAATTCGTGCTAGTGTAGTCGCGACTGGAATGGAGATAGATGACGTGCTAGTGTAGTCGCAATTGGCCGCGTGAGGTAGATGACGCTGGCCAGAGCCACGACTCTGCCATGCTGCCACGGCCCACGACTCTCCAGTTCTAGGCGCTAGGCTCCATTCTCCAAGGCAGCGGGTTGAAGGATCGAGTAATGCACAATCCAAGGCAGCAGGTTGACGGCTCGAGTAATGCACAGTCGATCGACAGTTTATTTTTAAATGTTTTATAATATAATTTAGAAATATAGTTTATTTTTAAATGTTTTATATTATAATTTAGAAATATAGTTTATTTTTATATGTTTTATATTATAATTTATGATATAGTTTATAAATAATAGTTTATAGTTTATAATTTATAATGTTTTATATATATATATATATATATATAAAATAGACGAACCCTATGTCGAACCTCATCCGAACCTCATCCGAAAATTCGAACCCGAATTGAACCTGAAGGTCGTCGAACCTGAACACGAACCCGAACCTTGTGACTTAGACGGAAACCAATGCCTGAGGATTTAAGTGGACCAAAGAGTTAAAGATGTGGTTGAAGAGGCTTAAGAAGTGACAAGTGTTTCAACCAATGAATGACTAAGGCCACTTATGAAGACCAAATGGATAGATCTAGCACCATGAAAATACACAAGTGGGGCCCACTCCTTAAAAAGTGGAAAATGGTCCAAATGGGGCCCACTTGGTCAAATTAGGGATGAGATGGTACTAAGTGGGTGAGATGAGGTAGATCTATGGATCTAAGATGAGATAGACGATCACCCACATATGGGATCTAGGAAAAGGCCACTAACCCAAGGAGTGCGAATTGCCCAAGGGAGACTAGTGCCTTTAGATGGAGGGGCAAATGGAGTCCAAATTATGCCAAAATGTAGATCGAGGTAGTCAAGGCAATTATCAAGGTGGGTTTAGGATGGCATGCCCAAAGATGACCTAGATCTCCATAGATCTAAGATTCAAAATGCATCACCCAATGACCCAAGTGGGGCACAACCCTCAAAATGAGGAATGGGGCCCATAAGGCAAAAATCAAAGGGGTGAAGCACTAGGGGTAGGTAATCAAGGTGTATCTATGCAAATCAAGTGGGATCTCACCTACCCAACTCTTGGAACTAGCCCCAATAGCTTCCCTCAAGGAGTGCGACTTCCCTCAAGGAGGCTAATGTGACTTGGAAAATGTGTCAAATGGAGGCCAATCCACACCAAACTATAGATCCGAATTGTCGTGGATGCTATAGAGGTGGGTTTTCAATATTTTTCCCAAAGCCAAGCTAGATCCAAGTAGATATAGAAAAAAGTGAAAAATGAGAGTTTTGATTTTAAGGGTTTGATGACCAATGAAGAAGAAGAGTAGATCTAGGTACATACCTTGTAGAACATACCTCAAATGCTTGTGGCCACTTTGCAAATTGATAACATTCCCCTATGTGTATATTCAAGAGTGAGATCTAGTGCTCCAAGCCAAAACGTCCTCCTCCAAACATGCCAAATCGTCCTCCTCCTACAAGACAAGATCAAATGAAACAAGCCAAGTAAGAAAATTATGAAAATTATGAAGAGATGTAAGAGAGAGCATCAACTATGTCACAAAGATACAATAATGAGACTCCCTTTCACCAAGATCAACCCAAGAGAAGATATGTGAGTCCCCTCAACAATAGCCTCCTCAAATCGTCCTCCTCTTCACCAATTCGGCCTCCCTGTAGAAAAACAACATGTAGCCCAAGATCCACAATGATACATAGAAGAGATACTGTATATTCAAAGTGCAAAAGAATCCATCAAGACAAGAGAAGTAGATCCACAAAGAAGTATTCTATTCCAATCTTCAAGAGCTCCAGAGGTCCTTTACAATGAGGGTGGTCTCCTCCTTATATAGGATAATAAAGACCAAAACCCTAGATCTCAAAACCACTTTTTGAAATGAGTGGTTGAGATTAAAAGATCTCACAACATAATCAATGGCTAAGATGAGCCAATATACAATATCACATGGATCACTCAAAATAGAGATGACGTCATAGCTAAAAGTGACTAAGTGAGGGTGACGTCATCCTCTAGAAGGGGCTAAGATACAAGGGCCCACCAAATATGACATGGACATGACTCAATAAGCTCAATCCTTACTAGCTCATCCCCATGGCACAATGATATATAAAATAAAAGGACCATTACATGTCCACATAACACAAATGATCAAATCCTGTCCTCAAAATCTGTGAGAGACATGCAGTAAAAAGCCTCCTGTGGCCACTGTGGACCCCATTGACTGATGCCATCTGACTGGAAGATGGGGGGTTCACCCTGGAAGACCTCTGTGAATACCAAGTGTCAAAATCTTGCCTCAATTGCCCAAATCAAATTCCTCAGTGACCCTTTTATTCCATTTTTAATCCTTCTCGAAAATCGTGAAGCCACCCAAACTGACACCCACAGTGCCTGCGCTGCCAAATTGAGCCCTCCAGGTTGTCTGGAAGGGGGGTATAATGGTAAAAACAAGTGGTTGGACCACCCCCTTCCCATATAGTGCCCTAGGTGAAACTGGCCTCCAATGCCTTTGCTGGACAGGCTGGGGAAACATGCCCAAAACTGGTCAACAGGTGGAAAAATGCATCTATCACTGTCAGAAGTGCACGGAACTGAAGAAAAAGTGTTTCAAAGGATCCATAAGACCCAAATCTACTAGAAATGTGTACCCATACACCATGGGTTGACCTGAGGGGTCAACAGTAGGGTCCACCATATCCGAACAGTGTATAATCTGATGATCTGGAAATGATAATAAAACTGCTGAACTGCATCAATCATCATCTGAATCATATGTCCACCATATGGAGTCATCAATAAGAGTATGTGGGACCATCAATCATCATCCATAAGCATACATGGTCCACATCATCACAGATCCCAAAAATGACCATGGTCAAACTATGTTTCACTGGGTCAAAATATAACCAAGGACAAGATTATGACAAAGACTAAGACATGTTCCTTAAGATCATATTCACAGCATAACTTAAAGTATAAACATCATTCAGTGGTATAAACATCACTCAGTGGCATTTATCATGTATATGTTTTCAATGTTATTAATATTTACTTGCACAATAGCTTAAATGACAGACTCACCCATTGGACATGGCCTAACTGCTAGCTAAGGATGAAGGCTAGGAACAAGGCTAGGCAAAGGGGGTGACTTGACCAAACTCAACCAAAAGATACTTTGGACGGGGAGAGGGGGAGCTACACTCTGTGTCGGACAAATAACAAGGGGAAGGGTTGTACCTCACAAATGGATAAGTTGTTTTAGAGAGTGTTTATTCAACTTAGGCATCATGTCAACACCAAGCTGATCTAGGTTCATTAGGATCATTCATTTCATTTCATGGCCTTTTTGGCCTACATAACCCCTCGGATTTTACATGTGCTAAAAGGCACAACTAATTGCAGCTTGCATCCGAGGCATGTTTATACATACAAGGTCAGCAATAATAGATATAACTTTTGAGTAACATTTGCTTTTTGGACCTTTTCTATACTCTTCGAGGAGTATTTTAGCATTTCATTGCTCTTTCCCTTTACTCACGTGTGTTTAAGAAACACATTCTAGAGTTTAAAGTTTCCATGGGCTTATTTATAAAGATTTCCAATATACGTAGTACATGAGCTTTCAGTTTTAGCCAACAACATCTCAAGTGACTAGGGGGAGTTCTGCACAGTGCCAAGCATCAAGACAACCGACCAGAATGATTTAGGCATACAATCTAGCTTACCAAAGAAAAACTTTGTCACCAACTCAGAGCCGAGACACAAAACAAACATGGATGCGGTCCAACACAGAGGTAGAAATGGGGAAGTCCTCAGTATCAAGAAGTCAAGAAGGCAAGTCAAGGTGAAAGTCAAATAAGGAAGGTCATGGATGAATAGAGTCAAGTGAAAATGGTGCCTAAGCTAGCAAACAAGGATATCTATGCCATAGGATATCTATGAGTCAGGAAAGGCCATATCTATGCTCATAGGAGGGTAATGAAACCAATGAGTTTTGTCAAGAAACCTAAGTGTGCAAGTAATAGGTCCATTTTATAATTTATACTATCATCAAGATAGTTCATTTCATTTTAAATATTTTTGCCACATCATGAATCATATACCAAGTTAAAGCTATGAAAATGACTAAAACAACAAGATAATAATCCAAAGTCAGTAATCAGAAGTCCATAAGTCACATCACATCAAAATAATCATCAATAATCATCTGAGACTGAAACACTGCTGCAATATAATCACTGGGCACTGAACTAAAACTGTATGGAACAAAGGGTCACATCAGTCATCAAATCTAAGCTCTCAAGGCTCAGCCTTGGCACAAGGTCTAACAAAAATCTGATACAATATACTGCTCTGATCCATGAGTGATCACAAAAAAACAAGCTCATCATAGCCAATCTCTGAAAAATCCAAGCTCTGAAAAGTGCAGATATCTGCTAAGCAAAAATAGTAGCCCAGCTACAATGTTTTCTTTCAGGCCTGCTCTGATACCATGTTAGTTTTTCACTTTGTTTAGCATAATAACATTAAACAATCTGATCACTGAAAGAAATACAAGCACAGCAAACACAAAGAACACAATATTTCTCTCGGGGAAACCACAAGGGAAAAAAACCCCGACAAAACTTGCTCAATATAGAATTCACAAGTACAAGATAAAACCCCAAGACAGAATAAGCCCCTCCTTCACTTGTGCGAACTTCTCTCTCTCCTACATGAACTTGAGTGAATGAGATGTGTGTTACAAATGAGCAACTCAATCCCCTATTTATTCTTGACAAGTGACTTGACCTTTTTACTAATTAGGTCAGCTCTAACTCACCTAACTGGGCCAACCTGTACTTTTTACAATAAAATATTATTTCTTAGGTATTTCCAGGCCAACCTAACAGTTAGGGTTTACATTGACTCTTACATTATCAATTACATCAATGACATCTCCCGAAGGAGGAATACAATAATACAATAGACAAACACATTTAGAATACTTCCGCAGTTACATTTCTTTAACATTATCACAACAAATCATTATCCCCAATATACAGTTGAAAAGTTAAAGAGGCCAACAGGTAAAAATGAGTTTTCATAACAAAGAAGACATTGCATTACATTCAAAAAGACAAGGAAAAACAGAAATCAAATGGATCAACAAGCAGAAATAAGATACATATAGGCATGGACAAATCAACAGCAGGGCCGAGACCCCAAAAATATGCATTAGCAAACATTTCCTTGAACAAAATTCACAACAAAACACTTCAAACAGGCAAGTTACCTTTAGTTTCTTATTGTTCTTAGTTTCAGTGTACATCTGGATCTCAATTGCATACACCTCCAACAGCTGGGTGCCCTTTTTATGGTCATCTGTCCCATCCTCTCTCCGACAAGATTGGTGAAGCTCCTTCAGTGTCTATGCAAGAGGAAAGAAAATAATTATTCAGCCACTGTTACTAACTATTCACTCAAGAATCTAGTCCATTTGCAATAGTAAATAAAGAAGCATAGGACAAAACACCAGTTAGAGAGCAACCATATGAAACAGAATCATTTTTGTACCTTACTCATTCGCCCATACTCTCCTCTATTAAACCAAAGCTTGCAAAGCTTGAGCTTTGTCTTGAACCAGAGCCTCTGTTGTGACAGATCGATAAATATTTGAGAGGCAAAAAAAACAACTATGAAACAACATGAAAATGTGAACCAGCACCTCATTTTTTGCGTCTTCAAGGGCCTTCAGTGTGGTTTGATAAAAATCTTGTAACAGATCAAAGTTTTGGCTGGCTGATCCAGAAATAAAATCCATGATATTGTTTATACACTTCTCACTGTAGTTTCGAGTCACGGCAGATTTAATGTATGTCAACATTTCCTGGTAAGCATCCATCATTTCTTTATAATTTCCCAAACGATAATGCAACTTAACTGTTTGTTTCAGCGCCTTAAATCCCCTGATTCATGAGCAAACTGATTATTTCCATGTTCATCATCACCTAGTATAAAACCAAAAACTATAAATCTGAGATAAATTAATGTTAGTGCATGCACCCTGGTGTATTGTTTTTGTTGCTCGATAGTCGGAACAGGGCATTAAAATAAATCATCCTCTATGGGCTAATTGTTACAATAAAGTTTGAAATGAAGAGAAATGTCTCACCACTGAGCTTTTTCAGGTTCCATCCTGACAACAACGGCAAAACCAGAAAGTGCAGCTTGAGGATTGGACTCCACCAAACCTACAATGCGGAATATGCATGATCAACGTAACTCTGAAACCAAGATACATGAAACTGAGCAAAAGATGGCATCCAAAGCATTATCTGTGAGTACAAATTTGGCCATAGGCTGTTTTCTTTCAGACTCACAAAAATAACATGTTGCAGCTTCGGTTATAAATGTATATGCAAACAAACCTGGTCCCAATGCATTTTTACTTACTAAAGTCAAACACTGCAGCTTTAGATATTGATTAATGTAATGTACCTGATCTGATCAAAGGCACATTAACTCAAGCTTACAAAATTTTTAACACAAACAGTAGATGATTAGAAACCAAGACTAGTTAATTTGACTAGGATTTAGGAAGAAATTCTCAAGCAGCATTAGACTCTTCCTAAATTCTCCCGAAATGAAGTTTACGACCTTCTAAGGCTGCAAGTAGGATGACCAACAGGCCAATACTTCGACAGCAGCACTTTTATGG
Source organism: Larix kaempferi (assembly GCA_027924585.1). Taxonomy (NCBI): domain Eukaryota; kingdom Viridiplantae; phylum Streptophyta; class Pinopsida; order Pinales; family Pinaceae; genus Larix; species Larix kaempferi. The sequence continues at coordinate 7,413,700 of BSBM01000221.1, forward strand.
GTACTTCACGCCCAGGTAGACCCCTTGGGCTAAACCCAAGGGTAGAAAGCAATTGTCCACGGGACTTTTGTGGAAACCCAAGGCTTCTGGTGCTTACTGGAAGTAATCCGACCTGGGGTAGAGTATTTGGAATGTCCCCACCCTACTACAGCAGTAACACAAAGGTTTGGTAGCAATCTAACAGAGTTTGGAGGCTAAACAATCAAGAGCACTATCTAGGACTGCCTGACTATTTATCATCCAGACTTTTCCAAACATCACCAGAGGGTCACAAATTTTAGGTTAAGGCTATGGAAGGGTTTAACAGGGTCTGATGGACCTGCAGCAGCTTACAGAAAGACCAATGAGCTCACAGAATGCATTTTATGACAAATACTGTAAAACTAGGCATTTTCTGATGCACATAGAGCAAGCTTTGAAAAATGAAGATACAAATAACTTCAGTAGTCCTCGAATTTCTTCTCAGGACTGATAAATGCACTCAAATACATATTGAACAGCAGCAAGCTGTATTAGACTGATATAGCAGCATTTGAAAGTATCTATAAACTAAACTTACAGACAATTCACAAAATTCAATGATTTTTAGTATTTACAAATAAGAGCAGGGATCTTCAATGGAAGGCAGCAAGAAAGAGATGGAACCATAGCATCAAAGCCATATACAGAAGAAAAACATTTTTGCTACTCATGGATGACACAAAAACATCTGATACAACTCACAGGGGCACAATTACTCTACCATGAATTTCACCTCAATCCGGCACTAACCTCTTCATCAACTCTGGAGGCTCGAATTCTTCACTATGATGGATGAATCAGACCTGCAACACATGCTCTAATGGCTGCATTGGAACTTTGATGATGACTGGAATAAGGTTGCTATGGGGCACGTCTCCCAAAGCTAGCTAGGGATGCATCTCCCAAGCCTCTGAGAAGCAAAGCTCTCAAGACAAATATCAATACTGGCAAAAGATGTGCATTGGGGCACACCACCTTCTTTTATAACATAAATTGGCTTCAAGGTACAATGAATGTGGTCATCCACCTCAACCAATTCGCCCTCATTGACTAATTTTGAACCTGTAGCTTTTTTGCCACCCTTTTGGACTTGCCATTGAGGAAAGTCAAATCATAGGTGCAATGGATGTTTCTTTGGCAAGTTGTTTTTGCCTTAACCTACTTGCCTTCATGAATTCTCCCTCCTTGGCTAAAATTAGCCTTTGGATCTTTCCTAAGGCTTTCAGCTTGCTTTCCTGCTTTTGCTAATCTTCCTTGAGCCTTATCTCTCAAAATCAGGAAACTACTATCTTCACTGCTTTTCTTTTGCTTTTCTTTTGCTTTTCTTTTGCTTTTCTTGCTTTTCTACTTTTTTCTGCTTTTAGGACTTTCATGCTTTAACTGCTTTTCCGCTTTCTTCTGTGTTTAGGACTTTCCTGCTTTTCTTTTGCTTTCTACTTTTATTCTGCCTTCCATCCTTTTAGTGGCTTTATTGATTTTCTCTACTTTTATTCTAGTTGCCATTGTGGATGACAACTCATTGGGTCCACAAGCTATCTTATGCGCCCTCCTGGGCATCCTAAGCATATCCACTCATTACAAAATTAAATAATAATAAAATATTTACATTTAATACATTGCACACTATCATAAATTTCACAATTAATTAAACTTTGACAAAAAAAGCATTCAAAAATTACCCCCTTCACTTATTAATTTTTGCCAGAACCTATAGGAGTTGACAAGGTAGCAGGATGACCATGGAGCCTCGAGGAAGGGACATTACAATTGAAAAGCAGATAAATCAAACTAGCCACAATAAGTGATCTGGGTTGGTGAAATTGGGGTGCTGCTATAGCCCCCACCAGGATTGAATTCTCTGCAAGTGCCCAACATAATGCAAGGGGGGAGTTGAACTGCACAGGAGACATTAAATCGAGTCGAATGGTTGTTCAGCAGCGTCCCGCCTCTTGATAGTTGGTGGATACTTGCCACTATTGTGTAATAAGGAAGTATTATTCAGAAAAATAAAGAAAGATGAACCAAACTAGTGCCAAAGGTAAATATGATCAGGTAAGATAAGATAATCTTATTAATGTCCAACAAATGACCACAAAAGTAGGTCAATAGGACTACAAGATACACCCAATGCGAATATATTGTGGGAGTGCAAAAGCAATTCCTATATCAATGCTGAAGCAAAAGATAAGCAAAAGGAAGGAAGCATAATTAATTGTCTAGCTAAGTTATTCACTAACAAACTAACCACTAAAAAGTACAAAGAAGGGACAGAGAGTGGAGAACCTAATGCTAAGCAAGAGAGACATGGAGGATGTCAAGCCCTGTTGGTCCTAATGGTTGAGGCTGGGGTGGAGCAAGGTACTAGCTCATTGTTGGATTCATCAAAGACTATGACTAGGCCAATGCAATGGTGGATAATGTCCTCCAAAGACTGACCGAGGCTGAGGGGACCTAACTGTATGACCCTAGGGGATGCATAAGGGCAAGGAAAACCTATGCTCCTATGAAGCTAGCAAGTATCCCTACCAACAGAATGTGCCCTACATTGGGTCCATTTATAGTTGGTTTGTTTGTCAGTCTCATGGTGAATGACATGTGACTTGGCATGACAACTCCTCGTAGACCTAGAAGATGCCAATCAATCAACTAGGGGAGAAGCATGAGGAGGGGCCTCAGGCCTCACTAATCTATGGTCTAATATATCTTGAGCCACTATCAATCACTCGTTGCTCAAATTGGACGAGACACCTTGGAAGTATGAGGTGATCATCCTAGTAATTTCTAGGCAATGCAAGACAAGCAAAAACTGAGATCTATGACTGAGTATTTCTCTTATGAATAGAGCACATCTCTGGACATGATATCGAAAGAAAGTAGAGAAAAAGCTCCTTGAGTCCCAAAATAAGCGGTAGAAATGACCTATGATTGGAAGTATATGGTGGTCAGCCTCTATTAAGTCTCTATGGGAACCCACCCAAAATTGAGCTAGGGGTAATCCCGAGTGAATGCATCCAGTGTCATCGTGTATGGGAAACAGACAATGATGCCGTCTTGCAACTCCAAGAACTGCTCCAAATAGAAAGCCATCTTCAAGCCTTGGGCTTCTAATGATGGGATCCATGTAACCTAGAAGTACACTCTATATATGTCCTCTCCAATGGCTCAATTCAACTCTTGTATAGTCAACAAAGAGGTAGCCTAACGCATCTAAAGAGTACCTGAAAGAGGATAGACGATCTGAAGATATGGTTACCGATTGGATAAGTCAAGATGCCTATTAGTACCAAATGTAGGCATAACCTATGGGGCATGTTGAGGCAATGTTGTCGAACGAGTAGAGCATTGTGTAGGGGTATTGAGCTCTCTCAAAAGCAACATTCACAAAAATTTGAATTCTATGTAGAAAGGAGACCAGCCAAAAAATGACATTAAAGTGAAAAGGATAGGCTCCAAACTTTGTCTAGATAATGGACTAGGGGAATCAGATGATGCATCTAAGAAGAAGGGTTTAAACTCTCTTGATCCTAACCCAATTGATTTGCAGTAAACCCGGCCTCCAACTCCAAATTGTGTCCAAAAGATCCATTGTAGGATATCTTGAAACAAAGTCCAAAAGCATCATCACTTGAGGAGGGCAGGGAAGCCATGTCCCTTGTTGAGTTGAAGATAGAGAACCTAACGCATGCTAAAACAGGCCCACAAAAATTCAACCCCCAATAAGTGTAGGACACCGTGATCTTGATCCCTTTCCATCATAAGTAGAAAGGTAAGTCCAAGAAAGTATTCTTCGACGCATTGAAGATTATAAACTTGGTTTTAACCAAGTTGACTATCAACCATCGAAAGTCACAAAAGTTGTCTAGTGCATTAATTTCTCTATAGCCCCTCCAACAAAGAGGCTAGTAGGAAGTCTTTTGCAAAGAGGAGTAGATAAGATGATTTTATTAATGTCCAACTAAAGACCACAAAAGTAGGTCAATGGGATTATTGAGTACAATGATGTCATTACAAAGTAGGAGTACCAAACGGTCTCCAATACAAGGCAAAAGGTTGGAAATTAAAATAAGGTAGAAAGTGTGAAGTCTAGGCTGAAGCATGAGAAACATGAAAAATCCTCAACCACGTGTGCAGGATCTCGCATAGAGGTGGATATGTACAAGAGTAAAAGATCTAGGAGCAAGAAAATCTAGAAGTAATGAGGTAGGTTTATCAAGGAATAGATCTATCTGTCTTAACATCCAAGGTCGAATGAAGGAGACTCAAAATAGTATGTTGTCCAACGGAAGAGATGGTGGAAGGTCTGGGTTGCCCACTGCGTTGTTGTCTAGAGGAGGTAGCCTGTCACTGAGGTCTCATCTACTGCAAGGGAAGACATCCAGTCATGTCATGCCACTAAAATCCCAGGGGATGGGGGAAGGTCCCACAGCTCTACACCAATCTAGAGGCTAAAGTTGTAATGCTATCAAATTGTTTCTTATTCTTAGCGCCCCTTCCTAATGGTATCGCCGTGAAAAAGGAAGCGATCCGTTAGGTCGAATCTAGTCAAGCAAAAGGTTGAAGAATATGGGCTCGGAGCCTGATAGCCCCCTGCATGTATAATGCCAAACATCTCTAGTCAGGGTATCTAAAGAAGCTAGTGAGGGTTTGAGTCCCCCTAAAAAGGAAGTGGAACCTCCCTCTAATCTCATAGTAGATGGGGCAACGAAATATGAAGTGCTCCTCTGTCTCAACCTCCTAAAGATGGCATGGCTAGCATATCTAGTGGTCCATCTCTACCCGGAGTCTGTGAGAGAAGGGGCAACTAACCAATGGAAGAGGGTATACTGAGGTCGAATAATGAGTCTACCACTTATCTCCAAGAAGTGCTCGACATAGAAGGCCATATTAGGGCGTAACCCGCCTCGAGGGAGGTGAAGAGGAGAAGGAGAAAAGGGCATGGCTAACAACAAGAAGGGCGGAGACAAAGAAATGTCAAATGTGTCGGAGTACGTCCTAGTTGACCAAGATGTAGTCCACCACACTAACTCCACCACTGTGGGGGAAGCATGTAAAACCCCCTAAGCTAGTGGCAAAGGAGACCATTCAAGAGCAATAAGTCGTAGAATTTTTCAAGTTGTAAAAGGTGTCTCCCATAGGCTATGAGTGGTTCAAGCTCATCATCAAAAGTCAAGTGAAGGCCCACGATCGAAGCATCAATCCCCTCAAGGAGAAGTGCATCCTCGAATCTATCATGTATCGACACTTGTGAGTTCCTAGTATGGGCATTGAAATCCCTTAGAAGGATAACCTCACTGAGCACAAAGTAGTGGTAAATGTTAGCATAAAATTCGAGGAAGGGGTCCCCCTACGACTCCCTATGTCATACAAAGTGTGATTAGGCTAGGGAAAAGAGCAAACTACAATGAAGGCATCCTACGGTAAGGGAGTACTCCTACAAATATGGACCCATAAGAACTTAACATGTATGTCCAAGGATACCATGGAAACACAACCTTGGAGAGTAAAGAAAAATGCCTACTTTAAGGTAATAGTGTGAAATGAAAATAAATTGAGTGAATGGTCTTCTTGTGAACGAGTCCAGAACTAAAGCTGACTTAATGAAAACTTCTATCTATAATATCTATAGGAATCATAGACCTTCTTACCCCTCATGATGTATAAGGCTTACACCTGTAATTTTCATCACATGCAAGAGTTATTTAGATGGCATCTATGGAGCATGGTATGACTAGGGATGCACACACCTTCACTCATGACAGTTTTGGCTTACACCTGAATGCTTGGAGATATTATTTTTATTTGATTTAGTTGGTGTGGATTATCATGTTTGATTATTCATCTAGTGGAATTCTTCACCTTTCATACCTTTGCTTAATGAATCACCATCTTGGCATTTATTTGGTGATGATGTTTGCTACTTCATATGGTTTTATCTTTGTATCTTGGACTTGTCCTGGGTATACTTCTACACCTTGTTCATGTATGATGGTTCTAGCATCCCACGGGGTTGTATGATGGTGGTGTGAGATGTGGCATGGCATACTTCTAATGGAGAGAAGTGGATGGATGGAGAAGAGTATCTTGCTTAGTACACTTGTTTGATTGCCTCCCCTAAAGCACATTACCATGGTGGCATTATTTCTAATGACTTATTATAGTTATAAACTTATACCATGGTTAGGTGAAGTGCCTTGTCTTCTTGGTTATCATCATATCTTGTGTGGAGGCTTGCATTTAGCACACATGATGTTTGGGGGGTATTTGAGGATCTTACATAGTATTGATCATACATTTGATTGACCCTTATCATGTTCATGGAGGGGGATACCCATCAACTAAGGGTTTCAACTTTCCCTAAGTTTTATTGGTTGATTTAATTATTGGCATACTCACTACGATTCATGCTTATTATTATGGAGTATTTATCTCTAACACACATTTTGATGGCGATCTAGCACATTTATCCTAATGGTGTGAATGCCCTTGAGGATATTGGCTATTTGGTGATGAGAAATCATTCTTGGGTTGGATGGTCACTTGAGGGAGTAGAGCGCTCCCCTTAAAGGCACCTATTCACACATGTGGAGGGTACCCCTTTACTAGTACATAGTTCAAGGTATGGTTGAGATGAAGGTGTAATGTCCCAAAAAAAATTGAGCTAAAATTTTTGTGAACTGATTGTGAAATCTGACTCGGGCTTTTGTCAACCACTTTGGTATAATGCTATGGTACCACTGTAAAGTCCTTAAGTAGGTCTGGGTTGATTCTTGGCTGATTGTTGGAACAATCTAGTTAAGGACATTCATCAAACACTTTGCAATAGTAGTAATTTGTAGCACTGTGTGTCTCAGTGTAAAGTAGGGGTTGATTGTCTTTGGTTGGATTTGGTATAGGTTTTGTTATCACACAACTTGCATTTGCCCCACAAAGTTATCCTATCTAGGATTGTAGAGGAGATGGGCAACTAAAGAGGTGACCCTAGCGAATCTTGATCCCCAGATATGGATCGGTTGTCACGTCGATCAGGATTCTCTTCACTTTAAGTCAAATGAACCAAATGGCTAAGTGGGAGAGACCCTAGCCTAACATTGTGGGAAAGACCAAAATCCAAGATACCCCAAATGAGTGGTGCAATGAAAGATAGAGATATCTTGACTATCAAACCCTAGATCAAATGGATAGCTAAACAGAGAGGCTAAGGGGATTGGTAAATGATTACGGAAATTGAAATACAATCCCAAATGATTATTTCTCAATAGCTTAGTGAATTACAGTGATCCAAGTTAAGAGTGTGAGGTGGAAGAATGACCAAGTCACTACCCTAGGGGGTTTTGAAGTCTGAAAATGAAAAATGCCCGAGATAATGATTTAGTAACCAATTGTTGCTTCCTAACACTTAATTGATTTACTTGGATGATAGATACAACAATAGGAAAAGATCACAAACAAGAGACAAGTCATTACAAGGAAATGAAAATTTGTCCCCAAGTTTATTACAAGGAAATGAAAATGACCGTAATGAAATTCATGATGATATTTCTATTTTACAATATGAGATCATTTGCCATGAATACAAGCACACACTCCAAGTGTATTTCATTGGCCGCACTCCTTGAAACAATGACTCAAGCCTACATGAAGGAAGTGTAGGAATGACACAACTTAGCTAAAGGCCTTTTTATTTTATTTTATTTTACAAGCAAAGTGATTGCTTCTCGCAGCCCTCAGATGTGTAAGAATACTCTTGTTGTGTTCTCTCGATGGTTCAAGGGCATTCCGACTAACCAAAGTGCAAACCTTACTTCTCTCTCTAGGGTTACACCTCTCTTGGATGCCCTATTATTAATTATCTCTTCTTCATTGTAGAATTAGGGCTGGTTCGGTCCCGTTTGATTTTCTTCCTAACACTTGTGAATCTCAACATGTTATCAAAGTAGGTGTGAACCTCAGTTACTCAAGTCAAAGTTGTTTTTTCTAGCCAACACCTCTTTCTAGGGTTACCTAGGGTTTTCCTAAGGTTTAAACACCTCTTTTACAGCCAACACACTCCTCTTTTTCTAATGATTTGTTTTTCAGAAGTTGTTGGTACCTCTCCTTTCTTGGGTCTATGACTCTATCATGACTAAGTTTTTGGAGACTTTATGAAGGCTTCTTTTGATGTTTTTTGAACCTGATGGACACAAAATGACATATTGCCAAACTGAACATGGCTATTTATCATGTTTGGGTAGAACAAAAGACTACTCTTCTTCAAAGTAAAATTTTGCATCTAACAAAGCCTCTTCCTCCAATCAACAATGACAACTATGACTTCATATGTCTTAAAAGGGATGAATCCTTTAGGCTTATCACCCTAAATATCGAGCCAAACCTTATTCAACATACCAAGGGTAACGAAAGTGCAAAGAAAATCAAAGATACCTTCAAGAATCTATTTGGAACTCTGAACACTACTAAGATCAATAGACTCAAAACCAAGTTTGACTGTGAAAGCATTGGGGAGTATATTAGGAGATTTAGGAACTTGACGACTGACACCATTATTTACAAGAAAAGGTGAAATGTGATTCAAAAGATTAGGCATATATTATCCCCAATTAAGGATTAGGAATATTAACTCCAATTTTTCAATGAAAATGAAGTTGATTTTTAACTTGGTCCAAACAATGGCTTTATTATGTCTACTGGAATATGAATAATATGGTGCAGCCCACAGTGTATGCTTGCAAACCACCGTAATGTGTTCAATCAGATCCCCGATCCAATACTCAAAGCTATCAACCCCAATGCAAACTAGATTCGAAACTATGAGCATTAGTTCAAATTTGACAATACAAAACACGGGCCTTCCAACTCTTCCCAAACACCTCCTAACAGACTCGATGAAAGTTTTTGGAATCCCAATCCGATTTCAAGCTTAATAGCTTCTCTGCATAGCTTAATTCCCAAACCCATGTATGCACATTTTTCTCATAAAAATGAATAAATTGAAACACATGGAATTCTTTTTCAAATTTAAACAACTTAGAAAATTTAACTTTCAGCCAATAAATTCATGCTTAGAAATTTAAATCAACAAACCACATAAATTTTTAACACCGATATTTTTGACCAAATTGGTCCAGGATAAAACCCCGAAGGGAAAACCTGTTCAAGAGAGATTTTATTTTTCAGGGAAATTTCACAAATTACAACAGCAATACTTATCTCTTATTTCTGCCTTGAAATATGGGTCAGAAGACTCTCTAAAACCTGTTGTACGAACTGATAAAACAGCTCCTTGAAATCTGTGCCCACATGTGTGACTATACGGAAAAGTATAGTACGGACAGTGCCTCGAAATCTGTGCACTGTTGCAGCCTATTATTGCCTCAAAATCTGTGCCAAACAAACTCCTCAATTTCTATGTAGAAGTACGGACAAGTACAGTACGAACTGTCCTCGATTTCTGTGCAAATTATCTTGTTGCCAATGCCTCGATTTTTGTGCCAGCTTTCTTCTAGAAATTCGTGCAAGCTTCCTTGGGAATCGTGCCCATCTTCAAGCTCTCGATTTCTGTGCTAAAATTTTCTCAATCTCTCCCTGGTTCGAATTCTCTCCAAACCCTTTCTTCTTCTTCTTCTTGCTCCCTCTCTTCTCCAAAACTCTCTCTTGGAAAATGTGAACAATCAATTAGAATGCCTTGCCCTAGTCATTTTTGTTCATGGTAACTTCCTCTTTTCAATCTCATGGTCCAGATTAGATTAGATGAGGTGTTCTCATTAAATGCTCAACTAAATAATTAAAAAATGACATTTAGTGCACTTCATGTCATTTAATAAGAGCACCCCTTTTTAATTAATCATGTTGACCACCAAAACCGACTTGGTGGACAACGTTGTACCATGCACATACTGAATGTGCCTTGAAGCTGAAAATGAAGTACTTAATGATTATATCAAGCGAGGCAGCTCTTCTTCTCTCCTTCTCTCTATGAAATTTCTGCACCCCCATGGGGGATTTTGTAAGGATATATCAGCATGAGGGTCTAGTTTTGTGTAACTTAGTCATCTAGGATTTTATCATTAGAGAAGTCCTTTCATCGAGTGTTTTTTCACTTGGATAATTAAAATTTCTCTTTAGAGGTTTTAATTATTTGAGTTTTTCGCTCAAAAATACCTCCAAAGTGGTGAAAGGTGTTCTAATGATCGAGTCCATGGGGTGATTGGGGCCTAGGAATGTTCTATATTACCATGCTAGACATTATCTAGAATCTTGCGGAATTTCATTAAGTTTTACATAGAAGTTTTTAATTTTTGGTCGTTATGTGGACGGTTAAGCACTCCAAGCTTGTTGACATGGATTTTGATTGGATGTGATTGGATTTTGATGGGGTTTGATTGGCAATATGTAAGAACAAAAATAACGAATTGATTTTGTAAATTAAAAATTGTCACTCAGGATAATTTGTTGTAATGTAAAAGAGGGTTACTTGGTTCGTTTTGATGTTGTATAGGGGTATGGGTACTCAAGAAAATGGCATTGGACCCCCTACACCCTTGGGCCAAGTTTGAAGTCATTCTGAGAAGTATTGCTATGGTTATGGTCACTTTTTCCCAGGTCAGTCAAGGAAATCATAAAATTGGGCATTTAATTAGAGACCCAAATTTTGTAAAAGTGACTATAGTCACTTGGGGTGGCCAAGTAAAGGTCATAGACCTTATGTTATGTACCCAACATGAAAACTAAAGCTTAATGGGGCCCCCCAAGCAAGTATTTTGAGTGTGGTGAAGTGCCCACTCTACGGGGTGCACCATTCTCTCTTTGATTGGTTGGGTGAGTAAAAGTCAATGGGAAGGGCCCCACTATGGTGGTTTCCTCCCCATTTGACATAGCAATAAGGCTGGGAGCATTGATAGGGGCCTTTCTCCCCCCATATTTGAGATCTCAAATTTTGGTTTTGCCCTCCTTGAACAAATTCGCCCCCCTCTCTCCCTTGTGACTTGTCTAACATGCAAAGAGCCTCTCTCTTTCATTTTTCCTATTTAAGGAGGGAATTCCTCCTCATTTAGGTTACAATCTCTCATGCTCTTGTTATTTTTCCATTTCTCTCATTCTCTTTCTCTCTTCTTGCCCCATTGTTGGGCCATTGTAATTTTCAGCCATTTGGCTTGGTAATACGAATTCTTTGGAGGAGATTTGGTGTTGTGGATGCTCTTGGTGGTGCTTTGCTTCAGATCTTCATGCTATTCAACCATTGGGAGGCCAAACAAGCAAATTGTTTTGCTTTGGTGAGATTTCTAGTAATTTTCCTAGTTATTTTATGAGTTTTCCTATTTAGCTAGTTAAGATCTTCATATTCTTGTTGGTTGAAGTTTATGATCTCTTAGCTCCTCTATAGGTACTCACCTTTCATTTCAGTTGTGTAGCAATATCTTACAAGTTGCGGGTCACTAAGCTTTGATGGTGGAATTCTTTGGTCATATACCCCACTCCTCAAAGCATTGGATGGACAAAAAACAACTATCTTCTCCTTTCTTTCCCATTTAAATTTTCTGCATTATATTCTACATCTTTTGCATTATAAATCAAATTTGAATCATTGTTTACATGTTATTATCTCATCAAAATTTGCTCATAAATTTTCTGTAAATTTGTACATTTTTGTATGATAAACTAATATTGTCCCAAAGTGATTTTGAGCATTTTTCTGTGACTTTTTGCTTGCTGGTTTTTAGCAGGTTTGCACACTTTCAAGAAGGATATGCTACCCAAAATCAGCCATCTCCAAGCATAGAAGGCCTTCACAAGTCACTACTTCAAACCCTTCACAAAAAACGGTCAAAATCACTATTTTCTCTCTATCTTCCTAATAATAATAAGTGCTGGAATTTACATCATTGTAACAAGCCCAAGAGAGTCTCTTGGGCTTGCGTTTGTTGGGTTTTACTTCAAGCATTTTCATTTTGCCCGCACCTCACTAGTGAAGTGCCTCCGCCACTCCAGTGATATCGCGCTTGGCTTGTTTCTTTATTTCCAGTAATTTGCTTTAAGCTGTTTATTTTGCCCGCACCTCACTAGTGAAGTGGCTCCGCCGCTCCAGTGATATCGCGCTTGGCTTTCATTTTACTTCTATAATTTATTTTCAAGTAATTTCATTTCGTCCGCACCTCATACGTGAGTGGCTTTGCCACTCCTGTGATATCACGCTTGGCTTACATTGTTTTAGTTTAGTTTTGCTTAAAAATCAATAAAATTTAACTTAAGCCCCGTTTTTGTCCCATATCCTCTCCCCTCACCAGTTAAACCGAACTTGGGTGATGAGAAAGGGCAAAGACTTGTGTTGGCTAGATTAATAGGCACCCAATTACATATCTTCACTAGAACAGAGAAAAGAAGGCTTGGCCTGTGGAGCTAGTGGGGTAGAGACCGTGGGGGGTCTCATGGCCCTTTGTGTCCTCCAGTTGAGCGCCCAACAAGTCTTGAGTTTGACCTGTGGAGCTAGCTAGGGACCTTGTGTTCTCAAGTTGAGCACCCGGCATTCTCTCTCTAATCGAAGAGATAGTTTCTTTGGGGTAGACATCTAGATTAGTTTCATTTCTTTACAACAAACACATTAATCCCCTAAGTAAAAGAGAAACATTAAAATTTGCTAAAATTTAAAGCACCACTTGCAAAACATTATTACAATCTTTTCTATTTTGTAAGCTTTTCACTTAGCTATCTTGTTCACAACATTTGCTTCAAGTACTTTATTTTCAGCTCAGTATTGTTACATGTATCATTGATTCCATAAGTTGTTAATAATCTACACTTCAATGCTTTATGTGATATATTGATCATCTTGTTGCAAGCATTTCATTTACTTGTTCATTTACTAGAAGTGATTATTCATTGTTGTATCTGTTAAAGTGAATGAGTTAACACTTTGGGAAAGTACTTGCTTAAGTTGATTATTGTGACTCCATAGCCCGAGTAGTGACGACACTGGTTTTGTTAGTTGGTAAATTGTTTCTCTCTTGCATTTCATCATTTGGTTGATTGCTAAAGTGTTTGCTTGTCATTAAAGAATTTGCATAATTGCACGTTGCTTGTCATTTTTATCTTTGTAACTTACAACTCCAACAAAAAACATAAAGAAACTTAGCAATTAGGGACTACCACCCTTGGCCTTTAGGAGTTGTGGTCTAAACGGAGGAGTTTAGGACCGTGGTGGCAGTGTGTTCTTAACTCATAGTTGCCCTTAGGAACACACACAGTGGTTGGGAGACTTCCCTTGTCTAAGTGTGTTTTAGGCGGCAACAAATCATTCACTCGACTTTTATTAAATGTGAACTTAGGATAAACCATGACTTTACCTTTTAATGAAGTGACTTTAAAATTATAAAGTGCATCTCACTTCATTAATTAAAACTGACTAGGGGTCACCAATTAAAGTGTTCTTGTCCACCCCAAGGCAACACTAGGTGAACAAACACTTCCTAGGTAACTTTTCAACACTCGAATCTGACCCAAGCAACTTCAAATGGACCCAAACACACCCAATCTGACCACTAACATACTCTAGAGGGATTTTATGGAAGCTTTGAACACTTTACATAGACATTTATAACTTAGGGTGCATTAGCATACTTGCACAAGTTGACCGACTAGTAAAATTATCATAACTTGGGCATATGGAAACCTTTTTGGATGAAATGAAAAGTGTTTCCTACTGAAAACGCCGCTCCCGACAGAGTGGAATAGGTTTTAGAACCCAAAAATAACTTAAAAATGGTCAAACCAAAAACTAACTTTCGCCCCCCCCCAAAACCCCAGTGCAATATTGTGAACATACACAACTGTAAAACTCCATAATAGACACTAAAAGCTTCAAAATACACTTAATTCAAGCCAAATAGGTTACTAACAGATATCAGAGGCTCATATGAATGTTTCAGACCCATACCCCAAGTTTACACAACCATACAAAAACAGATTTACTCATAGATTAACCATTTACTCATAAAACAACCCACGCTTGAAACATTGTACAACATAAGAGGAAAATATTGTGATTTTTATTATGGGTGAGAAATTTTTTGAGACTACATCAATGGTTGCTACAGCAACTCGAAATACAGAGAAAGATCTACTACAAAGAGAGTAGAAATGGCTGCTACAGAACCACAAAAAAAGGAGAAGAATTACTGCTTCAAATGAGTGATTTCCTTCCACTGTTGCGCCCTCCACAAGCAAGATTTTGACCCCAAATTAGAGATATGACTCCTCCAATGCGCCCTCCATCAAATATCAGTGATACTCAGCCATTCAAACAGCCTTCATGAAGTTTACATAGCCACAAGTGCACTCTCCTCAAGCAGAAACCACAATAAGCACTACACTCCTAAAAACACCAAAATCCACACTTCTACTGACTGGTACTTGAACACACCATCAAGAATTCGACCCCACTACTATAGATGAACATAAACATCTGAAATATGCTCTATCAAAAAATATGAAGGTGACTTCTCCTCTCAATAATCAACTACAATGAAGCGAAGTTAAGAGATCACGGTGATCTCCTCCTCTCTACTAGCTAGGGTGAAATCTTTCATCACCGAAACTAGTTCACAATTCCAAGGGGCACATCTCCCAAGCTAGCAAGGGGCTCATCTCCCAAGCCATGAAATCCACAAGAGCTCTCCCATTCAAAATCAAAATGCCCAAAAGTTGTCATAGGACTTAATTCTTGTCATCAGTTGTCATAAGATCGTCATAGATGTCATAGATTGTCATAGATTTGTTATTTTTAGCCTGAGGAGTTACAACTCATTAGATGCCTCTTCATGAAACTTCTTGGGGGTTACAAATTCGAATTTATGCCTTCATGATGTCTTCTTCCACCTTAAAATTCAAATTTGGGGGAATTACAACTCATGTGGGGCCCAACTCAACCTCCTTATTCACCCTCCTTGTCCAATTTTGCTTAATGTTGCATCATTTCACAATTTGGACATCAAACTATACAAATATTTGACCCACATAACCATCTTGATAAGTTTTCATGATTTTACCAAGTGACTTAAGCCATTGCACCCCCTAGTCCAATGGAGTGGTCCATAAAAAAAATTTGGGGACATGACAGACCTGAAGAATTCTGAAAATATCGAACAAATCGGCAATAGTAAAAACTTGGGAGAAATCGAAAATATCAAGAGAAATTGGAGATATTTGCAACAGTGATTGGAATACTAATTCTTCTTGTTTAATGCTATTTTGGGGAATTTTGTGCATAACATTTGGTATTATAGCTATTTTTGCTAGTCTTTTTTGGGACGTTTTAGACAGTGAAACTTGGAGGGGCCGCTAAGGACATATTGAACTATCTGTGGTATGATTTTCAGGTCTTGATTCATTACAAGTGCAGAGCTATACCCTATAGAAGTCGGTTTTTTTTACTAAGTCCGTTTTTTTACTAATCTCAAACAAGTGTTCCAAGAAAAACTGTTATATCTAAAGCTTGAAAGATCCAAATTGAGTGAGACCTATTGTATCAAAAAGAATACGAACCATAGTATTTGTGGTAACAATTTCAAAATCAGGTCCAAAAAATTGGACACGTGGCAAACCATACACTTTCACTCTCCTAGAAGGGACAAAAATAACAAGTTTTGGGAAACATATCGTAACTTTTTATTGGCACAACAGATTTAGGTCAAACCTATGGCATTGTAGAGAAGACGTACCAGGCTACTACACAACAGGTTTTCAAACTCGAAAGGGCTGAAATTACGGAGATACCTCAATTGGAAGGTCAACCAAAAAAACATCCTCCAAATTAGGGTTTTAAACAATATGTTAACTTGAAACTTGCATAACTTTTGATTGAAATATATGTTTTAGGTGATTTAAAAGGTCTGATAAGGAGTAAATAGAAAAGATTTATAGTAAATATCATTGGGATCAAATGGCAAAAGGTGTAGTAAACTAAACTACACCCATTAGACCTCCTGAAAACTCAACCGACTCATGATGAAAATGAAGAAATGAGACATGAGCTGTCCAAATTGAATGACACATTGAATGAGTTGAATGAAAAGTCAGTGACACATTTTCAATTGCTAAACCAAAAAAATATATAGAAAAGGAGTTTAAAAAGAATCTCAAAAAATGGCTAGTAAAGAGGATCTCAGGGGGATGGCTAGCAAAGAGGATTTCAGGGGTATGGTCAACAAAGAGGATTTGGTAAAGATGACCAGTGAGATGGCTAGTAAAGAGGATCTTGTAAAGATGGCTAGTAAAGAGGATCTTCAAAAACTGAAGGCAATGTTGAATGAGATAAGACATAACTTTCTTCCTAATTCATCTCCTCAAGAAGAGGATGTTAAAATAATGTAACTGCGGAAGATATTCTATTTATATTATTGTATTCCTCCTACAAGAGTTGATGGTCATGTAATTAATAATGTAAAGGTCATTGAAAGAATCAATGTAAACCGTAGGACATGTGTCGGCCTAGAAAAGCCCCGAAAAGATTATTATATTATGTAATTGACCATTCAGTTAGACAAGTCGGCCCTGTTGGGAAATTAGTCATCT
Organism: Larix kaempferi; assembly: GCA_027924585.1. Taxonomy (NCBI): domain Eukaryota; kingdom Viridiplantae; phylum Streptophyta; class Pinopsida; order Pinales; family Pinaceae; genus Larix; species Larix kaempferi. The sequence continues at coordinate 7,430,284 of BSBM01000221.1, forward strand.
CAACAGAAGAATATAAATAGGTGTGCTCTCTCTCATTTGTATCACCTCATTCACTCAAGCAAGCTCGCATTAGTGGAGAAGAGAGTGGTGCACAAGCAAGGGAGTAGTTGTTTTGTCTTGGGGTTATCTTGTACTTTGTGATTTCTATATTGAGGAAGGCTTTGCTGGGTTTTCTACCCCGAGAGGGTTTCCCAGGATAAATTGTGTCTCTTGTCTTTTATGCTGTGCTTGTTTATCTTTCAGTAATTGTTTATATGCTATATGCTGCTCAAATAATAAGTAAAAACTAACAGAGGATAAGAAGGAAAAGGACTTGTTCCAATCACCAATTAAGAAAGTTGAAAAACAATTGGAGAATAAGAGTTTCGATTCTTCAAAACTTAACATTCATCACTCCATAATCCACATCATCATGGGTTCCACCTGGGGTGAAGGAACCAATGGATTCCCAGGATTGATATGAGAAAGTTTGATAGCAATGATTCTGTGACATGGATATTCCAGATAGAGCAATTCTTTGATCTACACCAAGTGTCAACCTTACAAAAGATAGTTATTGCATCCTTGTATTTAGACCTTGATCAATTTGTATGGTACCAATGGCTTTGTGACCATAAAAGGACTATATCGTCTCTTAGTCTATATTTACGGATGAATTGATTGCACATTATGTGGATATTAAGAGCAACACATTCTTTAGCCAATTTATAAATCTCAAGCAAAAAGGTCCAATTACAAAACACATTAAGCAATTTCAGAAGTTAAGTCTTAGAGTGAAGAATATTCCATAAGATAACTTGTTGGATCTCTTTGTGTGCACTTTAAAGGAGAATATTCAACATGAGGTACATATCTTTGAACCTAAATCACTGGAGAATGCTTTTAGTTTGGAAAGGAAAATTGAAAGTAAAAATATGGTGCTAGGAGGGCATGAAAGTAAAAATATGGCTACTAAAAGAGTTGCCACTAACGCTTATAGAGAGGGAAATGTTCACCCTCCCAACTTCACTCATCCTAAACCTACAAGGTTGACACCTCAACAAGTGGAAGAAATAAGAGCAAAGAGACTATGTTTCAATTGTGATAGCAAGTACAATAAGGGGCATAAGTGTAGTGAGAAGAAATTATTCTACATAGATTGTGAAGATGAATATGATCCAAATCTAGGACAACCTCAAGAGGTAGATATAGCATAAACTACTCCAACCATATCTTGTCGTGCATTAGCCAACATTAGCACTCCTCAAACTCTCGAGATAGAAGGATATATCAAAAAGAGAAAGGTAACAGTGTTGATTGATTCTAGCAGTACCCATAACTTCAATGACTGTTAGATAGCCACACTTCTCAATTGCTTTATATATCCCGCACCAAAATATCAAGTAGTGATTGTGAATGGAGGTAGCATAAATTATTCAAGGAAGTGCCAGAAGATTTAGCTTAATATGGGTGAGTATTCATTGAATAGCCCAATGAGTGCAATCCAAATGGGTGGTGCCAATGTTGTATTAGGGGTCCAATGGCTACAATCATTGAGAATAGTGGCTCTTAATTTTCAGGAACTGTTAATGAGATTCTCTTCAGAAGGAAAGGAAATTGAACTCAGTGGTCTTCCAGGGAAACCCTCTAAAGTGATAAGCTATAACAGCATGAAAAAATTGTTGAAAAATGGACACCTTGGAGTAATTGTACAATCGTGATAGTTAGATCTTCAAGCATCTATACCCTATATTCTAGTGGATCTCCAACAAGTTATTGACAATCATTCCAAGGTATTGGGAGAGATGCCTAAAGGTCTTCCACCTATTCGAGATCATGACCATGCTACTCACTTGCAACCAGGTAGTATACCACCTAACATCAAACCCTACAAGTACCCATATGCACAAAAAAGTGAGATTGAGAAATCGGTTCAAGAAATGTTAGATGCAGGCATCATTCAACCTAGCCAAAGTCCTTTCTATGCACCAATGGTAATAGTTCACAAAAAGGAAGGTTCGTGGCATGTGTCCTGTTGCCGCCTAATACACACCTAGGGGGACGCGGCAAGAAACCTTCAAGCCGCTCGGTGTGTCCTTGGGGGCAAGTGAGAGTCAAGTGTTGTCACCTGATTACTCGACTCCTCCGTCTAGGCTTACTCCTAGCGAAGCCAAGGGGGGTGGTCCCTATGAAAAATAAACTAAGGCTTTTAATCTAGAACAAAAGATAAAAGTCTATTCTAGAAGTTAATGAAGAAACTCTTAAGCAACCATTGATGGAAGATATTATTGAGGAACCTATTCATATTTCCATGGTGAAAATCATTAAAGATTTGGAGCTATCTCAAGATCATTTCAGAGAGGATGATGACACTTGTACTTCGCATCTACCTTCAGAAGAAACCAGTACAGAGTCTTATAGAGAAATTTATGACGAAGACCGTATTGTGTATGATAATACTCCTCTTTACTCTCCACATGGTAATGAAGTTAGGGAAAGCTTGTTCTTTTGTAAACATTTTGAAGACGAGCCTTGTAAAGAAATGTATTATGACCATGAGGAAGACAGATATAGCCAGGGACATGATACAAATAGTGAAAAATCATCCATCTTTGCCAAAGATACATATGATGATTATTGGACATGCATTGAAAAACCCATTTTTGGTGTATCTAGAGAAGGGAGTGTACATTCGGAAATCCTACGAGATCTTGATATAAAAGAGGAGCATGCATGTGCTTCATATGATCAGTCAGAACCAAACATGAGTACTAGTAATGAAGACCTGGAGGAGCAGTACATTAAAGATTCAGATAGGATTCAGTCAATTGAACGTCAGTCACAACCTTCATCTTCACATTTAGAATTCTCTTATGATTTGGAGCAGCCTGGGGCTTGTGTTACTACAAAGGTTTTTCATCCGATAAGCCCTCTAAGTTAGTATGGTGGTGTGCTTAATCTACCCCATCCTAAAGATTTGTACATCGGTCCTATCCAATCTTGGATAGAAACAACCTGCGAGAGGACCTTCCAGTTGAGGAAACAATTTGATGATATTCTGCATGGTGATGATCTCCCATCCTCAATATTTTCGCATGTTTGCATTTTGTGAATAAGGTATCGTTGTTTTGGCCGGTAACCAAACACAAGGTGAATTTTTTTTTATTGATGAAATGTTAAGGTGGTTGCATTGGATTTATCATTTTACTTAGCATTTTTATCATGTTATGCTTAGAGTATGAAATAAGCTCCTCAAAGTGAGCATTTATTTTCTGCATTTCCTTTTATTAGTTAGTTTTTTCCTTTCGAATAAAGTAACTTATTGTTCATTGGTTTATTGCAAACACTTGTGCTACTGAAAGGTTTTCTTGTCAAGTTGAGATGTTTTTACAGGTCATAGAAACCGGAGATTCTGGTGTTCTCGTATGCTCTCCTTGCCTTAAGACTAGATCAAGCACACGTCTCGCAGTTGGAGCCAGATGTTACCACCTAAAGTTGCACTTTAGTTGGACTTCAGTGAGCCGCCAGTGTTGCACAATCACTTGTGCTTTTCAGTGTTCAGAAGTTCCAAGTTTGGCCTGTTCAGGGCCCCTTTTTTAATGTTTTGCAGTACATGACCGTGCCCCACGGGGTTTGTAATAAGCGTAATAGCATGGTGGTCTTTGAGTGACTCTGTTCCCTAGGACTTGACAACCAAAGAAGGTATTCCAAGGAGTTTTTTCCCTTGTCGATTATGCTTTGCCTTTAGCCGAGTATAATCGGTGAGGTTTTCTCCTGCACCTCCAAAGCTGGAATGCCCAAAGTGGGGGTTAGGCCTTAGGGGATTATTAGAGCCCATTTTGTAACATGTATAAACATGCTAGACGCTAGAATTTTATCGTTTTGTCATGTACTGGGTCCCCCTGAAGTTCTAGTCAATTCCAAGAAAAATAATTTTTTTCGCATTTTTAAGCCATTTTTTTAATGGTTTAATTAAAAAAATTCAAATGGTGATAAAAGTGCGATCCGGAATCGGATTTTCACGCAGGGATGCTCGTTTTCAAGCTCAGAGCATACTCTTTACACTGGTACCCGGTTTTCCTATGTTTCAGGCAACCAAAGTGCCCCGTGGAGCAGTTTTGACTATCAGAGGTACATTTTGGCACTTTAATGCTAAAATTGCTACAAAATGCACTTTGGCAAATAATTAAAATATTCAAAAAGTGGCATTTAGCACATGCCAATTGAGGTGGCATGACATCACACAAGGTGTACGACTATATGCTAAAACAAAGCATATGTTAATATTTGGTTGAAAAGTCAAAATATGATTATTTCAAAGTAATGCTACGTTTTCTCCATCCTCACGTGGGCCATCTTTCATCCACGCATGAGCTTGGTGACATGGCATATTATGTCACAAGGTTGGACGAATTAAAGAGTTAAAAGGTTATGGTATGGTCAAAATTAAAGTTTGAAGCAATTACATTATTATCAAAACCGTACGGATTACCTTCACGTGGCCATTAAGTGACTCGACATAAGATATGTGGTGGGCGTTTGAATTAAGGTTAAAACATTATATTGCATGGTATGTCATGGGAAGATATTCATTTATCCAAAAGTTTCAAAGTAATGATTCACCATCTCTCTTCACATGGGGCCATCTCCTCACGGCCGTGTTCAATTTTGGTTATGGATATATGCAAATTAGTTGGCGGCTTACCTCTCGTGAGGTGGCACAAAGCTTGGACAGGTTTCTAAGTTAATCAACCAATCACAGCCATCACGCAAAGCATAATCGTGGAAACATCATCACTTGCCACTCATCCTCATCCTCTCACGCGTGATTGCTTCCACAAGTGGGCAGCTTCTTCATCAACTCGGCATCTTCTATTTTGGCTAGTTTTTTGCCATTTGAGAAAGGTTTCTTCATTGGATGTTAAGGTTTCTTGCTCTACAAACTAGGAACTTTGTCTCCTTAGGGTTTTGCGCCCTAGCTCACCTGCCATTAGCTATATATTGAGGAGCTTGGCTCCACTATAAGGGATCTGAAGGTGGAACCTTTGCTCGTGTATTGTAATATTTTTCTGAATTTAATAAAGAAGGCTTTGGAGGCTAGTCTGGTGATTGTCTTTGGTTGGATCTTCATGCTTGTTACATTTGAGGAAAACTGTATCGTGTTGCATAGTTAGTATTGTCGGGATTGTATGTCTTTTTAAAGGGAAGTTATCTTTCATAAGGAATAGTGAGTAATGCTTTATAGGTTGCTTACTTTTGTCGATGATATTAGAATGCTAGAAGTAGTATGACCTCTTGTTTGAATCTATTATTTCTCAAGTTTTTTGTTGTTCATTTACACATATGCTCTTACTCCCTTGCTAGTTGTTTGCAGTTGTTTACAGGTAGCCTAAGTTGAAAAAATCCACGAACATGTTAGAGCGTATCTTCATTCAGTAAATTCGAACAAAGTCTTGATCCTACCGGTGCATCAGGGAGCCTGACTCCATCGCCCTTTCTTCAAAACGCTCAACCCCCAAGGGTTCCATTCCTCTGATCCAATCTTCTTTAACTATCTTCGGTTACTGTTACTTATGTTAGATCATAGTTCTTTCAAAGCATAAATTTCTGAAAGTAGATCTAATTTTACAAGTTTTCCTCTTCAAGCTTGTTTTAATCGTAAAATCTAGAGTTCTTGATAGGAAAATCTTGTCTGGGTTGAAAAGTATATTTGGCTATTTTAAGAGCTTGCTATTGGCTGTCCCGAAAGAGAAAGCCAAGATCCCAAGAAACGAACTTTCTAGTTCGTGTTCTTGATTCATTTTTATTTGTTTTTCGTTATTAGTTTTCATAGTTTTGTTTTGGGCATATTTCGCAAGTGTGGCCAAATCAATTTCTAAGTGTTTTTGGCCATTACATGACAAAAAGAGCTCGCTGGTTTTTTGGTTCTGCACATAAAAAATTAATTGAAAGTTAGTTAAAAACTCAAAAAAATGCCCAAAAAACAAGTTTTTTGCATACTAGTTGCATTAGTTTTAATTTTTGCATTTTGTAGCATTGTCAGAACACTCTTAAAGTGTTCTGATTATCATTTCTAATCAACATTAGCTCGCTGGTCTGTTTCATGTTCTTAGCAAGTTGGAGTTAAAAAACTCACAGAAAAGACACTTCGAAACTCCCAGAACCACCCAGAGAGAACCGATCTCAGGCACAGTCTTTATTTCTCTTAAACATTGTAAACTGACTTGTTCCCTAATGATAAAGGGCAAGCAGTGTTTCTCTTAAGTTTCCAAGTTGTAATCAAAAAATAAAAAGAGCACAGCAGGCAATTCCAGCGCCTGACCCCAATCCCCCCAGGGGAGATCCGCACATTTTTCAGTTTTTTGCACTTTTTCTAATTTTTCGTTTTAGATTAGTTTCATTTGAGCAATAGTAATTAAACAACTCACTCAATCACACAACGTCCTCCAAGGACCCGCTTATCATTTGTTATATGCTTTTGTGTTTTATTCAATTATTATTTTGTTCTTAAAATTTAATCGTAAAATTAACCCCCCTTGTTATATGCTTGGGGTTTAGTGTAGATTAATCATCCACTCACACATTTTAATAAAACGAACAACGCCCCAAACCCGGAGTATGCTCTTGACTACTGCAGCTTAGTCGGAACAGTTGGCTCAATCAGAAACGGGTGCAAGGTACTTAGTGTTAATAGGACAATCCATTAGAATCCAATCCTAAGAACTCAGGAGGTTGCATGGACTAAATCCACAGAGTCAGCAGGTTCTTAAGCGGGTTCATCCTCGCCTGGTTGGACACTTGGTAAGATTGCTAGAGCACTCAGTTCGAAGTTTAGGTTTATTTTGGGCCAAACCAAGAATTAACCCACTCCTTAACTACTCATTTAATAATCATAAAATTTACCAATTGAGACACTGCAATACTTTCACTGAGACTACACAAGCAACTCTACACAGCAGCAATTGCAAGCATTTTTACATTCTCGGCACTGGTCTTTAATTTTCCATGTTTTAAGTTTCAATCATAAATGTCGTGAATGCTTATCTATCTTGTGTTGGGTTAATCAATTGATTTATTTTGCAAGCAGTGCTTAGTTGTTAATTTTATCATCTCATTATCTCATAACTCCTAGAATAGACTTTTATCTTTTGTTCTAGATTAAAAGCCTTAGTTTATTTTTCATAGGGACCACCCCCCTTGGCTTCGCTAGGAGTAAGCCTAGACGGAGGAGTCAAGTAATCAGGTGACAGCACTTGACTCTCACTTGCCCCCAAGGACACACCAAGAGCTTGAAGGTTTCTTGCCGCGTCCCCCCAGGTGTGTATTAGGCGGCAACATGTCCAGATTATAGAGAGATTAATAAGATGACCACTAAAGATAAGTTTCCTCTTCCTGTCATTAATGAATTATTAAATGAATTACAAGGTACAAAATTCTTTACCAAATTGGATCTTCATTTTTGATATCATCAAATCAGAATGAAGAAAGAAGACATTCCAAAAACAACCTTAAGAACACATTACGGTCATTATGAATTTTTGGTGATGACATTTGGCCTTAAAAATGCACCTTCCACATTTCAAAACTTGATGAATTCTATATTTAAATCATTCCTCAAAAAAATTGCGTTAGTATTTTTTATGATTTACTTATCTATAGAAAATCTTGGGAAGACATCTTGACAGGATCTTAAAACAATTGGAGGAGCACCAACTATATGCCAAGCCTTCTAAGTGTGCCTTTGGAGTTCAGGAAGTGGAATGTTTGGGTCATATTGTATCTCACAAAGGCATCAAAGTGGATCCTAGCGAAATTAAGGATATCATAGAATGGCCAATTCCTAAGACATTGAAGAATCTTAGAGGATTCTTAGGATTGGCAAGCTACTACCGCAAGTTCGTCAAGAATTATGGTCAAATAACAGCACCTCTAATAAAATTATTGAAAAAAGAGGAATTCTCTTGGACTCAAGAAGCAACCAAAGCTTTCAAAAAGATTAAAGTGGCTATGTGTACAACTCCTGTATTAGCCAAGCCTAACTTCACAAAAACCTTTGCGGAATGTGATGCATCCAGGAATGGAATTGGTGCAGTTTTAATGCAAGAAAGAAGGCCTCTTGCCTTTGAAAGTTTCCAACTTAAAGGAAAAAAACTACTCAAACCAATTTATGAAAAGGAAATGTTGGTCATACCACATGCAGTTAAGAAATGGTGCCCTTACCTAATAGGAAGACACCTCAAGGTAAGAACATATCATAACATCCTTAAGTACTTCCTGGAACAATGATTACCGTCAGAAGAGAAACAAAAAAGGGTTACAAAGATGTTAGGTTATGACTTTGAAATTATCTACAAAAAAGGAAAACAGAATGTGGTGGTCGATGCACTTTCAAGAAAGAAGATGGCACCGAGGGCCTACTTTGTGTTATTTCCATTAAGCAATATGATTGGGTAGAAGAAGCAAGGACAGAATGGAAGCAAGATCAAAAGGCATGCAAGATTATTCAAAAACTACAAGAGGACCCCAATTCAAGAGATATATTTGTGTGGAAGAATGATTCACTATGTTACCAAGATCACCTATATTTATATAAAAATTATCAACTCAAGCAGAAGATCCATTTGGAATTGCACACTTCTCCTATAGGAGGAGATTCAAGGTTCTTGAAAACGTACCACAAGATCAAGAAGAATTTCTTCTAGGAAGGTCTTAAAACTGATGTCCAAAAGATTGTGGCAGAATGTGTGGTTTGTTAACAAAACAAAGGAGAGACAATCAAAACACCAAGTCTTTTACAATCATTAGCCATACCAAGTCATCATTAGGAAGAGGTCTTAATGGAATCATGGGTCTACCAAAGTCCGAAGAAAGGCTGTCATCATGGTGGTGGTTGATCAATTGACAAAGCATGCCTATTTTTTCTCTCTATCTCATTCGTTTAATGCAAGAACAATAGTTGCGGCATTCATGGCAACAATTCAAAAGCTACATGGAACCCCCATGATTATTGTAAGTGATAGAGATCCCATTTTTACCAATAATTTTTGGAAGGAACTACTTTTTTGTTTGGGTACTTAGTTGGCTCACAGCTCCTCTTACCATCCACAACCTGATGGGCAAACTAAGATTGTGAATAAATGCTTAGAGGGGTATCTTCGTTGCTTTGCATCTTATAAGCAAACACAATAAATGCTTAGAGGGGTATCTTCGTTGTTTGCATCTAATAAGAGAACACAATGGGTCAACTAGTTGCCCTTAGTAGAATGGTGATACAACACATCTTTCTATAACTCATCAAAAATGTCACCATTTATGGCACTTTATGGCTATCATCCTCTTTCCATCACATCATCCTAGAAAGAGAAAGCTAAGGTTCAAGTGGTGGAGGATCACATTGAGCACTAACAAGAAGTTCTCCAGTTATTGAAGGAAAACTTGGTTATAGCATAAAATAGGATGAAACAACAAACATATCAACATTGTAGTGAAAGGGAATTTGAAGTGGGAGATTGAGTATTTTTTAGGCTACAACCATGCACATAAATGTCCCTCAAGCAGCAAAAGCAGGGAAACAAATTAGTATTGAAGTACTATGGTCCCTATAAGGTGTTGCAAAGAATTGGAAGTATGGGTTATAAATTGGAGTTACCACCAACTTCACATGTACATCCAATCATCCATGTTTCTTGCCTAAAAAAGGTAATTGGTAACTACATCTGAATCCAGACTATTTTACTAGAGATTGATGAAGACAGGAAATTAATACTAGAACCTGAAACAATCATTAAGAGAAGGATCAAGAAACTATGAAATCGAGCAATTATTGAGTACCTCATCAAGTGGAAGAACTTGCCAATAGAAGAGGCAACATGGGAAGATGATTTCTTCACGCAGAAACATCCAAAGTTAATCAAGTGTTGAGGACAACACTTGTATGAAGGGGAGGGGCATGTTAAGCCCTATATTGTGACATTACATTTATATTACCATATTAGTGTTATCTTTATTGGTCGGCTAGGACCCTAATTGTAATTGTATGTAAGCGCTCTAGAATTGTAATTGTACCCTTTATCTCCTATATATATATATATATATATACACCAAGGAGATCTAGTTTGAAATCATCTCATGTCATCTCATCTTGTTTTGTATCTAAAATACATTGTAAAGGAGGTTTCCCCCTCAAAGAGGTTATTATTCATCTTTTTATTGCATTCTTAAAGCGTTGGAATACTATCTCTTCTTATTTTATGCTATTTTGGGGAATTTGGTGGATAGAAATGATAAAGCGAACTTATTAAGAAATCCATGTGATCCAACTACTCTCACGTCAGTTAAGTCAAGGCCTTTGCCCAAGTGAGCCATATCCACACTCGTAGATGTTGATTTTCTTACAAGCCCATCAAAGCACCATTATGAGTCTGCTCCACCACAAGCTCTTATCTCCATGTTCAATAAGATGCTCGCCAAACTAAATCTTTCTCCACCTCTAACCATCTTGAGCATAGCTTTTGCAACCAAGGACCCCACTAGGTGCCTCTTATGGATGATATTTCATGACTTCTCTACGTGACTCGTGTTTGGCATTAAGGGGTTTGTATATCTTTGTGGAATCATGTCTTCTTGAGCAAAACTTGCCACCAATAACCCCAATGGGTGCCTCATGGAGCGATATGGTGCTTATCATGGGGGATGATATGTCATGAGTTCTCTATCTGGCCCTAGTTCAACATTAAGGGGGAGTGTAAATATTTGTGATGCAATTCTTCAATGGCACTCTATTTAGATTGAAGGGGGATATATTCAACATAGGCCCGTAACCTCTACTTGGAAAGCACCTTACCTCTTTAGTTCTGTATAAATACAAAACTCTTATTTGTATTTCACATATGGTGTGTTGGAATATCCAATAATACTGAGAGGCGGGGGTGAATCAGTATTGGGCCTTTTTAACAATTTTAACCACTTTTAAACAATGTTTCAAACATCGGCGCGGCGAAAAAATCGGCAAGGTCCAAGAAACATCGTTTCGGGATATCTCGACAGCACATCGGCAAACATCAACAAAAAATTGGCAAACTTAAAAAATACAAAAATATTACTTTTTTTTCAATTCTTTAAACATCTAAAGCAACAATAACATAAAATAAACGCATTGCCACATGAATATGGAAATAAAACCGATATATAAGATATACAAGATGTCTAGAGATACATCACACATAAAAAATGGATCATGTCCTGAATCCTGAGTCATCAAAAATATAACAAATGTATCTCATGATCATCATCATCATGACTCATGAGTCATCTACAATGAAATAAAGTAAACAAACTATCGATTCCCTCTACCCCTTTTACGGGCAAAGGTAATCGATGTGGAAACGACCCTTCCTCTAGAACTAGAAGTAGAAGCAGGTGCCCTTGAGGCTTGTGGGCATGTTATCGGACAATCTACCAAAGACGGATCTAAGGCGTGATCTCCCTAGTTCAAGTGAATCTAGAACAAATAGAACAGAATATAAAACTCATTTCCTAGATCTAGTTAGAGTACTTAGATACCATACCTTTCATATCACAGATCCTTCTCCTTGTTGTTGCTCCAAGTCTCGCGGTAGTCAGATCTCCAGCTGCAAGACCTATCAAGACAATATGGAAACGATACAAGTAGTACAAGATATCTAAACAATAACTGATCTAAACTAATAGTTGAGGAAGAAAGTTCTAAACATCATCAATGAGACAACATTTATGGAAAGAGATTATATTAACTGTATAAAAAGTGGGAATACATAGAAAGGATGAAGCTACAACCAAAGCCTCAACGTCGCATCCTCCATCCAACATGTCCAAGCCAAGCCTCCAAGGTGGTACAAGCTTCCCAATCACCAATATGGATTCTATCAGCATAAGGATACCATAGACCTTCCCCCCTCTCATGGAGAGACTGGGTGTTTATATAGGGCTAAAGAGATAGGCTAGGTTGAGGATTAGGGGGAGATGGTTAAGGGATCTTCCCATAAGGTTAGGAACCGAAATGCCACCTCACCTAGACCCTAGGGATAGGCCTCCACCTCAACAAACTTCTAGAAAGACCTCGAGACTCCCTAAAATAGCCTTTAACCAACCTCGTCGCACCTTGGTAGAAGACACAGAGCAACAGAGGGGAGTCGTCGCACTTTGTCTGAGGACAACCTGCGACAGTGTCTCACCCTCGCTGACCAAGAATTGCGATGTTGCACCCTAGATGAAGGAGAAGTGCGATAGCCTACTCAAAGAGGTCAACTAGGCAGGGAAATTTCTCAGTTGGATGTGTTTTAGCCCAGAATGAGGTTAGGGGTTAGAGCAAAGAGTTTACACAATGGTCAAGATGACGACATTATCACAACGGTCATGATGATGACACTTGGTCATAATGATGATACTTGCAACGGTCATGGTGACTATACTAGGTCATGATGACGACACTTGCAAAACTTGTGACACTTGCACAAGGGTGACGACATTTTGGTGTAACAAAATGCCCCCCAAAGCATGAAGCTGACGGAATGAGACAGGTGAAATGCTTTGTAATAAGAAAAATGGCAAGGACTTGCTAGTTGGAAGGAGTTGCTGCAGAAATGACCTGAGATCCACAAGTCTCACAAAACATGGCTGCCGACCAATACATTGCAGATCCATCGTAGTAATGATGGACTAAACACAATCATGGCTACTAGACACAATTGTAGATCCATGATGAGATGATAACACAGCCACGACCAATACAAAAGTGGATCCATGTAACTCTGAACTGACAACACAGCCACGACCAATACAAAGTGGATCTGTGCGTCTCAAACAATCTCCATCGCAACCCAGGTAGCAAATAACTTCCCCAGGGTCTTCAAGCTGAACCCGCAATGACACGAATCTATCCATGTGATTACAATTTTTGGAGTCGAACATGATAGAAACCACTTGATTATCAATCATTAATGTATACCGTTAACAAGCGCGAGGGAAATCACCATTGATGTCAATGATTCCCAAGGTATCAAAGTACATATCATCAAGCGTGAATAAATGACTTGAAGTCGAACGCCTAATGGAATCTTTCAATCAAGAGTCAATGAGGTGAACTCATGTTGAAAGCGAGGTAACCTGCCATTGAGGCATGTAGGCCCAAGGCACTCGGTTGGTTTCTAAGTTCAAACCTCGGATGATGATTTGAAGTCGACGAGGATGAACCCGTCAAAGGAGGGCCACGATGAATCCCCCGTCATCAACATGAAACTCGATAACAGATGTTTGGTGTAGATCGGACGGTAGGGTAATGTGCAAGACTGACTCAAGGTAGACCAACATGATCGAAGGTATACTAACTGCAGATGATGAGTAATGAAACATCTCTTGAACATGGGCATGGCATGACTTGGCAGTATTGTCATGACGAGAACGACACCAACCCCCAATTCAACTGATGGTGGAAGCATTCTTTGGACAACCCAAAGGAGTGACAAGACTCACGGAATTGATAGGACTCAGAGACAAACGGATTACCCAAGTACTAAATGCAAATGCAAACGAGTGCCATGTTCAAGAGTGACTATGTACTGCCGTAATTAAGATGTAACACAAAATCTTCCATTTTTCCCCATCATGATTGATGAGTGCCTCGTGTTTTTGACGAGCTTGATGAGGGTAACCAGATGCTCGGTATAGCACATCTCATAGATGAGTCCAATCCCAAATGTTTTACGAACCTAGGAAAGGAGGGGTTCATCCCAAAATGGACCCTTCAATGTTTGAATTTTAAAGAGTCCAAAGAAGGAAAACTCGGCGTCATTTCATGTTTAGAGAGTCTGAAAAGAACTAAAGGAGACTCCAAAAGGTCATTTTTCGTAAAGTTAGTCTCTTCACCCGGAAAAAGGTAAAACAACGCGAGAGAGGACTCTTCCAGCCATGGTTGGTTGGAGTATTCCTTTTTCGTAAATAGTGCTTCTTGGTCCGAAAAAGGGGTGAACTATCACCAGAAAGACAATCATTCAAATGCTTTTACAAGCGTGAAAGCATCAAGTTCGCTTGGCAATCTTTTCCTATTTAGGGAGTCTGAAAAGAGCTTAAAAGGACTCCATGAACAACTTTGTCATGGTTGATGACCGAGTATGACAAAAGAAAAAGTAAACTCGGCACAGTTCCTTTTCCGTAAATAGTCTAGCGAGGCCAGATAAAGTGATAAACCTATACTCGTTAGACACACCTTTTTGTAACGAACACAACAATGGTATCAAAAGCACTCGGAATCTTTTTCATGTTTGAATCAGAGCACGAAAAAGAAAAAACTAAGCTCAAACCACTTTTCATGTTTTAACCAGAGCACGAATGAAGTGAAAAACTAAGCTCAAATACTATCTTATTGTTTTTAACGAGCTCGAAGATAGGTTGGAAGAATGCTCATGATGTCTCCTTCATTTTTTAACGAGCTTGTAACAGAAAATGAACTATGCTCGGGATTATTTTCATGGTTTAATGAGCTCGAAACCTAAAAAAGGAAAGTATGCTCGAAAATGTTCCCAATGGTGAACTTCTTCCCATCATGAAAACCAAAGGTTGGTACATGCCCCCAGCATGTTTGTTAGAAGTAAGTGGCTTAACTCCAACGTGGTGTGGAGAGGCGATTGAGTTGACTTCAACATAACTTCCAGAGGTTGAAGACATGCCCCCCAAGCTTCAATTCATTCGCCTAAGGCATAGGCGGGTGAAAAGAAGGTTCAGGTACTAAGTCTACGAGGAGACTCGACTCAAAAGGAAAAGAGTTGTTTCATTTTTTAACGAGCTTGACACAGGAATAGAACTCTGCTTAGAAGACTTGTTTATTTTTTAGTGAGCTTGAAGCCAAAGGTAAACTCGGCTCACAGTTAAGGCCCATTGACGGGTTCCTTCCCAACATGATGCCCAAAGGTTGGTAAATGCCCCCAGCATGATTGCTAGCGGCTTAACATGGTAGTGTTCCCTCAACATGATTGTCGACAGTACGACATGTGGCATGCCCCCCAAGCTTCATTTCATCTGAAAATGTTGCTTACTAACCCAACTACCAACCTGGCTACTAATATGCAAATGTTCACCAAGGGGGGAAAACGAGAATCAGATGAAATGAAGGTTCAAGTTCTAACTCTAGCAAGAGACTTGAATCGATGGGAGGGAGATCTATTTCATTTTTGCAGAAGCTTGAAATAGACAATAACTATGCTTGAGGGGGCCCATCTTATTTTTTAACGAGCTTGAAATGGAATAAAACTATGCTCGAGTGGATGGTTTCATTTTTATGCAAGCTTGAAACCAAAGGTAAACTATGCTTAGAGGGGTCTATCTCATTTTTTAACGAACTTGAAATAAAATAAAACTATGCTCCAATGGATGGGTTTCATTTTTATGCAAGCTTGAAACCAAAAGAAACTATGCTAGAGTGTTCGGTTTCATTTTTTAACGAGCTTGAAACATAACCTAAACCGTGCTCGTACCCCCCATCCTCAGGGGGAAGAAACCACCAAAACATGTGGAACATTTAGGGAAGTCTGATGACTAGGAGTCATATGATGAGTGGGTGTCACGAAGGAAAGCTGATCAACGGTCACAATCCTCCCATCGTAGGGAAAATACATCACTTGAAAGAGTGTGGACACTACAGCTTTCATAGCATAGACATAATCATGTCCAAGGAGCAGCTTGAAATCTAAAAGACCTTAGACAACCATGACATCAATATAAACAGTTTTACCTCTCAACATGACAGGTAACTGCGGGAGAATCCCTAAAGGTCCGGTAGGCCTTCTATTAAAAGCCAAAATCTGGTCAGTTACTGGCACAAGCTGAGGGGAACCTATAGCTTGCCAAACAGTTGAGGATAAAATACTAACAAAAGCTCCCTCATCAACTATCGTACGAAAGATTTCTTTATCTGAAACTCCTACAGATATTTGAAAAGGAACACTCGAAGGAAGACAAGATTTTGTTAGACTATTCCAATCAAATGAAATAACCTCAGTACTTGGAGGGGGTCCTGTGGAAATAGTCATAGTTTCCCCTCGCCCAGAACAATCTGAACTGACCAAAAAAACATCAGCAGTTTCTATTTCACCCTCAATTAGAATGGGGTCAACTAAGAATGAGACTTGATTAACCGCTTGGGTATCATCCCTCAAGGGAGGAATGGGGTCGATCGACAATGTTGTTGAATCAACCGCTTCGTTTTCACTCTCTGATTGAAAGAGTGGGGTCAACCGAGGGTGGGGTCGGATTGACCGCCCTATCAACCAGTGAAGGATCAGGGGACAACCTACAATACTTCGTTGGAAGGCGTTTATGGGATGTGTCCATGTCTTCCAACAATTGTGAAGCTTCATCCATACGAGGACAAAGGTAAGTACGGTGCATGCCCTTGCACAACCAGCAAGGGTCTGCAGCTCTACCCTTCCGAACCTTAATTACAACGTCACTAGTTGATGGGGTATCATCGGTATGATGTCCGGAGACTGATGACAAGGGTTGTTCAGAATGCGACCATATTTCTAAGACCATGGAGATACCAGGGAAGCTCTTAAGAAAATGGGACCCTTTACAAAGTTTGTAAGGGAATTTCAGTTTACGCGAATTCAGAACAAGTGTATCGGTGCCCCCAGCATGATGATCAGTGGTTGGGGTTGTGACCTTCTGCTTAGTGTTCTTCTTCTTAGTCTTCTCTTTCTTCTTCTTCTCACTCGCCTTCTTACTAACATCAAAGTTTTAGTAGGAGAAGAGGAAGAGACGAAAGTCGATTCAACTTTTGACGAAGAAGGAGAAGGGTCACAATGAGATTGATGCTCATGCGATGAAGGACCTAGGTCCGAAACAATTGGTGCACTTGGTGTAACTGGATTGGAGAATAACCATACTGGTAATCCTATCGTCAATCCAGGAAGACTCAACGTAGCCATAAAGGGAGGACCAACAGTTCCACAAGGGGGAATAACAAATGGCACACCCTGGAAAGGGGCGCTTTGGTTGGTAGTCCCGGAAGAATCTTCCATATCTGAACTCCCTAAGAGACTCTAAAGTACCACACAAGTCAAACACTACTCAAGTCTAAAAGCAACAAGCAAACGGTGTGAATAGGAGTGGATGAAAAGTCAGGATCCTCACAGGATTATCAAGGCATTGCAAACCGCTATATACTGTAGGGTCCAACAATATGACGCGACAAGGAGGATTGGGACCATACCCCTGCCTGCATACCCGATTACCTGGACAGTACGTGCGTGCTAATCTCCCCGAGTGTTGTTCTCGGTGTATTGCTTTGCCAAAACGGCCAAATGGTTAACTCAGTTGGTTTCAAGAGTCCTAGTGGTGTCTCCCGATATACACAAGGTACGTGGGAGCTCAAATCCG
Organism: Larix kaempferi; assembly: GCA_027924585.1. Taxonomy (NCBI): domain Eukaryota; kingdom Viridiplantae; phylum Streptophyta; class Pinopsida; order Pinales; family Pinaceae; genus Larix; species Larix kaempferi. The sequence goes on from BSBM01000221.1 coordinate 7,447,672, forward strand.
TAGTGGTGCTGTCTAATGCACAACCGTTCGGCAAGAGACCTTCCGATATACTACCGAGTACGTGATACACCCTTCTATATACGCCAAGTACGGATTATGGTACTTGGTGGGTACGTGAAGGAGCTCGATATACCGATAAGTACGTGGAAGACTACAATATCCCCGGGATACAGTGCTGGCAAATAATGACAGCTGCCATGCTTAACGACGCCGGAACACATCTCTAACTTACACACAGTTACTAAATGATTTTAACCTAAGCTAGCGTTAATTTTATCTTGTACGGTTAGGTGGATGCATGACGTGAGTACATAAATGTAAACATAATGCAATCCTCAACTACATGATAATGCACATTTTCCTTTCATTTTCAATGAAAACTACTTAAGGTAAGGAGAGATTTTTCTTTCTTTCAAACCAAAAATACTTTAGTAGCGAAAGAAGAATTCCTTCCTAGAGTGCAATAACTCTAACTTTCTGAAATAATCAGCTAAAAAGCACAAAGAAAATGAAAGATGCAACTAATCTTAACAATGTATAAGACAAAATAATGAAGCACTTTCAATTTTCAGATGCATGTACCAAAAATGGAATTTGATATCTAAATGCTTTTCATATCTATTTACAGAAAGTGAGAGAATATCTACAGCACTCTTTAATCCTTTAGAAATTCCCAAAGAAAAACGACAAGCACCCAACACAACTCAAAGGCACTCAAGAACGGCTCAAAATCTACCAAATGCAATCAAAACTCAATGATCGAGTAGAGGAAGGGTTTGGAGATCAGATCTAATGATCTGAACAGATCTGAAAAGATATGGTAATGTGACTAGGGATTGGAAGATCAACCCAACAGGCGGGGGGGATTGAAATTGCTCCTTACAACCAAGTAAAACACTTGACTAATCAAGCACCTAAAATCAACCAAAACACATCCAAACTCAAGCAATGCTGGATCTAGGGGGTGTGTGACCACAATACACAGCTTATAGGCCTCAAGCAATCAGACCAAAAACTCAAAAAGGAAAAACCCTGCTGATCTTTATGTTTTAAGAGATCGTCGCACCCTATACACAGGCAAGGTGCGACAGAGGGGGTTCATCGCAGGTTGTACACAGGCAAAGTGCGACACTGTCGTAGTTTGGCTCCAGGCAAAGTGAGACGGTCAGACAGTGGCGCAGGGAAGACTCAAACCAGGTGCGACAGTCGAATTTTGGGCAGTAAAGGTGTGAGATCCCTCAAGGTAAAAGGGTAAGAGGCTTAATGATGACCCAAAGGAGTATGAAGGACACATATGAAACTCTTTAATGAAAGAGATCTGATGGGAGGAAGGCTTAAAAAGGATAGAAATGGCTCAAACAAAAGAGATGAAATCAAACATACATGACATCAATTCTACTGTTCTATTCCCTAGTATGGTCGCCAGATTTGTTATCCAACAATCTACCAAAGACGGATCTAAGGCATGATCTCCTTAGTTCAAGTGAATCTAGAACAAATAGAACAGAATATAGAACTCATTTCCTAGATCTAGTTATACGTCGAGTACTTAGATACCATACCTTTCAGATCGCGGATCCTTCTCCTTGTTGTTGCTCCAAGTCTCGCGATCGTCAGATCTCCAGCTGCAAGACCTGTCAAGACAATATGGAAACGATACAAACAGTACAAGATATCTAAACAATAACTGATCTAAACTAACAGTTGAGGAAGAAAGTTCTAAACATCATCAGTGAGACAACATTTATGGAAAGAGATTATATTAACTGTATAAAAAGTGGGAATACATAGAAAGGATGAAGCTACAACCAAAGCCTCAACGTCACATCCTCCATCCAACATGTCCAAGCCAAGCCTCCAAGGTGGTACAAGCTTCCCAATCACCAATATGGATTCTATCAGCATAAGGATACCATAGACCTTCCCCCCTCTCATGGAGAGATTGGGTGTTTATATAGGGCTAAAGAGATAGGCTAGGTTGAGGATTAGGGGGAGATGGTTAAGGGATCTTCCCATAAGGTTAGGAACCGAAATGCCACCTCACCTAGAGCCTAGGGATAGGCCTCCACCTCAACAAACTTCTAGAAAGACCCCGAGACTCCCTAAAATAGCCTTTAACCAACCTCGTCGCACCCTGGTAGAAGACACAGAGCGACAAAGGGGGGTCGTCGCACTTTGTCTGAGGACAACATGCGACAGTGTCTCACCCTAGCTGACCAAGAACTGTGACGTCGCACCCTAGATGAAGGAGAAGTGCGACAGCCTACTCAAAGAGGTCAACTAGGCAGGGAAATTTCTCAGTTGGATGTGTTTTAGCCCAGAATGAGGTTAGGGGTCAAAGCAAAGAGTTTACACAATGGTCAAGATGACGACATTATCACAACGGTCATGAAGACGACACTTGGTCATAATGATGATACTTGCAATGGTCATGGTGACTATACTAGGTCATGATGACAACACTTGCAAAACTGGTGACACTTGTGACACTTGCACAAGGGTGACGACATTTTGGTGTAACAGGGCCTCGTACTGGACTCTGACGTCCTCTAAAAGAACTAGAAGACCCTGCAAAATGATGTCCTCTAGAAACAAGAGAAGGTGGTCGAACCTGATGTCCTGAAGAAAGAAAAGGTCGAGGAGGTAGTCCTACTCCTACTCCTCTACGAGTATCAGTGCTACCACCGGGTCTATCTCCCTCTAACTCTGACTGTGGCACACTCTCAGACTCAGTGTGAACACTGTGAAACTCCTCTAGAATTGGAACATGCTCATCCTGAACTGGAGCCTCTATATCAACATCATGATCACTATCATGATCAGCCTCTCGCCAATCAGGGGCTACCTCCATAAGAGGCTCCTCACACTCCGCCCTCCATGCAGCAGTGGTGTCAATCCCATCGAATGAAATGGTTGTCGCGTCAATTGTTCTCTCGAACTGCTTCACCCACAACTTGAGATTGTAGTGGACGTAGACCAAATCATTAAGGTGTTGAGTATCCAACCTGTAGGGGGATCATAAATATTAAATTATAAGGTAAAGTGGCATAAAATATAAATTGGAATAAAATAATTTATAATGAATTTGAAATTCTTTAACTTGTTGCGCTTTTTGGAGTGTACTTTTTCAAATACACTCCAGTTGCGCTCGCAACCGGAAGAGCTACATGTCTGGCTGAGCACCCGAATGGCAAGCCTCTGTAGAATACATGCGCAACCGCCATAGTTCTCCCACCAGGTATCTACAATGAATTAAAGAAACATAAGAGAAGACAATAAAATTTAAAACAAAGAATTAGAAAGAGAATGAACTTTGAAACTTTGAAAGTTGAACTTGAAACAAGATGAAGCTTACTTAGCATCAGGTTGGTCCTGTCATTTATTGCTATATCAAACCCAAATAATCCTGTGGCTCTCTTATACATTTCCAACTCTTGGGAAGGTTGTGTACGCTCATCTGCACCATGCACCAACCTCGGGACACACTCATAGAATCCGGACATAACCTCTCCGTCAAATCTAAAGCCATAGGAGTAAGCAAACGCAGGGTTGAGGTATAACCCTACAGCATGAATGGGGCGATGGAGTGTGTGGTTCCATCGCGCATCAATCACCTCCCATATCATCTATTGTCTCTCCTGCCCCTGATCTCTCCTGTCAGCATAATAGGCACGGATGGATTATTTGGCCCTATCCATGGCCTCATATAGGTAGCCCATTATGGGATTCTCTCCATCAACCAAGCGGAGAACCTTTACCAAAGGTTCAGTGATGGTGCACACCTCCTTCACCGCATCCCAAAAGCTATGATCATATGTAACTAGCCCGAATGTGGCTTGCCCCTCTGGTCTAGTGCTAAATGATAAAGCACGCCACTCAGGTGAAAGGAACATCGCCTGCAAGTCCCACATAGAACTCAAGAGAGACTGAAGAGAAATAAAGCGAGTGGCAAAGCGTGTGATGGCAGGCCACACCAACTCTTTATCTCCTGTGAACCTTCTCATCAAGGTAAACACCGTTGCATGATTGTATATGAATTTTGTGATGCTCCGCACTGAATCAATGGGATCTGTTATCACACCATAGTAGCAGGGCTACTAGTCCTGTTTAGAAGATATCTGCACATTCCAGAGCTTCCATTATTCAGAGCATGGCTATGATGATTGTATATTTTGTGATCACTCATGATCAAAGCAGTGTATTATTCAGACTTATGTTAGACCTTGTGTCAAGGCTGAGCCTTGAGAGTTCAGATTTGATGACCGATGTGACCCTTTATCCCATACAGTTTCAGTTCAATGCTTAGAGATGCATTGCAGCAGTGTTTCAGATGGTATATGATGCTTATTACTATGATGATGTTGTATGACCTATGGATGTTTTATCATTGACTGTGGATTATTATCTTGTTGATTTAGTCATGTTCACAGCATTTGCTTGGTGTATTATTCCTGATATGGCAAACTGTTTAAAATGGACTATTAATTATAAAATGGACAATTACTTGCACATTTAGGTCATTTAACAAAACCCACTGGTTTTCCACCTTACATAGATATGGTCTTTCCTGACACCATTTGTCTGCTAGTTGAGGCTCCATATTCACTTGACTCCATCCATACATGACTTTCCTTGTTTGACTTTAAACCTTGACCTGTCTCATTTGACTTTCTCATACTGAGGACTTCCCCATTTTTTTTTACCTCTGTGTTTGGACCGCATCCCTGTATGTTCAGTGTCTCGGCTCTAAGTTGGTGACAAAACTTGCCTTTGGTGAGTTGGATTGTAGGCCTAAATCATTCTGGTCGGTTGTCCCGATGTTTGGCATTGGCTCGAACTCCCCCTAGTCACTTGAGATGTTGGCTAAAACTGAAAGCTCATGTACCCCCTAGTCACTTGAGATGTTGGCTAAAACTGAAAGCTCATGTACTACTTTTGGAAACTTATAAATTCGCCCATGGAAACTAAAAAGGGCAAGAGCGATGAACAGCTAAAAATACTCCTCGAAGAGTATAAGAAAGGTCCAAAAAGCAATGATTCTTAAAAGCTATATCTAAACAATTGTTGACCTTATATATATATGAAAACATGCCCTGGATGCAAGCTGCAACTAGTTGTGCTTATCAGCACACTTGAGATCCGAAGGGTTATGTAGGCCAAAAAGGCCATGAAATGAAATTGAATGATCCTAATGAACCTGGATCAACTTGATGTAGACATGATGCCTAAGTTGAATAAGCACTCTCTAAACAACTTATCCATTTGTGAGGCACAGCCATCCCCCGTGTTATTTTGTCCAAGCACAGAGTTTGTAGCTTTCCCCTTTTTCCCAGTCCAAAATATTTTTGAATTGAGTAAGACAAGTCAACCCCTTGGCCCAACCTTGTTCCTAGCCTTCATCCTTTACTAACAGTTTGACCATGTCCAATGGGTGAGTTTGTCATTTGAACTATTGTGCAAATAATTTTATAACAAAGGAATATGCTAACTTGATTAATGCCACTGAATGGATGTTATACTTTGAGCTTGGCTGTGAGAATGATTAGAGAAACATGTCTTAGTCTACTGATGTGATTTATCCTTGGTTGTATATTATTGGGATCCGTGATGATGTGGGACATATCTATACCTATTGATGATGATTGATGGTCCCACATACTTGATGATGATGTCATATGATGGACATCTGGTTCAGATGATGATTGATGCAGTTCAGCAGGTTTTATTATTATTTCAGATCATCAGATTATGCACTGTCCATATATGGTGGACCCTACAGCTGGCCCATTAGGGAAACCCATGGTGTATGAGTACACATTCCTAGTGGATTTGGGTCTTCTGGATCCAATGAGACACTTATCTTTCAGTTTCGGGCACTTCTGACAGTGATTGATGCAGTTTTACACTTGTTGACCAGATTTGGGGCTAATTTCCCAGCCTGAGCAACAGGGGCCAGGACAGGCCAGTTCAGCTAGGGCGCTGTATGAAGAGGGGGTGGTCTAGCCACTTGTTTTTACCATTTACCCCCCCTTCTGGAGAGCCTGGTGGGCTCAATTGGATTACGCAGATGCCCTAGGAGGCAGTTTTGGCACTTTCACAGTTACCGAGGCAGTTAAAAAATGGGATAAAGTGATCACTGAGGAATTCGATTTGGGCAATTGAGGCAAGGTTTTGGCATTTGGCTTTCACAGAGGTCTTCCAGGGTGATCCCACTATCTTCCAGCCAGTTTTCACCATGTGGGTAGGCCCACAGCGATCACAGGAGGTCTTTTACTGCTTGTCTGTCACAGATTTTGAGGACAGATTTGATCATTTATATTATATTGGACATATTTTATTATTTTATTGTGCCTTGGGGATGAGCTAGCAAGGATTGATGCCTCCTAGCCCCACCATGTGCTTCTTATGTTATGTCCTAGTCATTATGAGGTGGGCTTTGGTACTTTTACCCCCTCTAGTGGATGACGTCACCCTCCATGATTATTTTAGACTATGACGTCATCACTTTATGAGTGATCCATGTGTTATGTTATTATGGTTCATCTTAGCCATTGATTGTATATTGAGATCTTTTAATCTCAACCACTCATTTGATGTAGTATTGTAAAGTGGTATAGGGTTTTGGTCTTTATTATCCTATATAAGGAGGAGACCTCCTATTGTACAGCTCACCTTTGGAGCTCTGGAATATTGGAATAGAACACTTCTTTGTGGAGCATATCTCTCTTGTCTTGTGGATTCTCTTGCATCTTGAGTATACAGTATCTCTTATATGTATCATTGTGGATTTTGGTGCTACATCTAGTTTTCTTGCAGGGAAGTCGAATTGGTGGAGAGGAGGGCGATTTCTTGAGGGTTATTGTTGGAGGAATCCACATATTCTCTCTTGGGTTGACCTTGGTGAAAGGGAGTATCATTATTGTATCTTTGTGACATAGTTGATGCTTTCTATTACATCTTTCTACCATTTTCATAATCATCTTGCTTGACTTGTTTCTCTTGATCTTGTCTTGTAGGAGGAGGACGATTTGGCTTCTTTGAGGACGTTTGGCTTGGAGCAACAAAATTGCACTCTTGAATATACACATAGGAGAATGCTATCAATTTGCAAGGTGGCCACAAGCAATTGAGGTAAGATCTACAAGTTATGTGCCTCTTTCATTCATTCTTTCTTCATTGGTCACAAACCCCAATTAATTGAAACCCTCATTTTGATTTTTCTTAGATCTACTAAGATCTAGCCTTGCTTTTGAAAAGAGCTTAAGAACCCACCTCTATAGCATCCACCCCTAGTTGGATCTATAATTTGGTGGTGATTGGGTTAAAATTGACACACTTTTCAAGGCAATATAGCCCTCTTGAACCAAATCGCACATCCTTTGAGAGGCTTGTTGGGTTAGATCTAGCATGTGGGTAGGTGAGATCCCACTTGATTTGCAATCTACACACTTGATAACCTACCCCTAGACTTTTACTTGGGTGATTTCTACCTTGTGGGCATCATTCCACATTTTAAGGGATTAAAACCCCCTTTTGAACTACTTGGCACCTTAAAACTCAGATCTAGTAAGATCTAACCCTTGGATTGACTTGATTTTCTAGATCCACATAGATCATTGCCTAAGCTACTTGGATCTACAATTTGGTGGCCATTGGACTTGATTTGACACACCTTATCCACCTTTTAGCCCTCCTTGAGCAAGGTCGCACTTCCTTGGGCGACTGAGTTTGCCCACTTCTAGGACCTGGGTAGTTGAGATTTCAGTGGATTTGGAATGAGTATACCTTGAAACCTATATCTAGAGTATCATTTTGTGACGATCTGCCTTAGGGGTAGCATTCCTTGTTTTAAGGGATTATGGTCCACTTGGTTCATTTCATGAAATCCTAGATCTAGCAAGATCCAACCAGTCTATCTCAATTAGCCCACTTGTCTTGACCTCTAGGTGTCCCGATCTACACTTTGACATATCTTTTGACTCCATTAACCCATCCAACAAGGCACTATTCCTCCTAAAGCAAGTCGCACTCCTTGGGAATTGTGTCAAACCTTAGTTCCAGTAAGTGGGTACTTCTAATTTCAACTTAGATCCATAGATCTACTCATTACATATCCTCTAGGCTAATTGCATCCCTTAATTTCAACTTGTGGGTCCACTTTAAGCCATTTCACCTAAGTCACCTGACACGGGGACACGGGACACGTAGGACACGAAAATACGAGAGTCCGACACGGACACGGTGACCCCCGAAATCAGGACACGTAGGATACGTTTTATATACATATATATTTTTTTTAAAAATATATTAAAATTTAAAAATATAGACATATAGATCCAAAAATATTTAGAAACTAGAACATTTACAAATATTCAATAGAAATTAGAATAAAAACACATTAATGATTACACATTTGTCATTCACAAATCACGATTCACAACACATTTGTCATTCACAAATCACAATGAGACACAGATGCATGTCGGAACCATATTTCTCATTAAGTCATCAAAATCAAAATGTATATACTATACATATATGTCGGAATGCCACTGGGCACTGGGCCACTGGCAAATGCCAAATAGACTAATGCTTATTGTTGAAGCTGCCCAAAACACTTCAAAATGCTTATTGTAGCTGTGCAAAAGACCAAATTGCTTGCTGCTCACTTAAACATGCATGAGATGATGGTTGTAGCTGCACAAAACACCACTCAATGTTGGTTGTGGCTGCCAAAAAGATTAGAATTCCCCTTGCTAGAACAGTCTTTGCTCAAGCTGCCCAAAAAAGTGAAAATCTTCTTGCTGGAATCACCCTTGCTCACACTATGTGAGGAAAAAATTAGAGGGAAACCCTCTTTATTAAAAGATCTGTTGTTAGAGGATTTTAGGAGTGTTATTAATGCTTAATTAACCTTGAATCAGGGCTTAGAGTTGCCAAGGTGGGTCTCTGTGGTCAAACCAAGTCAAAATCTTCCAAATCGGATGGGAAAACACGTCATACCAATCTTGTTATGGCCTTGAAATGCGAGTTGGTGTCCATGCATAGCATGTTGCAGGGCCATACAGAACAAAGTTACACGTTTCTGGATGTTTCTGTATGTGTGTACCCTCAAGCCACATTTCCCACAACTTAGCAAAGATGAATCTCCTCCAACACATTTATAGGCAACACTTCCAATATGCAAAGTTGGAAGCATTGCCTAGATGGTCACACTCTCCAAGATCGAGACTAGCTATCTTACAAACTTAGAAACACTCTTCAACAAATGGATCATCCAATGAAATCGAATCAACAACCTATTGCAAGTTATGAAACACCACTATTGGGGCATATGTCACACTCCAATCTCTGGCACAGATCATTTCAATATTTGGAGTCTAAGAATTTTTATCATTTACATATATGCCAATCAATACCCCCATGTTCGAAGATATTTATCAAACTATTTTCTGTTCTCAGTTCTCACTGCTCAAAAAGTATTTGATGTGGCAATAGTGATTTTTTAAGTAAGCTCCATTGCTATCTACTTGACCATTACTTTAGCAATTATTTACCACGTCATGAGAAATAATATTCAAAGCCAAAACATTACTGTTTAACCTGTTGCCTTATCTCACTTAGAAGAATCCTATGGGGAAGCAGGTAGAAGCCAAGATATAGCATAGTATTGAGTCAAAATCTTCTTACATGAAACATGGTTAGATGTATTCTTGGTTAGACTAATGCTTATTGTTGAAGCTGACCCCCGAAATCCGCTAAAAACGTGTCCTGTTTTTCGGGTACGTGTCCGACAGTCGGGACACGTTGTAAATTCGTGTCCGATTCGTTTTTAGGACGTGTCCCGATTTCGGATTCGAACTAAGGTCGAATTGGACACGAATTCCAATCGAATCGTGTCCGATTCGACCGATTCGGGACACGGCTGGGGTTTCAAACGAATCCGGTTTCTGAGCATTTCACATATCCCAAGAAAGTAGGACCCACTTGTGTAACACACGATACTATACCTAGTCATTATAACTAATCATGTGGCCTAAAATATACATTGGTTGAAACACTAATCATTTCTCAAACCACCTTCAACCATACTTTAACTTCTAGGTCCACTTAACCTTGCATTGGTTTTCGTAACTCATTATCTACTTATCCCTAGGAACCTTTGTTTGGGTCCAATCATCTTTGATTGGTAACAGGGTCTCCCCCTAGGTCTTAACTCATCTAGATCTAAAGTGAAGAGTGCCTCGGTTGACGTGACTCCCACCTTGCATTGGGAACCGTGGCATCTCTTGGGTCACCTCTTTAGTTGTCCATCTCCTCTACCGTCCTGGATGGGATACCACTAGGGGCAACTACAAGTTGTGTGATAACAATATCCTTGATCCAATCAATCTTGCCTAAATCCTCTAAGATCAAATCAAGGCAATGGGCGGCACAAGGAGTCCAGAATAGTGTAGGATATCTGGCCATGAGCATCCTACCAGCAGCCACATAGTTCGTAGCGTTGTCTGTTATGACTTGGACAACATGCTGCGGCCCAATCTCTTGGATGAACTCATCCAACAAGCTACATAGTAAGGCCACATCTTTGATATGTGAAGATGCATCCACGGATCTCATAAACATAGTCCCCGTGGGACAATGAACCAAGAAGTTGAGAAGGGTCCTACCCTTCATATCGATCCAACCATCCGACATCACACTACATCCTGTTAGGTCCCATGATCTTCGAAGCTCCTCCAACCTCTGAGTGCAATCGTCCTTTTCATCCTGAAGGATGGGCCCTCTCAACTCCTCATAACTGGGGGGCTTAAACCCCGGTCCAACAATAGAAGCTCCCTCAAACATGGAAACATAAAATGGGTTCTTTGCAAAGTTAAAGGGAATAGCACTCTATAGCAAGCATCGACTAATAAGTTTGTTTGCTTCTTTTTTCTCCTTTACTTTCACCAAGGACCTTGGAGAAGGTTGTGCACCAGGTGTACATCTTGACAAAAAAAAAGGCGATGGTGATGTTGTCGAAGGAGAAGGCATTGTGGACTGTTGTGTGGAGTGGGTATCGATATCCGGACTTGTCCCACTAGCCCCCACTCCCGTTGCGGACCCGGATCTTGAAGCAATTTGATTTCTCACGGCCTCTTTGTATTGTTTCTTTAGCCCTGCTCCCTCAATTGCTTGTGTCGCCTTAGCAATGTTCTAGGGTTGTTTGGCTGCAAGGGCCCACATCATGCCTTGTTATTTGTGCCAAGTGATATTTTATCATGCTTATCCCACCTGTCATTCTCTTCCCACATAGATTGCAAGCGAGAATTTGTCGATTGAGTGGATCAGTAGGTGTGCCCCACTCCCAAAATGGATCCAAAATCTTCGGCATCTTGTATATGGAAAAATGAACTTGAAGTTTGAACCTAGGGAAAGAAAAAAAATGTTTTTTAGCATATGTGATTGATGGAAAATTGGAAATGTAAAAGACAACAAGAAATTGAAGATATATTGAGCATTCAAACATTGATTTAATGAGATAAAATAAATGGATATTTTTGGGAGGATTTACAAGGATTTAGGGCAAAAAAAAAATGCAAAAACGTTTTTTCTCATGCTTAACTCCTGCAAATAACATAACAGATGCAAAAAAATGGTTTAAAACCCTATAAAAATCTATTTTTAAGATGGAGAATTCAATGGCAATGTAATACAACAAGAATCCCTCTTAGAAAAATGAGAAATGATGGGCAAATTTTAATTGTGGAAAAAATATCCAAATGGGAAGGTCCAATCTTCAAATTTAATACTTGATGGTGAAGGAAATCATGACTAAGATCCTCCTTATGCAAATTTTTAATGTTCTTGGTCTCCTTAGCTCTCCTTTCAACTGCTGCAATGTGCAAATAAGCCAAAAAAAATCAAAAAAAGTCTAAAAAGGCACTTTTTTCCGCCCCTGTCCGCGCAACCGATTTTTCCTCAACGAATCGCAATTTTTCGGTTGAAATCTCGAGTAAAAATCGGCAAAAAATCGTCGATTTCTCAGGCCGATTTTTGCTCAAAAAATCGTCGAGAAAATCGTGCAATTTTTCGGACATCACCGATTTCTCGGCCGATGTTTGCAACACTGCTTTTAAATATTTATTAAAACACAAGATCAACAAAATAAACAGAACACAAATTTTATCATGGAAACCCAAATGGGAAAACCACAAACTCTTTCTATAATTGCAAAATTATATTTACAATTGTTTTTGCAAGCGCCAACTTGTTGGAGAGACACTAGTCCCCAAGTTTCTCAGCTACAACCGAAGGATGCACCAACACCCTATTTTGTCAGCTACCACTGACGGGATGCACCAACACCCTATTTACCAATTTCCACTAGAAGGAGGCTACAACCCCCTGCAGGCTTTTCTGGCCTGCCCTGACACCACCCTACCTCCCTGATATGGTTTTTAGAACTTCAAGACTTCTTCGGGATAAGTTGTTGTTTTACTCTGTCTCTGACATCTATTCTGCTTTGGATCTGCACTTTTTAATGTACAAAGACCCCTTTCTTCCAAGAATAAATCCTATACATATATCATCATGTATTTACTTAAAACAACATGTCTTTTCATTCAAGCATCACAAGAATTCATCGTGTCTTTTCATATCAAAACATCATATCGTTTAATGATTCATCATGCCTCTTCGGCACGTCCTTTCACTAAAGATTATATCTCTGTCTATTAGTTAATGAATAACGTTTCATGATTATTAGTCTTGTTAGTTAATAATAAAAACTCTGTTTCTCAAAATTTAACCAATCTGGCATTTTCAAGCGCAATGCGAGCATCATTCTTCGGGCATCTTTAGGCATCATTCTTCAGACATCTTCAAGCATCATTCTTCAAGCATTATTCTTCAGGCATCTTTCATGATATTGCAGGCGAGCATGTTAGATTTTCACAATTTAATTCAAGATTATCTAGGATCTTATCTGAGAGAATAACATGCACAGCAATTCAAACACAAGATACAAGAGACACAAGAATTTCATCGAGGAAACCATAAAGGAGAAAACCCCGCAACTTCCTTAGAGATAGAATGAGCAACAATACAATAAACCCCAAAAGTAGAAATGGTCTTCAGCAGCTTCTCTCTTCTCCACTTGTGCGAACTTGTCCTCCTACTCACTTAGCGAACTTGATGAGTGAGTGAATGATGAAATAGAGAGGAGCACCCTCTCTATTTATACTTTAACTTTCACTTGGCCTTAACCCCAAACAGGTCGGCCCCTAAGTGTAACTGACTGGGCCGACTTCTCTAGGAGAGTCTAATAACCCATAGACAACTTAACTCTAGGGTCCAATGCCCTAACATACAAAGGAGGGTTAACCTCAATGACTTTACATGACCCAAATACAATAATGACTTCTCTGACCAAAGGAATAAACATCTTCGTCGGAGGTACAATAATAACATATGAATACAATATAAAATATACAAGTGAATATCTTCCAAAGTTACAAATACATTAACACTCCCTCTTAACTAGGAAGGTATTCTCTTGACACAGTCATCAACACAAGTCTTCGTCGCTGGATCCTCATCATCACTACTGCTGCTATATCGACCATCAGTCTCCAATCTACTCGTCATAGGAAGTTCTACAGAGCCAGCCCTTTTTCATGATGGTTGTAGGCCTAGCCTCCATGTAGGTCTTCATCATCTCTGCGAGCAAGCCATCAAGTAGGTACATCTTAGGACTTATAATATGCCACTGCAAAACCTGCAAGATCTCCCAGGACTGATTATATGCCCCTGCAAAACCTGAAGGAGCATCCCAAGACTGATTATATGCCTCTGCAAAACCTATGTACCCTACTGTCACCTCATCATCTTCAGATCATCTCATCGTCAATGGAGCACAGCCCAGATGCACATCACACGTCTACCAACATGCGAGGACTTTCCTACCAGCATGTGAGACACAACACTTACATCAACCGACATGGGAGGACTTTCCTACCACCATTTGGGAAAGGCTCAACACTTACATCAACGGTCATGAGAGGACTTTTCTGACACCATGCCAGAATGGCCTAGCCCTTACATCTACACCATGGGAGGACTTTCCTACCACCATGTGAGAATGGCTCAGCCCTTACATCTACCAACATAGGAGGACTTTCCTACCACTATGCGAGAATGGCCCGGCCCTTACATCTACTAACATAGGAGGACTTTCCTACCACTATGCGAGAATGGCCCGTGTGCATCTGCGTCTTTCGAACTCATCACTTCCCCTTGGAAGGAACCTCGATCTGAAGTACACCAAGCTTCTCTTTGAAGTATTCAAACTTTACTCTGGCTAGTGGCTTGGTCAACACATCGGCTATCTGCTCGTCTGTCGCAACATACTGGAGCTTCACTGCTCCTCTCTACACCATATCCCTGATATAGTGATACTTGATCTCAATGTGCTTCGACTTGTCATGGAACACTAGGTTCTTAGACAACTTCACACAACTCTGGTTGGCAATATATACACTTTGCGTCCAACTGGAGATCAAACAAATCAGACAGTAGCTTCCTCAGCCATACTGCCTCACAACTAGCCGAACAAGCTGCGACATACTCTGTTTCAGCTGTACTCAATGCCACGCAGGACTGCTTCCTGCTAAACCAAGAGATCACACCTGATCCCATACTGAATCAACACCCCGAAGTGCTCTTCCTATCAATGGCATTGCCTGCCCAGTCCGAATCAACATAACCCTCCAGGTTAATCTTCTGATTCGCATCATACTTCAGCCCATAATCCACCGTACCCTTTAGGTATCTCAAAACATGCTTTGCAGCAATCAAGTGAACATGTCTCGGATCCGTCAGGAACTGGCTCAGTGTGTTCACAGCAAAGCAAATATCTGGTCTCGTATTCGTTAGGTACATCAAAGATCCAATCATCTGACGATACATCGGGGCATCAACCGACTCTGATGAAGCATCACTCAATAGCTTTAGGTTTGATGCCATAAGTATGGCCATGGCCTTGTAGTCCATCATCCCGAATCTCTTCAGGATCTCTACTGCATACTTCCCTTGTCCAAGGAAAATTCCATCCGCACTCTACCACACCTCCATGCCTAGAAAATAGTGCATCATACCCAAGTCCTTCATCTTGAACTCAGCAGCAAGCTTATTCTTCGTGTCAGCAATCAACCCATCCTCACCTGTAACAAACAGGTCATCTACATATAGTAGGAGTATCACTGGGTTCCCTTCCTCAACCTTGTAGTAAGGGTTGGAATCCGCTTTACTCTTGGTAAAGCCCAAACTAGTCAAGAAGCTGTCTATCCTGTCGTACCACGTCCTGGGTGCCTATTTCAATCCATACAGGGCTTTCTTCAATTTCACACATGAGTCTCCCTGTCATGTGTCTCAAATCCGAATGGCTGCTCCACATACACTTCCTCTTCTACTACACCATTCAAGAACGTTGTCTTGACATCCATCTGGTGTACCTTCCACTTCATTACTGCAGCCAGAGAAAGTACTGATCTGATGGAAGTGTATATGGCTACAGGTGCAAATGTCTCCTCATAGTCTATCCCTTCTTTCTGGGAGAAGCCACGTGCCACAACTCTTGCCTTGTGTTTCTCTATGCTGCCATCTACAACATGCTTGATCTTGTAGATCCACTTGGAAGTCACAACAAACTTCCCTACTGGTCTCGAGACCACATCCCAGACATCATTCTTCATGATCGACCGATACTCCTCGATCATGGCATCCTTCCATTCCTTCTTCTCAATTGCTTCCTCATAGTTGGACGGTTCTTTGTCAATGATGTAACACAGCAAGGCTACATAGCTGGAGTATGGCCTCGGTCTCTTGCTTTCTCTGTGCATTCCTTCTGGAGCGCCATATCTCTCTGCATCCTGAATTGCCTCTCGTACCCATGTTGGTTTCCTCTTGTGAGAGTTCTTCTCACGTGGTGGATCTACAAGTTCCTGTGGGTCTTCCATCTAGTGTTCTTCATGATCTTCTGGATTTACTTCATTCATTGTTGTATCTAGGATCCTAGGTATTTCTGGTTCTTCAATGTCTCCAATAGGTAGCTTTTTGGATTATATGGAGTAGTCAACTCCCTCTTAATCCCTGAATCTCTGCATAATTTCGTGAAGTCTTCTGATGTGAACTCTCCGCCATTGTCTGATCGAAAGGTCTTGATTTTCTTCTCTGTGTGGTTCTCGATCAAGGCTTTGAATTCCTTGAACTTGTTGAATACTTCATCTTTACTCTTCAAGAAATATATCCATGTCTTCCTAGAAAAATCATCAATGAAAGAAACATAATATACATACCCACTCAATGAACTGGATGACATTGGACAGCATACATCTAGGTGGATGATTTCCAAGATTCCTTTTGCCTTGCTCTCGCTGCTTGGAAATGTCTTCTTTATGTTCTTTCCTTTCGCACATCCTTTGCAAATCCCTTCATGCTTTGCCTGGATTTCTGGAAGACCTTCAACTGCTTTGCTTGCGAGAGGTAGTGTGCTATAGTGCACATGTGCAAGTCTTCTATGCCATAGTTCACTTGGCTCCATGGAGTCATGGACCAAGGCTTGTTCAGGTTGGCCATTCAGTTTGTATAAACCTCCCTCTTGCTATCCAATCACCACAGCATCATCTATGGTTTTTCCCTTTGGCCACATAAGAACTTGGCCATCTACAAATGCAACCCTCATACCTTTAGCATCTAAGGCTGATATGGAAAAAAGATTCTTCTTTAGTCCTGGTACAAACAGGACATCTTTCATCTTCATAGACTTTCCAGAGTCTAGCTTATAAGAGGCTTCACCACTTCCTTTTATGGGATACTGGTAGTCATCCCCAAGTTTCACCTTGTGGGCTGACTCAGGTTCAAATAGGTTCATTAAGGATTCCTTGAATCTTGTCATATGCTTGGAAGTCCCACTATCTATAAGCCAATCATTGCTTCTGTATGTGACAGTGCCTATGAGAGCAGAGATCAGAACATACTCTTCATCACTTGATGAATCTTCACTTTCTACTCTGGTTCTTTTCCTGGGAGGTTCATCATCCTCTGCAGTGTGGGCATGATGTCTTCTCTTGTTGTTCTTCTTCTTGTGAGAGCCACTTTTATTTGTGGAACAATCCCTGGAGTAGTGTCCCTTCTCATCACATGTATAGCATCGAATGGTAGATACATCTCTTCGAGATCTTCTAAAGTTCTCCCTCTGATTCTGGTGTTGGTGTTTTTCCTTCTTACTATGGTGGTGCTCCCGCTTGTTGTCATTCCTCCTGGAGTGTGCTGTGAGAGCTTGGTCTTCATTACCCATCTTTTCTTCTCAAGCTACAATTCGAGCTTCTTCCTGTGAGCACTCTTCCTAGAGTCTACTGAAGGTGATCAACTTTCTTCTTGCACAGATTCCTTGAATAAAGGAATCCCATGATCTAGGAAGACCATTCAATGTGGTCATCACTATTTCTCCATTTTCTATGTCTTCTCCCACAGCTTCAAGTTGTTCTTTTATCTGGGAGACCCTTGTAAAGTAGGACTGCATGGTCTCTGCATTTTGTATCTTCACATTCTTCAACTGGTTCCGCAATGTCATCTTCCGATTTATATTCTTTCCTTCAAATAGCTTGGTCAAGGAGTCAAACATCTCTTTGGGTGTCTTTAAGGAAGACACATGTGGTATAAGATGATCCTTGATAGAATCAGCAATAATCCTCTTGGCCTTGACCAAGTTCTTCTTATGTAAGGCCTTAGCCTCATCTCCCTCTGGAACTGGAACCTCTTCATTCATATAGGTGTCCAATTCATTCTCTTCTAGTACAAGCCCAATCCTATACTTCCATGCTCGGAAGTTATCAGCCCCTTCAAGCTTATCCTCAAGCTTGGTGTGGTGAGACATCCTTAATGAGTACTTTAAATGGAAATAGAAAAGATTTAGGTCTTACCACTTGAGGAGGGGCCAGTCCAGCCACTTGATTTTACCATTATACCCCCCTCCCAGAGAGCCTGGTGGGATCAGTTTGACAGTGCAGGCACTCCAGGTGTCAGTTTGGGCAGTTTCACAGTTACCGAGGCGGATAAAAAATGGAATAAAAGGGTCACTGAGGAATTCGATTTGGGCAACTAAGGCAAGGTTTTGACATTTGGTCTTCACAGAGGTCTTCCAGGGTGAACCCCCCATCTTCCAGCTAGATATCATCAGTCAGTGGGTCCCACAGAGGCCACAAGAGGCCTTTTACTGCATGTCTCTCACAGATTTTGAGGACAGGATTTGATCATTTGTATTATTTGGACATTATTTTATATTATTGTGCCATGGGGATGAGCTAATAAGGATTGATGCCTCCTAGCCCCACCATGAGCTCTTTGAGTCATGTCCTAGTCATATGAGGTGGGCCCATGTGTCTTAGCCCCCTCCTAGTGATGACATCACCCTCCATGAGTCACTTTAGGCTATGACATCATCCCTCTTTTGAGTGATCCATGTGATATGATGTATAGGCTCATCTTAGCCATTGATTTGATTATGAGATCTTTTAATCTCAACCACTCATCTTGTTGTATTGTAAAGTGGTTTTGAGATCTAGGGTTTTGGTCTTTATTATCCTATATAAGGAGGAGACCCCCCTCATTGTAAAGCACCTTTGGAGCTCTTGAATATTGGAATAGAATACTTCTTTGTGGAGCATACTTCTCTTGTCTTGTGGATTCTTTTGCACTTTGAATATACAGTATCTCTTCTATGTATCATTGTGGATCTTGGGGCTACACGTTGTTTTCTTGCAGGGAGGCCGGATTGGTGGAGAGGAGGACGATTTGAAGAGGGTAATTGTTGGAGGGATCCACATATTCTCTCTTGGGTTGATCTTAGTGACAGGGAGTATCATTATTGTATCCTTGTGACATAGTTGATGCTTTCTATTACATCTCTTCATCATTTTCATAATTTTCTTACTTGGCTTGTTTCACTTGATCTTGTCTTGTAGGAGGAGGACGTTTTGGCTTGGAGCACTAAGATCTCACTCTTGAATATACACATAGGGGAATGCTATCAATTTGCAAAGTGGCCACAAGCAATTGAGGTAAGTTCTTCAAGGTATGTACCTAGATCCATCCATTCTTCTTCATTGGTGATCAAACCCTTAAAATCAAAACCCTCATTTTTCTATTTTCCTAGATCTACTTGGATCTAGCTTGACTTTGGGTATAATAAAAAGAACCCACCTCTATAGCATCCACGGCAATTCGGATCTATAGTTTGGTGGCATTTGGCCTTCATTTGACCCTTCCCCCAAAGCACTTAGCCTTCCTTGGGTGAGGTCGCACTCCTTGGGAGGGTGAGTTTTGCTACTTCCAAGACATGGGTAGGTGAGATCCCATTTGATTTGCACTTGTCTCACTTGATAACCTACCCCTAGTGCTTCACCTCTTTGATTTTTGCCTTGTGGGCCCCATTCCTCATTTTGAGGGTTGTGCCCCACTTGGGTCATTGGGTGATGCATTTTCAACCTTAGATCTATGGAGATCTAGCTTACCTTGGGGCATGCCACTTAAAACCCACTTTGATAATTGCCTTAACTACCCCGATCTACATTTTGGCATACTTTGGACTCCATTTGCCCCCTCATCTCAAGGCACTAGTCTCCCTTGGTCAATTCGCACTCCTTGGGGATTGTGTCATGTGTTAGATCCCATATGTGGGTGTTGCTTAATCCATCTTGGATCCATATATCCACATCATCAAACAACCCTTAGTGCCACATCACCTCTAACTTCACCTTGTGGGTCCCATTTGGACCATTTCCATATTTCAAGGAAGTGGGTCCCACTTGTGTATTTTCATGGTACTAGATCTATCCACTAGGTGGCCTTATTGATTCATTGGTTGAAGCATTAGTCACTTCTTAAGCCTCTTCAACCACCACACTTACTCTTGGGCCCACCTAGTCCTAATCAACTCATTGGTTTCCGTAACTCATCTTTTGACACACTTCCCTAGGTACCTTTTGGGTTAGTCAATCTTCCTTGATTGGCTAGGGTCTCCCCCTTGGTCTTGACTTCTCTAGATCTAAAGTGAAGAGTGCCTTGGTTATCGTGACTCCCAGCTTGCATTAGGAACCGTGGCATCTCTTGGGTCACCTCTTTAGTTGTCTGTCTCCTCTTTCATCCCGGATGGGATACCTTTAGGGACAACTACAAGTTGTGTGATAACAAGCTCCAAAAAATTGATGCCCTAGTTTTCCCCCGAAAGCAGTGACAGGGTCAAAAATGAAAATTCTCCAAATTGAAATCTGCTTCCACCAAAAGATGCGCCTCCTTGAGGCAAGTTAGCCTAGCCCTCTTTTCTTGATGATCTGTGGAGAGAAGTGCCCGGAACAGGAAGCCCTAGTTTTCTGCTGCTGCACAGTGCCTACTTTCAGAGTGGCTCTGACACCATGTTAGTGTTTGCACTTTAATTCAATTATGTTAGATCTTTAAACTGAAAGATAGACAAGCATAGCAATACACAAGAACACAAGAGATTTCCTCGGGGAAAACGTAAAGGAGAAAACCCCGCAACTTCTTCAGTAATAGATTCATCACCTAGGGCTAGTACAATATCAAACAAGATGGAAAACCCAAAGATAAGATGACTTATGTAGCTTCCTCCTTTCTTTTCCAGCGAACTTGTCTTTTGTCTCCCTTGGTGCGAACTTTCTTCAGTGAGTGAGTGTCCAAATGAGGGAGAGCTCCTACCTATTTATACTTTATGTGTGACTGACCTAATTCCCCAATGGGGCTGACTTCCTTACCTAAATAGGTCGACCTCTCCTAGGGAGACTCAAAAATACATTTTACATTTTACCTTTGGGGAACTATTGCCCCAACTTACAATGGAGGTTTTACCTCAATATTCTTACATGACCAAATACAATAATGACATCCCCGGACGGAGGAAAAACATCTTCAATGGAGGTACAATAATAATATAATAATAATATACAAAAGAATATGTTCCGAAGTTACATTTACAACAACACATGTTTACTCATACAAGAGCCTTATACTCGGTTTTAGGATAGTTTGGGCATTATTATGGATTCCCTCAATTAAAAAATCTCATGCACTTTTGTCTTCTATATGCCACGATGTGTGTGAGTGGAAATTGTTGATCTGGCTATTTAACTCCTCGTGTCCACATATGATCTTCATGCACTATTTCATACTCATTTACTAGGGCGGTCGCTTTTGCATATTGTTGGCAGAGGTATTACGATTTCTTTTGTAGCGATGCACTTAACAAAGAAACAAGTTAACAGCTCTTAATGAAGCTTGCAATCAATCTACACATGGACTAGACTTTTGATTTTGTGTTCAAATTACTCAAACGATTTTCTTAACCGGGATATTCCATGCAATCATACAAATCCTATGCCCGTACGCTGAGAATGAAATAAAGGTGAGGGTAGGATGTTAGATATATTGTTGTCATTGATGTCAAAGGCAAGGATATATTGTTGTCATTAATGTTAAAGACAGGGGGAGACTACAAATAGAGATGGCAAGATGAAGATTGTTGCAAATATTGTTTTTGATGTCCAATTTGGATGCTCCATCTTTGAAGAAATTTTCACTATATATACCTAGCTCAAATTGGAGTATAGATTACATGGTTAGAAAGCTTGTTCTGAGACCTTTCCAACGATATACGAGGTCCCTCTAACTCCATAGGAATGAGGAGATATGAAATAATTTGTAAAGGAAACTCAACCAAAATGTTAGGTCGACCCTGCCAAGATATTGTACAATGTTATGTTAGCCCAAAAAGTGATTTAAAACCTCTATAAATAAGTGGGGTGCTCTCCTCATTTGATCATCCATCCAAGCAAGTATGGAGCTCTAAAAAGGTGTGCAATTCCAAGGAGAATATTAATTTCTTGGGGTTCTTGAAGATGATTTCTTGGGTTTTATTGAAGATGTTCTTCAAGGATTCTTGAAGATGTTTTGAAGACAATTTTTGAGGTATCTTAGGATTGAGTTATTGCAGAAGTTGAAGGGCTAATTTGTTGACAAGTTGAGGAGAGATTTGGAAGGACAAGTTTGAGCATTCTTCCAAGGGGATGGTGCCTCCTTCCAATTGGTGCTGGTAAATCGAGGGTTGGTGCCTCCTTCCAGTTGGTGTTGGTAAATTGGGGGTTGGTGCCTACTTCAAATTGGTGGCTGGTAAATTGAGGGTCCGTGCCTCCTTCTAGTTCCTGCTAGAAAAGTCAGGGAGTTAGTGCTTCTTCCTAGTGGGTGTTAGTAAATCAAGGGGTTGGTGCCTCCTTCAATTTGGTGCTTGTAAAAAGGAGATTGGTGTCTCCTTGAACATTGTAAAAGATTGTAACAGTGTATATCATGGTTTTATCTATATGAGTTTCCATGTAAAGATTTTGTGTATTATTATTGATAATGATGTCTAGTGATGAATGATGATACTGTTTATGATGCTACAAATTTGTTTAAGTAAAAATTGGTAAACTTGTATGATATTGATTCACCATACGATCATTGTGTGTTTCAACATAGGAGTCCAAATAGACCAACTCGGGTTAACGATTCAACTTGGCAAGTGTGCAGTTTACATCCACCAAAGCATCATGCCATCCACAGAGGAAGTGATTCTCAGATCTGAGAGAACATTTTCCATGCATGGACAAAATGGTATTGGCACACATGTCTTTTGTAATCTTCTGCAATCTTGGAATGGTAAACCAATTTCTCGATCATGAGAAAAGGTAAGGCTTGTTGTTGAGTTGACAGTATCTTGGATATTGCTCGGGAATAGAACATGTTCGAGTTGATCCATGAGTTTCGATTCCTTTTTTCACCAAATTATCCTTACTCAACTGGCTACTTGAATCAGATATTTGCAATTAAAACTCGACAATCAATGCATCCATGTTGTGTTTTGGCAACTTCCTCGAACTCCAAGGATAGCCATAGTAAAACAGTTGTAATTAAATGTCAAACTTTAATCTTTACAGGATGGAGTGCCAAATCCCTGCCTCTTATCATCAGTGAATTGCAAATAGCAAATAGGCATGACTCTAGCTTCAATATATCTCGATTAAAGTGTAGCATGCTTCAAATGATTAACCATCATCTGATTAACGAGATCTGTCCCATGAAGAAGTTTCCCTTGATGTTCTCCTTGAATGGGCTGGTTTGGAGTTGTTTGTCGAAAATGGGATGTCTGCCTAGCTTGCTTGAAAAGTTGAACAAATGGATATTCATAATTGCGTTTTCGCTAGGTTTTCAATCAGTTCCTCAATAATT
The DNA here is from genome assembly GCA_027924585.1 of Larix kaempferi. Taxonomy (NCBI): domain Eukaryota; kingdom Viridiplantae; phylum Streptophyta; class Pinopsida; order Pinales; family Pinaceae; genus Larix; species Larix kaempferi. The sequence continues at coordinate 7,470,988 of BSBM01000221.1, forward strand.
GGATAGAATCAATATAGTTCCTATGCTTTCTCATCATCTCTTTCCTTTCTTAAAAACGAGTTTTTTTTTCGATTGCCAAAACCCAACCATTGGAAACCTTCATATCAACAGAAAGAACTGTCTCCCTTTTACCTTAAATTACATTTCCAGATTTAACGTGTATGATTGGAAAATCTCTTTCACTCCATCCATCCCTAGTATCATCCAAACTAACACAACCATACTTCACAAAATAGGTCACAAAATCAACAGGATTACCTTTCCCTCAAATAAAATTTTCATCTTTCAAATGTTCCATTTCCTCTGTCAATTTTTCCTGGTGTCACAGAGGAAAATGAAACATAGGACTTGAGCTGAGATCGGTTTCCCTTATTGCTTGTAGCCTCCACGACATGCACAACATTTACAAGCCTACAAATATTCGTGGTAAAAGGGATGGAGAATTTGAACATTACTGCTGCAAAAGTCAGTAGAAAAAACACAAAGGTTCCCATAATAATCCATTTCATTCCACCTGAAGAATGTGCATATGGAAGAAAATATACAAGCAAAAGACAAACAACAGCTGTAACCAGCACAACAACCATAACACTTCCAAACCATTATGGACTACCACTTGTATTTTTTACTGTATGAAATACAGAGAAGTTTAGGTTTTGTCCTCCCTAATTCACTCTATCAAAAACCATCAATTTAACTTCTTGGTTCATATGTATATGAATGTTCTTATCTAATGACCTGAGACGTGGTATCGAATGCTCCTTTCTTATAAAGTTATAGACTTATTGGCATCGATCAACAAACTAATATGACCAGCCCAATGGAATCTTGTTGGTCCTTAACCCTAAAATTGTTGGGGAGTAATTTCAAGGGTTAACACATCCAGACCATGCTTCCTATAGAGTCTTCTTCTGCATTAGCTTTGTTAGAGATCTATTAAACAAATACACTACGGTGTACACTGCTTCAACCCAATAAATATAAGGAACAAATTTGTTTTCAGCATACAATGTGCCATCTCGACAATAGTCAGGTTACACCTCTACTACATTTTGTTGTGGAGTATAGGGTGTGGTGTATTGCCTCTGAAAACCCTCTTGAGTACAAAAGTTAATAAATTCAATGGAGCAAAATTCTCCACCATAATCAAACATGAGAATTTTAATGCAACACCCAGACTAATTTTCCACCATTGCTTTAAACTTCTTGAACTCAATAAATACTTCAAATTTTACCTTTAAAAAATACAGCCACATTTTTCAAGTGAAGTCATCTACAAACAACAAAAAATACATGGTACCAGCGACTAATGTTGTCTTCATAGACCCACAAACATCTGCATGAATCAACTGAAGAACCTCTTTGGCTCTCCAAGCCCATCCTTCAACAAATGGAGCTTGATGTTGCTTTCCCACCTAACAAGCTCCGCAAATTCATTGTTACTTTTGTTGACGACCATCCACTAACCTTTCTTTAGTCAAACGAGAAAGATAGTGCAAATTCAAATGTCCATAAATTTTATGCCAAGGTGAACTAATTTCTTGAACACTCTTGGCCAGCAGAGCATGTTCTTTGGTTCCTCAATATTAACCAGTCAAAACAGTTTGTGATCTTTATTACCAAGAGAAATTGTCTTCTTGTTTCCCTTGTCAACCATGTAGTATTTATGGCCACTAAAAATAACATGTAAGTGAGGACTTCGCCTCATAATGAGTTATTGGAAGCAAATTATGTTCCATACCTAACACATAGTAGGCATTACGGAAGACTAGCTACTTACCACCCCAAGGTAATTTGTAGATTTCCTTTTCCTTCTATTATGAACTCCTCCCACCACCAAAAAACCACAAATGAAACATATGCATCATAGTGAACAAACCATTCACATTTATTGGTGAAATGACATGATGCACCAAAATCAATATACCGAGCAGATGACTCTCCATGATCTGCTTGCTTAGTCATGAAAGCAAAGAGAGCAATCTCTTCTTGGAGTTATACAACATGGAACTTTTCCTTTTGTTGAGGGCCTTCTAGGTTGCACTTTTCATCCCACAACTGCTTTCTGCAAAACTTCTTTTTATTATGCACCTTTCCACAATAACGACATTTGAAAATCTTTTGATTACCACATTCATCGATGAACGAGTAAACTTGCCCTTACCCTTGAGGTTGGTTGCCAATGCTAGTTCTGAACCCGCTACTATATTTTCACTATTGAACTATTTTTTCCATCTATGTTGCGACAAAAGCTTTGTGCATAACTCATCAAACTTCATGTCTTTGAAGTGTTTCAATAAAATGTTCAAATGCAATTGGTTAACACTTAAGATTAATTACCACCATGTCTTCTTCTTCCATCTTCCACCTTCCACCCAATAGCATTCAATTGTTCTCTAATACCCTTAATCGTTACAAAATGTTCATGTAAAGATTCATTCTCATTCATCTTAATTGAAAACAATATACCTTTTAGGAAAAAGAGTCTACACTTGATGCAAGTCTTTCAGGTGCTTCCAAATGGTTGCAAGATCCTTTGTAGTGCCATCAGCCAGCACATCTGAAAGCATCTCATCAGACATAGATAGCTTTATGAGCATTACCACTTCTCTATTTCGCTCATCATATTTGTCCTAGTCTTTGCTTGTTGTTGTCGATCGAGTTTTCTTCCCCAACACAAAGTGTCTTTCAAGTGCTTCCAAACAGTTGCAGCATCCTCCGTAGTGCCATCACCCTGCACTTATGAAAACATCTCATCAGTCATAGATAGCTTTGTGAGCACTACCACTTCTCTATTTCACTCATCATATTGTCTTGGTCTTTGTCTATTGTTGTCGATCAAGTTTCCTTCCCCAACACAAGCTGATCCAAACACCTATACTCAAAAATAATTAACATATGTTGTTTCCAAGTATTATAATTTTTACCAAAGAATTGTTGGTTACCCTCTGTTACAGCACAAATTACACCCTTCCGATAGGGCACGAGGACCAGTGCTAAGATTGGCAACTATTCAGAAGATGCATCCACTTTAACCACAATGCACTCTCCTCTCTCTCTAGGCTTGCTCCTTTGGACACGGGAGGCTTCCCAAATGCAGATAGAAATAGCCCTGTAAAGTACAACAACAAGAACAACTATACTTCTAACAAAACCCTCCTAGATAAATAACCCAGTGCCTTGTGGAATCAACAACATATTTAATAAATACTCAATGACTAGGAGGTTAAGAGCAATATGATCAAGTGCTATTATTATATCAACGAACTGCAGTACAAAACTAGCACCACTAACTTGAAACGAAACTTGAATTAAATCCTTGGAAAAGTCACTAATGGATGCCTCTTACCTCTCACCAACCAATGACGAGACTTGTACCTTTTATGTAGCTCAAAGGTTGGTAATACTTGTCGCTATGCCATGGTTGCTCTAACACTTTGGATCTGTAGCAGCCTGCGAATTTAATGAATGGCTTGATTTGGGACTGCAAAACGCCCCTAGGGTACCCAATAATGCTTGGAGATGATGTATTGACCACTTCCAACCCCTAGAACTTGTCCCTTTGTCAAATATGGTCCTGAAAAACAATGAACCAAACCTGCACTAGGGTTGTACCAGCCCCTAGAAGCTGACATCACACTCCTAGGGCTAAAGTCACCCTGCTTTAGGCCTCCAACGAGCTACAAAACACTTATTTGTGGAATTTTTCAACTTTTTATGCACTTTCAGGTAACATAAATAATTCAGAAATAAATAACAGTCGTAAACTTCTTTGAATTTTTGCAAGTAAATGACAATAAATATTTTTGAATTTTTTAAAATATTTAATTTTTAGGGTTTTTCTATATTTCTATTTTTTGTATTTTTTCCAATACAGTACAAAGAATTTTGAAAATTTGTAAGAGTGAAAATAAGGGAAATTTGTAGGTCTTATTCCTTCGAGCAATGAGAAATCGAGAATAGTGTTCTCCCAAGAATTGGCAATTCAAAATTTGAATGACTTAGGGAAAGGATATGAAACCCTAGGTTGTGTTAACACTTGACCTAATTAGGGCAAACAAGATGTCAAGGCCCAAAACAAGAGAGATCCTTTTAAGAGGAACGTCTCACCTAACAAAACTAAACTATCATGCATAAAACCCTAAATTGCTCTTACCTTGGATACCTTCAGCACTGCAAAACAAGACATTCAAGATCTTACCACAATTGAGAGAGAAAGGAGAAGAGATAGAACCCAACAATCCTTTCACCTTAGAATAGCCTTGAAATTTTGTAAGAGACATCACACATCAAATTTGATCCATAGAAACCCTAAAAGAGCCAAGAAGAGAGGCTTACACCAGTCACCACTTAATTGCTCATATACACAAGTAAAAATAAAATTTCAGTCATATTTGATCCCATGATCTTGCTTACAAATGAGAGGAGGGCACCCCAATTATTAAAAAAAAATCCACTTTATCCCTCCTCTAGGCCAACCAACCTAATTTAAGTTTAAAATGATTTTTTAGGGTTCATCACCCACAATCCTGGGACTAAACCTCATAAAACGTAAAAACAACACAACAAGATGAAATACTAAAGTAAAGCTTTAAGCAAATGAGACACAAAATGCTTATGCAAGAGATTATGCAACCTACCTACCTACTCTAAGAATGGTGATATAAACAAATCAAGTAAAATCATACCACCAATGAAGCCACCTTGGCATATCATTCATGCTAGGGCTTCTTCCCTTGTCTTTGGAAATAGTCCAAGACAAAATCACGTCAATGATAAGTTGAGTTGATGTCATTATCTTCATCGAAATGGGGTTGGAACAATGAAAAAGATCACATACGTATATGCCTTCAAACCCTTGCCAAGGAGAAGGGCCCCTTTCACAAACCTCCTCTATCCAAGGTTGGATAGGGCTCAAGCACAAATTGCCTTCATATTGAGCTTGCTTTTCAAAACATGTTTGCTGCCCCAAATGACTTTCGAAACTAGCAAGAAGCCCTGAAATACGGCTGGAAAAAAGACCTGAAATCTTCCTTAGGAGAGGGCACACTTTACTACTCTAACCCTGCAATAAAATCACCTTCTTGCTGTCCAAAACCTGCATTAGTCCCTGAGAAACACGACTGAGAATGATGGTTGAGATCCACCCTAGCAGAGGGTAAACCTAGTTGTTCAACACCTACCAAAGAAATCTCCATATGTAACCCTATATCATCATCAATGATGAGCAAGCATGGCTGAACCAAATCCTGAGAGATCTCATCAAAAACTAGTTTTCTAAAATCCTCAAAAATTGCATTCCCTCATTAGAAAAATTATATATGGGATCTCCAACAAGTTTCCAATCTTCCTTAACCATATCGTGATCAAAATGGGGAAACTGCACATCATTGTATCCATGGAAACCTTCTTTAACAACAAAAACATCCTCAAACCTATCATCCTCAAAAGATTCATCTTAAAAAGCAAAGGAGAGAGGGAGACTCACCAGACCGTCATCTTAAGGAGAACTAAGAGAAGCATCAACCATGTTTTCAATATCCTCTTTAACAAGCAATGGCTCTTCGACAAGAGTTTCTTCATTTTTTATTTTATCTTCATGGATTTCTTTTACAAAACCTTCTTCATTTTCGCACAACGAGAAAGGTTCATGGACATCCTCCTCAGAACATGTGTGACCCAAAGGCTTAAGTACAACACTACAATCCCTTGAAGAGTCATAGATGGGAGGCCCAAGAGACCTTCAATAATCATCATCTTTTTCACCATGCAAAACACCCAAGACATTATAAGAATCCTCAATACTACGATAAGGAGAATTCATCATTTCTTCACTTTTTTCAATTAAGTCTTCTTTGTCTTCTTCATGATTTTCAACATGGATTTCATTGGCTTCACTTTCTAGGACATCTTTGTCTTTATTTTCAAGAATACCTCCCTCTTCAAGCATAGGGCTCGAGATGTCCTCTTCCTTGACTTCTTTATCAAAACCCTCAACGAACGATTCTTCAAGACTGGCTTCTGTTATCCACTAAATTGCACTTAGTGGATTCCGAGTGAGCCTGTGAAGATGGAGCAAGTTTACTTGTTCATATTCAGAAAATCAGAAGTCCTAGCATGCCACCTTGGCCCTTTTTTTAAAATCACATGTCCATGCCCTACGGGGAAACTGTAAAAAATGTCTTAGCATGATGGTTTTGTAATGGACTCGGATTTCCTAGGACTTAGATATCAGTCCGACTAGCCCAAAGTGTTTTTTCCCTTGTCAATTATATGTTGTTGAATAAACGACTTATAATTTTCGAGTTTTTCACTCATACCTCCAAAGTCGAGGTGGTCGGCATGATTTCTCAACCCTAGGAGGTTATTAGAGCCCGAGTGTTAATGTATATTACCATGCTAGACATTAGAATTGAGTAGTATGGACATGTGGTAGGTCCACTTAAGTTTTTTTTACATTCCTAGAAAAATATTTTTTTCTCGTAAAATTAGACTATTTTTTAATAGTTTAATTGGAAAAATTAAAAATGTAATAAAAGTACGGTTTATGGGCGTAATTTGTCAGTGGATGCTTGTTTTCTAAGCCAGAACATCCACTAAACCCATAAACCCACTTATCTTAAGTTTTGAGTAAGTATTTATCTCAAAAAATAATATTTACTCAAAAAACCCAAAAAGACGAATTTAATTGGCAAAAAAGACATAATAAAGGCAAAATCTCAATCGCACGGATCAAGGAAATGTGTTGGAATCAAATCTCCTTTGATTGGCAATCAAATCAGGGAGAATATTGAGCAAATAAATGATGATTTGATTGAAGATTGGAGATCCACCAAAGGGGGGGGCGAATTCGTGGTTGGAGAGGTGTCAACTGGAGGTTGAAAAGTGTCAAATGATTGGAGAAAGGTGTCATTAACCTCCCCAAACCTCTCACATGTGTCAACAAGCCTTTTCCAAGTGTGTCAACTCATTTCTCCACGTGTCCAAGAGGATTTCTCTTGGTTTTGCTATATAATGAGGCTTCATTCTCTCATTTAAATTAGTTGGAGTTGTGGAGAAGAGTAGTCTTGCTATTTGTAATTGGCTTATGCTTTGCATTGTTGGAATAAAGAGTTCAAGCTTTGGAGGCTCATTGGTGTAGTGTTTTTGTGTTGGATGATCATGACCATGCATGTTTGAGGTAACTTGTATTTAATTAAATTCTTCTTGCAACTTTGTATGGTGAATCTAGCTTTGGTAGGATTGTTTTCAATCGATAGGAAGGAATAATTTAATAAGTTTATTTCTTGGTTCCTTTTGCTCATATATTTTGAAGAATATAGATCTAGCATCGTAATAAGTTTATTATTATGCTTCTAGTTTTTCTCATACATGTGTAACTAGATCTCACAAACTTTGTTGCAAGTAACTTTCGAAATAGATGCAGGTAACCGTGGATTGGAGCTTGAACAAGCTTGTTCTCCCTCTCTCCAAGCTTTCATGTGGCTTAGTCCAATTGCATTCCACCAAAACATTTCTACAAGAACTCCATCCGGCATCAAGATCACTTCTCCTTCTCTTTCTCCTCTTAAAGCAATATTTTATCCTTGGTTACTTGCTAGACTTATAGATCTATGCTTCAATTTTCAATCACTAAGTAGATCTGATTTATGAGTTTAGTTTATGCTTAGATCTAAAATCCTTTCGAAGTTTTATCATAAAAGGTAGATCTAGCTAGGAAGCTATTTCATTTTGCAAGTTCTTTCAAAGTACAATTTTTCGCTTGCATGTTAAATAGATTATTTTGGGTTCAATAGATAAATCTAGCAAAATTTAAAAAGTGCTTCATTGGCTGCCCTCAAAAGCAATCCAAGATCCTCATAAGGACTTGTCCTTTTGAGTCATTTTCATTCAATTTTTTAAAAGTAGATTAGCCTAAATTTTTTCCATAATTTTTGCAGTTGCCCAAATCACTTTTAAAAGTGATTTTGGGCATTTTCTAACACTAATTAGCTTGCTGTCCTGTTTTATGTTTTAGCAGGTTTTGGCACTTTTGGGTCAAACAATTCATATTTGGGCTATTCCGGAGCTTCCCGGGGCGTCCCAGCTCATCCAGCATTCACCCTTTGCATTTTTTGTAAGCCTTTTGGATCTAGATCTGTAAAGATTCAAGGCATTTTCTCCAAAAAGTTCATTGTACATCATAAATAAAGGAAGACCAAGTGGGCTACCCAGCACCCACACCCCATCCCCCCTGGGGGGATTCGCATTTTTTTTATGACGTGATTTTTTCTAACAAGTTTTATTTTCGATTTAAACACAAACACACACACACATAAGGCAGTATACTTTTAAATTTAAAACATTATAAATATTGTTTTAGTCCTTTCAATTTTTGCTTCAAAGTAATAAATTTGGCATTGCTTTCCCGAAGTATGCTCTCACCATCACATAAAGGGTTGTGCCTGAGTACGTGATCGGATGATCAGAAAAGAGACTCCTTGCCTGTAGTAATTAACATAACACTTTACTTTAGTTATTTACCTTTTGCAATCAAACGAAACCTATATTTAGTTTCCAACTCAAAGTATGCTCTTTCCCCTTGCGGGCATTTTGCCTGGGCCTGTGGGAAATCAAAAAGAGTTGCAACTACTCCATAATTCTTCACATCTAATAAAAACTCATCCTAATAAAATTAACTACCCTGAACATAGTGAAAATCTGGCACTCAGACGTTAATCATTGTGTGGGGAAATTTCTCAAGAGAAGCGGGAACCACTGGGAGGTGACCTCAGGGCACAGTTAGGCTACACCCTTGTTGGTGTAGTGTTGAACATTGCCCTCGAGACTCCATTCCATCCCACACATCTTCGTGAGGAGCCACCTTTAGTTAACTTCAGGACATTACTCCTTGTACCTCACGGTATATCTGGAGCTCCCCCTTCCCGTAATCAAATCCCATCTCATAATAAATTAAAACTGACCAAAAAGCACTCGCAAAACATTTACAATACAAAAGCACGCAATTTTTACTCCATTTTGGCATTGATCTTGTTTATAGTATTTCAATCTTTTATCAGATATTGTATTGCTTATAACTATCTTATGTTGTTGATCTTAATTCATATTTGCAAGTGACTTTTTTGCTTTCAGTTAAATCTTATTCAAAACTCCTAACAAACTTACCAGATCATAAACCTAAAGCTTAATCAGCCTTAGTAACTCATAGGGACTATCCCCCTTGGCTTGGTTACGAGTTCTACCTAAACGGAGGAGTCAAGATCAAGTGACAGTACTTGACTCGAGACTTGCCACCCAAGGAACGCGCCTAAGCAGCTTGAAGATTTCTGCTGCGATAACCCCTGGGTGCGTGTTCCAATGGCAACACCTTCCTCATGAGACTTTTCTAGAGGTTGATCTTCATCACGGCATTCTTTGACAACATCTTCTTCATCGGCTTCGTCTTCTTCTTTCAAGGGTGGTCCAGGACCCTCTTCAACGATTTTTTGTGCATCGTAAAATGTCTTGAGCTCTTGAAATTTGGGTAGCCATTGATCAATGTCCTTACAGGACCAACGTTTACAAAATGCTTCCAAAAAGGCTAGAAAGGATGCAATTGTTCTCCTTCCAAGAGATTCATACCAATGCATGGCATAGTCCTTAGGGCCTAATGAGAAATAATTCATCATATCTTCTTCATAAAATAACCCATTATCCCCTGTAGATTTCAAAAAGGCTACAAGATAAACCAAACCAAAATCTCCACTGTCATGAAACTTTGGAGTTTCTCATTCAACCGCATTTGTTTCTTCATGAGCAGGAGCCCAAATATTTGAAAAATCGAAGGGCCATAGATTTCGAGAAGCTAATCAAGATATTCCCCAAAATCAGCTTGATGTTCGTCATACCGTATAAAATGTTTCATTGGAGGTGCCAAGATGAACCTCTTCTTTCCAATTGATGGATATATTCGCCTTTTACACCTAACAATGTCATCAATAGTTGAGCCCTCTATCTTGAATTGTATCTTTTTGTTGTATTTTCTTCAATGGAGTCACCAAATAAGACCTGCCAAGTTAGTCCTCAACAACAATCTTACAAAAGTACAAAGCATGAACTTACTTCAACTTCTCGATGCCAAAGACGTTGTCTAGCCAAGCTTTCAGGAAATGCTTTCCCACAACATATGTCGTTCATGCCAAGGAGATTAGGCTTTGACCCAACAACAAGCCTCAACAAATTGTTATGCAACAATCATAAACATTCCTTGACAACAGTGCCAAAAAATGTCACTACACAAATTAGCACCCTTTCGATAGGTCACGAGGATTGGTGCTAAGATTGAAAACTATTCAGGAGATGTACCCACTATCACCACAATGCACTCGCATCTCTCTTTAATCCTACTCCTTTGGCCATGGGAGGCTTCCAAAATGTGGATAGAAGTAGCCCTGTAAAGTACAACAACGAGAAAAACTCTACTTCTAACAACACCATCCTACAAAGATAAATAACCCATTGCCTTATGAAGTCAACAAGATATTCAGTAAATACTCAATGACTCCGAGGTTCAGAGCAATATGATCAAGTGCTATTATTATATCAATGAACTATAGTATAAAACTAGCACCACTAATTTGTAATGAAACTTGAATTAAATCCTTAGAAAAGTCACTAATAGATGACTCTTACCTCTCACCAACCAATGACAAGACTTGTAACCTGTATGTAGCTCAAAGGTTGGTAATACTTGCTACTATGCTATGGCTGTTCTAACACTTCAAAGCTATACCAGCCTGCAAAATTTGATTAATGGCTTGATATGGCACTTCAAAACACCCCTAGGGTACCCAATAATGATCGGATAAGATGTATTGACTACTTCCAACCCCTAGGGCTTGTCCCTTTGTCAAATATGGGCCTGCAAAACAATGAACCAAACCTGCACTAGGGTTGTACCAGCCCCTAGAAGCTGACGTTACACTCCTAGGACTGACGTCACCCTACTTTAGGCCTCCAACAAGCTGCAAAACACACTTTTTGTGGAATTTTTTTACTTTTTATGGATTTTCAAGTAACATAAACAATTCAGAAATAAATAACAGACGTAAAATTCTTTGAATTTTTGCAAGTAAACTTGATACAAATCAAAGTACAAAGACAAAAAAATATTAATGAATTTTTTAAAATATTATTGAATTTTTTAAAATATTAAATTTTTAGGGTTTATATATATATATATATACAAAAATTTAGTAAATTTGCAATGATGAATATGACGGAAATATAACTACGTCTTATTCCTCTAGGCAATGAGAAATTAGAGATAACGTTTCTCCCAAGAAATGGAAATTCAATATTTGAATGAATTCGGACAAGCCAAAGAAACCCTAGGTTGTGTTAGCACTTGACAAAATTAGGGAAAACAAGATGCCAAGGCCCAAAACAAGAGAGATCATTTAAGAGAAATGTTTCATCCAACAAGACTAAAATATCATGCATCCCTAAATTGCTCTTACCTTGGATGCCTCTTATAGTGCAAAACAAGAGATTCAAGATCTTACCACAATTGAGAAAAAAAAAGGAGAAGAGATAGAACAAAAGAATCCTTTCACCTTAGAATAGCCTTGAAAGATTGTAATGAGACCTCACACATCAAATTTGATCCTTAGAAACCCTACAAGAGCCAAGAAGAGAGGTGCACACCACTTAAGTGCTCATATGCACAAGTAAAAATTAGATTTCATTCATATTGGATCCCATGATCTTGCTTACAAATGAGAGCAGGGCACCCTATGTATAAGAAAAAAGGCTCACTTTATTCCTCCTCTAGGAGGGCCTACCTAATTTAAGTTTAAAATTATTTTTTAGGGTTTGTCACCCACAATCTGACAACTAAACCTCATAAAACAAAAAATATTGATGAAATGTGATGATAGCTTCAACATGATGAAAATTTGAACTTTGAAGGAGGACGTCATGCCCCATCTAAACCCAACATCTATCTTTTGCCCTCAATGCTCTCCTTTTGATGGCATGACCTTCAAAAACCTTGGTTTCAAGGTGAACAATTTGCATTTCTTCATTGAGATGACCAAGAGGGAGGAGTAATATAATAAGATAAGGTCCAAGTGGGTATAAATGAGGTGTGCTAAAGCAGGTATGACAACCCTTACAAGCATAATCATCTTTACAAGGCATTAAACCATAAGTGTGGCTAAAGGCTCCTACACCATGTGTCCTAATGGAGTCACCCCAAGATGCACCAATACCTACCCAAGGCATAAATGTCGAACATGATGAGTAGTTGCCACCCATCAAGGGGTAGTCATCAAGGTCACAAGACCATCACATCTTGAAATGAGCACCAAGAGGAGTTGCCATGACTAACCAAGGGGTCAGGAACCTAGTAGACCAACACTTTTACATAAAGAAAACCCCAATTTGGCCTTTTACAATGGCAGAAAGACCCCCCTCTTTGGCAAATCTAATAGGGTGTGTTGCAAAGAATCTATGGCGTAATACCCTTCAACTTGATATTGGACAAACTAGCCCGTTTGTCAAAAAGTGTTAAAATAGAGACTAAACTGCTAAAAAGGTGCCCAAAAAACCATGGGCTTTCTCCCAAACCACCAAATCTACCACTACTTAATGAGATTTCTACCAACGCTATAGGAACTTTTGAAAATACAACAGAAAAATGTATAGATCTACCAGAAATTTGCTAAACCACTGCTAAAATATATAAACTTCCCTCTAAAATTGCAAAAAATATTGAAATTTTTCAAAAATTCAACCTTGTTTCGACTAAGTCTAAAAACACTTCGGCTTCTCAGTGTGTATTGAACGAAGCCTCTTAGTCCGTCACTGAACTTGGAAATCCCTAGGCCCTTCTATGGCTTTGTTTCAACTTCCTCTCCCTAGGCCCTTCTATGGCTTTGCTTCAACTTCCTCTCACCGTGGCTTTGATGCCATATTACGAAAATCAAACACACAAAGAGAGAAAATGGTTCTTTTGTACTCTCAAATGAAGAGAACCTTCTCTTTACAATAATGAGATGACATAAACCCTAACTACTCAAACCCTAAAATGACTTATGTGTACTTTACTAAATAATTAAACTAAAGTCACCAAATGACTTTAATAATATATCTAAGTCTATAGTCTAGATGACCTTTATATTGAAACATATTGAAATAGGTAAACTCGCGAGTGCCTAGTTGTTGAAGGGCCAAAGGATGAAGCCTCATTAAGAAGAGTCTATGAATTGAATTTTTAAACTGAAAGATATATCATTTATTTAGCATATAATGGTGGTAACTAAGGAGTTGCCACGTTAAACTGTATTACAAGAATCGCCTATTGATTTTGAAAAAATGGGAAAATTGCCCCCTGCGAAAGAATCACAATTATTGCCAACATTTTTCCCGATTTGTAATTTTCTGAGCGTGTCAAGTGATTACTGTATACCATCTTTGCAACGTTGATTTACACTTAGTCTTTTAAATAGATATTTCAAGAGAAATTTGTCACCAATGCAGTTATACTTTTCAGAAGATTTTTCAATTACTAAAGAAAAGCACCACAAGAATTTCACAGGATGTATTACCCAACAAACATCCGTATTTTGCATTGAACATATATAATCGTGTGCGTGCTTCTAATAATGTTGAGTTCCTATTCTAATGATTGAATCCACAAGAAGAAAAAACAAAGTAAACTATAATAATTTTGTCAATTTGTGCAGAGAGCATAGGTAAGTAAATAATACCTTTAGAGTTGTAATACTGGTTTTCAATGGCGACATCTTCATCATCTTGTTCTTCATCGGAGTATTCGAATCCATAATCCATCTCATCTGCATCTGCAAAAACCATTAAAAAAATGTAGATTGAATTTTGAGTTTGGAGTAAACTGAATTCTGGGATTGGATTAAATATTAAATTTAGGGTTCGAACATAATTTTCATTCAAATTAAACCTAGAAGCGTTGAAGAAGCTGTACCGGAACCCATCTGGATGTCTGCTAGAATTCGATGGCGAAGCAATCAACGCGGAAATATGTGAGATTTCGATCGAATTCTACCCCCTGCTCTGCTGCATTTATTGTTGCCTTAGCAAGGCAGAGCCGCGGCTGTTATTTGAAGTTTAACGCCGTAACGTGGAGAAATATATAACAGACCCCTTTAATACCAAACACAATGAACATCATATATTTGCACTGCCACGTCATTACAATATAGACGCCAGATGTTTTTCACTGCCACGTCATTGTACCATGTAGCTAGACTTTTTCCACTAGAGCGTTTTATACCATTGAAGAAGTTTAGTCACTATGTGGCACTAACATGATATTTGCACTGCCACGTCATTACAATATAGACGCCAGATGTTTTTCACTGCCACGTCATTACAATATAGACGCCAGATGTTTTTCACTGCCACGTCATTGTACCATGTAGCTAGACTTTTTCCACTAGAGCGTTTTATACCATTGAAGAAGTTTAGTCACTATGTGGCACTAACATGATATTGTTAGTGTTTTATACCATTGAAGAAGTTTAGTCACCGTGATTTTGTTAGTTGAGTATGATGATCTATTTGGATAGGAGTTGTATAAGGGTTAACTAAAACATTTTCGACTCATCGGAATCCGGTAGAGCAATTCTTGTCAAAATCACAATTTGGAGTGCTCAGATCAATTTCGGTGATCTGGGTAGTTTTAAAATTGGGCAATTAGTCTAGAGTAGGCAATCCCAATCGCTGAAATTACAAAATTGCGAAAATAGCAATTTCTAGCAAGAATTTTAATTGGTTTTCATCCCAAAATCGCCAGAAAAGCGGGGCATTTTGGTTGTCTTTTATCCTACGCAGGGATATGTATAACTGACATATTTTGACATGGGGAGGCAGGTGCGGGGGGGATTCTCCTGAATCCCGGAGGACATGTGGAACATACTTTCGCTTGGGGGCTTGGCATCAGATCCAATAATGAAGCGGAATGGATGGCGCTTATTCAGAGTCTCCATATGCTCAAAGACAAGAAAATTCGAAAAGCCTTGATCATTGGGGATTCTAGGCATGTCATATACAAGTTAATTAATGGTTACAGTGAGGGAGCTGTCAAATGCCGGCGTCTCTATGAAAAAGCCAAGCTTCTCATGTCCAGCGGCTATGAAGCTTATCATCTTCTAAGGCACAAAAACACAGCGGCCGATAGTCTGGCAAATAGGGGGGTCTCTCTCTCGCAGGGACAATACAGTCAGGATGGAAATCGGCCAACTCTCAAATTTATCCCTTAATCCGCGGCGTTGGAAGCCTCCCTTCCGGCATCTTATCTCCTATCTCTTCAGAGTCTTTTCTCCTTCAATGCTCTGTCCTGCCACTACTTCTCTTGTTGCCGCGTGGAGCCTTTGCTGTCATCCTCCCCTCCCGTTTGCTTTGGTGTTAAATGCCTTTCCTTTCGGGGAGTTAATCTCCTCCCACTCGCACGCTCTTGCTCTCATTTCGTCCCCTCTCATGGCTTCTGCCGGAAGCTTCACGTTCTCTCATCCCTTATCCTTCCCCGGCTCTGGAACTTTTGAAGCCTTGCGTCCTCCTCTGCAGATTATCTCAGGCGAACGAGAAGGGAGTTATTCAGGTGTCCCGGGGCAGGCCCCTCCGTTTATTCGCACAGTTGTGGAAAAAAGGGTGGCTCATGCAACTCTCTCCCCGTGCTTTTGCAGTTCTCTATCTGTCTCGCCAAGCTCAGACTCCTTCGGCAGTTGGGAAATCAGTATGGTCATTGCTTGCAGGTGCGCAGGGTGGATTGAGGGAGACGGGGGAACTTTGGCCGGTGGCAGAAAAGGACTGAAGAAGTGCCTGGGGCCTGCTCTTCCCCCTATGCAGGTTCAGTTACCTCGTATCTCCTTGTTGGCTGAAGCTGGTGATATGGCTCAGCATGGTGGCATCGCGGGGATAATGGACATAGAAAAGAACCCAAGGCGTCCACACGAGCTGTTATCCATAAGTGCAATGGACAATATAGTAATGGCTAAGGTGGTTAACAAGATGGAGGACACTGTCTACACTTCGTTGCAGATTAGCAGTCATGAATCACGCATTGATAGCAGTCATGAATCACGCACTGATTAAGGGTGATAGGATGCAATGGGATCTTCAGAAGTTCATCTTCATGAATCAAAGCAGCCGTGTCCATGTAGCTCAGGATGAAGTCGGGACTCCAATGGAGGAAGCGTCAGTTTTTCAGCCAAGAGGCAATCCTTAGTTTTTTTCTCAGCTGTGTTAATGTTTTTTTGTCTTTTCCTTTGTAATCAGTTTGTAAGGGTTTACACCCTCAGCTTCAAAAGCTTTGAACAGCCTCTTTTTGATGTAGCCAGTAAAACTCAGTGGATAATCCTTCTTTGCAGCCCCTCTGTTGAGCGCAGGTCTGCTGGCTCATCTAGATTGTACTGAATGGCTGTGCACAGCTGCTTTTATATATTTATCCTTTTCCGTTTCTGTTAAAAAAAAAAAAAAAAAAAAAACTGACATATTTTGACCGATTCCAAGTTAAGTACCTTAAACTATGCAGAATGTTAGAGTGTTTGTTTCACTCCAAGCAATGTTGTGTCATTGCCACTTAACCATAGGCAACATTTTGTCACCTCCCTGTAAGCAAGGATACTTGAACGACCCACTACACAACACGAAACCTTGTTGTCATCCATTTAAGCCAACAATTGATAGTCCAAAAAGATAATGCCCCTACTTCGTCACGCATTCACATATCGTCAATGCAATTATCAACATTGTTGCCTTCCCACATATAACACACACAGTTCTATATGCTAGTACACCATCCTAACCATCTCGTGGTTTCTACCTGTCACCAAGACTACTAAAATCATATGGACTCACTGTGCATCCTTAGTCATATTTACTCAACATGTCATCCATCATGCCATTGCAAATGGCACCTTAAACCCAAGCATGCAAAAACCAAAAAAATGCAATAAGCTTAATTTTAAGTCACTAAAACAAGATATACTATGAATCGTTAATATATATATATTTGTCATATTTTTTCAAATATGGTAAAATGTATCATAATTTAGTTGTCAATTCAAATATGGTAAAACGTATCATAATTTAGTTGTCAAATTAGTAATGAGGACAATCATCATTGGTCACTATCCACAAATGCGAGTTAACACATCACCGTTATTCAAGTAAAAGCACACCACCTAAAATAACTTGCTAGTGGTCCATAAAGGGGCAAACTTCCACTCTTGCCAAATGCCTCTAAGTTTTAGGCCATTAACCCATTTCCTTATATCCAAAAAATACGAGCTCTTAACGAATCAAAAGCAATTTTTCGGTCTTGGAGTCATATATATATATTAAATGACGTGATAAAATAAATACTTTCCCTCTATTAATAATTTATCTAAAATAATTAAAAAAAATAGTATTCATATTTGTTTAATCATTTTATAATATGTGTGTGTGTGTGTGTGTGTGTGTGACGATGATGATGGTTAACGTCCATCGAGACCAACCTGGTATATTTGTAACATCTCGAAAAATACCAAAATTTTAAAAAATTTAAAATAGCAATAATTATCGAAGTCGTTAATGCGGAACATATAAAATAATTAGATTTCTTAACTAGGATAATTAATAACGATGACACGTCATAATTCTTAAATAAAATATGATATAATTGTATTTGCTATTTCAGATTTAAACGGATGCTA
Source organism: Larix kaempferi (assembly GCA_027924585.1). NCBI lineage: Eukaryota > Viridiplantae > Streptophyta > Pinopsida > Pinales > Pinaceae > Larix > Larix kaempferi. The sequence goes on from BSBM01000221.1 coordinate 7,488,705, forward strand.
ATCTCCTTAACGAAAGATCCTTTTATGACTATGCATAAGAATACAATTTACAAATCTGCTTAAGTTCTAAATATAATTACATGATGTACATAGTTTGTACTATTATGATGTTCTTGATGATGTGCTGACAGTTTGTTTGTATGATGATGAAGGGGTCCTATTAGGTACCCTGGAGTTTACTTACCTACGTTTAGCTAAGGCATTTGAATCATGTTTCCATGTGCAGACTGCAGGTAAGAATTCCTATGACAACATGTGTTAAGAGTACATGTGTCTTTCAATTCATCGTTAATGTAAAATTAGAATGCTAAGTGCTTCCTTGGGAAACAAGTCACTAGAGGTATGGATACTTGGTTCTAAATCTAGCTTATGTGTTGACTTACAACTCTTCAGTGTTATAATTTCACGTCGTCCATTTGTTTTTATAATACTATATTTATTATCATATGACTATCGTCATTAATATCAAAGTAGTGATACCAATGTTCTTTGGTAATCCTATTAGAAAGCTTGTAGAAAATAGTGTTTGTACTATTGAACTTTCATTATATTTTGCGTCTACAGAACTTAGACTATTCTAAGTCCTGAATTTATCATTTGAATACATAGCTAATATATGTAAAGTATAATGACTAGTGTTTATGCTATGAACTTAGCTTTAGAGTGTATCTTGTCACCACTTCAACTATACCTATGGTAATACATTGATCAATAGTCTTTGCACTACATGGCTAACATATGAAATATATTGTGAATATGGTGTTCTTATTAACTTGCATGTGAACTATACTTATAGTCATACTCTTCTCATTTGATTCAATATAACGTTAATATGTGAACCATATAATGTACATAGTGTCTATGCTAATATTATGCATAAATAGAATCCTAACTATGTCTATGGTCTCTATTTAATAATTTATATGCCTAATATAGGGAACATATAAACTTTATCCTATATAACTGTACATGAACCATAGAAATGAAATGTAACTATTATAATGTAATTATGTGTTCACATAAAACATTGGCATAAAGTATCATTGTTACGATGTATAAAACAATTCTTTGAACTATATAAAATGTGCACTATAATTGCAATGATTTCGTGGTTGACAGGGTATTAAACTTGGCATGCTTTTCAACTGGCGTTGACAGATCTAGCATTAATGTCGTTCCACAGTTAAGTGATGTGGATGCCCAGTTGTAAGGTTTTCACGTGGGTTGTGTTTGCACTGAGCATCACAAGAAGCTGAGTTGTGCCATGCACTGGCTCTTGGTCTGCTTACTTGGCAATTGGTAGATGAAGTAATCAAGGCAATATTGATTGCAATTGTGGTTCGAATATCAATGTGTCTTAACTGGCAGCTATCCACTGTTGATCTCTGCAAGATCTGGGGCTGAGAATGAAACCCTATTCTCGCGTTGGTATGTAATGAAAGTTGTTTTTTTGGCATTCATTGTTGCGTTTCGGTGGAAGGTCGTAGAGCCGACGGTCTGCTGCAATGTAGGGTTTTAGAGTTTGTTGAGAGGAGGACTCCTTCCTTGGTTTCGAACCTTGGACCTGTGAGTGATAGTGTTAAAAGTTGCAGGCTTACCTTTTTGTGCCATAGCACTACGATACGGCCATGGTGGTCGTATGTGGTTTTTCTTCTGTCAGCTGTTGAATTCGTAGTTCGATCCTCCAGTTTGTGATATGGTCCTCTATGTTTAGCTCGTGGTTTCTATCAAAAGTCATCAAGCTTCGTCATTCTTGCTGGTGTGATGTGCCAATGTTCAAAGCTTCATTTCTAAAGGTAAGTACTCACGAATGAATGTATTACTGTGTTAATTGCTTTTATATTTGTGTTTCTTGTTTTGTAACCCTTCGAACTGTATCTTTGGCAGGTACCCACTTCGTAGGACGTTGCTAGCAAGGTTCTGGAATGGAGATGATGCATCTACTCCCTGGTAAGCTCCGGTGGTTCTCTAAACCTCGTAGGTGCCTTTGGCATGGTTTTGATGGTGATTACTATGTGCCGAGAGTTGGAACTATTCGACCTTGTTTCAGTGATGGCCGAGTGTTAAGTTTTAAAGTCTTAATTTGATAAATGCTATAGAGAGGATAACCTTCATTTGTTTAAGTTGTTATTCGGCTCTTTGATGCCTGGTTGCGTTGTTTGCTAAGAACTTCGACTTCGTATCTGTCCTGTTGTTTGTTAAGGGTAAAACCTTGTGTAGTTTGTTGCTCCACGGCCTCGTTTTAATGTTTTTGGTTGATAAGGGGTAAGCCTTGTATACTATGGAACCTTGACAGGTCCGTAATGTAAACTCTGTTATAAATTTTGAATGGGAAACCAAGAACCGAGGGTTCTCTTGCACTTATAAACAATGGCTCGTTTTTGCAAAGGAACGTTGTGTTTTTAAAGTAATGGTTGATAAATTGTGTAAATAATTGTTAAGGTGGTGCCGAACAACGATGGTTGTCTGTAGACACTTTGTAGATAGTTGTTTCTTGTACTTCGTCATCGTTGTTGATATTTATGTTTTGGGAATGTGATAAGATAAAGTTTGGTTGTCAAGTGTTTTTGGAATGGCTATGCCACAGTGTTCTATTTTATTTCACGAATGAAACCCTACCTGTAGCTTTTGTTTGCTATCTGGTTTGTACTGAGCTTTTGTACTCAAGACTTAACTTGTGTATCAAATAGTTTCGATACAGTGTATGTCTTCTTGCTAGGGTTTGAACAATTTATACTTTCGGCTAAGTGAAGTTATTTGATGTTTAAATATCTGGTTTGTATTCTCAGTACGAGAATTAGTAAGTTAAAAAAATATAATGTTGTTTAGGGTTAGATAATAGGTTTGTTATAAAAATAATTATTTGAAGTTTGCCATGAATGGCTTGATGAGAAGTTTATCAACTGTGTACCAAATAAACACTCGGATTCTAGGTTTTGTGATAACTTAGGGTTTTGATGCTACTGTACAGTTATTTAATAAATGAAATCAGAAGTGATAGTTAGTGAAATAATGTATGTATATTTATAACAAATCTGTACAGAGATTAATTTTGCAGCTGCTATAATTCTCAAAATATAAATGCTTTGAAAAACATGAAATGTATAATATTCAAATGCATGTGATTACTATCTGAACTAGATGGAGTTAAAAAGAAATATATAGAACTGTGCAGAAGCAAAATGTGTTTTTCTTTTATTCAAGAATTAGATGAATTCTATGCAGCTGTTTATACTTATACTCTAATGTTTACTGTGTTTAAATATATGGCATAATTTTATCAAGGACACTACTGTATTCATCTTTCCAATCAATGGCATTCTGCCTATCACTCATCTTTCTTAATTTACTTCTCTATACTGGAGTACAATGCAGATAACAACATGGAGAAAAATATAGAGATGGTTATCAATTCAATCATTTCATAAAGCTCTTTCATTCAGAATCATACTTAGATCAGAAAATAAAATAGTTTCTTCTATATGACTTATAATTAATAATTCTATTATGCAGAAACATTTAACTGTAAACAAAAGTAAGAACAGTAAAACCTGGTTGACTGTAGGAGAAACAAATAGCCCCAAGGAACCTGTTCCACCCAACCTATTCCTGAAGACAGCCAAGTTACTTGCCTTAGGACCCCCGAGCCTATTCACTGAACCACCAGGAGGAAGATTCTGTAGAAGCTTTAGGTCCTTCAAATTTCAGTAGCGATGTAGATTATCAGTCATGCAGACTCAGCAGTCAAAGAGCCCTGCACCAGTACCTCTGATTTCCTCCTTAGAATAATTTGCAAACTCACAATTGCATACTCACATAGCCTCCCTATTCGAATCTCTCAGTGATCACCTGATGCACTTGAGGAATATTTCTGCAGAAAATATTGTGGGAGCTGCCTGCTCAATTCGAATTGCCTTTTCTAGGCTGCCTAGGCCTTTTAGTGGTTAACTGGTCATTAATGAGCTGCTTGCTCTCTTCCACCCACCTAGGGGATAATGCCACATTTTTAGGGGTAGTTGTCCCATAACCAACAGCTAGTGGTAGAGTGCAAATGCTGCCATCTTTCCCATACCTTCTAACAGCTTCCATTCCTCCTAGTGGGTCAGTGAACACTCATTTAACAGTTCCCTTGGGTGTTTGTCTCCTATTTTAATTTATTAAATAATAATAATCAGTAATTACAATCATCCTTGACCAAACTTGGTCATAATTACAAAACTTTGTAATTATAATTTAACATAAAGTATTTTGCAAATAAAATAATATTCTCGGAATTTGGGTAGGTGACAATATTGGACCTTAAGAGGATTACTTGATTACTATAAAATTTTATTTTGATGCTCAAAAAGCTTATAAATAAGTGTTCCTAGATCACCATGGTGTTGAAAGGTTAAAAGGTTAGGGAGGTTTGTATTGTAGCAAATATTAGGAAACTACGATTTAATGTGGGTAGACGCAAGCCATTCTAAGAGAATGTGGTTTTCATCCTCAACGCTCGTAGCCTCACATAGATGGCAAGTCCTATCCACTCACAATGTTTTAGGAATTGCCCAGAGCCATGTTTCACCATGAAGCTCATAAGAGTTCATTCTTATCTTGGCTATATTAATATTATTCTTCGAACTAATTAACATAAAGAGATATTTTTTCTCTTCCATATTAGGGTTAATGACCTCTTATAGTATCTTAATTTTATTTTAAGCTCTAATTATTTCTCGCCCCACAATTTTCTCTTTAAACTTAGATGTGATAATATTTTTAATGTTGTTGATATATTGCAAAATGGCATTTTCATCAATTTTCCAATGGTTTAATCAAGCTATGACGTTTTTATACCAGCTTCTCTTGAGCCGAAGTTGGTCTTGACTGGATTTTAAAGAAATTTTAGTAAGTTTCTAGTCTTCCATGTTATTTATCTTGAACTTGTACCTCGGATACCTGGTCATAACGATGCTCTCAATGGGGGGAAATGCCCACTTCTAGAAGGAGAATAGAGTAGGGTGTATTGCCTTAAATTTTGAGGTTATACGTTATGAAACGCTTATGGTTTTGTTCAATCTTTTGCTAGGATTCTCTAGAGATGTTGCAGCCCCAAACTTCACAGCCGTACAAAATAATGGGAGTGACGAGAGTTTCAAAAAGAAACTTATTGTTATCCCACATCACAAGGTTTGTTGATTTATAACTATTTTCCAGACCAAAATAATATTTCCACTCTCCATTAATCATTTTCTTAATGCTATAGTTCCATTTGAACTTGTGATGAATATCAATTTTGAGATATATGTAGGAAGAAAATTCCTCCAAATTGCTATCATCATATACAAAATTAGCATAAGTGACATTCTTGGACTCGATAATCATAACTTTTATTTTGTCGGTGTTAATAGTCATACCCATATTATAGCAAAAATCCTCGAGAGTTCTTAATTGTTAATCAATATTAAAGGGTCACCTTGTCATAAGAACGATATCGTCAATATAGAGAAGGAGGATGATGACTATTCTAGCGAAGGTCGTGCCAACACCTGCTTCTTCTAAACAACTTTCTAGCTTATCGATGTATATGTCGAAAATGGTAGGGGAGAGGGTGCAGCCTTGCATAACTCCAATATTACAATTAATATCTTTCGACCAAATCCTCGATGCTCTTAAATTTTGCAATGACATTCTCATACAATCTTATCACAACAACTCTCAACTCGAAAGAAACCTTTAGCTCTTCTAATATATTACACAAGTTATTTTTAGGCATTGTATCGAAAGCTTTCCTAAAGTCCACAAAGCAACAAGAGAGATTGGATTTACTATTATGACATTCATCCGCAATGATCCTAAACATAATGAGTTGTTCCGTGGTAGTAGAGTGATGTCTTATAAAACCCTCCTAACCTTAAACCCGCTTACCTTCACTTTCTCGCCATACGTTGATTTCTTTTCTAAAATGATGTCGTAAAGCTTGGATAAAAGAGGGTTAATCATAGTAGCCCGGTAATTAAAGGGGTTATTTTTATCTCCACTTTTAAGTATAGTAATAATGAGGCTCTTAGTCCAAGGAATCTAACTATTAAAAATGAAAGAGTCTAAACATTTGATGATTTCATTCGTTCGATAAATTTTTTATTGGAATCGGACTATTTTTTATTTATTTATTTTTAATCTGGATTCTATGTTGTTTGAATTATTTTTCTTAATGGACAATACTCCATAACACCAATCTTAAATAAATTTAAACATAGTTATTCCAAAACTAAATTTCTTTTACTAGATATGCATGCGAGAAAAATGGTCAAAAACAAAAAAAAAATTGTCAACATTTAAACTACGCTATTAAAAACAAATAAACCCATTAAAACAAAGCCAAATTGAAAAGCACTTATTATAAAAAAAAGCTAATTTGAATGCTTTTCGATTTAAAAACATTACTTAAAACTTAATTTTAATTTAAAAACATTACTTAAAACTTAATTTTAATTTAAAAACATTACTTAAAACTTAATTTTAAGAAATGAGTTTGGCAGCCGCTATCCGAACGCTGGAAGAAATGAGTTGTCACGTCGGCAAGGAGTTGTCACGTCGAATCGGCGGATGACTTTAATTCCGATGATGTGGGGACTCTCCGCAAATAGAGGTAAGATTTACACTCGGTCGGCAAGTTGGCAACGAGGATTAAATATTGGATGGTTGATCCTCATCCACAAGCTTATCTAATGAACCTCAACGCTTCCTTTTTGTGAAGTGCCAAGTCATTGTTATCCAAAGGAATAATTAAATTCCCAGTGACATAGGATATAACATTTAGAAAAATTAAGTTTTAAGTAATGTTAATTTTGGCTTTACGTTCTCGTATTATTTTTTTAAGCTTTTTTGAAATCAAAAATCATTTTTGAGTGTGCTTCCTTCTTTCGAGTTTTTGAGAAGTTGCCGCGATCCGAAATATTTTAAGTTGATGTTATATATTTATTAAATAATAATAATAATTTAATTTAAAAGTTATAATTTAATATACAAAGTATTTTTATTTGTATTTGCAAGGTTTTTATTTATTTTAAAGTGTTATTTGGTCTTCTACTTTTCTACTTTTTTGTATGAAAAGAGTTATTGTAAATGGCAACATTTTTATGAATGCAATTTAGGTCCATTTACAAAGTAGAGAGAGGAGAGAGAGGGGTTTATTTGAGCATAGTCATTGTAGTGGGTTATTTTTAAGAGGTGGTAAATTATCTTTGATATAGGTAGTGCTAATGGATATGCAAATATAATGGTTTAGATTTGGTTAATTGATATGTAAATATAATTGTTTAGATTTGGTTAGATAATATGGATTTAAATAAACAAAAGGGTTGACAAGGTTGATGGACTATTGTGTTTTTTCTGATTCTTTTTTCGTTTGTTTTATTTTCTCTTTTCTACCTAGGATGAGTCAACAAGCCTTCAAGGATTGAGCCAAGATAATCATAAGGGGTCCTATAGAGGTGTTAGATATTACAGGTGAAAGTATCCCAAGAACATGGAGAAGGTTAAAGAGAGCTATATCAAGATGTGTCGTTGTTCCATGTGTCTACCTACATGATAGGGTTTCAAAGATAGATTGATCAAAAAGACTTTGCAGAGATGGATTGAAGGGAATAAATAGGCAAGGGAACAATGTAAAGTGCATGTGTACAATAGGGTAGTCATTGGAGGGTCTTAGTTGTACAACAAATTCATATCGTGTATGTTGACTCAATACTGCAAGTTCTAAAAAAACTTCGCGTATAGTTTTTAGGGATGGTATGCAAAAGTTGTAATGTTAATTTTCTTCTTCGGTGTCTTATTTAATTCATTTATGGTTGTTATCAATCATTATATTTTTAGAGATCGCAACAATTTTTGATTTTCTATTTAAAAACCTTGTACAAGAAGTTTTACATATATTTAACCTATCATTGCAAATAGTTCAGTACTAATTAATTTGTAGGCTTGTAAAGCTATAGGTCGTATTAACATGTGGTATTTGATGATCATGGTCATTAGATTGCAAGAGGTAAGTGGCACTGCATTCTAATCTACATATTGATTATTTAGTGTCCAGAAAGGGACATTTCATTTGAATTACTCAGTTGTTGTAGTTAATTTTCTAGATTCCCTTAACAACCTAAATTTGGAAGGTGTTGAAGATGGATTTCAACATTCGTCTCAAGGATCAAGCTTGAAGGAAAATATTATAACCACAAAATTTTTTAATTATATGGACTTTATTGTTTTAGATAGCTTTTGCATCTTGGAATCCTTGTAGCTCTATTTATTTCTCTAGTACTAAATAAATAGAGATCCAACCAACTATGCTTTTGTGGGCCAAAGGTTTATGGCGATGGATTTGATTTTCATTTATTGTTATTGGGCATAGCCATGTGAACAAGTCCAGTGCCTAACTTCCATATGATGATCGTCCTAATTTCTTTGAGATTGCTAATGAATTTTAATAATAATAATAATAGTTATTATTATCATTATTACTTAATCTTGTCATTGCATGGCCCCATATTAAATCATTATATTAAGTATCAAGTGATAATAAAAAATACATTGAGTTTAAGATGGTTTTATGTTGATTCATTATTTTAATCTTTTATTAACAAGTTAAAGCAGATCTTAAGCAAATATAATCATTTCCTAACGAAAAACAAGGACTAAACTACTTAGTAAATTGCTTGTAAATTACTTTTTTAATTATCCATATTGAAATTTGTAAACAAAAATTTTTCTTACAAAATTAAAATAAAATTTCCCTTTAATAATTGGTTCTAGCTTACTATTCATAGTAACTTTGCAAGAAAATAATTAACTACAAAATTTAAAATTTACTTCATGTTTCATTGTAATTGCCCCCCACTCACCATTCAAATAGTAACTATACCAACTTACCATTCAAATAAGTGCACAAGTCCAAACATAAAGATAAAGATGGAATTATTGTTCGACTATCACGAGATATTTCCAAAAGACCGAACACCTTGAGAATTCGCTCACACAAATAGATCACAAATCAACACACCGATGTTTTTACGTGGTTTAAACTCTCAAAGAAGGAAACACTCCATGATCCCTGCCAAATAGTTACTTGAGGCAATATTATTATGCAAAAGAAAATGAATGTTACAAATGAGCTTCTCATAATCAATCAACTAGCAAATGACCCTCCATGCTCTTTAAATATAGATCATGGGGCAATCAAGTGTCAAGCCATGGATCAGTGGCCGTTAAGATCGAGAAGAAGTTGAATTGTCGGATCACTCTATGTCTAGAGCATATTGTGACTGTCGGATTACATATGTACAAATGTGTAGTAATGGATACTAAAGAAACACTTTACCTAATGGATATATTATAACAAGTTGATCTTAACTAACTCCCAAGTGTCTAAATAACCTAACATCTTGCCTTAAGAATAGCCTGGGATAGGGTTGAAGGATTTACAAGGATGACACTATAGGAGAAGGAAGGAGGCATTAGGGCCTACCCCCGCTTAATGACAAATTCTTGAAATCCTAACATAGATCGAAGTTTAGAAAACTGTGTTTCTGTAAGAGACTTTGTGAAGATGTCTACAACTTGATCATCTGTAGGGCCAAAGAGCACTTTGAGAACTCGATCATAAACAAAATTTATGATGAAGTGCATATGTAGCTCAATGTGTTTGTTGGATTGATGTTGAATTGGTCTTTAGCGAGCTTGATGGCACTCTAATTGTCACATCAAAGGGTAGTTAGATGTTGTTGCTCAAATGCAAACTCTGAAAGGAACTGTCGAAGCCACAAAGCTTCCTGACTTTCATTAACTGTGACTTCACACTCTACTTCTACTGAAGAAAGAGCAAGCGCTTGTTGTTTCTTACAAGCCCAAGTAATTGGTTTGGAACCAATACTGAAAACATAACCTATAATAGACTTTCGATCATTAGGATTGTCAGCCCAATCTGAATCAATGAAACCAACCAACAAAGGAGTCTCCCCTGAACTGTAATGAACCCCAAACTAAACTGCACCCCGAATATATTGAAGTACCCTCTATGCTGCTTTCTAATGGCTTTCATGGGGTGATTGCATATAGTGAGCAACAAGACCAACAACAAAGGAAAGATCAGGACATGTATGAGTCAAGTATAAGAGACTACCAACAAGCTGACCCTACAAGGTGGAATCTACTTGGGGTGAAGTGCAAGTGTAGAAAGTTTAACTCCATACTAGAAGGGAGATGGGGTTGGTTTATAATATTCCATGTGAAAGCAACAAAGAAGGTCATGGGCATACTTAAACTAAGAAAGAAATATTCCTTCTTTGGTTTGCAAGACTTGGAGGCCAATAAAATAATGCAAATGTCCTAATTCTGTCATTTCAAATTTCTTCTTAAGACTAAACATGGGTTAAAAGTTTATGGTCACTACCAGTGAATAAGGTCATCAACATAAAGAACAAGGATAATGAGATGGTTTCCAAATTTCTTGGTATAGACAATGGGATAAGAATGTCATCTAGAAATACCAGTGTCAAGGAGAAAGCTATCCATTTTGGCATACCCCGATCAAGGAGCTTGCTTAAGGCCATATAAGGATTTATTAAGGTGATATACAAAGCTAGAGTCATTCTAAACATAGCCAAAAGGTCGTTCCATGTAAATTTATTCCTGCAAATCCTCATCCAAGAAGGTGGACTTTACATCCATTTGATGGACCTCCCATTACTGTAAGGCAACAAGGGCAAGAACAAGGCGGACGGAGTTCATTTTGGTGATAGGGGCAAAGGTTTCATTGTAGTTAATTCCTTCAACTTGGGAAAATCAGTTAGCAACTAACCTTTCCTTAAGTTTTTCAACACCTCCATATGATCCATACTTAATTTTGTATACCCATCACCTAACAAGTTTTCTTCCTTTCTGAAGAGGTACAAGATCCCAAGTATTGTTCACCATTAAAGAACAAAATTATTTTGCCTCCATAGATGTGTTCCAATCTGGATTCCATTAAGCTTCTACAAATGTCTTTGGATCATGATTCTATGAAACTTGAGCCAAAAGAAAAGTGGCTCGTTGGAACTAAGATTGTGTTCGACGTTGATCTATGGGATCACTGTCAAGATTACCAGTCGCTTCACATGTTGAACAGTCCCATAGAGGAAGCGGTTGTGATGGTGCAACTTGATGAAAATGAGTAGGAAGAGGTGGATTTTCATCCTCATTGTCATCATCAGAAGTTAGAGTAAGAACACTATCAAGGAAGTTGGGAGTAGAATATGGCACAAGCATCGAAGATGGCTCGTAGGCCACATATGGCACAAACACCAAATTAGGCATGCATGCCAAGATATTTTCATCAAATTTAACATATCTTCTAATAATTATATCATGGGAATGTGGCTGAAGAAGTCTATAGCCTTTGACATCTTCAGAATATCCAACATATATGCACTTTTCACTTTTTAGTTGCTATGCTTCTGTTTTTTATCAGGAATATGAGTCCATTCTTCACTTCCAAAAACATGGAAGTGACTTACATTTGGTTTAATTTTACTCCACGCTTATTCTTGTGTGATACCTTGTAAATCTCTAGGAGGCGCGATTAACTATGTAAATTGCACAATTTATGGCTTCAACCGAAAATTGAAGACTTAGTCCCTTAGCTTGGAGCATACAATTAGCCATTTCTTTTAAGGTGATGTTCTTCCTTTCAACTACACTATTTTTTCGTGGTGTATATGGAAGAGTGTGTTGTTGTTGGATGCCTTGTGTAGTACAGAAAGTAGTGAACTTGTTAACATATTCTCCTCCATTATCATATCTTAACTTAATAATTTGATGACCATAGTGTTTTTCAGCAAGGGCCTTGTAGGCCAAGAACATGTCAAATACTTCTCTTTGAATTGTAGGAAATAAATGCAAGCGCATCTGGAGTAATCATCAATGAAAGTTAAGAAATATTTGAAACTAGACAAGGAAGCAGATGGAAGAGAGCCACACAAGTCACTATGCACAGCTACAGTGGGACCGAGGCGTGCCGATACGCATGTTTGTCAAAACTATCCCGATGATGATTTCTGAGTACACAACTAGAACAAACACCATCCCTACTAGATACCATCGAAAGGCATGTCACCGGATTTTCTTTACACAGTTGTTGCAATGAGTGATAATTTAAGTGCTCAAATTGTTCATACCAAAGTTTTCTCAAGTCATCGCTATGAACAAGAAAAACTAAGGGAAAAGGTGATGACCCAAAGTTATTAAATTTACACAACTTGGTAATATCATCAACAATCCACTGGCTAGGACATGCTTAGGATCTTTAAAATCCTTGATTACAACTTGGTGAGGTGTAAACGTTACAGTCTTATCTTAACCAAAATGAGTGATTTGATAAACTGTCAGTAAATTGCAAGAAATTTTTGGAACACATAGTACATCATTAAATTGACCATCATCTTAGTTTTTCACTTGTTTAGCATAATAACATTAAAAAATATAATCACTGAAAGAAATACAAGCACATCAAACACAAAGAACACAAAATTTCTCTCGGGCAAACCACAAGGGAAAAAACCCCGACAAAACTTCCTCAATATAGAATTCACAAGTACAAGAGAAAACCCCAAGACAAAATCATGTCCTCTCCTTCACTTGTGCGAACTTCTCTCTCTCCTATGCGAACTTGAGTGAGTGAGGTGAGTGTTGCAAATGAGCAACTCAATCTCCTATTTATACTTAACAAGTGACTTTACCTTTTTACTAATTAGGTCTGCTTGAATCACCTAACTGGGCCGACCTGTACACTTTACAATAAAATATTATTTTCTAGATTTTTCCAGGCTGACCTATCAGTTAGGGTTTACATTGACTCTTTCAATTAATCTTACATTATTAATTACATTAATGACATCTCCCAAAGGAGGAATACAATAATACAATAGACAAATACATTTAGAATGTCTTCCGCATTTACATTTCTTTAACGCTCCCTCTTAACTAGGAAGGTATTCTGTGGGCAACATCAAAAGCATCAACAGTTGTCCAACTAACTTGTGAATATCTATATGTCATAGGAAGTTTTTGGAACATCATCATATGTCTGGGATATCATCAACATCATCTGCTAAACAACATCGTCGTCATTTGCTGAAATATCACCATCGGCATCGTCATCATCATCTGCTAAAATATCACCATCAACATCGTCGTCATCATTTGTAGGAATATCACCATTGGCATCATGATGATCATCATCATCATCATCTGTTGGAATATATCCATCATCATCATCATCATCATCATTTGTTGGAATATCTCCATCAACATCTTGTGGAATATCACCATCAACATTGTCATCATCGTCTGCTGGAATATCACCATCAACATCATCATCAGCAGCAAGAGTTGTTGTAATCATCAATAATCATCAGTCGAAAAGTAATGGAAAAGCAACATCAATCATCAGTAAACAAGTACTGGAACAACAAACATCAGTAAATAAATACTGGAACAACAATAACATCAAACTTCAGTGAACGAGTACTGGAACAACAACATCATCAGACGGCAAGTACTGAGATAACACCACCAGTCGGCAAGTACTAGGATAACACTACCAGTTGACAAGTACGGGAGTAATATCATCAGTCGACAAGTATTGAGATAACATCACCAGTCGACAAGTACTGAGATAACACTACCAGTCGGCAAGTACTGGAGTAACATCATTCGGCAAGTATTGATCTTCAGTTTTCAAGTACTGGAATCATATCACCAGTCGGCAAGTACTAGGATAACACTATCAGTCGGCAAGTACTGATCTCCAGTCAGCAAGTACTGGAATTATATCTCTAGTTGGAAAGTACCGGGATAACACTATCAATCGGAAAGTACTTATATTCAGTTGGCAAGTACTGGAATCATATCACTAGTCGGCAAGTACTGGGATAAAACTATCAATCGACAAGTACTGGAAACATATCACCAGTCAGCAAGTACTGAGATAACACTATCAGTTAGCAAGTAATGATCTTTAGTCAGAAAGTACTAGAATCATATCACTAGTGGGAAAGTACTGGGATAACACTATAAGTTGGCAAGTACTGATATTCAGTCGGTAAGTACTAGAATCATATCACCAGTCGGCAAGTACTGGGATAACACTATCAGTCGAAAAGTATTGATCTTCAGTCGACAAGTACTGGAATCATATCACTCCCTCTTTCTAGGGAGGTCCATTTGGACCACACCAAGCTTGTCTCAAAATTATTCAAACTTTATGTGAGACAGAGGCTTAGTCAACACATCAACAACTTGTTCCTCTGTAGGAACATACTTGAGCTTTACAGCTCCCTTTTGCACCATATCTCGGATATAGTGGTACTTGATCTCTATGTGCTTCGATATATCATGGAACATTGGATTCTCTGTCATCTTGATACAACTATGATTGTCACAAAGAATATCAGTTACATCTATCTATGCATCGAACAATCCTGCTAACATCTTGCGAAGCCACTCTGCTTCACTACGAGCTGAACATGTTGCAACGTATTCAGCTTCTGCTCCATTGAGAGTAACACAGGGATGCTTTCTACTGAGCCATGAGATCATACCTGATCCCAAACTAAAGCAACATCCTGAAGTTCTTTTTTATGTATTTGGCACTTCCAGCCCAATCTAAGTCTGTATATCCGTACAGTCTGAACTCACTATCTGAAGCATATTTGAGTCCATAGTCCAATGTACCTTTTAGGTACCTCATCACATGTTTTGTTGCAATTAGGTGAACATGTATGGGCTCCACCATATACTGGATCAAGGTGTTCACAACAAAATATATGTCTGGTCTAGTATTGGTCAAATACATTAATCACCCAATAATCTGTCTGTACAACGTGACATCTACTGTCTTTGATGAAGCATCATTCAGGAGCTTCAAGTTTGTCACCATCGGAGTGGTCATGGCCTTACAAGCCAACATCCCAAATCTCTTTAGTATCTCAACAGTATATTTTCCTTGACTCAGGAAAATCTCATCTGGGAACTGCCATACTTCAAGACCTAGAAAATAGTGCATCATCCCAAGGTCTTTCATCTCAAATTATGCAGCAAGCTTCCTCTTGCATTCAGTGATGGGCTTGTCTTCTCCTGTCAGGAACAAATCATCAACATACAATAGAAATATAATAGATTCATCATCTATGATCTTATAGTAAATATTAGAATCTGTTTTACGCTTAGTAAAGCCCAAGCTCATCAGAAAACCATCAATTCTTCCATACCATGCTCTGAGTGCTTGCTTCAATCCATATAATGCTTTCTTCAATTTACATACATGTGTTTTTATGTCATCTGTTTCAAATCCTTTTGGTTGCTCGATGTATACTTCCTCTTCTATTTTTCCATTCAGAAAAGTTGTCTTTACATCCATCTAATGTAACTTCTATTTTTCCATTAAGAAAAGTCTCCTCATAATCAATTCCTTCCTTCTAAGAGAACCCCCGAGCTACGAAACTTGCCTTGTACTTTTCAATGCTTTTGTTTGCTAAATGTTTTGTTTTGAAGATCCATTTTGACGAAACTATTGACTTGTCCTTCGGTCTTGGCACCACATCCCAAACATCATTCTTTATGATGGATTGGTATTCTTCATTAATAGCATCCAACCATTCATTATTCTTTACTGCATCTTCAAAACATGTAGGTTCTTCTTCAACAAGGTTACACATCAAGGCTACATAACTGGAATATGGCATTGTCTCTTGCTTTCTCTACTGGTTCCTTCTAGGGCACCATATCTTCCTGCATCTTGTATTATTTCTCATGCCTAAGCTGGTATTCTCTTTCGTGGATTTTCCTCATGAGGTGTCTCCTCATGTCTCTAAGGTTCTGTCATGTCATGATCACGTGGAATAGGTTCCTCTTCAATATTTATGTCTGGTACATTATTAGTTTCTGTAACTCTAGGAGCTTCATGCTCCTCTTCACCCTCATAGGTTGTGTATTCATCAAATGTAACATCCTTGCTAAGCTCAATCTAGCGATATCCTGGTACATATATACGATAAGCCTTTGATTGCTCACTGTAACCCACAAATATTCCCTTCTTTCCAGAAGTTTCCAACTTTGATCTCTTCTCTTCTGGAATGTGAATAAATACTGGACATACAAAAATATTTAGATGACTGACTTCAGGCTTCGCACCGATAAACATCTATTCTTGGGTCTTGTTTCCAAGATCACTATGAGAGATTCTATTATGCACATAGACCGTGGTTCTAGCTGCTTCAGCCCATAGATTCATGGGTAGGTCTTGATCATGGATCATGGCCTTCACTGCTTCCATGATAGTTATGTTCTTCCTTTCAGCTACACCATTCTGTTGTGGATTATAGGGAATAGTAAGCTCCCTCTTAATCCCTGCTTGTTTACAGAAATATTTGAAATCACTTGAAGTGTATTCCCCTCCATTATTTGTCCTTAGTATCTTGATCCTCTTTTCAGAGAGGTTTTCCACAAGAGCCTTAAACTCTTTAAAATTTTCAAAAAATTAATTATAAATCCATGTTTTGCGGGAGTAATCATCATAAAAGAAGCATAGTAAACATACCTGCTTAATGAAGTGGTAGACATAGGTCCACAAATGTCGGAATGAACAATGTCCAATATGCCTTTAGCTTTGCTATCGCTGCTTGGAAATGGATTCTTCGTACTTTTTCCTTATGCACAGCCTTTGCACACTCCTTCATGATCAAGCTAGATTTTTGGTAATCCAATCACCACCTTACTTACTATTGGTAAGGATTTGTAGTGTACATGAGCTAATCTTCTATGCCATAGTTCACAGGGGCTCATGGTACTAGTCATCAGTGTTGAATCTGCATGACCCTTAAGTTTATAGAGTCCTCCTCCTTCTACCCCAATGATGAGTGCATCATTGATAGTATTCCCTTTTGGCCACATAAGAACTTCACCATCTACAAATGCAATTCTAAGACCCTTCTTATCTAATGCTGAAATAGAAAGAAGGTTCTTTTTCAAACCTGGAACATATAGTACTTCCTTCATGTTCATGGACTTTCTAGAGTCCAATTTGTAAGTAGCTTCTCCCATTCCTTTGGTAGGATACTGGTAGTCATCTCCAAGCTTTACTTTGTGTGGAGAATCTTTCTGCATGAGATGTGAGAGAGAGTCCTTGTATCCTGTCATGTGTTTTGAGGCTCCACAATCCACTGGCCAAGTGTCACTTCCATGAGATATTGAACCAGTGAGGGCTGAAATTAGCACATATTCTTCACTGGAATATTCGTCTTTTATGGTTTTGACTTCAACATCATATTCACTATCTTCAACTGCATGAGCATGAAATCTTTTCTTTTGCTTCTTGGATTGTCCAGATTTGAATGGACAATTTCTTGCAATGTGTCATGTCTTGTGACAAGAGTAACCTTCAATTGAAGAATTTTTTTTCTTGAACCTCTTGCTTCTTTGAGATATTTGAGTTCTTCTAGGAGAGTGGTCATGAGTGTGAACATCATTCTTTCTTTTCCTTCCTTCTTTGGCATGAGTTTCCAAGGCTTGATCTTCAATGTCATTTAGTTTCTCTTCTCTTACTGCTATTCTTTCTTCCTCTTGCACACATTCTTCCCATAGTTGTCTGAACTTAATTAATTTCTTCTCGGTGCATATTCCACGAACGAAAGGTTCCCAATCTCTAGGAAGACCATTTAGAGTGGTCATCACAACTTCAACATCTTCTACCACGTCTCCAATAGCTTCTAATTGTTCTTTGATATGAGATACTCTGGAGAAGTATGAATGCATAGTTTTAGACTTCAAGATCTTCACACCCATGAGTTGATTTCTCAAGGTCATCTTCCTATTGATGTTCTTTCCTTCAAACAGGTTGGTCAAGGCATCAAACATTTATTTTGGAGTCTTCTTTGAGGACACTTGAGGGATCAAGTGATCTTTGATAGAATCAACTATGATCCTCTTAGCCTTGATCGTATTCTTCTTTTGTCTTGCTTTGTCCTCATCTCCTTCTGGTTTTGTAAGTCCTTCTTTTATAAAACCTTCTAGGTCATGTTCTTCAAGAATGAGCATGACTCTATATTTCCATGCCCTGAAGTTCTCATCTCCTTCAATCTTCTCATCAATCTTGGTATTATTTTTCATTTTGATAAAATGAGAACCTCAAAAGGAAATAGAATAGATATAGTGCTTACCAATGAAGTTGTCGTTGTGAAAACTGCTTCTGCCTTGACCTAGGATTTGACAGAGAAACCCTAATTTTCCAACTTGGGAATTTTGGAAAACTATCTAGATGAAAATATGTGCCTCCTCAAGGCGAGTTGAAGAAAGTACTCTTTCTCTTGATCCTATGGCAAAGTACTCTTTCTCCTGATCCTGTGAGCAGATGTTCAAAAAACATGATGCCCTAGTTTTTCGGGTTGCAGTGGGGGACCCAAAAATGAAAATTTTCGGAATTGAATTATGCTTCGAAAAAAAATGCACTCTAGTGAGGCAAGTTAGATGGACCCTCTTTTTCAGCTGATCTGTGGAGAGAGATCCCGGAATAAGAAGCCCTAGTTTCTGCAGTTGTGGAGGCTGCACAATATTTTCTTTCAGGCATGCTCTGATACCATGTTAGTTTTTCACTTGTTTAGCATAATAACATTAAATAATTTAATCACTGAAAGAAATACAAGCACACCAAACACAAAGAACATAAAATTTCTCTCGGGGAAACCACAAGGGAGAAAACCCTAACAAAACTTCCTCAATATAGAATTCACAAGTACAAGATAAAACCCCAATACAAAATCAGCTCCTCTCCTTCACTTGTGCGAACTTCTCCCTCTCCTATGCAAACTTGAGTGAGGGAGGTGAGTTTTGCAAATGAGCAACTCAATCTCCTATTTATACTTAACAAGTGACTTGATCTTGTTACTAATTAGGTCGGTGTGACTAACCTAATTGGGACGACCTGTACACTTTACAATAAAATATTAATTTCTAGATTTTTCCAGGACGACCTATCAGTTAGGGTTTACATTGACTCTTCCAATGACTCTTACATTATTAATTACATCAATGACATCTCCCGAAGGAGGAATACAATAATACAATAGACAAATACATTTAGAATATATTCCACAGTTACATTTCTTTAGCAAACCTTTCCAGATCTTACAACACTAAGAGATCTATCATCACCAACAAATATTTGTTTGGTGTTACATTCATTCATAGTAGAGAATATGGCTTTATCCTTAGCCATATGAGAAGATTCTCAAGAGTCAATGAGCCACTCATTCAAGGAAGAACAAGAAGATGCATTAAAGGAAAAACCAGAATCATAAAGTACATGTCCTTGAGATGTAGATTCTACAGACAAATCAAGTTTGATGTTGTGCTTCTTCATTGTTGCTTCCAAGGCTGCCATCTTCTTGAAACATTTAGATTCATGATGATTATCTTTCCCACAAAAGTTGCAATGCCGCTTAGCCTTCTTACATTTGATTTGGTTCCTTTGTCATTTTTGGAAGGATGAACTTGCTAAGAGGGTTTTGGACCCTTGCTTTTCTTATTATTGCAAGGATGTTGCTTCTTGGGATGCTTGGACTTATTCTTCTATTGTGCCATTGAGGCTTCACTTGATGTATCAACATTGCTTATTACTCCAAGATGTATGAGCTTATATTTCCCTCTAATAAAGAAATCACAATGAAGAGATAGTGAGGGGCTTGGTGGCGAATGCGATGATAGTTGTCCTATGAGAGGTGCAAACAAACTTCCGCATGTGGATATATATGAGGATGTATCCATACCAAGGGTCTTGAGTGGAAATTACAAATAAGTGGTCGTTGGGGAATTGATCATTTACTAGTGGTCCTACCATCATAGTTGGGAGATCAGTTATAAACTCGGCGAGGATCAAGGCCTTTTTTCTTTTGGGCCTCACAAAATATAGGTCAAATTCTTAGAGGATGATGACCCAACAATCGAACTTACCATTGATAAGTTGTTGGCTTAGAATGTACTGCATAGGGTTGGATTTTGTGACTATAGTTGTTTTACAAAGCAACATGTAATGTTGTATTTTTTGTATAGAGATGATGACAACTAAGACCAATTTCTCATCATGACTATAATTTATTGGTGGTCTCGATAATGTTTTATTGAGGTAGTAAATTACATGTTCTGCATGGTTCTCACCTTCTTGAATCAAGACATCAACAACTAAAAGATGAGATGGAAAAATGTAAAGAATAAAATATTTATCGAAGTTGGGTCAGGCTACCAAAGGAGCAGAGCTAAGTGCCTTCTTTAACCCCTCAAAGAAATATTGTGCTTGGTCGTACCATTGGAAAGGAATGCCCTTTCAAAAGAGACATAAAAATTCCTACAATTGAGTGGTGTAATCAGGGATGAAACGACGCAAGAAGTTAGCTTTGCCTTGAAGAATTTGTAGTTGATGTCACGTCTTTAGTGGGGGAAGTTCAAGGATAGCTTAAATTTTTGAGGGGTTGATAGTGATCACTTGTTGAGAGACAAAAAACCCATGCAATTGTCCTACTATGATGAAAAATATGCATTTGAGGGGATTCAAACGTATGTTGTCCAAACAACATCGCAAAAAAATGGTAAGAAGATCATTCATGTGGTCAACACATTTCTTGAATTTGGTCGTCAGGTCATCAAGGTAGACCAGGATGATTCCTGCCAAGTTGTTAAAGACATAGGGCATAATGTGTTTGAATGTGTTTCATGCGATTTTTAGTCCGAATGGCATGACACAATAGGAAAAAGTGCCCGATGGTGTAGTGAAGGTTGTTTGTAATGATCCTGCTAATGAATATGTATTTGATTGTATTTGGAAAATTCGCCCATGAATGATTGGACTTTGTATCCAACACAAGCACTAACCACCTGGTTGATAAATGGTGTTGGGAAGTTATCTTTGGGACATGCTCGATTCATATCTATAAAATATGTACATACACAAAGTGTGCCCTGTTTTTTATTAATGAGAATTGGGTTTGAGACCCATGACATGTAAGAAATAGGGTCATGTTTGATGCAATTTCCCAATCTTCATTTTAATGGCGAGAAATTTGGAGGGGTGGACTGGCCATTGTTTTTGTCACACTGATGAAGCATTAGGCCATGTGTTGATGTGATATTCGACAATAGCAGGGTTGAGTCCTGACATATCTATGTATGACCAAGTGTGATGTTTTCTTTAACATCGGGAATGCCTAAAATATCGACATTAATGGTTGGTGATATGCTAGCCATATTGCATTCTTCGAAAGCGTCAGGAGCACGAATAAGATTTTTGAACCAATTTATGTGGTCGAGAAGGATAAAATCCTTGGTTTCAATAGAGTATTGAATGGTCGTATTTGTTTTGGATGTGTCCTAGTGCATGGAATAAGAACGATGATGCATATAATACCACAATATCTTAGGAGCAATTATTACTTCCAAGATGTCTTCCTAAGTGAAATAAGTGATCCAGGAAGTCATTTGGAACTATAGATCCAATAGGATTTGGAATGTGGTTGGTTGAGATGGTGAATTGTTGCAAAGGTACCATGTCAACCATACTAAGCAAGCTCACATGAATATATATCATGTCTGATGATGATTGGTGAGGCCTATGGGCATATGTTAGGGTATTTACTAGTGATGTACCAATGATACTTCTTATTGATGAGGATGATTTGTCATTGGTCATGGAAGTATTGTATGATGACATGTAAAACATGTCTGCATGTCCATTTGTATCTTGCAATAGGGGGAATATCTCTTCCTACAACAAGACCTGTTGGGTCGAAGGAGGAGGAGGTAGGTGTTATGGATGGATTACTTGCTCAAGGCATAGTGCTCATTCTTCCCATAATATGGGACATTAGAATGAGTAATGTGTCAACAACCCACATGTCCTATAGGGGCGAGTGGGTTGGTCGGTTTCTAATGCATGTGCCAAAGGCTGAATGGTTTTGAGTGTCTGACTTATGTTCATTTTGGGGGTAGAATATGGGTTTTGTGAGGATGTACCAAACATTGTAAGGGAGGAATCGCCTCTTTTGTTGTTGATATGAAGTTAATAGTGATAGATTCAATGGGAATCATTTCAGAGTGGTGAAGAGTAGTGAGGGTAGTTCATAATCAAGGGAGATCGGGACAATGATGTGTACAGTGGCCAAACTTAGAATAGATAGTGCATAGATGATTTGTGTGCAACAATTTTCACTTATGTTCGAAAGGCTCTACTTTTGGAGTAGAGAGATTGCCTACTAGTAGTGAGATGGAGGATATGTGAGTAGGTGTGGATAGCCTATTTTTAATATGTGGCAATGTTAAACATAGGTTGGTAGGGTGGCGTATTGTTCCCCACATGGCACATGGTGGGGGAACTCATGCAACTGGTTTTATGGTTTTGTCACTTCTTTTGTTGGGGGCTTGATGCTCTTAACGACTCATTTGGTGGGGGCCATAAATTGTGCCATGGTTTCTACTATAGGCCATGGAATATTGGATGGAAAGACATTAACCAGAGTAATGGGTGTAAAATTGATATGCGCATATGTTTTGGATGTTATTGCTCAAATATGGGGGTTTTAAATACCAAAAAGGGATTCCAAGGGTAAGTCCTGGAAATGTTAGGGTGGGCATGACTGGCTTTCCTTATATACCTGGGGGAGGGAAAAGGAACGGTACTTCGATGACTAGTGCTACCTACGAGGGAGGTGGGATGGTCCCATTTTCAATGGTGGATACTACCACAAGAGAGATAAGGTGGTGTTCCCCTTCTCTACTTTGTGTGATAGTTGGAGAAGATGTGGAAGTAGCAACAGATGATGGTGTCTAGGGAGGAAAATATGGTATACATGAGTTTGTATGTAATTGATGGTATAACTAGGGGAGATCCAACATATGCACCCAACAAAGATGAGTCTTTATAGATTCTTTTTCCTATCTCATAGAAAGGTGGGGGGTATTCAGTTCCAATGGTAGGAAACATGTTGTTTGGGTTGGAAAAGGGGAATTTTTCATAGTATGTAAGTTGGTCTAGTGTGACTAATTTCCCATTACGGAGGAACATCATGACCTAGAAGACTGAAGACACAACTTCCTCCATAGAATTACATGTAGCTGCATCATAAGAGGATATTGTATTCTAATTGTGCATCATTGAATTCAACATCGAGTAGGACCATCTTGCCCCCTAATTCGAGAATGACATTCTAATCGAGACCTTGTTGTTGTGAAGGGTTCCCATCATAATTTCAGAGAGTGATAGAAGATGGGATGAGCTCCAGGGTTCCTAGTCGCTTCCAAACGTTTATAGACATGACACAAATGGATGTGCATTCTTAAAAAATACATCAGTGAATGATAATGTTTTTTATGGTGATGGGTATTGGAAAGCAATCGATGATGGTATTCGGGGTTCGCCACTATTAAGGTCAAAATTCATGAGACATTAATCCAAAGGATTGATGGTGCCTAATGTTGTTAGTAGATCCTTATTTTGATGAGGATAGGGTTGGAGGACGTCTAATGTGGACATAGCGACGAGATAGTAGGAAAAATAATCCATTGTGTTATAATTATGTGATGCTTTCATATGGAGATTATGAGTGGTATGTTGAAGAAGTGGTTTTCGTATCTTAGAGATAAGGTCACTGCTGGGACATAGAATTTGCAAAGAATCATTTGTAGAAGCTCACTACAATGAAAAGGACCTGTAGTGGAGGTTTTAGCGTTACAAGGTTGGTAAAAAATCTCATAAAAAACTCCGCTACAACCTCCGCAAATGGTACTGAATGTTTTAGCGGAGGTTTTTACAAAAATGCATTAGAACTAAAAAAACTTGGCGGCCAGAACCTTTTGCGGAGGTTTTTTTCCAGTGCACTTCATTCAAACAAACGCATCGGTGCGAGCAAATGCAAAATGCACTAGTGCAGTTAAAAGAAACATATAACACCAATGCACATGAAAATTTGAAACCATTATATGCACTGATGCGCACCAAAATTATTAAAAGAACCGATGCTTTATAACATTATATGCACCAATGCTTTTTACCAACAATAGCACCGATGCTTCAGTACTTTAAAAATGCACTGATGTTGTATACCGAATATAACATTGATGCTTACTAACTATTAAAACGCACCAGTGCAACCTAACTAATACAAAGCACTAGTGCGATAAGTGAAGATAAACGCATCGGTAAAGTTGACCGAGACATTGATTGTAGCTATATTTTTAAAATTTAATGGTGTTGTTAATATATAGTAGCGCACTGGTGCGTATTCATAACAAAAAGCATTGGGTCGTGCAACGAGTATTATGTTGCACCGAGCCCCTATTGCTTTCAACACACAAGTGCTACATTGTTTAAAGCACACTAGTGCTACATGATTTTAAATGCATTAGTGGGATTAGAACGATCGAACGACATATTATTTTAAGTTTTGTGAGTATTGACTACTTACATTGCACTATCATATCTATATTTTATTTTTATTTTGGTTAATTCCATTATTCATCATAAAGTGAAATATTTTTTATAGTAGTATTCATTCGAATTTTAATTATTGCATTTGGACGTGATGTTTGGATGGATTTGTTATATCATAAATTTTTGCATCTATTGTAATATTTAATAATCCATATATTTAATTAGCGATGTAACGTTTCACATGCAACATTTCACAACAACATTGGAGAATGCAATAGAATAAAAAACTTTATTTTATTATATATCAATAAGAGAACCTTTGTCATACAAGATGGGAAACATAATCTATACAATAATCAAAATGCCAACATGCATGTAATTTTTACACTTATTGGTAACCCATTGTCTTTTAATTGGGGCATATGTCCAATACATTATACAAAATGTCTAATTTTCACATACAATTATTTCAAAATATACAATAGACTGCGTTAACATCCAAAACATATGGATCATCATTCTTCGTTGGAATTGTTGTTAGTTCTCGAAGCCACTTGCATGAGTTGGATTATTTGGTCGAATGTTTTGTTGATTGCCTTGAATGTTTTCCTCTTCTCCAGCTTCCATCTACAAACATAAAAATAAAGTGTAATGAGTGTATCTACATTTGTGGGAATAATGAAAATTAAAATAGATACTATACATGAATGTAAATTGAAAAGCGATGTACCATAGAAATAATTGAGTCCCGATTGATACATATTATTTCAAAACCATGTCTCATGCCTTCTCCCAACAACTCTTCTGTTGGCTCCACTCCATTCTTTGTTTCCTACAAGTTTTATACCCTGTAAGAAATCATAGATTTAATATAAAGGATTTCTGTTGTTCTATCACTTACAAAATGAGAGAAGTAAAACAAAATAGATGTTTACAAATTCCACAATTAATTTTTGATATGCCAGCATATACTCACAACCCGTACTTAACCCAATGTCAAACAATTCCTTTGATGGTTCTTTTTTGCATGCTAACACTTGTTTGAAGACATCCAAGGATGGCCGGTGAAAAAATAAAATAAAATATAAATATCACAACCAATATGAAATCAGATATTATAAGGAAATCACAACTACTTACAAACTTTGCTATCAACCCCTTTTTTTCTTGTTGTCCTGTCTTAAGTGTTGAACGGGTTCCATTTTGTTTTCTTTTCTACAACAAAACAATTGAAAATTAATATTTAATGCTAAATTAATTGATTAGATGTACACAATAGAAAAAAATCAATGATTTCATACATTTGAAGCACATTGTTGTTGAGATGGATCCTCCTACAATGCAATTATGTCCATTTCATTGATCATCTCCTTGTACACTTTTTTGGACATCCTTGCTAGTATATTTCAGATATCACCTTGTTCATCCTTTGAGATTTTCATAGTTTTTTTGAAAATGTAAAATGACATTAAATCATTTTGATGTTGACATGAAAAAAAATATAGTAGTGGCCTGGTTGATAAACACATGCAATTACTTTATGGAAGAAGGAATGGGCTCCAAGAACTCCAAGAATTGCTCCAAGCACTGCTACAGAACTGCTGTAGAACTGTTGTGAGGGTTTTTGAATTGTGCAGGCATTATCTGAGCTCGTACAGAGCTCCCTCTCCTTGAATCGGGCTCAGAGGACCTTTGCGCGCGCGAGAGGATGTGTGGGGAATCTCTTTGAAGTGCTGAGCGATTTTTGGTATGGTAGTGGGCACCTATTATGGCTGAGAGCTCCTTTTTTCCAGAATTCTGACGTCAGGCGATAACAGACTTCCTGTAAATTGGGATATGGTGGAGAGGAAGACGCAGACTATATACTTTCAATTTTAACACTCATTTTCATATTGGTGGATTCAGGTTATCAGATACCCTTGCTGGGATCTCGTTGCCAATATCCATTGGAATCGATACAGGATTACAATTGATCATGCGAAACCTGATCTGTAGGTGCCACCATGCTGTCACATGGACATATGATCTGATGCTGTGAGATACAGTGTACTGGTTTTTGGGGCCGTATGGAGTAATAGCTGGGGATTGATGGTGGACGATCGCTGGGGATTGAATCCTCTTTGGAGGAGTTCGTGGTGTAGATAGCTGTTGGAGTGTTTTGTGTCATGGGGGCCGATCTACTTTTGATTCTTGATTTTATATTCTGAGATACTGTTCTATCCGAGCTGATGATGCTTGTCTAGGGCCAGGGATTGCTGATATCTGGTTGTTTTTGGTGCCTGGGATTGGTGAACCGGCTGTACTGAGGGCACGTCTGGGGTGGGGTGATGGAGGATGTGGCTTACACCTCTGCTGGGGTACATGTCAGTGGGAATGTTGCTGCTAGAATTGACACTGCGATGGCGGATGGATCAGGGACTTTGACTGGACTCTCCATGAATGGTGGGGGGCCAGCGGTCTTTTTTGGGCCTGGGGTAGCGCGGGATAGGGATGGACATCTTTTTGAATTACCTAACTCTGCCGGGGAGACTATTCATCGATTCGGGGTTTCTGCGAAGGATGATTCTCATATATTTTCTGCGAAGTGGGTTAATGATCGGAAGAGACCGGATAAGTTGGTGCTGGGGGTGGATGTTATGATGGAAGAGGCGGAGGATTTCACACACATCGCAGTGGTTGGACATGTTCGGGGCAGAATAATTGGACGGGATTTCCTTCAGCGTTGGGCGGCTGAGCAGTGGAAGGATTTGGTGTCTTCTGCTCCTGAGATACGGGTGTTGACGAAGGGTTGGTTCTCTTTTATACTATCGAACCAGGGGGAGGTTGATAAAGTCTTAAGACGACACTGGTCGATGTTGGGCGTCCCTATCATCCTGAAAAGCTGGACTCCCTTTTTCGACTCTAATTCAGAGAAAATAGATGCAAAACCGCTGTGGGTGAAGCTTCCTGGATTCCCCATGCATCTATGGAATGAAACTCGGTTTGCTGAGATGGAAATTTTCTTGGTGATTATGTGTGTTCGGATTACTCCCACCATGAGACTGGAAATTATACGGTGGCAAAGATTTTGGTAAAAATCGACCTTCGGCAGGGGCTCTCTGCTGAGATTAAAATACAATCCAAGGATGGGGACTTTGTTCAACTTCTAGATTATGTGGGGGTGCCGTTTAGGTGCCACCGCTGCCACGATCATGGACATTTGGTAGCCAGCTGCCCCTTAACGTTTCGGGCATGTAAGCCAATGGTCGGGGAAGGTGCTGCTGATCATGCTGATCCTTTGTTGACGGTGAATCCTCAGTAGGTGAGGGTTGATGGACGTGGGCTTGCTCTTGCCCGTGGAGAGCACTCTGCTACTGGGGTATCATCTGATCGTGGGATTCCTGGTGCTGGGGAAACCCTGCCTCCATCAGAGAACATTGAATTGGAGACTATTGGATCTGCTGATACGGATGATGTGGGGGCCACTATTACTGCAACCTCTTTGAATCGGGCCTACACCAACGAACAAAGGGAGATGTCCATTTTATGAGGGGGATCATCTGCGAACCCCCAAGGTATGTCTCACTTCATTTCACCTGTTGATTCCATTTTATTTGTCTCTGATGATTTGGGGGGGGGTAGTCATGGGCCCCCTCCACTCGCATGTACCGATTTACATAGTCCAGTTGCTACTTGTTTGATGTCTGATGTGGACTATACATCCACACCGTCCATGGTATCCACCAAACACTCCAGCTGTTCTGAGGGACGAACTATCCGCTACGCTCTTAGAAATAGGGAGATAGCTGCTAACGGATCGGGGGGGAGGGGACTTCCTGATTTGGCTCTTAGTATTGGGGGTAAGGGTCGGGGACGAAAATCCCTCTTGTCAAAGGCACAGGATCGGGCTAAGGTTGACTTAGTGATGGGCACACAATCTTCCATAGAGTGGGCACTTAGAGCAGAGAAAGCCCTGGATGGGGGTCTCTAATGAAAATTATGTCCTTTAACTGTCGTGGGTTGGCGAGTCCCACTAAAAAATCGTCTCTTAGGAGGTTGGTGGACTTAAATCAACCAGATATATTACTGTTGCAGGAAACTTTGGGTGGCAGTGTGGATGTTGTACGGACTTTAGAATCTTTGCTTCCAGGATGGAAGTTTGTAGGAGTGGATGCACGGGGGCGTTCTGGAGGGCTGGCCTCGGGGTGGAAGGTGAAGAGCTGTAGATATGACTGTTCTTGGGGTATCCCTTCTGGTATCGGTTTGGAAGTTTGGGATGCT
The DNA here is from genome assembly GCA_027924585.1 of Larix kaempferi. NCBI lineage: Eukaryota > Viridiplantae > Streptophyta > Pinopsida > Pinales > Pinaceae > Larix > Larix kaempferi. The sequence goes on from BSBM01000221.1 coordinate 7,517,449, forward strand.
GAGATTGGTAGGTTGATCACGGTCCTCAATATCTACGAGCCATATTCAAATAGGGATGGATTCTGGGATTCCTTGTTAAGTATGAATATTTTTGAAGGCAGGGATGTGATTCTGGGAGGGGATTTAAATCTCTCGCTGGGGTATTCTGAAGTGTGGGGGCCTCGGGCTGCACCGGATACGTTGGCAAATTTTTTCATTCAAGCCTTCGCCAGGAAGGATCTACTAGACATACTACCTACAAAGTTAACTCCAACTTGGTGTAATAAGCGAGCTGGGGACCAAAGGGTAGCTAAAAGACTGGATAGGTTTTTGGTGGCTGATGTATTAGTATTGGGGGTTGATGTTGTCAGGCAGTGGGTAGGGTCGGGTGGGGTATCTGATCACTGCCCCATATTTCTGGAGTTAAGAGGCAGAAGTAAAAAACCCCCTAGTCCTTTCAAATTCAATCCTAGCTGGCTGAAGGAGGAGGATTTTCATAACATGGTTCAGAATCTGTGGGTTCATCGACCTTTAGATTCAATAGAGTACGCGGGTGCACACTTTCAGCATAATCTACAGCGCATAAAAGAGGCCACTATCCTATGGGCACATGATAAACGGGTTCGTGATGAGCAGAATCTACAGACTACTGAGTTGAATATCGATAAATTGATTCATTGCCCGAGCATGGGCTATATGGATGATCAGCAGAAAGGTGAGTTGATGGAATGGGAAAAACGCAGAAATGAGATTCTGTGTGAGCGAGAAGAGATGTGGAGAATGAAAAGTAGGGCGATCTGGCTACAGTGCGGTGATGAGAACACAAATTTTTTTCAAGCATATGCAAAAGGGAGAAAATCCACTAACTCTATCTGGGAACTATCTTCTGCTGAAGGGGAACGGGTCTCCAGTTTTGATGGATTGGCGGAGTTGGGTGTTAGACACTTTGGAGATTTATTCACTGCACAACCTGGGGCCTCTATTGCTGAGGTAATTCGTGTGACTCAGCTTTTCCCTCGTTTTGTGGGGGAGGAAGAAAATTGATTGTTGATGGAGGAAGTGTTGCCGAATGAGCTCTTGCAGGTAATGCATTCCTTTCAGAAAGATAAAATCCCTGGGCCAGATGGCTGGCCTATCGAATTCTTCTTGGGATTCTATGACCTCTTCGGGGAGGAATTATTGAATGTGGTGGAAGAATCGCGGAAGGCTGGGTTTGTACATGGTCCATTTAATTCGACATTTATTGCTCTTATACCAAAATCGGACAAGCCTGAATACTTTGATGAATTCAGACCTATGTCTCTCTGCAATTGTATCTATAAGATCATCTCTAAGGTTATGGTGAGGAGACTCAAGAATATTTTGTCTCAGCATATCTCTTGTGAACAATTTGGCTTCTTGGAAGGTCGACAAATTCATGAGGCCATCGATGTTGCCCAGGAAGGATTACACACTCTGAAAGTGCAGAAACAGAAGGGTGCTGTGATCAAGATTGATCTCTCAAAAGCATTTGACAGAGTTAGTTTGCTCTATCTCCGGATGCTTCTTACTCACCTGGGTTTTTGTTATGAATTTATCCGATGGATTATGGCCTGCATCACTACGGTGAGCTTTGCTGTACTGATCAATGGCTCTGCGAGTCCATTCTTCCATGCGGGAAGGGGCCTTAGACAGGGATGCCCACTTTCTTCGCTGCTGTTTCTCCTTGTTGCTGAAGGACTCAGTTGTTTTATACTGAAAGGAAAAGCTGATGGTTCCTTTCGTGGCATATCCATTTCTCAGGTACTGTATATCTCTCATCTCCTATTTGTTGATGACATTCTGATTTTTTGTGATGGCACCCGACAAGATATTGATAAGGTGGTTGAAGGTCTCAATTTAGTGCAAATAGCTACGGGTATGTTAGTGAACATTGACAAGTCATCAATCACTTGTTCACATTTAACCGAGCAGGAGATTCACTATTTGGCACTTAGACTACCTTACAGGACATTGGATATCGATGATGGCTTAAAGTACCTTGGCTTTCACTTGAAACCAAATGCATATCAGAAGGCTGATTGGTACTGGTTATTAGCTAAATTAGAACAACGACTACTTGGATGGAGTCATAAATGGCTCTCACGGGCTGGGAGGCTGGTTCTGATTAAATCTGTTTTGGAAGCAATCCCGGTGTATTGGCTGTCTCTAGCTTGGATTCCCAAAGGAGTATTGGAACAGATACGACGGTTGTGTTTTGCTTTTCTATGGAAGGGTAAGTGTGACAAACGAGCGTTGGTGTGGGTCAGATGGGAAAAACTTGCGGTCCCAAAAGCGCTGGGAGGATGGGGGTTAAAGAATATATTTCTGTTCGCAAAAGCCTTGGGGGCCAAGGTGTCGTGGCGACTTATTCACACACAGAGCCTCTGGACAAGAGTGGTATATCATAAATATATTGCCCCACTTACTCTACTTGAATGGATCAGGCTGGGCAATAAGACGAGGGCAAATTGCTCTGTGGTTTGGAAAGCGGTGGTGCAGAATTTTCATTTGGTAGGATCTGGATTAGTGTGGCGGATTGGAAATGGGAGACTTATTCGTATAGGACTGGACCCTTGGGTTGGCTGTAGGGGTGGCCATGTCCTTCATGTGGATTTGAGGAATATATTGGCAGAAAGGGGTTGTCATTTCTTGGCTGATATTGCGGATCCGAGAACATCTACACTTTGGCATCAGGGATGGAACACTGCACAAAGACTGGAGATCCCTGGTGATATGCATGGGGCTTGGGCGGATTATCTTCGGCACTTAAGACTATCGTATATACGACTGACAAATAGGACTGATGAACTGATTTGGGACCATCATCCCTCTGGAATATACTCCCCTAAGAATGGATATATTCAATTGAATGTGGATGTACATAACAGGGGATTGGTGTGGTGGTGGAAACATCTGTGGAAGCTAAAGTGTCCAGGTAAAGCAAAAATACTCTTCTGGGAAATTCTGGAACAACGGGCCCCAACCTGGGACATTCTACTAAGACGATTCATACAGGGGCCGGGGTTTTGTCCACTATGTAGGGATGCTGAAGAGACTAGTTCTCATCTCTTTGTACATTGTAGGTATTCTCAGTTAGTTTGGGATGATGCCTGCATATTACTGGATCTCAATGTGGGGTGGCAGGGTGCGAGTGTTCATGAGGCATTCCAACTGTGGTGGATATCACATAAGACATCAACCATCCGGGCTTTCCCTTGTATATATGCCTGGGGTATCTGGATTACCAGGAATATGATTATTTTTCAAGATTGCAGGGTTCCAATGGCGAGTGTAGTGGCACAAATCGTGGCTATTACCCTACACTTCAAGGCACCTGTCCCTGTGGTTAGAACGCGACCTGTGTGTGTGGAATTGATTGACAAATCCATGCCGTGGGCTTTTTTTGATGGTGCTTCAATAGACCATCAATCGGAGTGTGGTGGGGGGGGAGTACTTTACAAAACAGAGTCTCATTACTTTCATCTGGTGGCTGGATTGGGGAGGGGATCCAATAACTTTGCTGAACTTATGTCTCTCAGGATGCTGATGTTATTCGCCATTGAACAAGGATGTCTATCTCTACAGGTTTTTGGCGACTCCATGTTAGTTATCAACTGGGCAAAGGAGATCACACACTGCAATGTGATGATACTCTTACCTATCCTGGAGGAGGTGATCCTGTTAAAGCAATCATTTTATCAAATTTCATTTACACATGTCTGCAGGGAGAGGAATGAGATTGTTGATATGCTCTCCAAGGAAGCGACGCAGCAGCACTATCCATTTGGCACTTGGAAGATCAAAAATCACACACCCGAGGGCACCAACAGCTATTACCACAAACCTTTTCACGAAGATAATGAGGCACATAATTGAGCCATAGCTCAGATATAGGTGACAAGCGTGGGGTTTTCTGTAATGACCGGTGATGGACAATAGCTCAGTGATGGATTGCAACCGTAGTCTTTGATTGAACCAGCGATGGACAACATAGATTTATATATTAATTTGGATATATGTGGGCTGTAGGGACAGTCGTTTACACAGTTATATTTGTATTCCAGCGAACAAGCAAGTATGTTTCACTGTTAATTGTAATCTGTAATGGGATATTAGTGGATTGTATGGACAGCCGTTATACTGTATGATGTTCGGGACATCTGTTATGATGTTGATATGGGACAGAAATATGTGACAATGTAGGGATCTTAGTGATTCTATTACATGTGCAGAATGTAATTTTGTTCATTTTATGAAATAAAATTACTGACTTTTTCCAAGGAAAAAAAGAAAAAAAATATAGTAGAATTAATATCAATAAAGGAATGCTTTGTAGTAGTAGGTACATATTCTAAAAAAACATGTTTATGAATATTATTTTTTGAATGATTATTTTTTGTTGTTGTATGTTTTTGCTATTGCAAGTTTGATAGGTCTCATTGACCATTCGTCTGGAAAATCCTCATGTATTTTAGATATAACCTGATTCTTGGACTCGTTGGATTGATTTCTATACCGTAAGTGGAAATTAGGTATATACGTTATTTCCACTATATCCCTCATAGTTTTATAAAAGTTGTTTCCCCTTTCATTTACTTCCAACACCACTCCAGATGAGCTAAGGACCTATTCATCATCATTTAAATCATCCATAATTTGTTTTTTTCTTATGATGACATTCCCTTCTATTGATGTCAATCCCTGCATAACATTTAACATATGTGAATTAGATTGTTTAAAACGTATTAGTGAATATTCTTAAGTACAATATTACTATAAATTCAAGAAAAAAAATCATATTAATTTCTTTTTTATTCATCCTATTCACCTCTCTACAATGTTTCCATCAATGTTTTATGCTCTTAGATTGCAAATAATCTTATTGAGCTTCCTCATTTTTTGGCTATGCATGACGCACATTAACTAATACATATTAGTTAAACTCACATATAATTTAGACATATTTATTTGATATAGAAATTACAAAGAGCTTGCCTTCTTTGCATTTTTGGATGTGCACCCATCATCCCGATTAGAATTACTACTCATTGAATTCTTATCACACATTTTCTATCAATAAACAAAATGGACCATTAAATCAAGAAGCTACTAAATCTATTATACAAATAAATTGCATATATTCAAAGAAAAAAATAGTCTGCCTTTTCGAAGCGTTTCGGTACACAAGACACATTGGTGCTTCTAACACCTAAACCCACTGTTGCATGATACTTGAATGCACCGTTTACAAGAACAAAATAAAAATAGATATTTACATATGCATTTATCAGTGCAATATATTTGTTTTAAGCATCGGTAATTAGACGATGTGCTTGTGCATTTAACGCATCGGCATGTTATTACAACAATACCCCACCAAAAAAATGCATAAGCGTTATTTTATAAAGGTAAGATATGAAAAAAGAATAATATAGCTAACATTATCAATGCGTTGTAATTAAAAACGCACCAGTGTGTTAGAGCAACTAGAACGCACCGAAAATTCCATAAGCTTCTTGAAATAAAATTAAAAAAAGATTAAAAAAAAACTTACATGGCCGACAAGGTTTCAGATTTGACCCAAGAAGGTGTTCCAAGGCATGCAACACTTTTTATATAAAAGCACAAACCCATTAAATCTAAAATAACTAAAAAGAAAAATCATAATTCTGAAACAATAGAGGCATTGAAATCCCAATGTAAAATTTTGCAGCCACATAATAAAAAGGAAGCAACATGAAAACCAAGATTCCAATGTTGAATGTAACTATGATTTTATTTATATATATATATATATATATTTTCTGAATTCATTTAAAATTTAAATAGGAAAATAAACAACTCATGCATTGTGATCAATAGTAAAAATTTACATACTTCAAATTTCTACTATGCAGGGTTTTCTTTGATTCATCTTACCTTACAAATTTTTATATTCAGAATACTCTAATTGCTCCAAACTCCTCCCTAGTAAGTCTCTCTTCCATAACTCTCTCTTCGAAATTTGGGCAAAATAATGAAATAGTGATTAAGATTTTTTTTTATAAACACTTTATAGAATTAGGTTTTGAAAATGAATTTCTCACTCATTTTCCAGTTTATGGAAAAATAATTTTGCAATTTGATTTTTATTTTTTATTCTTAGGATTGCGATGTGTGTGTTACATGGGAGCGTTGGTTCATCTAGGAATGCAATGCACCGTATCTATATTTTTTTTAAATATATTGGCAAAGCGGTGCACAAAAAAAATATGCATGCACCGGTGCACTTCTATTTTTGTGATGCATTATGGTGGCAAACGATGAATTTAAAAAAAAAAACATATCGTCATGCAATGCGTACTAAACATACAAATGCATGGATGCATCTGATTACACAAAACGCACCGCCCCCAAGAATATTGAAAATTGTATCGATAACTATCCACTATTTGCATCACTGATGTGTTTGTTTAGTTGAAACACGCATGTATGGTTGTGTTATTTAGGCACATCATGTTAATTAAAAATCCCTATGAATTTATGTTTCAACTTAAAATGATATATTCATCTCAAATATTTTTTTAGGACTCAACCACAATAAGTAAAATATTTTGTAGTATACATATGCTACTTAAACTCACCTTATTCTTACAAAATGGTTTCAAAACTATATTGGAAGTAATATTGTAAAATGGTTCTCAAAATTTATTTTTCGAACTCTAGATATAATTGATTGTTGATTTGACTCCATTGTAAGGAGAAAATGTTATAATATCAAATGGCCAATTCTTCAAATTCCATCTCATTACATATTGTTCAAAGTTCAATGAGTTCTCCATTTCCATCTCCAATAAGTTTATATTTTGATTATCTAATTGAATTGATTTTACTTATCCATGTGAATATGAATAACAATGTATTATATTTTGCAGGATTCAATTCAGGACTGAGTTCAGATGCATAATATATTTCACTAGTTGCAAAACGTCCTAAGTTGTTATCAGGAGCAAGATACTACAAGCAGTTGGTAGATGAAAATGGGTAGCCACTTTGCCCTGCCAATTGTAACATGCCATCTTCCGGCCACAATCTTGGGTCATTGATCGCAATTTGTCGTGAGTTGAATCTCTTTTATGACACCTCAGTAGTATGTGGTTGTTCAAAATGTCAAGGATTGAAGGAGAACCCTTGGCATGTCACACTCCCACATTATATTAACGATAGAATGCTCAATGTTGATGGTCTAATACTCCCTACCGCAGTAAAAAATCCAATAGATGATATAGAAATACACGTAGGAACACTTCCCTATGATCATTTTTGGAAAATTTGGAAGCAAAAACGACCATTTTCGTCCCAAATTAACTAACCCCACTGCCTTTGTTCAGTCAACTGTAAGTTCTAGTGATCCAAAGTATGGTATCAATGCCACCCAAAACATCTCTACTAGGAGATCCAAAAAATTGCATGAGTTGAGAGCAAAAATGTCCAAGTACACACAAAGGTCGGTCCAACTGTTGGAGGGTAGCGACGACTTCTCTCTTTCTGTGAATTTGCAAAGTAAATATCAAACTTGTTACAACTACGCTTTGTATGGCACTTCACCGTCTTCTTTACCTGTTCCTGATGTTGGAACCAAATTCTCCTTTTGGGGTAATAGTTTTATGATTGCCAAGTCTAATATAGATGTTGCATATCTTGGGTTGTTTATCCTTTCACATGTACATGTTCCCCCCAAACAATTAGTAACACTTATTCCATTTTGTGGTCCTATCTATCGTAAGTCAGATTACTTCAATACTGATAAATACAAGCATGGCATTTCCATGTATAATATGTGTATGAATGGTTATGTTTCTAGAAACTTTAACAAGAACATGTTATATATCGAAGGTTGTCCATGCACTCATGGGAGCTGATGAGTCCATAATATATATATCAAATACACCCCATTGTGCCATGGAAAAGCAGAGAAACAATCAGAAAAAATTCCTTTCTGTAGGTTAGAATGCAATTTGATTGATAATAGAACAATGTGATTTAGTAGTTATCCTTTTTTATGTTTTAGCATATTTTGTCAACTAATCAAGTGAATAAGACTCTATGTGGACCAATGCAAATAGATACGAAAGGATGGCACACCTAAGATCCAGTCAAAGCTAAAGAGAGACACGAAGATCCTTGATTTATAGGAAAGAATCCCCTGAATTGGGGTTGTGATTTCCAATGCTGAAACTAGGGTTGAAATATTGTAATAAGTAGAGGCACCTGGGTAGCAAAGGCATAAGGGATATTTTTTGGAAACTATTCTCTGTTTTTTGTTCGGATATACAATTTCTAATCTTTACAACTGTTATGGACTCTGTGGATTTTTAATGAAGAACCAACGTTACTTACTACCTGTGAGTTTATAAGTTTTATTTTCGCTCCCGTGATATGCATTGAGGAGGGACCCCTCATTGTGTAGATCAGGAACTATATGTTTCATTTTATGTATTAGTTTATGCATCCTGTTATTCATTTCTTAAACAAATCGCGTGGATTATTTGAGACACTTATTTGATACCAAAGTTAAGTTATGTGAATAGCGTCTTTCATCTGTAGTTCCACAACACAACATCCATAGTTCTAATACATAGAGTCTGTAGTCCTGTAGCTACCATCCGCAAACGCAATTTCCAGATCTACAACTTTATTCCCTGCACAATATTTCTTGACTAGATCGGATTCGCACTCCCGATTAGATGACCTTCTCAAATTAGATTTGTGTTCTCAGATTAAATCGATTCATGCTTTGAGATTTCATAACTTAGGTGAATGATTTCATAGAGTAACTTACTGCTTTCATAGAGTAAATTCCATGCTTTCAAAGAGTAAATTCATGCTTTCATAAACTAGATGAATGATCTGCTTTGGATTTCATAAATTAGGTGAATTTTTTCAGAGTAACTTCCTGCTTTCATAGAGTAAATTCCATGCTTTCACAGAGTAAATTCCTACTTTCATAAACTAGATGAATGATCTTCTTTGGATTTCATAAATTAGGTGAATGTTTTCATAGAGTAAATTCCCGCTTTCATAAACTAGATGAATGTTTTCATAGAATAGGTTCATGATTTCAGTAAGTTCATCTTTGATTTTTATTTCAACAGACCTTCAGATATTTCACTCCCTTTAGAATAAACTCTTCACCATTCTTGCAATAAATTGAACACCCAACAATAAACATTCTCTTAATATAGTACACATACAGTGCTGAGATCCTTTGAAGTTTGTACATTCCCTAGTCAATATTTAAAGTGAGGTTCTTGAACAAATACCTGTAAAAGGGTAGGTATTTCTGAATGCCACCACTTTTTGACGATGTTGTCAGGGAGGTGCTTAAACTATATAAGACAAATTTAAAACTTTCGAAAAAAAGCTAAAAAAATACATACCATGAATGCCTCGGCGAAGGAGAGACAAATTCAAACTTTTCTGCCTAACCGCCCTATGAGCAATACAAGTTCTGAATCTCTTCAATTCGAATTTCTAAATAGTGACGAAGAAGCCAATCCCAACTATAACTCAGACCTTGATAACTTCTTCGCTAGCTCTAGTTCTGACACTACCATGGCAGAGGACGAAGAAGAACACATAACTTTTTACCTTTTCCATAAGTGTACCCCTTGGAGATGCTAGAATGAAAAATATCAATCCCGCTAATCTCCCAAACTTTCATGGCTTAACCTCAGAGGACCCTAACACATTCTTGTTTGAATTTGAAGTAATTTGCAGGTCCTTTGGCTATACTACAGATGCACAAAAATTAATACTTTTTCCTTCCACACTGCAAGAGTTATCACTCAGATTGTTTATGAGCCTAGAAGGAAACAATATTTTCTCTTGGGATCAAATGAAACAAACCTTTTTAGAAAAATACAAAGATTACTGTAAATCCAAAGACACTAGGGATGATATTTTTAGGATGCAACAGGGAGAAAAAGAATCTTTCGAATATTATGCACAGCAGTTCGAACTCAGCTATAAGAGAGCCATTCATTGTACCTTGGATCAAGAATCGTTAGAACTAGTACTTCTTAGGGGAATCAAGGAATAATACCTAGAAGTCCTTAATTTGTTAAGCGATGGGGATATATTTCAGAAAACCTATGACCAAATTCTGCAAATCCTTAAAAATTATTCCAGATCCAGAAAAGGAAAAAATGGAACACGAGATGTGCACCCATTGGCGGTGATCATAATTTCCAATCCCAAGCCTCACCAAATCCGACTCGGGGAATCTTCTAGACGACATGAAGACATGCATCCTTCAATCACTATCTATGCAATTGGATGCACTTCAACTGAAAAGGAAATAGGATGAAATCAATCAGGCATTAGCGGTATTCTGCCCAAGATTTAGAAAAAAACATGAGAAAGGACAATGCCCATTAAATACAATATAAGTCTGCGGGCTTTGTACTGAAGATCATACCATAGAAAAATGCCCTTTACTTCCATCATGCAAAGTAGCCATACAAGATCCTACCTTAGAAAATGTTAGTTTTTCATAAATTTCAATCCGATCTAGGATCTTAACTGAGAGAATAACATGTACAACATATCTACAGCATATCTACAACATATCAATCATGGACACAATAATGAAAGCACACAAGAGACACAGAGTTTCACCTGGGAAAACCAAGAAGGTGAAAAACCCCGCAACTTCCTCAGAGATAGATAGAGCAATGATACAACCCAAGCATAAGAGATATACTCCTAACATCAGCTTCTCCTCCTCCACTAGTGCGCCACTCTCTGGAGAGTGTAGAAGTGAATAATGAAGTGATCAAATAGAGTGCCTCCCGCACTCTATTTATACACTAACTTGACTTGCCTAATAAACTTACTAGGTCGGCCTTGACTTAACCACATAACATAATGCTGATAGGGCCGACCCCATCAAGGTGGTCTAATAACCCATCAAGTATAAGTTACGACACTTACAATATAAATGACGACACTTCCGTATAGAGGAATAATAACATCTCTATAGGAATACAATATACATATATGAAATACATTCCGAAGTTACAAATACATCAACACTCCCTCTTAACTAGGAAGGTATTTCTTGACACAGGTCTTCTTGCACAAGTCTTCTTCTCTGGATCATCGACATCGAATCATCGTCATCATCCCTGCTGCTGCTATCTCAATCAATCTATGAACTACTCGTCATAGGAAGTTGTACAGAGCTAGTCCTTTTTCATACTGGATGTAGGCCCACCACCTACAGGTCTTCATCACTGGCCATACTGTGGAATCCTCAAGACTTATTACGTGCGTCACAAAACCTCGCAAGAGCATCCCAGGCTGTTACGAGCACACAGCTCTTCCTGTCGGATCTCCCAGGATCTTTTACATGTGACTGTCATAAAACCTTAAAAGAGTGTCTTGCCCAGCAAGATCTCTAAAGAGCATTTGAGGCCTTTTATGTGTCTAGCACAACCTGTTCGGATCTCCAGGACTTATTACATGTGACCCCTACCACAAAACCTTAAAAGAGTGTCTTTCCAAGCAATATCTCTAAAGAGCATCTGAGGCCTTTTACGTGACTAGCACAACCTGTCCAGATCTCCAGGACTTATTACATGTGGTCCCCACAAAACCTTGAAAGAGTGTCTTGCCAAGCAAGATCTCTAAAGAGCATCTGAGGCCTTTTACGTGACTAGCACAACCTATCCATATCTCTAGGACGTATTACATGTGGTCTAGCAAAACCTTAAAAGAGTGTCTTTCCAAGCAAGATCTCTAAAGAGCATCTGAGGACTTTTACGTGACTAGCACAACCTGTCCAGATCTCCAAGACTTATTACATGCTACCCTTGCACAACCTATCCATGGCCACAGAGTATCAACCTAATACTCACCATACATCGTCCTGATGTACATGATCATCCTGATCATCATCACTGCATCGTCCTGATGCATGTCATCTGGACCAACATCCTGAAGCTCGTCATCCATCATCATCCTGATCATACAATGCATCCAACTGATGCGTACCAAGTATCTACCTGATACATATCATCATATATGATCCACTTGATCATACAATGTATCCACCTGATACATACACAGATACATGATCCACCTGATCATACAATGTATCCACCTGATATATATCAACATACATGATCTACCTGATCATACAACGTATCCACCTGATACATATACAGATACATGGTCCAAGCATCCAACATGATGCATATACATATACATGATCTAACTGATCATAACAAGCATCCAACATGATGCATATACATATACATGATCCAACTGATCATAACAAGCATCCAACATGATGCATATACATATACATGATCCAACTGATCATAACAAGCATCCAACATGATGCATATACAGAGCAGTAACTAGAGCATCGTCCTAATGCACATCATCCAATGCTTACATCCACAGCCATGGGAAGGATCCTCCTCTCACGATGCTTGGAATGGTTTCCAGCAAATATGTCCATCACTTCTTCCTCGAAGTGTCGTCAATCTGAAGAACACCAAGCCTCTCTCTGAAGTACTCAAACTTCACTCTAGCTAGTGGTTTCTTCAGCACATCTGCAACCTGCTCATCCGTCGCAACATACAGGAGCTTCACGGCTCCTCTCTGCACCATATCCCCAATATAGTGATATTTGATGTCAATGTATTTCAACCTGTCGTGGAACACTGGGTTCTCAGACAGCTTCACACAACTCTGGTTGTCACAAAAGATACCAGTAGCATCCAATGGGATATCAAATAACTCAGACAGTAGCTTCCTCAGCCATACTGCCTCACAACTAGCCGAACAAGCTGCAACATACTCTGCCTCGGCTATACTTAGTGCTACGCAAGACTGCTTCCTGCTAAACCAAGAGATCACACCTGATCCGATACTGAAGCAGCACCCAGATGTGCTCTTCCTATCTGCAGCATTGCCTGCCAAGTCTGAATCAACATAACCCTGCAGGTTAAACTTTTGATTCGCATCATACTTGAGCCCATAATCAATTGTACCCTTCAGGTACCTCAGAGTATGCTTTACAGCAACCAGGTGAACACCTCTGGGATCCGTTAAAAACTGTCTCAATGTGTTCACCGCAAAGCAAATATCTGGTCTAGTGTTCGTCAGGTACATCAAGGACCCAATCATCTGACGATACATCAGTAACATCAATCGAATCAGATGAAGCATCACACAGAAGCTTCAGGTTCGATGCCATAGGTGTGGCCATGGCCTTGCAGTCCATCATCCCGAACCTCTTCAAGATCTCTACTTCATACTTCCCTTATCCAAGGAAGATTCCATCTACTCTCTGCCACACCTCCATGCATAGAAAGTAGTGCATAATCCCCAAGTCCTTCATCTTGAACTCGACAGGAAGCTTCCTCTTGGTATCGACAATCAACCCATCCTCACCTATTACAAACAGGTCAACCACATATAAAAGTAGTATCACTGGATTGCCTTCCTCAACCTTGTAGTAAAGGTTGGAATCCGCTTTACTCTCGGTAAAGCACAAACTGGATAAAAGCTGTCTATCCTACCATACCAAGTCCTAGGAGCTTGCTTCAAGCCATACAAGGCTTTCTTCAACCTGCACACATATGACTCCCTGTCATATGTCTCAAAACCAAGTGGCTGCTCCACATACACTTCCTCCTCAACTACACCATTCAAGAAAGCTGTCTTGACATCCATTTGGTCTATCTTCCATTTCATCACTATAGCCAGAGCAAGTATTGTTTTGATGGAACTGTATCTGGCTACAGGAGCAAAGGTCTCTTCATAGTCTATTCCCTCTTTCTGAGAGAAGCCACGAGCGACAAACCTTGCCTTGTATTTCTCTATGCTACCATCTGCGTCATGCTTGATCTTATAGATCCACTTGGAAGTCACAACAGACTTCCCTTCAGGTCTTGGGACTGCATCCCAAACATCATTCTTCATGATCAACTGGTACTCCTCGATCATGGCATTCTTCCCGAATCCTGGGAACTTCAATATCTTCAATATCTTTAATAGATAACTTTGTTGCTGAAAAAATGTTCTAGTCCTTCTTTTGTAGGTGATGGTATACGATCTTTCCTACAAAACAAGTTAAATTGCATGATTAGAAAACATCTCGTAGTTTTCAGAACAAATTCTTACACATAAATAAATATGTCATACAGTCATGCAATTATCTTAGCCAATGCTTCAATACAACATTTATCCATATTCTGTAACTTTCTAGATGCCTTCCAATCTCTACCAGAACATAGTTAAGAGTGTGCACAATTCCCAACATGTCAGCAAGGAGGTTTCATTCTAGATAAGTAGCAATGGAATGTTGTATAGTGCCATAGGCCACTTACCCATCACATGCATATTAGTAGTTTACTGTTCATTAATGCATTTATTCTAATATGCATAATACACACCCTAAGTCTAAGAACATAAGCATATACATCATTGGACAATATTATTTAAACAAACAAATATGCAAGAAATGACAATTCAAATACTTATCTTTGTTTGTTTGTTGAGTGGACTCCCTCTCAATGTTTGCTTCCTTGCAGGAACTACTGGAGTGTGCTCCCTCTTGATCTGGATTATCTGTCCTATCCATCCTGGACCACTATGCATGCTCAAATATGCACTAGTGTCATGATTGTGCCATCCTCAAGATCTCATGCATAATCATACATTCATTAGTATAATCTCAATACTATCAAAACACAATAATCTTAAACATGTAGAGTCATGATCATTTCAAACACAGATAATGAGCATTAGTATTCAAGGTTTGAGGGAAGACTTCTTTTACTCATGCATATTCCTATTTGACCATAGGACTCTTCTGGTTAGTCATATCATCAATCGAGGTAAGGGACATAATATGCATAAACCCTTGATTACTTAAATTTCCAATTTCATAAATAATCATTATCAATCATGCCATGTATACTTATATAAGAGATCCTAACACAAGGTAGGATTCTAACTTGATATAGGAAAAACATACCTGGATTAGCATGCTAGCTAGTTATGTCTAACATACCCGCATAATGTCTTCTTGTTCTCTTCAATGACTTGTGCTAGTAACCTGCATATCTCATAGGTTAACCATTATAGAACCAAGTTATACATACCTCGTAAGTAGATCTTCTATGTGATCCATGACAATGGATGAATCTTTGTCTTCATGTCACCATGGCCATATGTTCTTGAACTAGAACATGATTTGTCTTTCTTGATGTACCTTTCATGTTAGTGGACAACATCAACCTCATACAACACCACAATGCATTAGTACAATCATAAGTGTCAAAACCCTAATTAATGAATATCTACATTCATAATTTTATTAAGTTGATATGACAAGTCTAAAGTTCATCAAGATTGTACTAACCTTAACGAATACAAACATACCATGAACTTAATCATGAATAGATCTCGAAACATACCTAGATAAGTCATACCTGTCGAGATTGCTTGTAATCTTCTTATGTAAGGTCTTAGCCTCATCTCCCTCTGAAACAAGAACTTCTTCACTTATGTAGGTGACCAAACCATTCTCTTCTAGGATTAACCCAATCCACTTGATTTGTAGAAACTGGATCTGGAGCTTGATTAGGGTTTGTTAGGGAAACCCTAAATATTAAAAATTTGAATTTCAAACTTCTGAAAGGATAGAAAGATGCGACTTGATGAGCTGATCAACCTAGTATACTCAGAATTTGAAAACTGCAAAGTTTCACCCCTCAAATTTGCTTTTCAATCTTCTGGATTCACTTGGGAGGACCCTGAACTAGGGTTTGAGTTTCCCGGAGCTTCACCCAACCAAATGGTTTGATCCAAAGCTCTAAACTTCGATTTTTTCCAAGGATCTTCCAGTTATGGTCATAGATTTCAAAAATTCCCATTTTTGCAGAAGCCCTAATTTTTCACCTTTCCGATCAAAGTCCTGAACTAGGGTTTCATCAAGCCTGACCTTCTGCCAAACCAAAAAATTCAATCTTGGTCTCTAAATTTCGATTTTGATGAGGAGCATCCAGCCATGGTCTCCGATTACAAAAATTCCAACTTTCTCCGAAGCCCTAAATTCCCGGAGCCATGAATGAAGGTGCTCAAAATCTAATTCTGTTTTGACCGAAATATGCACTTGATTGTTTCTGGTGTAACTCCGAAATTTCAGATCTACAGGGTCTGAAAATTTTTTTTATGGTATCCTGACCTGTTATCTTTCCAACCCCATAGGTCTGACCTCAATTGGATTCTCTGAGAGAGAGTTATGCCAAGTGTCGCAATGTGACCTCTTTATGGGATAAAACGGGAGAGCGAGCTTGTACGGAGTGCCACGTGTCACTGGTTCACTTTTGGACTCTGAACCTTCGACCTGTGAAAGTACAGTCCGTGCCCTACCTATCACTTTTTACAAAATTTCATTTGGAGCTTCCTATCCCAAGTTGTGACCTTTTTTCCTAGGTCACCTGTTTATGACTAAGATCTGGAAGAGGCATAAACCCTATATTGTACAACTCATAAATCACAAAGTACAATGAATTAGAGGTTTTTCTTTGGACATGAGGTACATGGGGATCTTATCTTTGACCTATAATATTTTCAGATCCTGAAACCTCGCCGAAATGTATTTATAGTGAAAGTGATACGATGACTGGTTTTTGCTATATCAAGCCTTAGCTTCGCAAGTGCAACAAGTGTCATAAATGCCATACCATGCCTTCTTTCAGGATAGCTCTGATACCATGTTAGTTTTTCAGAAATTTCAATTTGATCTAGGATCTTAATTGAGAGAATAACATGTACAACATATCTACAGCATATCAATCATGGACACAATAATGCAGGCACACAAGAGACACTGAGTTTCACCGGGGAAAACCAAGAAGGTGAAAAACCCCGCAAATTCCTCAAAGATAGATAGAGCAATGATACAATCCAAGCATAATAAATATACTCCTAGTAGCAGCTTCTCCTCCTCCACTAGTGCGCCACTCTCTGGAGAGTGTAGAAGTGAATAATGAAGTGATCAAATAGAGTGCCTCCCGCACTCTATTTTTACACTAACTTGACTTGCCTAATAACCTTAGTAGGTTAGCCTTAACTTAACCACATAACATAATGCTGACAGGGCCGACCCCCACTAGGGTGGTCTAATAACCCTTTTACCCACATGACTCATACAGGGCCGACCCCATCAAGGTGGTCTAATAACCCATCAAGTATAAGTTACGACACTTACAATATAAATGATGACACTTCCGTATAGAGGAATAATAAAATATCTATAGGAATAAAAACAGTTATGTATAGAGGAATAATAACATCTCTATAGGAATACAATATACATATATGAAATACATTCCGAAGTTACAAATACATCAACAGAAAATTCAATAGAACAACTCTGTTTTGTTAACCAACAGAGGAATAATTTTACTAGACCTATCCAATCCAATAATCAAAACTACTTTAATAAAGGGAATCCCCAGTAGAATTGGACTCCTTCATCACAAATTTCATGGCCTCCACAAGAAAGGCCAAGTCAATGGTAGAATAAGCAAACTCCTTACCATAAACCATACTTCACCCAGCCTTACCAACCATACTCTCCACCTTTTCCACAACCGCAAATGAACTATGTGAATCAATATCCATCTCTCACAAATTAGAGAACACCACTACCACAACTGCTTATAATGCAGCCGCCTCCACAAAACAAATTGCCCCCTAGACAACCTACAATCCCAGCTCAACCGGTCCCAAATCCAAATAACAATAGAACATGACAACAACCCTACAACAACAAGTTGATGCAGTTTCCAACTTATGTAGTAGACACACTAGATTTGAATGAGATTAATCTGAGATTTGGAAAAACACTACCAGGTTCCCACCATCAAAATAATCAAGAACCCACATTTCCAGGACAACCCACATATCCAGAACATCAACAGCCTATAATTATACATTCCTAGGAAAAAGACCACAACTACCGGAACATTATCCTCCATTTACTGAAAAGCTAAAACAAAACAACAAAGAAGAAGCATAAAATGCCATAATCAATGAATTAAAACACTTAAACATTCAAATTCCACTCTTACAAGCAATCATAGATGTTCCAATATGTAACAAGTTCATAAAGGAAAACTATTTGAGGAAACCTAGAAGAAGGAAACGGGATCCCCCAACCATAAATGTTGTAGGCCTACTAGCAGACCTTATGTTAGGAATATCTGTCAACCCAAAATACCTCGATCCAGGTCGCCCTATCGTCAATGTAACCATAAACAAAAATCCTATTTCAAGCAGTTTAATTGATCTAGGAGCTGCAATAAACGTTATGACAAGTGACACTATGTTAACCCTAGGTCTCCAAACCTTTATAAGACCAACAAGCACGGTGTTACAATTGGCTGACACATCCACTGTTAAGCCAGAAGGTATCCTAGAATATGTAATTATTAATATTGAATCATGGGAATATCCAGCAGAATTCATAGTCATAGAAGTCAAAAGCAAGCTAAGTGGGTACCCAATCATCCTAGGGAGGTCGTGGATGGCAACAATAGACACCTATATCGACTGCCGATCTGGGGATATGAAAATTACCACTGGACAAGCTAGAAGGAAAATCACCATATACCCACGAGCCAAACGATCTACATATGAAGAACACCCTAATAGGATGGATGATTATGATGACATAGATGATCAAAGTATGCAACCAGTCTTCAGCATAAAAAATGCTCTAACCCTAAAATCTAAGGATGAAGATGCTTATTTAGCTAATTTTATTCAAAATGTTTATCCTAATCATGATATGCTTGAACAAATTTTTGCAACAGGGAAACAACAATAAGTGTTAAACACCCCTATCAACATAGACATAATGTGGCGGCAAGTATTCTCTGTTGAAGAAAAACTGCGATAGGTAAAAGTCATGGAAATATTTCCAGGGAAGCTAGTCAATATTAATGCACATATGGAACCTGAACAAGAAAAACAGTTAATAAAAGTGCTCTCAGAAAACAACAGGGATTTCGCGTGTACCTACACTGATATGAAGGGGATACACCTGGATATTTGCAAACATTATATTTACATCAAAAAGGCGATGTCCCGATAAGACAACCCCAAAGAAGGATGAACCCAGCGTTAAAATATATAGTTAAACTGGAATTGCAAAAATTATTGGATGTAGTCTTTATTTACCCTATCTCAAACAGTGAATGGGTCTCACCCTTGATGATAGATCCAAAGAATGGAGGAAAATGGAGAATCTATGTTGATTATAGAGAACTTAACAAAGCAACCAAAATAGATCACTTCCCACTACCATTCACTGATCGGGTGTTGGATACTCTAGGTGGAAACAAGTTTTTTTCATTTCTAGACGGATTCAATGGATATAATCAAATCCAAATCCACCCCGTTGACCAAGATAAAACAACATTTACCTTCCCATGAGGCACATATGAATACACAGTACTACCTTTTGGAATGTGTAATGCCCCATCAACCTTTCAAAGAGCTATCTTGAGTATATTTTTTGATTTTATCAACGATCAGATGGAAGTCTACATGGACGACTTCACACCATATGGACAAAGTTTTCATCAAGCACTACAACATCTAGAATCAGTCCTAAACAAATGCATCGAAATGAGTCTGTGCCTCAGCAATGATAAATGTCGGATGCTAATGCAAGAAGGCATAGTTCTGGGCCACCACATATCCCAAAGAGGTATTGAAGTAGATCAAGCGAAAGTCACTATTATTAAAACTCTACCCCCACCTGGAAAATAGAGGGATGTGTGCAACTTCCTTGGGAAAACAGGTTACTACAAAATATTCATTGAGGGATTAAGTAAAATTGCCGCACCTATGTTTCCCCTCTTGAAAAAAGACACATAATTCATTTGGACTGAGCATTACTTGACAGCATTTGACCACCCCAAGGAGAAAACCACTACTTCCCCAATCCCCTAAGGGCCAAATTGGACGCTACCATTTCACATCCACTCGGATGCCTCAGACAAAGCTATAGGGGCGGTCCTCGGACAGGAAGAAGAAAAAAAACCATATGCAATCTATTACATTGGCAAAAACTTGGCAGGGGTGGAACTCAACTACACAGTCACATAAAAGGATTTTTTGGTTGTTGTACATGCCATAAACAAGTTTAGGCACTATATAACAGGGTAGCCGGTCTTTGTACACACATATCTTTCCACAATCAGGTACCTCATGAATAAACCCAATACAAGTGCTAGGATTATTAGATGGTTGCTTCTTTTACAAGAATTCAACTTAACAATCCTTGACAAACCAGGAAAACATAATGTGGTAGCAGACTTCTTATCAAGGTTGACCCATGTGCAGGATAGTGAATTAGTAAAATATGATTTCCCTGATGAACACCTGTTTGCAATTTCGACACACAGCCCATGGTTTGTCGATATAGTTAACTACCTTGTATCTAGAAGGTTTCCACAACATTATAATTACTTAGAAAAGTGTAAGATCATCAGTAAAAGTGCGACCTATACTTGGGTACAAGGAATGCTCTTTAAAAATGGACCAGACCAAATATCAAGAAGATGCATCCGAGAAGATGAAGTCCATGACATACTCCACGCTACTCACAATGAACCTTGTGGAGGCCATTTTGCAGCAAAAAGGACAACTTATAAATACTACAGACATGATACTACTGGCAACACTACACAAAGACTCTCAAGAATATGTTTCACATTGTGATGACTGTTAAATAATGGGAAAATCAACACAAAGAGAAGAGATGCCTCTACAACCCCAGGTTTCATTAGAGCCATTTGAGAAATGGAGATTTGACTTCGTTGGGCCATTCAACCCACCTTCAAATAAGAAAAACTACATCTTGGTATGCACAGACTATCCTACTATGTGGGCTGAGGTTACATCACTCACAACAGCTAATGAAACAAGTGTAGCAAATTTCTTCACAGAAAAAATATTCCATAGATTTGGAGTTCCCAGAGAATTAGTTTCTGATCAAGGGAAACAATTTACATCAAACCTAATTGAGGAGCTACTTAGAAGGAACAAAATAAATCATTGAAGATCATCCTCCTACCACCCACAAGCCAATGGGCAAGTTGAGGTTACAAACAGGGAACTTGAAAAGATTCTAACAAAAATAGTTCAATTACATAAAAGATATTGGGAGGATAGGTTAAGTGAAGCAGTTTGGGCTTACAATAGAACACGGAAAACAACAATTGGTTTTACCCCCTATGAGCTTGTGCATGGGAGAAAAGTAATGCTCCCTATTGAATTTGAGACCAAAACACTGAGAATAAAAAACCATTTAGACATGCAACTTTCAACAATTCAGAAAGAGTGTATTCTCCAATTGAACAAGCTGGATGAGAACCGCGAACAAGCTCTAGCCCACACCGAAATCATCCAGCAACAAAGGAAGCAATGGCATGATAATAATATAAAAGAAAATAAATTCACAGAAAGGGATTGGGCATTGTTATATGATCTAGATTCCAAAAATTCCAAGGAAAACTTACAACACGATGGTTAGGACAATAAATCATAGATACAATCTACGACAATGGAGCAGTCAGAATCAATACCATAGGCGAAACTGAATTTCCAATGTTGGTAAACGGACACAGACTCAAATTGTACAAGAAACCACAATCCAAAGAGGAATTCACCCAAACACTTTATCAGAAATATCTGATGCTAATAGAGGACGTGCACGTCCTCCACTTAAACTAGATAGAAAAAATGAATGAAAAAAAAAGAAAGAGAAAAATTATGAAAAAAAGAAAAAAAAAAGGAAGAAAAGAAAACACACACAAAACAAAAAGAAAAAGAGGAACAACATATCAAAAGAAGCAACAAAAATATATCAAGCGAGCCAACATATCAACCGAAGTAGCAAAAATATATCAAGCGAGCCAACATATCAACCGAAGTAGCAAAATATCAAAAGAAGTAGAAAAAATATATCAAGCGAGCGAGCATATCAACCGAAGCAGCAAAATATCAACCGAAGCAACAAAACTTATTATCAAGGGATCCAACATTACAACAGAGCAACATCCCAATATCAAGCGAGCCAGTGCATAAGAAAGGAGCCAACCCCCACAATTGCGAAACTAACAAACAAAACTACAGACAAAGACAAAATCAACTACGGAAATCCACAATAACTACGGAAATCTCCACATTAGCAATTAAAGTACGATATACACAAAAAAGTGATATTTGAATCCTTTGTTTCCATTTTTGGTCAAATCAATTTCTACCTATAGAAGGAATATTACAGAGTTGAGGACAACTCTCTTTAGACAAGATAATGACACACGGTTCAAAGTTCAAAGTAACCACACCAGGTAATGATTGCCGATCCAAATTAGGAAATGACGATCTTATGAATGTCTGTATCCCACTAAGTTCCTTCATATCAAACAACACCACAACGAGAAAAGATGAAAAGATAAGGCGGAAATAACATAAATGATGGCATAATAAGACGAAAGTGGGATAGGAATAAGCAAACAAGTCCTATCGGCGCATATGAAAGCAAGCCTTCAGACTTCGAGTAGAGCAAATACAACAAGAAGAATACAGGATTCAGTCAGCAAGTCGGCTCTCAACCCAGAACATAACAAGTAAGTTTATATGGTTTGCCACCCTGAATTTCATACTACTCATCCATTTAGTAATTTTCGAGAAGATGGTTGTGGGGTTTAAAAAGAGCGAGCCAGAGGATCATGCCCTCATCTATGAACAACCAGAAGTGTTGGTAATCCTCCGCATAGCGGGCTGGATGTCGTTCATTACTGGGTTAAGAGGACATTATGTAGAAGTAGCCCTAGAATTCGCCAGAAATATGAAACATTTAAATGAAGAACAACATGCCACTTTGGTGAAGGGGTTACGCATACGCCTAAGTGAGGAAGCGATTGCAGCATACACGGGCATGCCCCAGGGATTGCACTAGGGGAAAGATGACAGGGAATCCAATCTTATAGAAAAACTGACTTTCTTTGCGGAAGGTGAGCGTTATGAGGAAGACAAGAACGACGTCAAAAGAGAAACCATGCCGAATCCGTGGGATGAAGTAGCCTCTGCCATCCTCAAATACATTACTTTCACAGGGAGACTCAGCTATATACCTACCTTTCATTCCAGGATACTAGATCTCTTGAGGAACAGGGGGCATATAAAACCCAACAACAATATTAACATCCCTTTTTACCTGTTACAATCCATTTGGGAGATGAGCAGGAAGGTAACACAAGGGAAAGAGGATGCATTATCTCATCATGGGTTAATCAAACTAATCATTTATGAAGAATTGATAGCCCAGGTTCCTGAACTCTCCTGGGAAGAATTCATCCATATCTCTACCGAGGATGTCTAGAGGATGAGGGGCACCCCAACTGTGGGCGCAACCCCCATCTCGGAGCAAAAAGGAAAAAAGATAGCCAATCAATTAGGGGTTAAGAGGAAAATCGACATAGTCATTGACGACAACGAAGTCGTAGATGAAACCCTGGTAAAGATAAAACACTCCAAAGACACCTCCGGTCAGAAACAAACAGTGTCGTCTGCCAGAAAACATGAGTTTAGGAAACAAAGCAGAAGAATGAAGCAGGAGACAAAATCTAGGGAAGAGAGGGAAAGGAAAAAGAAAGAAGAAGAGGAATATGAAGCAGGTCCCATACCCCTGGACCAACAAGACGCTGAGGATGATGGGGCAGAATAAGGGGACCCTTTTACACCAATGAGAGAAACATGCCACTCAAGGACCGTGCAACACTTAAAGAATAAACACGGACTAAAGAGGATGATCGTCTGAATGAGGCACTGTTCGAACTATCAAGAGATAGAGAAGATCTGGCAGCCCTGAATATTGAGGCACAACTCCATAAGACAAAGGCTGCATCGTCAGCCGCACCCCCAATCATGCATGATAAAATTAAAATATTGAAAATGCAGCTTATTTCCCAGCTGAAGCAAATGGAACAACATAACCAGACATTGCAGGAAGAATTGATCAAATATCTGGAGAGGTGGGCACAAAAATACCAACATATCTTACAATTGGAAAATACCCTAGTCACTGCTGCCAAGCTGTATGAAGAGATCATCGGGTATAGACCGCCATCCCGGATCTATACAATATATCTTAGAGAAAAATAGTGTAGTTTTCAGTTACAAAGACTGAAACATCACTTACCCATGGAAGTAACCACCCCGAAATAGTTCATGGATGCTTCTCTGGAGAGCACAGAACTAGAAAAGGATCAACTATGTGATTTTTTTCTCCACAACCTAGTCGTACCCAAATCACCAAATTGGTCACCAAATCCATATGTGGGTGACTTCTAGCTCAGAGTGTTGTGTTCATGGATGAACCACGAAATGAAGAGGTCACAAGATGCTCACCTCTACGAAACAGAAGAATCGAAAAATGCATTATGGATAAGAGTCGAGGCCACACACCCAGAGAAGGTGATCCAAGATTAGAAGGTGATCCAAGATCATTATTCCATAACCTCTAATGAGTACCTGATCCCAATCCTTGAAGAAAAGCAGCAAGAATCCATAGAGCACTTTGACAAAACCACACAGAGCACACTCGACGAAGTACAGGATGTCATAAATGATCGATGGAAAAGAGTTTTAGGAGACCTGAAAAAGCGTGAGCCTCATTCCCCCACAGATTGGGAGTCACGTTAATCAGGGGAAAAATGTATAAAGAATATTTGATGAAGAACAAACTCAAATGGATTGGAATGAAGCTAAATCCACCATTCTTTCTCCCCCTGATAATTAAAGAGAACATCAATGAGGACGAATAAAGGAGGACATGTGACAAGGAAGAGCAGAGTTAGGGATACTACCGACAGGGAGGAACTCCTTGGGTCGTTGCTTGGGACATCAGAAAATCCATGGGAAAGCAGGATGGGTTACACAAGGATGAGTAACATCTTCAAGTTCGGGGGAGATGATGAGTCCATAATATAGGTATCAAATACACCCCATTGCGCCATGGAAAAGCAGAAAAACAATAAAAAAACATTCATTTTTGTAGGTTAGAATGCAATTTGATTGATAATAGAACAATGTGATTTAGTAGTTATTATTTTTTGCGTTTTAGCATATTTTGTCAACTAATCAAGTGAATAAGACTCTATGTGGACCAACGCAGATAGATACGAAAGTATGGCACACCTAAGCTCCAGTCAAAGCTAAAGAGAGACACGAAGATTCATGATTTATAGGAAATAATCCCCTGAATTGGGGTCGTGAATTCCAATGCTGAAACTAGGGTTGAAACATTGTAATAAGTAGAGGCACTTGGGTAGCAGGGGCATAAGGGATATTTTTTGGAAACTACTCTCTGTTTTTCTATTCGGATATACAGTTTCTAATCTTTACGACTGTTATGGATTCTATGGATTTTTAATGAAAAATCAACGTTACTTACCACTTGTGAGTTCATAAGTTTTATTTTCGCTCTGTTAGAAAAATAGGATCGCAGAGCAATAAATAATAAACAAGATGCAAATACAATCACACAAACATATTACAAGAGAGACACCAATATATCGTGGTTCACCCAACATGGGCTACGTCCACACTGAAATTGCTAGTCCTTATTATTATACCATCCAACAATAAAGGGATACAACCCACAGCACATCCGCTGCACTTCCTCTTCACTATCTCACAGTCTCTCGTTTCGATCTCAGATATCTTTACAATGCATAATACCTAATACATCAAACCTAGCCGTATTACAATGTCTTTCTTATAAAGGGGAATACAATGGGAAAATACCACAGGTTACCCAAAACCATGGGCCCGTAAAAAAACCCCAAAAATTTCCTTCAAGTCTTTGCCCCCGAACCCCCGCTAGGGGCTCGCTGGCCCCCGAACCCCAGTGGGGGGAGGGTTTGCCCCCCCCCCCCCACACCTGCCACTGGGATGAGTGTACAATCCTTTTTCATATCATATAAAGCTGGGGTACAAACACAGCTGAATAATAATATCTCTGAATCTAGGAGATCAAGCTCCACAACCAACAATCTCCCACTTGGACACTGATCACAACAACTCCACCGTTGTTGCACTTGCTGGACCTTGGACTTGGCAAATTTATCATCTTCACCTTCACGCTAGAAAGCCAAATGAAACCGAGCAGGAACTCAATTTCTCTCTGGTCACTACCTTTGTGAACATGTCTATAGGATTTTGGCTAGTATGTATCTTTTCTAGCTTCAACAGTTCATCTTCCAGAACAAAGCGTATGAAATGGTACTTGAGCTGTATATGTTTAGTCTTGGAATAGAATGTTTAGTTCTTTGCAAGATGAATGGCACTCTGGCTGTCACTACACAACCTGCTATCCTTCTGCTTCTTACCCAACTCCTCCATAAACCTCTGCAACCAAATCATCTCTTTACTAGCCTCTGTAACAACAACATACACTTCTTCCATTGTTGAAAGTGCAACAACCTTTTGCAGTTTCGAAATCCAATTTACTGCCGTTCCACCTACAGTAAACACATACCCTGTGGTGCTCCTCTTGCTATCCTTATCACCTGCCATATCTGCATCAACATATCCCTGTAGAACAGTGTCTAAACCTCCAAAACATAATGCCTGAGTGGTAGTACCTCTCAAATACCTAAGAATCCAATGTACCTCCTTCCAATGTTCTTTACCTGGATTGTTCATATATCTGTTCACAACTCCCACTGCATGTGCAATATCTGGTCTTGTGCATACCATGGCATACATCAAGCTTCCAACCGTTGATGAATAGGGAATCTTGGACATGTAATCTATCTCTTCTTGTGTCTTGGGACACATTTCCTTACTTAGTTTGAAATGGCTGGCCAAAGGTGTACTAATTGGTTTTGCATTCTGCATTCTGAACCTCTGCAACACCTTTTATATGTACTAATTCAGAGACAATGTCAATTTGCGATTTTTCTTGTCTCTTGTTATTCTCATACCAAGGATTTGCTTTGCAGCACCCAAATCCTTCATCGCAAATGAATTAGCTAGCTTCCTTTTGAGTACATTTATATCCTACATGTTAGACCCTTCAACAAGCATGTCATCCACATACAATAACAAGATAATATATCTTTCATTGTCTAGCCTCTTGAAATAAACATAGTGGTCAGAATGACATCCACTATAACCTTGTTCTGTCATAAACCTGTCAAATTTTAAATACCACTGCCTTGGAGCTTGCTTCAAGCCATACAAGCTCTTCTTCAACCTGCATACCAAATCCTCCTTCCCTTTGACCTCATACCCTTGTGGCTGCTGCATATATATATCTTCCTCCAAATCCCCATGGAGAAAAGTTGTTTCTACATCTAACTGTTCAAGATGCAAATCTTCTACTGCCACTAGACTTAAAATAGTCCTAATTGAAGTCATCTTAACAACAGGAGAAAATATTTCATCAAAATCTATACCTTTCTTCTGTGTAAACCCCTTTACAACAAGTCTGGCCTTGTACCGCTTCTTGCCTCCTTCTTCTTCCTTCAACCTGTAAACCCATTTGTTCTGCAATGCTCTTTTACCAGCAGGCAACTGAACCAAATCCCAAGTCTGGTTTCCTACCAATGAGTCCATCTCCTCATTCATGCCTTGCTCCCACTTCTTTCTAGTTTCCACCTGCTGTAATGTCCCCATTTTGACCCTCTTTGCATTAAATCATAAATGATGTAAATATTGCTATTTAATCATGGTGAGGAGCTCAAGGCCAAGGCCCCACCATTGATTTAGCGTTTTATGTATCGACAATTAAAAATAGATGCCTATTGTTCTTGTGTTGGACATGCACAATGTAAATTAAGACATCATGTAAATACGAATTTTAATGAAATACCCACAACTAGCTATGCAATGCAACAAAGAGATGGGGGCATGATTTCTACAAGGAATAGGGAGGGAAATTATTCAAACCCTTGAGCCAATGGTGATAATCCAAATGTCAATGAATAAACCCTCAACTACCCATTTTGGCTTATGCACCCAATCATTAAATTCTTCCAAGAGTTGGTTGAGGTAGTTAATACCTTCAGAATGAAGAGGTATGGAAACCAATTTCGTGCATGGGCAAGCCATCAACTTGGGAAAACGTACTTTTGCTTTTAGGGAAAGAAAACGCCCACGAAATGGTGCCCAAAGCCATTATGAACCCATAGTCTTTCCTCTCTCACGAAGTCTGAAGTAGCTGAGTCTATCTCCTTCACTTTTTCTACCATTTTCCTGTATTTTCCATAGCTGGGAGCTCGTTTTTGTGTTGCACAGTGGTTGGGAGAAAGGGAGTCACTTTTTGGGGGTTTATAGAGGTCATTTCAGCCCCTGGAATGCATATAAACGTTTTCTGAAAATGAATGGCTCTCCCAGGGTTTATTTCCCATCTACCAGTTCGTTTTGGTTGCCCACGTTTTTCAACACTTGTATTTTTTGTTATTGGGTGCATCCCTGTATTGGTTTGAATTGTGAGCAAGAAATTAGGAGTGGAAGTGGACCTGAATGGGCTTGATAAAACTATTGAGGGAGATAACCTCTCAAGAAGATCAAGGGGGCTGGATACTCTTCTATGCACACCTTGAACAATATTAGATTGGAAGTTATGGCCTGAGGGACTGTGTAGTAGTGAAGGGAGTACTTCCATGTGCCAGATGTGTAGGTATTGTGGGAGCAAAGCTAGATAGATCTTGCAGAGGGTACCCATATCTCTATGGATGATCCCACTAGCTTAGCAATTCTTCCTTCCATTGCCTAACAACCTGATAAACCCAACTGTAGATTGGCTTGGCTGATTTGGTGTATCTTTGGGCTATGTGTGAGTCTGTTGTTCCCTGATTCCTTGTAGAGATCATGCCCAGCTCGGGGGTGGCAGTGTGTTGAGATATTGATGATCACAACTGGCTTATGGTTGGGTGGAATGTTGCAGTTGCATAGCCAGTTGCTCGGGACTACTTTGTTATAAGATAAGTACTCTCTTGTATTAACTTTGCAATTATTTATTCGATGAATATCATGAATATCTTGAATGTATGATGGATGTGTAATTGAAATTACTTCCGCTATGTTTTCTTATAATTATACATTTCCATATTTCTTTTTATATTATGTGAATGCTTATTTAAAAGTTCATGGGGCTAGATGCCCAGCTTTAGCATCACGTTCTCTCCATCATGCCGGTATGATGGGAGGGGACATTACACCTGCATTGTTTCTTCATAACATTCTGGTTCACCAGAATCAGTCATCAATAAATAATACATTGAAGGAGAGTATCGTTCAAGGAGTCTACTTAACCTGGTAGATCTTCTTACACTTGCAGGAGTTTTAGGTACTTGTTGCTGTTTTTGATTTTCTGGCACCTTTGGAACTTCATCTTCTTTAATTTCATCAAGTATTGTGTACTCTGTGTTTTCCTTTTACTGTTTCTTTCCCTGCAACTGATCTTTATACATGACCTTTTCATTGAATATCACATCTCTACTCCTAATGATTTTGTTATTTTCATAATCCCATAAGCGATAACCAAAAAAATCAACCCCATATCCAATAAAGGTACATTTCTTGGATTTAACTTCAAGCTTTGTTCTATTTTCTTTATCAATATGGACAAATGCTTCACAACCAAATGTTTTCAGAAATGAGTAGTTTACCTTTTTACCTGTCCATACATTCTCTAGAATACCACCATCCAAAGCACTTGAAGGCCCTCTGTTTATTAAATAAAAAATAGTATTTACAACATCTACCCAAAACTATAAGGGAAACCCTGCATGCAATCTCATACACCTTGCACGCTCCATGATCGTTCTATTCATCCTTTTTGACACACCATTTTCTTGTGGTGTTCCTGGGACTGTCTTCTCTCTACGAATCCCATGGTATGAACAATAAATATCAAACTCCTTGCCACAGTACTCACCTCCATTATCAGATCTGAGACACTTCAACCTTTTTCCTGTCTCATTCTCAACCAAAGCTTTCCACTTCTTAAAAGTAGCAAACACATCAGATTTATGTCTAATGCAATAAACTCAAGTTTTTCTAGTTGCATCATCAATAAATGTAACATAATAATGAGAGCCACCAAGAGATTGTACATGATCCGGTCCCCATACATCTGTATGCACAAGCTCTAACTTTTCATTCTTCTTCTGTTTCCCAACCCTGAGAAATCTGACTCTCTTCTGTTTTCCATAAACACAGTTCTCACATAATTCCAAACTTACCTTCTTCAAATCTGGCAGCAACTTCCTTGAGTGGAGAATCTGCATCCCCTTCTCACTCATGTGGCCAAGCCTATGATGCCACAATGTTGTATCTGTTCCTGTGGAAGCTAAAGAGATAGAATGGTCAGTACAATGAGGACATAAATACAACGTACCTACCCTGTCTCCTTTTGCTATCACAATTGATCCTTTAGTGATCTTCCACAACGTTTCTCCAAACGTAGATAGACAACAGCCATCTCCCAACTGCCCTGTTGAGATCAGATTTCTTTTCATAGCAGGATTATGCCTTACATCTTTCAACATCCATTCAGTTCCATTCTTAAATTTTATCCATACCTTAGCCATTCCAACAATTTTACATGGTTCATCATCACCCAATAAGACATGTCCAAAATCGCCTGGAACATAATCATGAAAATATTTCCTATGGGGTGTAGCATGACATGAATTCCAAAATCTACTACCCAGTAATCACTAGTATTATCTAATGCAAGAATCAAAGCCTCTTGTAACATATCACCTGCTACATTTGCTTCCCGAGTAGTCTCCTGCTGTCCATCTCCATTCTTCTTTAGAGATCTGCAGTCTTTCTTAAGATGTCCTCTCTTTCCACAGTTCCAACACTCTATCTTTCCCAGTCTGGACTTGGATCTGCCCATTTTAGACTTGCTGTAATTACCTTGGCTCTTTCCTTTCTCCCTTTGTCTTCCCCTGCTCTCCATGGTCAACGCATTACCTGATGTCTCAGCTGTGCTTTTTCTTCGCATTTCCTTGCTAAGAATAACACTAACAACATCATTAAATATCAAGGTGTTTGAACCAGATACAGAGTTACTTACAGCCATGACCAAGCCATTCCATCTTTCTAGCAATGAACACAATATTAGAAGAGCCATAACCTCATCATCAAAGTTCACACTTACAGAACTTAGTTGATTTGTAACCGTATTAAATTCATTTAAATGATCAGCAACAGATCCAGCTTCAGACATCTTCATATTAAATAAACGCTTCATTAGAAATACATTATTGGAGGTTGAGGGTTTTTCATACAGCTTACCCAATGCGCTCATCAAACCCTCTGTTGTCTTTTCTTTAGAGATATTGAAAGCCACCGATGAAGCCAGGGACAACCGTATTGTTCCCAGTGCCTTTCTGTCAGGAACTTCCCATTCTTCGTCCTTCATAGTCGCCGGTTGCTTTGCTCTTCCTCCCAACGGTAGGAATAGATCCTTCTGGTACATATAGTCCTCCATTTGCATCTTCCATAACTAGTAGCTTTGGCAATTAAAATTCTCGACCTTAAACTTTCCTTCTTTCGCCATTGCTCCCACTCAAACCAGAAACCCTAGTTTCCTTCGGGTTTATCTGCCAAATAGACCTTTGTCTCTAATACCAATTGTTAGAAAAATAGGATCGCAGAGGAATAAACAATAAACAAGATGCAAATACAATCACACAAACATATTACAAGAGAGACACCAATATATCGTGTTTCACCCAACATGGGCTACGTCCACACTAAAATTGCCAGTCCTTATTATTATACCATCCAACAAATGAAGGGATACAACCTGTAGCACATCCGTTGCACTTCCTCTTCACTGTCTCACAGTCTCTCATTTCGATCTCATAGATCTTTACAATGCATAATACCTAATACATCAACCCTAGCAGTATTACAATGTCTTTCTTATAAAGGGGAATACAATGGAAAAATACCACGGGTTACCCAAAGCCATGGGCCTGTAAAACAACCCCAAAAATTTCCTTCGGGAGCTTCACCCCCGAACTCCCTTTCTCAGGGGCGCTGCCCCCGAACCCCTACCGGGGGCCCGCTGGCCCCCGAACCCCAGTAGGGGGAGACTTCTCCCCCCCCCCCCCCACACACCCCCCACTGGGGTGAGTGTACAGTCCTTTTGCATATCATATAAAGCTGGGGTACAAACACAGCTGAATAATAATATCTCTGAATTTGGGAGATTAGGCTCCACAACCAACACGCTCTTGTGATATGCATTGAGGAGGCTCCCCTCATTGCGTAGATCAGGAGTTCTGTGTTTTATTTTATATATTAGTTTATGCATCATGTTATTCATTTCTTAAACAAATCGCATGGATTATTTGAGACACGTATTTGATACCAAAGTTAAGTTCTGCACATAGCGTTTTCATCTGTAGTTCCACAACACAACATCCGTATTTCTAATACATAGAGTCTGTAGTCCTGTAGCTACCATTTGCAAACGCAAATTCGAGATCTACAACTTTATTTACTGCACAATATTTCTTGACTAGATCGGATTCACACTCTTGGTTAGATGACCTTCTCAGATTAGATTTGTGTTCTTAGATTAAATCAATTCACGCTTGAGATTTCATAACTTAGGTGAATGCTTTCATAGAGTAACTTCCTGCCTTCATAGAGTAAATTCCATGCTTTCATAGAGTAAATTCCTGCTTTCATAAACTAGATGAATGATCTGCTTTGGATTTCATAAATTAGGTGAATGTTTTCATAGAGTAACTTCCTGCTTTCATAGAGTAAATTCTCGCTTTCATAAACTAGATGAATGATCCAATTTGGATTTCATAAATTAGGTGCATGTTTTCATAGAGTAAATTTCCGCTTTCATAAACTAGATGAATGTTTTCATAGAATAGGTTCATGATTTCAATAAGTTCATCTTTGCTTTTGATTTCAATAGACCTTTAGATATTTCACTCCCTTTAGAATAAACTCTTCACCATTCTTGCTATCATAATTGAACACCCAATGATAAAGATTCTCTTAATATAGTGCACATACAGTGTTGAGCTCCTCTGAAGTTTGTACGTTCCTTGGTCGATATTTAAAGTGAGGTTCTTGAACAAATACTTGTAAAAGGGTACACATTTATGAATGCCACTAGGAACACTGTGGGGTTCATAAATAGTTCTAGGTGGATTGGGACTACCTTTAGATGTCCTCTATAAGACAAAAAAAACATTGATTAATTATATATTTTAATTTCCAATGGGATTGATGTTAATGTGTTTCTCAATTTGAACTTTTGTTTTATAAATTGTTTGCGGTTGAACATTTACTATTGGAAAAAATTCGCATGCTTCTGTAATGATTGTTTGGTATAATGTTGAAAGAAACCAAGTGCATTGTGCTTATTAATATCATCGATGTAATGTTCAATATTTTTGAAATCAAGATTCCAATGAGCGACTTGTCTACCATATTCTGTTGCACCCCACTTCAATGTCAAATCAAGAGAAGGTTGCAAAAAGAGCACAACGTGGAGAGGAAACATAGCAAGCATGGTTGGATCAATCACCTATTCAATTCCCATTGCGTCCAGACTCACCAATTAGGAATGCGTACAGTAATAGTAGTTCTTCACATGTTGGAAATGGAGGCAATGAAATAGAGTTTGGTATGGATGCTTTATCAGGACATATGAGTGCCATGGATGCACTGTTGTTGCATGCATTCCAAGACTACAAGCTAGGTGATGATGCTCATATCATTGATACCTTATTCCAAATCCTTAAATCGACTTCCACCACCCCTCTATTTGGACCTGGTCGGTCAAAGTATACCCTAAATTTTTGGATATAGATTATTATTGAGCACTGCTTTAGGACAATAGGAACTTTTATCCAGATCCTTCACACCTGGCTAGACCTCAAAGGATTTATCCAATGAATTCAATGCAATGGCACCGGGATTTTCTGTGGAAATCTAGAGGATTCTGGTGCACTACTAAAAGAAGTTGTTCAACGTACGCTCACTTAGATCTGATACCATGTGAAATTCTAAATCATAGCAGATCATGGAACTGAGTATACCTCACAGAGAAAGAATGAGTAGAGAAATCAAGTTATAGTGAAAATTGCAGTAAAAAAGAGCAGACAATTAATCATGTATGACAAATCAGATAGGAAATTTAATAATGTCACATGATCCAATAATCAATATAGTCAACAATGATGTTACAATGGAGGGAATTCAAATCACTTGGGAGAATTCGAGTCTCAGTGTGTCTAGCATAGGAATTGTCACCACTTGAGTGCTTCGGAAGACCCAAACTCAACTCAACTGAACCTAAACTCATTTAACTGACTAAGGAGGGCACATTAGTGAGTTTTTCATGCAAATCACTTAGAAAAGGGAACATGAGGCTACAATCAGTGGAAATCGGAGCATAAATCCCCCACAAGAGTCAGCCAACTCAGGTGGACTGAACTGGAACACTGAGTAGGATCCTAAAATATAGGGAACTGACTTAAGTGGTCCTAAAATGATGTATGCAGGGTGCATTAGGTGGTATATGGATCCTAGATTACATCTGCACACCACTAGGGGGAAAATGACATCATCAACTACCATGAAAAAAAAAATGCTAGGGAGGACAAGGATGGAGTATTAGTGATCCTAACAATAACACCATGGATGGAAATAAGAGCTTGGGCTTCTCATAGAAATTTTAAAACTTAGATTTATCCGTAGAAAATATGTGTTTTGTCATCACTATAAATCATTTGTCAAAGAGATTACCACTCAATGGTTTATGCCCATGAAGCTACGATTTGTATTTTTTTCTATCTTTGAAAATTATTTTGCTAAGAAACAATTCCACTCCAGATTTGTGCCTATAAAAGCCATGATTATTCATTCTTAAAATTCCTGAATATGAAGACATTTTAATTAGAATGTACACCTATAAAGGGGTTTTGGTTTTATTATTACTCAATTGATTTGGCAAGAGGAAACTCCATTAAGAAAACATGCAAATAATGGATACGGTTTTAAAGTCCATAGAAAAGAATACATTAATCCAAAGATAACCATTTCTTGGTAGTGGTTGGCTCAAATTTTATTTCCCCAATGATAATTAAACACCAAAAGTTCAACTCCAGTAGCTTGTTTAGAAATTAGTTTTAGGAAAAAATGATATTTTACAGTCATATCTATCAGACTGTAAGTTACAATAATTTTGGGCATGAGTTCACGAGATGCACCTATGGGATGATATGATCCCTTGTATAGGTTATCATTCTCAAGTGATGAGTGTGTTCTACAGGTAGATGTGGCTTCTCCAATAATATACACTCATAGTACTCTTTATAATACATATAACACCCACCTTGCATGCACATGATGTTAAGATTCTCTTGCAATATTTTAGAGCAACTACATACATAGTTTTGGAATTACCAACTCAAATTATTAGTGATAAGCAACTTTTAGGCATTATACAAGCCTCCAACAATGCCCCAAATGAAAGACACATTCAAAATGATCATGGTAATGTCCTTATCCAAAACACACAGTTAGGATGCTCAGAGTAAAATTCGTTATCTTCCTGATTGCCTCATCTAGATTCTTAGGCTCATCAAATCCATTGCTATCATTATAAGAGTGAGGAAACCCACTTAGAAAGCACTAAATATTTACCTTATGATATCTTATATTCCTAACATATCAAAGCAACTCCAAGAACATATTCACATACTTGTCCATAGTCATATGTCCTGACTTTATGTCATGAAATTCCTTAACCTTGTTCTCATAGTTCTTTTATGAAAGGAACTTATGTTAAAAGTACATTTTAAACCAATTCCAATGATTTTTTCTCTCATTGAACTTCCGTTTTTGGGGGATCAAAACAAGTAGAAGAGTTTATATTAAAAGGAGAGGAAGAATCCTCAACAATACATAGATACAATTCAATATGAGGCCGTAGAACTTGAAAACCAAAATAGGCATGGAAAGAGCCATAGCTAAAAAAATTCCAGTCTTCCTCCTAATAATAGACTTACATAGATTGTGCTTATATTGTCTAACAAACAGGCCTAGAAAAATTAAAAAACTACAAAGCATAAGACATTTAGAAGTGGTATGCCCAAGGAACCCAGTCTTCCAACTTTAACTGCTGAGGGAAGAAGGAGGATCCCTTTGCAGAATCTTTTTCTTTTAGGTGCAACTGCAAAGCTTCCAATTTTCCTCTAGACTTGCAATTTTCTCCCTCACGATGTCAAACTTGTCTTCCTGCTTTTCTAATCGGTCATTCATCAGGTCTAATTGGAGTTGAAAGTCTCTCTTCTATTCATACATGTGCTTGTCATCCTCGTCTTGCCACTCCTACCGGCGATGCTCCATGTATCTAATATCTCTTTTGATGCCACCAATTCGCTGCTTGAGGCAACGTAGGACCTGGGTTACTTGATACAGGCCATGCCCAATGCAACAAAAGGGGGCATCTCGTTCTCCACCAGTTTCCATTTTCATTTCCGCGAGGAATTGGCCTTTGTTTATACTCGTAACCCTAGAACAGGCACATTGAGGGCTCCAGAATCCACAAATTAATACAAATAGAGAGTGTCACTGAGGGGCCCAAAATTGGCAATAAGACAAGAGGGACAAAGGCTTGGTAATAAATACAATTGATACCCAGTTCAATCCATTTCCATCTTTGATTACGTGAAGTGTCCAGATGCAAACTCACCGTACACAAATCCAAGGAATTTGGCAAGTCCCATTATTTCTCTATTGCAACCAAAGCATTCGGGATCATGGGAGAGCAGGGGATTGCATTCTCCTAATGTCATCCCATCCTTCCAAATCTTTAAAACATTTAATATCACATGAAGAGGAGTAATGTAGTAATCGTCCCTTCTGCTTTAGTAATCAGCATTTATGGTGAGATGCTCGAGGCCACATGTTTGAGAGACGTGACTCGTCCTTTTCCCGCCCTCCATAAGAGCTTCTATTTGACGTTTCCATTTGGCATTAAGATCACGCCCCTTCCTATAACCTTTCACCTGATCTAGGATATAAGCCTTCTTTTCTTTATGGGATTGTTTCATAATGAGATTCACCAATATGGTTTGTGTAGCCACCCTCTATCCCACTTGAGGCCTTGATAGCCAAAGCGTTCGCCTCACTATTCTGGGATCTTAAGACATGAAAGAGATTGACTTTGGGAACTCTCCTCAGATTTTCCAGGATTCGACTTTGAATCCTTACTAGAGCATAATTTTGCAAGGGAGTTCTTCTTCTAACTGCATTGATTGCAATATTTGAGTCTCCAATAATTAGAACATCTAAGAATCCATTATTGATGATCATGTTTGTCCCTTGCCATAAGGCTAGAAACTCTGCTTGGTTATTAGGTTCCTTTCCTAGACTCCAAGAAAATGAATCCACCTTGGTTCCTCCAGGGTTGAAGAGTACCCCTCCCTTTCCTGTCACCTTAGGGTTCCCTTTCGAAGCTTCGTCGAAGAAGAGAATGGGAATGTTTTGCTTAATCTTCCACGTAGTAAATTCTTCATCTTTCATTCGAAGCTCCCACGTCTTGACAGAGGGGGAGGGGGGGCAGGGCATATTTGAACTTGACATTTAGGGATTTTAACCAATCTGTCTCTTCCTGCAATAGGATAGGGGGGTGGATCATTTGATCCCACTTTTATGTGAAGAACTCAACAAGGAGCATAGTTTCTTTGAGAGCTACTAAATCCGGGGAGGAGCTCTGGTTGTCAAAGATCTTTCTATTACGGGAAAGCCATATCTTCCAATAGATAAACTTGGGAAGAGTCAACCAAATATATTTGAGGATGGGTTTATTATGGAACTGAATGGAGTAGGCCCTTTCCCAGTTCTTGAAATAGATTGTAGGATTTGTAGGCAAAGAGACAAATTGAAAGAGGGGACCCATGGCTTATTTCCATACTTCCTTAGAGAAGGGGTAGGACACCATCATATGAGAGGTTGATTCTTCTTCTGATTCAAACAACACACATCTTGAAGGACCAACTACACCCCTTCTTTTAATATTATTTCATGTTAATATTTTTCCATGAGTCATTAAATAGCATAAGAAATTGATCTTTGAGGGGGCATTGTTTCTCCATACATTTTTCCATAGAGGGGAGAAGGAGGATTCACCTTGCTGAAGCTATAGCAACCCGTATCCTTGTTTGACTATGCAATAACCAATTTTGTTTGCCCACCCTCTTTTGTCTCTTTTACAGGAACTTAAGGGGGCTTTCCCTTTCAGCCAACTTTTCAAGTAGGTTAGTTATTCTTTCAATCTATCAGGGGGATCCTCTCATCGACCTTCCCTAATTATCTAATATGATCCCAATTTATAGACACCCTTACACTCAAATTAAAATAGTCACCCTTGAATTCATATTCCTGGTATAGTCATGCACTTGGAAGTATTTTTGGATACCAAGAAGTATTTCTTCCTCGAATGACTCTTTCATACATTGTTGGGAAGAGTTTAACTAATTATGTTCTTCCTAGGCCTTGGTTAGCCATTTGATGTATTCCTTGCAACTTTGAAGTTCTTCCTTCAACGTTTTCATCATCTCTAACTTTTCTAGACAATTCTCTATGTTTCTCCTTCCATTGGATTATGTATCCATATGGTTTTTACCTATTATCTATGCCTCATACACTTGACGATTCTGCATGTCTTACATGGCAATAATTGTTTTACTTTCTCACAATGATTTCCCTGCAAATATTAATGGGACGCTAGTCTATACATGCATGGACATCGTGTTAAAGTGACC
Organism: Larix kaempferi; assembly: GCA_027924585.1. NCBI lineage: Eukaryota > Viridiplantae > Streptophyta > Pinopsida > Pinales > Pinaceae > Larix > Larix kaempferi. The sequence goes on from BSBM01000221.1 coordinate 7,556,367, forward strand.
AAACATCAAATCATTGTCATTCGTCACTCCCAGAGCCCATGCATCGTCTAGTGTTCCAGCCTTGGTTACGATAACAATTTATAACATGCCCTTTAATACTGATGAGAATAAAGCATCACTTTACATTTTGCAATCAACTACCAACAACACCCAAAGGTAGTAAGTAGCATTCCAATGAGATTGTAAAATTAAGAAATATTTTAGTAACTAGCAAAGAGAGTTGCATTAACCTAGCAGTTGGCACATTGTTTTAAGATTAGTTCAACATCTTCATTAGTCTATTAATAATATTGAGAGTTCCCATTATATCAAATTTATCCATTCTTTCCAAAACTTTAGAAACACTCTTGTGGAATAAGCAATTGCAATTTTTCCAAAGGAATATCACACAATTTGAGTTTACAAAATTTCATAATGGCAAGAAAATCCAATCAAGTAAATATCATAGAGAAGTACTATTCCTTGCAATCCTTGCCCGATGTAAGATTCATTAACATGCCCAATAAATAAATAAAATCAACAATACATTGAGTATCTATCAACAAAATTAATTAGTGAGAAAAGGATTATTGAATTCTTTTATAGTTTTAAGCAATCACAATCGCAACACAATTGAGTTCACATCCACCCATTATATAATTTCAATTTTAGAAGATACTTTTAAACCAAAATAATTTCTTGAGCATGACCTTCAAGCATGCATAGGCACACCTACATTTTCTTTTTGAGCCAAAATTCAAAGACCAAGAAAAGGTTTTTTTTTGTTCTTCCTAATATTCTTGCAACACCTTACAACATATTTCTTTATATACATGTAAACTCGGAATTCAAACTACATAACCATCGACATAAAAGTTAGATCTACAAAATTTGAGATTATTGAGGTAATAACAAATTCATCAAGGCTCATCACAATTATGTATTATTCCAAATATTCTGAATCGAAAGGAGTGGGGATGGTTTTCTCCAACACATTCCACACCACCTCACCTTCCCTTTGAGTATCTAACTGAGTCTCCATTTATTTCTAGGAACTATTCATATTGAAAATTATAGTTTTACTCAAGTAACAACTACTGATCTTTGTACCTTGGAGGTGTTCCCCTAGTGACTTTGTGCCTAAGTCACTAAAGGGGGAAAAGTGACATGACCATTGCATTTATTTATTGTGATATGAATTAATTTAACTCTATGACATGTAAAGTGACTTTTAAAATATTTAATGAGAAAGTGAGTGAAATTAAATTTAATGGTGAGAAAAATTGCATTTATCTCATCCATTGATTTTTCATCTCAAGATTCAATGTGGGCCCTTGGATCTTGTGACCATTCAATTACCCTCATTGATCAAACAAAAAGGCAAAGGGAAAGTGAAAGGCACATACATTCTTTCCATGAGCTTTGGAGGAGAACTTGACTTCTTGAGAAGAGAAGGATGTAGGAGAGAGAGAACCCAAGCACGAATTCCTAGGAAATCCATATAGAAGCAAAGGCACGAATTTCTGAGCGTGACTGGCACAAATTTCAAGGAGAAGTACAATAGTCATTTCTTCCATAAGCTAGCATGAAATTCAAGGAGAAGGGCATGCAGTTTGAGGAGGTGAATTGCGGCACAAATTTCGAGGAGTACCATATAACAAGTAATGAAGGTTGTACTGCATTTATTACAACATGTCCATACAATGTGATGTTGTAGCTGAGAGGGCACAAATTTTGAGGAAAACTTATGATGTAGCAGTGGCATATAAACCGAGGAGAAGATTGTCCTATGGACAGAATTTGAGGAGGAATTTTGGCACTATTTTCATGACTGGAAGTTGTCTTCAAGGGTTGAGATAAGTTGTGCATTTCTTGCTGATTATACTTTTGTACATTTCATTGAAGAAATAAAATTAAGAACTCTCTCTTAGAGGTTTTCCCCTTACGGGGTTTTCCTGAGGCTTTTGCTTAAATTTCTGAGTCCAAAATTTTTATGTGTGTGGGTGAATTTATTTTCTACTCATAAGAATTTGTAAATTTATCTATGTGTTTCCAAACTGAGTTGTTTATGAGTAATAATTCATTTGCAACGGTCATGTTGAATGGGTTGGGAATTAAACAATGATCAATGAAACTTGAAACCGGGTTGGGGAAAACTTCAAAACTTTTACATGGTATTAGAGCTAAGTTAAAGAGAAGTGAGTAGAATTTACAGAGCAAAGATTTCAGACTTGAGAGGGAGCACCTTTTGTTCTCCAGGAAGAGTTGTTGGAATTGCATTTTCAGTGAGATGGTTGCAAGGTTGATGTTGGAGGACAGGTTGGATGGGGAAACCAATTTCAGTCCTTGGAAAACAAGGATTTTGTTGATATTGCAGGATAATGAGTTGTGGGATATTGTGAACAATACTGTAGCTAATCCTGTGGTGGTTCCCGCATCTACAGATGCAACAACTTTGGCATCTTTCAACAAGAAGGACATCAAGGAAAAGAGAATTATACTTGATGTAGTTAAAGACCATGTGATCCTGCATATGACTGGTAAGGACTATGCTTATCAAATGTGGGATGACTTAACCCACATGTACTAGAGTTCCAATGAAAAATAGAAAATGGTACTGAGATAGAAGTTGAAAAGCATTAAGATGTCTAAATTTGAAAATGTTACATTGTACCTTACCGGGATCACATAGGTGAGGGATGAGCTTGGAGCATTTGGGGAGTTTGTTGCTGAAAGTGAGCTAGTGCTTGAATGGTGTGGCCAATCCATGGGCTATTTTTGTGGAGGCCATTGTAGTAAGAGAAATATGACTTCTTGGGATCGTCTTTGGGATGACTTCGTTCAAAAGGAGACCCGGAGAGGATATGTTGAGGGCATGTCATCTTACAGTAAGGAAGATGAGGAGAATGTGTTGTTGAAAGCTAAATGGAAGAAGAAGAAGTCTAAGAAGTGTCCCAAGGGTGGGGCTAAGCAACAGGGTGATCAAAATAAAGACATCAGCAAAGTCAAGTGCTTTGTTTACTAGAAGTTTGGGCACTATGCTGGACAATGTTTGAACAGGAAGAAGAAGAAGCAGTAGACAACAAATTTAATAGAGATTGATGGGTATGCAACATGTTTCGAGAAATATTTTTCCATATGTGTTGTCCATTCAGAGAGAGAATCCATTACCAACACAGAGGTAGAGGATGAGAGGGAGTACTCACTATTTGTTGGCCATTCATTGAGTGCATCCACCACTACATGCATCTAGTACATCGATTGTGGATCTTCTAGACATATGACAAGTGTGCAAGATATGTTTTCATATTTCACAGAGATAGGTTTGGATCTAGAGTTGGTGTTGGGAGATGACACTACTGTTAGGGCAGTTAGGTGGACTCTTTCCTTTTAAAGGGAGTCCATGGAGCCCATGACAATGAGGGATGTCTTGCATGTCCTTGGGTTGAATAAGATCTTGATTTCAATTTCCACTATTGAGGATAGGGGATTTGGATTGTACTTCCTAGATGGGCATGTACACATTTATCCCAAGGGATCGAGTCCATATATATCTATAGTGATGGGATTCAAATGTGGGAAACTATACAAGCTCTTCTTTCATCCTCTTCATGCTTTGTCACAAAGCAACCGACAACAATTGTGATTTATGTGAGTTATGGCATAGGGAGATGGCTCACTTGCATCATCCAACTCCGAGGATGTTGAGAGATATGGTGATTGGCATGCCTGAGTTTAACATAGAGCACAATGATGTGTGTAGGGGGTGTTCTTTTGGGAAGTAAACAAGACTACTTTTCCAAGAAGTAATAGTAGATAAAAAATGGTACTTGATTTGATTTACTCTAGTTTATATGGTCCTATGTATTATGTTTCATTGACTAGTTTTGAGTATTATGTCACTTTCATTGATGACTTCTCTAGGAAGACATGGATTTAATTTTTGAAGAGCAAGAATTCAAAATAAGTATTGTAGAAGTTCCAAGAGTTCAAATCTCTCGTGGACATCCAAACATAGAGGAGGATTTGGGTGTTGCGTCTAGATAATGGAGTTGAGTATACGTCCACTACTATCAATGAGTTTTGTGCACACAAGGGGATAAGGATATAGTTGAAAGTTTTGTATACCCCACATCAAAATTGGGTTACTGAAAGGAAGAATATGTCCATTGTGGGTGCAACGAGAGTGATGCTTCATGATCATAGTTTACCTTTCTTTATTTGGGTTGAGGCTTGCACTACTAATGAATACATTCAGAAAATGAGTCCCCATAAAGTCTTGGGGTGCATGACTCATGAGGAGGCATTTACAGGGAAGAGGATTGAGGTGGGCCATTTTTGGATATTTAGTTTTCTAACTTACTCTCATGCCCCTTCAGAGAAGAGGACAAAGTTGGAGCCCATGACAGAAAATGACATTTTCATGGGGTATGATAAGACTTCAAAGGCCTTCCGCATATATCTTCCTTCACATAGGAGAGTTGTTGTGAGGATGGAGGTGATATTTGAGGAGGAGAGGGACTTCCGAAAATATCGTTAGTCAAAGCAGGGGGAGTAGCAGACTTCCACACCTCATATGAGCAACTCTCATAGTCTAGCTTCACAGAGTGTTGGGTCACAGGTATCTGAGGTGACTAGTCCACGATTTTTAGGTGATTCAAGTTCAGGGACATAGTCTTCGGGTTCACCAAGTACATGTTTAGGTTCTTGAGTTACTGGTTCACTAATTCCCAATTCATGGGGTTCACCAGCTACTGGTTCTCCAACTACTAGTACACTGATTTCTAGTTCACCCGCATCAGGGTCATAGACCATCGGGTCTACTTCTTCAGGACAGCCAGTAGATGGGGTTGAGCAACATGAGTCTCCCCCATGCGAATCCAATTCATAGAAGAGGAAGCCTAAATGGATTCAAGAAAGCTTGATGGAAGCCCAAGAGTTAGTGGGGAATCCTAAGAGACACGTCCAAGAGAGTAGAGTTCTGGAGAGATTTTGCAATTATATGGCTATGGTGACTAGTCTTCGTGACTTAGAGCCTTCCACTTTTGAGGAGGCTACAGAGCATCAGGTATGAAGAGATGCCATCATGGAAGAGTACCATTCCATCATGAAGAATTTTGCATGGGAGGTGATTATGAGACCATAGGGGAATTCAGTTGTGACTTCTTGGTGGCTCTACAAGATCAAGCATGCTGCGGATGGCAGCATTGAGAAGTACAAAGATCGGTTTGTGGCGCGGGGGTTCTCATAGGTAGAGGGATTTGACTATAACGAGACCTTTGCACTAGTTTCTTGATACTCTTCGATCAGTTCAATGATCTCCATTGCGATGAAGATGGGTTGGAAGATCCACCAGATGGATGTGAAGACCGCATTTTTCAATGGACTTATACAGGAGGAGGTGTATGTTGGGAAACCACATAGCTTTGAGATACATGGTATAAATACTCATGTTTGCGGGTTGAAGAAGGATTTTTATGGATTGAAGCAATCTCCTAGAGCATGGTACTCCAGGATAGATTATTATTTGTTGCAGACGGGATTTTAGAAGAGTGAAGCAGATTCGAACCTATACTTCATTGTGGTGGGTGATGATCTGCTCATTCTTCTGCTCTATGTTGATGATTTGTTCAGTATAGGTACATAGAGACTCACTGTAGGGTGCAAGTGAGATCTTGATTTAGAATATGAGATGAAGGATATTGTGCTGATACATTATTTTATGGGATTAGAGGTTTAGCAAGATCCTGGTCATATTTTCTTAGGGAAAGGAAAATATGAAGTAGACATCTTGAGGATATTTAAGATGGATGATTGTAGGCCTATTTCTACACCGATGATCACCAACCGGAAGAAGCTTAATGCTTCTAAGAGTGATTTGGTGGATCCTACTTTGTATCGTCGGCTCATTAGCTCGTTGATGTATTTGGTCAACACTAGTAAAGATCTGTGTTTTGTAGTGAACACTCTCAGTTAGTACATGGTTGATCCAAGGAGAGTGCACTAGGTAGATGAAAAACACATGCCCAGGTACTTGTGTGGTACAATGGATTATGGTTTGGACTACATGAGAGCGATAGAGTTAGTTTAGTTGGCTACACGGACTCATATTGGGTAGGATGTGTGACAGACTAGAAGAGCACTTCTCGGTGTTGTTTTAGTTTGGGTTCGACACGAGTGTTGTGGTTCAGTCAGAAGCAAAATTCAGTTGCACTGAGATCTGCTAAGGTGGATGGCTTGGAAACCAGTTAGGCTAGTTGTCAGGCCTTGTGGCTTAGCAAGTTATTGGTGGAATTGTTTGGTTAGAATTTGAGGCCTAAAATTATTTACTATGACAATCAGAGTTGTATCAATCTCTCTAAGAATCTAGTTTTCCATGACAGGTCAAAGCATATAGAGATTAGATACAATTTCATCTGAGACTATGTCCAGAGAGGAGCTATAGATTTGAAGTACATTCCCACTGATGATTGGGTTGCGTATCTCCTTACGAAATATTTGGGCAGGGGAAAGCTTGTCTTCTTTAGAGACAAGTTGGGGGTGGTGAAGAACACCTTCCTTGGTAAGAAGGAGTGTTGGTTTTTGTACCTTGGAGGTGTTACCCTAGAGACTTTGTGCCTAAGTCACTAAAGGGGGGAAAGTGATATAACCCTTGCATTAATTTCATGTGATATGAGATTAATTTCACTTCATGAGATGTAAAGTGACTTTTTAAATATTTAATGAGAAAGTGAGGAAATTAAATTTAATGGTGAGAAAAAGTGCAATTATCTCATCCATTGTTTTTTCATCTCAAGATCCAATGTGGGCCCTTGTATCTTGTGACCATTCAATTACCCTCATTGATCAAACAAAAAGGAAAAAGGAAAGTGAAAGGCGCATACAATCTTTCCATGAGCTTTGGAGGAGAACTCAACTTCTTGAGAGGAGAAGGATGTAGAAGAAAGAGAGAGAACCCAAGCACAAATTCCAAGGGAATTCGTACAGTAGCAAGGGCATAGATTTGTGAGCATGATTGGAATGGATTTTGAGGATAACTATAGCATTCATTTCTTCTAGAATCCAACAAAAATTTGAGGATAAGGGCATGCAATTCAAGGAGGTGAATTGCTACACAAATTTAGAGGAGTATCGTAAAAAAAATTAATGATGGTCATACTACATTTATTAGAGCAAATCCATATAGTGTGATGCTATAGATGAGAGGGTACAAATTTTGAGAATAAGAAGTTCACACAATTTGAGGAAAACTTGTGTTGTAGAAGTGGCACCCAAATTGAAGAGAAGACTATCTTGTGCACATAATTCGAGGAGGAATTTTGGAACTGTTTTCAAGACTGGAAGTTGTCTTCAAGGGTTGAGATAAGTTGTGCATTTATTGCTGATCATATTGTTGTATTGAAGAAATAAAATTAAGAACTCTCTCTCACAGGTTTTCCCCTTAGGGGGTTTTTCCGAAGGATTTTGCCTAAATTTCTGATTATGAAATTTTTATGTTCGTGGGTGAATTTATTTCCGCTCATAAGAATTTGTAAATTTCTCCATGTGTTTCCAGTCTGAGTTGTTTATGAGAAATAATTCATTTGTAGCAGTCATGTTGAATGGGTTGGGCATTAACAATGATCAGTGAAACTTGAAACCGGTTGGGGAAAACTTCAAAACTTTTACAACAACCTCTTGAACAAACTCAAAAGAATCGACAAAAGTTTATTTTGCATATAAATATGGGCAATAGAAAAATTATAAACCAATAATTCACACTCTCCACAAGCAAATAGAGCAATTAAAACAAATCCCACATCTTAGAGAATAATTCAAACAATGAGGAAGATGAGGTTTCTTAGAAGTTTTAACAAACACTTAACCTAAAATTGAAATGAGATTGTATGTGCTTAGTTTGGATGTCCCTTAGGCTTCTATGGGGATCTAGTAAAAAGAAAATATAGTTGCTAAAGCGTCAAGAAGAGGCAGGAAATAGTCAAGATGAACAATTATTCTTGCCAAGACATAACACCATGGATGGAAAGAAGAGCTTGGGGGCTTTTCATATAAATTATACAAAGTACATTTACCCACAGAAAATTTGTATTTTTCCATCACTCTAAAATATTTGTCAAAGAGATTACCACTCAACGGTTTATGCCCATGAAGCTACGATTTCTATTTCCGAAAATAATTTTGCTAAGAGACAATTCCACTCTAGATTGGTGCCTATAAAAGCCATGATTATTCATTCTTAAAAAATTTGGATAGGAAGAAATTTTAGTTAGAATGTACACCTGAAAAGGGGTTTCATTTTTATTATTGTTCAATCGAGTTCGCAAGAGGAAAACTCCATCAAGAAAACATCTAGTTAATGGATATGGTTTTAAAGTCCATTGAGAATAATTTATTAATCAAAACAACACCATTTCTGAGTAGTGGGTGGTTCAAATTTGATTTGCCCAGTGATCCTTAACACAAAAAGTTCAACATTCAATCTAGTAGATTTTTTAGATATTGTTTTTAGGAAAAAAATGATATTTACAATCACAACTCTCAGATTATAAGTTACATGATTTTGGGCACGAGTTCGTGGGATGCACATATTGGATGACACAATTCCTTGCATAGGTTATCATTCTCAATTGATGAGAGTTCTCTATAGGTAGATATGGCTTCTTTGATAATATACATACATCGTACTCTTTATAATACATAAAACACCCACCTCGCATGCACAAGATGTTAAGATTTTCTTGCAACATTTTAGAGTAACTACATACACAGGTTTGAAATTCCCAACTCAAATTATCAGTGAGAACCAAATATTTGGTATTAGACAAGCCTCCAACAATGCCCCAAATGAAAGGCACATTCAAAATAATCATGATGATGTCCTTATCCAAAACACATAATCAAAATGATTAGAGTAAAGTTCCTTATCCAAAACTTAGCATGCATTCAAGTTCAATTTCAAGTTATAGAGTTAAAATGTAAAAGGCATCCTATGGTCCTGATACTGCTAAAAGATGCACTTCGACTGCAAGGAGGGCATGGCTAGCACATATTAATGGTTTGTTGATTGCATTGGTGTGTGGGTGACTCAGAATACTATTACTTAGATTCACAAGTGGGCATGGAATCATATTGCTGCAACACTTCATGGATCGTAGACAATTAGGCTATTGCTAGACATGATTTTAAATGAAAGATGAAAGAATGTGAAAGGACAAAATGGAATGATAGAAAAGAGCTATCCCAAATCGATCTTGCAATCCATAAGAATGAACATTCAACAAACATAAATCCTTTATGCAAATCAAAGAGAAAGCACTTGAATAAACACATAAATTATGGGCAATTCCAATGAATCCTTCATTGTGCATGAATCCATAAGTTATGAAAAAAAATTGATCCTCAAATATGATAACCTATCCAAGCGGGAAGAAAGACATAAATGGACAAAATGCAGAAGTTTTACAGACTGGTAAAATATCCTTCATGAATAGGGCCCTGATTATGAAAAACATCGCCACAATTTTGGTCTAAAATCTATAAAGAAAATAGATTATTAGCCCTTTTTGGAACCACTCGTCCCTCATGAAGATTCCCCTCTCATAGCATATTGAATTCCTTCTTATATATATTGATTACATCAAACCAAAACAAGCTATCCTAACTTGAGTGTCCTCCTTTGGATACGAGTAAATCCTTGCAAGATGGATCCAATCCCACAAAGTATCGAAAAGATAAAAACATATATGAGATCCACAAATTGAGGGACTAAGATTTTAATCGAGACTTTGAATTGGAATACACATACTACACATCATCTTGGATCCTTGGAGAACTAGTAGAAATCTCCTTCAAAATTGATCTCCTAGAAATGATGTTTAACATTATGATCCTTTGACCAATGCTTATTATTCTTCACAAAGTATGGTAGAAATTAATTCAAATCAGCCCCAAAATATAGCCAACAACTAATTATTTGCCATCAACAAGTTATGAGGATCAAAACAAACTTTGGACAATCGATACTCTTCGCTGGATTAATTGTCCATATCTTTACTAGTTGTCAAACACACAATTTTTTGTTGTAGCTTCCACATAAAATGAATCATTGTTGAAATAAACATGATCCGGAATTGTTGGATCCTCACAAAACAAGCCATCTTTCACTACAATGCATTCATAAACCCCCATTGCATGCCACTTTGACTAATTTGATGAAAGTAACTTTCAGACTAGGTAGGAAAATCATAATTAAAGACCAGTGAGATTTGTTGCACATCAATACCTTGGACCAGAAGGTCGATTGCTATTAGAACACATGAGACTCCAAATTAAATTCCCCATAATATTCCTGGAATTAAAATAAGAGATAGTATGGTCACATGATCTCTTCTTGGTAATCCACCAATCACCCTTTCACCATGTGCAATAAAAACACTTTTGTCAAGGTCTCATACAAATCATAGAGTTTATCAACTTTCCAATAGAATGTAATGTACCCACCTGCTGACCCAATGCAAGGAAGGGAACATGGCATTAAAATCTAGGCGTTTCATAGAATTCAGCCCACTAATTCGAATCATGAGAATTTAAACATTAGTGTGCAGATACAAATTAGGCAATATGCATAGCGGAATTTAAAACTAATCCACACACACAATTCATGCCCATCCAGCCTATCAAAACAGTCATCAAATTGATGCATTGCAGAATTAAATACATAGACAGAAAACACTTATCTTCACTGTGCAATTATCCCAAGCAACTAGCTATGTCGCTGCAACGTTCCACCCAGCCATAGGCTCTTCGACAGCTTATACTGAGTCCGTCCGAAGGCCACCCCCGAGCTGGGCATGATTCTCACAAGGAAAGGGAACATTCCAGCTCACACACAGCCCATTAACCTTTTCCTCTCAACCAAGCCAGTCCAACTGGGTTTATCAGGCTACACTTGAACCCTGGAGGCTTACACTCAAGCTCAAGCCAAAGCCATGGATACCCATAACCCATACCCAACATACTCTTCTCTCACACAGCAAGCACAAACATGGGGCAGGGATACACATTTTAAACAATGGAATTTTACAATAATATGGCCATGGGTTTTCCCCAAATCATGGGCACCCCAAAAACGGATTGGGAGAAGGGAATTCAACCACAGGGGAGAAAAGAATTTCTCCCACAGATATAACAGCATTTAGTGGGCCAAAGAGCCTCTATACACTCCCAAATCCATTTCCTCTTTCTTCCCAACTGGTATATAACACAAAAATGCCCTTCTCTCAGCTGAGAAAGAAGTAAACACAGAAAAACCATGGAGGAAAACGCCCAGGTCGTTCCAAACTCGTGAGGGAGGAAGACTAGTTGATGGATAATGGCTTGGGGAGCAATTCATGGCTCTTTTCTTGCCCAAGAAGCAAAACGCGATTTCCCATGTAGGGTGTCTTCATACCCGAATTTGGATAGCCATACCTCCCATTCCCCAAGGCATTAACTACCTCAACCAACTCTTGGGAGAAATCAATGATTGGGTACAAAAGTCAACATGGGTAGTTGAGGGTTTGATGGGTTCTCTCATTGACACTTATCTTGACTTGAGTGGCTCAAGGGTTTGAATGTTTTCTCCCCCAATTCGTTGTAAAATCATGCCCCCATCTCTTGTTGCATTGCATAGCTAGTTGTGGGTATTTATTAAAATGCATATTTACAATTTCAATGTGCTTGGCTAGCATGTAAACCTTATGCATCACTAAATCGATGGCAGGGCCTTGGCCTTGAGCTCCTCACCATGATTTCATACCAATATTACATCATTTATAATGTTAATGCCATGGAGTCAAACTGGGGACATTACATAGAATTTCTTAATACTCTCAAATGCCAACTTATTCCTCTTCTCTTAGAATTTTCACAGGCTTGCTTAAAAGCTTTGGGACATACTTCGGCAGCAATCATCATTATCTACATTTCCATTTATTGTATTTTAAACCTAAAAGTTATTTCTTCTCATAATGTTGGTCGTGGAGCCTGATCTTCCTGATTCATAGATGTTGTTGTTTCAATAGTGTTTGAACCCCAGTTTTATATGTTGTGCAGGTGGACTATACACTCATCCTAGAGGGGGGGCATCGGCCCCCCACGAGGGTCCGGAGGCCAGCGGGCCCCTGGAAGAATTTTTTTGGGTTGTTTTGTTGGCCAACAGTTTATGGGCCCAAGGTTTTGGGTAGCCCGTAGTATTTTCCCATGGTAATTCCCCTTTAAAAGGAAGACATTGTAATATGGTTGGGTAATGTATTTTAGCATTGTAAATATCTCTGATTGTGTAAAAGAGACCATGAGAGAGTGAAGAAGAATTTGCAGCAGATGTGCTGTAGGTTGTATCCCTTCATTTGTTGGATGCTATAATAATAAGGATTGGCAATTTATGTGTGGACGTAGCCCATATTGGGTGAACCACGTTATATTGGTGGCTCTATTGTAAAGTGTTTAATGTGATTTATATTTGCATCTTGTTTATTTTTATATCTCTGCGATCCTATTTTTCTAACAATTGGTATCAGAGCCAAAAGTCTATTTGGCATAAAAACTTGCAGGAAAGAAGGGTTCCTGGTTCGAGTGGGAGCAATGGCGAAAGAATGAAAGTTTAAGGTCGAGAAATTTAACGACCAAAACTCCCAATTATGGAAGATGCAAATGGAGGACTATCTGTATCAGAAGGATCTATTCCTACCGTTGGGAGGGAAATCAAAACAACCAGCGACTATGAAGGACGAAGAATGGGAGGTTCTTGACAGAAAGGCACTGGGAAAAATACGGTTGTGCCTGGCTTCATTGGTGGATTTCAATATTTCAAAAGAAAAGACAATGGAGGGTTTGATGAGCGCATTGGGTAAGTTGTATGAAAAACCCTCAGCCTCCAATAAGGTATTTTTAATTAAGCGTTTATTTAATATGAAGATGTCAGAAGGTGGATCTGTTGTTGATCATTTAAATGAATTTAATACGATTACAAATCAACTAAGTTCTATAAAAGTGAAATTTGATGATAAGGTTAGGGCTCTTCTAATCTTGTATTCATTGCTAGAAAGCTGGAACGGCTTGGTCATGGCTGTAAGTAACTCTGTCTCTAGTTCAAACACTTTGAAATTTGATGATGTTGTTGGTGTTATTCTTAGTGAGGAAATGAGAAGGAAAAGCACAGGTGATACATCAGGTAATGTGTTGACCATGGAGAGAAGGGGAAGACAAAGGGAGAGAGGAAAGAGCCCAGGTAATCGTATCAAGTCCAGGAAGGGAAGACCCAAGTCCAGACTAGGAAATATAGAGTGTTGGAACCGTGGAAAGAAAGGACATCTGAAGAAAGACTGCAGATCTCTAAAGAAGAAAGGAGATGGACATCAAGAGACTACTTAGGAAGAAAATGTAACAGGTGATGTGTTACAAGATGCTTTGATTCTTGCATTAGATAATACTAGTAATTATTGGGTAGTAGATTAGGGGGCTTCATGTCATGCTACACCCCATAGGAAATTCTTTTATGATTATCTTCAAGGCGATTTTGGACATGTTTTATTGGGTGATGAGGAACCATGTAAAATTGTTGGAATGGGTAAGGTATGGATAACGTTAAAAAATGGTGAATGACTACTGAAAGATGTAAGGTATATTCCTGCTATGAAAATAAATCTGATCTCAATAGGGCAGTTGGGAGATGGTGGTTGTTTATCTATGTTTGGAGAAACGTGGTGGAAGATCACTAAAGGATCGATGGTGATAGAGAAAGGAGACAAGATAGGTACGTTGTATTTATGTTCTTATAATACTGATTGTTCTATCTCTTAAGCTTCCACGTGAACAAATACAATATTTTGGCATCAAAGGCTTGCCCACATGAGTGAGAAGGGGATGCAGATTCTCCACTCAAGGAAGTTGTTGTCAGATATGAAGCAGATAAGTTTGAAATTTTGTGAGAACTATGTTTATGGAAAACAAAAGAGAGTCATATTTCTTAGGGTTGAGAAACATAAAATAGTAAAAAGTTAGAGCTTGTGCATACAAATGTATGGGGACCGACTCAGGTACAATATCTTGGTGGCTATCGTTATTATGTTACTTTTATTGATGATGCAACTAGAAAAACTTGGGTTTATTATATTAGACATAAATATGATGTGTTTTCTACTTTTAAGAAATAGAAAGTTTTGGTTGAGAATGAGACATGAAAAAGGTTGAAGTGTCTCAGATCTGATAATGGAGGTGAATACTGTAGCAAGGAGTTTGATAGTTACTATTCATACCATGCGATTCGTAGAGAGAAGACAGTCCCATGAACACCATAAGAAAATGGTGTGTGAGAAATGATGAACAGAACAATCATGGAGCATGCAAGGTGTATGAGATTGCATGTTGGGTTTCCCTTACACTTTTGGGAAGATGTTGTAGATATTATTGTTTACTTATTAAATAGAGGGCCTTCAAGTGCTTTGTATGGTGGTATTCCAGAGAAGGAATGGACATGTAAAAAGGTAAACTACTCATTTATAAGAACTTTTGGTTGTGAATCATTTGTCCATATTAATAAAGAAAACATAACAAAGCTTGAGGCTAAATCCAATAAATGTAGCTTTATTGGATATGGGGTTGATGATTTTGGCTATTGCTTATGGGATTATGAAAATAACAAATCATTAGGAGTAGAGATGTGGTATTCAATGAAAAAGTCATGTATAAAGATTAGTTGCAGGGAAAGAAACATGAAAAGGAAAATACAAAGTACACAGCGCTTGATCAAATCAAAGAAAATAAAGTTCCAAAGGTGACAGAAAATAAAGAACAACAACATGTACCTCAAACTCCTGGAAGTGTTAGAAGATCTACCAGGTTAAGTAGACCCCCTAAATGATTCTCTCCTTCACCGTATTATTTATTGATGACTAATTCTGGTGAACTAGAATGTTATGAAGAAGCAATGCAGATGGAAACTAGAAAGAAGTGGGCGCAAGACATGAATGAGGAGATGGACTCATTGGTAAGAAACCAGACTTGGGATTTGGTTCAGTTTCTTGCAGGTAAAAGAGAATTGCAGAATAAATGGGTTGGCAGGTTGAATGAAGAAGTAATCCAGGTGGATATCGGTGGGGACCCACCTCTTTCAACTGGCTCAAAATAGTCTTCTAGCACTTTTGGTAATTTTCTATTTTTAGCAGTTTTTCGGGTCCTAAACTTCCGGAGCCGTTTTGAGGCCCTAAATGACCTTTTTTGGAAATTTAGGGGACCAAATGGATGCCTTTGGCATACATTTGGCCCATTCGAAAGTTGTAAATCTTAGATAGACCTTTCCAACGGGCTACCGAGCGCCCCAAACGGAGATTGTATGCAAACGTTATGACCCCGGGAAGTTGACTGTTCAAACCACCTTGGGGCCGCAAACTTTATGACGGTTCATCTTCTAGGGTTAGGTTTTTGGATGTTTGGGATTCTTTCCCTCATGCTTATGATAAATAGGCCCTTTCAGCCTCTCTTTGTATTCATCTTGGCACGAATGAGCATGGCGGCCACATCTCTTCTTAGAGATAGCTACCACCATCCTAGCTATTGTATTTTACAGTCTGTTCTATTTCCGCTATTTAATAGAATATGTGTTTACTGTATCACTGTGTTCTTTGCAATATATATGTGTATGTGAATATATATATATGCTATCTTATTTCATTCCTGCATAAATCCGGATCAGTGGTATCAGAGCGCTCTGCTCTTTGATTGTTTCTCGGTGCATGTCCCCGACGAGGTCAGGATACAGAGAGTTGGGTCTCGAACTAGTTTCACTTGGGGAAGACCACTCTCGCCGCCCCAAACGGCCTCCCATGGTGGAAGAAAAGAGAGATAACGGAGCAGTAGATCCTATCAAGTTGTTGCTCGAGGAATCCCTCGCGCGACAGAGGAACGAGATGATGGATAATTTCACCTAGATCCTTCGACGCATGCCAACAGTGGCAAATGCACCCTCAATGAGCAACCATTTCGGAGATATGAATCCCTTCAAGGTACAAGTTAATTTTGATATCCTTTTATTTGAAGGCCAAATCGATGCAGATGCCCCAGATAAATGGTTGAATATACTAAAAGGGTATTTATCTGTCCACAATTTTTTCAACAGGGAAAAGATCGTCTTTGCACTCCTCAAGGTCGTCCCCCATGTAAAAAATTGGTGGGAAACTTATTGTGAGCAAAACTCATCAGATAAGTCTGGATTGTTTGAATATTCCAATCCCACTTGGGCCTCTTTTATAGATGCCGTCAAAGAACAATATTACCCTGTTGGAAACTATGATGACCAGTACACAAAATGGACCATTCTGCACCAAAAGAGGGACCAAACGGTGTCGAAGTACACCAACAAATTTCATACCTTGCGCACAAAGCTAGGTATCAAGGACTCCGAGCAACACCTAGTACTGAAATATCGCAGTGGCCTACACCGGTACATACAACCAGAGATGGATTTCCTGGAAATCTCTTCACTCGGATCTGCTTATCAATATGTTGTCAAAATCGAGCAGAAATTTCAGCAAAAGAACAAGCGTGACTTTGGACCTGCGCATAAGCAGGGCAAGGGAAACTCTGGCTCGCAGAACACGGGGTAGGGAAAGGACAACCAGTCCCAACCACAAGCGAAGAAGGGTAACGAAAAGATGAAGAAGGACACCAAGAAGTGGTGTGAGTTCCACAAAAGCCCCTGGCACAACACTGATGAATGTCGCTCAAAACAGTCATTGGTGGCTGAGATCAAAGCTTCAGAATAAGATCCCAGTTCCGATTGTGAATCAGAACCTAATTTCACAGCTGTGCAAAAAGGGAAGCAAATCATTGATGCAGAACCTAGTGTCGTTGTTGCCACCACACAGATTTGACCAGAGGAACCTAAAGAGTTGGAGGCAGAGGAGCGCCTTTTCCACTCACAGATGTGGGTGAAGGGAATTCCCCTACACTTTGTTGTGGACAGCGGCAGCCAGAAGAACCTGATCTCAACAGAAGCCATCAAGAGATTGGAACTACAGATAACACCACACCCGCAACCATACACCATTGGATGGCTAAGCCAAGGACGAAGGATCCGTGTCAGTCATCAATGTTGCCTACCATACGGCATCAAGCCCTTCAAAGATGAGGTATTGTGTGATGTGGCCCCACTTGAAGTATGTGATGTTCTTTTAGGACAACCATATATGTGGAAGCATCATGCTGTATATGAATCACGACCTCGCAGTGTCATTGTCACTTTGGGAGGACAACTCTATCGGATACCAGAGATAGTTGCACCTACCCCAAACAAGAAGGGCAGGAAGATAATCTACCACACTGGGAAATTTTCCCTATTCACAATTGCCACTAAAGGAGAACATCAGATCGCAGAGACATCCACAACCTCTGCACATTATCCTTCTACTCAGCAGAAACAAGAAAAGCACAAAGTCAGTGCAGCATTGCTTATTCGGGTACCTCTAAAGTGCAAGGCCACGCATACAAGGTGCTCCTCCAAAAAGAAACCATCCACACCTGTGCAGACCAAGGATACCACAACAACTGAAACTGTTGAACAGCTCCGGCGCATCCATCAACAACAATTACAACCCTCTGAAGATGTCAAAGTAAGGAAACCTTTCCACTTCAGCAAATGCCGCACCAGGAGCTCAACTCGACACACAGCTCGACATATGATAAGGGATTTGACGCAATGGAGACCATTGCTTCCTAAGGAGGGAGGATTGATCCAGGTGGATATCGGTGGCGACCCAACTCTTCCAACTGGCTCAAAACAGTCTTCTGGCACTTTTGGTAATTTGCTATTTTTAGCAGTTTTTTGGGTCCTAAACTTCCAGAGCCGTTTTGAGGCCCTAAACGACATTTTTTGGAAATTTGGGGGACCAAATGGATGCCAAAGGCATCCATTTGGCCCCAATCGAAAGTTGTAAATCTCAGATAGACCTTTCCAACGGGCTACCGAGCGCCCCAAACGAAGATCGTATGCAAAAGTTATGACCCCTGGAAGTTGACTGTTCAACTAACCACCTTGGGGCCGCAAACTTTATGACGGTTCATCTCTAAGGTTAGGTTTTTGGATGTTTGGGATTCTTTCCCTCATGCTTATGATAAATAGGCCCTTTCGGCCTCTCTTTGTATTCATCTTGGCACGAATGAGCATAACGGCCACATCTCTTCTCAGAGATAACTACCACCATTATAGCTATTGTATTTTACAGTCTGTTCTATTTCCGCTATTTAATAGAATATGTGTTTACTATATCACTGTGTTCTTTGCAATATATCTGTGTATGTGAATATATATATATGCTATCTTATTTCGTTCCTGCATAAATTCGGATCCGTTGTATCAGAGCGGTCTGCTCTTTGATTGTTTCTCAGTGCATGTCCCCGACGAGGTCAGGATACAGAGAGTTGGGTCTCGAACTAGTTTCACTTGGGGAAGACCACTCTCGCCGCCCCAAACGGCCTCCCATGGTGGAAGAAAAGAGAGACGACGAAGCAGTAGATCCTGTCAAGTTATTGCTTGACGAAGCCCTCGCGCGACAGAGGAACGAGATGATGGATAATTTTGCCCAGATCCTTCGACGCATGCCAACAATGGCAAATGCACCCTCAACGAGCAGCCATTTCGGAGATAAGACTCCCTTCAAGGTACAAGTTAATTTGATATCCCTTTATTTGAAGGCCAAATCGATGCAGATGCCCTAGATAAATGGTTGAATCTACTAGAAGGGTATTTCTCTGTCCACAATTTTTTCGACAGGGTAAAGATCGTCTTTGCACTCCTCAAGGCCATCCCCCATGTCAAAAATTGGTGGAAAACTTATTGTGAGCAAAACTCATCAGACGAGTCTAGATTGTTTGAATATTCCAATCCCACTTGGGCCTCTTTTATAGATGTCGTCAAGGAACAGTATTATCCTGTTGGAAATTATGATGACCAGTACACAAAATGGACCATTCTGCACCAAGAGAGGGACCAAATAGTGTCGGAGTACACCAACAAATTTCATACCTTGCGCACAAAGCTAGGTATCAAGGACTCCGAGCGGCACCTAGTACTGAAATATTGCAGTGGCCTACACCGGTACATACGAACAGAGATGGATTTCTTGGAAATCTCTTCACTCAGATTCGCCTATCGATATGCTGTCAAAATTGAGCATAAATTTCAGCAAAAGAACAAGCGTGACTTCGGACCTGCGCAGAAGCAGGGCAAGGGAAACTCTGGCTCGCAGAACATGGGGCAGGGAAAGGACAACTAGTCCCAACCACAAATGAAGAAGGGTAACGAAAAGATGAAGAAGGACACCAGGAAGTGGTGTGAGTTCCACAAAAGCCCTTGGAACAGCACTAATGAATGTCGCTCAAAACAGTCATTGGTGGTTGAGATCAAAGCTTCAGAATCAGATCCCAGGTCCGATTCCGAATCAGAACCTAATTTCACAGCTGCGCAAAAAGGGAAGCAGATCATTGATGCAGAACCCAGTGCCGTTGTTGCCACCACATAGATTCAACCAGAGGAACTTGATCAAGAGTCGGAGGAAGATGAGCGCCTTTTCCACTCACAGATGTGGGTGAAGGGAATTCCCCTACACTTTGTTGTGGATAGCGGCAGCCAGAAGAACCTGATCTCAACAGAAGCCATCAAGAGATTGGAACTACCGATAACACCACACCCGTAACCATACACCATTGGATGGCTAAGCCAAGGACGAAGGATCCGTGTCAGTCTTCAATGTCGCCTACCATATGGCATGAAGCCCTTCAAAGATGAGGTATTGTGTGATGTGGCCCCACTTGAAGTATGTGATGTTCTTTTAGGACAACCATATATGTGGAAGCGCCATGCTATATATGAATCACGACCTTGCATTGTCATTATCACTTTGGGAGGAAGATAATCTCCCACATTGGGAAATTTTCCCTATTCACAATTGTCACTAAAGGAGAACATCATATCGCAGAGACATCCACAACCTCTGCACATTATCCTTCTACTTAGCAGAAACAAGAAGAGAACAAAGTCAGTGCAGCATCGCCTATTCGGGTACCTCTACAGTGCAAGGCCACGCATTCAAGGTGCTCCTCCAAAAAGAAACCATCCACACCTATGCAGACCAAGGATACCACAATAACCGAAACTGTTGAACAACTCCGGCGCATCCATCAATAACAATTACAACCCTCTGAAGATGTCAAAGTAAGGCAACCTTTCCACTTCAGCAAATGCCGCACCAGGAGCTCAACGCGACACATAGCTCGACATATGATAAGGGATTTGACGCAATGGAGACCATTTATTCCTAAGGAGGGAGGATTGATCCAGGTGGATATCGGTGGCGACCCACCTCTTCCAACTGGCTCAAAATAGTCTTTTGGCAGTTTTGGGAATTTGCTATTTTTAGCAGTTTTTCGGGTCCTAAACTTCCGGAGCCATTTTGAGGCCCTAAACGACCTTTTTTGAAAATTGGGGTGGCCAAATGGATACCTCCAGCCTATATTTGGTTATAGTCAAAAGTTGTAAATCTCGGATATACCTTTCCAATGAGCTACTGAGCGCCCCAAATGGAGATCGCATGCAAAAGTTATGACCCCGGGAAGTTGACTATTCAACTAACCACCTTGGGGCCACAAACTTTATGACGGTTCATCTTCTAGGGTTAGGTTTTTAGATGTTTGGGATTCTTTCCCTCATGCTTATGATAAATAGGTCCTTTCGGCCTCTCTTTGTATTCATCTTAGCACGAATGAGCATAGCGGCCACATCTCTTCTCAGAGATAGCTACCACCATTCTAGCTATATTGTATTTTACAGTTTGTTCTATTTCCGCTATTTAATAGAATATGTGTTTACTGTATCACTGTGTTCTTTGCAATATATCTGTGCATGTGAATATATATATATGCTATCTTATTTTGTTCCTGCATAAATCCGGATCAAGAAGATGGAGGAAAAAAACGGTACAAGGCCAGACTTGTTGTAAAGGGGTTTGCATAGAAGAAAGGTATAGATTTTGATAAAATGTTTTCTCCTATTTTTTAAATGACTTCAATTAGAACTATTTTAAGTCTAGTGGCGGTAGAAGATTTGCATCTTGAACTGTTAGATGTAAAAACAGTCTTTCTCCATGGGGATTTGGAGGAATATATTTATATGCAGCAGCCACAGGGGTATGAGGTCAAAGGGAAGGAGAATTTGGTATGCAAGTTGAAGAAGAGCTTGTATGGCCTAAAGCAAGCTCCAAGGCAGTTGTATTTGAAATTCGATAGGTTTATGACAAAACAAGGTTATAGTAGATATCATTTTGACCAATGTGTTTATTTTAAGAGGCTAGATAATGGAAGATATATTATCTTTTTATTGTATGTGGATGACATGCTTGTTGCGGGGTCTAACATGCAGGATATAAATGTGATCAAAAGGAAGTTAGCTAATTCATTTGCGATGAAGGATTTGGGTGCTTCAAAGCAAATCCTTGGTATGAGAATAACAAGAAACAAGAAAAATCACAAATTGACATTGTCTTAGGGTGAGTACATACAAAAGGTGTTGGAGAGGTTTAGAATGAAGAATACAAAACTAGTTAGTATACCTTTGGCCAACCATTTAAAACTAAGTAAGGATATGTGTCCCAAGACACATGAAGAGATATAGTACATGTCTAAGGTTCCCTATTCATCAACAGTTGGCAACTTGATGTATGCCATGGTGTGCACAAGACCAGATATTGCACATGCAGTGGGAGTTGTGAGCAGGTATATGAAAAATCCAGGTAAAGAACATTGGAAAGAAGTAGAGTGGATTCTCAAGTATTTGATAGGTACTACCACTCATGCATTATGTTTTGGAGGTTCAGACACTGTTCTATAGGGATATGTTGATGCATATATGGCAGGTGATAAAGACAGTAGGATGAGTACCACATGGTTTGTTTTTATTGTAGGTGGAACAACAATAACTTGGATTTCGAATCTGCAAAATGTTATTGCACTTTCAACAACAAAAGCATAGTATGTTGCTGCTACAGAGGCTAGTGAAGAGATGATTTGGTTACAGAGGTTCATGGAGGAATTAGGTAAGAAGCAGGAGAATAATAGGTTGTACAATGACAACCAGAGTGCCATTCATCTTGAAAAGAACTCAGTCTTCCATTCTAATACTAAACATATACAGCTCAAGTACCATTTCTTACGGTCTGTTCTTGAAGATGAACTATTGAAGCTGGAAAAGATACACACTAGCCAAAATCCTGCAGACATGTTAACAAAGGTAGTAACCAGAGAGAAATTGATTTCTTTCTCGGTTTCTGTTGGTTGTGGAGCTTGATCTTCCCAATTCAGAGATCTTGTTGTTTTAGTTATGTTTGTTCCCCATTTTTATATGCTATGTAGGTGGAATGTACACTCATCCTAGTAGAGGGGTGTGGGGGGGCGATGCCCCCCCACGAGGGTCCAAGGGGGACCATCCCCCTGGTTGGGGGGGTTCGAGGGTGAAGCCCCTGAAAGAAATTTTTTGGGTTGTTTTGTTTGCCAACATTTTACAGGCCCATGGTTTTGGGTATCTCATAGTATTTTCCCATGGTAATTCCCCTTTAAAAGGAAGACATTGTAATACATATGGGTAATGTATTTTAGCATTGTAAAGATCTTTGATTGCGTAAGAGAGACTGTGAGAGAGTGAAGAGGAAGTTGCAGCGAATGTGCTGTAGGTTGTATCCCTTCATTTGTTGGATGGTATAATAATAAGGACTGGAAATTTATGTGTGGATGTAGCCCATCTTGGGTGAACCACACTATATTGGTGTCTCTCTTGTAATGTGTTTTATGTGTTTTATATTTGCATCTTGTTTATTGTTATTGCTCTGCGATCCTGTTTTTCTAACACATAAGATGTACTCCTACATGCATGAGGATGGAAATTATTTTTTGAAAAACTTATTACATATTGTCATTAGTTGTTTGGGTTGTAAGGAAAAACTAAGGCCTGATTAGTATGAATTTCCAAACAACGATGATCATGAGAATGATAGAGCATAAGTAGAGCAACACTAAATGTAATAATTTTGTCACATAAACATTCATCAAGAGAAATTGTGGAATGTGAAGTTGAATCCATGGGACCTGCCAGTTTCAACTATTGATAATCTTTAATTCCTTAACCTCACTATAGGGACTAAAATTCTCCAAGTCCTTGATGCTTTGAACCTAAACCTTTATATGTCGATTCTTGAGAAAATCAGGAGCCTTGAATATTAAATGTTGTTTTGGCACTCTTCAAGCACTTGGTTGTGTTTTGTTGTGAAATGGGTTTTTGATTAATTGACACCTCTCTCCGAAAGATATAAGAAGATCCCCACAAAAATAGGTGGATTGATTAATAATTAATACTTGCATGCATACTTGCTTGACACGTTGAGCACTCTTATTGGTTTGTGGACATGAACGTTCAAGACCACACTCGAATGACACTTGGAAGCACTCCCCTCTTGGAATCTAAATGCCTATCGACAATTGTGACTGCTATGGACATTGGGATGCAGCTTGAGTGATCATCGACACTTGGAATTTAGTAGCTGTGGCATTTGGATACAAATATCAGGGAGCGATAATTAAATCCTTGACCTATTAAACGATAACAAACATATATAAAACATTGGAGTTGATGGAAAATGTATCCATGACATGGGTGACATCATAGGCAAAACACCATCAGTATGTAAAGTGCCATAATTCCTCCATTAGGCCCATTGCAAACTTTTAAGGATTTCATTGCTAGAATTGAAGGTCTTCTAATAAAACCTCAAAAAATTGACATGTAGATTTTTGTATCAACATCTGGCTCCGACTGGGTATAGTGCTCTTCCTGTGAGGCACTAAGAACATGTAGACCAATGCCTTCGTATACAATCTGTCTCTAAAACCATATTTACAAAC
Source organism: Larix kaempferi (assembly GCA_027924585.1). Classification (NCBI taxonomy): domain Eukaryota; kingdom Viridiplantae; phylum Streptophyta; class Pinopsida; order Pinales; family Pinaceae; genus Larix; species Larix kaempferi. The sequence goes on from BSBM01000221.1 coordinate 7,580,325, forward strand.
CAAACTGCTTCCACCCACTAAACGAAACTAAATATCAAAGAATCATTCTAAATCTGTAGTAGTGCTTTTCCATTGGGCTGGAGTCTTTATTAAGTTAAACTACTCTAGTGCACACCATGTCGAACTGAAAATAAATGCTGAAAAAACAAGCTTATTCATATACAACTCCTAATCTAACCAACTGTGCTAATCAAATCAAATATAAACAAACTTAAAAAAGAACCTTTCAAATATTAGATTGCACCAGTAGATCTTCTCCACGCCAATGATTATCCAAATGAACAACAATATGAAAAATTGTAATTTGAATTGAGAATCAAATCTAGTTTCTTTGTATAACCAGAATGCTAGGCTCAGACCATTTAGAGACTCAATATATTCTGCCATAGGATCATAACAAATATAAGAAAATACCTTAATGAAATCTTTATTCTCTTTCTCATGCTAAATATTTTATTGCCCATGAATATATTTTGCTTAATTACTGCTGCCAATTTCATTTAAAAAAAAAATGAAGATGACTACAAGCTATTGTCACTGCTTGCAAGGATTTACATTGAGATTTGGTGAAGAGAAATATGATCTTTATGGTCCATGACTGGAATAAGGGCATCTTCACATGGACCATAAACAAAAAAAATTACAATAGGTAAAAATTTAGAGACTTGTTTCTCTGCTTCTACTACGATCATACGATGACCATTAGAAATATCATGAAAACCACGAGGAATAATTTATTCAATAGTTTCTTAATTATGAGCATCTTGATCTTTAAAATTTGTAGATCCTTTATTATTAGGATGGCAATATAAACGAGCAAATTCCTCACAACACTCTTCGTAAAGAATATCAACTGAATACATCCCTTTACAAAAAGAATTAAATGCAGTATGAAAATATCGTAACAAGGAAATACTAGTAGCAGGAAGGGATTTACACCATTCACAAGCATTTTCTTCCAAAGAAAATATGAACATCTTTATAAGAACATCTTCATGAAAAATACCAAGCCTATGCATGCATTCATGAAAATACAATAGGTGCTCAGTAGGATGGTCATACTTGTTTCCCTTAAACCTCGGAAGGAAACTTTCCAATTCTTCTCTATCAGGAATAGGATGAGGAAAATCAAGAACATTAGAGAAATAAAAAAATTCATACCTTCGAGCTATTATAGCTTCCATCACCTTTGAATTTTTGGATCAATGGAGTCATCTATGGATTCTTCCTTCATGGAGTCGTTGGGTGAATGATTGCAGTCACTTTTGTCGCCAATTCTTGTTCACCATCATGAACTAGTTGTAGTCATTGTTGTACATCCCAAGGAAGTATGTTTTCGTTTATATGTTCATCGACAATGGCACCAGAAGATGTTAGTGCTAAAAGATGCACTTTGACTTCAAGGAGGGAATGGATTGCACATCTTACTGGTTTATTGATTGTATTGGTGTGTGGGTGACTCATAATACTATTACTCATATTCACAAATGGGAATGGAATCATATTGCTGCAACAATTCATGGATTGCAGGAAATTAGGTATTTCCATACATGACTTTAAATGAAAGATGAAAGAATGTGAAAAGACAAAATGGAATGACAAAAAAGAACCAAGTAATACTCCAACTCCCAAAGCATCCCATATTATTGTTACTACCCATGCTTTTGCATAACAGAACCAACCAATACTACTTCCCTCCATTCAAATCACAACTGCCAATTCACATGTTTATTTCGACCATCTTCCATCATCACACTATCTTTCCAATTCTCAAACAAATTTTTCCATAAACAACCCAAGAAACATCCCTCCACCCAACTCACTGCCCATTGATTTAGTGACAATACCATATCTCAAGGACAACGCCACTTTCCCTTGAGACTATATAATATACCATCCATCCATGTATGCTCAATCTTTAAAGAACCATATCCCGACCTTCAATTCCGCTTGTTCAATGGACACCAAAAATGTTCTAGATGTTCTTCTAGAAAAAATGGCCACCGATACTCCTTCTGGAACAACATGGACCCTAGAGAACAACATGGAATCATGCCTTCCACTATCAAAATAAATAGAAGAGGAGCAATTGGACAGCCTTGCCTCAGAACTCTGCCAAGTCTAAAGAAAGATGAGGCAGAACCATTAATCAAGATAACAAAAGATACCGATTGAACACATGAGAGAATCCAATTTACAAAGGGTAGTTTAAACTAACTTGTAGAAAAAACAATTTAAGGTATTTCGAATTTACCTTATCATAAGATTTAGTGAGATCAACCTTAATAATGGTTGTTGGTAACTTCTTCAACTTTGAAGAATGTAGGACCTCCTGAGCGGTTCCAATAACATCATGAATTTGTCTTCCTTCCAGGAAAGCAAATTGTCCTTGTAGAACTTCTTTGGATAAAATACCTTTGATTCTTCTTGCAATAACCTTTTCTATTAGCTTGGAGAGGCAACTAAATAAATAAATAGTCCTATAATCATCAAAAGTGACACATCTACCACTCTTTGGAATGAAAGCAATAAAAGTAGTATTAAAGTTGCCAGGATGTTTCCTTTAACCCTTGATTCTTTAATGACTTCCATGATATGCAACTCAATAGATCCATAAATCCTTGAAAAAACTCCACTGGCCAACCATCGGGCCTAGGACCTTTTTCCTTTTGCATAGATCCAATAGCCTCCTTCATCTCTTCAAGAGACATAGGCTACTATAAATTCTGATTATGTTCATCACTAACCATCGTCGAGAAAAAAACACATTGGTATAACATCTGTACAATAGATTCCCTTGGATCCTCCTTGAATAAATTACTACAATGTATCACCCCAGCATTAACAATGTTTCTAAAACCTGCCACAATGTTCCCATATTCCTCCTCTAACTGTCACAAAGAGTTTGTATTCTTTTTTCATTTTACATAATTGTGAAAGAATTCGGAGTTATCATCATCCTTTTGGATCCATATAGCTCTACTTGTAACTCTAATAGAATCTTCCTCCTCCTGTAATATATTCCTACGCTTTATCTCAAGATGCACTATGCTCCTTTTTTGTTTTGCAAGAAAGAAACCCCCTATATTTCCTACATGGAAAGATTCAAGCATGGATTCCAACCTACAAAGTTCCAATCCCTATAACCTCCTTTTTTTTGTTACCCAAGGTACAGTACAAGCCTTTACTTTCTTTAAATTATTATAGAACTGTAATTCTACTGAGACTGCACTATTTTCCTTGTAAGGGGTCCACACCCTTTTTATCATTTCCCTTTAACCCTCATCCATCATCTAGCTTGAGCCGAATTTAAAAGGGATAGGAAGTTTTTCTTGAACTTGTTGCATCTCAAGATAGATTGGGAAATGGTTGGAATCACCCCCTTCACCAATCCATTTCTTAATATTGTTCGCATATCTTAAGAAGCCCTCATTTATAAGGAATCTATCCATTCTCTTAGCGATCATAGTAGGCCCCAACTCTCATATTTCACCATGTGGGTCTCAACAAAACCAAACAGATATGAAATAGGGAAATCTCTTCTAGTTTCCAAACAAAATAATATGCCATTGGGTCCCTTTAAGCCTGTAGACCCCAAATCTTTGCTTCGCCCATTTAAAATTTTTAATCACCCCAAATAATAAGTCTGTCCACTTGTAGAAAACCAGAACTGAAAAACCTCTCCCAAAAATCCAAGCATTGTTGATGTTAGAATCAATTTAATATTGAGAGGGGGTGAATCAATATTAGCGCAGTTATTAGCAGTTTTTACCTTCTTTAATAGATTAGCCTTCACTTAATCTTTATCTTCAGTTATTCATCAGAAAATAAACATCCACATATATGCATCACATAAATAACACACAACACATGGGTTTTTTACCTGGAAACCCAAACAGGAGAAAACCACATAATGCTTCTTTATAATGAGAATGAATGGATTCAAGGAAGCACCAAATTCCCGTGTTTACTAGCACCAACTGGAAGGAGGCACCAACCCCCTGGTTTTACAAGCACCAACTTAAAGGAAGCACCGCTTCCTGTGTTTTCTCCAACACCAACTGGAAGGACGCACCGACCCCCTATCTTCTTTGTTTTACAGGAACCAACCTGAAGGAAGCTTCAACTCCTTGTTTGCTTTCCTCGTCTGAATGCCCTGATATATTATATGTGTTGATGTCATAATGAACTTCGACTTTGCACACTCTTCAGATCTTCTAATAACAATTCTATTTTGTGCTACCTTTGTATGTTACTAGTCTATACTCTGTCACTGCACTGCATACATCACTTGACTTCTCATTCCTCTCAAATCATGTTTTTGCTGATGACTTACATCATGTACTATGTGCTTCACTGATGTTGCAGTCTACGTTTGTGGTTATCTCAACGTTCTGCTTTGAATAATTGCAATGACCAATTAATAGTGTTCTTTCAATTGATAGTTTATTGTTCTGAAATGAAGCACTAGTAATAGATGGAATTGCACACTTTCTTATGTGTCTGTTCTAATTAAGTGTTGCAGTCTCTCAGATAATCTGCGATGTCCTATGCATCAAATGATTCATCCGTTCGGTTTAACTCACTTGTCCTAGATCATCTGCATCATGATGCGCTTATCGAATTTTGCTGTTGTTTTGTCGTTGTGTATCATATGGAGTTATCAACTTCGCACACTTTCACTTCTGCCCATATGCATTAGATAGACATTTGTGCATTGTCTAATAAACTTTGGTTCCGTCTCTGTGCTTCTGTCTTTACAACATATGTGACTATCGGCATGCTAATTTTATTACTATCCTTCGAAATGTCAAGCACTTGTGCATACTTCAGTATTCCTTCCTTTCAGTACGTACACATATGTCACATATCTACAACATCTCTCTACCCACCATTAAAACTTCATTCTAGTCCATGTGCAGATTCGGCTCTTTGCTAGATCATCTGTTCTGTCTACAAGCCCCTTGATGTCCCAGAAATCAAATAGAAACTTTCACACGAGGCTCTTATGCTCTTGCCATCAAGCTTACTTCAAATCTCCAACTTGCATCTCTATTTATACATGTCCTGCAATGATTGTATGTTCACAAGTTGGTCATGGAATCTCTTCTTCCATACTTCACGGATTATACATATGCCATGTGTCATCTTCTGCACTATTGATGTGTCATTTGATATGTGTCTGTGCCCTCAAGGTCCACAACTTAGTGGGACTTTACACCTTTGTGGCATACCATTGCGCTATTGATGTACCATTGCCTTAAGGTATGTGCGCAATCCTACACTTCAACTTGATGTGTCCATGACTTGTGTTGTACCATCCCTTGTGGATAATTCACCCTTGCTGTATTGATACTTTTCTAAATCTACACATTCTCCAACTTATTCTTATTGGAACTTTGACCTTTGTCGCTTCATCACTTGTGGGTAATACGCACTTGAGATATTGATGCTTTCCAGAATCCGTGCATACTCCAACTTCTACTAAGTGGGTCTTTGACCTTTTCCTTGTCATGTTTTGTGGGACTTGCACACCTGTTGTATCGTTGGCTGTGGCATTTGCACATAGATGGTATTCAACCGATGTACCGTTCTAGGAAATTGTATGTGTTCCACTTACTGAAAGCATCTTCTGATTGGCAATGCTTGCGTTCTTTCAGGATTGTCCAACCATTAACTACTTGCGCACTTCCAACAGTTAACCGAGCAACACTTAGGCTTGCTTGCACATTCCAAAGACTTCCTTCAACGAACTTGCACACTTGTACCATTTTCTCAACCAATTCCTTGGATGCTTTTGCACATGTACCATTGTCAAACCAACTCCTTTGATTGCTATCATGAGAGAGTATGACTTGGTGGACTTTATTTTTGCGCAAGGACAACATGTTGTAGGATACATTACTTGTGTTTCTTACTTGAACTAGATTTGCATGATGTATCTTATTATGTATTTCTTCAAACTTGTCATGCATGATGTATCCTTGGACACACATCTTCAGACTAAATGAGCTTCTAGATAGATTCCAAAGTTGAATTCATATCTGTCACCTTCACCATTTGCATATACTCCTAGTATTCATGCTCTTCTTCATGTTGCGCATATACTACTTCAAAGTGGCTTCCATATACTTCTTCATACTTCTATAGGAATATTGTATCCACTTTGACACTAGTTAATATCAATGAATCATATTGAATCAATTGACATCCTCTTTGACATTAGTTGACAGTCAAACACTTGACATCATCTTTAATTGACATCAATGACAACCAATGCTCAACAATATCCCCCTTTGGCATTGATGTTGACACCTTATGAAGCTATACCTGATCTTATTTGAACTGTATACTTCATCCATACTTGGTCGCAGTGTTCCCCCTGAGTTATTTGGGATTTTGTCTACTGCATTCTCTACTATTAGTACTTCAATTATCTCTATGCGAACCGTGCAACTTCATGTTACTTCTGCACAAACCATTATGATCAATCATATTCATGCCATTTCTTCAAGTGATATTCTTCACACTCTTTCACATTTGATAAGGCTTCATGATATTCCTTTTATGATTTGCTTCATTCTTCAAGTGATATTCTTCACATCTTTCACGCCTGCTAAGGATTCATTATCTTTCATTTATTGTTTGCAGTTCTCCCCCTTTCGTGATGTCTTGCTAACTTCATACGTCGCTTCTATGTCCAACCTCATCATGTATGTCTTAGATTCATGCATATTTCCTTTCATTTTGTCCTGCTGACATCATACATATTTTCATGTCTCGGCCTCCTCAGCTTCATTTCATGCCTCAGCTTCATGCATCTCTCCCCCTTTGACATCAATGGAAGAGGTGCCATAAATTTACTCTATATGAGTTCTTCTTGTTTGTTTTGCGATGGCGTCCATCATGACTTTATACCGGGATAACTCCCCATGTCTTTATGATATGTTGCTTTGTGGAGCTTCTGTATTGATATCCTTTCATAATTATCTTTGATTGCTTTTTTGATAAAGATGTTACATTGCTCCTTTACATTGATCTCCTGTTCTTGTCACAGTACTTCAACATTCCTTGCACAGTGATCCATGTTGTGATCATTACTTGCCAACTGCGTAGTGCCTAGGTCAATCCTTTACTGATTTTGAATTACCCTTCATGTTCCTGACTGCTTCACTTGTTGCATTTAATGTTGTCGCATATTTTGCCAAGACAACCAAATATATGGCACGTTTTTCATTATCGGCCAACTCGGCATAAAAGAAGACATGATGACCCACTAAGCAGTTGGAATTATTGTCGGATGCCAACATCGACATCGACTTCGACAAGTTCAGCGAGTTCGACATGCATCGTTGACACTTCCGACTGACGAATTACAACATATTGTCTCTCTGGCTTCCAGTTGAACGTAACGGTTGAACTTCTGAAACTGTTCTAACTGTGATAATCTGTAGGGATTTAGCAACTGTAACATTCTCACAATCAAACTCTTGAGATTATTTGCAAAGAAGAAGAGAAGCATGCACTCAATAATCACTCATAAACATAGAATAATGAACAATAACAATATCATACAATGAATAATGAATGTAAAGAATGTGGTACGATAATCAATGATGAGGCATCATATAGGATTTGAATTAGCCAAGTAGGGCATTCGAATCTAAGCTCAAAGTCTAGCTATGGAGATATCATCTAATTGGCAGTATCAATCATAAATGGTAAGAGTCAGTCAAGTGTGTCTAACTGAGTCTAACAGAACCATCTAGCCATAAATCAGGGGATGGGGAATCTAAGGAGGGTGCATGAGGCTGTCTAGCTCAAAGTATAGCTTGGATAACAATGGAGACATGATCCAGTCAGTAGTATTAGTCATAAATGGTAATAGTCAGTCAAGTGTGTCTAACTGAGTCTAACAGAACCATCTAGGCATAAATCAGGGAATGGACACTCCAAGGGAGGCACATGAGGATGTCAAATAGTCAAGTGGAACTCCAGAACTAGCTAACTAGAAGCTACAAGCAGTCAGCATGAGCAATTAGTGGAAGAACTACTCAATCAATGCACTAATTGAATGATAACTCCCATTAAGTGAGATAAGGCGCCCTAACTGAGTGATAACTAAAGGTAGGTGAGTAAATGCGCTCTAACTGACAATGGTAGGTGAGAAAGGTGTACTTGCCATGCACAACAGTCAAGAAGGGCACATCAGGTAGGTAGGAGGCAAAATGGGGGCTGTAGATAGGCTTTGGAGAGCTAGAAGCAAGCTCTAGGTGCTGGGGAGACCACCATGATTATGACTGGATGCATGTAGTGGCATGCAAAGCATGCAAATTTTCATGCAGGCATGCAAAATATAAAAATGATGGTGTGAATATTCCAACACTAACTTCTCTTGTAACTGAACGTAACGGGAAGACAACCCAATCGTCTCAACACTCTATTTAAGCATGTAAAATATTGTAATATACAACAAGTAATAGAGAAGAATCAAGACTAGTTGGCATTCCTGCATATTGTTTGTGTGTGTATATTTATGTGTGTAGTGTATTCCTTCTTTGCTTATTCTTATGCTTCCTCCATAACAATATTGATTCATTCAGTCGAACTGTTGTCCCCGTCGTGCACTTGGGTGCGTACGGATCATTGGTATCGGAGCTTAGCTTTGTTCGTTCTTAAGTTGTACATAAACACTTCCATCGAAGTTACTTGACTTATGCCTGTTCAAACACACTTGCAAACTCAGCAATCCAAACAGACACTACCTTCAAATATGGCAAGATAAGTAGACAATCGACATGCAATTGACGCGAAAGAGCAACTCATAGAGCAAGCCCTGGCTCGACAATGAACTAAAATGTTCACCCAGTTCAATGAGATTCTCACGCGATTTGCTTCGACATCAGGAGGATTTCCAACAAGATCTAACTCGAAAAACATCAGTCCATTCAAGGTGCAAATGAATTTGGACATACCGAATCTAGAAGGAAAGATTGACGTGGAATCCGTCAACAATTGGAATCCTATTACTTTGTGAATCAACTCTTAGAAACTTAAAAGATTACCATTGCATCCTTAAATATGTCAACATATGTGCACTACTGGTGGGAGAACCTATTGACAAAGATGGAGAAAAGTGGAGACCCCATAGAGACATGGGAGAAATTTTTCGAATATGTCTGAAAGGAGTTCTACCCACCCAAGTACGTTGAACAATAGTACTAGAAGTGGCAGCATCTAAGGCAATGGAAAGACCAGTCCGTACAAAGTTACACCGACAAGTTCTATTGATTAATGGCTAGACTTGGCGTTCAAGAAGAAAATAAATTACTTGTTCTGAAGTACATCAACGGATTGTCCCCATACATTCAGCAGGAGATGGAGTTTCTGACTATCAATATGCTTGTAGATGCATTCCACTATGCCAGTAAGATTGAAGCCAAATAGAAAGGAAAATCAGGCTTTGTGACCAAGCTAATAGGAAGACCACCCAACAAGAAGGCACCAACCAACTTCGACAAGTCAAGATCTTCTCAGCCAACTCCGCCAAAGCAAGATCATGGAAAAAATCATTATCAGAAAGACAAAAGGGAACGCAACAAACAACCTCCTACCGTGAAATGGTGTGATTACCACAATTCATCATGGCATGATACATTTGAATGCAAATCTCGGAAGACATTTTTGGCAAAAGTGGTGACATTCGACTTGTTCGACAAAACTCTGGTAGAATCTGACCCAGAAGCAACGACCCTTTTGACATCGACATCGACCACTCCAGCAGCCTCAACTATCGCCAACGAGGAGGAACGAGAGCGTTTATTCCATACACAGATATGGGTTCAAAACAATCCATTGCATCTGATTGTGGATAATGGTAGCCATAAGAACTTTGTTTCTGAAAATCTCATGAAGAAACTAGGCCTTGTTACCACTCCACATCCTCATCCTTATAACATCGGTTGGATGAAGGATGGACAGGAACTAAGGATCACCCGACAATGCAAACTCGCCTACTTCATTAAGCCTTTTGAAGATGAAGTACTCTGTGACATGGAACCACTCTCCATAGCCGACACCTTGTTTGGGAAACCTTACTTATGGGATCGACATGGAAGTTACTAGTCACGACCTTAGAAGGTGATTGTCAAAATTCATAACAAATGGTACAACATACCAGAATGACGACCTACACCAACAGTTGCAATGATATCTGTTAAACAAACGAAGAAGCTCATCAACCATGCTCAGAAGTTCGCATTGATCATGATCAAGCCGCAACATTCCAGGAAGACTGCAGCAACCAATCGACTCACCAACCAGTGTAGCTCCCGACAGAAGCAACAGATCAAAAATATTCTTGATGAGTACTGGAACCTATTCCAAGAGTGAGACGGATTACCTCTACATTTCCAGGTAAAACACTCTATTGAATTTGCTCTTGGTTCTTCATTACCTAACGCATATGTTTACAGAATATCCATTATCGAAAATGAAGAGATTCGCAGACAAATTCAATATTTGATCAACAAAGGTCATATCCGACCCAACTCCTCTCCTTGTGGAAATCCAATCATCCTCGTTCCAAAGAAAGATGGGACTTGGCGCATGTGCATCGACTACCGTGTCCTAAAAAAAATTTCGGTAAAGAATAGATACCCTCTGCCGCGAATAGACGAGCTCATCGACTGTCTGAAAGGTGCTAAATTCTTTACTAAGCTCGAACTCAAGTTGGGATATCATCAGATTCCTATCGAGCCCACAGATGTATGGAAAACTGCTTTCAAGACCAAGGAAGAATTGTTTGAATGGTTAGTCATGCCTTTCGGCTTAACCAATGCACCTGCGACCTTCATGCGGTATATGGATAACATTCTTCGACCTTTCATCGGCAAATGGGTCATTGTCTACCTCTACGATATATTGATTTTCAGTCGATCATGGGAAGAACATGTCGGACAACTTCGACAAGTCCTCGACACTCTCCGACAACATTGACTCTACTTGAACATGGACAAATTTTCATTTGCAATGAACAACATCAAATAGTCGGGGTATGTAATTGACTCTGCAGGCATTCACGTCAATCCAGACAAAGTGAAAATCCTTAAATATTGGCCCATTCCTCAAATCATTCATGAACTAAGAAGTTTTCTTGGTTTGGCGAATTTTTATCGATGATTCATACTCGGGTTCAGTCACATAGCCTGGCCTTTGATTCAGTTGACCAAGGGAAATGGGAAAACTATCTTCAAATGGACATAGAAACAACAAGAAGCTTTCGAGCAGCTCAAACACAAGATTTTTACTGCACCGATACTTGTGTTACCTGATTTGCATCAGCCCTCTGAGATTGATATGGACGCATCAGACTATGCCTTGGGTGCAATGATCACTTAGTCTGGTCACCCAGTCGCTTTTCACTTTGAAACATTTAATGACACTGTTAGAAGATATTCACCGTATGAAAAAGAACTGTATGCCATTGTTCAAGCTCTTAAGCAATGGAGACATTATATCCTTGGCAAGGAGACGGTCATTCTCACTGACCACAAGCCTTTACAGTTCACCCCGTCCCAGTCGAAGTTACAAACAACTCGACAACTCAAGTGGATTAATTACCTGCAACAATTTCAATTGGTAATTAAGTATCAGAAAGGTAAAGCCAATGCTGTCGCCGATTGTCTAAGTCGACCACCCATTACTCTCCTTCTTACAGTGATGAGTATGTAGGGTTATGACACCACCACTTGGCCTCAAGTGTATCAGGAAGAGAATGAATTTTAATTAGTCTATCGACAAATTCAGACGGACAAGTCGTCGACCGTCGACTATTTCCTGAAAGACACCTTGCTATACAAGCTTGGATAGTGTTGTGTACAGACAGGTGAGCATCGACAGCAGCTCATTTGGGACGCGCGCTACAACAAGACTGCATGACACTTTGGAGTAGAAAAGACCCTTGCTATTCTCCAAAAGTATTTCTTTTGTCCTTCACTTAAAACTGACGTCAACAAGTACATTTGATCATGCGTGATTTCTGCCATTGCTAAACCGCCTAATCGACGACAGGGATTGTACACACATTTTCCAGTTCCTACACTACTACATATGGGCGGATTGTTCCACGAAAATTTTCCACGTTTTCAACATTCGTGGGTTCAAAAGATGATTTTTTAACTTTTTTTTTTAGGGCGGAAAAATCGTGGCAATATCCACGTTTTTGAAAGTTCCATGAACATTCGTCGATATAGGGACGAAACATTTAGGTTTCAGTTTTCGTGGCAATAGGGATGAATGTCGAGGTAAATGCTACATGTATAGTCTCAAAGATCCATAAAATCCCAAGAAAGAGGGGGTTCCTTCAAGAAATGATAAAGTAATGCTAAGAAGTCTCAAAATAGCCTCCAAAGGCTAGAACTCGAATGCATGCAAAGTCATGCTAAAAAGTGGGCATTATAGCAAGTGGATCCACCAAATACAAATGAACTCCACAAAGTGCTCAATAAGACCCCAAAAAAATCGAATTCCTCTCCATAAATCATGCATAAGAAACCTCCTTAGGTGGGATTTGGCTTCAAATGGGTGAGAATCCTCCACAAAGTAGGATAGAAACCATACAAAGTGGAACGTTCTTCAAATAAATGCACAAATTAATGGATATAACACCTCTAGGTTAAATGTTATGACAAAAATTCCATGCACTCATGTGTAGGTGCCCTATAGAGCTAAATGTGCAATTCTAGGGTTACCTTGAATGCTATTTACTCCATGCAATGAGACCTCAAAGGGGACGCTCCTCCAAAGGTGGCATATAAAACCTCGCAAAAGTTGAGCATTAATAACCTAGATCCATAAATCACTTCCGATAACTCCTTCTGTTAGGATTAAACCATGGTATGCACCATATTATCCTCAATATGGTAGACACTTGCTATTGGTTATTACTCTCAAACCTATAAAATTATTCTTTTACTATTGTTTAAAGGTTGCAAAGAGATTGGAGTTAAGGTACCATGTTGTAGGTTGCTAATTGTACACACGGGTGACAAGATCAAGATTCACCCCAAATTTATCTTATTTATGACTATTGTTTATCCTCTTTGTTGTTGTACATTTTGTCTATAAGATCGTTGCCCCTTTGATTCATTTCAATTTGTTTGCACAATTTGGTTTGAATCGAACATGTGTCGATTAACCAAGACACAAAATCAAGTTACAAGATTTATGTGTTATCTTTTGGGATATTTCAATTACTAATTAGTGGATATGCCATAGGAAATTTTGGGATTTTGGAGATGTAATAACCCAGTGAGCCAATTCTCAATTTTTGGCTCACTGGAATACAATAGTACGAGTTACCCAATAGTATTCCACATGGAAGTGGTTGACCATTCTCCCCCTATCATTCTACACCATATACCTACCATTAATCTCCCCACATTTTGGATTAAGATTTCACTTATGTCAAATTGTGCTAAAATATGAGACTTCAAATCACAATTCACATCCCTATTGTTACCAAAAAATAACATATCATCTACATACAAAGTGATAACAAGGAAATGACCACCATCTTGTTTGTACTACATATTATAGTGATCTAATTTGGACCTTAGAAATCCCAATCCTAACACAAAATAAAAATAAAATTTTTGGTATGGACATAGTAATATATATATATACTATTTAATTAATATATATTATAATTTTGTAAACAACAAACAAAACAAAACATAACAAACCAAACAAAACTGAAACATTTCATACCTGTCGACTAGTTAACCTAAGCTCCTATAGACTAGGATGATTTATTAGCCCAAGTTGGCAGTACATATCATTATTCAAATACATAGACGTTGCCAGCTTTCTATTGAATAGGTTTTTGAGTACAGGGTGCAATTATGTGAGCGATCAGGCCTCGAAGATGGTTCATGAAGCAAGTATTTTGAGTAGATTTTTGAGTACAGGGTGCAATTATGAGAGCGATTAGGCCTCGAAGATGGTTCATGAAGCAAGTATCAGATTTGGGGGCTCGTACCTCTCCATATCTATGAATCATTTCAAGCTCGATAGATCATTGATTATATCAGTGTTGATAGACAAAATGGAGTTCGAGCTTCAAAGAGGGTTTTCAGTATCTTCTCCCCAAAGTTCGCGTTCAAGTATTGCTTCTACAGTCACGAATTCAGTCATGGAGATAGACAAGAAATCACACCCAAGTGGTCATGTGCTCAGGATTGAGCCCCAAAATGTTGAATGGATGAAGAAATTTCCATCTGCTGTTGACAAGGTGAAAGCAGCTGGCTGGTTTACCATGTTCGAAAAGATGGGAGAGTTTCACATAGGAGTTACAAAATAATTTTGTGAAAACCTCGAGGGTTCAATGGTGAAAATGAATGGCCTTAAATTCTCAGTAACAGAAGAAACCATTGCACAGGCTGTTGGGGTTACTCCCGAGGGTGAAAAATGGTATAAGAGGCAATCAATAGATGAAGATTTCAGCCAGTTCCTCCTTCCGGCACACCAAGATCCTAATTGGAGCCAAGGCATTCAGAATACTTTCTTATTCAAGGAATGGCAGGATGTTCTACAAATTATCCAAAGGTATATAACATGTGAAGGCAGGTTCGCCACTGTATACCGTTATCATATGCGTCTGTTACAGCATGTTTCAGGTACAAAGAAATTAAACTTACCCTATTACTTGTAGAACAATTTAAGTAAAATGGCATCTAGGGTTAAGAATCAGTCTGATACTCCCAATAACAGTATGTTTCACCATGGCCTTATAAAATTGTTAATTTCTAAAGAAGTAGAAAATCCGGGTAGAACTTGGTCTCATTTTTTATATTGGTCGGGATTTAAAGTGGAATTTAAGGAAGAGAAGAAGGGAAAAAAAAAACAAAATCCTTCTGGAAAAGAGGTCATAACAAACCCTCAGAATCCTCATGAAAAAACTTCGCCAGAAGTAAAGCAAGACCCTGTCTCTTCTCATAACAAACCCTCAGAATCCTCAGAGTGTTCATCTGAACCACTCATAGCTTATTTTAGGCCAAGGACAAGACCTGGAAATAAGTTTAGGATGAACATGGAAGCCACATTGAATCCTGAACTCAAAAAGGATAATTTCTTAAGCATACAAGATTCACCAAGTGATGATGAGGAAGACATGGAAGCAAAATTTTTAGAATCAGCTTTAAAACAGATTCTTGAGGGCATTGATCAAAGTCTCAGAAAAATCCCAGATATAACTCCTAAGAATTTTCCCGATGATAACAATGGAAGTATGGAAGATAATGGAGTATCAGTGACTTCGAAGGGAAGAGAGAAAGTAATAAATTCAGTGGTTGAATCCTCCAAAGAGCAAGCAAGTTTTAAAAAGCGGAAGAGCGGCCCAAGAACAGGTAGCTGATGAAGATGTAAAAAGCGGAAGACTTTGATTAGGTTTCTAAGTTTAATATAGTTTTTACACTTGTCAAGATTAGTTAGTCTAGACTCTAAATATTTTAGTTATACATTTTTGCTATATTTAGAAGTCAAAGCCTTGAAAAGTGGATCCTAAAACAAACTTCAAATCTAAACTTTTCCGATATATTGTAAAGCTTTTGGTTTGAAAAGGGAGACACACATGGGAGTCGATCTGCTAGAAGATTGTGCAGTCATGCAATGGTTATCTGATTTTTGGTTTAATGTTGACGTGGAGATCTTCAACTATACCTCTCTTATTGTTATTTGATCAATATGTTTATTTTATTACCTTTTACTGAAAGAGATGAAAATTATGTTATAATATGTTTTACTGTTGCTTTAGCACTATTCAAATATAGTACCGTTTTATCTGTGTGCTTAATTGTTGTAGTTTGTGGAATGTGTTAACCTGTTTGAGGTATGTACTTAACTTTTCCTCTCTCTCAAGGTGCTTTCACTTTCCTTTGGTGACTGTACACAGGCATGATTTTGGCAATGGTGCATGGATACTGGCAACTATGAATTAAGATCCCTGGTATGAATTAAGATCCTTGTTACCTTCTTTGTTTTAGTTTTCAGAGGTTGCCATGAAATTTGTGCACCAAATTTGCAAACCGATATAGAAGGATGCTTGATAGTGTTGTGTAGATTGCATGCATGGTGCTTTGGGTAAGAATGTGGAACCTCACTTCATAAAGAAAGGGTCTGGCATTTCATATTTTCACAAATATTTGTGGACTATGTTTTCAAATCCCAGTTTGTCTTCGGTCCAAGAATCTAGGTGCATTCTTGTGAGGTCTTCAACCATGTAAACATTATAAGATGAGAATTTTTGATTGTGACTTTGAGAACCTTTTCCTGTCCAGGGTGCAGGAAAATCCTCCTCGTGATTGGACTTGGACTCTCTGTGTGCTGCAATTTTAACATGCAGAAGTCTCAGTTGTTCCATTTATTGTATAACACATTGATACTAATCTTTGCTTTTTTACAAGTTCTTATTTGAGTCATGAAATAGTTTTGGCATTAATGGTATTGGTAATTTGGTATCAATTGCTCTTTGAGCAAATTGACAAAATTGTATAAGCAATTTATGACTTTGTTTTGTTTATCTAGTTTTTGGAGTTCTATATAGATTTCAAAATCCATTATGTTTCAAATATGAATCCTTTCAATTAGAAAGATAGGAAATAAATTCTGAAACTTGTAACTAATGTTTTTTAGAGGTTAGAATTCAATGTTTTGGGAGCTCTCACGTATAGCATAATGTTGTAAAATCTCTCTGGGAAAGGCAAGGAGTAAGGAAATGAATATTTGGAGATGAATGTGGAATGTGTGAGCAGTTGTGTACTTTTGCTTCTATAACTGTAATTTCTCTGTTGTCAATGGAAATATAACTAGATGGATTTCACAATAGTATTAGCTTTAGGAAATATAACAACTATTGTTGTTATTTGAAGAAAGTGTCTACTATCCATTCATGTTGCTTGGCATGATCAAGTTCATAACTTTGTTATGAAGACGCTAGCCCAACCCTCCCATATCAGCTTGTGGTTTATTTCTTACCACGATCTTAGTTGTCCTATAGGAGGCCCTTGGAGATCCCTATGAAGGAAACTGATCTAAAATGTACTTGGTGATACATTCCATCAATTGAGTGTGACCTATGATAATCCTGATCCTACAGTTCTATATTCACACCCACTCAACCCCTACACCTACTTATAGTTACAACTAAAATCCTATGAAGTATCTCAATGCCTATTTGTGACTGGTGATGGATTCTCCTTGAAGAACTACACAAAAATGCAAAACAAGAAAAATAAAAAGAAAAGCAAAACATTTGAAATGAGAATGGATTTGATATGTTTTCTCCTTATATGATTTAAGATTGGGGCTTAATATCTTGTCCAGAAAACTGAGTGCAACATGGGATGTTCAAATTTCAAACGATGCCAACTTTTGTTTTTCATGATAAGAATAGAAATGACAATTCCTAATCCATTTTTTCACTCTTTGATGATTTTCTGGATTGTAGCTTGCATGAGAATGACAATAATTTTGCTTATCTGAAATGCATACATGTATATTGACATGAAGAGGGATGTTATAGGAGAAGGGGCATTGCATTACCGTGATATGCAATGATACAGGTGATTGCATCATCGTTTGAATCCCATAAATATCTTGAATAAGGCATATGATGGTCTGTTTATGGATACTTTGTATCATACATACCCTTTAACAGTGTCAACTCAGATATATTGCTTGGTCATAGCTTTGGTGTTTCCTGTCTACTTTATATGTGTTTAGAAGATTGTGCAGTCATGCAATGGTTATCTGTGTAAGCAACTTACATCTCGAGGACCAACTTCCGCACAGGGACCACATAGGAGTGCTGAAGTTGATAGAGATAAAAATTATGTTATAAATTCTTTTACTGTTGCTTTAGCGCTAGTCAAAAATTTTGATGGTAATTGTGAGGAGATTTTGCTTCTGTAGACCATATTGCTAAATTGAAAGGTAACAAAGGTGGCTTTTATTTTCTATAGTACAAGGTACTATATTTGTACCCACACTTCAGATTTGATTTTTGGTTTAATGTTGACGTGTAGATCTTCAACGCCACCTCTCTTATTGTTATTTGATCAATAGAGAGAAATGAGGGATATTTTTATTTGGCATCCCACCACCCTTCCTTATACTGTGATGATGAACTTTCAGGCTATATTGGACGACTGTACATTTGAGAGAGATATGACTGGTTGTACCTTCCCCACCTTGATTGAGATATGATTGGTCTTGTTGTACCTTATCTTTCACTTGTGTTTAATGGGGTCATTTACCCTCCTTGAGTAACTTTTTTAAAACCACCTTGTTGAAGTTTTGCTCTTATAGAGTACTACGGTTGTTTGGCCACATTTGGAGCATACCCTTGGTTCTAAGGGTCATGGGTCCCAAGGATACCACCTTCAGGCCTGAAGTGTAGCTGACAATGGAAGACACAAGTGTAGTTTATTATCACCATGCAAATTTAATTTGACCTTTCAATTCCCATCACCATTTCATCTCATACGACGTCCCACAACCATTTCTCTTTGACACCCACTCTTCATTCATTCTGTATGCATTTCACTATGCAACCGTCTCAGATTCTCACTGCGTTTTCCCTCAATTAGTTAATCAATTCAGTATGACCCACGCCCGCTGTCCGAGGAGTGTTGCCAGCGGTCGTGGGTCATACTGAATTGATTAACTAATTGAGGGAAAACGCAGTGAGAATCTGAGACGGTTGCATAGTGAAATGCATACAGAATGAATGAAGAGTGGGTGTCAAGAGAAATGGTTGTGGGACGTTGTATCAATGTGATTGTAAGGCACTCTTTGAAGGTGAAGTCCACAATTTTAAGTCTTTTTTTCCTCATTTTCATGCCTTTTTGTAAGACAATAAGGAGGGTAGTGGCATCAACATTGAAAATGGTTTCCATTCAAACCTATCAAGTATACTTTTAGGTTAGCAGTATTATTGAATCCGAACTGTAGGTACAGTTCGGAGAAAAGAATACTGCTGACCTAAAAGTACACTTGATAGGTTTGGATGGAACAGATTACCATGGACATCTATGTTGTTGTATTTATGGTTTAATGTTGACGTGGAGATCTTCAACTATACCTCTCTTATTGTTATATGATCAATATGTTTATTTTATTACCTGTTACTGATTGAGTTATTAAATACTTGTTGTACTTTCCCCACCTTGATTGAGTTATTATTGGACTTCTGGTACCTTGTCTTTGACTTGTGGTTAATGAGAACATTTACCCTCCTTCATTTTTTTTATACCACCTTGTTGAATTTTTGGTCTTATAGAGTACTTGACTTTGATCACCTGTGATCAGTTGTGGTGTGTTGATAATCACTTCTTTTATGCTGAGACTTGGTTGAAGTTTATAATTTTTGTGACTTTATTTATGTTGAGTTATGTACTGTGCTTGACTGTCATTGACCTAATTAGCTCCAGTCATTTCTCTCTCTCTGGTTTGTACACACCCTCTTGTAGGGTCAGCTGGTTCATAGAGAAGACTGGCCTCTTCGAGGCACAAACAGTCTTTTCTGAAAGTAACACTTCTGAGTATATTTTCAAGAATAGTTTCACACCCAGGTTGGTATCTTAAACTATATCTCTATTTTTGTTATATGATATATATGTTTATTTTATTACATGTTACTGAATATTAATAGTTTATCGTTTTAGTTTGCTTGTCAGTGTAACTCATTACAACAGTTTTGAATATACCAAAGAGCCTGTGTTAAGAACTTATGGGATGTACATTTGGAGTTCTTGGTTTCAAGAGGTAAGTATTTAGACTGACTAATGTATATCCATGGAATACTTTTTTCTGGAAATTTGTTTTTATTGTTTCTATTGGCATTTGTGTTGTGGAACTAATGTGAATTGTGTTCACTATTATTAGCTGATACAGGGAGGGCACATACTACCTTAAAGGTGTTTGATTGTTATGGCATTCTTGTTTTTTATTAAATGTTTTTTTGCACATTGACTTTTTGCTCACATCATTCAAGAAACGTTTATAACCTTGCACTGTAATCACAGCATCTAACTGCATGGAAGTTGGGACACTGTTACTTTATCACATGTGCATGTGCTCTTTGTTTTCTACCTTTGAATGCAAATGACACAAAAACCTATCTCGGTGGTTACAAATATGCATTTGGATATTTGTATACTGGGGTAAATTGTGAGGTGCAACATGTAGTCATGTCCTTCAAGGCACTGTTCATGCTATGTATTGATATTCAACATGGTGCTTAATAATTATGTATTTGCTTGTTTTAAACATATAAGCTCGCAACTAAATTAGTGATGTTTATATCTATAATGATCTAAAAACATATGAAGGCTCACTATTGTCCAGGGTCTCAAAAACCACCTTTCACAGGAATTTAGTTCATTGTGCTATCAGTTGACCATAAAAATATTATATATATCCTGGAAGGGAAAGGCAGAAGCATTTGATATTCCTCGCTCGACACCCAATTGATTACCTGGTCTTTTCCATTGACAGGAAATTAGGATCATCTCCATTTAGGGAATCTTATAGCAGTGAGTCCCCTGAGGGGGGCTGCAAGTGATGTGCCCACTGGTAATGAACCATATCTTTGCTTCCAATTGAGGGAAGATGGTCCCTTTGAAGATAGAAGGCTTCCTCTAATTGTATCATGCCTTGGCCTTGAGATAGGAAATTCAATGAAATTGGGAGTCCTTGATTGAGACTAAACCATTTTAGTGGAGAGATTTCATCCAGAACTGATTATAGAATGAGATAGAGACATTGTGGGAAAACACATGATGATGTTGATTTGTGTGTGATTGCATATGCAGCTAGAAAATATATAGAAGGTGGCATGAAATCAAATGAAATTTTGGGTAACAGCAAGTCCAGAGAAGTTTCATGTGTCACATAAGAAGACGGAAATAGATTATGGAGAAAATCCCATCTCCATGAAGTGTTGTATGGAGTCAGAAATATTTGCATGGGATATGTAAACATGGTTGTGATACATGTAAAATTGTGTAATTTGTCTTTGTTTGAAGTTGTTTGGTCTTAAGTGAATACATCTTCCCATTTGAGTGCATGGTAATTGCATTGTTTGCATGTGGTGCCTATATAGTTCTATGGTATTTTTGGCAAATCCTCTTACATAAAGTGCACTTGATAGTGAAAATTTATGCAGCTCATCAAAATTTGCAATTGGGATCTTTATTTGTTTTGGTTTTTATTGGGTTGGTGCATTCATTGGATGAGGTGGCCTCTAACATGGAAGCTAAGTTGGGCTCTTCTATTGTTCCCTACAAAGAGTTGCTTGTTCAAAAATGCAGTGAGTGTTGAGAATTGAAAACCGTAGCATTGCAAACTTCAAATGATAGAATTTGTGGAACAATTGTTTCCTATAGGGGCCTTTGCCTTTAAGGCCTCAATGATATATTACCATAGAGCTGGGAGAAGGGCCTGAGGGAGAAGCTTAAGGCATGACTGTTCAACCAGATGTGGGGTTCAGAATGTGACAAGGAGGAGATTATGGTGGTTACCGAAAGTTGGAGTTTCGATGGCGATCGGATCACCCTTCAAGTGCTATCCACATGTGCTTAAGACCGGGGCTTACAATTCTTCATGTTTATACATTTAGTTCAAGTTCTTGAGATATCTATCTAGGACTATGTTTGTTGTTTACAAGCAAGTTTGATGATAAATGACTCTGAGAAAGTTCTATTAAGAAGTGAATAGAGCTAATAAGTGAATAGAGCTAAGGTATAATTCTTTGTAAGACCGTGCTCATACATGGCAAAAAGTTGTTTAAGTATTATGATTATTCAAAGGACACAAGGATGTGAAATCTGAGCTTGAAGAAGAACAATTTGCAAAGCATTGAAACATATTGATAGCATATTTGAAGGACTTGTGTTATAACTTGAAGACTGAGCATATTCTTTGTGACCAAATTGAAGTTGAGTTTGAATAGTGTTATGGGAGAACATTAGTTATATCTTCATGAAGACCGAGCCTATTCTTTGTGACCAAATTGAGTTTGAGTTTGAATATTTGTGCCATTAAAAGACAAAACTTGAAGTTGAAGAATTGATTGTTGAAAAGGGATAAGTATGAAAACTACTTGAACAAATTTTATTTTTGTTACTGCTTATCATAAAGACTTAATGGTAACTACTTTAAGGAATACAATGCAATATTATTTGTTTGATGAAGCTTGATAGAATTGGAAACCATCATTAAGCAGACTTGTTTACAGATCTGAAAGAAATCATTGAGATGTAAGAGATGGTTCATGAGAAGTGCTTCCAATCTATCCGAAGCCAATCTATGACTGTATTGTCGCACTCAATTTTTTTTTAAAAACTCCCAGTTATCGTCTCTATATCGACGAACATCAATGTAGGCTATACAAAATGTTTCGACGCAGTTGCTGAACCTGCCACGAACATTTGGGAATGAAACCGTGGATACTGCGACAATAATTCATGGAACTATAAACGCATCTTCCACTCAGGTGCTACATCTGCCACGAAAGATTGTGAATGGATTCGTGTATATTGCGACAAATATTCATGGAAGGTTCAGCACATTCGTGGAAATTTATAGGAGTTGTGAGTCGATATAGAGACGAAATTTCGTGGAAGGATTTATTTTCTGTGGATATGAGAAGCGTTGTGTTGTTGAAACGTGGCATGAACAAAACGTTGCTATTGCCACAAAGTGGAAGTTTCGTCCATATATCCACGGATTTCTTTCCACGAAAAAACAAACCCCAATCGTTGAGACAAGGACGAAAATTCGTGTCAAATTACACCATATGTAGTAGTGCTAGTTGACCATGGGAATCTATTTCTATGGACTACTTGACGGGATATCCTACTACCAAACATCAACATGACGCAATCTTAGTAGTATTCTACATATTTTCCAAGATGGCCATTCTCATTCCATGCAAGAAGACTACGATAGTGCAGCAGACCGCTTAGCTCTTCTTTGAACATGTCTGGAAACATTATGGTTTACCGACAACCATTATTTCCGACAGAGATGACAGATTCGTCAGCATATTTTGGAAGAATCTCTGGCAATAACTCGACACAAGACTTTCCTTATTGACACCTTTCCATCCTCAAACAAACGGACAGATGGAAGCTGTGAATCGCTTTGTAGTACAACTGCTTCATATGTACAAACACAAGCATCGACGAACATGGGATGATAGTCTTCCATATGTACTACATAGCTACAATCGTGCTCAACACAGCTATATGGGAAAGAGTCCATTTGAGATCTGTTATGGATTTCAACCCTCAACGCCTATTGAATTGATTAGTTCCTCGAAACAGTCGAACAATACCGACTATAACTGACGAGAAATTGACAAAGCATTGAAGTTTTGAGATCAAATTTGCGACATCTAGAGACAAGCACAGGAAATGTTGCAACGATCTAAAGCGAAAGCTAAGGCCCAAAATGATAAGCATCGTATCCCTCATTTATTTCAAATTGGGGATCAGGTCTAATTGCATCTCAAGAAGGAACGCTTCACTGGTCCATATAAGAAGCTGAAGCCTTTGCGATTTGGTTCGTACATTATTCTTGAGCAGATTGGAGAAAATGCTTTCCAGCTTGACATTCCTTCATGCCTGGGTCCGCACCAGTATTTAATGTGGATCTACTTCGACCATACCATGCACCACTATTGGAACATAACGACTTGCAGATAGCAGAACCCGAAGACATCCATCCAGATGTTCAGGAGCCTCTTCCTTGTGACACCATTATGGGACAACAAGTACGCCATACAAGGATGAACACAATTCCCTTGTTTCAGGTGGACAAACCCGAACAGATCCCAGCACAAGGAAAATGGTACTTTGATACTAAAATGACCAACAAGTTTCCTCATCTATACGAGCAAACAATGGGGACCATTGTTTCTTAAGGAAGGAGGTATGATCCACCCATCAGTTGGAATTATTATCGAATTCCAACATCAACTTCGACTTCGACAAGTTCATTGACTTCGACAAGTTCAGCGACTTCGACAAGTTCAACTACTTCGACAAGTTCAACTACTACGACAAGTTCATCGACTTCGACATTCATCATCGACACTTCCGACTGACGAACTACGACAGATTGTTTCTCTGTCTTCCAGTCGACTGTAACGCTTGAACTTCTGAAACCGTTCTAACTTCTCTTGTAACTGAACGTAACAGGAATACAACCCAAGTGTCTCATCACTCTACTTTAGCATGTAAAATATTGTAATATACAACAAGTAATAGAGAAGAATGAAGATCGGTTCGCATTCCTGCATATTGTCTGTGTGTGTATGTTTATGTGCGTAGTGTATTCCTACTTTGCTTATTCTTATGCTTCTGCCATAACAATACCGATTCACTTAGTCGAACTGTTGTCCCCGTCATGCACCTAGGCATGTACGGATCACATGATGTTCAGTTCGTGTGGAAAAAATGACGTGTCGCTTATGTACTCGAACCTTTTGGGGCAACATTCTTCATTGTATGGTGCAACGAATTAAATTTATACATTTTTGTACTATTTTCAAAACTCATTAAGTCCAACATTTAATTTTGGCAACTCCACCACCTTCCTCGACTTTGTGCGACATTGGATGCCTATCTCATCAACTAATTGCATACACGCAAAAACCCTTCAATAAATTCTTGAATATCTCTGCAAACAATGTTTGGTTCATCGCCTCTTGCATTCTTGATTCTCTATGTCGCATTGATGTCTGATCTTTCCTTTGGTTCTTCTTTTTCCTTCCAATGGTCTCCTATTATCGCAAAGTAACCAATTCCCTTGAGAATGTGCAACATGTCATCCAGACTCAGTAATCTGAGTTTTTGTGCTTAAGAACTGATATGGATTCCCGGTAGAAACAAGTGCGGGACAACCAAATTATTCATCAATACTCTCAGTCTCAGGTGAACCATAGACATTCTGAGCAGCTGTCGTTCTGACTCGTTGTGTTGATAATTTGGAGCATCGGTAGAAACAAACTTTTGATGAGTTATCTCGTCTTCGGTCTCAACATGCAGAACAATCATCGCCTGCCATTCTGCAGCTTCTACCTCTGCATCCTACTTATGAATGCATAACCCTGGTTCTAGTGGATTTGGAGCTAATTTTTGCAAACCGACCAAACTCTGAACTTGATCTCGATCTATGGCTGTAGAATGCCTTGGAATTTTCTTAATTTTTCTCCCTCTCTTTGTATATGTCATTCATGGCTTCGGCATGGAGTCTTAACTCATGCAACTTTGTAATCATGCCCAATTTTGAATGAAATGAAAAGATTTGTTTTGCGCAATCTCGTATCTTTCAGTAGTGTTTGATTCTTCATAAAAAAAAATTTTGCTTGTATTTGTGACACTGAACTCAAAGTGATACTTCCCTGTCTTGTAATATATCATATGTAGTGTAAATATAAAATCACTTAATGTGTGCATGCACTTTTCCCTTTCTGTGACATAATCAACTTAACATACAATTATGTGCGAACAAAATGAACACATTCTAACTTCAGACACTTCTAACCACACATCACGTATTCTTAACCACACACCTAAATAAGATCCCCTTGAATTCCTTAATATGCATCGTGTTGAACTTAAGGGTCTCCCATAGTCCTTATACGACTAGCCAGAGAGGCAACAATTACTTGTTGCGCCTGGATTGTCTGCATCTTCAGTGCACTTTTGAGGAGATTTTGTGACCCAAGATTTGTTATGCGCACTTCTGTTTTGATTCTACTTTGGAGATTTTCCAATGAAGTCTCTTTGAGTGCAATATCCTTTGAGGAACAAATATTCATTCAGATAGTTTACTACTCTTCGAAAATACATAGCTTTGTGTCCAAAACAGTCGCATGCATAACATCTCACAGTTTGAAAATATTTTGCAATATGGACAAAATGATTGCATCTTGCGCACTTCACCCTATTGATCCTTCTTTGATTAGTGTATCGAAAATAATTTTAGCTGAAGGAAACATCATACCTAAAAGTCTTATCCTGACTTGAAAAATGTTCTCTGTCGCAGATCTTCTTAGGTGTCTTTACATAACCTAGACCAGTTTTTTCCTCTGGTGATCTATGACCCTTCATAATCTTGTTCAGCATTGATGTGTTGTCTTTTAACTTGTTCTGCACTTCATATTCATATTTTATCTTGTCACTTCCTGATTGTACGCATATAGGATCAAAATGTACTTGTCTCTTTTCCTTTATCTTAGTCAGCTTATCTTCTAGATGGAATATCTCTTTATCCTTTTCTTCAAGTTGATTTGTCATTATCCTGATTTTGTGCACCAATTCTTCCAGTGAAGTTCTCAATACAGATTTCTCTTTCTCAAGTACTAGAACCTTTTCTTATGTGCAACTTATTTCAATCTCGTAGCTGGTTATCCTTTCACGAATATTTGCATCAAAATATTCTTGACATGGCCTTCCATGTTCTTCATACTTTGACAGTTGTTCCTGCAATAGCTTATTCTTCTTCTTAGACTTCTTTAACTCATCCAAGGCACTTATTAATTCACCTTCCCAGTCAATGTATGCAGTGTCTTCATCATTGGATTGACTGTCAGTCTTGACATTCACTGTCAGTCTTGACCTCTTCAACAGGTTTTGGAGGTGTGACTATCTTTGGAGGTGTTTTGAATGATCTGTTGAAGAAATACTTCTCTGGTGATCCTAGATTACTTTAAGCAACCGGAGTGTTCTTCGAACTGTTCTTCCTTCTTTCATATTTGCTTTCTTCCACTACATGGGCCATGCAAAGTATTTCCTTAGGTTCTTCGTCGCAGTCACTTCCTTCAGACACATTGCTTCCTTCTTCGGTGTACATACTCTTCCTTTGTTTTGGAATCCTCCTTTTGTTCTAAGGTCTGTGTTGTGAGCCTACAGTATTTTGATCATATGAGCTAGATTCCTCATCACTGTCATTGTCTCCACTCTCTTTGAAAGGACACTTTGAGGCATAATTACCTACTCCTACACATCTGAAACATTTAAAAGGTAATTTGTTCTTGTACTTACCTCATCCTCTTTTTAGCTTCTTGAAAAATTTTGATTCATCATCGTTCGATCCATCATGACACTCTTTGTCATGATCATGCTTATCCTTTACTGTGCCTTTAAAGGCAGGTTCCTTTCTTATGGGAGCCTCTTTCTCAGTTCTCATCTAATTTACAGTGAGAATTCCCTAAAGCTCATCCTTTGTTAGGTCTTCAAGATTACCTCGATCCTCTAACACAGATACCTTTGTATCGAATATTTGAGTTAGAGTTCTCAATATCTTATGTACAAGTGATTCTTCATCTAGAGTGACCCCAAGACTCTTGATAGCATTAACTATCTCATCTACTCTTAGGAATTAGGATGTGATGTTCTCTTCAGCTTTCATTCTTAGAGGTTCAAACTTCCCAGAGTAGTTTTCCAGCTTTTCTTTCTTTACCTTGTCGTCGCCTTCATATATACCTCTGAGTTTGTCCAAAACTTCCTTAGCTGATGCGCAATGCATAAACTTGACTAATTCGTCACCTGTCAAGCCACATAGCAGATCATTTCTGGATCTATAATTTCTTTCAAAGAGTCTCCTTTGCATTGTATTGACTGATACTACTGCTGGGACATTGTAAACATCGACGATAGATTGCCAAACATCTGCTCCCAACGATTGCAAATAAACTTCCATAAGTACCTTCCAGAAAATGTAATTAGTGCCATCAAATATTGGTGCTATGTTTATAGAAAGGCATTCTTGCTTATCCATTTTTGTGCAATGATCTATCTTCTATATGTTAATCTGTTACTGAAGAAACCTTGCTCTGATACCAATTGTTGGAATCGATTTAATACTGAGAGGGGGGGTGAATAAGCATTAGTGCAGTTACTAGTAGTTTTTACCTTTTTTAATAGATTAGCCTTCACTTAATATTTATCTTCAGTTATGCATCAGAAAATAAACATCCACATATATGCATCACATAAACAACACATGACACACAATATTTTTACGTTGAAACCCAAATGAGAGAAAACCACAGAATGCTTCTTTATAATGAGAAATAATACATTCAAGGAAGCACAACCTGGAAGGAGGCACCAATTGTTGGTTTTACAGGCACTGACCTAAAGGAAGTTACCACTCCTTGTGTTTTCTCCAACACCAACTAGAAGGAGGCACCAACCCCCTGTCTTCTTTGTTTTACAAGAACCAACCTGAAGGAAGCTTCAACTCCCTGTCTCCTTGCCCCGTCCGACCACCCCGATGTCTTATATGTGTTGTTGTCGTACTGAAATTCAACTCTGTGCACTCTTCATATCTTCATAACAATTTTTTTGTGTGCTACCTTCGTATGCAGTCTATACTCTGTCACTGCGCTGCATACATCACTTGAGTTTTCATTCCTCTCAAATCACACTTTTGTTGATGACTTACTTCATGCACTATGTGCTTATTTGATACTATAGTCCGCGTCTATGTTTATCTCAATGTTCTACTTTGCATAACTGCAATGACCAACTGATACTATGCTTTTAATTGATAGTTTGTTATTCTGAAATGAAGCACTAGTAACAGATGTAACTACGCACTTTCTGATGTGTCCGTTTGGATTAAGTGTTGCAGTCTCACAGATAATCTGTGACGTCCTATGCATGAAATGATTCGTCTGTTCAATTTAATGCACTTGTCTCAGATCATCTACATCATGATGCACTTATCGGATTTTGTTGTTGTTCTATCATTGTGCATCATATGGAGTTCTCAACTTCACACACTTTCACTTCTTCTCATATGCATCTGCTAGACATCTGCGCATTGTCTGATAAAATTTGGTTTTGTCTCTGCACTTCTTTCTTTACAAAATCTGTGACTATCGGCGTGTTGATTGTATTATTGTCCTTCGAAATGTCAAAAACTTGTGCAGACTTCAGTATTCCTTCCTATCATTACTTGTGCATCTGTCAAATATCTACAACATCTCTCTATGCACCATTAAAACTTCATTCTGTTGCATGTGCACATTGGGCTCTTCGCTATATCATCTGTTCTATCCATGAGCCCCTTGATGCCCTAAAATCAAACTGAAACTTTCACACAAAGCACTTATGCTCTCGCCATCAGGCTTACCTCAAATATCCAACTTGCATCTCTATTTATACATGTCCTGCACGTATTGTATGTTCACAAGTTGGTCATGGAATCTATTCTTCCATACTTTACGGATTATGCATATGCCACATGTCATTTTCGGCGTTATTGATGTGTCATTTGATATGTGTCTAATCCCGTCAAGGTCCTCAACTTAGTTGGACTTTACACCTTGGTGGTGTACCATTGTGCTCTCGATGTACCATTGCCTTAAGGTATGTGCGCAATCCTACACTTCATCTTGATGTGTTCGTGACTTGTGTTGTACCATCCCTTGTGGGTTATGTTCCCATGGTGTATTGATACTTTTCTAAATCTGCACATACTCCAACTTCTTCTTAGTGGAACTTTGACCTTTGTCGCTTCATCACTTGTGGGTAATGCGCACTTGATATATTGATGCTTTGTGGAATTCACGCATACTCCAACTTCTACTAAGTGGGTCTTTGACCTTTTCCTTGTCATCCTTTGTGGGACTTGCGAACTTACTGTGCCATTAGCTATGGAATTTGCACATAGATGGTATTCAAACAATGTACCCTTATAGGAACTTGTGCACGTTCCTCTTACTGAAAGCATCTTCTGATTGGCTATGCTTGCATGCTTTCATAACTGTCCACCATTAAATGCTTGCAGACTTCCAACCATTAACCGAACAACACTCAGGCTTGCTTTTGCATTCCAAATACTTCCTTCAACGAACTTGCACACTTGTACCATTTTCTCAACTGTTTCCTTGGCTGCTTGTGCACATGTACCGTTGTCCAACCAACTCCTTTGATTGCTATCATGAGAGACTATGACTTGGTGGAATTGATTTCTACGCAAGGACAACATGCTGTAGGATACGCTACTTGTGTTTCTTAATTGAACTACATTTGCATGATGTATCTTCTTATGTATTTCTTCAAACTTGTCGTGCATGATGTATCCTTGTGCACACATCTTCAGTCTGAATGCACTTCTAGATATACTCAAAAGTTGCATGCATATATGTCACCTTCACCATTTGCACATATACTTATTATATTCATGTTCTTCTTCATATTGTGCATATACTACTTCAAAGTGGCTTCCATATACTTCTTCATACTTCTGTAGGAATATTGTATCCACTTTGACACCAATTGATATCAATGAATCAGATTGAATCATTTGACATCCTTTTTTACAGTAGTTGACAGTCAAACACTTGAAATCATATTTAGTTGACATCAATGACAACCAATTCTCAACAGTTTATAAGACCATAAATATTTAGGAAAGTACAATCCAAACCAAATTCCCTATAGAAGAGTACCGCACCCAGACCTGAGGAAATAGCCCAACAATTAGTGCACAAGAAAAATCTGGGGTGCCATCCCGAAATAATTATCCCCCCTGGTCTGCTAGAGGCATCAACACCAATAAACTCCCATCCAGGTAATAAAATCCTAAGTTCAACCAATATATTGTCACAAGAAGCTAAAGGATCTATTAAAAAAATCATTGATGGTTTTTGCAATGAAACCAATAATTTGAGAGCCAATTTTTTGGAGGGGTTCCCAATCCCTCTAAAATTGATGTACATAACCAACATTAGGTAACCACCACCCTAGGTTTATTTTATCTAAGTGACCCTTTTAGAGTTTTTTAACTTCCCACCCCGACATACAAGGTAGCATGATCCTGTGTCAAAGCCATTACCAATCTCCTGCCATGAAGTCTAGAAGAAGAACCGAAAGAATCCCACATAATACCCCTTCCCGATCCAAACTCTCAATCGGGAGTGACCCAAAACTGAGAACATATCAGGCTTGTTACCATTAGGAACTTCAGGACCCTTACAATCCCCAGGAAATCCCACTTTTCCAAAATTGTTAATAGTATATGCAAGAATAGTATCACAAAAAACATCCCTAGGAAGACCGACAGAAGGCGTAGAATAAACATTCCCAAAATCCCCCTCAGACACTTCAGAAGTCTTATCCTCTGGAGGTTACCTAATGGTGAGTCCATCATCAAATTGCTTCCATTTATTCACTGGATGAGAAAGTTCTAAGGATGTACAAACAAACATATCTAAGGCCTCCTCTAAATCAAGAAGATCTAAGGGAGATACAATACCAACACCATACATACTTCCCAAGACCTCATCTCC
The DNA here is from genome assembly GCA_027924585.1 of Larix kaempferi. Taxonomy (NCBI): domain Eukaryota; kingdom Viridiplantae; phylum Streptophyta; class Pinopsida; order Pinales; family Pinaceae; genus Larix; species Larix kaempferi. Next base: position 7,611,697 of record BSBM01000221.1, read on the forward strand.
TAAAGAAGCTTTTTCCCACTTCAATGAAGGTGTAACAAAGTATAAATCCATACCATCGAAAGGGGGGTTGGTACCAGAAGGGGAAGGGGTAGGCGTAAAAGGATAGACAATATAAGGAAAAGTCAAGGCAGACTGCAAAAAAAAAGAAAAACCAACACCTAAAACCTAGGGAAGAGTCTCATGCAAAGGACCAAAAGGAAGGAAAGGAAAACATATATCTCAAGCCCTAGAAAATAGAGGCAAAGAACCCTTTATATCAAGCTCGGGAGAAAAATAAGATAGGGCCTTATAAATCAAGCTTAAAACCCTATGTCTTTCATCAACTATCCCATGCAAAGAAACATATGAATACAATCCACTCAAGAAAATCCTATGATGGATATCCATATAGGTACTATATAATCCTTCTTTGACTCAAAGGATACAGACTTTGAAAAATATAGGATGATAGAGGGGTGTAGCATACCTAGAGTAGATGTCGAAGAAAATAGTTATGCCAAAAGACCCCATAGTGTCGACAAGAATGAAGGTGGATGACACCCCACCACAAGTCATTGATGAAATTGGAACAACAGTTGACAAACCCTTAACCATCATCAAGGAATCCTGTAATGAAGAAACATCAATGTCACCACTAGACATGGCTATTGTTCCCGCTATAGAGATGTCACTAGAAACACCGGAGACATTTTGCACCTTCTCCGAACAAGTATTTTGTAAGGCCGAACTCCCCTCCAACATAGAGGATTCTCCACCCTCCAATTTTTTATTCCACATCGTCCTCACGAAAGCCATAGAGCAGTCACAGATGATGTTCCCATAAGAGAGGCATCTATTTCATTTGAAAGAGATGCCCAAGTAATCCAAAACTTGAACATGAGAGCAGTTTCCCATCGAAATAATCATTTTTGCAAGGAGACCCTCCCTAAGTTCTATATCAACTATAATTTTTTCCACCATCAAAATTCCTCTATCATGAAATGAAAGGTTTGATGAGAGATAGTCTCCAAGAGACGATTTTATCTTATTAAAGATATCCTGAAACCATAGCTCCACGAGCAACCTAGGGAGTTTGAACCATATGGCTTGATCGTATAATTTCTCTCTCTATGTATCAAACATTGATGTCCAACGGTTAAGCATATTAGATCTATTTTCACTCATCCAAATCCCCTTCAACAAATTCTTAACGTACTCCAGAGACTCTAGGATGAAACCCAACCACCCCTTGGCCAAAGTGAAGGTCCTAGGGACATATCCTAATGGCGAAACCCACATAGCATCCACCCAATCCCTATAAGTTTTCATAGCCATGCTTCGGCTAACAAATATTCCAATCAAAGTAGTATTTGAAATGGAGACCACTTCATACATCTTAACATCCTCCCCTAACGTGAGGTTAATCGACACTTCCTTTCTCTTAACACGATGTTTTTCCCGATGGAGAGGAAAATATTCTAATAAAGAGAACAGTGGCTTAACCTCTAAAATCGCCTATGCCAGAAAAAAGCTGCTTCTTGAAATACCTATACTGCTCCAAACCCCCCTCTACTATGATTTCCCCCGCACCATGGCTCAAACCCACATCCTGTTGAGCATCCCTTGAAGAAACTAGAACATCGACCGATTGGGACTCAAAAGCACGATCTGAAGCAAATGGGTTGTTCAACCATGAAAGTAGTGTTAATGTCACCAAGGGACTCAACAACCTCGAGGATACTGGAAGGATACAAAACAAAGCCCCGAGAGATAAGAGGAGTTAACACTTACGAGCCACAAGTATTTTCACCCGGTACTGGAGATAATGGTAACTTACCCGAACCCCAAGGATCCTTCCAATTTGAAAATATTGCATGTATAAAGTCCTTTGAAGATGTGACTACTAGGCACCATATGTCCTCAACAAAAAAACCTTCATTGTCAAGAATAAAAAAGAGACACAAAAACCAATAAAAATCATAGAAACAGAGGCTAAGATAGGTCTTGGTAGGTTAGATTTAACGAGACAAGGCCTAGATGTCATCTCCCTAGAAATAGGGCCCCTCTATCAATCACCAAAAAAACTGAGACCATATCATGGACAAAAGGAGAATTTGGCACTCCGTTTGTCCAAAAAACTCATGGTCACGAACACAGATGACTAGAACTGAAAACTCAACAACATTAAACATCATCCAATGTGATATACCTTAGATCTGAAAATGTTACCACATATGGAATATCCAAGAAGAATAAATAAATTATCCACTCATTATTAATATCAAAACTCTTAAAGTACGAAAACACCTTAAATTGATCCTTTTACGAAAGGAATCCACTCTTGTTCACTAGCCTCTTCGTGGGGGCACCTATGAGCTAAGCTCCATATACAATATATTCCACACATGATTCATAAGGAGGATTGCATCTTTATTTATAGATCATGAGACATCTCTAACAATAATAACCTCCTAACTACCTAGCGGACCTTCTTTAATGAGGTCCCATTACATTTATTCAATTATAACTATCATAATGAGCCTTATTTAATAATAACAAGCATAATGGGCCTATTCCACCTTACATTGAATGACCTCGACTATTATTACTATAATGGGTGCTTTGTACCCCCATTACACCCCTAGGGAGGATCATAACACTCCACGCCACTTAGAAAAGTGTTTCCCTCAAAGCTTGATGTGAGGATGTACAACCATAAACCAGGTTCCCATGGATGAATGTTCAACTCGATGCTGAAGTAGGCCTAGGAACCAGGGTCCTGTGTACAAGTGTTAGGAACCATGTTGAAGTAGTCTAGAAAGAACCACCTTAATCTTGGGTCCCATGTACAAGTGCTAACTTCCATGTTGAAGTAACTAGTGTCCCATGAGCAAGGATTAATTGCAATGTTAAAGTAGTCCAAGGGTCTCATCCATAAACATGGGTCCAATGTTCATGTGCTTAATATGACACCCCATCGATGGAACCTACGCTCCATGAATTGTTGAGTGTTATGCTTCAAATTTCCACCATGTTTATGTGGATTCAAATAAATATAATCATCCAAAGCAAACAAATCCTCCATATAGCAGTAAAATGATGGCTCTAAAAGGAACTTTGCTATTGTAGAAGAAGCATACTGGAAATTGGTGTGCACCACATCCTGTTGTCTTTCCTCCACAAGTTTCTCTTCATATGGTGGAGAAGAGTTATCAGAAAGAATATGGAGGTAGTTTTCTTCCCAAAACTTACAATTGTCCATATAAAAATCCTCATAAGCATCTTTTAAATAATACCATGCATATTTTTCTTGGTTATACTCTTCAACGATGACAAAATATGCGGTATCAATAACATATTCATCCTCCAATTTACGAATTGTATGCTTTGTAGCTTTTAAATTTTCACACATATCCTGTAAAGTTTTTTTCACTCACATTCGTTACTCCCATGGCATGTTCCACTACCTTTCTATTCTTCAATTTATGAGGGTTTAAGGACATAATTTTACAGTGTCTATAGCATATTGGATATTGGCTAGAAATATATCATGTAATATGCCATATTAAATGCGTAGAAATTCTTTATCCAAAGGTATTGATTTGGTATAAATATGACCACCTTGTCAAAATTTATGTTCTTTACAAGACCCATAGTCCTCATCGGAAGCCCTAAAAAAGAGCATATTTCAAACCACAATATCTCCTTCATTCAAACTCCAATTTGAGTGAGTTTTTAAATGAAATCATGCATTTTTCAAGAAGAACACAAACATAAAAATTGTTTCTAGAAATTGTACTGAAAATTACTTAGAAATTGATATGAGCACCATGACCCTCTTTTTCCCTTAGAAAACCTACAAAATAGAAGGGGAAAAATTCCTTTTGGGCACTAGAAATTGCTCTCATATCAAATGTTATATACCTTAGATATGAAAATGTTACCACATACAATATATTTAAGAAAAATACATAAATCATCCATGCCTTATTAATATAAAAACCGTTGAGGTAGGGAAACACCTTACAATTTATCACTTCACGAAAATAATCCGCTCATGTTCACTGCCCTCTTCAAAGGGGAAACCTCCAATGAGCTAAGACCCAAATACAATATAATCTACACATGATACAGAAGGAGGATTCTATTCTTATTTATAGATCACAAGATAACTCTAACCATAAAAACCTCCTAACTACCTAGCCAACCTTCTTTAGTGAGGCCCCATTACATTTATTCAATAATAAATACCATAGTGGGCCTTATCTAATTATAACAAATATAGTGGACCTAATCCACCTTACATTGAATGATATCCACTTTTTTTACTATAACGGGCCTCCCCCCCCCACCCCCAATCACACCCTTACGGAGGATAATAACATCCAGAAACAAAGTCTCTCAATGGTTAAGAACCACAACCACTATGATTCGCTTCACCATTCCTTTTCACCCATTTTGAGGTATGCTAGTATAATTTTATGTGCAATATTTTTAATATGTATGCTATGAACAATGTATATTTTAAATGTGCATGCTATGAACAACTCCTTAGAGAGTGACACCTTTCAAATATGCTTGTCATGAACTTGCCACTAGCTCTTTGGAGTATGCAAAGTGATTCAAATATGGTAGAGCTAACTTTGGATAGTGTGTATGTATGCCTATTTTGAAGCATAGTTACATTTAGAGCAATTTTATATTCAACAACTGAGAGTCTTTTACTTGGGATAACAAAGTATGTGGGGCATGTAATGTTTTAGTTTTATTCAATTCAAACAAGGGGAGATGTAGAGCAACAAGTCCCTACTTTGTTAAGTACGTCAATAGAGAAATTGTAGGTTCTGCATGGGGAATGGAGAAACAAGATCTAGTGCAATAAAATGGGATCTATTAGCAACACTTACTAGATCCACCAAAAGAACACACAAAAATAGAGCCAACTAGGGCACAAAAAGAAAAGATAGTAGTTTTAGGAGTATATAAGTCTTTCGTTTTTAGCACACATGGGTAAATTTTTATATTAAAAAGATGTTGAAACAACCAAAAAAATTTCAAAATTTCTCAACAAATCTGTCAAAACAAAACACAAAAGAGATATAACCGTCATCTCCTTAACAACTCGCAGTTCAAAGATTGCTATAATAGTTACATAAACATCTAGACTACTATAGATCCTGACATACTGCCCAAGCAGAAAGACACACAAATATACCATGAACAAACAAAAACTAAAACATAGACTACCCTATGGTATTAATCATCTCAATTTTCTTCAGACTGATCCAAGGAAATTGAAATCTCCACAACGATGATATATGGCTTGTGGACAAATTCTTCATCAATGGTCTTTGTCGAACCAACATTTTTAGTGGGCCTAGATTGACAACTAACCAACATATTTTGGTCAAGATCCACAATAATATTTAGCTTTTTTAGCTGAGATCCTTGAACAAACACCTGGTGTTCCAAATCATCAAAATGATGATCCAACAAAAAAACATGGGTTGTTACCTCTCTTATTGTAACCAAGATGACTTCTAGTTGTTGGTTGGTCATGCGCATAATGGGTTGGAGATCCCATATGTCACCATTTACATCTTGTATCCCCTCGACCAAAGACGTCAACTCCACCACAAACTCTTCCTTTGCTTTCATTCTTAGTTCAAAATTGGGCTTCTCAAATAGACATTGCACTAGAGGCCCTTCCTAGCTGTGCAAAGGAACCGTCGAAAAAGACTAGACAACAATAAACACTAATGCATCCTGACCATAAGAAAACACTAACTAAGAATCTCTAGAAAGATAGACAATATACCAAACACCCAAGCAATCTATTTGCCATGCAAACCAAGGTTCAAATGCTCGAATAATCCCGAATTCATTGATGGAACGATCCAGAAAATCCATATTAAGCGGACATAAAACACACCAAATCCAGACATAACTTCAAAGTACTTCTCCCATGTGCAAGATTTTAATGCAATTGCTTTGAAAATAAAAGTGTCGATGGGAGGAGACCATTCAGGAGGGGGGTGAATTATATGTTGCATCAAAACATTAATACCACTGGGGGATCCATTGATGACATTCGACCCCATTTTTAACCAAGGTTCCTTTATCATGATTTGTGGCTTGATTGGTAAGTTGATCAGCTAGAGTGTTGCTACTCTTTTGAATGTGGAAGATATTGAATTCTATTAAGGATTTGAAAAGATCAATAATTCATTCGTGGACCCTCTCGACTATTGGATCATCCATTTGAATTTTTTTTTGAGTTTGTGAGATTATGAGGGGAGAATCCCCAAAGACAAAATTGTTTTGAATGCCCAAGGACACTGCGAAGTAAAGGCCCAAAAATAAAACATATTGTCCCACTATGTTGTTAGTGGCTCTTCCCAAGCCCCATTGATAAAAAATAATATTTTTTCCTAGAGGATCCCACCCACACTTGTCATACTAGTGGATCATATAAGTGTATTGCCCCATAACCAGTGATTGAAATCCAAGGGGTAAATGTAGTCAATTTTGTTATAGTTTCCCTTCATCCAGTTTCAGATCCCTAGTCCTAGATCCAAACAAGGTATTTCCATTTAAAGAATAAATATGAGCTACAACATTCCAGAAACTCTTATTTTTGAATTTTTGTATATCTTGTAAATAAGTTTTCAATACAATGTTGTATTAGGGAATGAGATAAACATACCTTGGAAATTTTTTAATAAGGAAAATTATAATTACATGATTATTTTTTAACAATAGAAAAATAAAAGCTTCAAGGTTGATTGGGGAGGACACTGATGGGATATAAGTTCACTAGTGAAGAATAGAAAGGGGGGGTACTTATGCCTTGTTGTTGGGTGCAACCCAAGTACAGGAATTTTTTATGGTGAAATTATAGTTAGGCAAGGCCTAATGTTGACCGGTTTTGGGAGAAACAACTCCGCAATTCCTGGGAGGAGGGTATGGAGTGAAGCGAAGTTGATAGGAAAGGACTTGCCCCCTTAGTAAGGGTGAAGTAATAAGGACAACCAAAGGTTGTTGAAGTAGTTAAGGATGAAGCGGCGAACGGACAACTACTGGAGAATAAGTAAAGAAGTGGAATGGTGCAAATTGGACACGCCACTGTAGAGTCAGAGTCGCGCGGTCAGAACTGCACTGTTAGAAGAAGCGTCAGAGTCAGAGGAAGCGGCACAAAAGGATAGCGAAGTTGCAGAGAAGTTAAAGTGAAGCATGGTCAACAGGAGAACCATGCCATTTAGGGTTTAAGGTGACTATGGGGGTTGGACCATAGTTATTGTAATATGTGACCTTCGGGCACGTTTATAAAAAGGGCAATTTTGCATAGGGAAGGGTTAGACTTAAGAGGGTTGATCTTACTTCGACATATAGTGTTTTTTTTGCTTTGGTCATAGAATTAGATATAAGGGAGAAAAGACTCTGTAGCTGAGTGCGCAGAGATCTATTGTAGAGAAGAGTCTGCAGCTGAGTGCGCAAACTGGAACTGTTAACCCTTCCAAGTAATATAAGAACAGTTCCTGTGGTCTGATCTGGGAGGTGAACCACGTAAATCCATGTGTTATGTGTATGAACTTATGATGTGCTTTGTGTTCATGTTATGGTATGCTTATGTATTTTATTTCTCATGTATGTGAATGGAAATCATATGTTAAGTAAGCAGAACACCTGTGTATGAATGTTGCGAAGTAACATTAAGTGTGATAATTGCGTAGTTATAAAGTAAATACAACAACAATTCAACGAAGTTTGTAGTCTGTTGATAACTAAGAAGTGCAAAGTCACATGTTAGTATTGTTGTGATAAGTATATGCTAAGTAAGAATAGCACTGCGAGGTCATTTCCCACATCTGCGCATCGCCACAGTTGCAGAAACCTGATTCTATAACCCCCCATCTTCACTTCAGGTGAGACTTCAGCTTGTTCGCAGGTTGATGCCGAAAGGGCTAGTGAAAGGGGTATTTTGTTGGGTATACAATATGTACGTTGAACCCGGGTCAGCAACTACGCATATCCAAACAATGGTTCTGTTGTCACGCTATATATATATGTAGTTGAGCATCGCAACAAATGGCTTTGATGTCGTGCTTGAACTGATATTTTGGTGATGTGTCATGTTGATGTGAAATCCAGAGAAGAAATAAATACAGAACTGGGTGAGTCAAACAGAACGGGAGTTTGCGAAGAAAGAGAACAAACATTCATGCCTTACCACATAACAATGGTTGCAGAGGTATATATTCACTGACTTGCACGAAGTTTTCTTCGCATCTTTCGTTAATGAGCTACATGAGTGGATATCGAGGCTAGCAAAACGAAAAAACGTGTTTCCAAGGTGAAGAACCTACAGTTTGGAATCCAAAGTTGATTCAGAGGCTTAAAGGGATTGACAACTAGATTTCAAGAGAAGTAGACTTTTGGTTAGATAGCTTACTAGAAGGCTATATTACAGAATTTGTTGTGGACACTTTGAAGTCTTACAGCGCAGCAAAAGGATATTTTTTCCAAGGATTTAGATGTAAGTACTTGAAAAAATTGAGTTTATGCATTAAAATGTTATTAGTTGAAAAAGGTATCTTAGAAGTGCAATCAGATTCCTAGGGTTTGAGTCTATAATGTTCATAAACACAGATAGTGATACAGACGAAGACATTGGTATTTTACGTAGTGGAAAAAGATATAAAGTTAGTACTAGAAAGAGGTCTCGTGAACCTGAACCTCACACTTTCCTAGAAACTGAGTTAGGAAGTCATAGAAATTCATCTCAAGCTAAGTATGATAGTGAAACAAAACCTAGATATATTTCCTATCGGCCTATTACTCCGCAGAAACCTATAGTTGAAGGAAGAAATATTACTAGTTCGCAGAACACTAGTAGTAGTAATACTGTAGGAGCAAACACTCATAATCAGCCAAATAATGGTGTACCTCTATCATCTCAGAACACTACACATAGAAGAAGGATGACAGATGATATAAAGCTACCTATTTTTAAAGGAACCGGTCTAGAATATCCAGAGCAACATTGGTTTCTCTATGATGTTGTATGGAACGTTAAGCAAGTACATGATGATGCTATAAAACAAGCTTAGCTAGTCACCACATTCAGAGATAGAGCTTTAACATGGTTCACAAAATATTCTATTGGACAGAACAAAACATTAGCGGAGATCAGAACTCATTGATTAGAGAATTTAAGAAGCCTAAGTCAGAATCTCAATGCATCACAGAGCTAAAAGAAATAAAACATAAACCTAATGAGACTGTGTGGGAATTTGATCAGAAATTCAAAGCCTTGTTAGATCAAGTTATCTTTGATATAGCACCACAATAGCATCAAGAATGGTTTATTGTTGTGTTGTTGCCCCACATTAGATTACCATTGATGCAACGGAAGGTTGCCTCGCAAAAAGAAGCATTGGAAATTGCGATGAAACTAGAAGCTTCACCCATAGGATAAACTAGCACATGCATGGTACATATATAGACACAGCTAGCAAACCTGACATTACAGTTACAAGATATGAAGAAAGGGAAAGAAGTAAGAGAAGAGGTTTGACGTACTAAATGTAAAGGAGAAGGACATTCCAAGTAACACTATCATGTATTCAGATATTACCTCACTATTGATGTAGAGGACATCGTCCAAAATACTGTTACCTACTTCAGAAGTATGTATAGAAACCAAAGAACCTTTACTGCACATTTTGTAAGTCAGTTGGCCATGATGATACCAATTGTAGAGCATATGACCTGATGATAAAAAGAAAACATGATGTCTATAGAGTCCAAGGAGAACCACAGAACAATAATGAAAATGTGCAATATGATCAAGGCACATACAAAGGACGTGGTATATTCAGAGGAAGAGGACGTAACACTGGACAAGGATGAGGAAGAGGTCAGATTGTCTGCTATAAATGTGCTCAACCTGGACATTTAGCAAGAGACTGTAAGAACCCTTGCACTACTTGTAAGTATTGTAAATCATTTGACCATATCATTGAAGCATGTCCCATTTTTCTAGGAAAAATGCAAGAAAAAAGACCAGAAGGACAAAACCAAAATATTTAGATGATTGCAGCTGATAAAAGAAACGAGCATCGCAACATCCATGTTGCGACGCAAAGTGGAAATTCGACAGGAACTTCTACAGGGAATGACAGGACGAATGAAGCTTCGACTTCTGATGATCGCATAAGTAGACCGAAGCCTATTGATGGGCCTTGGGTAATAAAAGCAATTGAAAAAATGCATGTATTTAACCCTAACAAAGAAAAAGAAGTATTCATGGAAGCAAAAAAAGGCTTTCGGGACTTAGAACCTTCGACCACAAGGATTCAGTTGCAAAGTGATCAGACACCTGTATTAGATATGTTGACTTTGTATGATGGATCATGAACTTCGCCAGAGCAGACAATTCCTATAACATAGTTTCTACAGAGCTGCATAAAGTTACTAAGACATGAAAACGCCTTGGGGGAACTACATAACATGTTGGGACACTACGAAAAACGTAGTACAACAAACGATGCACACAGAGCCGTACATCACATTAAAAACCATAGAAGGACAGGAAGAGAAATGAGGCTAAGCGCGCAGGTTGAATATTTTGAAATGAACCAGGTCATTCTTGATCTGGGCTCAGAGGGAAACGTGCTGAAAAAAAAAACATGGGAACAAATGGGGAATCCAAAGTTATCTTGGTCTCCTATACAGTTGAGATTAGCTAACCAGTAGAAGGTTATACCCTTTGGGAGGCTATCAAGTGTTTTTGTTGATATTGATGTAGTGCGAAGTAAAGCAGACTTCGAGGTTATTGAGATCATAGATGACAGTAATCCTTATCCTGCATTATTGGGGATAGACTGGGCAATTGATAACCTCGCAATTATCAACTTAAAGAAGAAACAAATGATATTTGAAGGATCGGATATCAGGGTCATCACACCCTTGTATCCTTCACAAGGAACAAGGTATGTTGAGCTAGTAAGAGAAGAATACAGAGCTCAAGAACTTGATAACATCTACAAGATGATAGTGAATCAAGCATATTACATTAACCCTACAGAGGATGGAACATTGAGCTGGAGATGTGACAGTTCTTGCGTATTAGAATCAGATGCAGGATTGGAGAACTGACAGAGCCAAATTCATGAAGTATCAACTAGACGATGTGCGAAGATAACTAAGTCACTCTGCTGGATTGGAACAGAGGTAAGTCCAGTTCCTACTTATGATGGCTTGGGCAATATCCATGCATTCCTTCATGAATATCAGCATCAGTTTTAGATGAACATAAGCTAGCAGCTTTAGATATAGCATTGCGAGCTACACCTGCTAGGTGGTGGGCTGCGCACAAAGACAACCTGAACACATGGGAAGAATGTAAGCACTTAATAGACATTAGATTTGCTAAACAAATTGAGGTTGTACAAGCAAAATACAATGGACAGACATATCCTAGAGATCATATAGAGTCTTGCTTGAAAGCATGGAAGCATATACCAAAGACAGAATGGGTTCATATGTTTGTGCACACATTAGATCAAATACCAAAGAACTGGTATACAAAAGCAAAACTTCGCAAAGTCACAACATATTAGCACATGATGACAAAGAAATTTCAAACAACTTTCAGTTTTGAAGATGACTGTCTGAGCGTTAATGAGGCTTTACAGATCATCAAAAAGAAGGTATTTGATGATATATCGTTGCCTGTGTATGAGCAACTAGATTGGTAAATACAGTTGGAACATGCCCTCGAATGCTATAACTTCATATTAGACGAAGATGAAGATGAAGACCCTCACGATCTGAATATACTTGAATATGAAGGAAATCGCGATGTACAAGGACCTGATTTAGAAATGCCAGATCTAAGTAACCCTGAAGACCAGAAAGATCAATATTAGTACCAATGATGTACCAAATTTTGCTACTATTGGAGATTACTGGGATGAAGAAACAGTGGAGCAGATTGCAGACCTAATGCGCGATTATCGGGATCTATTTCCAACCAAGTTTTCTGAAATGAAAGGCATTTTAGGTGACTTGGGAGTTATTAAAATACCTCTCAATCCTAAGGCGAAGACTATTAAGAAAAGACCTTACAGATTGAATCCCAGATATAAAGAAAGAGTGAAAGCAGAAATTGATAAAATGCTTGAAGCAGGAATCATTGAACCAGTAGAAGAATTAGAATGGATAAGTCCCATGGTAATTCAAGATAAGAAAGCTAAAGGTGAAATCAAAATTTGTGTGGATCTTAGAAAAATGAATGATGCATCTCTGCATGACCCATTTCCTACTCCATTCACAGATGAATTGCTAGATAATGCAGGTGGAAATGAGGCATAGTCTTTCATTGATGGATTTTCTGGTTACCATCATATCAGAATTGCTACAGAAGACAGAAACAAGACTACATTTGCTACTGAATGGGGATCATTTCAGTACACTGTTATGCCTTCTGGATTGAAGAACGCACCTGCTATATTTTCAAGAGTGGTTGTAGCTGCATTTAAGGATTATATTCATAAATTCTTAGAAGTTTATCTTGATGAATGGACAGTATTTGGTCTTTTAAAGAACCATCATGCGAACTTAAGGATGATAGCGAAGTGTAGACAGTATCAGATTGCATTAAACTTGAAAAAATGTGTCTTTTGTGTTCCCTATGGTATTTTGTTGGACACATAGTATGTAAACAAGGATTGATGTTTGCAAATAACTGCGCCTATGGAGAAACTATTGAAGAAAGAAGTGAAGTACAATTGGACCGAAGATTTCCAAAAAGGATTGGACACGCTAAAAGAGAAAATGGTTACAATGCTTATTCTTGTTTTTCCTGACTAAAATAAGTCGTTTCATGTACATGTAGATGCTTCATCTATAGCACTTGGCATTGTACTAGCGCAGCCAGGTGATGGAGGCATCAATCATCCCATTTCATTTTCAAGCAGAAAGCTATCTTCAGCATAAAATAATTATACCACAATAGAGAGGGGAGGCTTAGCTATGGTGTACGAGTTGCAAAAATTTAGACACTATTTGCTAGGTTCGCATTTTTTAGTGTTCACTGACCATTCAACTTTGAAGTACTTGGTCAATAAGCCAGTGTTAGGGGGAAGAATATGTAGATGGATTTTACTATTTTAGGAATATGATTTCGAAATCATTGTGAAACCAGGAAGATTCAATGCAGGACCTGACCATCTTTCAAGAATCGAGTCAGGTGAAGAAACTAATAATTTGGAGGATAGTCTACCAGATGCGCAGTTGTTTGTTATCCATATAGCAGATGACTGCTTCAAAGATATTATCGAATTTCTAACTACAGGATTAGCACCTACAAGATTTACTACACAGCAGAAGAAACAGTTAGTAGTAAGATCAACTGAATTTACCCTCATTGCAGGAGAATTATATAAATTTAGACCAGATGAAGTATTGCAAAGATGTGTACTAGAACATGAGAAACCTATCATACTTGTTGAAGCACACTCATGAGTATCAGGAGGAAACCACGCAAGAAGAGCTACTGCATAGAAAATTTTGAGAACAGGACTATGGTGGCCTACGATACACAAAGATTCAAAAGAACATTATTGGAACTGCGATGTATGCCAAAGGATAGGGAAGCCATCTCGTAGAGATGAGATATCATTGATGCCACTATTGACTTTGAAAGCCTTTGATAAATGGGCTATTGAATTTGTGGGACCTATTAACCCACCAGGGAAAAGAACTCAAGATACATTATTACAGCAACAGATTATCTAACAAGATGGGCAGAGGCAAAACCAGTGAAGGATTGTAGTGCAGTTATAGTCGCACAATTCATTTTTTAGAACATCTTGACAAGGTTTGGATGTCCAAAAATTCTGATGTGTGATTAGGGAACCCATTTCCTGAACAAAACTATTGAATCCCTGACAGAAGAATTTCAGATTTACCATCAGAAGAGCACACCATATAATCCACAAGCTAATGGCATTTTAGAAGCCTTTAATAAAGTATTGGAGAATGCATTGACCAAAGTATGCAATACAAATAGGGATGATTGGGATCTTAGAATTCTAGCAATATTATGGGCATATAGAACCACTTGTAAGAAATTAATAGGACATACACCTTTCAGACTATCATATGGACAGGAAGCTGTCATGCCCATGGAATACGTAGTACCAAGCTTGAGAATTGCAACATTCACAGACATGGATAATAACGAAAAAATGGATGAAAGGTTACTACAAATGGTTGGATTAGAAGAAGACCGCTTCATTGCAGGTTTCCATCAACAATTCTAGAAAGATAGAGAAAAGGTATGGCATGATAGACACATCAAACATAAGTTCTTCCAGGTAGGAGACCTTTTCCTCCTGTATGATAGCAAATTTATGAAGTTTCCTGGAAAATTTAAAATGCATTGGTTAGGGCCATACATTGTGAAACATGTCACTAATGGAGGGGCAGTTCAACTAGCAACATTACTTGGAGAAAATTTACAAGGTCTTGTTAATGGGAGTACACTAAATCCTTACAGGGATGGCCCTACTCATATAAGTAGAAGTTAAACAATGCAAGAATGTTTTGAGTGTCAAGTGCAGTTAAAATTGGACACTAAAACAAAGGGCAGAGTCTGCACACAACAGTTTTGTTGAAATGCGAAGATCATAAGAATGGAAGATGTGATGCGAAGCACACATAGCAAGGCAAGATCGTGAAGTTCAAGTAAAAGAGAAGGGAGTAGCACTGCGAAGTTCAATCAAAAAGAATGGAAATGCGAAGTGAAATTTGCCACTCACCTAACCGTCAACGAAGTTAAGAAAACTAGCCGTTACAGTTTTGAGTCGAAAACTAGCCATTATACAGTACTTTTGGGAACCAGATTTTTTCACTTTTAAGGCATATCCGTCCGTTGAAGACACATTCAATGAAGGAAAAGGACCAATATCTAAGCAAAATTTGGCCAACGGACATAGCATTAAATGTTAATTCAGTCGTTTGGGCACGCCTGAGTGAAGCTATACCTATAAATAGTAAGGCTCACATAGTTACCTATTTTACCATGAATTTTAATTTTTACCACACGTAATTTCCAAGCTTTTTACCAATTAAGAGCAAGGATTATCCGACAGTGTATGTCTAATCAAGAGAGCTTAGAGGAAGTAGTAAGAGAATTTCAACATTCTGGTTTGGAAGGAATCATGAAGGCTCCAATGAAGAAAACAGTCCCAGAGAGAGGTGGAACATCTAGGGCTTCACTGTGAAACATACCAGAGCAGAAGCAAAAAGATAAGCAGAGGGCTACTAAGCCAAAAAGTCCAAAGGACATTGAAACTCCAAAGGAGTATCCGCTAGAGAGACCTCGCGAGAGGTTGATTCTGTTGGTGCCCAAGTACATCCCGCCGAGAAGATATGATGCTCCAGTTATCATACTCAGGAAGAATGCACAATACGAGATCTCGTTGCCACCCATGTCGAGCCATGTGCGCAAAAAGGAGAACTTGCTAGGAAAGATCCCAAATTGCAAGTTCGCAGATCATGACTTGCTGCACGAGACAAAGTATCCTCAATTCCAGTCGGCCTAGTGTATGTGTAGGCGACATGATGAAACCAGAAATCAAACCACAATTCAAGCGCAAGACTGGATTGCGCCATTGCATTCATCAGGATTGTTGAACTTCTTGTGTATTCTGCACTTTGATAGAAGCCCAAAGATTACAACGGTTGTGCAAACATTGATGTCATGTACGCACCAAGGTTACTCGTGGTTGGACCACAAGATTGATATCAACATAGACTTGATCTATAGGATTACGCAATTGAGCAAAAGAGGCATTGATCCTACAACATAGTTTGTCGAAAAGAACAAAGACAAAGAGCTTTCCAGAAGGATGAAGAGTGAATTCAGCTTGGTAAATGGATCCCATGGCTATCAAGCAAATAAGATCAAGGATGTTGCCACAAGGTTCATAGTTCAAGTGCTTGCAAGAAAAGTACTAAGGAAATGCAGACCGACCGAGGTGTCGGCCCCTGCGATCTCCTTAGCTATGAAGGCCAAGGATTGACTTCAGTATAATTGGGCAAGTTATCTTCTCAATGAGTTCCTAGATGATGTTGCAGATGCGCAAGACAATGGATATAAATTCCATTATAGCTGGTTGTTAGTCTTGATCGTGTTTGTAGGTTGGAAAGAGCCCAAGTATCAGCAAAACGTGTCGGTATTCGCTGGAGACTGTTGAGGACCCAGATATGCAAACATGTGGGCAAATTCGAAGCCGGAGAGAAAAAGAATAAATAATATACAGTTGTATACATATTATGAGCAGTTATGTGAAGTCATCAAGCGCAATTCATGTATTCCGAAGGCCATTACAATTGCATATATTTGCAAAATGAGATTCAAAGCAGGCTTACACTTTATTTTCATTCAACCTAGAGAGTCGTCAAACCCAGAATGGTTTGAGGGGAAATATCAACTGGATGTGCAGAAGATAGATCTTATCATTGAAGATGGCCACCCGAGTGGAAGATTGATGTGCTAGAGACATTGGTCACTACGTCAGAGGAAAGTGCAAATGAAAGTGATACCCAAAACCAAGAGGAAGAGTAGGAACAACAACAAACTATTGATTTGCCAGTAGGAGAGAAAAGGAAGAATCCCGACACAGCCGTGCCGAAGGGATCGCAAAGAAAGAAGAATAAAGCCAGTAAAATTTTGTTCGATGCACAGTTACATGATGATGATTACGACTGCATCGCAACTCGAGTCCAGGCTCACCTCAAAGAGACGATCGCAGTTAAAGATGAGAAGTAAGAGAAACTCCAAGCGAGCATGATAGAAAGCATCGCAGAATTGAAAAGCATGGTAGCAAGAGTAGAGCAAGTCCAGAGAGACTTGGTAAGGGAATCAGACTCCGATGATAGGCCATAGGAGTCCAGCAAAAGGAAAAGAGGAGCGTCTGCTTTGACAATGAGACCCAGATTAGTTCACATTGAGCTAGTGAATGTGATATTTCCATCAGATGAACTAACTGAAGGTGCGAAGCAACTTGCACATCTAGATATCGACGTCGGAATGATGCCCATGGAAGGACTGCATAATCTACATTTGCAGGTTGTGGAGGAAATAAGAGATAGATATATGATCTCTTACAACCAGCATTTGAATATGGAAGATAGTTATAATGAGATAAATACTGAATGTACGTTGAATACTAAGGAGCTAGCAAATGCTAAGGAGAAGCAGAAAAAGTTGAAGAAAATAGTAGCAGAAGTCTGTGCGAAGATCCCAGACTGCGAAGAGGAGCTGGAAGTGGAAGTGACCATTCTTAAGATTGGTACTGCCATGGATAATCTCAAAGCGGAAATGGTAGATATGGAGATTGCGTACAAGGAAATGATTGCTGACTTAGAGACTTGACAACAACCTGGCACTCTGCCAAAGGAAAAGGAAGCAAGAGTCGAAGAACTGAAGACATCAACTGAGAACATCTCCACAAAATTTGCGAGGTGCCAAGGCTTGCTAGAAGAAGTCACCAAGGTTTGGGCTATACTGCAAGAAGATCTTGAATTACAGAAAATTCAGGATGAAGTTCAGAAGAGGTAGAAGGACCTTGATTCTATGAACACGGCCATGAAGGATTTTCCACCAAGGCAAAGGATCCAGAAATTCGCAGAGACGAAAGAAATTCAGAAGGAGTTGAAGGCACTAAGGATGAAGGAAGCTGAAACTTCGTCGAAGTTACAGCCTATGCAAGAAGAAGCATTACTCTCTGAAGAAATAGAGGAGAAATTGCAAGAACTCTGCACAATAGAGAGTACAGTAAAAGATCAAATGCAAGAACCCATATCGATGATGATGCTCGAAACAATTAAAGAGTACGAGCAAGAGACTAAGGAAGCAATTGCGAAGTTGAGCGCAACTTTTAAGGAATTCGCTACGAAGACAAACATCCCAAGTGATGCACAGTAGAAGAAGCCTGTTGTAAGTGGCTCGAGGACGAGCCACAAGTGTTAGGGACCTGTTGGGCGCAGCCCAAGTACAGGAAGTTTTGATGGTGAAAGTACAGTTAGGCGAGGCCTAACGTTGACTAGTTTTGGGATAAACAACTCCGTAATTCTCGGGAGGAGGGTATGGAGTGAAGCGAAGTTGATAGGAAAGGACCTATCCCCTTAGTAAAGGTGAGGTACTAAGGATAGCCATAGTTAGTTGAAGCAGTTAAGGATGAAGCGGCGAACTGAAAGCTACTAGAGAAGAAGTAAAGAAGTGGAATGGTGCAAAGGACGCGCCATTGTAGAGTTAGAGTCGCGCGGTCAGAACTGCACTGATAGAAAAAGCGTCAGAGTCAGAGGGAGCAGCACAAATGGATAGCGAAGTTGCATAGAAGTTAAAGCGAAGTGTGGTCGATAGGAGAACCACGCCATTTTGGGTTTAAGGGTACTATGGGTGTTGGCTCATAGTTATTGTAATATGTGACCTTCGGGCACATCTATAAAAAGGGAAATTTTGTATAGGGAAGGGTTAGACTTAAGAGGGTTGATCTTACTTCGACATATAGTGTTGTTGTTGCTTTGGTCATAGAATTAGATCTAAGGGAGAAAAGACTCTGCAGCTGAGTGCACAGAGATCTATTGTAGAGAAGAGTCTACAGCTGAGTGCGCAGACTGGAACTGCTAACCCTTCCAAGTAATATAAGAACAGTTCCTGTGGATGTAGCTCCCATCTGGGGGGTGAACCACGTAAATCCCCGTGTTATGTGTATGAACTTATGACGTGCTTTGTGTTCATGTTATGGTATGCTTATGCATTTGCTTTCTCATGTATGTGAATGGAAATCATATGTTAAGTAAGCAGAGCACCTGTGCATGAATGTTGCGAAGTAACATTAAGTGTGATAATTGCATAGTTATAAAGTAAAGACAACAACGATTCAATGAAGTCTGTAGGTTGTTGATAACTAAGAAGTGTGAAGTCACATGTTAGTATTGGTTTGATAAGTATATGCTAAGTAAGAATAGCATTGCGATGTCATTTCCCATATCTGCGCATCGCCACGGTTACATAAACCTGATTCTGTAACCCCCCATCTTCTCTTCACGTGAGACTTCAGCCTGTTCGCAGGTTGATGCCGAAAGGGCCAGTGGAAGGGGTATTTTTTGGGTATACAATATCTACGCCGAAATCGGGTCAGCAACTACGCATATCCCAACACTTGTGATGATTCCTAACCTAACTCATAAAATCCTTCCATTTTAATTGCTTTATTACTCGTATTCTATGTGAAGCCTTGAATTAAGAACCTAGAAAGCAATAAGATGGGAATGTGAAATGAGACTTAGTAATTTTAGCTCAAATGGCCTAATTCCTATTTATAAGTAACCACCTCCTAACTTTGAGGAACTAAGATAGGAATGGAGGAAAAAATCCTCCCTCGCTCCTCATTCGTGGATGCACTCAAGAAAAATTCGAATAGGGGAGGGAGAGTTAGAAAAAAAGAGGTTTTTGAAATAAAGAAGAATGTTGAAGAAAACAAAACTCAATCTAGATGATTTTGAAACCATGGAGGGGTGAAAGAGTGTCTATTGAGAGCTAATATACACCATTAGAAGGCAATTAGACTACTACCTAAAACCTTTAAGGATTGCTGGTCTGTTATGATGTGCACAATGTCATGAAATTTTTTCTAAGACATGTCTTACTATTGTAAAATAAACCTGGAAGCAGACAATTGCTTGGTCTTATCATGGCCATACTAAAGAGAACATAAATGAAGGGAATGTTTGAGGGGCTATGCAACAAAGAAAGGATGGATAACTGTTTTGTATGGAGCAAAGTGAAGTGTGCCAAGAACTAGGATAGTTGAAAGGAGACTTATACATTGTAATCGTGGCATATTGGTTGATTTTGTGAAGGCTTTAGTGGCTTGCAAATACAACTTTATATTCTTATTCTCATTGGAGATCTCATAAACCAACACAAGGGTGAAATTGTGTAGCAGCACAACCTATGTTTGGGAGGAAAATAGTTCTGCCACAAACAACTTCTATGGATCATATTTAAAAGACAAATATAAATTTCTTAATCCATCTCTTAATTATAAAATTTGGCATACATGACTATAAATTTTTCAATTTGGATTATTGTAGTAATATGTATGATTGTTATTTGCAGGAAAATTTACCTGGAACCAAATGTGCATGACATGGTTGCAAAGGTATTGGACATACAATTAGGTGAAGAAGATTTTGTTTGAAAGGACTTGTTGGTACCAAAATCCACATGTCAAATTTTTGAGGTTTTACCAGAAGACCTTCAATTCCGGTAGCGAAAGCCTTAAAAGTTTGCAATGTGCCTGATGGAGAAATTATGGTGCTTTACATACTGATGTTGTTTTGGCTCCGATGTTCACCCATATCATGTATACATTTTCCATCAACTCCAATGTTTTGTATATGTTTTTATGTTTCCCTAATCTTTGTATCCAAATGCCACAGCTAATAAACTCCAAGTGCCGATGATGGCTCAAGTTGTAGCCCAATGTCCATAGCGTTCACAATTGTTGATAGGAATTCGGATGCCAAGAGGGGAGTGCTTCGAAGAGTCATTCGAGTGTGTTGTTGAACGTTCATGTCCACGAGCCAATAAGAGTGCTCAACATGTCAATAGAGATGGAGACAGAGTTAAAACGAACAACCCGAGCATTAAATCTGCGTGCAAGTATCAATTGTTAAGCAAACCACATGTCTTTGTGGGGGCTCTTCCTATATCTTCATGAGCGAAGGTGTTAAGTAATAAAAAACCCACTGTACAACAGAATGCAACCAAGTGCTTGAAGAGTCCCAAGACAACATTAAATCTTCAAGGCTCTTGATTTTCTCAAGAATCATCATATAAAGGTTCGGGTCCAAAGCATTAGATAATTGAATAATTTTAGTCCCTAGAGTGAGGTTGAGGAATTAAAGATTATTAATAGTTGAAACTGGCAGGTCCTGTGGATTCAACTTCACATTCCACATTTTCTCTCGATGAATGTTTATGTGACAAACTTATTGCATTTAGTGTTGCTTTGCTTATGCTCTGTCATTCTCATATCATGGTTGTTTCGAAATTTAGACTAATGGGGCCTTAGTTTTTCCTCATTTCCCAAACAACTAATGGCAATCTGTAATAAGTTTTTCAAAAAATAGTTTCCCTCCTCATGCCTGTAGCAGTACATCTTATGAGAAGAAAGAACTTTCATGTTTAATACAATAAATGGAAACGCAGATAATGATGATTGGTGCCCAAGTATGTCCTGAAGCTCTTAAACAAGCCTGTGAGAATTCTAAGAGAAGAGGAATAAGTTGGAATTTCAGAGTATTAAGAAATTCTATTGGAAATTTGATACACTCTGTGATCTGTATGAGACCTTGACAAAAGTGTTTTTATTACACAAGGTGAAAGGGTGATTGGTGGATTACCAAGAAGACAGCTCGTGATAATACTGTCTCTAATTTTAATTCCAGGAATATTATGGGGAATTTGATGTGGATTCTCCTGTGTTCTGATAGCAATCGACCTGCTAGTCCAAGGTATTGATGTGCAACAAATCTCAATGGTCTTCAATTATGTTTTTCCTACCTAGTCTGAAAGCTACTTCCATCAAATTAGTCAAAGTGGCATTTGTTGGGGGTTGATGAATGCATTGTAATGAAAGATGGCTTGTTTTGTGAGGATCCAACAATTCCAATTCATGTTTATTTCATCAATGATGCATTTTCTGTGGAAGCTACGACAGAAAATTGTGTGTTTGACAACTAGCAAAGATATGGACAATTAATATAGCAAAGAGTACCGATTGCCCAATGTTTGTTTTGATCCTCATAACTTGTTGATGACAGATCATTAGTTGCTGGCTATACTTTTGGGCTGGTTTGAATTAATTTATACCAGATTTTGTGAAGAAGAATAAGCATTGGTCAAAGGAGCATGATGTTAAACATCATTTCCAGGAGATCAATTTTGAAGGAGATTTCTACCAGCTATCCAAGGCTCCAAGATTGATCTATCTTAATCCTTCTTGAGTATTCTATAATCAATATTATTATCCTTATGATAATGATGTGTAGTATGTGTATTCCAAGTCAAAGTATCAATTAAAATCTTAATCCCTGAATTTGTGGATCTCAGATCTATTTTTATCTTTTCGATACTTTATGGGATTGGATCCATTTTGCAAGGATTTACTCTTATCCAAAGGAGGACACTCAAGTTAGGCTAGCTTGTTTTGGTTTGATGTAATCAATAAGAATAAATTTGATATTCTATGAGAGGGGAATCTTCCTTAGGGAAGAGTGGTTCTGAGAAGGGTTAATACTCTATTTTCTTTATGGATTTTGGACCAGAAGAGGATCAATGTCTGTTCATAACTTATGGATTCATGCACAATGAAGGATTCATTGGAATTGCCCATAATTTATGTGTTTATTCAAGTTCTTTCTCTTCGATTTGCAGAAAGGACTTCTATTTGTTGAATGTTCATTCTTATGGATTGCAAGATCGATCTAGGATATCTATTTTCTGTCATTCCATTTTGTCTTTTCACATTCTTTCTTCTTTCCTTTAAACTCATGTTTGGCAATAGCCTAATTCCTTGCGGTCCATGAAGTGTTCCAGCACTATGATTCCATGCCTATTTGTGAATCTGAGTAATAGTATTCTGAGTAACCCAAACACCAATACAATCAATAAACCATTAAGATGTGCAAGCCATTCCCTCCTTGCAATCAGAGTGCATCTTTTAGCACTAACAGGATGCTTCAGGAGTTGGAGCAGGAATGTGATACTTTTCCGTATGGCTAGTGAGGGTGTTTTTTTTTATGGTAAAGATGTCGTCTATGTGCATTTATGCGGTCTTTCTTAGCCAAATGGTAGGCACATTCACGTTCATTTTTGCTATGAGGAGATATATCCAATCAGAGGTGAGGAATGAAGGCACTTGAATGTGAAAAAAATTGTAAGAGGGATGTTATATATAAGACATGTAAAAGCAAAGGGGAATAAAAGAAGTGTAAGAGTGAAAATGAGATGAACATAAATATTATGGAAGAATAATTAAAGTTTCTATTTTGTTATTTTTGCGAGGTACATAAAATAAGAGAAGTATTCAAAGCATGGCAAGTGTTTGTAGAAATATTGCTAACAATAA
The DNA here is from genome assembly GCA_027924585.1 of Larix kaempferi. Lineage (NCBI taxonomy): Eukaryota > Viridiplantae > Streptophyta > Pinopsida > Pinales > Pinaceae > Larix > Larix kaempferi. Next base: position 7,634,892 of record BSBM01000221.1, read on the forward strand.
GTGTGTATTTGCAAAGAACGTATAAACGACGATCATAGGTAGATAAATGCATTAAAGCGATTGCATGTAAAGAAAATGAAGTAAGCAATGGAATACGACTTAATTTGAAATATTGTTAAGCAAACTGCAATTGAATGTATAAAACGACATTTTTTGGTTTTGTTTTGCACCTTCAAAGAAGGGCATAAATTTGTGAATAACACTAAATTTTTAGTGTTTTGATGTTTATATAAATTTTGTAGAGATAAACTGAAGAAGGAAAACATGGAAATCAATTTATTTGTTTGGACAACACATGTTAACATTGAATAAAAGTATTTGCAAGGAAAGTATTGCTAAAAAATAGTACCACATGGTTCTAGAAACAAAGAAAGCTGCAAAAAACACAACATCAATACTACTGGATAGGACCATTGATTGAAGAGTAGAAAAAAACTATTGGAAGATAAATGCAGTTAAGGGAAATTTATACATTGTAGTAATATGACAACAAAACCTAAAGCATGGAAATGAACAACATCATGTAACAAAAGTTCAAGATCAAACTAAAGCAAACATAAATTATATAAGAGTAGATGCAAATGTAAACATTGTAGCTGTAGTAATTTGAAGTGGAATATGTTTGTTTGTCAGTATGGAGAAACTTGCTAGGAAAAAACTATAAGTAAAATATTACAAAAAAAAGGAATACAATGTTTATAAATTCCTCTTTGGGTGACACATTTTGGTAATTTCATGTAGAAGTAAGTCGCTGCCAGTTGCAAACTCAAGATGTTCGGAGTGCATGCTCGTGACCTTCAATTGAGGCTTGTCCTTAAAATCTCCATTTTAATGGAAAGTGTGAGTAGAAGTTGTGTGCATTCAACCCTCTTTGATGGAGGAAGGATCAGAAGAAAGCAAGTGTAGATACCGAGGAGTTCAGCGGATGCATCTTTGAACATGACGACAGATTCAAGAGAGGTAGTGTGGTCCTGAAGTGTGAGTTTAACCAAATACATGTAGTCACAATCAAACATATCAGCCTCACATTTGGGACAATGCCAACCATTGGTAGAATTTTTTATGAGTTTTCCCTGCATGCATTGTTTTTCATCGACAAGCAAAGGGAA